>CM041296.1:56382726-58782726 GCA_023052935.1 Piezodorus guildinii | reverse complement strand
TTGGGTCATTCCATGCGTATTCATCCAGAAATTTTAGGATTTCAGATTTTCATGACGTTTGGCACGATGTATCCTTTCATGAGTTAGAATGATATAAAAAATTGTATTTATCTATCTAACAAGTTTTTAATTTAGAGAAACCCAAACGTTGGCATTTTCATAACTTCCGCGCTCTCAGAGAAGCTGGCTTGCTTACCAAAGAAATAAAATTATACTATTGTTGTTTTTAAATCAAACAACATGAAAAATTCAGATTACATGAGAGAAAACTATTGTTATTTCTGAAATAAGTAAATAATCCATGATGCACCAATAATAATGAAAAACATATCTTGTTAAAATATATATAAAAAAGTTGGAGCAAAACGAATAGTTTAAAAAATAATTAATTATGAACCAAAGGCTTATATTTCATTAGCTTATATAAAATATAATAATAAAAATCACGAGATTTCAAATGTTTAATATTTTAAAAAAATATTTGTTTAAATTTTTATAATATTATTAGTTATATTATTAGAAATATTAATCCGGTGAAATTCCATGATTTTTAATAGCATACAGTGTAGCATCATTAGTACTGAAAAAAATTCATTCTTTTGTATAACTTATTGCTTTGGGTTTAAATTTGTTTTTTCATTAACTTCCATAGTTTTATTTTTGTTCATTTTAAATAAATATTTTTTTTTAAATATTAGCTGTCAAAATCCCATGATTTTTATTATTATATATGATAGCTAGTACCTTCATAATTCCGAAAAACAAATGGTTTTGCTTAAATCATCTCTTTTGGCTCATTATATACATATATATATATATATATATATATATATATATATATATATATATATATATATATATATATATATATTATATATATAATATATATTTTTTTTTTTTGGAACATCATATTTTACGTTACATTTACTAACAAGATATAAATATTTATTTTTTATTTTTAGAGTACTAAGCATGAAAAAATCTCATTATTTTTATTATTATATATTGCAGCCAGTATGCTGATTTTTTTTTATAAATGTCCATAATTTAAGTAAAATTTTTGTTCATTGAAAACAAATTTTTTTTTTATATTAAGCAGTTGAATTCACTTAATTTTTATTATTGCATCTGGTATCTAATATTTTGGTCCGTATTATAAATTTTTTATTTTTTCAATTGACGTACCGCTTTCGGTTCATATTTTTTTTTTTTTTAACTATTCGTTTTCTCTATTTTTATACATGATGTTTATTTAATAATTATTGGTGTATCATGAATTATTATTTATGGATTGATCGATTACTTATTTACTCTAGAAATAACCATAGGTTCCTTCATATAATATGAATTTTTCATGCTTTGTGGTTGAAAAATAACAATCATAAAATTGTATTTCTTTAAGTATACCGGCTTCTCTGGGAGCGCCGAAGTTATGAAATCGCCAAAGTTTGGGTGGCTTTACATTGAAAACTAGTTAAGATAGAATACTAGGAAACATCGTGTCAAATTTCATGAAAACCTGAAATACTAAAATTTCTGGATGAAATCGCATGGAATGACCCTATCCCATATACAACATTATTATAATTTCGCTCTGTATTTTTGGATGAATTCTTACGTTAATGAACTATTTTATGATGCTCTCTCAATTTTATTCTTATCTTTGCAGAATCTGTGGGATTTTCGGGGTCTGGTCTTAGCTGCTGGATAAGCAGAATAATAACATACTATGTGTAAAATAAATTATAATTCGTACAATATAATAGAATATTTGTATATTATTGTAAGGAATGTAAGCTAGAAACATTTGTTTGATATCGGTACCAATGCTACACACGCTTTAGGCTAAATTTGCACAAGTGTGCGTTTTATGTGAACATCAAACAAGGCAAATATTGATTATCTCAAGGAGAAAACCAACCTTGATAAAATATTGCAAAATGATCATATGGTCGTTTTACTTCTCAATGTTTACTCTAAAGATATTGAGGAATTAACGCAGAAACGATGTCAGGGATCGTTGTGCGGTTTAAACATAAAGAGGACAATATTATCAAATCATCTTGTTTTATTTAAAAGTAACTATAAAAAAAATCATTATTTAAACTATTCGTGAGAATTGGGGTTAAAGAAGTTGTTTTAAAACTAAGAGGAAGCTTTTATAGAACAAAACGAAATCTTCACTTTTTACTTTCACTTACTATATATAGTAAGGAAAGTATTGCGATCGTGAAAATTTTCGAATTCCAGTTTTCAACGGAAATACACGTTTTAGGGTCCCCTGAGTCCAAATAACCAAGTCCCGCAAAAAGGTCTGTGTGTGTTGTGTCTGTGGTAACTCCCGGGCGGAAACGGTAAGTCCTATGAAACTGAAATTTCATATTTAAGACAACTATACGCCCGAGACGTGACAAAACTTTTTTCATCAAAATGAACCAGAAGAGGCACTTTATACCATGCATTTTGCAACTTTTTTCGATTTTCTCAAAAACGGTTCCGACGATTTTGATTAAACTCGCTATATCGATGTAAAATTAAATGGGCTTTAATATCATGTAGGTTTTATTTGGATAAAAATGGTCTGACAGGGCTTAAATGCCGATATTTTAAATTTTCTTCCTCTAAAGTACCTTTAATTTTTTAGATTCAATAATAATAACTAGATTATCTTGTTAGCGCTGATGAAAAACAGGTAAATATATAAATTGAATAAATTCGATACCCAACTAAAGGAGAAAACAGAAAAAATATATTTTTAATGAAATTTTTCGTTTTTGAACATAAGAGCAGTAATATACATGTATGATATACCGTTGGAAAGCTAAAGATTTTAGAAAAAATATCATCTCATACACAAGCTTTTAGAAGTTAATAGAGAGTGATGAGAAGAAGATAAAACTAACTGATTATTTTAGATAATAATATAATAGATTTTTTAATAAAACACATGTTTATATATAAATTCAATTTGATTAATTCCTTAATAGTTTCACGTATTTTTATCTCTAACTGTATTTGAAAATTCTTTCATTGATTTTAAAAATCGAGGTAAGTGAAAGTCGTGTGTTGCCCGCACCAGATTTTTTATTTATTTTTGTTTTTACATTATTCAATTTTTCATCATTTATCATTATTTGTTTTTGTGGATACTGTTTGAATTAAAACAATTAAAATGAATTATACTATTTTATACCAGCATGTTTTCTTACTTTATTTCGAAATAGAGATTCTATAATATAATCAGCAATTATTTATAAATAAAAAAATTATGCCAATAACGAAAACAATAGTTTTTTTTTTTCCACAGTTGGGTCAACATTATTTTTAGAATAGAATAGCATTTATTGGCTCATAACATCATGTAGCCATGAAGTCTGGCCCATTTGGTGTTAATAGGTGTAAATGAAGTATGTATAACATAATAAAATATTGAAATGGCATAATAATCATAGTAATACATACATATATACTAGAGCATATACCAAAAAAAAAAAAAAAAAAAAAACTGTAGTGGATGTAATTAGTTGACCGTTGAGAATTACTGGAAGGATCTAGTCCGGGTGGCGGTCATTAAATGAAACAACTAAATAGTTTCAACTGTTTATTGTTTGCCAACGTTTCGACCCCTTTGTGGGTCATCATCAGGGCGCATGGTGGGAGAATGGAAACTGAAATGGAAACTCAGTTTCCATTCTCCCACCATGCGGCCTGATGATGACCCACAAAGGGGTCGAAACGTTGGCAAACAATAAACAGTTGAAACTATTTAGTTTTTTCATTTAATGACCGCCACCCGGACTAGATCCTTCCAAAAATAACTGTACCTCTACAACCCTGTGTATGCTTTTGTCTGTATGGTACACCAGATTAAACAAAAATGAAAACCTAGTTAAGCACTCATAGCATAGTGATAACATATGTCGCCTACATCTTCCTTCATCCCTCAAACTTTTTTCTGATTCATCCGCTTTCCTTTCATCTTTTTTTTTTCTATTCACTACATATTTTTTATAACTTATTTCTAAAAATATTATTGAAAATAATATGCATGGCAGTTTATGGGAAAGAGGAGTAACAAAATAACACTCTTTCCAACTCGTATAAACGGTTACAATTTAATATTATAGACGTAGAAATATTATAACACTAAATATTATTCCTGGAAGATGGTCTCTCCCCATCCAGTACTGTTGAGGCGAAAGCCTACAGTCGGAACCACAACATGCAGTTCGGATAAGGCCTGTACTGTTGCACTAATTTGTTGTGCAACATTGCTTTCTTTGTTTTGGAGTTTTTTTTTTAACAATAAAGGAGATGAGAAAAAAAAAAAAAAAAACACTAAATATTCATACTCAGATATTTATTATTGATGAAGATAGTGCTGTTATTATTCAGCTGAAGTAACAGGAATCCTGTAATTTTGTCATGATTTTTTTATTTTTTATTTAAAAGCTAAATACTCAATTATGCATTAAAATTATCTGATTATTTACTTAATTTTCAATTAAGTTATTAGCTTAGAAGTTTAATTGTTTGTCATTAATGCCTTATAGTTACACTATTACAGATGAATCACTTCAAGGGACGAGGCTGACGCACTCTTATCTTTTTGCTAGGCAGCCGGTGCCCCGATGCCGGCACTGTGATGGAACCCTTACCATTCGGCATATTTTTCAAGAATGCATTTATTATTCATCACACCTGAATAAAATTGGACTAAGCCCGAATATTTCAGCGGTGCTGGGTGATAGAGAGAAAACCATTGAATTAGTTTTTGATTTTCTTAAGGAGCAGTCATTATTATCGAAATTATAAAGACCATTCCTAGTCAGTTATATTTTTTCTTTCTTTATTTATTCACAATTCCATCTTGAGACACAGATATTTTCCTGCTATCTGGAAAACCCACAAAACTATCGCTATTGCAAAACCCAATAAAGACCAGAGAGAAATTTCGAATTACAGACCGATTAGCCTATTAAATATTTTATCTAAAATCTTAGAAAGACTAATATTAACCAGAATAAATCGGCATATTAGACAAAACAAAATCATAATAGACGACCGATTCGGCTTCAGAAAACACCACTCTACTGTTGACCAACTAGCAAGGCTTACTGACTACGTAACCAAAGGTTTTAACGAAAAGAAACATACCGGTATGCTTTTAATAGATTTTGAAAAGGCTTTTGACACGGTTTGGCATACAGGACTTATTTACAAATTAATTAAATACAACTTCCCTCCCTACCTAATTCATATTATCCATTCATATCTCGACAATAGACGATTTTATGTTCGTGTAAATAATTCGACATCCAGTATACTCCCTGTAACGGCCGGCCTTCCTCAAGGATCCTGCCTTTCGCCAACTTTATTCAATGTATATATATCCGATTTTCCAAGCCACCCGCACGTAATAAGATCTCTTTACGCTGATGATACAGCCCTATATACATCATCTTATCGCATCGATACCATAGTTAACAGGTTACAGCTAAACTTCAAAAAAATCAATAAATATTGCAATATGTGGAAATTAAAAATAAATGCAAACAAGTCAGAAGCTATAATCTTTACTAAGCGCAGACCGAATATAAACCATCACCTTTTATTAAACTCAGTCCACATTAACTGATCTAAATCAGTTAAATACTTAGGCTTAACATTAGACAAATCGTTAACTTATACCGAACATATAAATAGAAAATCCGAAAAAACAAAAAAATGTATTTATAAAATGTTCCCCTATTTTAATAAAAAATCCAGTTTAAGCACTCAGAACAAACTACTACTATATAAAACAGTCATACGTGCCCAGATCTGTTATGCATCGCCCGTCTGGAGCTCGACTTGCAATACCAATTATAAAAAAATAGAAACAATACAAAATACATGTATGCGAATCATTAACAATTACCCACGATATACTAAAATTTCAAAAATGCTCTTTGAACTAAATCTCCCAACATTAAAACAGTATATCTACACAGTAACCAAAAACTATTTTGATAAAACCGCAGCTTCTGAAAACCCATTAAAACTAGAAATTGGTAATTACAACAAAACATCACTAAAGCGCTACACGCACAAAAGAACCAAACATGTACTTTTAAATTAATATTGTAATTTATATTGTGTAGGTTTTTTATTTTTTTCATGTTACTTTTCCTACTGTCTTAAACAAAATATTGTATAATCATTTGTAAATTCAAAGGATAATTGAAACTATGTTATCATGAAAAAAGGTCTACTGAAATCATGAAACCAAACATGTTTGTATTGAGTGTACATTGTAAATATTATGTAAATAAATAAATCTTCTTCTTCTTCTTCTTCTTTATTTATTTTATTATTTTTTTATTATTATTTTTTTTTCTTCCTTTCTCTCAATCACTCATTACCTAATAGTTATTTCTTATAAAGGTTGAATATGCATATAGTGTCTAGGCGTTGATGACCTTAGGGTTTTACGCCTTAAAACCAAAACAAACAAACTTCAAGGGACGTGTGCTGAACTATTCTAGTGCTCTTTTAGACAAAAATACTTTTCTTTTTTTAACTTATCGAAATATCGAAAGATCTCTTGAAGGAAGTAGTTCTGTAGGAGGGAATGAACAGGTTCAGGGACTGGGATCTTGTGTTGATAGAGTGGCATTGTCTATCAAAATGCATATTAATCATTCGATTATTTAAATCATCGAAGTCCGATCATCCGATTATGACGATCATTCGATTATGCCCACCCCTAGTGCTTTGCGTCGTCCAAATAAAGCTTCCGGTTCTGAACCGAGCAAACCACTTACGGATAGTGATCTTTCCTTAGACATCAAGACTTAAATGTGTATATACCATATGATTGTGATGTAACATTACATTTATCTGTTTATTATGCTCTTATTAAAAATAATATTTAATGATATAATAAAAAATTTTAAAGCAATATTTAATGTTATTATAGGTCTTTATTTATTTTTTTAAAATCACACCAACGACATTTGTAAGAATCCTCTCAGACTGAAAATGTCATAGTTAAGTTTGCACATTTCGATGAAAAAAAATTGTTTTGTCGAGCAATATAACTTGTTCTGGTTTCTGGCAGAAATTCATATCATTAGGTGGAATAATTTGGAATAAAAAAAAATAGGTCAGATCATTCTGTGGATAGCATGATGAGATGTAAACAGGAAATGATTTTTTTTTTTAAATGACTTATGGCGTATCTTTTTTTCCTTGCTTATCGCCAAGCTTTTGTGTTTTTTCAAACCTTTCTTTTTTCTTCAGTCTATTTCTCTACCTATCCTCCAAAAGATATAAGACGATCTCCACGATATTCGTTTTACACTCGTCTTCCTTATTTTTTTTTTTTTTTAGTACATTTTACATCACATACACTGTTTTATAGGTCTAATTTTCATAATTTTAGCTAAAAATGTTTTAATTACGTAATATACGCTTTACATATGGTTTTTGGATTTATATTTATATTTAGATATTTTATTAAAATGTGTTTAAATACCTATGGGTTTGAGGTAAAAGCGACCAACTGACATTTTTGGAAAGATTTGTTGCTATATTGGATTTCATCTTCAATATAATATAAACTACGTAATTATTAGAGATCACGAATAATTACGAATCATTTTTAATTGGTAATCTATGAATAGACAAGTTGGTTATTGCTCAGAAAGCTACAATGTTTATCTTCCTAGAAATTTATGATAATTATTTTATGATGGTCTATGGGAACTATTTTTATCTTATATTTATTTATAAAGGCTTTTTTTCTCTCTTTTTTTTTTTTTTTTTTTTTTGTTTTTTTTTTTTTTTTAATACTCTGTACTATTATTAAACTTGTGAAAATGATAATTCGCACGTTTACGTCTTGCTAAAGGTGTGAAAAATGTTTCTGTAAATATTTTTTTACACCATTGAGAAGATAGAATAAAAGAAATGTAATAGTCGTTATATTTTCTCATATTTCTTTATTTGTTTATAAATACAATGAATTCTTCATTCGATAAAAAATTTTCGTGAAAATTGTTAAAAATATTTTTCTTTCAAATCTCATGTACATGTACATTATTATAATTTTCCTATGTCATTTTAGATATATTCTTACGTTGATAAAATACTTAATGATTCTCTTACATTTTTATTCTTGTCCTTACTGAATCTGCAGGATGGTAATAGTCGTAATATTAAATGTACATCGATGTTTATAACCGTATTTTTTTATATGATGAGAGAAATTAAAAAATAGAACATTGATGTACCAATAAACAAACCAAAAATATTTTCAAAAATAATTATGTAATTTCAAATAAAAAGTTTCTACCAACGTTTATATATTTCAATAGTATAGATGTACTACAAAACAAAATCCACCATAATATGATTCACACTTGAATCTTATTATAAGTAGTATGGTGGAAAACTCTGCCAAGATCGTAGTATAGGTGATGAAATTTCTTTTCTACTGAAAGATGGAACATATGGAGAGAGTACGGATTTTGAAGTAGACCAACTGGGAATCTTTGGAGTGTATTCTTCGCCAACAGAAGATGCTAAAGATGCATCCGTAACGTAGATCGTTGATGGAGCGAAAGACTTTGCAACTCTCAGTTTATGAGAAGGTATAGTTAAAGGAGATGAAGTAAACGATAAAGCTGAAGGAGCAAGCGATGCTAGTGGGACTACTTAGGAATGTTCTAGCCACGGGGTTAGGTCCAACAGTGAAAGGAAATGGCTCAGGGCTACCAACTGGTGTGCTCAGAGTAGTCTTGAATGAGGGTGGGGATGCTGACAAGATAACTAACAGGTCCTGGATTACCAGCTGAAGTGCCCACAACACTCCTTACTGAGGGGTTGATATTTGCCAAATTAGTGAAAGCAAATGAAGGACTAAGAACAGTCCTTACTGAGGGGTTGGTGGTGGCTGGATAAGTGAAGGCGCAGACGAACTAACTGGAGTGTTGATAACTGTTCTAACTGAAGGGCTTGTGCGATTGGATAAGTGATGTGACTTGTGAAACCAACAGGAGGGCTGAGAATAGTCCTAACTGAAGGGGTAGTTTTCATTGGGTATTTAAAAGCCCAGGCACGGCTGCTGATGTCCCAAAGTGTGTTGAAACTGAGGGATTAATAATAGATGAGGTAGTTAATGATTCATGGTTCGGTAAAACTCTCCAATTCTTGTAGAGCGACTGTTGGAGTATACCTTACTGCAGTGGATGATATTGAATCATAATTAGTTGGAATGGATGATACAAAAGATGGACTTATATATGATCTACCACCAATTGGTATTTGCTGCTGGTCCAAGGTTGGGTTGATCGATGGATCGAAAACAGTAGTAACTCGTGGTTGCGGTATAAGTCCGGCTTGTTGTAAGTTTAGATTCTCGAACACCTTTCGCTTAACAGAAGGGTATCTTTTTACATAATGGTTGGGAACATATACTGGAGATACTCCAATTTCTGCAGTTGGATATCTCTCAAGACTCATTGTTGTTCCTGGTCCAATAGTGAATTGATGGTGATGGTTTCGGTGATGAGAGACGGGCACACGGTTTGTCAAATGATGTCCAGAAAGCGTCACATCCGAAATGTAAATTCGAGGTCTTCTTTTCCTTCGAGAACTTCTTGATTTACCTGATCCATTGTTAGAGTGATGCTTTCGGGCAGTGGCAGGTCCATTAGAATTCCTGTCCTCTACTTTTTCTGTCGAATTATTGGATGGCTGTGAAGTTACAGCCACAGACGTTGTCTTCACAACAGTTTTGTCATCAGGTGTCTGCTCGACCACTACGTTCACTTGGGGCTGTTTTGTTGTGGTCTCTGGCTCGGTGTTTTGGTTCTGCTGTGTATCAGTCGCCACAACGATTGTGTTGCCTGTACAGAATGTCAATAATATGATTTAGTATCAATAATATGATGACAGTATCATAATTCCTAGTAATCTCCAAAATATTCTGATTTAAACGAATTTTTAATATATATGCCGTTAAGGCATAGGCGTTACCTGAACTGGGTGATGAACCTCTATTCCTCCTTCTTTCCTCTGATGAAGAAGATGAGGAGGACGAAGAGGAAGACGAAGAGGAAGAAGAGGATGAGGAAGAGGAGGAGGAGCTGGCAAGGGAAGCTTGCACAACGAGGATAACTATAAATATTGTTAAGAGCTTCATCGTGCTCTTGTTGATAACCGAATGAACAAAATATAATGCCACCTGTAATATATCTACCTGTTGTTTGCCTTAGCAAACAACGCACCTGAGCTAACACCAGATCGAAAATGCATATTTTTATATAATATTCAGGTAAAGCAATACAAAGTAAGGAATATTTAAACAGATCGTGCATTTTCGAATAAAATTGTGTATAGTAAAGTCCGTATTGGATGGTTGCAACCGAATTATAAACTCCACACCGAGCTAGCTTTATTTAACTAATTATTTTTAATTATTCAGAGTCATAATAATCAGTGGTCATCATCTTGATAAAACCTTCAATAGTTGCGTTTTCACTTGAAAGTAATGAAGAGCATATAAGTAGCAATTTTCCTTTGGAATGAGCAAACGTAAAGAAAAGGAAACTAGTGCTATTGACCAAAATAATAATAAAGCTTGGGAGAAAATACGAATACAAATTTTAATAAAGATTAAATAATAATATATTAATTAATATTATTAATTGTTGAAATTTTCGCTGGATAGATTTAGAATCACTCTAGGAAAAATACATTTTTAAGCCTTACTTCCTCTCCTTTAAAATTAATTTAATAAAGATGAACTACATTGCTTAAAAAGATATGTTCAACGATAGTAAAAAAGAACTTTATTATTATTTTGTTAGTTTTTCAGCGATCGTTTTATAAATAACGAAAAAGTTAATTAAATATTTTTCTGAATTTAATCGAACCGTATAACTTGTTTTTTTAAAATGATTATCAGCTATTCATATAATTATTCAATAATTTAACTTTTTTTTTAATCACTCTTTGATTGTCAAAAAGAGATGAATTCGATAACGATTTTCTAATTTTTTTTATGCCATTTGGGGAGCTTTCAGATTTTGGAAGAAATAGATGTACTAAGTATTAAGTGTATAACTAAGTTTTTCATCTTTATCTTATAGCTCTTGGTAAATAGACCTTCTTAATTATTTTTACTTTTTAACTATAATTATTTGTCTACGCTTGTGATTAATATATTAAAATCATTGGAATAGTTAAATCTATGATTTAGGCCAATGTATCCATTTTGTTTTTAGCCAAAATTTTATGACAGAAGTATCACCCTCAATGAACCGTAATTAGATTTTTGACGATGAAAACAGTAAAGTTCATACTAAAAAACAAAACAAAAAAAACAACTTATTTTTCACTCACTACACGTGTGCACATATCTGCTCAGATGGAGCCCAGCTTTGATTATCCTTATTTATGTTTTTTGAACTACAAATAAACTGCTCCACAAAAAAAGTGGCCCACTTTGAAAAATCATTTTTTTTTCCTGTGAAACTAATGTGCATTACATCAACATTTTTATATAATTGTATTCTTTTGGGATGAAATGGATGAAAATTAAGATTAATAAACCAAAAATTTAGATTTTTGGGGGAAAAAAAGAGAAAATTAAGGACAATTTATATTACAAAAAATAATTGTTTTTCACTGTTGGATTCGACTTTCCTTCCTCTTGCTTGAATTACCGCCTGGGGCCTTGTAGACATACTTCTAAGAAGGTTTGGTACAAGATCTTGCGGGATTTCCTCCCATGCATCCACTAAAGAAGTTCTTAGCTCCTGTAAGTTTTCAGGAGGGTTGATTCTTCTTCTCACAAGTCTGCCAAGTTCATCCCGGAGATGTTCAATAGGATTTAATTTAGGGCTACGAGCTGCCCATCTTAAAGTCTGAATTCGTGCATCATTAAAATATTGATGATTTAAAGTAAGGTGTCAACCTGTGGCTACTCTCCTAGGATGTAAACTCATTTCAGCAAGTCTTCTTCTGACAGTTTCGGCACTAATTGAAACATCACGAACCACCCGGAGGCTTTGAGCCGTCACAGAAGCAGTAGAAAAGCGATTTCGAAGATTATGTATTAAAATAAACAGATCATCTGGTGGCTGTGTCGTTATTGGGCGACCCGAACCTGACCTGCGTGAGTAGATTCCAGTGTCACGGAAACGTTGGATCGCTCTACGCACAGTGGTTTCAGGTAATCCTAATACCCGAGCAGCGTTTCTCTGATTATGGCCATTAAAGCAACAGCACTGACCATTTGTATGTTCGGCGGTTATTACCATTTTAAGGATTAATGGTGATGGTGATTAAAAAGATTTTAAACGAATTTGAGCCTTATTTTAATATTGTTGCCACGAAATCGCAATAAGAACTGTTATTTGTAAAGTGATTATTACCTTAGCTCATGTTTTTATTTTACATTATTGATCATACCATAGTTCATGTTTTTGTTAACATTAAGTAAACAGAGGTTTCTATTCTATGATCTTCTCCTTAATAATTGTTAATATTAATTTTAAAAAAACATCGTTTTATAAAATTTAAAAAATAAAATCAATTTTTCAAAGAGCGCCATTTATTTTTTGGAACAGTGTATTATCATTGAAGTGAGAGATATTGTTGGTTTTAACGATATTAGCACAGTCAGCATCTCCCTTTATTATCCACCTCATTTTCAAAAAACTTCTGAAAACCGGGCGTTTCTATTGATAAAACAGTACCTTTTCCATACATAAAGTCACAAGACTAGTTTAGGAGTTTTGAATATTTTCTACTTTTCGAATATTTAACGAAAAGGATTATCCAGAAGACCCATGATGAACCAGTATAAATAAATACAAAATAGTATTGCACATACCCCAAAAATAATGAAAGCTAGGACAGATCCATTTCATGAACTCTTACGGGCTTTAAACAATATAAGACATTGAACAAGGAAAAAGAGAAGAAATGTATTGGAAAACATTTGTATTTATTTTTTGTGGAAATTTCATCTTCCTATTATTATTCTTTGTGCTTACTACAACGCTCTGGATTTATCCAACCCAGTATTTTCACACCTCTCTTTCTCTTGAATGAGTCGTCGTCTCCAACAATGTTTTGCTAATATGAGCCCTGAATGCAAAGAATCTTGCCAACTGGTTAGTCACTCACTGATAAATCGATGTACCAGAAACCAAAATCCGAAGTGAGAATTCAAGCCATAAAGCCAAAGGGCTCACAACTGATGTAAATTGAAGCTCTAATTTTTTAGATTATTAATTATAACAATATCTATACTCTTCGTCCTCTTTATAGATCAAATAATTAAAATATATTATAAAAAAATTTTCATAGTGAAGTCACATTTGAACCATATTAATATTTTATAGATACGACATTTTGTTTCAATTACAATAATATTAGTAGTAAATGCTACATATTAATATTTAAAATTAACATAACATGAAACATAAACATTTGAATTTTGTTCAGGATAAAATTACTATACCTCCAGAACCAATCGGTAATGATTCAGGGAATAACCAAATTCTAGATTTCGAAAAGCTGATTTGCAAAATGTACTTAGTTATAAGGTGACAATTTTACCCGGATCACAAAATGGCAATAATTAATTGTTTTTTAGTGATTTTAAATATAAATTGCTATATATTATTATTATATATATTATATATATCTTTGTTTGTTAGCCTATTTATATATATGTATAAATAATACATATATATAAAATTATACTACACTCAGGAGTTATTGCTATAATTTAGGTTAAATAAATTGATATTTTAGAATTATATTATTATTACATTAATTTGTCTATTTTTTCTAAATAGATATATAGATAAAAGTGTTTTATTAATAAATATTTCCTTAGGATTAGTACAGAATACGAAATATTGCATGGATATACTGTCGGTCAGAAAGTTGACCTACTTATATATTCTTAAGGCAAAAAAAAAAGTTATACTTAATAAACAAAACAATAAAAAAAAAAATTATAAATTTTGTTTTAGTATTTTCCATATGAACCTTTCAATCACAAAAAAAAAAAAAAAAAAAAAAAAAAAAAAAAATAGCCCACATACGCCCCACAAAATTTGTGGGCTTACACGTTCAAGATAAGTAGATCCCGAATAACGCATAAAAAAATCCGTCTGTCCGCCGTCTGCGGCTCTTTTCCTAAACTGATTGACTAATTTTTTCGAAATTTTACTCAAACATTCCAGGGAATACGATTTTCCAAATGTTGATATCAGCCAATCAGTTTCAAAATGGCGATCGATTAAAGTTATTTAATTTAATAACTCAGTTATTGTTGAAAATAGAGAAACAATTTATTCGAGTTTTAGAATCAGTAAAGCTCTATAGGAAAAATAAAATAAAATGTAATGGATTTGTTTCCCCCAAAACTAGGTTATTATTGATGATAGAGAAAAAGTATAGTGTTCTGGAATCAGGAGTTTTTATTTGAATTATTTCATTGCAAATTAAGAGAGAATAAAAAAAATAATAGCGAAGTCTAACTAAAAGCTTTTGGTTTATTATTTTCAACAATGAACTTTTGTAATCGAAAAAAAAAAAAAATTCCTCCCTCAAATATTCATACTTTCTCACTATCCCCATCTTCTCCCTCTTATTCCACCATTTATATTTTATGTTAGGTCTTCTCCCTTTCACTTGACTAAAAATCATTATTTTAGATTTAGGTTCATGCAGAGCAAGTTTCCATTTGTCTAAAAATACCTCGACATTTTGGCTATTATTTCTATTAATTTCATCTGCTATTATTTACTACTTCATACTTGAAAATAATAAGTATATTTTTTTATCTATAATATTATAATGAGATTTTATTCATAAAGGTATCCCTTAAGTCCTTCATTCTATCATATTTGCTTCAGCGTACCATACCTCTGTAAAATCGTAATACAATTCTTATGAACTTCTGAAATAATCCAAAAGCTGTTTTTTTTACGTGGATTTAAATGTATTATGTAGTTAGAAAGCTTAAATATTAATATTTATCTAAATTACGGATATAACTGATTCCATAGTAGTATTTTAAACATTTATTGAAATTTGTCCCGAAGGTAAAGTTGGGCTGATTACAATAAATCTGTTTTATAAATCATTTATTAATTTAATTTTCACTGGGTACTATCTGTATTTATTTTGATTTTTTCATCAGTTCATTTGAAAAATAAATAATATATTTTTTCATTTACGAATTTTTAAGGATGTTTCAGTGTAATATATTCATTTGGGTAGTTAATGAATTAATATATTGTTTTAAGTAATATTTTGGTGAGAAAAACAATAATACTTCAAAATTATCAGAATAAAATAATTTATTCGCAAATAGAAAAAACATAACCATCAACTTTAATATTTCTAATGTAGATTGATTAAGTGATGTGATAGTAATGGCCACCAATTGCTATCCATAATAGCACGCTTGTTTAAAAATACCAAAATTTAGGTCTGACAGACCTTTCAAAAGGTGTTACAAACTGTCTCACTGAAGATTGCGCCAGTGGGGTGTAAGTAAATGATGCTGGATAAGAGGTAAGTTTTGTTGTTTGAACTATTGGCGTTGGAATTGAAGAGCCATACGAGATTGAACGGGCAAAATGTGGAACTACCGATCTTATTGGGCGAACCACTTTGGTGACGACTGGTTGAATTTCCTGGTCAGTGGCAAAGTTTATGGAAGGTAAGTCAGTATTGAACCCGTAAAGTGATCTTGTACTGGAAACAGTGGGCACTACTGGAACAGATTCAGTAGGATCCGAAGTAGCGTAACCAGTTGGAACCACATTGTTAAAAGCAGCTGTGTTTGCTGCAATGCTAGCAGCACTAAGGTCACTTACTGATGGATACAAACGTGAGTCTGTAGAGTAGAGTTCAGGAACTACGGTGTTGGTAAGAGTGTGATAATTTGTAGGGACAATTTGAGATGTAGCTGCGATGTTCGCTGCACTTCTAAGAGAAGCATCAGTTATAGCATTAAGAATAGCTGCATTCCTAACTGCAGCCTCATTAGCAGAATCTATAGCTGCGATCTTAGCAGCACTCCTTACGGCGTTTGCGTTATTTACAGCCGAAAAAGTAGTAGTACCGGAGCCATTCAAATCACTTCCAACAGATCGATAAATAGCTGAAGGTACAGCGTAGAGACCTTGAATAAATGGAGAGATTAAAGTATAATCATTCGTAGAAACATGTCTTGTTGCTGCAGTATTTAGAGCATCAACGTTAGCAGTGTTTATAGGAGCCAAGTTAGCTGTGTGTCTAGTAGCTGCATCATTTGCAGCAATGATTTTAGCTGTGTCAACAGTCGCAGCATGAATAGCTGCGCTATTTGCGGCATTAATAGCAGCGTTGTTCGCAGTATGAATAGCAGCGTTGTTCGCGGCATTAATAGCAGCGTTATTTGCAGCATTAATAGCAGCCTTGTTCGCAGTAATAATTGCTGCGTTATTTGCAGCATAAATAGCAGCGTTGTTCGCAGCATGTATAGCTACGTTATTTGCAGCATTAATAGCAGCCTTGTTCGCAGCATGGATAGCAGCGTTGTTCGCGGCAGTAATAGCAGCGTTATTTGCAGCATTAATAGCAGCGTTGTTCGCAGCACTAATCGCAGCGACTTTAGCTGCACTTCTAGCTTCAGCCTCTTTAGCAGCATTCACAGCAGCTATTCTAGCTACATCCTTTGCAGTAACCATGTTTGCAGTATTAGCGGCATTAACTGCGGCAGCATTTGCAGAATTAATTGTACGGGAACTAGCTGCAATAATGTCATTAAAATCACCTCCAATAGGTTGATAAATAACTGAAGGTACATAGTGGTCATGAACAAATGGAGATATTTGAGCTAAATTAGTTGTAGATATTATAGGCGATGTGGTTGCAATACTGATACCAGCAATGTCAGATGTTCTCCTAATAGCATCGTTTGCAGCAATGACATTAGCATTGCTAAAGGCGGCAGCGTTGTTTGCAGCATTAATAGCAGCGACATTAGCAGCACTCCTGGCAGCTACATCTTTTGCAGCATTAATAGCAGCGACCTTGGCTGCACTCCTAACTGCAGCTTGATTTGCAGCATCAACCGCGGCAATGTGAGCATTGTTAACAGCGATATTAGCAGCACTCCTTGCAGCAATTTCGTTTGCATTATTAATAGCAGCGGTTGTACCTGCAATCCTAACAGCATCATTATTGGCAGCATTAATCGAGATAGTTCTTTCCAGTTTATTAGTACTCAAGTCGCTTCCGAGCGATGAATAAATTATTGAAGGTGCATGATAAATACTTCGAATCAATGGATTTGCTAAGCCAAAATTAGTTGTAGAAACAATTGGTGTTGAAGATCTAATGTTTGATGTACCAGCATTAATAGCAGCTATCTGAGCTGCTCTCCTACTAGCAAGTTCGTTTGCAGCACTTATTGCAGCACCATTTGCAATAGTAATAGCGTTCAAGTCTCTGTTAACGGATGAATGATGAATGGAAGGGTCGTTGTAGAAACTTTCAACAAACGGAGAGGTTACAGCAAAATTAGTCGTGGAGACTGGTGGTAAAACTGCAATGTTAGTTGCAGCATTAAGAGTAGCGATATTAGCTGCGCTCCTGGTAACGGCATTGCTTGCAGCATTTATAGCAGCGACTTTAGCTGTACTCCTAACAGCAGCCTCGTTAGCAGCATTTACAGCAACCACTTTAGCTGCACTCCTAACAGTAGCTTCGTTAGCAGCATTTACAGCAGCCACTTTAGCTGCACTCCTAACAGCAGCTTCGTTAGCAGCATTTACAGCAGCCACTTTAGCTGCACTCCTAACAGCAGCTTCGTTAGCAGCATTTACAGCAGCCACTTTAGCTGCACTCCTTACAGCAGCTTCGTTAGCAGCATTAACAGCAGCGATCTTTGCAGCACTTTTTGCAGCGTTTACAATAGCAGCATCAGCGACATAGTTAGCATTCAGGTTATCTTCTACAAATGGATAAACAACTGAAGGTGTAGTATAAATACTTTGAACTGAAGGAGTTTTGAAACCAAAATTACTTGTAGAAACCAATTGTGGTACGGCTGCAACAGTGTTTGCTGCACTTCTACTGGTGATTCTAGCTGCATCTATTTGGTTAAGATTCCAATCGTATAGGTTGTTATCGGAAGATCCTATAATAATTGAAGTAGAAGGTACTGTCAATAGTGATGATACCGGTTCTGTTGTTATACCCCTATTGCATGGAGGATATCCAAACACTGAAGAAAAAGTTGGTCTAGGTGTGTAATTTGATATGTCAAATGGACGATATAAGTTGCCTCCTAATCCGAAACCTGAAAACAATCAGTAATTCATAGTATAAGTTTTTTATAAATAAGTTTCTATTATTAAAAATACATTTAATTTTATAATTTGTTATCGCAAGGTGAGAAATATTTATTTAAATTAATCAATTCATTATCGTAGGTTTGAAGCATTATAGTGATAGCCAATATATATTTCAATTTTTTTTTTTTTGTATAAAATAATGTAATCTGGCTATCGTTGTCATATGTGCCATACCTATATCCCCATTCAAGGGAACAGCTAAGATGCCCTGAAGTACACCTAGGCAGAAAAATGCAGCGAGCACCATGTTGGAATATGCACGTTTATGTAAGTGAATACCTTGCTTATATACCGCAAATACACTTAATTCAACTCCCCGCACCTGCCAGCTACTAAATTCATAGTGTGTTTTCAACCCCTTTCTGTTTGAGCAAGTGTTCAATAATTACCCTGTCAATCGTTTCAATGATTTTCACTTCAGCAATCAATATACTCTCCATGGAATTTTAAATTATAAATTTCTATAAACGATTCATATTTTATTTATTGGTAAAGTCTAAAAACCATATTTCAGTTCATAGATGTAAATTTTTTTTTTCATTTAAGATACCTTGTAATTTACCAAGTTGATCAGCTGATGCACTCGATGGTAACAAGAAGGTAAAATTTCAGTAGGAATTCACTTGATTATAGTCTGGAAAAGATTACGAGGCTCCAGAAAGACCACAACAGTGAATATTGGAGAAAACCTCGGTAAGCAAAGTTATAATTTATTTAGTACAGCCAAGAAAAAATGAAAATTCAGTAACCTCTTCATATCAGCTGATATGTGCTAGCTTTTCTTTTGCTTATTTTTTATTTTATTTTTCCCTTCTGGTTCTTTTTTTTTTATTAAAGAATATAAAGAGCCGCAAGTCACCAATGTCCTAAAAGATAAAATTCCACCGCCTTTAGTCTTCGTCGACTTGAAACCTATGGCAGGGGTTGAAAAAATGTATGACCTATATAGATTGTACTGTACCAGTGTAAGAGTTGAGAAACCTTACACGAACAAAGAAATAGTTCAGTGCCATAATTGTCAGACATATGGTCATACCAGAACTTATTGCTAACACACACCACGCTGTGTGAAATGCGGTGAACATCATAAGTAAGGGGAATGTACAAACTCAAGATTAACTCTGTGCATTAAGGACTACCTCTCTAACTACAAGAAATATCAAATCTACAAGAACATCAAAACTAGATACGGATATAACAGATCTATCTATCAGAATCTGAAGAGAACCTTCTAATATCATAGATTCCAATGTAACATTTGCCCATTTACTTGGAGGTAGGAACCTGAACAAAAAGGCTCAGGCCCTGCCGGAACAACGCATATTTTAAAATCCTGAAGCCATTCGACAACCACCTATTTCTTAAAATTTATCCAACCCTCAAAAATCTCATCCGTGTAAAATTTCTCGTATCCCTCATCCGTCAAATATCCCAGACCTTTCTAGTTTAATGACATCCTTCAAATATCTTGTTCCTCCATATCTCCACTAATATGAATGTTAAATAATCTCTGTGGATGTAATTAGTTAACCGTTGAGAATTACTGGAAGGAATCAGTCCGGGTGGAACTAATTCCAATAAGTCCACCCGGACTAATTCCTTCCAGTTAAATAATCTCGTATAAAATTTAATCCCTACCTTAAAAAATCCTTAAATGACTTCACCTAACTCCATAACCATTCTCATTAGGAATGCGAATAGCGTCAGAAATTACACTGACGAACTTACAGCTTTATTATAAGACAAAAGCGTTGATTTAGTACTTGTTACTGAAACTAGACTAACAACCACTAACAGTTGTTCAAAATACCTTAATACGTAACATACCGTACGGACGACCAAGCCCATGCCAGTACTGCTGCCAGTGTCCACCAGGCCCTCTCCCACCTCTTACTCAAGTTCCCTCCTATGATTTCCTACAATGCACCGCAATAATAAACACTTTTTCCTTACCAATCACCCTCGCATCAGCGAACTGCCCCCCTAAACATTCCATCTCCAACATTATGTTCGAATCCTTCCTAAATTCCTTAGGAAACCACTTCATTCTGGGTGCAGACTTGAACTTTAAGAACCCATAATGGGGTTCCAGATCTACTAATTCTTGTGGGCGGAATTTACAGTCTGCACTCTACTCTAGACCTTTCAAACTCCTACTTCCTAATTCCCCTACCTACTGGCCAACTGATCCTCACCGTAATCCTCACATCCTTGACTTCTTTATCCACAGCGGATTAGGCTCAATAAACATGTCAGTGGCTCGCTTTGATGAACTATCCTCTGACCATAGTCCATTGATCCTTAATGTATCCTTAACTCCCATTCCTAAACCCACTCCCACCGTCATTTATCACAGGACCAGTTTACTGGGACCTTTTTCGCCAAATCCTGACCAGTGATATTGACCTCAGAGGGAAACTCGAAATTCCAAATGACCTTGACGATGCCGTAAACTCCTTTACCACCGCTATTCAACAAGCTGTTTGGACTGCCTCCTCTCCCTAGCTCACCCAGATAAGTCATAACCAAAATCATTTACCACAACACCTCATAGACCTCATCCGCACCAAACGCCGATCCAGATCCTTATGGCAGCACACCCGCCACCCCACAGATCGCCGCTCCTATAACTTTTATTGTAGACAATTAAAGAGGGAGCTGGCGACCTTCCGTTCCCAATCCTTTAGTTCCTTTCATTCTTCTCTCCCGACTAGTGACCATTCCCTGTGGAATTTCATCAAGAAAATTCTAAAAGTGGTGGAATTTCCACTTTGCTGTCTCTGTGATACAGTGAATTTGGAAGTATGCTCCAGATGACAGAAAATAGGAGACGAAACTCTATCAAGTAGTACTGGACTGCCAGGTTTCTGATGGCGGAGGCCGAAATGGCTAATTATGAATTTGTAAAAAAATACATAGTGCCTGCCGATAGAAGTGAAAACGTTTTTTAAATTCTCTATTTCCACTGAATATTTGTCGGTAAGAAGGGTACATTTATGCAAGTAGATTATGTTCAAAATGTAAAATTTGTAATTATTGTTTAATTTGTTTTTCTTGTCTTTTCAGTTTTTATGCGGATTCCATGTAAGACGTTTTTCAATCAGCAGCCCTTAATAGCGGATCTGTTCAATCGGGACAAGCGGAATATCATTAAAGGACACTGTAGGGCAGGATGTCATAGGTTTTCGACGAAGGGTAAAGGTAATTTGATGGGATTTATTGGAATTGATTTTATTTCTCCAATTTTGACACCATACTTCAAGGTCTCGTCTCTGATGTGAGATTGGAGACTTTGAGAGGCAATACCGGGTTCGTTATTAACTGATATCAAGCAAGTGTCATCGACGTAGGTAGAAAGGAATGTGTTAGGATGGATTGGGATATCAGCTGTATAGACTGTATAAAGAATGGGTCCTAGGATACTGCCTTGAGTAACACCAGCAGACTGAGCAAAAATGGATGCATAGGAACAATTTTGCTTGATTTTAAAGTATCAGTCAGAGAGGTAGGACTGGATAATAAGGAATTATGTTGAAGGAAGGGTTTCATTTAATTGTAAAACATCACCACATTGTAGATATATATTATCCTAAATTATGTCATCGTAATCTCAATGTGAATGTTTGGTTCATTTTGTATTGATAAGTCAGTGATAACAGTATGAGTTGGTGGTGAACATAGCACATTTTTCGTTGATGAACCTGTGCTATTTGTGTCATGGAAATTCGGACATTTATTTAGGAATATGCTACATAACTCTTTCAAAAGACTGATCTATCTGTTAAAGGAATAAAATCAGTAGCTCTTTTTTTGTCTATTTGTCGTCGAAATCTTCACTTGTATTGATCTTTACAATCCTCAATTTTCTCTTCATCATAGATTTCGGCATTGTGATTCGAATTATCTCTGTTTTAGAATATTCAGACATCTTTGTAAGATTAAAATTGATGTATTTTTTTTATATTTCTATACTGCTGATGTTTTTTTGTTTTTTTTAAAACGCTCAATTTTCTCTTTCTCCTCAACCGTTAATATTAAATCTTCAGATTTTTTTTTTTGATTAGGCTATTGTATAATATTTCTTCGTACACCTATATCGTTTACACCTAATTTTATTTGATTTTTTTTATTCTTTTGACTCGAGAATAGCAAATACAAATTTTTTTTTAATCTCTAGAATATCTGGAACATTCCAGATGCTGATTTGATACTGTGCCAGACGTAAAAATAAAAAACCGATTATATCATCAGAATATACCATATAATATAACCTTTGTATTAAACATCAATTTACAGTGAATTCGCACTATTTACTCACTGTTTAACATTTGTTGTATTTACTAGTAAAATAAGGAAATAAAACAAACTGACATTTTCAAGAACAGCTGCGTGACTAAAATCAATCTTTACTTAACACACCTTGCGAATAATGACAAACCTTGATAAAATACGTCTGAAATCATTATTGTTGAAGTAGTACTGCAAATCTAATGTTTTAGAATAAACGTATCATAGCTAGTTTTATTAAGTTTAGTAGATTTTATTTATTGATATTTATTTGTTAGTGTTCGCTATCCTTGATTTTTCAGCAAACCCTCTTACATCTGTAATGTTTTAAAAATTTGTTGATTGTTTTAAGAATAATCCTTCGTTTTAGAATTACTCGAACGTTTCATATTTATTATTTTATATTTTAAGGGCCTAGTGGAATAAGTATGTGAAATCTGCCCAACTTATAGTCTAGGAGCCAGATTCATGCTACCTCATTGAACATGCATGTAGAAATGTTTTCTCTTTTTAAAAAAAATATATTATTGATATTTACAACTGTATAATAAAATACATCTAGTAAGTGTGATATAAGATTATACTGTCATGATTCACACAGATCTCCAAAAACTATGCTAAACTAGAAGGTCTCGTGGCCATCTTCTTTTCAGACGCCTCAGAGGATTATCAAGGATTATAGAGGAAGCAAGGATTGAAACTAGTGGGTTAGAGTGGGATGGAGTTTGTCATGAAAGGAGTGGTACCTGGTTCGCGCCAAGTAAGCACCATAGGGAACATTAAGGTCTTTATAGATGATTTTAATTTTCTATCCTAATGATACAAAAAAACAAAACAAAAAAAAACATATATATATATATATATATATATATATATATATATATATATATTGAAATATATTTGTAGTTACCTATATTAATATAGCATTTTTCTTATATAAATATAGCATTATAGCATATAGTGTTATGTTGTAATCCCAGTGAAAAAAAATATTACGTCCAATTGAAGATATAATAATAGTTATAATACATAATATGTAGGTGTGTAGGTAATATCTTATAACTTAACAATCCTACTGCTCCATCCGTAGTCTTCAGGCGTGACCAGTTACCAATCAGAGCATGGCTGGTGAGAGAACTGAAAAAATTGTTGGTGTACGAATCCAACATGACCTAAATTATTTTTTTAAACTACAAATAAAAATTTTGACCTACGTTTTCGTAAAACAAATTTTTTAGAAACTCTTTTAGAAAGCCATTAATTTATACTTTTTTTTTTACGAAAGTTGGTTGGTTGGTTCAGGAAAAAAAATTGTTTTTTTGTTTAATTTTTACCATGAGGTACAATTGCGATAAAATTGAATTATATATATATAAAATATATATATATATATATATATATATATATATATATATATATATATATTACGGAGGAATCCTCAATAAAAGAAATTAAAAAAAAAAAATTGACTCACGTTTTCATAGAAATAAATTAATATTTTTTTGTTTTTTTAAACTCTTTTTGAAAACACCTAACATTTATTTTTTTTTTTTTTGTGAAAATGTGTTGATCTGTTCAGGAGAAAACAATTTCTTTTTTTCCCCTCCATAACATCGCTCCTATAAAAATTAAGGGGCTACAAATTTGCAAAAGATGGTTTCTCATATTTGTGAATAGGTTTTGACAACCGTCGGGAGGATATTTTACATTCTTATTCCTCTAGGTCCTTTATTGTAAGGCACCTTAAATTTATTACTATAATCTCCAATAAATATTTTGGCAACAAAAGTTATGTGTAATAAGGGAAATTTAATAAAGGCTGTTTTGAAAATTGTATTTAAGCTAGTCACAAAATGAAAAACCAATTATTCTTAAATAGTTGCTTTTTGAATAAAAATAAAAAATACTGTGTAATTTCTTTCCGACCTTTTAGGAATAATTGATGTGGACTAATTATATTGAAGGTACTTCGTAAAAAAACAACAAAAAACAGGTATTTATTACAACATATAAACAATTAAAGAACAGTTGATAATTCAAAGAATTAAAGAAAATAGAAACAATAGTTTACATTAAAATTGTATTTTTATTAATTACAATATGAATAGTGTGGAAAGTCTCTTATCACTATCACCATTTTTCCACATTGTGGCAGAATGTATGATTACGAAATAAATAAATATAAATAGATTCGAAAATAAAAAAAATTTGTCTTTTTACATGATTTCAACTTTAGGCTAATTTTAAAAAAATCATTCAAATAAAATGCTACTCCCGATAAAGGACTGAGAATTATCTGTACTTGATATGAAGAGAGATTTAATGGAGGTTTATTGACCTACTGTGAATGACAAAACTTCCAATAAATCGCCGTCAATTAAGGTTTTCTTTTTTCACTTAATGAAACCCATTAATACAATTATTTTTTGAAAGGCCCTCTCTTCACTCGAAAATAGAAAATTAGTACTACTTATCTATGAGAAATATAAATTGCTGGGGTTATAATAACTTGATTTTGGCTGCAAACCTTCAGATATGGAAACTGGAGAATACCCATCTGACCCCGAAGCTCTTGGTTCTCTATAATATGGAAACCTGGGTACAAGAGGTCCTGTTTGAGATGAAGAGTAAGAATTTGAAAGTTTTCCACTGCTACTTGGGACTGATGCAAAGTTAGGTTTGTTACCACCTGTTACAAACGGAAAAGGAGGAGGAAACATGGAGGACGAAGAGGCATCAGGTGAACTTGAGGCCTGAGAATTCTGTATCAAAGGAAAAATGCCTTCTTCGGACAGCTGAGGAGCAGGAGGTCCATATGACATTGCAGGTGGTAAAGAGACTTGGGACTGTGAAGGCTGATATTGATGTTGAGGCGTATAAGGACGGAATATAATGTAACCTGGTATTCCGTAGTTTTGAAGCGGATAATTTAAGATAGAGGGAGATTGGGATGGACCAGAATTACCACCTGTTTGTGCATTCAGTTGTAAAAACGGATCATAATTAATCAAGGGAACGTTATGAACTTGAGGTAAATGACTAACCATCACCACTGGTATCACAGAACTTTGATAAGGAAGACTGTACGAAGGATAGGCAGGAATTGCGTCAGGTATATAAGAAGGTGAGTAATAAGGTGATTGGATCTTTGAAGAATTCAAGGTTGACAGCCAATTCGAAGGATTGTAGAAAGATGGAGGATTGTAGGGCTCAGGAATTCCCTGAGTAATTTGGGGAAATAATGGAGGTAATTCGTGTTGTGAAGCTGGAGGTTGTGAATATTGAACATTATTTGATGGGTAATGGTAAGACTGAAGATAATTAGGTATTAAAGGTGAACCTATGTTTTCATTCGAAGAAGGGTTGATGTGGTGGTTTGCTATTTGAGAAAAGGGTATTAATGATGGAGTGGGCCTATTTGTTAACGTTGTTTCTACCTCAGGGTTCGAAGAAAGCTGAGGAGATGATCCGACTGGTTCCGGATCGGGTTTCCCAAACAGTTGAGAAATCAATCCGTCTAGGATTTTCGGATCAGTTGTCCCAGTTGTGTCGCTATTGGTTTGTGGAAGTTCGTACTCTGTTGTAGTAGTTGGACGGAAACTTCTTTGGTTCAACAAATCCATAACTAAGCCATTTATAACAGGCCAACCTAGAAGTGAAACAGATTATTTAAGTTTCACAGTTATAAGATTTTGTGAAAAAAAATTAAAGTTATGTATTACCAGATGTTTCTTTCGCCGTAGTTACAGGAACATAGTTGCCATCGTACGTATTGCATTCCGACACCACCAAGCTGAGTATTACGAAGAATATATTCATAGTAAACATCCCTCTCTTCTAAACTATATTTTAAATACAACCTAAAAATATTTAAAAAAAATAAAAAACTCTGTTTCATTTTATTGATTAAATAAAATATAAATAAACGCCAAATAGATAAAATGTTACCAAAAATAAAATGTTGAACGAATTTCTAAGGTAAGAATTAAAAAATAGAGAATATATGCATGACTACTATTCATGATTTTAAAATATGTACACATTTAATTAATTAAGCATGTAAACTAAAACAAATGAAACTAACCCTTGCTGTTTAACATGTAGATTGTTGGGCTAAAACGTAATAGTGTCACGACAAAAAAGGACTTTGTTGGTAACTAACTGGCTAAAAATATGTAACTTATAAGTATCTTTACACCATAAGAAGTAAAAATCATTTTATTAAATTATCTTACTTAAAAATAGGTGTATATACAAATTTATTTTTATTTTTATTGAAATTTACAACTGTATATTATACAAGTAAATTATAAGAATTAGTTTCATTCATTTAATGTGGTTGTAGAATTCGATCTAAATATATAAATATATATATATATATATATATATATATATATCTTTTTAAAAAAATTGAAATGAAATAAATAAACGACAAATTGCAAAATATGAAATATTCACACCTTCCGAACAGGAAATTTTTTAATAAATATTTGTGTTTACATTGAGAGTTCACAACACCGGTGTTTACACAAGATCAAAGACAAATAACAGAGAGATTGTCAAACACTTTTTTTAAAAACATACAAAAGTAAGTATTTACTGTTCATTTAGAGTTTTATTTTTAAAAAATTATTGAATAGATTTTAAAAAAAATATAGTTGTTGTTTTATCTCAAATTTGTTCATAGTAAGAGCTTAGATTGAATGGGTACGACTGGATGGGGAACTTGGAATGGGTTAAAAAGGATCATTTTACAGAAAACGTAAAACTATATATTTTAGTTTAGAATTCTTTCTCATGTTTGATAGCTCAAATTATTCAGTGTTTTACCGCGAGTTTTTTTAAATAATATTATCTCAAAATACTTGGTAAATAATATTGAGGATGTATAGTCGACTGTAGAAACTATTATAGGTGGAATAATCCGGAGTCAGTCTTTTTCTAAATATTTTTATTAATGTAGATGTCGGGCTGAATAACTTCTTCCATAAAGACTCAATTTTTTTATTTTTTTATTTGTATTACATCAATATGACGTTTCGAGATCTTCTCCCATCTTCAGAAGTCTACAAAGTAAAATAAGCAATTTCCATTACATGAAAAATTACTATACTGAAGTGAATGATTTAAAAACGTTATGAAAATTTTTATAAATTAGGTGTCCATTGATAACAAAATTTAAAACTATTAAATAGCAAATTTAAAAACAAAAGGAGGAATTAAAAGCAATAATTAGCAATGTTACATAGTAATTAGTGAAAGAAATAAAGAAATATTTTAAAATTACCTGGTTGTATATTTTGAACTCCCAGCATTTTCACTAATACGCAAATTAACTAGGAAAATTAGGTAATAACCAGGTAATTTTAAAATATTTCTTTATTTCTTTAAACTAATTACTATGTAACATTGTTAATTATTGCTTATAATGCCTCCTTTTGATTTTAAATTTGTTATTTAATAGTTTTAAATTTTGTTAATTCTTTAACAATTTATTTTTATCTCTAATTCTATTTAAAAATTGTTAAATGGATTGTAACAACGGAGTGAAAGTCGTGTGTTGCGCGCACAAGATTTTAAAAATTGAAATGGAACAAATAAAGGACAAATTACAAAATATGAAGCAAATGTCAGGATTTTAACTAAATTAATGTAAATAAAAATGACTTCAAATGTTCAAATAAATTAAACAAACCGATCGATCGCATTTCATTTATCAAATCGTATTAAGGTATTTTAGTACCATATACTCTCTACTACAAATAAAAAAAAGCAAGTGTTTTATTTAAAAAAATACGCCCGAGACGTTACAAAACCTTTTTCATCAAAATGAGCTTACCAGAAGAGCCACTTTATACGATGCAATTTGCACCTTTTTTCGATTTTCTCGAAAACGGTTCGCACGATTTTGATTAAACTCGCTTTATGGATGTAAAATTTGATGGGCTTTAACATCATTTAGGTTTCATTCGGATAAAAATGGTTTGACAGGGCTTAAATGCCGATATTTTAAATTTTGTTTCTCTAAAGTACCTTTAATTTGGTCGATTCTATAAAAATAACTATATTGTCTTGTTACCACTGATGAAAAATAGGTAAATATATAAATTGAATGAATTCGATACCCAACTAAAGGAAAAAATATATTTTTAATGAAATTTTATGTTTTTGAACATAAGAGCAGTAATATACATGTATGATATACCGTTGGAAAGTTGAAGATTTTAGAAATAATATTATCTTATACTCAAGCTTTTAAAAGTTAATGGAGAGTGATGAAAAGAAGAAAAAACTAACTTATTTTAGATAAGTAACCATATAATAGATTTTTTAATAAAGCACATCTATACTAATATTATAAAGCTGGAGAGTTTGTTTGTTTGTTTGAACGCGCTAATCTCAGAAACTACTGGTTCAAATTGAAAAATTCTTTTTGTGTTGGATAGTTCATTTATCGAGGATGGCTATAGGCTATATAACATCACGTTGCGACCAATAGGACCGAAGAATCGGTGGAAAATCTGGGAAAAAACAGGGAAAATTGACCTCGAATCTCAACGATTCCAAATGATTTGCCTTTTAATTTTAAAATAATTCAATTTCCCGTTAATTTATCTTTTGCCATAACAATTTATAAATCACATGGGCAAGCATTTAAACACGTAGGAATCGATTTACGTCAAGATCGGGTGGCGGAGAAAATCATTATGTTCTTCTGCCTCAAGAAAATAAAACCAAAAATATCATTCAAGCAGAAATACTTTAAAATATTGGGTCGTCCGAAAAGTTGGTAGAGGTTTTTAAAATAAAATTTACCTTCTTTTTTTTTCTACTTAAATGAATTACGAGGCTAATGTTTATCTATATGCCTTTATTCCTCATGGAATTAACTATGTTTACACACTGAATTCGTCTTTATTAAGGATCAGTAGAGTAGTTTATTGCAATTCAACATGAGTGACGATTCAGTTCATTTTCGAAATAATATGCTATTCTTTTTTAAAAGAGGGAAAGACGTAGCCCAAACTGCAAGAAAGGTTCGTTCCGTGTATGGCAGCGATTCAATTGCTGACAGCACGGTTCAGAAGTGGTTTTCGCGGTTTAGAGGGTCTTCAATTCGGAAGACTAACCCCGGGCTGGCCGGAATTCAACTCTTGACGTCGAGGATACTATGATGATCATTACAAACAATCCATGAGTTACTGTTCGTGAGATACCTGCGGAGTTAAGAGCCTGCAAATCGACCGTTTTTGATCATCTAAGAAGGCCGGGTACGTCTGTCGTTACGACGTTTGGATTCCCCATGAGCTCAGTGAAAGGAATCTTTTTGAAAGGATTTCATGTTGTGATTTGCTGCTGTAAAAAAACGTGGTGGAGGATCCATTTTTGAAACGAGTTGTTATTGGGGACGAAAACTGGATTCTCTACATCAACACCAGCCGAAAAAAATGTTTGGGGTTGCCTGGAACGACGCCGCTTGCAACACCAAAGGCCGGCTTGCATCCAAGAAAGGTGATACTCAGTTTTTGTGGGATTGGAAGGGACTCATACATTTTGAGCTCCTTCCACAAAACCAAACTATAAATACGTACTTTTAATATAAATACGGATCCAGTTAGATCGATTGAAGGCAGCAATTAAAGAGAAACAGCCAGAGTTGGCGAGTCGGAAAGGAGTGCTATTCCACCAAGACAACGCTAGGCTCCATGTGTCTTTAACGACTCGGCATAAGTTATTAAGCTTCAGATGGGAGGTTTTACCCGCCGTACTTTTCTGACATTGCTCCTTCGGATTTCCATCTTTTCCGTTCCCTCGATAATTTTCTACAAGGAAAATCCTACTCTTCAGAAGATGACGTCAGAACGGACATTTTATTGTTCTTCAGGAGTAAGGACAGTGATCTTTGGAAAAAATGGATAATGGACCTTTCAAGCCGTTGGGAGAGGTAATCGCTAACGGTGGTAACTATTTTGTAGATTAAATAAACAAATTTTAAGCTGTCAAATTTTAATTGTTGTCCAAATTTTTCTACGAACTCTCCGGACAACCCAATATATTCTTTTAAAAAGTCTTAATAGCGATCATAATAAATGAAATTGACGCAGACGAAGTCGCGCGCAACAGTTTTTTAATAAACACTCATAGAAATTCCCCCTAATCAATTCTTTAATGGTTTCACTTATTTTCATCTCTAACTGTATTTGAAAATTCTTTAATTGATTCTAAAAAACGGAGGTAAGTGAAGGTCGTGTGTTGCCCGCACCAGATTTTTCAAAATCATTTAGCTCTCGATCTTTAGATCTGACTTAAGTCAGGACGAAATTGTTTACACACAACCATTTTTACATTCACTTACCTATATATGAAATATATAGTAAGGGAAAGTATTGCGATCGTTAAAATTTTCGAATTTCAGTTTTAAACGGAAATGCACGTTCTAGTGTCCCCTGAGTCCTAATAACCAAGTCACACAAAAAGGTCTGCGTGTCCGTGTGTTTGTATGTGGTAAGTCTTTTCCAACTTGTTCATCAAAATCAGCTAACCAGAAGAGCCACATTATACCATGCATTTTACACCTTCTCACGATTTCCTCCGAAACGGTTCTAACGATTTTGATTAAACTCTCGATGCAAAATTTTATGGACTTTAATATGATGTAGGTTTAATCCTGATTGCAATAGTCTGACAGGGCTTAAATGAAGATAATTTAAATTTTCTTCATCTAAACTACTTTTAATTGTGTAGATTCCAAAAGATTAACAATATAATCTTAATGACATTGATGAAGGACAGCTAAATATACAAGTTGGACGAATGTGATGACCAACCAAAAGAGAAAAGAGCAAAACAATTTTTTTTATTGTAATTTTTGGCTTTTTGATATTAGGTAACAGAAATATAGACGTATAATATATCGTTGAAAGAGAAAGATTTTAGAAAATATTATCTGATACACAAAGTTGTAAAAAGTAATTTAATACGTATCGATTAATAATTTAGATAATTATGAATTTGATGAATCACAAGTTTTTCTATCGACACATTTAAAACCGTATATATAATCCTGGTGAAAACCGTATATATAATCCTGGATTAGATTAGTAAAGAAATATTACGTTAGAGAATCCCTCTAGTATGAAAATAGTTTCCAAACTTTACTTGTGCATATTTATTATAAACAAGTATAGTTTAAATAAATAAACAACAATTATAAAGATTATAATTTAAAATCCCGGTTGCATTAAAATAAACAGAATATTACTTGAATGGTTAAAAAAAAAATAAGAACTATTCACTGCACAAACCTTAAGAGTTCCGGACATCAAAGAGGCAATCTATTTGAGAATGGCCCATAAATATGATAATGAATTTTTGATGTACCTAATAAATAGTATTTTATTATTACTTACTTCCAACTCCGCTCGCTGTTCCTCAACTAACAATATCAGTTGTTCGTTTACTCATTCCCACTGGGAAACCCTGCTACGAATGGGGAACTTCTGCTAATGAAAAGATTAGATTGATTAGGCGACGCAGAAGGACTCCAGACCACATATGTGTCAGTGTCACTGGGCAACAAGATGCTGTGGTGTGTATGACCTAACTATTTATAGGGATGCCTCATACTTCCAGGCATATGATGACGCCGTCTGGAATTCGGCATTTACATACAGTAGGAGAAAGGTCAATCTTGAAAAAGTAAGTCTGGAGACTGAACTTGATAGTACCCAGCAGCAATAAAAAGGTTTATAGTTTTTTGACAAACTAGACCGTCGATAATAGTTTATATTTTTTTCCTGATTTATACAAATTTATGTTCCTCTAAGCTTGATCGTTCCGTAAGTTCAACTACCTCTAAAAAAATTTATAAATAAAATAAAAAAAAGATCGATCTCCAATTGTTCGATAGGAAAAAAAAGAAAAGTTTATTAAGCAATTAAACCTCTAGAATCTATCAAACAATCTTATAGTCCAGAAGTTGACCATCTCATCGAACATAAACCTAGAAATATTTTAAATTTCTTTTTACTATACTTATTTAAAAATTTCTTTTTTTCCGGTCCTAAAACTCTTATTAATCAGAGATAAATACTTTATTTATTTGGCTATGCTGCCCAAATACATCAGGTTGCTTAAATAACACAGCATATCTTCTGACGGTCATTAGTAAGGGTTTCTAATCCGAAAGACATATAATCAGACGATTTTCTAGCCCATCGAACATACGATTAGTTCTTAATTTAACTAATCTGCTATGTCTCAAAAATTACGAAAGTATATGTCTTTCGGATTAGAAACCCTTACTAATGACCGAAGAGCAAACGTCCTGTGAAACCAGATGGAGCTGGCGGTCCAAGTGCTAAGATGGCCATCATACGGTTTTCATTACATTTGTTTATCTTTTGAACGGTTTTATTTTGACAATCTATTCCTTTATTATTGCCCTGAATATTATGATATTGAAATTTTATATATTCCTTTATTCAAAGCTTAAGAAATAACAAAGTCCTAGATATTTTACATTAAAAACAAAATTAAAATATGATATAAATTAACAAAATCGTATAACCTCACAATTAAATTGCATAATATAATTATTATTAACTCAATTTAGTCTTATTTTAAGTCAATTTGCTCTGAAATAGTCACTATTAACGTTTGGTCTACCAGCTCTTGGTGGTTTTCCTGGGCTTTGGTGTGCTGGCGGTCATTAGTAAGGGTTTTTTAATCCGAAAGAAATGTACTTTCGTAATTTTTGAGACATAACAGATTGGTTGGAACAAAAGCTAATCGTATGTTCGATTAGTTTTGTATAGTCCTCCGATCTTATCTCTCAAACCGTTCTTTCTGAGTTTGCTTCGCCACAGAATATTTCAACTGTCGTCCAATTAATGCAGCGTCTTTAATTAATGATATTCTTTAAGGCAGCGTCCTAGGTCCTGTCCTCTATATGGCTGATATTCCTATTCCACCCGATACCTTCCTTTCAACGGTTGCTGCTGATTCATCCGAGCTATATTCCTATTTAGATCATGGTACTGCATCTTAAGACTACAAAGGCACCTTTACCTTTCTTTTATTGGACAATGATGTAAGAACTGGCAAATTAAAGTAAACTTATCCAAATACAAACATGGTACGTTCATGCTCTGATGAGAATCCTTCCCTCCAGCTTATTTTAACTCGACTCCGCTTCCTTTCTCAGACACAGTCAGGTATTTTGACTTTTTTCTAGACAAAAGACTAACTCGGAAACGGCATAATTCATTTAAAATACAAGAACTTAACCAGAGGTCTAGCCAATCTGTTAAAATTGTATTTATTCATCATAAATACATTTATTTTTCATTTTAATAACATTGAAGAATTTCAACGAAGAACACACATATATACACAGGATTTATTAGAAAACATATTGAAATATATATCTAAAGAACATTATATTTTATTTTATAACAATTTTATCAAAGAAAGAAAAGAAGCTTTCTTTCTTGATCACCTAATTATGACAACCTTTAATCAAAAATAAAAATTAAGTGAATAGATAAATTTAATACAATTCTTGATTACCATCAACTGTTTGAAAAGGAAAATATGATGTTCAATTTACAATTTATTTTTTTTCTATTCATTTATTCAGAAATGTTACAGTTTTTCTCATTGGACAATAATAATAGGACTGGTACTATAACGTAACTAATAAGATAACATTCCTACAATATTATTTAGAAATTATTAATTAGTTTTATTGTAGTATTGTCAATAAAAAAATATTTTTTTTGATCATTCGTATCTACCTTTCAAAATATTCGATTACATTCAATAAATTGATAATCTAGAATTAATTCACATTAAAACACCTTATCGCATAGTCGTCGGCCTAGAAACAGTACGAATCTCTAAATTTACTGAGCTCAAGACCCTTCATGGTTTGTAGTAGTACGGTTTTTTTTTTTTTAATTAATATTTTTGTAGTTTTGTCAATATAAAATGTTATTTTTGATCTTTCGTTTCTACCTTTAAAAATATTCAATTTCATTGGATAAATTGATAATCTAGAATTATTTCAAATTAAATCCCTTAAAACATATGCATATGTTACAAATCTTATTATTCTGAATTATTGCCCAGTTATACTATCCACAAAACGTTGTATACTATCCTAAATATTTGTAATAGCTTTTATTAAAAGGGATTAAATGAAACTTCGGTTAAATTGGCAGTGTAGCGCTGTCTATCGGAATTAATTGGAAATAAGGGTGAACCAAAGACGAAGTTCCACAGTACTTCCTATACACTTGAAAATATAGAATTAAATTAGTTCGGTTTAGTCATGTTAATATGAAATGTTATTTTTGAGTTTTTCTACCTTTCTAAGGTTCAATTACACTAGAAGACTTGAAAATCTTTAATTAATTTAACATAAATAAAAAAAATCCTTTGAAACATGTACATGAAATGTCTTATTTTTATTAATTATTTTTATCTGATTTATAATATAATTAAATTTAATATATATTTTTTTAATTTTAATAATCTGAAAGTAACGAAATAATAATTCATAGATTTTTAACAAAAGTGGTTAAATGAATTTTCAATTAAATTAACAGTGTAGTGCTATCTTTTGGATTTTATTGGAACTAAGAGAGATCTTTAGAAATATATCACAGGTCAGTTTTTACATTTAACTTTTCTATTCTTTTTTATCATTACGTAAATAAATAATATTATTTTCAAATTATTTTAATTTTTTAAAAAAATCAATAATACATTGGCTAAATTGGTTTGGGTTTAATTCAATGACCCTTTAAATTTAAATAGCGTCGCGGCTATCGAACCTGAAGGTAATAATTACAGAGGCATTAGGAATTATAATTTACAAGGTTCAAGTTCTAGGACACACCAGAGGTTAAGTATAACTGAGTAGCTATTTCCAGAATGAAGCAGCCTTGTCAATGAACCGTTATCAACAAATTTATTTGCCTAGTGTTTAGAAACATTTACTGAATTCTAGTATTCTGTACTGACATTTAATTAAAAAAACTAATTAATTAAAAAATAGCTATTACCAAACAGGTTGATGTTATCTCTTAAAAGAAATGTTCATGATCGCTAATAATAAACAAAAATTTAAAAAACTCTTATTGGATACTTCCTAAAGATTTTTGTCATAGTTAATCTTTTTTTTCAATAAATGTTTAAACATTTTTGTGTATCTTTAAAAACCAAGATAAGATACTTCTTTATACACCAGTCAATACTTCAGAAATGCAAAAAATATCACTGAATGACACCTCATGTAAGTACACCGATGTTCATTAATTTCAAATACTTGCTAATTATTCCTAACGGTAACATTAGTGAATTATTTCATATACAAATATGTTATTCTCGCATACGTGTGTTTACTCCAGGTCTGAAATGGTTTCCTCCCTGTTCTGTAGATGAGATGGGACTGAGCTTAATATAGTATGTTGCTTTGGAATGTCTCCAAATTCTTGTTTAGACTCCATGCACAGTCTTCACTCATGTTCTGCCGTTTCGTTCTATATCGGAAGCATTTCTTGAAAACCGTTTAATCAATACTTGATAAACGAGTCTTTTTCGATAAAGATAGATGATTAACTAATGTTATAAACAATAGATAATACTGGCTCGGCAGTTTATATTCCCAGGTATAAACATTATGAACAGCATAAACTACCTCATAATACATCCGTTTTTAATGCCGAATTATACGCAATCCTACAAGCCCTCAAATTTATAAATAGTTCAGAAAAAAACAAAAACATTTTTAATACTAACTGATAGTATGTGCTCACTATTATCAATTAAAAATAATAGTAATATTTCTAAAAATAATATTTTAGCCAATGTGCTGGAGGAGCACTTCTTAGCAATAAGAGATAAAAAACAAATAATATTTATTTGGATCAAGGCACATGTAGGAATCCCCGAAAATGATGAGGTTGACCGGTTAACAAAAACCACCGACACCCTAGAAATTATTACAGACATCCGACTGCCGTACTCGGACTATTTCCGTATGGTTGAGAAAGATTTATTAAAGGAGAGATCAGAACTTTATGGAGAGTCAAACACTGGAAGATTTTATAAATCGGACATACCAAGTATCCAGGACAAGCCTTGGTTTTATGAGATGAACCTACCCAAAGATATTGTCAAAAATTTCTCCTGACTAAGAACAAACCACGGTGTGTGCAATGTGTATCTGCACCGCATCGGGGTCCTTACCTCAGCCAAATGTGACAAATGCAATAGAAATGAGGCTCTGCAGCATATAATTCTAGAGTGCCCAGCGTATGACACCCTGAGAAAGAAATTTCTGGAATTTTTAAATATCTACAATAAAGTAAATATATACGGACAATTAATGACTACAAGAAAATCTGAAGAAATTGGAAGGGTGACACAGTTCCTTAGCTCTATCAAAAAAAAAAAAAAAAAAAAAAAAAATATATATATATATATATATATATATATATATATATACATATATATATATATATATATATATATATATATATATATATATATATATATATATATATATATATATATATATATATATATATATATATATATATATATATATATATATATATAGGAAGAAACTAAAAATGGTGATAGCTACTCATGTTATAAATATTTAGTAATGATATGCTGATACTGGCTGTATGGAGAGCTCAAATGCCAAGAAGAAAAAAAGAAAAAAAAAAAAACTAATCTTATTTAAAAGCTGGTTGGAATTCCTAGAAAGGTATTAAAGAAAATTAGAGATACTCTGTATGAGAAAATCTTTAACCTAACTTTTACTCCTAATTATGTTTTAATATTTACTTCATAAGCTTAGCTAACAAATGTTATGGTGAAGAGAGAAGCAGATGGGTGTACTTACACTATCCACACCGCTTTCCGGGAATAACCAACTCCGCCAGATTATAAAAATAATGTCAGTTACAAACAAGGGTCTGGAAGACCAAAAGCCTGAAGAGGTTCTTCTCCAAAAACGGTCTTCTTTTAAAATTAACTTGCACGCATGTTTCGTGTGATATGTTAATGTTGTCAGTACTCATTTTCGTATTACGTTTGGAAGGATGTATGTATTAAAAGAAAAAATATCCAAGGAAGGATTTACAAAACAGTATTGAACAGCATATATATTTGAAGATTGCAGTTCTTTCCGAAAGGTACTAAGTTCATATCTAATTTCATTCCAAAGCTTGCTAAAACATCTTCTTTTATAACGTAAAAAACAATTTTAGATTTCAACGCAAAATAAATCTGGTGCGCGCAACACACGACTTTCACTTACCTCCGGTGTTAGAATCAATTTAAATAGAGTTAAAGTATTTTTAAATACACTTATCAGTTAGTTTTAATAGATTTTTATCATTGTCCATTAACTTTTACAATTTTTCGTATAAAATAATACTTTTTTTCTAAAATCTTCAGCTTTCCAACGGTATATTATACGTCTATATTCCTGTATTGGGGAGCTGCCAATGGGTAGTATCCCTACATATGAATCATGTCAACATATCTTGTATCACATTTACTAAATGTATTTTATTATACAGTTGTAAATACCAATAAATATATTTTTAAAAATATTCCTGATTTTATGTTAAAAACACCAAAATTGCACGAAACAATATGTTCGCACATTTCTCCTTTAGTTGGATATCATATTCGTTCAAATTATATATTTATCCATTTTTTATTAGTACTAAATAGATGACACAGTTATCTTTATAGATACTACAAAATTAAAGGTACTTTAGAAGAAGAAAATTTTAATTATCAGCATTTAAGCCCTGTCAGATTATTTCGATCAGAATGAAACCTACATCATATTAAAGCCTATTAAATTTTAGTGGCTCTTCTGGATAGCTGATTTTGATGAAAAAGTTTGCTGCGTCATCTCGGGCGTATAGTTTGAAATTCCAGTTTCTGTGGGAGTTAGTTTGGAACTGAAATGGTTGCATCTATTCCATTTTAAGTCAGCAACAAATGGGATATTAAAGTGGTTATTTTAAAGAATTTTAGATTGCAAGGGTTGTAAGCTAAAACATTTTATGTTGTGATAGATCTCCTAAGTTACATTCTGTACATCTGATAATTATAACTATACCACCGAGGTTTTCGAGGAATATTGGAAATTAAGAGTATTGTGTTGTATTGTATTATATGTTAGGACTGTGAGGCGTAGAAAATGAAGGTCATCAACGCCAATACGGGTGTTTAATATTTGTAAAACCTCTATAAAGAGAAAGAAATAATAATAATACTAAATACACAGTATATATTGAAAAATTAATTAAATATGAATGTAATAAAAAACAGAAATAAATATGGAAAACGGGAAATTAAAAGTTTTTGTCAATTAAATGTTGTATTAATCGATATCTATGACCAGTTTGTCATACTTTCAGTCTTATTTTATGATGCTTAAAAATATAATTAATAATAAGACATAAAATGCAATTAAAATTTTAAAATAATGGTTAGAACTATCTTTTTGGTAAGATTATGAGGTATTAACATCACTGAAATAAACAGTAAATATAATTCAGGTATCCAATTTATTTATTTCGTCACAGAAGTATTTCCCAATGTTGGACGCATCATTTGATACAGTGCCTATCCCCAGTATGGGTTGAATCCATAGTATGGGTTGAACCCCCAGTTACTTCCACGGAATCCACCGTACCATCCACGGCCTCCACTGTAACACCTTCCTTGGCCGTCGACTTGTACCTCTTCCTCAGGATTTTCGGGTCCTCCTTCTCTCGTCGGAGGCTTCAATTCATCATCCGCATCACCAGCTGTCACAAGTTTGGTTGTGTCACCGTTCGTTCCTAAAACACATATACAATATGGATCAGTATATCATCGGTAAGTTTAACATTATCCTCTTTACTTAAGTAGCTATACTAAATTGGGAACCGTAATCCTGACCAGATTATTTGCCCAACCGTTGGCATAGATGATTTGTTATCTTAAAAAACTTTAGCGACCTCCAAGTCACACATCACTGGATTGGATCCCGGACTAGATTAGTTGATTTTTAACTTGTGGCGGTCTCCTCGGGTTATAATACGTTGATTGCATTTAGGGAAATGGAACAACAGCATAACGATTAGGCTTAATAATAAATTATGATACGCCAAAGTATGTGTGCAAATTAACAGACTACTAATATTGTTAACGTTTACCATAAAACATTTTGTCTTATTTGACGTATTTCGTCCATTCAACAATTGTCTATTATTGACTTATAAGAAAGGTCCCCTTAGAAGTTATCCTTCTCTCATGCTCAGATACTAACCACCCAGGTTTACAAATATGGATCATATAACTTACACCTACACTGTTACCGAGGGGACAGAACTTCAATATTTATGATTCCTATGAAAACCTTCCACATTAGGTTCGATCTTTGTCCTTGATGTCTCCTAGTCTCTTAGCCTTCTCTTAGACCACACGCCCATCGCCACATGCTGATGCATAGCACATAGAGACAAAAGTTCCTACATTCCTATCCTCACTCCATTTCAATCCTTCAAAACCCCTGTGACTTCCTACACAGACTTAGAGATATTAGAGAGAGTTAGAGAAAGAGATAGAGAGAGAGAGAGAGAGAGAGAGAGAGAGAGAGAGAGAGAGAGAGAGAGAGAGAGAGAGAGAGAGAGAGAGAGAGAGAGAGAGAAGAGAGAGAGAGAGAGAGAGAGAGAGAGAGAGAGAGAGAGAGAGAGAGAGAGAGAGAGAGAGAGAGAGAGGAGAGAGAGAGAGAGAGAGAGAGAGAGAGAGAGAGAAGAGAGAGAGAGAGAGAGAGAGAGAGAGAGAGAGAGAGGAGAGAGAGAGAGAGAGAGAGAGTAGGAGAGAGTAAGATAGTATGTTATAGAATAGTTATATGGACAAAGTTAATCATTCTCTGTTAGTTAGTCCTAGGTATGACTTTATATTTGTAACATTACTGAAGAATAAAATATATTTTAAGTATCTACTGTTGTGTGGTTGTTAATTTGTCCTTAACCAACACGTTAAGAGGAACCGGAATATGGATCCATGGGTAATTTTATATCTACTAAGGAACCCAAACTAACAGAGATAATGATATGGGAGAAGAAATACAAATACGATTACTCCTAGCGTATCGAAGTTCTTTCGCTCTTCAAAAGCATTTAAGAAATAAGCAGGAATGCGAAAACAAGATATATAAGACGCTTATTCCACCGTATCTTACCTAAGGGGTGTAATGTCGGACAATGACTCGAGCTCAAGAGCAAATCCTTGTTAGGTTCGAATAAAGAATACTAAGCAGAATATTTGGAATATATAATCAAAGCGCCAAGAGAAGGAGAATCATTATTGAATCAAGCGTAATACATGGAGTTGTCTGTAACATAATTAATGTTTCAAGGTTTCACTGGGCTGGTCATCTGGTGTGGATAAAGCAAGATGAAGTCCCATGTAGAGTTCTGGGCGAGTGTATTTATAGGAAAATAGTTGAGCGTTCTAAGCTTCACTGAGAGGATGGAGTGGACACTGATGCAAGAACCAAGAAATAGAGAAGTGTGGAGATCTTTGTTGGGGCAGGCTTTGACTCACCCCCTGGTTCGTAACGCCGACTAATAATATTGGATAATAAGTCTTCTAGCCATTGAAGGACGTGAAACCTCAAAAGAAAAAAATCTGAATCCATGACACCTCATTCAGATATGAAATGAAAAACTTCTTTATTATCCTGGGACTAAGTCTCTTAAGAATAAAATAAAAATACAGATTTGATGACTGGAACAATGTGTTCATAGCTTTAAACAACAAACAGTTGAACTAAAATAATTATTTGATTATACAATATGTACATTTTTTAAATCAGACTTAGAGTGAAATGAATAAACAGAAATAGATAATTGAAATAATATAAACATAACAAAATTTACATTTTCTAACATCTGCAGTAATAGGTTATAGTCTGTTTGACTGGGTGAGGAGAAGGTGGTTAAAAAAGAGCGATTTGAAGGAGGAAGCAGTCCTTGTATGACGGATCTCAGAAGAGATAGAATTCCAAAGATAGTTTGCTTTGGCAAGAAAGGACTAGACAAAGGCAGCAGTGCGGTGAGGAGGAAGGTAGAGGTCAGAAAGACGGGATCTGGTAGAATGGGACTGAATTGATTATCTAAAGGTTCCCAAGTAATAAAATTATTCTCTTAATTAAAACAACATCTTTCGTGAAAAATGATTAACTCTGATAATTTTGCAGATTTTAGAACAAAACCATTACAAGAATGATAATGAAAGTTTTATCTGCACTTTTGGTCTTATTATTAAGATATTACGTAAGTAACCAGAAAATTTGTTTACAAAATTAAAAAACCTTACGCCAACCGAAACTTATACCAAAAAAGGGAGGCTTTAAAAAGTAGACTCACTTTAATTGCTTTTTCTTGATTAGTTCCTCATCGTTCTACCACTTTTAGAAATTGCGATCTTGTGGGTGTTGCCTATTTTAAACATAAATTTTCAAAAATGGATTATTGTCATTCACAAAGGGTACTGAGTGAAAACTGACGTTAATTTTCGATAAAAATTAAATCTCATTATTTATAATTCAGGTAATGTTAACCATATCGTTATCATTTTGTTAGTTTTTGTTTTTATTTGATATGTGTAAAATGAACAAATCAACAGAGATTTTCCCGACACGTTATCAGTCCGAAGATGACTTAAAATCCCTGCAAAACTATTATTATTGCAAATTTATGCTTATCCACGGTTTCAAACTTAGGAAAAAAAATAGAATAACTGGTAAAAACAAAGCGGCAAAACTATTTGAAATTGGACGATTTCAAATGGATAGACCAATAAACTGTATTGCAAATTTAGAGTTTTATGATCTTCATTAAAACTGAATGAGTGATTATTCAATCGATTGTTTTATTCAATCAGTGAACAACTCAACCAAGGGGTTTTCCCGTTTTGGTATGTCTGCGTGCTGATAAGGCTCCTTATATGAATCGAATACGCTAGTATATTTTTGCAAGAATAATTTTTAAATGTTTTTTAAAGTGTATTTTAAACTGGGGATAACCAATTACACTCAAAAGGTTTCAACTTAAACCACAATGGGACGGAAATTCAATTTAAATATAAAATGAAGAAACGTTTTTATTTTTGTTTCAATTATTGGAAAAATCTCAATGGACCATTTTTTTACCCCCTTGATTAAATTTAAGTTTAGTTTCTTCATATGAAATCTATAATTGACTTGTGATCTAAATATAATATTAAGAAATTATAAGCAACTAAATAAGTTTTATTATTAAATTCTTTTATTGATATTTACAACTGTACAATTTACACAGTACAATAAGTAAATGTGCTAAAAACAGAAAATTGGCTTGAAAAAGACATGAGAAGAATCTACCCAGCGGTAGCACTTCAATGATTATTTGTTCAGCAGGTCTCGAGGCCACCGTCTTTTCAGACGCCTCGGAGGATTATCGGGAATATATGTCGATGAGAGGATGCGGACAAGCGGGTTTGTATGGGTGGGTAATTTGGAATGAAAGGAGGTGTATCTTTTTTGAGCGATTTCAGTAACTAGTGGGATATTCAGGTCTCTATGGATGAGTTTGTTGGTAACAAATTAAGGAGCGTCTAGGATTTGACGAAGGATTTTGGATTGCAAGGATTGGATGCGGGAGGAATTCGATGGTTTAGTGGAGCCCCATAGCTCTATGCCATAAGTCCAGATAGGTCTAATAATGGTTGTGTAAATGAGTTTTTTAAAGTAAAGAGGAAGTTTTGATCGTTTGTCAAGTAAGTGTTTTAATAGTCGATATCTACGGGCAGTTTCCTGTCGTTTAAGTCTTGTATGAGGATTCCATGTAAGACGTTTGTCAAGGTGAAGTCCAAGGTATCGTATTTGTTCTACAGTGATGAGTGGGGTATGATTAAAGGAAACAACTGGACAGGAATTCATAGGTTTACGTCGTAGAGTGAAGGTGATTTGGTGGGATTTATTAGGATTTATTTTGATTCTCCAATTGTGACACCATTCTGCAATGGCGGATAAATGGTTCTGTAGGACTTGGGAGAGCAACAATAGGATCATTATTTACGGATAGCACACATGTGTCATCAGCGTAAGTAGAGAGGAAAGTGCTTGGATGGATAGGGATATCAGCTGTATACACCGTGTAGAGGATTGGGCCTAGGATACTACCTTGAGGTACACCGGCTGACTGGTTGAATACTGAGGAGTAGGAGAGGTTATGATTAACTTTAAAGGTTCTACCTGTAAGGTAGGAGCGGATTATTAGGAAATATGTCGGAGAGAGGAATTTGCGGAGTTTGTAGAGCAGTCCTGGATGCCAAACTCGATCAAAAGCCTGTTCCACGTCTAGAAAGGCTCCAGTGCAGTACATTCCGCGCTCCAATGTAGAGGATACCACATCCACCACACGATGGCACTGCTGAATAGTAGAGTGGGATGATCTAAATCCAAACTGGTGGTCAGGAATGACATGATTTGAATCTAGGATCGGGTATAACCTTTTTAGGAGAAGTTTTTCAAGAATTTTGCCCATAATGGGCAAAAGGGATATAGGGCGGTAAGAGGATGGGTATTCAAGTGGCTTTTTGGGCTTAGGGATCATTTTCATAATGGACAGTTTCCAAATGTCAGGAAAATAGGTAGAACGGAGAGTGGCGTTGTAGATGTAAGTAAGGAAAAGGATGGCCTTTCGAGGGAGCTGTTTCAGGATGTTGGTTGTAATAAGATCGTGACCTGGAGATTTCTTAAGATGTAATTTACTAAGGATATTGATGATTTCTGATGGATGAAAGGCTTTAGGAGGTGGATACATTTGGAGTGGAACATTTAGTTCTGCTTCTACATGTTCATTATGGATAGGGTTAATGATATCGGGATGAGGATTGAAAGTTTTGGATAGGTGTTCGCCAAAAATTTGGGATTTTTCATCATCGGTTCTTGTCCAGGTCTGTGATTCAGTGAGGAGTGGATGATTAAAGGTTTTGTATTTCAGTAGTTTTGCAGTTGTTGTCCATAAAGATTTGTCTGACGTGGTTAAGTTTTCTGTAAAGTTCTGGAAGTTTTTAATTTTGAGTTTTCTTACTTCTGTCTTGAGTTTGTTAGTTAGTTTACTGTAATGGGTTTTGTCTGAAGGGTATCTGGTTCTATGCCACTTCGCTCTAGCTCTGCGTTTTTCAGCTAATAAGAGTCGAATATGACTTGGCAATTTTGTTTCATGAGATTTTCTATTTGTAAAGTGAGATGTGTTGTTGTCTATGGCTGTTTCTATTGATTTTGTTAGTTCGTCAATGGCTGAGTCTATGTCCTGTTTGGTTTTTAACGGAATTTTTAAGTCGAGTCTGTTCTCTAAATCATAACGAAATTTTTCCCAGTCGATGTGTCCTTTAATCAAGGAGGGAGGAGATGGTTTAAGAATAGGATTTGAAGCCATGAGAAGTAGTACCGGACTATGATCTGAGGAGAGGTCATCTAAGGATTTTATTATAGATTGGGAGGAGGGGATTTGGGAAGTAAGGAAGATGTCAAGAATATCTGGACGTTTTTTAGGAGATGTGGGCCAGTATGTGGGATTATGAGGTGACAAGATGGAATAGCTATTGGAGGTTGTGACGCGGGAAAGAATCCTGCCACGAGTGTTGGACGTTCGACATCCCCATCGTTGGTCTTTGGCGTTGTAGTCTCCCCCAGCAATGAAGCGCGGACATAAGGATTTGAGTAAGGATTCAAGGTGGTTATAGTTGAGGGAATTACCTGGAGGGCAATATACAGCTGAGATTGTCATATTGAATGGGTGGGAAGCTAAGGAAATGGAGGTGCACTGAATGGTGTCAGATGGAGTGGAGGGAATCAATGAGTGAGGTAAGGTTTTGTGAATGAGGATACATGAGCCAGCGTGTGATGTGTTGTCTGGGTGATCTGATCTGTATGTAATGTAGTCACGTATGTAAAAGTGAGAATGAGTGGTGAAATGAGTTTCAGTAATCAGTGCAATGTCAATGTGTTTGTCGTGAAGAAAAATGTCAAGTTCGTCTCGGTGATTGTTCAGTCCGTTTGCGTTCCACAGTAGAAGAGCTAGAGACTTGTTATTCATCGTGGAAGACTAAGTGGGAATTGTGACAGGAGATTTGTAAGGAGAGAGATGAGAGGTCTTATAGTGTTTTGGAGATCTAGTAGGAAGGAAGAGAGGATAGATGTAATATCAGATGGGTTTTGGCTGGGATAGGGATAGTAGGTAGTGTCATAGGAAGGAGGATTAATTTGGGCAAGAGGTGGTTGGATATTCCTTTGGGAATGTTGTGGGGGTTGAATATTCAATGGTACTTCTGATGAGGGTTCGAAATGGTTAGAAGGAAGGGATGAAACTGGAACTTTGGGAGCGTTCTGAGGAGTAATTACGGGGGGTAACTCAACCCTCAGGGAGACATTTTTAGAGGGGAAATTGTTTTTTTGAAATTTAGGCTGAGAAGGTACGGCATGAGAAAGTACATGAGAGGTTTGAGGCAGAGGTTGAGAGATCTGAGGTTGAGGATGGGAGGAGGAAGTCTGAGGCTGGGGTGAGGAAGATCGAGGCGGCTGAGAGCGAGGTGATATTACTGTTGAGTAAGTCTTGGAAGAAGAACTATGGGAGGCCGAAGTTCGTTGAGATGGGTTGATTTCTGCAGTCCTCCGGGCGGCAGGAACACTCCTCTCTGAAGGGCCAGGTTTTTCTTCTTCTGGAGCAGAACTCTTCTGGGTATTTGATATTGAGGCTGCGTAAAGTGCTTTTTGCCTGAGTCTAGTTCTATAGACTATGCAACCTTTGTAATTTGCAGGGTGCTCTTCGCTGCATAAAGCACATTTTGCTGGAGTTTCCCGAGACTTAGGACAGGTATCTGTTGAGTGCAAACCTGCACACTTGACACATCGTGCCTGGTGGTGACAGTAGGCTCTCGTGTGTCCCAAAGTTTGGCAGTTAGTACACTGAACTATTTCTGGCCTTCTTCTTGGCTCCTCAAAGCGGATAACGGAGTATACCCAAAAGTGTGATGTTGAAGATATCCTTATTGTTCGATGCAGGCTCAAGATCACAAAAAAAAGTGGTAGAGGATATTTTTCACGCGGATGTAGCACACAGGAGATGTTCCTCACACTGTGTCCCAATTCTTCAAGATCTAATTTGATTGCCTCCGTGGGGGTTGTGCTATGTAGTCCTCTCAAGACTACCCTATAGGACCTTTCTTCTTTGATCTGGAAACAATGAAAATCGAAGTTGTTGGTAGTCAAGTAACTGACGAGTTTTTTATAATGCTCTTTGCCACTCGTGCAAATTTTTATGTCTTTCACTCTAGAGTAACACTTAAAGTTCGCTTGTCCAATAAGTTTGGAGATTTCTTGACAAAACGAGATGAAGTTAAGAATATTGGAAACAAATATTGGTGGTGGTTCTGGTTCGTTGAATTTCTGATTCACCGAAGATTCAGTAGGAAGGTTACTCAGGGGTTCAAATTTGTTAGTTGTAGGAATGGCTGGAGCAGATGTATTCGTTTCAATTTTGCTTGTTGAAGGTATACTTCGAGATTCTGACGGTAAAACCTGCATAGATTTGGCAGATTTATTTTTCTTTTTTTTTTGGGGTGATTTGCTCGGAGAGCCAGGAATTATGTTTCTTTGCCTTTTCTGTAGGGTTCGTCTTTTAAGGTATTGTGAGTCTGTCTCACTTATTTCAGAGAAGGCGGTATCTTCATCAGTTCCAATGCATGACATTGCACCAGAAGACATTTTGAAAAAATTTATATAACGAGATTTAAAAAGAAATAATAAAATAAAATAACTAATATTTGAAAATAATTAAGTAAACTGTCTAAAAATATTTACAACTATGTACAAAATATAAAGCAGATTAAAATAAAACATATCTATGAAGAAAATACAAAAAAAAAGAACAGTGGGAATCGTAGTTGAACTCATACACAGATAGACGTCGATACTGGCGAACTGCGCCCCACCCGGCTGAGCTAAGAACGATATGGTTCTACGTGAGTTTTAGAGACTAATGGCCTCAGTAAGAGGGCGGGCAGGTAGTGGTCTGCCGTCCCACGTGCCTGAAACTTTAGGTTAGCTCACACTGTCTCACAAGTAATAGTCAGTATTAAAGAAACTCACCTAACTTCAGAATTACGTAAAATGTTCACACACTTATAAAGTTATTGTTTATAAATTTTTATCGTAATCAGTAAGAATATACCACTACGGATTGATAATATGCGGAGATCGACAACAAAGTGGAACATCAGTTGCAGCCATGACACTCGGCACTCCTAAATAAGTTATGAAGTAAATCATCATAGTTCCTGTGGGTTTTTGTTGAAAAATAAATAACTACAAAATTTTAAAAACTATTTATTAAGAAAATACATATACTAATATAAACATCTACAAAATATTAAATAGTAATAATTATTTTTTTTTAATAAAATACAAATGACGTAGTAAATGTTTTTTGTATTAAGTAACAAAGTAATATTACCTATGATCCATGAATTAACCTTCTTAAAAAAGTTGATACATACCTGATTTATCTCCTCTACATTGATTCAAGGAACAAATTGTTTTCATTTAATACCTGTTAAACAAATTTAAATATTTAAACATTCAAAATTCAATAAGTAATATATAAAAACAAATACGTAATAGGCAATATATAAGGAAATGTTTTGTATAAGTAAGCCAAATAAAATAAGTATATGTTTGATCCTTCAAAGTAGTTGTTTAAATCAAAGTGGATAAAAAAAATCCTAAAAATTATGAAAATGAATTTATGAAGACCTAAATTTAAATTGTTTTCATGAAAATATTAAAATGTCAGTGATGGTGGCCATTTGAAATTATCTGCCTGCTATGTATCGAGAATACTGGGAGGTAAAGAAATATTTTTGAATTGTACAAAATAGAGCAGTTTCTTTCTGTGGTAAATGGAAGCGGGGTGGCTGAGTGGATTTGCGCGCGTTGCCTAGCTACTACTGATCTCCAAAAATTGTGAAACCGAATAATTACGAGTTCGAGTCTCGGTGCTGTGGAGCTTTTATCTCGTCAGTTATACCCACCCTCACCCTCTAGCCCGAGAAACCCCTTCAAAGGCGAGGTAGGGAAGAACAAAAAAAAAAAAAAACTAATTCACCTCAAAGAAAAACCATTAGAGGCTATGCGCTTAACAAAAATAAACGTTATTATTAAAATAGCCATAAATTAAAAATTATTAGTGAAGATTAAAAAAAAATCAAGGTGGTGTATTTGACAAGTCAGTTGTATTTTCGGCCAATGCTCCACCCACAAGGTCACTTCATCAAGTTCTCTACCTACACATTTCCTCAATGTTTAGTTCGATTTCTTTTGAGTAAAATGCATACAGTTGTCGATCTGCGAAATCAGTCTGAAAGTCCTAGTCGAAAATAAAGCTTCGTCTACTTAATCGTTTTTCTAGCACCCAGAGGACTGAATATTGCAGGAACCAACTTCAACAGTGGTGATTGGTTCAAGACCTCTAGCCAAACCTTCAAATCGGTTTAACTCTATTTAGGGCTGGAGGCCTACATTAGGGATCATGTTTGCAGAAAAAAAAAAAGAGAGAGTTGCGGGAAGAAAAGATAAATCGCATAAGACTGTCAGGGAAGAGCTGAAGGTAACTTCAATGAAGGAATGGATGGATACCTTCAACATTCAACTCTCATTAATAGTTTTATTTGTTAATATAGTTTACGAATTTATAATTCAAGTGATTTGGCCACGAAAGGCCGCAGGGTTGCTCTAGAGAGGATGAACTATACTTGTGAGATATATCTCTCATGGATAAACCTCTACAAACCTGAAGTATGTCGAATACTGGTCAAAAAGTAGGAACTAAAATATCCGGCAACATGAGCTGCCTTACGGGTTTGGTTATCATGGAAAGAAAAACGTGACAGGCAAATCTCTGCTATTACGGCCACTTTGGTTATATTTAATATGAAATGTCCTATTTAGGTGACAAAATGAAATTAAATGATGATGAACCAGAAAAATGAACCACTAAAACCCCCTGTTCATCTTAGTAGGAAACATGATCTCAAAAAAAAAAGTTTTACCTCTGGAAAACTCCCCCCTTCTATAAAATTTGAGCTCTAGTTGAGTTTAAAGGGGACGTGGAGCCGCACAGAACCTGAAAAGTGGCAAAGGAAATTGTTAGTAAACGTAATGAAAAAGTTTGTGAAATCAACCCCGAGTTTTATAAATTTTCTGTCTGGAATAAAAAGCTATAAACTTTATTATATGTAATGTGCATATCCAATGAAATATGGTTTTGTGCATAAAAGTTCTTCATGACATGCGTAAATAGGTTTAATAATCAATTTTACTTTCTCTTACCTATATCTCAAATATATAGAAAGTGAAGTCCAAATAATCAAGTCTCGATAAAAGTCAATCAATCACTCGATCAAGTCACTTTGTGTGTCTGTGGTACGTCTAGCGCGAAAACGAAATGTCGTATGAAACTGAAATTTCATATTGAAGACAACTATATATCCGAGATGTTACAGCAACTTTTTCATGAAAATCAGCTAACCAGAAGAGCAACATTAAACCGTAGATTTTGAACTTTTCTCGGATTTTCTCAAAAACGGCTCTCACGATTTTGATTAAAATCGCTAAATCGATGTAAAATATAATGGTCTTTAATATCATGTAGGTTTCATTCTGATTGAAATAGTCTGGACTTAAATTGAGTATCTGAATTTAAATATAAGTTGAACGAATTCGGAAAGGAGAAAAGAGCAAAAAAATAATATTTTGAGGATGCATAGTCCACTGCTAAATTATCTTAGATAGGAATAATAGGATGTCAGTAAAAAAAAAAGAAAGAAATTTTTGTGTCTTTAAGCATAAGTACACTAATATAGATGTATAATAGGGGTACTCACTACGTTTGCTATAGCATACTATTTGTGCTATTGTGCTAAACCCATCAATTTTATACAGGAAATAACTATAGAAACTCGACGGGTTTAGCAAAATAACACAAATAGCATGCTATAGCAAACGTAGTGAGTACTCCTAATATACTGTTCTAAACCTAAAGATTTTAGAAAAAAAATATTCTCTTACACACGAAATTTTAAAATTAAATAGAGGGTGATGAAAAGCGGATAAAGCTAACTGATTTTCGAAGATAATAATATAAGGAGTACTCACTACGTTTGCTATAGCATTTGTTAGTATGCTATTTGTGTTATTTTGCTAAACCCGTCGAGTTTCTACAGTTATTTCCTATATAAAATTGATGGGTTTAGCACAATAGCACAAATAGCATGCTATAGCAAACGTAGTGAATACCCCTATAATAGATTTTTAATAAAACACATATTTCTTTTGAAAATCAGTGTAATTAATTATTAAACAATTTATTTTCATACCTAACTGTATTTAAAAAGCATTAAACTAATTTTAAGAACGAAGGTAAGTGAAAGTCGTGCGTTCTTTTAAATATTTCTTAAAGACTCGTGATCGTTAGCATCTTTTAATATATTCCTATATATTTTATTGTAATCGTCTCAGCTATTAAATTTTGAAACTATCTTCTCAATAGAAGATTGTTGTTTTTGATGATTATTTTTTTAATAAATTTCTGTTTTATAGATGAAGTCGAATTCAATCAATAGGCGAAATCATAGAATATATGTGATCATACTCTTTTATTCTTCATCTATAAATAAATTATATATAATGTAGATGTCATTAGGTGAAGAAATCTGTTTAAGTTTTTTGGTTGATCATAAATTCTTTATAACAGTCTTAAAAGTTTCGCATATTTACAAAAAACTTTTAATCCAAAGGAAGAAACTATCTTCCAAATATCCTGGACAGCAGAGATGGCGGCCTCCTTCCATAGCGGCCACCGCATCGCCCCTTGGCATCACCGCTTTCTCCTGCATCAACTTGAGCTCCATTGTCACCTTCCACGGTGGGTGGGGTTAGATCATCATCAATCGACCTTCTGTATCTTCGGCTACTGCATGGTTTGCATTTTGGCGTTATGGGTTTCGGTCTGCACGGTTGGCATGAATTTTGTTTCGGTTTAGGCTCTGGTTTCGGCTTCACGGCTCGGGCACATGGTTTACAAGGTTTAGGTTGGGGTTTCGGTTTGGAAATTTGGGTTTTTGGTCTACAAGGTTGAGGCTGTGGTTTAGGCTTGGCAATTTGACTTTTTGGTTTAGGTTTGGCGATTTGGGTTTTTGGTTTACAAGGTTGAGGTTTGGCGATTTGAGTTTTTGGCTTAGGCTTGGCGATTTGGGTTGTTGGTTTACAAGATTGAGGCTTAGCGATTTGGGTTTTTGGTTTACAAGGTTGAGGCTGTGGTTTAGGCTTGGCAATTTGAGTTTTTGGTTTAGGTTTAGCGATTTGGGTTTTTGGTTTACAAGGTTGAGGTTTGGCAATTTGAGTTTTTGGTTTAGGCTTAGCGATTTGGGTTGCTGTTTTACAAGGTTGAGACTTTGGTTTAGGTTTTATGGTTTGGGTTTTTGGTTTATAAGGTTGAGGATTTGGTTTAGGCTTAGTAATTTGCGTTTTTGGCTTACAAGGTTGAGCCTGAGGTTTGGGCTTGGCGATGGGGACATTTAGTTTAGGAACTCCTGGAATATTAATCTGGGTTTTAGGTTTATTCGATTCATTCTCTTCGGGTCGTCTTTTCCCCTCCTCATCAAGTTGTGGATTCAGCACCAATCTCGATTTTGAAGGTTTAGGTGATTGCGGTTGTGGAACCGGGATGACACGAGATTCGGATCCCGTGACATAGTTTTCAGTTTCTAAACTGGAAGTGGAATCAGCTTGATGGGAATACTGATTCTCGGAATTAGAAGTCTGACTTTTACCGGTTTCTGTAAAGGTATAAGGAAATTGTGGTAGGGGTTGGGGTTGTGGTCTAGGATGCAAGATCACCCTTGATCCAAATTCTGTGCCATGTTTTTCAGTTTGTGAACTGGAGGTGGACTCAGTTTGTTGGGAAGACTGATGTTCTGTGTTAGAAGTCTGGCTACCACCGGTCAGTGTGGGTGTGGTAGGAAATAATAGTTGAGGTTGTGGTTGGGGATTTACGACCACTCTCGTTTGTGTAATGGAAGGGTTTGGAACAGGTTGCTGGGGTAGAGGATACAAAGTTACTCTTGATTCAGATCCTGTACCATATTTTTCAATTGCAGAACTGGAGGTGGACTCAGTTTGATGGGAAGACTTATGTTCCGTATTAGAACTCTGACTACTACCGGTTTCGGTGGTTGGATGAGGACATTTTGGATGAGGTTTTGGTTGGGGTTGGGATTGCGGTTGGGGTTGGGGGTTTAGTTGTGGTTGAGGTTGAGGTTGTAGTTGTGGTTGAGGTTGTGGTTGAGGTTGTGGTTGTTGTTGAGGATAAAGAATTACTCTTGATCCTGATTCTGAGCCTTGTTTTTCAGTTTGTGAACTGGAAGTGGACTCAGTTTGATGGGAAGACTTCTGTTCTGTGTTAGAAGTCTGACTACCGCTGGTTACTGATGACGTGTAAGGAAACTGGGGTTGAGGTTGAGATTGTGGTTGTAATTCTGGTTGAGGTTGAAGTTGCGGTTGAGGTTGGTGTTGGGGTTGAGGTTGTATTGGTGTTTGAGGTTGGGGTTGTGGTTGGAGTTGTGGTTTAGGTTGGGGTTGTAGTTGAGGTAGTGGTTGTTGAGGATATAGGACCACCCTTGATCCTGATTCTGAGCCTTGTTTTTCAGTTTGCGAACTGGAGGTGGACTCAGTTTGCTGGGAAGACTGATGCTCTGTGTTAGAAGTATAGCTACCACTGGATATTGTAGATGTGGAAGGAAATAAAGGTTGAGATTGTGGTTGTGGTTGAGGTTGAGGTTGGGGTTGTAGTTGTGGTTGTTGTTGAGGATAGAGGATCACCCTTGATCCTGATTCTGCGCCTTGTTTTTCAGTTTGTGAACTGGACGTGGACTCGGTTTGATGTGAAGACTGATGTCCTGTGTTAGAAGTCTGAATACCACTGGTTACTGTGGATGGGTAAGGAAACTGGGGCTGGGGTTGAGAGTGTGGTTGTAATTCTGGTTGAGGGTATAATATCACTCTTGATCCTGATTCTGAACCTTGTTTTTCAGTTTGCGAAGAGGATTCAGTTTTTAGGATAGACTGTTGCTCGGAGTTTGAAATCTGGCTTCCACCTGTTACTGTGGATATATATGGTAATGATGGTTGAGGAGATAGTAAAGTCCTTGATTTTGATCCTGAGGCATGTGTTTCAGTTTGTGAACTGGAGGTTGACTGTTGTTCCATCTCAGATGACTGGCTACTGCCGGCCACTACACTGCCACCATTGTTTACTCTACCACCACAACCGATTCTTCCAGCATTTCCTAAACATTGTAGATAATTATATTTTTCTTTTTAATACAAATTATTGCAATAGGAAAAGGTTATATAAGGAAATAATTACTACCGTAATCCTGAAAATTAAAAGTATTTTATTTTTCGTTATCGATGAATACAATTATTTATTATTGCTCTGTGCGATTATTTAAAAAAGACATTGGTCATGTCGTTGATTTTTTTTTTCTCAGCCTATTATTGTCATTCTTGTGAGTAACGAAGTAGGCATGCATTTTATTAAGTACACTCTAAAACTGATCCTCTCATATATTGGAACATAATTTCAATTTATTAAATTTACGAGCTTCTAGCTCACTGAAACCTCTGTTAAATGAAGAATGAATAAATGAAATTATAGTAATCTCGAAAAATTACAAGTTAACTTTTTAAACGGAAATACACTTTTTAAGTTTGGAGTAATTACTTGTTTAATTAAATTGTCAAATTTTGTGTTTGTGTATGTACATGTTCTGGGTCATGTTCAAAAACCAGAAGTTGTACACCATAACTCGTTAAATAGACGAAATATTCATAAATTTGGAAATTTAATGTCAATATGATCATGAGGAAATAATATTTGCTAACCTTCACCGTATCTAATGTTTGCTTCACTGCCCTGGCTGATTGCTGTCGATTCTTTATTTTCCGAATCTTGTCAAGACCCGTATTGAGATAATTTAAAATATTAAAACTATTGTGTGTATATATATATATATATATATATATATATATATATATATATATATATATATATATATATGTATGTATGTATAAATAATTATATAGAAAATCGATTGGCAATATGAAATGGTAATAGGAAAATGCATTTTCCTATTTGCGAATAACAATACAAGTTCTTAAAACAGCATGATTTTTGTTTATCTAACGTATTGCTCAATAGTGATTTTAATGATATATGAAAAGAATGACGACTAAAAAAATAAAATAATAGTAAAGTAGGGAGATACCGTTTAAACTAAACATGGTAGTAAAATATCAACAACAAAAAATTATCTGGTGCGCGCAACGCACAACTTTCCCTTACCTCCGTTGTTAAAGTCAATTTAAGAATTTTTAAATGCATTTAGAGATCAAAATAAATTGTTAAAGGGGGATCATTTGTAGATGGGTGGTTAAAATAACAGCCTCCTATGCCAAAGGTCACTGGTTCAAACCCGGAGGTGGTCCTAGGATTTTTTAATGGGAGTGAAAAATCCTTAGTTATGCCGTCCTTCGGAGGGGACGTTAAAATGTGGTCCTGAGCCTGTGCGATGTCAGGTACTCGTTAAAGATCCCTATCCTAATAAAACCTGGATAGGCAAAATTTAGGACTCCCATCGTACTTTAGCAATGATAATCAGATAATATGATTTATTTTATAAAATATACAAATATTAAAGCTACTTTAGGGGAAGAAAATTCAAAATGTCAGAGTAATTCAATCAAAAATAAACCTACATGATATAAAAGTACATGAAATTTTACATCGATTTAGCGAAATTAATCAAAAGCATTTGAGGAATTTTGGAGGAAATCATAAAAAGACGCAAAATGCATGGTATAAAGTGGCTCCTCTGGTTAACTAATCTCGATGAAAAAGTTGCTGTTACATCTCGGGCGTATAGTTGTGTTAAATATGAAATTTCAGTTTCGTCCGTTTTTTTGTTTTTTGTAGCCTTACCACACACGGACACACACACACGCACACACAAATACCTTTTTGCGGGACCCTGAAACGTGTATTTCCGTTGAAAATTGGAATTTTCTTTGTCAAAAACACTATTTTGTTAACGAGTTTTCTTCATTCAATAGAGGAACACAAAAGATTAAATTTTTAAATAATAAAGTTTAAGAATTTAATTTGTTTACGCCAATATTTTAATACGATAATTAAACTATTAGAGAAGTTGATTCAATGTTTTCAGTTACGTCAATATCTGATAAAATTAACTCAACCATATTAACATAAAAATCGATATTTATTGAATATTTCCCTTACTGTATATTTCATGTATAGTAAGGGAAAGTATTGCGATCGTGAAAAAAAAAAAAAAAAAAATGTAAAAAATCAAAATCAAACGGTATTTGTTTTAGAAAACCCTGAACAAAAAAAAAATATATTTCGTTGAATTTTTCTTTGTAGTTTAGCTCGAGAAAATCGAAAATGGAAAATAAAAATTGTATTGGCTCTAGTTTCCGTGATATGGAAGGGGAATAAATATTTAATATTAACAAATAAGGCAAAATTACGAATTTAGTATCATTAGCTAACAACATTTAAAGTAAATTACATTAAAAAAAAATGTTCTCCCCTACCTTGCCTTTGTTGACTATACCAGATTTTCCCTGGCCAGAAGGAGAGGACGGGGGATTAATGCTGATTTAAATGCCCCTCTTTCTTTTGTGGGTTTAGTATTATACCTATGTTCAAAGAAGAGTGTGACATTTTCTTTGTCTATCCCGGACTGAAGAAATCAACTCTACGATACTAATCACATGTATGACTTATTCTTCAAGTTCAATCAGCTTTTTAAATGATTGATCTATTTTAGATACAAATACGACCAGCGAAAAAATAAACCTTATCCACTTACCTTCACTGTATCTGATATTTGATTCATTACTCGTGCTAGTTGCAGTCGAAGTTCCTGTTTCCGTTCCTTGCCGAGACTCGAATTGGGAGACTTTAGAAGTGCATACAAAATATCGTTCAATAGTAAATCGATTAGCAGTATAAAATAATCATAGCGTTGGTTCTTACCACGTTTTATATTAATGTAACCTACCTACTTGACCGTTGGGCAAGGTGATCAATGCTTGGTTTACTTCAGCATTTGCTTTGGCATGAGCTTTAGCTTCTGCCGCTGCCTGTGCTTTGCTGCTTCCTGACAGATGCCTCGTTACACCATCCAGGCCTGAAGCACAAATGTAAACAAACAGAACAATCATGAGTAGGTTAGAATAATATTAGCCATACCTGTGAGAGTGGTACTGAAGGAATCGGCTGCTTCCGCACGTGCCTGAGCTTCGCTAGCTGATTCTGCCTCGGCCTTGTTAGAAGAAAGCAAGATGGTTGGATGCGCGTGGCAGGATATGGCCAGCATGGCCACTGCCAAAAGTAGTGTCCTCGTTCCACCCATCTCGCCGATTGAAAACTTTTACCTCTTCTCCTATATATAAAAGGTGATTAAAACACTTGAATCAACATGTTTATAAAAAGAATTACTATTTGGCTTAACACTACAGCAAATAATAAATACGTCTCTTTAAATGTAATAACAACCTTGGCAAAATAGTAAAAACAAACCGATGGACACTTGAATATCAAATGTGAAATTAATGATTTATCGACCTTATATATAATTTGATATGGCCAAAGTAAAATTGTTTGCTATATTATGTCTTTTGTAATAATACATGGTGATGAATATATATAAAAAATAAGTCTCATTAGTCTGCTTACGTAAATTATTTTTTCACTTTCAAACATAAAAAAAATTGATTCGTTAATAAATAAAACTGTGAGTGCCTCGAAGTCTAAGTGTGTATATATATATATATAAAATATTTTCTGTTTATTAAGTTTTTACGTTTTACTGTTGTTTTGTTTTTCAAAAAATGAAATTATCCAATGCGTCTAGAATTCTGCTCACTTTATGTATACAGTGAAATGTAAAAAAAAAAATAATCGTGAAACATAACTTACATTGGAAAATAATAACTTTAAAAATGTTTAAATAAAGGTATTATTATTGTAATTGTGCGTATTCCAATATAGAAATCACATTATTTTCATAATGATATTAATTTTATTTTTATTAAAATGAAGAAAATGTTTTAGTGAACAATTAAGATAAGTCCTACAATCTATGAATAGAGTAAAAAAAGTAGGAAAAGAGCCCAGAATCGTTGACTTGTGGACAGAAAATAAATTTGTGGAATAATTGAGAACCAGTTCTTTAATCCTATATTATTTACATATTATTATTGTTAATATTGTGATTTCGGAAATTTTCCAATTAGCACTTTATATTTATATTTAAAAAAAAGTTTATGTCTGGGACGTTAAAGGCACGTTTTCACCAAACTCGTTTTAAAAAATGTGATACTTTATCATTGATTTCACATTGGAATTTTTGCCACTTTCACTAAAACGATTATATTTCGATTTGATTAAACTTATTTCAGGTATATCAGCTCGTAATTAAAGGTCCTTAAATATGGGATAGGTTTTATCACCACTGAAGTTAGTCTGATATAGCTTCGATTTTTTTCTCTTTTTTTTTTGCTCCTTTCATGTTATTTGTTATAAAAAAATTAATACCCTACCGATGTTTGTCATATAAGATATGTGTTTATACATATGAGCTATGAGAGGATTTTTGTTTCTTTCTGAAATACTAGTAGTAATATACCTATATTTGTGTAATGTACTGTTGAATTAAAAGAAAAAGTGTGGAAATTATCCAACGCATAAAATAATATAATGTACAGGAGAGTCACGAAAAACGCATACATCTGTAAGTGATCGTTGTAGATAATAATATATAATAATTGAAGATGGATTGTATTGATTATATAATTTAAGATATATCTTTCTTGTGTTTGGGCAAAATGGTCATCATTTTTATGAAAATTAGGTTTTTGTGTTTTCAAATAATTAAATAATATTTTGTTTAAGTATGAAAAAAAATAGCCTCCTTATAGTAAATCATTAATAAATAAATACTTAGACGGATTTATTTTATTTTACAACTGTATTATACAATAATATTTTTGTAAATATTTGTAAATACGGGCATTTGGGGAGCCCGTGGCTGAGTGGCTAACGCGCTAGTCTCTCATGCTACAGGTTGAGTTCGAATCCCAGTCCCGACGGGGCTTTTATAAGGATGTATATCAATGGGGATTCACTCACAGCCTCTCCTCGGGTATGTGAGACCCGTCAGGGAAATGGTGGCCACTCACAAAATTAAACTTCACATTTCAAGCTCTTATGCCTAAACATCAGTGATATTTCTAAGAGATTTATTTAATTTATTTCAAAGAGTTTTAAGATTTATTTTAAACAGGATAGTAAGTGAATGTTTTTTAAAGTTTCATCATAGAATTTGATTTTAATTTTTTATAAATTCATTTCACATTTCTATAGTTTTATACATTATACAGATTTTCTTCTTGCGTAATGAATTTATCCGGATCAATAAATATTTATACGTTGGTATAAACATGCACTTGCATTTTAGTCGTCATATAAATCGACCCTTTTGAATTATTGACGTCATAAACAAACGTCACTGTTGTGAAGTATCAGTGTTATTATCTATTGTTCATTTATATTGACATTATATCTTTGTTTATACGTGCACACCCCTCTGTACCGCTTTATAAAATGTAAATAAAAATGTTAATCTGAAAGTCAATAAGTTTTATACGTATCGTACCCACTAATGTTACTGTTTATTTTAATGCATTTTAAACTGGCGTGAAGTATTTTTATATCAATATGAATTTTTTTTTTTAATTATGATGTTCTAAAACTTGTGATTTTTGACATAGTGGAACTGTGGCTCAATGAGTCATAAAGTAATGTAATTAAAAAAAAAAAAAAAAAAGACTTTCTTCATAGAAAGTCCATTTAAGAACCTACAAAAAAAATCTCATAAACCAACAATCCTAATTTAGCGAAAAATTAAATAAATCGTTTAAAAATAATAATTACAGAACAATAATTTTTTAATATAAATCACAACTAATGATTAACACTCGTGTTTTGTTTTTTTTCGTAGGCTTAAACCACTTGGGTCATTTTCGCCTTAAATCAAGGATTAAATGTTATAATTTATTGTACAAGTCTGTCTGTCGTAGGAAGTCAAAAAGTTTTGCAATTGTCTGTATGTTGTCATGTAAAACGGTTGGTAAGTCAGGGTCAATTGCAATATAAGCTCTTTGAGTATCATAAGCCCTACACTCTGTCAAAACGTGTTTAACAGTAACCGGGCAACCGCATGTTGGGCAGTCAGTAGGAGGTTCCCGTGCCATGAGATGTCCGTGAGTTAGTCGGGTGTGTCCAATGCGCAGGCGCGCCAGAATAACCTCTTTCCTTCGCTTTTGTCGTAGGGCCGAATGCCAATGGGAGATGTCCCTTCTTATTTCCCTTAACTTGTTTTCTGTTGTGTCGTGCCAAATTTGTCCCCACTTCGACCGAATCCGATGCTTGATTACAGAAACATAGTCGCCAACAGGCACCCCAATAAACGGAAAGCCATCTGTTATTGCTTCTGCACGATCTGCGAGTTCATTGCCAACTATACCGCAGTGGCTCGGTACCCAGACGAAAAAAACTGAATTATCAGAAACTATTGTGGACTGCAATGATAAAAGAATATTTTGAATAAGAGAGTCGGTGGAGAAAGGGTGTTTCAAGCTGAGCAGAGCCAATAAGGAGTCTGTGCAAATAATCCTGGTTGTTTTAGTATGGAGTGTGTGAAAGTCCGATGCACCCCAGTGTTATGAAACTGTCAAATGGTTAAACAGATTAAAAACTGATTAAGTAAAGAAAACACTCATGTTTAAAAACGTTATTCAACCCAGATCTAAGCTAGAACGATTACTTAAAAAACTTTAAATTGAGTATCTTATATCCTGTTTTTGATATTTTTAAACCACTGTATGTGAATATAGGAAATAAATCTACTGTCGTATTATTTGTTAGCAAACCAAGATTTGTAAAGTGAGGTTAAGATCACACAGATGAGAAACACCTCGTGAAGAGCCCATTTTTCTACATTTACGTTGGCGATCATCATCCTTTTATCATTTATCCTATATCTAATAGAAAAGACAGGAATACACCAAGCCATAGTTTTTATATCTCCCAAAGAAGTTTTCACTTAAAAAAAAATACTGTACTGTACAGTATTTATTGCAAATCATCCTCTTAATTTTAAGTTGCACCCAACAGATACCTTTTGTTATTGAAATAATTAACTAACGATTTAATAACCGCGATTAAAATAAATTGTTACGATTATCCAAGATAGAAGACCATGAAGCTGACTTAAAATGGCTTCAACTTTAAAAGTATTATTTATTAATTAAATATTATTACCGAAATCCTTTCCGCTTATCATCGCATCAGCATACTGCCCTCCTAAACATCCCATTTCCTCTGCCCAATTTGAATCCTTTCTCAACTACTTGGGTAATCACTTCATTTTGGGTGCAGACTTAAACGCTAAGAACCAACAGTGGGGTTCTAGAACCACCAATTCTCGTGGACGGACATTGCAGTCTGCACTCAACTCCCGACGCTTTCATCTCCTACCTCCCGATTCTCCTACCTACTGGCCAACAGATCCTAACCGTAATCCTGACATCCTCGACTTCTTCATCCACAGCGGATTAGGCTCTCTTAATTTTTCCATAGCTCGCCTTGATGAACTATCCTCTGATCATAGTCCATTGATTCTAAATGTATCCATAACACCTATTCCTAAACCTATCCCACCGTCATTCATTAGAGGCCCTGTCAACTGGAACCTCTTCCGCTAAATCCTCACTAATGATATTGACCTCAGAGTGATTCTCAAAACCCCAAATGACCTTGACGACGCCGTATATTCCTTTACAACCGCTATTCAACAAGCCGCCTGGTCTGCCTCCTCTCCCAAACAATCCCAAATAATTTCTTATAAAAGCCATTTACCACAACACCTGACAGACCTCATCAACAGCAAACGCCGAGCCAGAACATTATGGCAACGCACCCGCCACCCAGAGGATCGCCGCTCCTATAACTTTTTTTGTAGAAAATTAAAGCGGGAGTTGGCGATCTTCCGATCCCAATCCTACAATACCTACCTCTCCTCTCTCTCGACTCGTGACAATTCCCTGTGGAATGTCACGAAGAGAATTCTAAAATCCCCCCTGATATCCCATCCTCTCCGGCGTAGTGATAATTCCTGGGCTGCTTCTGACAAAGATAGGGCCCAGGAATTTGCACTACACCTTTCCAAGGTATTCACTCCTCATTCTGATCTCAATCCAACCCATACCGCAACAGTTGAAGAGTTCCTTACGTCACCGATACCAATTTCCTTACCACCTAAAGCAATCAATCCCTCTGAGGTCAAATATCTTCTTCAAAAGCTTCCTCTCCGTAAATCCCCTGGATACGATCTCCTTACTCCTCAAATCCTAAGACAACTTCCACCTAAAGCCATTACATTCCTTACATATATCTATAACTGTATCCTACGCACTACCTATTTCCCTCTGTTGTGGAAACACTCGACTATCATCCTTTTCCTAAAACCAGGCAAACCATCCAACTGTACGTCATCCTACAGACCTATTAGCCTTCTTCCGATCCTCTCCAAAATCTTCGAAAAACTCCTATTAAAACGAATCCTAGCCAAATTTCACAATTTTCCTTTACACCAGTTTGGATTCCGTCCTCAACATTCCACGGTTCAGCAAGGACTCCGAGTTGTAGACCACATTTCCTCCGCCCTTGAGTGCAAAGAGTATTGTTCGGGTGCCTTTCTGGACATAGCTCAAGCTTTTGACCGGGACTGCTCTTTAAGCTCAAAACCCATTTACCTCAATCCTTATACCTAATCCTCCGATCCTATTTATCCAACCGCTCCTTCCGAGTTCGCTGTGGTTCCGAATTTTCCGAACAATATACTGTTGAGGCCGGTGTTCCTCAAGGCAGCGTCTTAGGACCCGTCCTCTACATCCTCTTCACCGCCGATATCCCTACCGATCCCAATACCTTTCTGGCAACATTTGCTGATGACACAGCCATTTTATCATCCAATACCGATCCTGAAGCAGCATCGCTAAATCTCCAAAAGCACCTTTCCCTTGTCGAAGACTGGTGCAATGCTTGGCGCATTAAGGTGAACGAAAGCAAATGCACTCACGTCACATTCACCCTTCGACGCAAATTCTCAACGGTTAATTTCAATTCCATACCGCTTCCTTCCTCAGACACAGTCCGGTATCTCGCCTTTTTACTAGACAAAAGACTAACGTGGAACCCACATACAAGACTAAAAAGAAAAGAACTCAACCGCAGATTCGGCCAGTTATACAGACTACTAAACAGAAAATCTCGTCTTACAGTTGACAACAAATTACTAATATACAAGACAGTACTGAAACCTATATGGACCTACGGACTTGAACTGTGGGGAACAGCTAAACATTCTAACATCAAACGCATCCAATCCTTCCAATCCAAAGTTCTCCGAACAATAGTTAATGCTCCTTATTACGTTACCAACTGTACCCTACACCATGACCTTAATATTCCGTTTGTTTTAGACCTGGTACCATCCAAATTTTCCAAATTTCATGAGAACCTTAGTCATCATCCTAACCCTCTAGCGCAATCCCTATCCAGCACCACCCATCCCTACAATCCTCCTCGAAGATTGAAACGGCAGTGGCCACGAGACCAATTGTAAACATTTAAACTGGAGTTCTGACAATGGTCAGATCCTCCACTCATGTACGGTATGTTTGTGGCTACAGCGCCCTAACTCAGCCTCCACTGGCTCAGACCAGTGATGCGGCTGAGATAGAGGCGCTGGGATCTCTTGGATTCCGCTTTTTCCTTGCGCTTGCTGGGGTCCCTTTAGCAATTGTATACATTGTATATAGTTATGATTGTGTGTAAGATGTTTATTTATTTGCCAACTTTTTATTTATCTCAATAATAGGTTTTTGTTTCGATTTGTTTTGTTTTTTATTTATTATTATTATTTTATTGTATATATATGAATTTATTTATGTTCTATTTTATGTAATTTGACCATTATTATTATTATTTTCTGTATATATAGTATGAATGTGGTCTCTTATCAATATTATTATTGTTCATTTTGTAACAAATTGTAATATATCTCAATAAAAATAATAAAATATGTAAAAAAAAAAAAAAAAAAAATTACCGAACTATATTTATATTCAGGAAGGAAACTTAATAACCAGTAAAAAAATCATGAAAATAGTACGGAGCCGAAAAATAAATTAAAATTAGGCGATTTTATATGGATTGACCCATATACATTTATTTTATTTATATTAATCTTCCTATTTGCTTGTGAAGATTATGGAACTACTTATTTATTGTTTTTTTTGTTTGTCAAACAGTATTTAATTATTGTATATAATAGTGAAGTTCTTAACAATGGTGGATCAACTGGAGAAACCGAGGAGGATCTTTTCTATCCAAAAAAGGCCAAGACAAAACATAGAGAAAGAACCCCCCTTTTAGGCCTGAAGGGTCAAATTACTTCATTCAGAAGGTAGCCTATCTTCTGTCTAAATATCTGGCAAAAGTTTCTGCTTAAAACTTGATCATTTCTTTCCTGCTGTGTTTAAAGAGTTCAGCTTGAATTATATCGGACTCCAGTGGCTCCTTATACCTTCTTCATTTCCTCTTCATTAGGAGATTCTATGAAGTCTTCCACAGTGATTAAACATTTTTTTTTTGTTTATTATTTTCAATCTTCAAACTTTGTAATCGACAAAAAAAAAATTACTCCCTGCTCTGAAAATTTGAGAGCATACATAGAACCTAATAACGAATAAAAAAAAAATCCGTTTGTCCACCGTTTCGGGGCATTTCTCCAAAACTACTGGACCATTTTTTTTTTAATCAGCCGCAAAAATACTATGGGATGCAACGATGATGTCAGCTGGCTATTTTTAAAATGGCGGCTGATTAAAAGTGACTTAATTCAATAACTCAGTTATTTTCGAAGATAAAGAAAAAATCAAATAGTGTTTTTTAACCAAAATAACCGCGAATAATTACAATAAAGAGATAAAAGAAAAGAAATTTTTTGAAATTCTACCTAGAAATACACCCATAACTCAGTCATTTTATATATAAGAGAGAAAAAGGTGTTTAGTGTTTTAGTATCGTTAAAGCACGATAGGGAAAAAAACAAAATAAAAAAGAAACACGTTAATTTATATACGTCTACAAAATGAACAGCCGTTATAATCTAGAAATTTATCGCCCTAAAACCCCTCACCTACCTCTACAAAATGTAAAAACAAAAAGAAGTGTTGGTTCAGAACTAGCAGAAATATAACGTTTTGAAATCAGCAGCAATTATATTCCATTTTCCTTTGAATTATTTTTTGCTTTTCATACTAGTTAATTGCCTATAAACCCTTATATCCTAATATAGTTATTTGGAAATAATAAAAAATTGCGTAATAATTTGCAGCGTTTTTAGCTTCTATCACACAAAGGAGTAGAGTACAGTTCTGAAATAGGAGCACATATGATTTCCCATGAATTCCTCCCGATAAACCTCCGAACTATAAACGTAAAATCACAATTCTTGTTCTCTTCGACTTTTCTAAAACGTTCGACATGGTGAATCATGATATCCTGCTTTCATAACACGAAAATCTATCCCTATCAAACAGTGTCTTAAAGTGGTCCCAATCCTGCCTTTCTCATCGTTCCCAAACAATTGTTATCCCTGATAAAGCTGCTTCCATAAGACTGAACGTCCATAAAACTAAGGCCATAATTAAAGGTTCCAAACATCTCGTTAATACCCTTCCTTATTATCCCTTACTATACCTTAACGGACTACCTATCCATTTCCATACTACCGTTATAAATCTTTGTTGTCGTCTTTGACCAAAACTTTTCTTGGAATAATCATGTATCCCATATCATTCCTAATTCCATCGCTACTCTTAAACTGTTCTCAAGATTGCGTGATGCACTGCCTTTCTATGTTCGTCGGCTCCTTGTTTCCTCTCTTGTCCCCACTTCGACTATTACTGCCTGGTGTTCGGTGGATTGTCTGGCGGACTCGAAATGAGACTGGAAAGACTTATGAAATGTTTCATAAGATTCATCTTCGGGGTCCCTAGACGCTCCAGCGTTTCTGACAGGTATGCCGAGTTGAAGTGGCTCAATCCTGTTTCCCGGCGAAAGTATTTCTTGGGAGTTTTTCTATTCCGTACTTTCAATACCAAAAATCCATTCTACATTCTTGACCTACTCCATCCCTTGTTCATCGGTACATTCGTTTAATACAAGATCCCAGTCCACTAACCTCTATTTTCCTTTTCATCAAACATCATTCTTTAAAAATCATTTAGTTTGCGTGCCACATCGTTCTGGAATTCCATACCTACCTCTTTCTTTTGGTTATCTCTATGATCTAATTATATCATAAAAAGCACAATTATAATATATCCTCACATACACACATATGATTATATAATTATAAACATATATGTATACTAAGTAGTCGTATTTATTTATTTATTTTATGTATGAGTATATTTTAAGTTTATTTTATGTTTTTGTTTCCGTGCCAGATACAAGTCTCAATTTTTAAACTTTTCTGTTATTCTTAGGAGGCTGAAGGTCCCAGAATAAAATTTACTTTTCTTTCAAAAAAACTATTAAAAGCTGATGGAGAATATACTGGGACTACAGTTTTCCCTTTTCTTGAATTCCTCGTGTCTCTGAAGTTAAACTATATAAGTGTGGATGTAATTAGTTGACCGTTGAGAATTACTGGAAGGAATTAGTCCGGGTGGCGGTCATTAAATGAAACAACTAAATAGTTTCAACTATTTTATTGTTTGCCAACATAACATTAACATTAACATTCCGCACCTTTCTGAAAATATAAAAAAAAATCCTTAAATTTTCCTTACCTTCCTTAAAACTAGGACTAAAGACCCAGAACAAGCTTTCTCACCTTTTTACCAATACAAAAGACCCGATCACTCCTATATATCGTTCCAATATTGTTTATAAAATTTCATGTTCAGATTGTGATGTATCCTATGTAGGAGAAACCAAAAATTACCTAAAAACCAGAATATCGCAACATAAACTCTCCGTATCCTCTCGAAACCCTCTAGCCTCAAAACTTTCTGAACACTCCATACATTTCAATCATTCCTTTAATTTTGACGACTGCTCCATTTTAGATTATGTTCCAAACCATAAGAAAAGACTAATCGCTGAATCCGTCCACATCCACCTCCAATCCAATCCTGTTAACCACAAAACCGATAAACAATGCATTTCCTCCACATACAGCCACATATTAAACTCTATTAAGTAGCATATTTTCTCTGTCTATCCCACCATATATATTGTTTTGTTTTTCATTATTATTGTTTGTTGGTGTTTATTAATATTTTTAAATCTATTTTAGGTATCCATATAATTCTATATATGTATTTATTTTGTTTTGTTTATGTATTTAAAATTTTCTAAATGTCTTCACTATTCAATTTATTCCAACTTGTATTTATGTTTATTTAATTTTTTTATCAACCTGTAAGATTTGTCAATTAATGTATTTTACAATATTCCATTATTATTTTTTTCCACCCTGTTATCTTTGGATACCTAAAACAGAATTAGGGATGATTAAGTTGGGAGGTACAGTCAGTTTTTTCTCCATATACATCTTCCATCACTGTTCTTACTATTATATAGGTGATATTTCAAGAATTAAATCATAATTTTTTATCCTGTATCATTATTATAATCATAAGTTAAATTTCATTGATTCTTTGTATGGTAGTATTAAGAATTTTAGTCATTGTTGTCAGGCCCTGTCCATAAATCAGTACGTATTTTCCATTCCACCTTTTCCTACGTATTTTCCATCCTACCTACCCCCCATCTACCAAACAGTACCTAGTTTCCATTCTCCCACCATGCGGTACGTATCTCCACTCTACTTCATATTTTTATATTTCATATTTCATGTAAATTATTGATACCTGTGTAAATTTTGTTTAGTGAACATTTTTATTTTTTCTGTATAACATTTTCATTATATGTCTGTATTTTAATTAAGTTTTTTTTTTTTTTTTTTTTTTTTTTTTTTTTTTTTTTTTTTTTTTTTTTTTTTTACATATACAGTTCTTCTGTTATTTTTTCAATACCGACGTTCTCTAGCTAAATAGGTTATATAATATTGTATGTAATGTCATTGAAATTATATTCTTTTGTATCTTTTTAGCCCTGATGATGACCCACAAAAGGGGGTCGAAACGTTGGCAAACAATAAAATAGTTGAAACTATTTAGTTGTTTCATTTAATGACCGCCACCCGGACTAATTCCTTCCAATTAAACTATATAACATCTTATATAGCAGCTTTCGATATTTTAATTTTTTTTCGTGAAATTTTCTACTGGTGTTAGTGTATTGTGGAGAATTTCTGTGGCTCACAATATGTTTTTGTTGGTTTTTATACTGAATTAGATAACAGTATACAGTATAGTATTCTTTTCATTTGAATTCGAAATCGCTCACGTTTATTGAAAGTAAACTAATAACTCATAGGGATATCCTTTCTCTAGTGAACAGGTATACAGAGACCGCGGCGCCTGCGCTGATCTAGGGCATGTGTCAGCATATTGGCAACAAAAAACCGTCTCTTGAACTGATAAGTTTCTTTCCTGCCAGAAACCGCATTAAGCGCGGAAAGAAGTTTTCACATAAAAACATGGACTGTTAAAAAAATTATAAGGAGATTAGGCGACCTGTAACCAAATTGGATCTAGGGTATAGCCAAAGATATATCGCCACTATGATGGATTCAGAAATATACCAGTGGAAACCTTATGTATAACCAGTTGGGAGTCCTTTTATAAACAATGGAGAGATATTTGACATTGGTAAATGTTTTCACAATGACAATTAGAAACAAACTCATCGCACACGAACTCACGTTGCATTTTATACATTTAATAGCAAAGAACGTCTTACTGGGCTGAGATTTTTTTAATTAATTCTTTAACACATTTTATGAGATTTGTGTTTATGTAATATCATTCACTAACTATTAATGAAATAAATGAATGACCTTGAACTGTTATTGATATGGTATAACAAAAACAACAGAAAACTAGTATTATACTAACATTATTGCTAATATCAACTGTGCTATAAATTGCCTGTATTAATCAAATAAATTCTAAACACCCACTTTATTTAAACTCCAGAAATGTTATGTACAAAAACAAATACAGGACTCATGAATGAGCAATATTATTAACTTATTTTTTAATTTTAAAAGATAAATGTATATTAATTGTTAATATCTCTTAACTTTCCTTATTAAATGGTTATTACATAATTTCTGCAGAGGTTTCGAGACCACGCCTCGTCTTCTCAGGTATACACCTGCTTGAAACACTATTAAAGTTATATATAATTTTATATATAACGACATATATGTCGTATTCATATTTATTTTACAAATATCCAGTCTCATTTATCTAATTTTTTTTGTCTTCTCATTACATACATACATTACGAATTTTTCACCATTGCATTTCAGATTGAAACAGGGGTTCGAATATGATAGAGAAAAATATATAATGTATGCGATGAGAGGACCAAAAATTGTAGAAAAAAATAGCGAATTTGTACAAAAATGATTTATAAGACATCTAATTTTAATAATGTTTCAAGAAAGTGTGGACGTGAATATGAAGCATGCCCTCAAAACGTTGGAAGAAATGTTATAATCATTATTATTGATTAATAATTTAAAAAAGAAAATTAAGAGAGGTTTTAGTAATTAATTAATGAGAATATTACATATAATGACATTATAATGTATAATTACATATACATGTAATGCCACAGGTGCGAAAAAAAAAACAGTTTTGAAGCTTGATATGAGCGTCCACGGCTGAATCTAAATGCTTTTGTAAATTTAATAAACAAAAACAATTGTTGATTTTTGTCTGCATTCCCATTAAATTGGACACAAAACAGATTGAAAAAATGTATGTTTGTCATACTCCCTATTCCAAAGATTTTCCTATCCTCAGTCCCCTCTTAAAATGCATTTAATGCAGTAAAAGGAATCCCAGATTCCTTCCTCTATTTTTCTGATTTTCAACTCCATGGGGCTTAGAAAAAAAATATATAGAAAACAAATGTATATAAAGGATTGCCAAACTTACCGTTAATCGACTTTTCTGGGTTTTAATCTGGACCTAGATCGGACCACGGCAAAACACAGTTTTTAACAAACTTCCTTTTCTTTTGTATCCGGTTATACTTATATTCACCGAAAACGCGTCAGACATCTGGACCTGCATCAATTTAGCAGATTAGTTACTGTTTATTTTAGGATTAAAATTGGAAAAATAAACAATTTTGCGATATTATTATTGATTATTCAACGACCTCGGTAAGTAACACTTTACAGAATAAACCATGTTCATTTTTCGCTTCGGTTCTGATTATGCATATCAATCAGCACGAGTTTTTTTTTGTTTGTTTTTTTATTACTTTACTTAGATTTTATATAGTTTTAATTCATAGTTTATAACATTTCATTTGCATTTAGAGTATATGAACTAATGGAATTATGTAAATTATATGTCTATAAATACACACATAAGATAATCTCTACATCTTCCTCTTCTCTATATATATAAAATGTTGACGTGATTCATGGTTTTAAAAAACTCTTAAAAAATGCGACAGACGGTTTTCACTATCGCTTAGGGTTTCCAACAAAAAATTTCGCTTACTCCTCTATTCAATCATTCTAATGGCAAAAACCCCCAAACTCATAAATATTAGATATAAATATTTAGTTGGACATCAACGTTTGTTTTTTTAATCATTTAACATCACTTTATGCTGCTGTGGATAATCTGACGATGCTCGGAGGGATTTCTAATTTTTGCCTATCTCGGTTTAATTAGTTGGGCTTCACCGTATCAAGTACATTTCATATGAAATACCTCCATCGAAACTCTGTATACTAAAAATAGCATAGTTGGGGAAATGGAAATGAAAAAAAAGGAACCAGGAGCTTACTTCAATCCGCAAAACATTGAATAACTAAACTTAATTTTGAAGCTGGCAGATGGCCCTAGGATTTTTAAAAGGAAGAGAAAAATCCCTCATTATTCTGTCATTCAGAGGGATTGTAAATAGGAGGGAACGTTCAGTAAATCTGTGCTTAGTAAATCGTAAGATCCCCATCCTAATAAAACCTGGATAGGGAAAATTTAGAATTTCCACTGTAATATAGACCGAAGAGCCATAGTAACATAAAAATGAACGATAAAATGATTAAAAAATATAAGAACGGTAACGTTAAATGAATATAAAAAATCAACACACGACTTTCACTTACCTCTGTTATTTATATCAATTTAAGAATTTTTAAACAAATTTAGAAACGAAATAAATTGTTAAAGAATTATTTACTTTGAATTTTAATCGAACCATGTGTTTTATTTAATAATCTATTATATTATTATCTATAACAATTAGTTAGTTTTATCGGCTTTTCATAACTCTCCATTAACCTTTAAAATTCCGTGCATTAGATAATATTTTTTCTAAAAGCTTTAGCTATTCGATGGTATATCAAACATCTATATGTTTTTTTGTTTCAAAACAAATTGCATACAAAAATATGTTTGCACAATTCTCCTTTAGTTGTTTATCAAATTCCCTCAACCAAATTTTTTTAAGTCTACAACATGAAAGGTACTTTAGAGGAAGAAAATTTAAAATTTCGGCATTTAAGCCCTGTTAAAATATTTCAATTAGAATGAAACCTACATCATATTAAACCCATCAAATTTTACGTTGATATATAGACTTTAATCAAAATCATGAATTCGAAAATTTCCACGATCGCCATACTTTCCCTTACTATATATTCCATATATAGGTAAGCGAAAGTTAAAATAACGAAGGTATATATTCAAATACTTAAGAAGAAATCTAGTATTGTTCATCATCTTCCCTATAACTGTCCTTTAAGGTCATTATTTTCGAAATGTTAAAAAATGATCAATTTTAAGGTTGTGATTGAGCAGTAGCAGGCACCTGTCAGTGATTACAAGCAGTTGTATCACATAAAATGTTAAATCTGTCCGTGTCGAGCTTGTGAGAGAGGCACACTTTATTTATAAATAAACAAAATGATGCTACCCAACTTAATACACAGCATACCAGTTGTTTCCTTTAATAATATTATATATAAATTATAATTTTAAATTCTTAATTATAAATACATTTTTTTTTCTCTCTTTTCTGTTCTTTTCAATTTTTATTTTTTCCCTGTTTTTTTTTCCCTTCTTTATCGTTTCCTATTTTCTTTCAGATACATAGATCTATACATTTAACCAATAATTTAAAAAATAACGTCATAAAACAACATATTAAAACTCATGCCATCATATAAAAAAAACAACAAAAGACTTAACCTCTAAAATCGATATCTACATGTATAAAAATTAAAATATAAACAAATATGATTAAAGTACAAATGCACGTGCATGAGTAGATGTTATAGAGTATAGTTCCCAGACAGTCGAGAACCACACTTTCTGCTATCCTTGCCACGTCCTTTATGTCGACACCTATGTCCTCCATGAAGCTCCTTGCTGAACCTGGCACAGCTCCGCGGGCTCCGAACCAAAGGCCTTTTACGTAGAAGTCTCTCTCGCCACAGCTCTCGCGGAACTTTTCCTTGAGGAAAGGGATACATTTTTCGTAGATTGTTTCTTTTCCCTTTCCATATTAAAAATCAATGCTTCACAAAAATTTTACGTTAAGTTCATTAAAAATTATTTCTAAATGATCAGTTGGGGATCCTCTGGACATCGTCTGCGGACTACTAGTTGGGAATCAATGGTTCAGGGCATTGCAATTAAGTTTTTATTTGTAAGAGAGTGTGATATACTGTTGGAAAGCGCAAGATTTTAGAAAAGCTAATATTCAATAAGATATGTGGTACAAATTAATTTAAAGTTATTATAAGGCCATAAACCTATGGACAAATCTTATCTGTAATGTGATGAAGGAGGTTATGGTTATTCAGAGTTGTCACTGTACAGTATCGTACAGGTTATATATACAGGTTTTCATTAAAGTATTCAAGATTTTGGAAAAAATACGTAAAAGACCACTAAAATAACCCAAAGCTGTGACAAATTTTCAACGATGTTTCACTAAAAAATAACAAACAAATAATCAACCAATTTTGATTTATTGACAAATTTATTTTCCCATTTATGCTAATGTTTATATATTATTATTATTAACCATTTTATTTCAATAATAAATATTTTTTCAACTCAAATGTACTGCAGAAACTTAATGTCAATTTTTATCTTAATTATCATGACGGGATTTCGTTGACTATTAATGAAATCTTAGCAAGAATAATCAGGAATCAGTGAAACAATTTTATATTTTGTTAACGTTTCGTTAGCTGGTGAGCCAGAAACAGGATAAGTTTGCTGAACTTGCCGGGATAGAAATAAAAGTTTTTCGAAAACATCCTAATGCGTAAAATAAAATCAGAGGTCTTGTATTGAAAAGGTTGGGTAAACATTAAAATAAATGATTATGAGCAAGTAATTTTTTTCAAAGTAGACTGTTCTTCCGAGAAAGTGAATATTTTTTCTCAGATGATTATTCATATTTCTAAAAACAGGAACTAATCTCTTAAATGAATGCAGCAGCATTCAACTGACGTTTTCAAAGATATATAAGTAAAATTGGATGTACTTTCATTGTGTCTTGTAGTGGTCAGTCCGTTTCTCAACAGAAAAAAACATCTGTAAGTGTGCCAATAGCAATTAATTAATAGCTTCAATTCATAGATTACCGCATTTTAAAGTCTCATGGAGTTAAGATTAAAAAAAAACAACATTAAATCAAAGAAATATTCTGGTAAGGTATAATATAATCTCTATTATGAGGATTTCGGGGAAACTATTTAAGTATGGTTAACAGCGCTAATAGGGAGCGGCGTGGTCTAGTGGATAGAGCACTAGTCTGCTGTGCTCCGGGTCCTGGGTTCGAATCCCGGTTCTGGCAGAATATTATTTATTCTGTTAATTCAGTCGGGGAGCGACCCTAGGATATGGAGACCCTCCTGGGGCAGACCCAGTCTCTATAAAGTGGGTACCCAAATTAATTGGGGAAAAACCTGACGGCTGAGCGCGATAAAGGCCTAATCACCTCATTGCACTGCCGTTGGCCTAGAAACAGTACGAATCTCTATATGCACTGAGCCCAAGACCCTTCATGGGTTGTAGTGGTACAGGCTTTATGTTATATAGGTCCCAAACACACCCAGTACATTCGTTATTTTTTATTTAACAACCATAAAATTCACCAGATATAGTTCATATGACAGAACAACGTTTGTCGGGTCAGCAAGTAATGTTATAGTTAAGGGATTAAAAATAACAAACATGTGAATTAGTATTTTTTATTTTATTTTATTTTATTATTTTTTTTTTTTTTTTTTTTTTTTTTTTTTTTTTTTTTTTAACAGCGCTAATACTATATATATATATATATTGATCTGAAGTCTTTGTACCTAATTAAGCTACTATTCTTTTTCAACAGCTCTATTCACTAGTTTTAATCTTTCCTTTTCGGACTCGAACATTTTATACTAATAAAAAACAAGGGTTCCAAGATAAGATAGGAATGTACCCTCCTTACCAAGTTCTCAAGAGCAGTCCCTGGTTCATGCATGAATAGCTGTCTATTCATAATAATTAATAAACTATAATTTATTTTATGTAAGTCTTTTCTATAATTCAATATCAAGGTTGTGGTTTGAATGTTTATTATTTCCTAATAAATCTGACTATATGTTGCAGCAAATAGTTATTATAACAGCGAAATGGTTAAAACTAAAGGAATTCTTTTTGTGACGGCGATTCTGGCGCTATCATGTACTGCGTTTCCAACAAGCGAAGAACTGCTTAATCCTGCCGAGCCAGAGTCTCCAAACCCAACAGATCTCACAGGTATCAGAGATTTAAAATTTATGATAACTGATAATATACTGTTTATATGTAAATGACCTTTTCTGGATGTATCACATACCGTGACATGCTAAAAGCACAACTTGGATTGAATCACGCGTTGATCCCCTTGTTTAATAGTCAAGATGGTTTATTAGGCAAGGTGATCAATGCGTGATTTTCTCTATACCAATGCTGGAACACTTACTACATGAAGTTTACGGTTTTAGTCGTCACATTTCGCGAAGAAATTTTGGACACGCCTCTATACTTTATCCCCTTATGTCTTCAAAGAAAACAAGCTCAACGGACTGTAAATCTTTTAAAAGTAAACTTAATTACAAGTTAGTATTATTAATATGCTAAAACATTTTCAGTCATACAGGTGAGATTAAACTGAATTTCTGCAGTAAATTTCACTGTTAATAAATTATACTAAAACTAATGTGTAAGCTTACATTGTTAATTCGTGTAATTTATATATGTATTTTGCTTTATGATTTTCAATAATGAACCTTTGTAATCGACCAGAAAAAAAAAAAAAAAAAAAAAAAAAAAAAAAAAAAAAAACCCTTCCTCCCTAACTGTTAACAAAGGGTCCGCCATCCGTGGCATTTCTCTGAAACTACTGGACCAATTTTTTTGAAATTCGGCACAAAAATACTTGGACATGCAATGATGATCCTAATACCTATACGTTGATATCAGCTGTCTATTTTTAAAATGGAAGCCGATTAAAAGTGATTTAAATCAATAACTCAGTTGTATTTAAGATAGAGAAAGAATTTATTAGAGTTTTTTTTTACCAAAAATAATAATTATAAAAAAGAGATGAAATTTTACCCATAAATACTCCCATACCTCAGTTATTCTATAGAGAGAGAGAACAGAGTATATAGTGTTTTAGAATCGCTAAAGCACCATAGACAGAAAAGTAATAAATAAAATAATAAATTTTGATCTATATATTTCTAAAAAAATGAAAAAAGAATCATTAAAATTGGTTCAGAACTAGCAAAGAAACAGCGTTTTGAAATCAGCAGTGGTGAAATTCTATTTTCCATTGAATTATTTATTGCTTATCATATTAGTTAATTCCTATAAACAGGTATATAAACAGTTATACCCTAATTGTTTTTTGGAAACAATAAACCATTGTGTAATAATTTAGCGCCTTTCACAGCAGTCAAGTTCTAAAATAGGAGCCCAAATGATTTCCAACGAATACCTCTCGATAAACCTCTAAACTATATCATAAGTTAATTGTGAACATACTGGGACTCAAGTTTCATCTTTTCTTGAATTCCTTGTGTCTCTGAAGTCAAACTATATAACAGCTGATACAGCAGTTTTCGATTTTTTAATTTGTTTGTCGTGAAATTATCCACTGATGTTTGTGTATGTGCTGAAAATATTTTTTGTGGTTCTTACACTGAAATAGATAACAGTATAAAGTATACAGTACTGTATTCTTTTCTCTTAAATTCCAAATCGCTTAGGTATATTAAAAGTAATTTGGACTCTGCTCTGAAAACTCTTGATATGCTAATATCACACAAAGAAGTTGAGTCAATTATTTATCAGCTGTTAGGAATTTCTCAGATTTATTAGTTATAAGACATTCCAAGAGATGGCTGAATCATGGCTACATAGAAGCAGTATTTTCATTAATCTCGATTAATTTTACGTTATTCTCGTGGTATCTTCCAATATTACTTATAGCTCATAATCCTCAAAAAAATTTCATAAACGAATAATTTGTTACATCAGTGGTATTTAAGATATAATATTTGTGGTTACCAAATAGGTTGGAATGAATATGAAAAAAATAATAGGATAGTGAAAAAAATTATCATATTCATTTTCATGAGGAAAGAAGAGTTTTAATCTTTTTTTATCGTTTTATTTCCATCTTGACAAATTATTCGTTCGTAGTATATTATTTATTAGTACGTATTGTAGCTATAGTGTATAGTATAGTAATTTTTTTTTTTTTTAATTTTATTCGTATATATTACAATAGTATAGTAATAATAAATATAAATAAATATTGCAGTTATCTGGTCAGTTTTATTTTAACCATTATTAATCAGCGTCCAACGTGATGTCCCTTTCCATTAAGAAACAAGTATTATCAATGTTTAATGCTTATTACAAGTTGGTTTAATTTTGTTTGGTTTTTATCGTAATATATAACAAATATTATGAATCACAACTAATAGCTTTTATGTCGTAAAAAAATCCAATGGAATTTAGCAATACAAAATTAAATACCTTTAATTATGTTTTAATTTGTTCTTCTCATTTAGATCCTTCGCTGCAAACAGGAGATGTGAAGAAAGAAATGGAAAACGGGAATAATACTAAAGAAAATGAATCTGAAGTTATGAACAAAGAAAGTGAAATTGATATGTCCAAAGTTTATAGCGAAGAGGTTAAAAAAGAAGACGAGACTTTAAACTACCCAAATTGCCAACATTATGGCTCAGATAGTCGGCCACCTACTATTGTTTTATCTATTATGAAATTGCCCATACGCCCAAGTCCTTTCAAAACCGTAATGTACCATCCTGTGCTTCCTCTGAAGGTATACGGAAGTTGGTATGGTGGATATGGAACAGGATATGGTGAGGGATACGCGAATGGATTGGGGTATGGATTGGGTTCTCTTGGCATGTACGATTCACCTCTAGTTCACTTTCCATTTAGAAAATGGTGCACAACTAAAGATTGGAAGACAATGGATAAATATAAAACCAAGAGTAACTTCAAAGTTATATTCTATTAATCTTATTGAAATAATTATTCAAGTTCTATAAGGATACCTATGTTAGTCTAGCTACTAATTACAATTTTAAGTAACTTTGTGAATAACTGCTATAGTGATTTTTAATAAATATCATGATAAAATATACATATAATTTTCTGGAAATTATTTAAATAATTCCTCAGTTGTTCTTCTCAAAACAATAGAGATGAGATCCATTGAGAATGGTCGTGCTTAATTATACATTTAAACATAAAAATAAACAAACAATCTGAACTGAAGTAGGAGCTGATTTAGTAAAAGCGACAACATAGAGTATTATTTTTTTAGTCTTTTTCATCTTAACTCAAACCCTAATTCTATCTCTAATTGCAAGATTAATTATTAAGATTTTAAATGTTTCATAAGACTCAATTTAACAAACAGCGTCTTGTTTACATGACCCTAAAGAATCGCCTTACCAATGTTTACCATTGCAGATCCAGCAATTCAGAATAATAGAAGAGAGCTAGCTGCCAACGGCAAGATCGATCTGACTGTTGCGAACAAGGAAGGCACTCCTGATGACTTGGCCCCACCTACCAGGGAAGGAAATCCCGAAATAGCTTTGACTGAAGAGGAGCTGTCTGAGCTGCACGTTGTGGCTTCAGAGGGTTCGGTGGCGGGTTCAACCGACCAATCATATTGCCCATCCAAGGTGGTTTGCAACCCAGCGTCATCGATGTCAACTTCGCTTCCAGAGGCAATGGACTCAACACTAATAGACCAGCAATAGACTGGTTGACACTCTTGAGGTTGTTGGGATAGGAACGATTTTATATTTTTAAAAATACCATGTTGAAAAAATGTTTGTTTTCCTTAAATTATAGAGAAGATAAAAAAAAAAATATTTGTTCTAATTTGAAAGGTTTTTTATTAATTGAAGTCTTCGATATCATAGAGAAACATGAAACTTTGGTCATTTATTTTTATGATTAAATTATTATCACAATAATATACACCAGTTATTAGCATAACCAACAGAGCCCGATATTATCAAACTACTCTGGAAGTCATCATGAATAGCACTTTTTATAAGGTTGGACTTAACAAAGCGTAATCCAGCAAAAATATTTCCAATTTTTTTTTATTACTATATTACTCCTGATAAATGAAAGTTTTCTAGATAAAAATTAAATCCAGTTCAATCATCATATCACTTAAACAGATTTCAGTGAGGTTTGGTTTTCCATTGGTTTTGCACCATTCTGACAAACAACCCATTAAGGTTTTAAGAATCTCAAATTTTTTTTTTCTTAATTTGCTTACCTTTTAACACGTTCAATGAAACAGTTGTTTGCCGATTTTTCTACCAGCTTTTAATTTAGACCAATATCTCCTCATTATGTCCGAAATTCATTGCCTCTGTGTTCAAGGAATCTTTTACTTTGATCATTCAATTTTCTAAGATTCTCTTATGGTTTCCTCTGATATCCTCAGTTCCTTTAAATTATCTTGCACTTATTTTAACCAAGTGAAACCCATTTGCTTTATAACTTTTTCTCAAAGAGAAAATAAAAACATTGCTTGATTAATCGAATTTCATTCATTTGAAAAATTAGGTCTAAAACGAAATTAAAAATTATTATTTTATGAGTAATAAAAGAAAATTCGTCGGATTTTAAATATATCCAGTATGGCACCATTAAAAGGGATATTCAAAATATCTTGCGGAAGCAGCTCTTGGCGAGTTATCGTCAAAATTGAACATTAGTCAGAAGTGATTATAAAAATTACATTAGGTTCAGAAATTAAAAAAAAAAAATATTACTAATTAAAAATCGACGGTACATCACTATCTTCATATTCCCATACTCTCTACCGCTGCGCAGTGTGTGAGGATGTCCTCTGTAGAGCTTGGACCACATATTCCTCTCTTGAACCAGCTCTCTTCTCCTCTTCCCATCTAGCGCACGCTTCCTGAATACCTCCTTTACTACCTTCTTCCAAGGTGGTTCGAGGTCTTCCTCAAGACCCTTGTTCCTTCTACTTGTGTTTCATAAATTATCCTAAGGACGAATAGCAGGATTCATTCTGAGGAGGTAGTAATGACGGGGAGATATCTCATAGGCTGGGAGCAGCTGGGAGAATGTTGGGGAACGCAGTTAAGAGAGATTCCCTCAACAGAAGAGAGGTCACTAAGAAAACAAAACTACAAGGCAACTTTTCAGTCAATTCTTTCTTACTCCTCTGAGTTGTGGATCCTCACATCAAAGTATAGGACCCAGATAAAGCAATGGAGATGAGGTACCTAAGGAAAGTTGTTTAAAAGGGGAAGACCAGGAGAGATAGGATCAGGAATACGGCTATCAGGTAAAACCTTGAGGTAAAGCAGCTGGAAACGATTCTAAAGGAAAATAAATTGAGATGATTCGATGGTACGTAAAGAATAAAATACTAAAAAAATCGAGCCACACACAGACCACACGTTCTCATTATTTGCGTTTTCACAATGAAATTCTCAGACTTAATAACAGTCTAATAAATAACTACAGCTGATTCTATGGTTTCCCTATACAGAATTTTTTGTTTGTATTTTTAACGATTTTTTTTATATTTTGCTATTTTATTAGGTATAAAAAAATACATATAACCCCAAATGTTCACCCTCCTTTCCCCACACTCGCATTTTACAATCACGATTTTAGTATTATTGTTTGAACAATATACAAATAATTTAACTGTATTTCGCATTACAAAAATATGGCAAAACATAGCTTTCACAAACTTCGACTGTTAAAATCAATTTGAGAACTATTAAAACAATTCAATGTTGAAAAAAGTTTAAAGTTAATTTAAATAAAAAGTTTGAAATATATGATTTAGATTAAATGGTGTAACTATATTAAATTATTAAGCATGGTAATCAGAAATAAGTTTATGCCCTATTCGTCACTTAAAATTTCAATTTGCAGCTTTGTGTTTAAGATTATATTTTTTCTCTTTCCAACGGTATATCATACGTCTATATTACTGTACTTATATTCAAAAGAATAAAATTACATTAAAAAATATGTTTTCTATTTCATCCTTTAGTTGAACTGGATGTTCCACTCCAGCTGGCCTTCCTCGTAAAGCATTTCATCCTTCAGAAATCTTAAACTTAATCCATAGGTTACCTTCCCGAAAAGCTCCTGGACGCGATATCTTAAATGCCCATATCTTAAATCAACTTCCTAGAAAAGTCATCCTATTCCTCGCCTATATTTAAAATGCCATTCTCCGTACTACATACCTTCCTGATCCCTAGAAAATATCTATCCCTAAACCTAAAAACTTCCTTCTTTCTACCGTCCCATCCCACTCCACCATCCAGCAGTGCCATCGCGTGGTGGATGTAGTCTCTTCTGCATTGGAGCGCGGATTGTATTGTATGGAAGTCTTTCTCGACGTGTAACAGGCCTTTGACTGAGTCTGGCACCCAGGACTGCTGTACAAAATCCGTAAATTCTTCCCTCCAACATACTACCTCATCATCCAGTCCTACTTCTCTGATAGAACCTTTAAAATCAACCACAATTGTTTCTATTCATCCATTTTTACTCAGTCTGCTGGTGTTCCTCAAACAGTATCCTTGGACACATTCTTTACACAGTCTATACAGGTGATATCCCAACCCATCCTAACACATCCCTTTCTACCTATGCCGATGAAACTTGCGTGTTATCAGTTAGTAACGATCCTAGTACTGCCTATCAAACTCTCCAATCCCACATCAAAGACCTTGAGATATTTGTCAGAATTGGAGAATTAAAATCAATTCCAATAAGTCCCATCAAATTACCTTTACCCCTCGTCGAAAACCTATGACATCCTGCTCTACAGTGTCTTTTATGATATCCCGCATGTCCCGGTTGAACAGATCCGTTATTTAGGCCTCCTTCTTGACAAACGTCTTACATGGAATCCGCATTCACGACTAAAAAGACAAGAAACTGCCCGCCGATTTCGGTTACTTCAGCATTTACTTGACACAAGCTCTAACCTTTCACTTTCACTACAAAAGACTCATTTATATGACAATCATAAGGCCTATCTGGACCAACGGGGTTGAGCTTTGGGGCTCTACTAAACCATCAAATTCTTCCCGCATCCAATCATTACAATCCAAAATCCTTCGCAAAATCCTTAACGATTCTTACTTTGTCACGAATAAAATCATCCACAAAGACCTTAATGTTCCATATGTTGCTGATCTGTACCAGGTATAACTCCTTCAATGAAAAACTCCACTCCCACTCTAAACTATCAATCCGTACTTCCTCTTCAATTCCTGACCATCCGCTGAGGCGTCTGAAAAGAAGAAGACCTTACTACTAGAGTGGTGCCAATAGACAGTTTCTCTTCATGTTTTTTTTTCATCTATTTTATCATTAAGTAGCATATTTACTTGTTGTTATACAGTGTATCTTCAAATCCTTTAGTTGGTCATTAAATTCCATCAAGTTGTACATTTAGCCGCTCTTTAGCAATATTCATAAGTGATATGGTTAATTTTTAGGAATGTACAAAATTAAACGTACTTTAGGGGAATAATATACAAAAATCTTTTAAATCATTATAGCGAGTTTAATCAAAATCGTTGGTGAAGTTTTCAAGGAAATCGTAAATAGGTGCAAAATGTATGCTATAAAGTATTACCTCCGGTCAGCTGATTTTGGTAAACAAGTTAGTGCAACATCTCGGGCATTTAGTTGTTTTAAATATGAAATTTCCGTTTCGTACGACTTTTGTTTTTTGTGCTAAATTTATATACACATACACGAACGGACGGACATTCATATACACAGATATTTTCTCACAACTTGGTTATTTGACCCAGGGGACCCTAAAGGTGTATTTCCGTTGAAAAATGGAATTCGAAAATTTTACGATCGTAATACTTACCCTTACTGTATGTTTAATATATAGCTAAGTGAAAGTAAAAAAAAAAATTACTTTGGAAAAAACTTTTTTGCTCTTTTATTCTTTAGTTAGTTATCAAATTCTTTCAACTTGTATGTTATATCAGAGCGGCGTGGTCTAGTGGAAAGAGCACTAGACTACTGTTCTCCGGATCCTGGGTTCGAAGCCCGGCTGTGGACAGATATTATTCATTCTGTTAATTCGGCGGGAATGAACTAGGTATGGATCCTCATGGGGCTGACCCAGCTTCTTTAAAGTGAGTACCCAAAATAGGCGAAAAACCCTGAGCGTGATCAAGGCCTGATCACTTCATTGCACGGCCTTTGGCCTAGAACAGTACGAATCCCTATATGTACTGAGCCCAAGACCCTTCATGGGTTGTAGAGGTACAGGCTTTATGTTATATAGGTCCCAACCACACACCCAGTACATTCGTTATTTTTTATTTAACAACCATAATATTCACCAGAAATAGTTCATATGACAGAATAACGTTTGCCGGGTCAGCAAGTAATGTTATAGTTAAGGGATTAAAAAATAACAAACATGTGAATTAGTAACTATTTTTTATTTTGAAAAGAGTTTATCTGAAGGTTGAGATGAGTCAATGAATTTCTTCTGCCGGTGGTCTTCTTCATGTCCTTAACCAGACCATTGTTGCCAGACTCCGCTCCTGCCCCTTGCTGGAGGAGACTGTGGGACCTGAGGAGCCGATGGGAGGGACGGGAGGGAAGGCAGGGACAGAGACGGGAGCTTGTCGATGAGGTTCTGCAGTTGGACCAGCTTGCTGATGGCTGAGGTCACGTATTCCCTAGCCTTCTGGAGAATGTTCCTCACCAGGTTTCCGCTGCGGTACTGCTGGTAAACTGCAACGATAAACACATGACATTAAGTAGTAAGTAACCATTTTAAGTTTTGGAATCGTCGATAGCTTAATCATTGAAACATGGTTTAACTTTTGTCTGTGACCATTCGTTATACGCCACGTACCTCAAAACTGGAAAAAAAACTGTTTGCCCATCTATATTATAATTTTACAAAAGCATTTTATAGCTTTGATAAATTAGATAAGACGACGCCAAAACTGTCACAAATTACGGTATACTATTAAATCGTTACATTAAGCAACCAATGGTTTCTCTCAAAACTTAAATATTCTTCAAAATTAAAAACAAAAAATATCCCAAAAGACTTTTTAACATTGTGGACGTTAATCATTCTTGAAATATAAGGTGATTTATTCAAATTTTAAAAACAATTAGGAGGCTCTGTAGTAATCGTCATACAACTCTTAAACAAGAAATACAACACTTACTTTACAAAAGATCAAAACTCCCAATTTACTACAAAAATTGATTCATATAACCATTCTTAGACCTATTTGGACTTATGACATTGAGTTATGGGGCTCTACTAAACCATCAAATTCCTTCCGCATCCAATCCATGTAATCCAAAATCTTGTTACTAATAAAATTATCCATAGAGACCTCAGTATCCCACTAGTTGCAGACTTAGCCCAAAACCGATACATCTCTTTTCATTCCAAACTACCAGCCCAAACAAACCCGCTTGTTCGTAAACTCTCGTCGCCATCTCTTTCTGATAATCCTCCAAGGCGCCTGAAAAGACGGTGGCCTCGCGACCTGCTAATAAAATATACATCACAGTGTTACCTAAAAGAATGATTGAAGTATTACCACTGGGTAGCTTCTTCACAAGACTATTTCATACCTATATTTGTAATTTTAGCCCTTTCATTTATTGTAAATATTTTATATACAGTTGTAAAAATCAATAAAAAAAATATGGCTTAAAATGTGACTTTATTTAACGAGGTCATCTGCGGAGTAGTGAATTGCATACCAGCCTCCTATGACTAAAAGGTCACTGGTTCAAACCCAGTTGATGGCTCAATGACTTTTATTAGGTGAGTAAAAAAACCTTGGTTATCCTTCGGAGGAGACGTAAAATGGTGGTCTTGAATCTGTGTGATGACAGGTACTCCCTAAAAAATCCCTATCCTGTAGGATCGTCCGATTGGCCACCGTGGTGTTAAATGAATAAACAAACAATAGACTTTGACCAAATCAAAAAGTTTAGATTAAGTAATAAATATTATAATCAATGTGTCATTTAGACATTTCTTTGCATTTTCAGATTCTATTTTCGGTCTCGTTTCTTTGAAATCAATTAATTTGTTGAAATCAATGAAAAAAAAACCTGTACCTCTACAACCCAGAAGGGTCTTGGGCTCAGTGCATATAGAGGTACTATTTCTAAGCCAACGGCCGTGCAATGAGGTGATTAGGCCTTAATCACGCTTAGCCGCCAGTTTTTTCCTCATTTTATTTGGGTACCAACTTTATAGAGGCTGGATCTGCCCCAGGAGGGTCTCCATAATCAAAGGTCGCCCCCTCGACTGAATAACAGAATAAATAATATTCTACTACAGCCGGATTCAAACCCAGGACTCGGAGAACAGTAGACTAGTGCTCTATCCACTATACCACGCCGATGCCAACTGAAACAAAAAGGAGTTATTTTGTGTTTAATATACTTTCCTACTGTATTTTACGCAAACACAGTTAGTTATCCTACAGATTACCAACAGATATAAACCAGAGTAGGAAGGTTGGTTCATTCTTTGGGAGGTCCTGAAATAAATTTTAACTTGCCCAAGCCGAATAGGAAAGGAAGGAATCGAGATTGCGAAGGCGATAACGCTTAAACTCCATAGGCCTAAAGATTGGATTTTAGGCCTTGTTCTTTTGAATATGAATAATTTGTAGGAGCAGGTGTGCTTTATAGCATAAAGGCTCTAGTGTGATTCGTGCAGAAGGTAATAAATTTAAAAAAAATAGAAAAATGATTTCGTTATCTCGTAAAGTGCTAGATGGGAGTAACTTCAATAGAAGCCAGTTACCATCTCAAGTTCCTTACCACTGTTGAGAGTGTTGACAGCAGAGTCCAATCTACTGCCTTGGCAGCTGACAAAGACTCCCTGGAGAAGGACGATGCAAAAGACAGCGACGTAGAGCTTCATTTTCAGATGAGGTACTGAACGACACCTGGAAATAGGAGCAATTATATATCCAACAGGTGTCAGCATCACGGCACACTTGTGTCAATGGGATTAATGTTTGATCGAGCAAATATGGGCATTATCGGGAACAATACACAGACGTCTGTAGTCGAAGGCTATTCCTGTTCGCTCCTCTCAAACAAACAAGACAAACACAGTTTATGTACAAGATCACTTTCCACGAATCGGAATGAACGCTAATGAAATCAAGGCACAAATAATTATGGACATTATTCATTAATATTCCTTTCCTTTAATATATAAGTAGGTTGTTTCCATTGTCATGTTCCATCTACTTTAAAGAAAACCCATTTTCTGAATTTATGAACAAATAATGTCAATATGACAAGGAAACAGCGATGATTAGGATACTACAGAGAAAAATAAAAAACTTTTTTTTTAATTTATTACAATCTTAATGTTATCAATGCTACATATAAAAAAAAATACTGTTTAGTGTCTTCACAAGAACTTGGGAAATATAACTCATAGTTCATTGAACCGTTTAATTTTATGGAATAGTTGTCCTTGGAAAAAAACTTCCATCGAACAATATTCCAATATACATAGTTGTTCATGTACAGGATTCTCCAATGATAAATATCTCAAAATACATTATTTCAATCCAATTGTTGCGGAATGGAGGCCATGCCTACTTATACCATGGTATGCATAAGGGCATGTGAATGTGAAAACTCAAACGTTTTCGTTATTTAAAATGTTTTGTGAGTCAGTCCCTCCCACACAGAAGCTTAAATCCAACACAAATCCATTCAAATTATCGACAACTTTTGATGCGGGGGCAAAAAGATTCCCTTATTTAACCGGTTTCCGTTGAAAACATGTTTGCTTACATCAAATATGTTTTTGCAGTATACAACAAGGATATTGTCACAGCTTTCCGATATATTAATAAATATATAAATAAACTACATTTACATAAAACTTAAATTTAAGATTCATGTGATATCTTCAATTATTATCTATTTAAACCAATCATACATGGAAAAATAATTAAGTAAATGTAATATATTAATATATATTTTTTACGTAATTATTTTGGGTTGAACATTACAACGAGGTTACTTAAAAATTAGCGTATCATAGGACAACACATAGGAAGGTTTCGTCTGGCTGAACTCACGATATGCTACAATCGATTTTTGAGGCGTAAGCTCCTCTAATTTTTAAAATAGAACTATAGATAGTCATAATGAAGTTCTATTTCTAAAATTACGCAAAGGTTTAGTTTCTGAACTTTCTGGGACACCAATACTAACCATCATCAGAAATTTCTATTAAATAAAATACGTTCAAATCGCTTTTTACATTATTTAAAAAAAAGAAGGTAAGTAATATTGAAAAAATGTTGAAGGTAAAAAGATAATTTTCATTTGTGTCGAAACAGTAGATTCTTTATAACAGTAAAATATAGGTAGTCTTAGTATATAAATCACAATATACGTGAATTTTAAGATCACGCCCTTAAGTTGCATTGGTGGTTATAAGCTTGTATAGTGTAAATATATAAAATTTTATAGTGATTATAAGTTCACAAATAATTATAGATGATTTTATGACTCGGAATCAAAACAGAAGAAGTATCTATCAAGACACGTATCAGGAGTTTGGCGAGTCGAATGAAAGTGCAAACTATATACTGATAATCAATTTATTTTATTTAGCGATACATAATAAATAATTTAGCGCCCTGCCCACTGCTGCCAGATCCTGGTCGGGACCGAGGGCTGTGGGATCGAAGTCAGTTGCGGAACCTGCAAGTTGGTGATGAAGTTCTGTAGCTGGTTCAGCCTGATCACGGCGGAGTTGAGGTATTCCCTTGCGAGCTGCAGAAAATTCCTCAGCAGAGTTCCGCTCCGGTACTGGTGGTAAACTAGGGCATGATAGTTTTGTTTTAGAAGATGAATAAAATAACATATGGTCATAAAACAAGAATAATAATCTGGAAAACCAAATTAGATGTCTTGGTCAAAGAAACGCAAATAAATCATATTTTGTTTCTTTGGAGGCAAAAAAGTTGAAACGTGCATAGATGCACATGAGCGTTGGCAGAAGAAAGCAGGGGTGGGATTCACATTCTCCCTTAAACTGTTCGAACCAAATTAAAGTAATACCTAAAAACTAAAATAAGTTATTAGAATAAAAGGTGTTAAAACCTTACAAGCACGCACTCAATTTTCAAATTTACACGTATTTGTATTTACTCAATGTCTGGAAGAAATGACTTACATTTTGGAATCACTAGCTTCCTCTCCATTTTCAACCTACTTGGTCTCCCTAACGAAAATCCTGCGAACAACATTGCATATGTGCGCTATTTTCGAGACTAAAATTCGTACGGATATTAGAAGTCAATTGAGCTTAATGGTTCATTCAAAACCTTTAATAGGAATTGTCCAGTTTCAGGCCAATCCAAAAGACCACCAATAGTCTTTCATAAGCTTAGCTTAATTAACCTACATATATGCTAGTAACTGTTTCGGCTACCCGAACTTGAATATATCGGTTATATTCTGTTTAAGCTGTTTTAGAATATTACATGATTGATATGCAAATATATAATTTATATAATCCATAAATGTGTTGAAGCAACAACAGCGTTTACATGACCAGATTTAATTCAAACATTCACATTTGTAAGCCAAGCCTATTTATCTATCTTCTATCTCACATTTTATATTTCACATATTAGAATCGTTCCACACCATGAAAAGTGAATCAATGTTGAAAACTCGGATTCAAAGTTTTTCATATTGACAAAAATCCATGAAGCCTTACTGCATACTTCCATTTACAGGCAAGCAAAAATAAAAATTATTTAGAGAAAAAGTATTATTAAGTAAACCACTGCTAATTCCATTCTCCCATGTAGTTTTTTTTTGCTTGGAAATATCAGTAGGCACTGTTAATCAAAATAAAATAAGGGTCCGAATATGATATTATCACCTGCCAAGTTTAAAAATACTACCGCTTCCTACAATTGAAATATACAAAATAATATTTTCTCATCTTGACAAACGTCTAACTTGGAGCCCCCATACCAGACTGAAACGACAAGAAACTGCCCGACGTTTTCGACTACTTCAACACTTACTGGACAAACGCTCCAACCTTCCACTTAATTACAAAAGACGCATTTATATGACCATCATAAGACCGATATGGACTTACGGAGTAGAGCTATGGGGCTCTACTAAACCATCGTATTTCTCTCGTATCCAATCCTTACAATCCAAAATCCTCAATACTCCTTATTTTGTCACAAAAAAACTCATTCATAAAGACCTTAATATTCTATATGTTGCTGACTCAGCCCGAACCGGGTACCATTCCTTCCATGAAAAACTCCATTCCCACTTCAATCTATTATTTTCAATCCTTGCTTCCTCTTCAATCCCTGATAATCCTCCGAGGCGTCTGAAAAGAAGATGGCCACGGGACCTTTCTAGTTTAGAATATTTTTAGAGTGCTGCCACTGGGTAGTGTCTCACATGTATTTCATGAAAGTTTATATATTACCATCACATTTACTAGATGTATTTTTATTTAATACAGTTGTAAATATCAATAAATATGTTTAAAAAAAAATATTTTCTCACGCAAATCCTCCAATGTATTCAAATTATTACAATGTTAAAATATGGGCGAAATCCCTCAGTGAAGAAAGAATTGCTGAATTATTGAATTCAAATACTTATCGCTAAAGACCTGACCTCAATGCCAGCCTTCGTCCATTCATCCTGATCCATCCTGTATACATGTATATACAGTTAATTATTGCTTTTTGATTTTGTCAATTACTGTTTCTTATTGTGTACTATGTTATGTTTTTTTATAATTGTTTATTATGTAATTAAATTTTGTATTTACATGCCTTAATGTTATATCTTGTATATATGTATATGTATTCCTTATAGCTTTTTGGCTTAGTCAATTACTATTTCTTACTGTGTAATGTGTTACTGTTACTTTATCAAAAATTGTGTTACATTTTGTAATATTATTTAATTATTGTATTGTTTCTTACTGTGTACTGTGTTACTGTTTGTTATCGTACTTTACTGAATTGCCGCATGTGAACTCCTTTTCCACACACGGGCTTGCCTTAGTGGGATAGTGACTTCTATTTGCTCTGTAACATGTCAGTATTTTCATTTAAATAAAGAATTTATATAAAATAAATAGTCACTCCAGATTAAATAAATTCCGCAGATATGTAAGATCATGATTCTAAAATCAGAAAAGGCGTCTTACTAACTGTTACACTGTCCTGTATCGTTCCTGTCGGTAATTTGAAGTCTTCAAAAAGTTTCTCCTCAAGAGATTAGTATTTAAAACCGAAGACAGAATACTATTAGGTAGTAGTAGCCTATTAGGTGACTGATGATGAGGTCATCATCAATTCCGATTTTAGCGGTAGCATTCATCCATTGTATAAGAAAAGAGCATGTATCTTCTGAACTTCATGAAACATTTACCGGTTTTCTGAAGTGTTATGTGATAGGTTATTTTCAACTGATACTGATTCAGTTCTTTACCACTGATTTTACAGAAGTTGGAAAAGATGTAACGATGATATATACGCAATGAACGAAAATATATATTTTTTAAAAATCAAATACTGCAATACTTGTATTGTTCTCGAAAGGAAAAATATGATTCAATGAAACGAAGTAGATGCATATTAAAAAAATCTGGTGCGCCCAACACACGACTCTCACTTACCTCTGTTGTTAAAATTAATTTGAGAATTTTTAGATACATTTAGGGAGCGGCGTGGTCTAGTGGATAGAGCACTAGTCTGCTGTGCTCCGGGTCCTAGGTTCGAATCCCGGCTGTGGCAGAAATATTATATCTGTTAATTCAGTCGGGGGGCGACCCTATGGTATGGAGACCCTCTGGGGCAGACCCAGCTCTATAAAGTGGGTACCCAAATTAATTGGGAAAACCCTGGCGGCTGAGCGTGATAAGGCCTAATCACCTCATTGCACTGCCGTTGGCCTAGAAACAGTACGAATCTCTATATGTACTGAGCCCAAGACCCTTCATGGGTTGTAGTGGTACAGGTTGTTTTGTTTTTTTCTTTTTAGATACATTTAGAGATGAAAATAAATTGCTATTGAATTAATTAAATTTAATTTCAATAGAAACATGTGTTTTATTAAATAATCAGTTACATAATTATCTACAACAATCGGGTTTTTCTATCGGCTTTTCATCACTCTCCGTTAACTTCTACATTTTTTTCTATGTAAAAATGAAATTCTTCAAAATATTACACTGCTAGAGAGGATTGTGAAAGGTTCTTAAGTAAGGTATTACCTATAATGTCATCCAAAAATTAATTTAATGGAAAAGGCAAGAAGAACATTTTAAAGACAAATAATTCTATGCCAAGATGGTTAAATGGTCACTTTTTCTTAAAATGTGGGTCTTCACATTCAGGAGTGTCCATTCGTTTATGTTCAAAATATTGTTCGTTAATTTGTACAAGTTAGAGTTGTTCTCATTAACTGTAAGAAAAAAATCTGGTGCGCTCAACACACTACTTTCACTTACTCCTTCGTTAAAATCAATTAAAGAATTTTTAAATACATGTAGAGATAAAAATAAATTGTTAAAGAATTAACAATGTGTTTTATTAAAAAATCTATTATATTTTTATCTACAAAAATCAGTTAGTTTTATCGGCTTTTCAACACTCTCCATTACCCTTTACAATTCCGTGTATCACATAATATTTTTCCTAAAATCTTTAGCTATTCAACGGTATATTATCAATCTATATTACTATTCTATCTAAATATTATCTAAATAATCTAAATATTTGGTCCGAAGAGAGATGAGGGCACTGGGGAGTTTAGAAGGTTGCACAACGCGGAATTGCGGAACTTGTATCCTGTAAATATAATTGAGTTAATAGCGTCGCGGAGACTCAAATGGGCGAGTAAAATTGTTGAGCTCGGTGAGGAACGGATTCCGAGAAAGTTAGTATTCGCTGATCCGACTGGTAGGCGTCCAAAAGGTAGGCCGAAGCGGCGATGGGAGGATTGCGTTAAAGCTGATCTCTGGGGCTTGAGCTTGACCGGCGAACATTGGACGAGTCTGTGCAGGCGAAGTTTGGTGGTATCGGCATCGAACCTTCGGGTTCGGTAAGCCTATTATTATTATTTATATTACTATTCTTGTGTTCAAAAACACAAAAATTGCATTAAAAAATATGTTTGCACTTTTCTCCTTTAGTTGTTTATCAAATTCTCTTAACTTTCATATTTAGCCGTTATTTATCTATGCTATAAGATGATGTACCTAATTTTTTGAAATATACAAAATTAAATGTTTTTTAGAGGAAGAAATTTTAAAATATCTGCATTTAATCCCTGTCAGACTATTTCAATCAGAATAAAACTTACATTATATTAAAGCCCATTAAATTTTACATCGATATATATAGAGTTTAATCAAAATCGTTTTTGATAAAATCGAAAAAAGGTACAAAATGTATGGTATAAATTGGCTCTTCTGGTTAGCTGATTTCGATGAAAAGGTTGCTGTAACATCTCGGGAGTATAGTTGTGTTAGTTGTGAAATTTCAGTTTCATAGGACTTCTCGTTTTCGCCCGGGAGTTACCACACACACGTATATACACAGACCTTTTTACGGGACTTGGTTTTGGACTCAGGAGACCCTAAAACGTTTATTTCCGTCGAAAACTGAAATTCGAAAATTTCACCGAGACCGCAATACTTTCCCTTACTATGTATTTCATATATAGGTAAGTGAAAGTAAAAACTTATGAGATTTTGCCACCTTCTAATCATAAACGAATGACTAATACCATTTTACCATCTGAGCACAAAGTTATTACTCTCAATTGGGCAGATTATATTATATTGCTAAAACAATGAGTTTATCTCGTTAAATTTCTTTATGCACAACCATAAATACTGGATACTCTCTTACAATAAAAATAATCGTCAAGTTCGTTCAAAATACAAAGATTCAGAGGAAGAAGTTTCTTACCTCTGTTAAGAGTGTTCATGGCCGAGTCCAAGTAACTGCTCTGGCAGTTGACATGGACTCCCTGGAGAAGTACGATGCAGAGGACAGCGATGTAGAGTTTCATTTTGGTGGGAAAACCGAACTGCCCTTGTCCTGGAAGAAATGGTTTTTATATCCAGCCTATGGAGCACTTGTGTCAATTGTGATGTCACCCTTGGATGGAACAATAAGGCAGAATAATGGAATCCTTGTTTGTTTGAAGGTCACTCTCTTGGGCCCTTATAAACATACTCTTCAAATATTGTCTTCGAATCCAGGCATTGTCCATGATTAGAAGTGTGTTGGGGATCAACTGTGCAACGAAAGAATGAGTAAACAATAAAAATCTCACTTAATTTTTTCTAGAATTTTTAGCATAATTGGTAGTTTTATTTTATACAAATTACAGAATGATCCCAAAATAGTTTAATAAATAATACTTTCGAGTTTCCACAAGATATATGATTATATTTTAAATGATAAAGTTATATTCCAGTTTTTATTAATTTTCCATTCCTTTCATCTTAAAACTATGAATCAAAAAGTTCTTTATCCATAAAAGATATTTCTCGACGCCTTTCTTTATGAATCACTAGCTGACCCGACAGACGATGTCCTGTCTGAACTATGTCTTAGCGAAATCGGTCAAGTCTTCATGCGTGATGCGACGACCAAGGATTCATCTTTATATATATATATATATATATATATATAGATAGATAGATAGATAGATAGATAGATAGATAGATAGATAGATAGATAGAGCGATTATTATTACCTTTAAAATGTATATTTTTTAAACTATCTACCAAAGTAACTTTTCTCTTTTTTCCTTTCATAAGATCCTTCTCCTGACTGATATAAACATAACATAAAAAGAATTAGAGAAATCGTTCAAGCCGTTCACGCGTGATGCGATGACCCAGGGAAAAGGCGATTCATTTATGTAAATATAGATATTCTAATAATTATGATTCATTCAAGCAAAGTAATAATTAGGAACTTAAGAAAGCTATTTGAATCCATTAGGCAAATCGTAAATGGTATGGACTTTTGAAATGAAATGAAAATAAATTTTATTCTGGGACTAATAGTCCCCTAAGAATGTACAAATTGTGAAAAATCACATTCTTCCTGTCTTTCTGGGACTTTAGTTTTGTTGTTAAACAGTGACAAGTGGGACAGATTTGGTTGCAATGACTTGTTTACACCCACAACTTTAAATTGTATTAAATGTTAGGTTATATTAATGGTTCAGTAGATGAAGAAATAATTAACGTTTGAAAGAGGTCAATGATAAAGCTTTACGAATGGACATAGGCAAGGAGTTCCAAAACATGATAAAACGAATGCCAAAGAATTTTCGAAAGAGACGGTTCTGCAAGAAGGTATTTTATAAGTTTCTTGGTTAGGACCTGGTGTATACGGAGTGGACAGAGGAACAGGAATTATATTTTATAATTAATATTATAAAAGTAAGTATATGAAAAGAAAATATTTCACTGGATTAAGGCTCAATTTATTTTTCTGAACCTAGCTTCATACCTTATGGTTTCATATGGACTCAGAGAGGTTGAGATTGAGTTGCATGATTCACAAGCATAAAGTCTTAAGAATGAATTGTTCTAGTGAAATGTGTAGTAATGCTGACCAGTTGCGACCAACTCAAGAGTGTGTCCCATAAAGCTTCTTCCTGCAGTCAAAGACACTCCGCCAAAATAGCAGTCTGTGAAGTCCCTTATATATCCAGCCATAAGTCCATAATGCTAACAAAGGAAGCAGCGCAGTAGTCATACCCCAGCTCTTCTTTTTATGGTTGCTTCTCGTAAGAAGTAGAACAGGAATAGCTACAGTCTTTGTCCCAGCGTATGCTGAACGAATCGAACGCACCATAGTAGTATGTATCCCTCAACATTCCTTTCATAAGATCCTTCTCCTGACTGATATAAACATAACATAAAAAGAATTAGAGAAATCGTTCAAGCCGTTCACGCGTGATGCGATGACCCAGGGAAAAGGCGATTCATTTATGTAAATATAGATATTCTAATAATTATGATTCATTCAAGCAAAGTAATAATTAGGAACTTAAGAAAGCTATTTGAATCCATTAGGCAAATCGTAAATGGTATGGACTTTTGAAATGAAATGAAAATAAATTTTATTCTGGGACTAATAGTCCCCTAAGAATGTACAAATTGTGAAAAATCACATTCTTCCTGTCTTTCTGGGACTTTAGTTTTGTTGTTAAACAGTGACAAGTGGGACAGATTTGGTTGCAATGACTTGTTTACACCCACAACTTTAAATTGTATTAAATGTTAGGTTATATTAATGGTTCAGTAGATGAAGAAATAATTAACGTTTGAAAGAGGTCAATGATAAAGCTTTACGAATGGACATAGGCAAGGAGTTCCAAAACATGATAAAACGAATGCCAAAGAATTTTCGAAAGAGACGGTTCTGCAAGAAGGTATTTTATAAGTTTCTTGGTTAGGACCTGGTGTATACGGAGTGGACAGAGGAACAGGAATTATATTTTATAATTAATATTATAAAAGTAAGTATATGAGGAGATTTTTTAGTTCTAAAGCATCGGATAAGACAGATACCAAGAAAATATTGTCGACTGAAAGAAGTGTTGAATCACTTTAACTTTGTATAGCTACTGGAGAGATGGGAGCGTATGGAAACTCCGCATTTAAATCAAATAAACAGTTCATTAATCGCTTAAGTCTCGTGTCAAATTTATTAGATAGCCCACCAAACACGAGGCGACGATAATCTAAGAGAGAGAAAACTAGGAACTGAGGTGTTTTAGATAGGATGGAATCACGAAATCTTAGAAATTGTTTAAGAATAGCGATGAATTTTCATGTAATTTCGAGAAATTATTACAGGATAGATGTTATTAAAAAGGACTAACGGGCTTTCTTACTGAGATGTGAATTGTATAGGTAGACTATTGAGGTAAAGTAAGGGATAACACTGAAGAGAATCAGCAAGGTGCTTGGAACCGATGAGGTTATCATTCAGCCTCAAATCATTGGTAGTAGCCCCATTGATATTATCAACATCATGTTGAAGCATTTGTCCAATGTAACGATTAATGTTTCAACATTTTCTTTTTTACTTTCACTTATCTATATGTGAAAAAATATAGAAAGGGAAAGTATAGCATTCGTGGAAATTTTCGAATTCGAGTTTTCAATGGAAATACACGTTTAAGGGCCCTCTGAGTACAAGTGACCAAGTCCCGCAAAAAGGTCTGTGTGTGGTAAGTCAAGCGCGAAAACGAAGAGTCATATGAAACAGAAATTTCATATTTAAGACGACTAGACGCCCGAAATGTTACGGCAACTTTTTAATCAAAATGAGCTAATCAGAAGAGCCACTTTATACCATGCACTTTGGACCTTTATACAATTTTCACAAAAACGGCTCTAACGATTTTGATTTAACTCTCTATATCGATATAAAATATAATAGGCTTTAATATCATATAGGTTTCATTCTGATTGAAATAGTCTGGCACGGCTTAAATGCCGATATTTTAAATTTTCTCACTCTAAAGTACCTTTAATTTAGTAGATTCTATTAAAATAACTATACCAGCCTTTTAGCACTGATAAACAATATATAAATATATAATTTGAACGAATACGATTTCCAACTAAAGGAGAAAACAGCAAAAATATTTTTGTATGCATTTTTTATGTTTGTTTGTTTGTTTATTCGTTTAACGTCACTTTATGCTACTATGGCTAATTGGACGATGCTACAGTGGGAATCCTAAATTTTGCCTATCCAGGTTTTATTAGGATAGGGATCTTTAACGAGTACCGACATCGCACAGGCTCGGGACCACCTTTTAACGTCCCCTCCGAAGGACGGCATAACTAAGGATTTTTTATTCCCATTAAAAAATCCTAGGGCCACCCGCAGGTTTGAACCCACGACCTTTGGCATAGAAAGCTGTTATGCTAGCAACTACGCTATGGGTGGCCCCCGCATTTTTTATGTTTTTGAACTTAAAAACAGTATTGTTGACGTGTAATATACCATTGGAAAGTTAAATATTTTAGAAAACAAAATATTAAAAACTATATATTTTTATCTCTCAATGTATTTAAAAATTCTTAAATTGAATTTAACAACAGAGGTAAGTGAAAGTTGTATGTTGCGCGCACCTGATTTTTTTTTACAGGCTTGTTCAGTTTATATGTGACCAAGGAAAAAAAAAATTATTTTATTTTAATAATTTAAAGCTACTCCAGAGGGTTTAATGATTTCTGACACAACGTAACACTTTAAGTTTGTATATTTTAACATTTTACGTATCTTCAGAGTTAAAAGGAAAACATTTGTTAAACATTAAATAATTTGTCTATTTCGTTTGGTACAGACGAAACGTTTAACACACCATCACTTGAAATAATTTCTCCCATTTCATGGTTATTTGGCTCGGTAATTAAAGAAGAAATATTCTGATGGCCAAGACATTTGACACCAAATGAGGTGACATCTTTGTGGCTCTCATTTCATAAGATTATTAACGAAGAATTGTGAGGAAAATTCGTAAAGCGATATTCGTTAGACCAAACCTGAATAAACACAGTCATCACTCGCTTTGCCGCCGATAAGTTGCAGCATATCCAATAGTGCTGAGAAGCACCGCTCGGGCGTACAGTGTTAAAAATTATTTAGTTTAAATATATCATCAAAGAAGCTTTTAGCAATAAAATTAGTAACTTCGAAAGCCTAATCATTAGTGATCGTGCAATGCGTTTCGTCACCCCCAAATAAATGTTAGAATAAATAATAAAAAATATTTAAAGCCTTGTATCTGGTTGAAAAGAGTACTTCTTATTATGTGATAAAAGAAAATATTTCATTGGATTAAGGCTCAAATTATTTTTCTGAGCCTAGCTTCATACCTTATGGTTTCATATGGACTCAGAGAGGTTGAGATTGAGTTGCATGATCCACAAGCATAAAGTCTTAAAAATGAATTGTTCTAATGAAATGTGTAGTAATGCTGAACAGTTGCGACCAACTCAAGAGTGTGTCCCATAAAGCTTCTTCCTGAAGTCAAAGACACTCCGCCATAATAGCGGTCTGTGAAGTCCCTTATATATCCAGCCATATGTCCATAATGCCTACAAAGGAAGCAGCGCAGTAGCTATATCCAAGCTCTTATTTTTATGGTTGCTTCTCGTAAGAAGTAGAACAGCAATAGCTACAGTCTTTGTCCCAGCGTATACTAGACGAATCGAACGCACCATAGCTGTATGTATCCTTCAACATTCAGTTTTTAAGGATCCTAGCATTTTTCCCTTTTGTCGTCAAGGAATCTAGTTCCGCGATTTCAATTAGTGTCTGTTGCGTCAACACCTTGCTTTCAGCCAACTTTCAAACGCAATTTACCGTACCAAGTTACTGTACCAATTTGCCGATCTAACAAACCTTTTTAATTCTAAATATTGGCCAAAAAAAAGTCTCGTCAAGTCCGATATTGGGACTTCAATTTATTTAAGATCAGTAAAAAGAAAAAGAAAAGTAGTATTCGGTAAATACTTTTGCATTTGCTTTGTGTCTTCCGTCATTATAGGTTATTATAAAACAAGATGAATATTTCACATTCTACAAGGTTTGGTACTATTCATTATTTTTGCATGATCGATCTTTTCTTAGAATATATTTTATAACAGCCATTGATGCTAAAAACTAGCTACCAATAGACAAACAATTAATTTTACCAAATTGAAATAATGTTGCAACTTTTGCGCAACTGGACTTATTCAGCAGCACACGATAGAACTTTTAATTTAGCTTTTTGAGAATTTCATTTAAATGTCTTACGGTTTGTCTACTAAGCCTCAATGAATTAACAATGGTGAAATATGTATCATGTGCTGTAATTAACATACAATCTTTAATCTATACTAATATTATAAACCTGAAGAGTTTGTTTGTTTATTTAAACGCGTTAATCTCAGAATTTATAGGTTCAAATTGAAAAACTCTTTTTGTGTTAAATAGTCCATTTATCGAGGAAGGCTTTAGACTACATGACACCACGCTGCGACCAATAGGAGTGAAGAATCAGTGGAAAATGTTGAAAAAACAGGGAAAATTAACCTCGCATACCAATGTTTCTAAATGATTTACCTTTTAGTTTTAAAAGAATTTAATTGCCCGTTAAGTTATCTTTTTCTGGAACAATTAATAAATCACAGGGACAAACATTTAAGCAAGTAGGAATCGATTTACGTCAACACGGCTTTTCACACGGCCAACTTTATATGCCGCATTGTCAAGATTGGGTTGCGGAGAAAATCAGTATGTTCTTCTGCAGCAAGAAAATAAAACTAAAAATATCATTTACGCAGTATTATTTTAAAATATATTCTTTTAAAAATTTCTTAATCGCTATCAGAATAACATAAATTGACGCAAACGAAGTCGCGGGCTACAGCTGGTTTTGACTACACTTAAATATCAAAAGTACCTCAGCAAAGTATACGGATTTCAAGCATAACCTTGATAAGATATTATTAATGGGAACAAAAAATTAACAAAATGTAATATTTATAAAAAGTTTATTTGCTTTTTGAACTTATCATACTGAAACCTGCTTCTTGTACTAAACTAATCAACCTTGATATACCCAGGGCCATCCTGGTCCACGGAATGATGGAGGAGATGGGGGAGATGGAGGAGTTGGGGGAGATGGTGGAGTTGGTGGAGATGGTGGAGTTGGGAGGAAGCTCCTGCCGCTACCTGACGAGGGAGGCGATGGAAGAGATGGCAGCGATGGGAGGTTTATGGCGTTCTTGAGGAGCTCCAGGCCGTCGATCGCAGTCTTGACGTAGCTTCGGGCGGTATTCACCATCTGGCCGGACTTGTAGCTACTGTATACTGAAAGCAAAATATAGCTGTCATTAAAAATACTCTTATTTTTAAATATAGAATCCATTCAGAACAATGTGCTACTTTTAAGTAATGGAGCTCTATTTAAAAAAAATATATTTATTGGTATTTACAACTGTATAATAAAATACATTTAGTAAATGTGATACAAGATAAGTTGACATGATTCATATGTAGGGATACTACCCATTGGCAGCTCCCCAAAGACTATGCTAAACTAGAAGGTCTCGGGGCCATCTTCTTATCAGACGCCTCGGAGTATTACAGGGATGGTGCAGGAAGCAAGGATTGAAACTAGTGGGTTAGAGTAGGAATGGAGTTTGTCATAAAGGAGTGGTACCTGGTTCGCGCCAGGTCAGCAACATGGGAACATTAAGGATTTTAATTTTAATATTAGGGTACTCACTACGTTTGCTATAGCATGCTATTTGTGTTATTTTGCTAAACCCGTCGAGTTTCTACAGTTATGTCCTGTATAAAATTGATGGGTTTAGCACAATAGCACAAATAGCATGCTATAGCAAACGTAGTGAGTATCCCTAATGTAAAATACTAATATTGTAATAGGCAGAACATTTGAATTTTATTACTTTCTTGAAAATTATAATATTATATTGTTTGTAATAATAATAATATTTATTTTTTTTAATACTCGTGTAGTTTTAGGCATCTATATTTATTGGAATTCATTACTTTGTTTAAATAAAATAATACATGCTAATAACTTTAATATGAAACCTTGATCGTATCTAAGGAACTCTTCAAACTATAATAAAATGTATTATTATGTTTCCTTACCACTGTTGACAGTGCTCACGAACGTGTCCAATCTAGATTGGGCCACGGTGCCATGGATGAGGGCAATGCAAAGAACTGCGACGATGATCTTCATTGCGAACAATGAGTGAAGTGACTCTGAACTCATTCGCAAGTAATATTTATACCAAATGTGTGAAAAGCACCTGTATCAACATTAAGACTTGGCATCCTCTGCCTTAAATAAATAAATAAATATTATACATATACAGGTGTGTATAACTATTGACGTTTCGCACTACTGACAAACACAAGAATCTCCAAGAATTTCTGCCATCATTTGCTGTTTTCTCATAACACGAACGAAAATCTTTTTAGTGTACTATACACGTTAAAGGTACCAAAAACAATTAAAACTGAATGTAATACACTTTGATAAAAAAAAAAAAAAAATTATTATAAACTGCCAGACTACAGTTGTCAGACTAATAATTTCAAATGTAAGAAAAATGTCTTCAAAATATAGAATAATCAAAGCACAAAAACTAGATCATGCATTGAAGAAACAGTTTCGTTAATTATTATTATTTTTACATTAAAAGCCTTTTTCTTCTTCTATTTATGTTGTGTCTTTTGATTGTAAATAAAGAACTTAAATAAGAAAAATGGTTGATAATAATCATACTACAAACTTTAAATTAATTTCTTTATTTAATAAATTATTAAATTCGGGCTAAAATGTATTAGATTGCTTTGGTAAATTAGTAATGATATATATGATCAACAGATGGATCAGAGTACCATATAAAAATCTGGGAGAACACGCAAGAATATTGTAAATATATTGACACAAATAATACCAAAATAAATATAAGATGATATATGAAATAAAACATAAAATGAATGACCGAAGTAAAAATTCAAGATTACATCATATTTTAGTTGCAGGCTTACTTCTGAATAAATCTTTGTTAGTTTAGAATAATTACTCCTATGAGATTTTCTTCTAGGAAAAATATGGGCTCCCTAGCTACTTATGTAAAAGTCAATTCACGATATTTCTCTCTGTTATTTATACTATATTCCATTTATAATTTTTCTGATCTATTTTACTTATAAAAAACTACTATATTTTACCATACCTTGACATTTTTTTTTCATATTTACTACACTGTTGATGTATTAGTTAAGATGACATCTATAAATACAGAGCATAGTTTAGAAATAGTAACGCTTTCAGACAATAATTAAACGATAAACTCTTCATAGAATACATTATATGCATATCTCCAATCATTGAAGCAAATAGCTATTTATAATTTGATATACACAGATATACGCACTGCGAAGGCGCCGTATCGCGTCGTGGCATGCACTCGACTACTGCACCAACTTCACTATTTATAGATGTCAATGTCACTAACACAGGTGCATGTGCTTAAGTAAATACATATGTTAGATTCATTCCGAATCCCAAAATAAACAGAGCAGTAAGATAAAACAATTACTTCTAAAATCGAGCCTATTGGTGGGAGCCTACAACTTGAATCAATAATTAAATGGAACTATCCAAGTTGTCATGCTATCTTGTACTTTGTTGAAATTATACTATTACTAATGCATTAAGGGTAAAATTTATATTTCAATACAATACATGTGATGAAAATGCGACACCATGGCATATACCGCCGCAGTTTTAGTTGTCTCAGCCATTGCTGCTGTTACCGATTGTATGTTGTAGGAAAGTTTCTGTTAAAGCCTGTCCGCATTACGAATCAAGGATTTTTTTTTCCTGCTTGTTGCTCTTCGATATAAAATTAAATTCAACTAAAAAAAAAATAAATGTCACGTATTATCATAGTTATTGCATTTTGATCTTAGTATTAATAATTCCTAAATTATTATTAATATTGTAACTGTTTAACCTGTGTTGGGCTCTTTAATTACTTAAAAACAAGACCCATTCCATTTTTTTAATAAATATTTGTTTACTATAGTATCTGGAACTTAAAAAAATATTCCATGTATGTGAATAAACTTGACAATAACAACGTTTCTGTAATCTTTTATGTACCTCCTTGGCCTTTATTGAACGCTCGTTTCAGACTTACAACTGCTCTGGAAAGAGGTAATTTTAAATGTGTTGAATTTTTCCAGATTGAAATATGGAAGAAGTAAAAAAATTACTTGATGAAAGCAGTAGAAGATTGCAAAATATTTCGGATTTAATATTAGAAAATATTCAGGGTTTGTCAGTTAAATGTTGTTTTCAATAAATGCAGTGACAGTTTTTGTTACTTGTGATTATTATATTTTTGTCATAGATGAAACAGCAACTACAGAAATCTCCAAGTTACTTGAAATTGCAAATGAGATGGATAGTATTAACCATCAAACTAAAATACAACAAGCTGCCTTAATTCACTGCAAAAGTACTTTGTCACAAGTGGAAGAGCCATGGAATTGCAATATTCAGCAGGTATAATCACTAGTTTCACATCATCATCAATCAAATATTGAATTTTGATGTAATTTGCATTATTAATTTAAATGATATATGTAATGAACTTACAAACGAAAAACTAAGAAGTTGACAACAAAATTATTGTTATCCTTGAGACCTTTTTTTACATCTTTTGACAACAGGAGCAATTCTCTCATTAGAAGTGCTTTACTGAGTTTTAATCATTTTCCTTACACAAGAAATACATAATGATTTTCCTCTTCCCATTCTAATATCCATGTGTTTTAATGCTACCACAATTCAAATTTTATGAATTACTGAAGTTGATAGACTAAACTTTAGGCTTTATCGTATGTATAACATATTATTATGTGCTATTATTGAAAATATAAATATTTTTGTACCTAGATATAAATTATTATAATCTATAGTAACAAGAAGTATAAGTAACATATTCATTATTATTTTTTATGTTTAAATTTATCTTGGTTTAGGTTTTTGAAGAAGACCTTGAAAGAGAAAATAAAAAGAAGAGTAAAAATAAGGATGAATTTTATAATATATTGCAGAAATATGTGAACAATAAAAAAAATCAAGGTATTTTTTTGGTGTTCTATTTTAAGACAATTGTGATTAGATCAATATTATTATATGAATATTTTTTTTAATTTCAAAGACTCACCATTATCATTACTATTTCTAAAGCTATGAAATTCATTTCTAAAACTCTTAAAATTCTAAGCTCTAATATTTTATTGTTGGGTTATAGACGAATTAGGTGTTGTTGAAGAGGCACACACAGCAATTGATCCTTGGACTAAACAACCGATCCTTCAACCAGTGCAGTCAAAGCAATGTAAACACACCTACGATAAAAGGAGTATTGCATGCATCATCAGAAACCGTAACCAATTTAAGTGAGTAAATCTTTTTTTATTCTTTCATAACTTTCCTCTCACTTTTACTAGAAAGTTTTTGTATTTTAAATTAAAAAAAAATAATATTCTCTTCCATTCTCATGCCTCTAATAAAGTTATGTTGAACTGCCCTAGATGACTTTAAGTATAACATTTAGTTCTTTTGAGGTGAGAGTGCTTTAATGTGAAACGTGTTTCATTAAATTTTATTTTATTCATTCAAGAATATTGGGCATATCTCCTTTCATTCATTTAGTCTGTTTATTTTTACTTTAGGTAATTGGAATGAACAACATGACTTTCGCTTTTTAGTTAACCCTCAACAAACCAAGCACTTTTTATCTTATATTTTACTTATTTTAACTCACTGATCATTGCTGACAAATACTGTTGCTTTGTTGTGTTCTGACTATATAAATCTAGAATCCATTTCTGTCTCTTTAAGTGAAAATAGAATATTACACAAAATATGCATTTCAACCATTTTCAGTATTCTTATGGCTTTGCATTACCAACATTAATCAACTTGCCATACTTACTTGAGAAATTGAAAAATCACCAATGGGCTCTTGAACCTCATGTTAGAACTTTTTGTCACTAGATACCAGAATCAAAGTCCTCTATTGTTTAGTAAATGTGTTATGTTGTGACGATGGGTTATAAAGAATTTTTTTTACATCAGATGTTCATTTTCAATTCCTAAATTATGGATTATAATCAATTTTGGCATACATTTATATAAAACTAGCGAATAGCCATTATTTATTTTTTTACTAAGCTTTAAATTGTTTTCTGTTTCAGATGTCCCTATGTAGGATGTCAGAGTGTGGTTACTAAAGAAGACTTAGTTGATTTGGATTAGTATTTTATGAACATTGAAGATATTACAAAAGTCAATCCAAAAGATGATGGAATCTGAATACTAGATTCATTTAAATTAAATTTATTTTATAACTATAATCTAAGTTATATTTTGCATCTCTTGGTTGAAGTCGGAATCTGACTCTTTAAAGTGGATTGGGGCAACATACTTAGTTCAGCTAGATTGCTCACTACATCACCTCTTGGTATTGGTATTTCCATGATGGTAGTTTGACTACTATACTCTGGATTACTACAATGGTGCTGATTTTTAAAAAAATATAGCACCATTTTAACTTGCTGTGAATCATAATATTTATAATTTCAGTTTTATTCTAGATTGAAATTATTGATCTCTGTTATAATCTGATGTTAATTATTTGTATTATTAAGTGAAAACTAATAAACTATTTTCATTACTTTTAAGATGTAGTCAAGGTTAGAAGTGATATTAATGAGAAAAGCTTAGGAAATAATATAAAATCAAAAAGTGTAAATTTATTTGTATTTTATTATCCATGTATATAATGTTTTGAAATGTAATTTTTTTAGTTTGGTGTAAAAAATATTTTTATGCATAGAAAATATATTAAATATACTTTTGTATTTTTTTTTTTAGTTAATTATTTCATATACCTTTTATAGAAAGTAATTATTTCAATATACCTCCTAGCATTTGTGTGATAATTTTAGTAAAAGTTCATGAAGTAGCCCTCTCTTTCTTCCAGTTCTTTTTGGCTGGTTGGCCCAATTTCGTTTTCAATATCATTATTTAATACATCCAAGCACAATTTAAAACAAGCATTAAATTATTTTTTTAATATTTAAAAGAATAATAATTACTTATTTGTTGTTCCCCATCTACCCCTCTTGGGTCATGATTTACAAAGTTATGTAGAATTCAACAGACGAATGTCTCTAAAAAACTCTCCATTATTACTCAATACTTCTTTTGCGGTAGGAGGTAAAGTCTTTTTCTGGTGTCAGTGAACGCGGCATCATGTTTTATTGTTAGTGTTGTATTACAAGAGTTACAGAATGGCTGATCCAGGCCTCTTTTCAGATATCTGTTCGTAAAGACTCTGGCCTATTCTCAGCCTTGCGTATACGATCTTTTCCTGTATAAGGTTGTCCTAGGAACTATGTCCTGTTTTACCCCTTTTAGTTTGTTAGAGGAAGTTATCCATTTTGTTTGCCACTTGTTTTTAATGGCCTGCTTAATTTGCCTCTTTCAATCTTCAGCTGTTGCAATGTTAGCACTTTCAGTCCCTGGTTGATTCATAATATATTTTCAAACCATATCAACCGCTGCTAGTAAAATAAGCATTAATGTTTTGTTGAAATGCCTCAAAATTTACATTTAGACTTTCAGAGGTTACTCTATAAATTTTATCCAATTTTTTAGTTTATTCATTAATTTGAACTTTACTCATGGATGTAGGAGGGATAATTTGAAAACACTAGGTTAAAGCTTTACCCTTGATTTACTGCATCTATTATATTCTGTGTTTTGTAAAATATTCTTGTGTGGTTGGTTGAGTTATTTCTTTTTGTTTCCCTATATTAAGATATTACTTTCCTTTTTTGTTTCTTTAGATCTCATTTTAACTCAATGTTTTTTAATTCTGTTATTTTTTTATAAAACACCTACACTCTTTCTTGTTATTTTTCAGCCCTGATCAAGACCATCAATTTAGGTCAAAACAGTGTAAATAAATAATTTTGACACTATTTTCTAATAATTTTTATTGCTGCCCAAACCATCTCATCCTTATTTTTTAATACATAGTATTCAGGAAAGTAAAGTGAAATATTTTGTTTTTTAGACCAATCAAGTTATGATTTATCTTTACCTTTAAACATAAATTAAAAACAAGTAACTCAGACAGCCCTAAAATTTTAAAAAAAAGGGGTAAAAAATCCTTGGTTATGCTGTCCTTTGGAGGAGAGGTAAACTAGTGGTCCTGAGCCAGTTAGCTAGAATGTTAGGTACTTTTCAAAGATCCCTGGTAAACATCGATAGGCAAAATTTGGGACTCCCACTGTAGCAGTGTCCGAGTAGCATAAAGTGACATTAAAAGCTTAAATGAACAAATAAAAAAAGTTACTCAAAAATATAAAAGATAGGTAGTAAAATATTTATTTGATTTTTTCAAGAAATTTTATGTTTAATATATGAGAAAAATAAAAATATACAGCATTTTTTTTTCTTTTTCTAGGTTACATGTTTAATATTAGACCAGCAATATATTTAATATTAGAATTTTTTATTATACTTTTCATTATTTTTTATATAATTCTGTTTAAAATAAATATCAATGCAATATAAGTTTATTTTGAATTGGAAGAGGGAAGATTTGACAAGATTAGTATATAGGGTGGGGTTGGTGAGGAGGAGTGGGTAAGTGTGCCATAGTAAGTCTTATATTATCTTGGCAGAGCAGTGGCCGCTATGAAACAGCCCGGTGGCCAGAGGGAAGAGGAGATACCATGGGACCTGGTTGACAGGTGTCTCCTCCCACTAGTATTCTCTCACGCATTCTCAGTTCTTCTTAGCACCATTCTTGGATTTTTAGGCATAGCTCGGCTGACCCTCGTCTCCGTATTCATTCCAAGCATAGCACTCACTCTCGCCCTTACCCTCTTCTACCACACGCTGAAGGTTAAATCTCTGCCTTTTGGTTCATATTTATGCTTTCTTCTTTAATTTTCTTCTTGATTTAGCGCTAACAGCATTGAAAATGGAGCTTATATGGTGTTCATTATTTTTTCTAATGATCTATTAGACTCAGTTATAACTGGCACCAAATATGGTATTTTTAGTGAGTGAGAATGTTTCAGTTTCATTCTAGTGAATCAAGGAGCTTTGTATTTTCATCTACTGACAAGTATGCTATTTTGTTTTGTTTTTAATAATATTAACATTTATTAATAATAGGCTTAGCTAAATTTGATTAAACACAGCTTTCCATTCCATTTTGAAGCTAAAATTTTATCAATATAATATAACTTTATATAGGTAGGAAATTCCTGGTTTCTAGAATTGGCAAAAATCCAACTCTTGCTATCTCTGGAAATAATTTATTTTATTTTATTTTTTTAATAAATTTAATTTCTACAAAATTTATTTTAAATTAACAGATAAAAATCTAATAGATTTAATAAATTACTGAAATATAATATGAAATTTACAGGCCTATGAACTGCTAATTTAAAATTTATTTTTGGCCTTATCAAATTTTAACATATTCACCTGCTTAATACTGAAATTGAAAATAATATTAATATAAAAATTGATTGGGGTTAATATTTAATATTTTTAATCAGTAAAAAAATTGACTTAATTTTTATGAAACTTCTTAAACTGTAATAAGTAAAACCTTATTTATTTTTAAAATTTCTTTTAGTGAAATTCTATCAGTGTTATTATCTATAATTATCTAAGTTATTATATATTAAAACTATCGTCTTTGATGATGCTATGTTAGTTATTTTATTATAATGTGCCTTGTTGATGCTAAAAATAGTTTTTATTTTTTTTAATTAATGAATTATTTAAAATGTATTATTTTTTTTTTTTACAATTTAACAGTTATGTTTATTTTCTGATTTAGGTATCATGTGCAGGAAAGTTTGTTGTTGTCACAGGATGTGAATCAAGGATTGGATACTCCATAGCAAAGCATCTTGATGATTTGGTATGTTTTCTATTTTTATAAAGTTATATGTATTTATTTATTTTTTGTGCATGTAAGCCGATTTAATGAATATTTATTAAAATTCTTTGAAGTTCCAATTACAATGCTTAAACAAAATAATTATTTAAATCTTTGAAAAAATAACGTGTATCCAGTTTGTTGTTGTGAATTATGTCATATCACCTTTCAGCTTAAAAGTATACATTTTCCATTCCTGAATCTTTAATATTATTTTAATTTCACTATGCATCAGAAGTATATCTATGAACAAAATAGTCAGTCAGTCATGAATGCTAAATTTCACAACTGCCATTATATTGAAATGAAATATTAATGTTAAGAACCAGAAAGTAAATCAATACTTATAGTATTTAAATGATTACATAATTGGGAATGACAAAGTACATTTCTAAATTTTGTTAAAAAATCTATTTAATATTCTTTGCTATTATTAATTTGTTTTCCAATTAAGGAAAGAAAACCTAGATCTATAAAAAACTACTTAGAGTAATTCTAAATTTAAGTATAACATTCCACAGGGAGTGACAATATTAGCTGGGTTTTCACGAAATGAAGAATCCAAATCAAAACTTAAAGAAGAATGTTCTGGGAGATTACAAATATTTGACTTGGACATCAGCAGCCAAGAACAAATCAGTGAAGCTGTCAAACTCATTCACCAGAGTGCACCAAGTGCAGAAATAAATCATCATTAAATTAAATATTGTCTTTAAACTCTTTTTAATTTTTTTTAAAAACTAATTACATATTTATATTAATAGTTATTAATAATATATTTTTTATTTCTTGATTTATCTTATCATATTTCACTTTTTGAAATTAATACTTATCACTAAGTTATTAATAAGCCTCATTTAAAAATTATGAAAGTTCCATTTTTTCCAAAGGTTTTTATTAATCCTTTCCAGATGGAATTTGGGCAGTTGTTAATGCTGCCTCATGGACTGCATTTGGTGAAGCTGAATGGGTTCCGATGGCTGCATTCAAGCGTATGATAGATATTAATCTTGTTGGAACTGTATGTTTCACATCAGCCTTACTTCCATTGATCAGAAAGACCAAAGGTAATTATTAATTTTATTTATTTCAGTGTTACAATAATACAGTGTGACGCAATGATATGTACCATTGTGCTAATATACAAAGCAGCTAATCTTAAAAAAAGAAACTAACATCAATGCATTTGGTGGTAATATACATTATTATTATTTAGTTAAACTTAATCCTCGATCTAGATATATATATATAGAAATGAGAAATTAATTCCCCTACGCTGATACGGCACTATTGGGAGAAGCAAAAGAAGGAGAAGAGAAATTAATATTTATTGTTTTTGTCATCTGATAGTTTGAAGAATATATGAGTGTATTCATCAGTTGGTGTATAGTTTTCTGAATCCAAAGATTTATATTAGTTTTAGTATAAATTCAGTTATTATTAAGGTATATCATCATAAATGTTATATATATAATATATATATATATATATATAATATATATATATATATTTTTTATTTTTTATTATTGGGCTCTTCTAAATATATATATATATATTTCATTATTATTGTAACAGTTGTTATTGAGACGTACATACAAACAAAAACACACATCAAGCCAAAATTGCTATTAGGGAGTGAGAAATGATGTAAATAAAATTATGCTACAACTCTACACCATTGCCATCACTGAAGTTTATTACTTTTTTTTTTTACTTTCTTTATCTTAACCCTTTAATTACTTATTCATAATGGTTTTCACATTTCTAGCCATAACCCTTTGATTGGAACACATTTTTCCCCCTTCTTGTTTTTATATTTTGTTTATTTTATATTATGGTGATATGATCTTTTGTTGTCATGTACAAGCAAACATCAACACTTTCAGTTTATTTTATTTAATCGATAAAAAGCAGTTTTTTTTTTCTGACATTTTCTTGATTTGTAACAATTTTTTCTAAATATTTTATTCTTTCTATATGACTTCTCCATATACAGTGATATAAATAAATAAATCAAAACACATCTTCATTGTACAACTTTTTTGTACTCAAACTCTTTCCCTTCAATATAATGTTAAGCCTTTTAATGGTAATTATAAACTGACTAATCATGAATTTTTATCTACCATTTTTGATCCATAGGAAGGATAGTGAACCTGACCAGTATTCACGGCCGAATCTCAACAGGTCCTAGAGCCCCATTGTCCACGGTTACCGCAGCTATATCTGCCTTCTCGGACGCTCTTCGCCTGTCAATGGCCAAATGGGGAGTTGACGTTGTGGTCATAGAAGCGGGTTCTACTACCACTGGTATTTTGCAATATGTTCATTACAATGATTTACTGTTAACAATTATTTACATTGTGCATATATCTGATTATGTTATGAAATGTAAACATTTTTTTTTGTTATGGTATGAATAAATGTAATTTATAAATAATATTTTATTACATTGTTTCATAATTTTTTCATGTAGGTATTTAGTATACGTAGTAGTATTTTAGTATTTTTAATTAATCATTATTTTTCTCAATGGGAGAATTTTCCCTTTCCTTTCCACCTGCAGTGGATCTACCATAACCATGAAATTTAACCAAGCTTATAATAAAAACATAAAATAAATACCTACTTCATGTATTTTTTTTACTTGTTAATTGATTCATTTATACAATGTAGAGAACCTAATTTTAAAGTTTAATATATATATTTTTTAGGGGGGGAGGCAGGAATACTTTTTGAAGAATACTTTTATGAATGAATACTTTTATTTGATCAAAGAGAAAGCCTCCTTTCATATACATTTTTTTTTTTTAATTATTTCAGGGGCATGGTATGATCGTAAAGACATGTTGGATGAAGCAAGAAACCTTTGGCAAAACTTGAGTGAAGAACAGAAAGCATCTTATGGAGAAAATTATTTTGAGATGAAAATAACCTCTTTGAGAGAATACCAGTCTCAACAGGTAGACATTTATTCTGATTTAGCTAAAAAAAACATCCATTGTGTGCATCAACTGTCACTTTAATTTCTTGATTAAATAAATTTTATAGTTTTTCTTTTGTAACAAAAGTAAAAGTTTTCAAACACATTCTATCTGTGAACATCTCTAAATAATCTAAAAGCAAAAATTATTAAATAAAACGATAAATTAAATTTATATGCTTTTTGACACTCTCTAATAACTTCTACTGTTTGATTTGTCACATATTAATTTTTTCTAAAATTTTGTGCTTACCAACAGGACATATACTGATCCTATTTCCTATTCCCAGATATGTGTTTTAATTTCAAAAATCATTTATCTTTTTTTCTCTTTAGTTAGTTCTCAAACTATAGAGGTACTTGAGCAGACAATTTTTAAAATTTCCTGTTAAGCTATTTCAATGTGAATAAAACTAACCTGCATGATATTAAAGCCAATTTAATTTAACATTAATATGTAGTGAGTTTTTAAAGTCATTTTTGAGAACATCATTAAAAAGAAAAAGTGTAAAATGACAATACTGTTCAGGCAATTTTGTTGACAAATTTGCTATAACATCCCAGCTGTATACCTTTTTTTAAATGAAATTTTATTAAATCATCACTAGAACATCTATTCATATTCTTCTGTTAAATAACACAAAGCGATTTTATATTAATTAATTAATATACATTTATTTAACTCTTCATATTAGAAAAATGTCGGCTTCCGTCCTACTTTCAGTACAACAGATCAACTCCAATGTATAAATCAGCTCATAGAGAAAAGTAGAGAATACGACAGACAGGTCTATTTATGTTTTATCGACTATTTCAAGGCTTTCGACTCGATCAGACATAAGTATTTATGGGAAGCTCTGTGTGAATCCGGCATGGAGAAACTCTACATTGAAGTCATTATGGAGCTTTATAGAAACGGAAAAGCATTCGTGGCGTTGGATAGGGAAGGCGAATACTTTGAGGTTGAACGAGGAGTGAAACAAGGGTGCCCTCTATCTCCGATTCTATTTAATTGTGTTTTAAATAAACTATTTAGAGAATTAAATTGGGAAAGCCTGGGAATATCCATCAATGGGAAAATGCTCAACAACTTAAGATTTGCGGACGATATATGTCTAATATCTCCGGACATAAACGGCCTAAGGCGGATGATAGAGGAAATAGTAGGCATTAGCAAAAAATATGGACTTAATATAAATACAGCAAAAACTAAAATTATGACAAACTCAATAAAAATACCAGTTTATGCTAACAATAGTGAGATAGAATATGTAGAGGAGTACATTTACTTAGGGCAGACAATATCATTTAGAGAAATATCAATAAGGAAATAGAAAGAAGAGTTAAGCTCGGGTGGTGCAAATATTGGTCTCTCCAAAAGATCTTCAAAAGCAATCTATCACTAGATCTTAAAACCAAAGTTCTGACCACATGTGTATATCCCACGGTTCTCTACGGGGCTCAAACCTGGGCACTTACAAGAAAACTCGACCGGAGGCTGAATACCATGCAAATGCAGCTTCTAAGAAGTTTAATGTTTATTCAGAAAAGGGAGAGAATAAAAAACGAAAAAATTCTTCAGAAAGTGAACATTAAAAGTCTAAGGGTTGAGGCAGATCGATTAAAATGGAGCTGGGCTGGGCACTTGGCCAGCCTGAAAGACGAAAGATGGACCAGAGCTTGCACGGAGTGGATCCCGAGAGAGGACAGCAGGCAGAGGGGGCGACCACATCGCAGGTGGAGGGACGAATTGACGCAGACTGTTGGCGAAAACTGGTGGATGGTTGCGAGGGACAAATCCTGGTGGATAAACGTTTTAAAAAATATTTAATTTGTGTTTGATTTTGGTGTATTTTTCGAGGAATCTGTTTTTTTTTTTTGTTTTTTGGAGTTTTGTATTTTATAATTATTTGTATTTGTATTTCTTTGGATTATTTGCTTTTTTTTCAATATTTTATTATTTCTAACTATAGCCAACTTCTATAAATTCCTCCTATGGGAGAGGCTTTTGTCAATATGATGCCAATAAAGCTATTATTATTATTATTAGAAAAATTTATGTAATTTTAGTTTCTTATAAGATCGCAATACTTTCCATAACTCATCATTTCAGATACAGATAACAGAAAGTAAAAATCGTTAATGTGTACCACAACAGATCATCAATGTAGGGAGATAATGAATAGGTTGTGGTGCCTGATTGTATAGTTTATGATATTAAAATTATTTTTACTCAAGTATGGTGCTACAACAAGGATTTTAGCCTGTTTAATGTGTTTAGCCTTTCTGTTGGTATACCTGTAAAATTTTAATTTTGATAGTTCAAAGTATAAAGTGAATTCCCTGAATGTTTTGAAAAACTTTGAGCTCAAATCACAAAAAAAAAAAAAAAATTATATTTAAAATATTTTAGATTTTTGCATATTCATATGTGATAAAATGCAACTTCTTGATACTTGAAAAATAACAATGTTAGAATAAGTAATTAAATTAAAAAATAAAACTTATAAAATAATCTTATTCCTAAAGGTGGTATATACTTTCATATCTACTTAAATTGATATATGTAAATATTGAAAATTAGTGTAACAGTTGCGTGGCTTCTACTACTTAAGGTGTCATTTACATTCTGACTCAAGCATCTGTGTCTGTCTTTGTTATATCCCACCTATGTGTTCAAGTAAATGTATGAGTACATTCCATTCCTCATAAGAGAAAAAGAGATGATGCCTGATCAGTCACGTGAAATAAATGCATTATTTATCCACTACACAAGAAAAATCCTGGAATTCTCAAATTACTTAGGATTTCACTTCTTCAGGTTTTCTTTCCCACATCTTATTACAAGCTCATCCAAATTACTTGCTGAATGATAAACTGATAAGTACCTAACGAGTTTCAGAGAAGGAAGGTCTACAGTAGATCATCTGTTCAGTCTTTGGATGATACTAGTGAAATACAAAGAGTACAGAATGATGATAAGTCATCTGTTTAATTTATTTCAGATAGTCTAATGCAGCGCTATGTGAACTAAGAATCCCTCTGAAACTTTCCTCCAAATTAAAATGACCACAGGGGATGTTAAGTATATGGTTCAAGTAATATCAGGCATTTATTTTAATTTTATTTTTTCGTTCACTCCTTTAGACCCTCGTCTCTTTTTAGGCTTTACTGGGGTTTTCTCGGATCATGGGATAAGGGCAGATGATTTGTGCCAGAGTTTATAGCCTTCTGGGACCAAGATGCAAACGTATAATGTTTGTTTATTTTACATCACTTTATTCTACTGTGGCAAATCGGACGATGCTACAGTGGGAGTCCTAAATTTTGCCTATCCAGGTTTAATTAGGATAGGGATCTTTAACGAGTACCTGACATGGAACAGGCTCGAGACCATCTTTTTATGTCCCCTCCGAAGGTCGGCATAACTAAGGATTTTTTACTCCCATTAAAAAATCCTAGGATCATCAGCGGTTTAGAACCCATGACCTTCTAATTGTTTTATCTCAAGTTTTGGTTATCAGTTTGCTGGACAACGCATGTTAACCTATTCAGGTACCTCGCCCCCTCAGTACTGTCCGATCTGTCACCAGGGTTAGATTCCACAACAGGCTTCCAACTTGGCTCTACAAAAGATGATACATGATTCAGGAATCTGGACTAATGGAACCATTTTTAACTGGATGGTACAAATATGTTCAGGAAATGTCTTAGACATTGTGATCTTTCAAATTAGCTCAAGGATAAATTTATAAATAAAGTTGATGAAAGTTATGGTAATGAGTGCTAAATAATCAAACAAGTAAACGTGTACATGAAAAACTAGGAACTAAGTAGTGATTGGGAAAAGGATTTAGCAATTTATATAGTATTATATGTCTATTAAATGTGGTTCAATTATAATAAATAACAAAATTAATTTATCATAGGCAAAAATAATCGAGTCAGTCTAAAAATATTTTAATTATGCCGACGTTTTGACTCAAACTTGTGAGCCATCATCAAGGCTGCAAACAACAAAAGAAATACATATCAGTACACATGACAATGAAAAATTATTAATGTAGTGACAATTAAATTAAAAGATTACAGATATACAGAAATATTTTTAATACAAATAATAATAACATGATAAATAAAAAAATGTTGATAAATATAAGATGAAATTTAGAACTAAATTGAGAGACGTACCATCTGTGAACAATGACAAGCATTAACTGAGGAAAAACGAAAGACAACAATGGGTGGTATGGAAGGGGTTGATTTAAAAACCCCCAATGGTTTTTCCTTGAAATATAAATTGTACAAAATCACCCTCATGTTACAATATCTTTCGCCTCCTCAAACCTTTTTATTTTATATTTTTTCAAACAGGCTTATATAATATTATGTTTTATTTATTGTATATATATATATATATATATATATTTTTTTTTTTTTTTTTTTTTTTTTTTTAATATATATAACTTCTTCATTTATCTAACTGTTATAAATAATATTGCACTTATTTTGAATATTTTTCCTGTTATGCTTATTTTTTTAAAAAACTGTTAAGGCAAACTGCACAATTTATATTTCAAGGAAAAACTGTTAGGGGTTTTTTAAATCAACCCCTTCCGTACCACCCATTGTTGTCTTTCGTTTTTCCTCAGTTAATGCTTAATATTGCTATAATTATCAACATTTTTTTATTCATCTTGTTATTATTGGTATTAAAAATATTTTTGTATATCTGTAATCTTTTAAATTAATTGTTACTACATTCATAATTTTTTAGTGTACTGATAGTATCTGTTTTGTTGTTTGCAGCCTCGATGATAGCTCACAAGTTTGAGCCGAAACGTAAGCATAATCACAATATTTTTATACTGACTCCCGATTATTTTTGCCTATGAAATTTCCAATACTCAACTATACCTCCTTAATAAAATTAATTTATATTTATTTTCCAGGAAGATCTTTCAGCATTACTGAGAAGTATTGGGGATGGTGTCACAAGAACATTTCCGTTGCCACGCTACACTCCAGTGACTCGAAAAGAGAAAATTCAAGCATTTGTTGCTGAATATTTGCCTCATTCTGTATACAACATCATTTATCACTAGTTGTACCCAGGAAGGGAGGTGAATTGTATCTAATTCATTGTTTTAGAATGATACGAACGAAATCCTGAAGCATTTGCGACTTCTTTGAACCAGCATAGAAGCAATCATTATTCAACTTTAATTTGAAAGAGTAACAGTAATTTTCAACATAAATAAATTAGTCAAAAATGTAAATAGGTTCCTTGAATGTTATAAACTTATTTAAAGGCAAACAATTTAATTTGACCATTTTATAGATTCTGTAACATTTGAAAAAAATTATTTGCTGGTTAAAAATAAACAATAAATTCAATTATTGACTTTTCATTATATTAATAAACAATATTTTGTTAATTTTCAACGTATAAAAGTTGTGTGGGTAAGGATTAGCCAAGAATACTCATAAAAGTTCCTGTTAACAAGAAACAACAAATGTAATATACTTTTACAGGCAGTTAATTCTTAAAACTATAAACAATTTTAAAAGTAATGCATTTATTGAACTAAATTAGATTGAAAATCAATATACTTTATAATGATGTAGTTTAGTTGACCATTGAGAATATTAGATAAGAAAGATGGTTGGGGATGAGGTCATAAAAAAAAAAAACACACATTAACAAGTAGTACTTATTTTAATTGTGAGCCGATGCTTCGGCCTACATTTGTGGGCCTTCATCAGGGTGTGTCTCTCAAGAAGTCTTAAGATCAGGGACAAGAGGATTTCCCATGGCCAGTCCTGGAATTTCATTAAAGAACTGTCCATGGAATGTAAGGTAGCTGGAATTGAAACAAAGAATGAGGGATTATAGATATGAAGAACAGTTGAGTGAGGTATGGGGTTCAATTGAAGACCAGTTATCTTGAGGCACCTTCTCCGAGTCACCTTGATGAAGGCACACAATTAAAATAAGTACTACTTGTTAATGTGTGTTTTTTTTTTTGTTATTTTATGAACGCACCCCCAACCATCTTCCTCATCTAATATACTTTCTTTATAATATTTAAACATGTACTTCAACCATTCCAATACTTTCACCTATGGTTTGATGGAAAGCTAAGGAGTAAAGAATGGTTCTAGAATAAAAATTTAAATGTGAATAATATATAATTATCCTTATCATGGATAGGCAGCAATGAAGCTTAGCACAAATTACACTACTGATTTTCAAGTTTAATAGGCCAAATTATTCCCTAATATTAATTGTATTAGCCAACAACTGAACTAATTTTTAAGACGAAATGCTCAAATTATTTTCTATAATCTCATTAATATTTTGAAATCATTTTTGTAATCTCTTCGAAACATGTTGAAAAAATCTGGTGCAGGCAAACACACGACTTTCACTTACCTTCTTTGTTAAAATTGATTAAATAATTTTCAAATACAGTTAGAGATAAAAATGGGTGAATAAAATAAAAATGAAACTAATAAACAATTAATTAAATTGAATTTTTGTAAAAACATTGTTTTTATTAAAAAAATTATTATATTATTATCAAATAGAATCATTTAGTTTTGTCGGCTTTTCATAACTCTTTATTAACTTTTACCAGTATATGAGATAATATTTTTTCTAAAATCTTTAGCTTTCCAACAGTATATTATACATCTGTATTACTAATGTTGTGTTAAAAAACACAAAAAATCTGGAGCAGGCAACACATGACTTTTACTTACCTCCGTTTTTAAAATCTATTAAAGAATTTTCAAACACAATTAGAGATAAAAATGAGTGAAACTATTAAAGAGCTAATTAAATTGAATTTCTATAGAAACATGTGTTTTATTAAAAATCGATTACATTATTATCTAAAATAATCGGTTTTATTAGCTTTTCATCACTCTTTATTACCTTTTACAAGCTTGTGTATAAGATATTTTTTTCTAAAATCTTTAGTTTTCCAACGGTATATAATACATGTGTAATACTGTTCTTATGTTCAAAAACAAAAAATAATCATTTAAAAAATTACATCGTAAATATAAAATGTTTTTATTTCTCAGCATCCTTGATTGTTCAGTAAAAACATTAACATTAATTAACACTCATACAATAAAGATGTACTTGATCAGTCAAATTTAGGCATGTTTCTTAGTAGATTTGATCTAATTTTCAAAAAAATATTTCCTTATAATATAAGGAAATATTTTTTTGAAAATTAGATCAAATACGTGTTAAGTGTAAGAATTCTACAAAAGCACTATACCAGTCACCTTGAAGAAGGATTTCCTAGCCTTCAAAATAACAATAAATGTAGGATAAATTATAAGTACAATAGGTTATAAATAATGATACAAGTAAAACAGATAGGTATAAAATTTTATTAATTTTAACAGTCTTGCTTCCATGATACAATAGGTCAGGTATTACAAAGAATTTTTGCCGGTCATAGAAAATAGCTTTTCTTACAGTTATAAAAGTCGCAAAACATCAAGTTAACTCACAAGCAAGTCTTTACAATTATAAAAATAAATAAAATAAAAGGTCAATGGACGAATCACAGATCTGTTTCACAAATAGTAAAGTCCTTTTTTTCTTCACTTTCACTTTTATGCTAAAGAAAAACAAATTAGAGTGAAAATATTGGTACTTTTTAAAAATGTCATACAATAAATGAAATCGGAGGAAAACCAAATTCATTTTTTTGTTTGAAATAAATATTGACTAAAATTAAGACATTTAAAAAAATTGAAATGAGAAACAACATTAATATGCTTAAGGAACAAATTAAAATGGCAATAACATCATAAAAAGGCTTTCATGCTACTGAAAAGTGTATAATACATCTTTATAATAATTTTTATCGAATTCCTCTTTTGAAAATGCTGTCAGCAGCTACTTTAGCTTCAACTCCTTCCTTCTTCTTATTTGGATTTGGTGCAAAACATTTCCAGAGCCTTAGAGTCTCGTCAGCACCCGCTGAAAGAACTGTACTTCCGTCAGGGGACATAGCCAGTTGGAGGACCCTCGCGGTGTGTCCAGTCAATTCTGCCACCTTCATGAAAATAAGTAATTCAAGCAATTAAAACGTCCACAAAATACAAAACAAAATATATTTATCACAACATAAAAATCAGAAAAATCATAGATACTACCTATAACACATAAATGTGTGAAATATGCACACTTATAAATAGTGATAAATTTTTATTAAAATATTACACCTCCATCCTTTTCCATTCATCAAGTTCTTTGATAACTGGATCATTGGTTTAATTTTAATAAAATATATCAATATAAAACAACAAAAAAAAAAAAAATTAAAAACTATTTCCTTCTAAATATAATAAAATATTAAATTTCATCACCGAGGAGGTGGTGATATTTCATAATCCCTAAAACATGTTTCCATTTATCAACCTCTAGAAGATACTTTGGATCTATGAGCTGAAATTCAACCAAACCATATAATAATAGAATGATACTATATCAGTGGTAGGTCAGCATGTTTAAACGTTTTCGCAAATTGTTAGGCTAAACATTTACAGCCCCTCAAAAATTAGATAAAAAGGGTGTGTGAATGGAGTTGGAGTAAGAGAGTGAAAATAATATCTTAGTAAGAGAGACATTTTTAATTATTTCAAAGTATGCTTCTATGTAATAAATATTACATATTACTTAAACATGACGATCCGTCAGATACACTAATTATTCCTAAAGTTAGGACAGAATTAAGGCACATATTTACATTAAATATCATCACCAAAAATACTTGATGGCAACTTAATGCCAACCCTTGGACATAAACAGCTTTACTGAAATTGATAGAACATTGACTTAAAAAATTACAGGAAAAACAGAAACATCAATCTCTTATTAGTTTTCTCTTTTTTTTTTTTTAATATTAATTTTGAATTTTATCTATTTAATTAATTTATGTAAAAAAATAAACATTGAATAAAATATGCCTTCTAATGCGATTAAAAATTACCTAATGCTTATTCATGTATTATTATTGTTAACTTTTTTTTACTCATAACATTAAGAAACTAAATATTTATATAGACAAGTAGCAGTGTGCTATAAGATGTAGTGAAGGATGAAAATGTTGTAGCAAGGAATAAGGTAATTAAAGTTAGTTAGTTTAAAATAGTTATGACAAATTGCTGAGCTTCATTTTCCAAAGAAAAATATTTAAATAATGTAATTTTATTCAATAATGAAAGTATAAATAATTTGTTTCAGTCTTGAAAATGGGGAAACAACCCCGAAACGTCGACTAGGATGAAAAAATGTTAAAAGACTTATGAAATAAAGTGATTAGATGATGAATGGAAGGTAGTATGTGCTTTTTTAAATGTTCTAATTAAGAAAACTTCCAAAAAAAATTTAAAAAGAAAAGAAACTAAATATTTATATTTTCCAAAAGTAAAATATGTTTCATTCTATACTGTAAAGTAGAAATCTAAAATGATTACCATGAACACAGGAATATTTTTAAAAAATGAGAAAGCAACTCAATTTGAGATTTTAAAATATTCATAAACTAAAATTTCATTTAGAAAACCATAAGATGTAAAATAATTAATACATATTTTATTTATTTACACAAGTGACCTTCAAGATTTGAAACCAAATCCTATATGGTCAAAACATGTTTGGCATAATTTAATAAAAAGTTAGGTTATGGTACCAAAATTAATATTAAAAAAAAATTATAATAATAAGAAAGGTAAATTAAAAAAAAAAAAAGTAAATAGAGAAAAAAATAAAATAATAATAAAAATTAATATAATAATTAAGTTTGTGTGAAATGTTCACATATACTTCAAATAAGTATCGTTTATATTAAAAGAAATTTTAAAATCCTATGTTTAATGAATTGCAGTTTTACTAGAGACTGGTTTCATAAAAACCATAAACAACCAGTGTTTTGAAGTAAAATAAACATATTACTCCTAATTTTAAAACATTTCTACAAATAATTATTAAAAAGATGTTTTAAAGAAAATGAACATTAAAAAAAAAAAAAAAGTTTCAGTTGAGATAATAAGTAATGATTGGAAAAAGACTCAAAATTGAAGGAGTTATGAAAATGTTGAGCCATTGTGTGGAAACAAAACAATTTATGTGAGAGCAGAGAGAATGTGGAGTGTGGGAGGGGAAACTTAGTGACAGATACAATCTTATCATTGTTATGGTTCAACAAATTCATGGCAGAATAACCTCCACAATGCAGGGTAGGTAATATTTGGCAGATTCATCAGTGCACAGTATTTGCTTCTTATTCATCACAACACACATTATATCAGGCCAATATTAACCCCCAAAAATGTTTAATTATTTAATAATAATAATATCCCCTATCATTATTAAAAACATCAAAACTTTGTCCAATACTATAAAATATGAAGAGAGAAAAATGGTCAATTATGCAAGTTGTTACTAAAGATAGATAGTCATTATTAAAAAATATGGTTATTTTTTTTTCAATTTTAATATTTAAAAAATTAAAAATAAACAAATTTAATATTCACTATTGAATACAGAAATTATTGATTGTAAAAAGTACTTTAATAGTCGAACATTGATTTTCTCCTTTGTAAATATACATTATTAATCAAGCAAATAAATTAAATTCATTATTTTCCCCAATACACAATTGACTCAATTAAAAAAAATCTGTTTCAAATTAACCACAACTATCATAAATAAATTTAAAATTTCTGTATAGATATAATTATTTGCAGAATTAAAACACCTCAAAAAGTGTGATTCATTCAAGCTCATAATATTTCAAACGAGTGTTTTTAAAATAGCTCTAACTGAGCATATTTAAAAATAAATGTAGTGTTTTTAACGACACTTATTGGTCACAGATATTATTACTAATATTTGATGTTATGTCACCAAAAACAAATATTTTTTCCCCAATCACTGATTTATTCATGTACATTGAATTTATAATACTAAATTAAAGTCTGTTGAATTGTAAAATTGTTTTACTCTGTATTTCTCAATATTACACAACAGTTAATAGGAGTTCATTTTTTTTGTTTTTTTTGATAGTATAAAATTTCAATATTTGCTTTTTAAAGAAACACGAATAATTGAATATTTTAAAAATAAAAAGCATATATTAAAGTAAAGAATAGATGAAAGCCTTTGATCCAAAAATCCTTCCATTAAAAAAAAAAAAAAATTAAATATGTGTTTAAGATCTGTATAAACTAGATAAAGTAAAAAAATAAACAAGCTTTTATTCAAATTTTCTAGTATATATTCATAGATAATTTTTTTTTCTTTTTAATTTTTCATAAGTATTTTCAATTTTGCAGTTTTTTTTTCTGTATATAAACTGATAAATAAACTGATAAACTCACGAGTATTTAAATCAGGAAAGTAAAGAGAAAAAAATTAACATTATTAAAAGGAAAATGTTTACAAAAATATGTCAAGGGGAAAACTCAGAAATGTATTAAAATGAATATTTTAAATGAGTACCCCAATTATTCCATCAAAGATAAAGAAGCAGTAATTTTACTTTCATAAAAAATAGAAAAAATCTGTGTTCAATGAATTTCCTTGAAGAAAATTCATTCTGTATGCTGATACATGGCAGAGAGATTATCATATATAACAAATTGGTGTTGATATTGAACTTATTTATAGATATCTAAGAAAATTAATTATAACAAATCATTATTAGTACGGAGTTCCTCTGTTCCAATAGTCTGCATATATCTTCTTAAAAAATTGAAGAATATTCATTTTAATGTTAAGTTATATTAACCATCAAATTTATAACTATCATGAAGATAAAAATAAAACAGAACTTAAGTAAATAAGAAATTGATTATAATTTTTACTTGTATGCAGGTGGATATTTAGATTGAATAGATATTATGTTAATAAACTATTGTGAATTAAAATTAGGTTTTTTTTTTTGTAAATTTTATTTGAAGTATTCCATAAAAATAATCATTGATAACTTATGAAAAATTATAACAATACCCACTTGTAGATAAATCAAAGCTGAGTGGAGCCCTATGAAAGGGGACAGTATAAGTTGCCATCTATTGATTAACTTTTCACGCAGGGCCTGACCCCACTTCAACTTTTCCACATCTTAAAGGTCAGAGTCTGGCCCTTCACCAAACTCATTTCAACCGAATAACATCAAATTTATTTTTAAATAAAGTTTAATAATAATTTACTCACTTATTTTCCAGGCATGTGGAAAATTGCCAACTCGTGAAATATTCAACAGTGCTTAGTAAACGAAAAATCTGACTATGCAGCACTAGGTAAAACTTCTCACTAGGTATAATGTGGTACACTGCCTCAGCCCTTTGTTTTTTTTGTATGAATAAATATTTATTCTTCTTGTTTTAAGTGATATGTTTTAGAAGGTTACAGATACCTAATTGTCAAGGTGCTATATTACTATGAGAAAAGTTGGGAAAAGTATTTTTTATGAGGATTGTGAAGAAGTGAAACGAGGTAAGATTTTGTTAAATATTATTTAAATAAATTAAAATTAAATAACGAACCATTCATCATAATTTCATTCACACTTAATTAGTTTGTTTTTTTTAAAGACAGATTTATATAATTAAATTTTGAACTGAAATAAAAATTATTGAATTCTTAAGTATGATATATCCTTAAACTTTAAAAAAATATAATAATATGCATATTTACTCTAAATTAAAAATAATACTTACTACTTTTGCATTATGGAGTTACTTATAAAAGAAAAAATATATATAAAAGGAAAAATAAGTGGGAAGAGAATAAAATAAAATCAGGCCTTTTTTAAATAACTCACTTTTGAAAAATAAAAGGAAATATATCACAGAACTATAACTTCAGATTTTTTCATATTAAAGTATTTTACCAATTAGAAGTCAGAACATGATCCGTTTACATAATGATACTTAATTAATTTATCGTAACAAAATTACAAATGCATCATTGGAGAGCAAATAGGGGAATCACAAGAGCAGAAATCAATAATTATTAATTGTTAAAGATTAGATTATATCCATTAAATTTTGATTATAACAGAGAACTTTTTTAAAACTTTTTTAACATATTATTTTGATGTTTTTTTTGTTTTGTTTTTTATTTAAAAAAATTTACAACTGTATTACAATAAAATACATTAAGTAAATATGCTAATAGATCAAGTGGGCGTGATACAGGCAGGTGAAGAAACTACCCAGTGGTAGCACTTCAAAGTTTATTCAGCTAAGTAGGTCTCGAGGCCATCGTCTATTTTGATGTAATGGATAATTTTTTGTATTTTATTAAAAATAATATGGTCGATAAGTTATAATTTAATTTAAGTAGAACATAATTTATTTGAGAGAATGGTAGATATTGAGAAGTTGTGCCAGTTAAGTTTCTATTTAATTAAGTGTTTTTATGACTCCACCCCAATTAACTTCTCAATAGTTTATTTCTATAAAATATTTATAAAGAGACATAATCTATCATAAATATTACAAAGTATAGCCAATAATAAAATCAAAATTATATTTTAAATTAATGAGAAAAGCCAAATAAATAATATAATAACATAACTTCTTCCTTCAAATGTTTCATTACAGAACCGACTAACGGCATAGTGGAGGCACGCAACGCAATATTAGTTACGGAAGCGGAATATCTTGGGCATCTCAAGGTTTTAACAGAGGCATATATCAAACCATTAACACCAATGCTGACGGACATTGAAACTCAACAATTATTCGGAAACATAGACTCAGGTATAAAATATTGAAAACTAATTTATGGAGAAAAAAAAGTTCAACATTTTAGGAGTTATGAGATACATACCAGATTACCACAAAAATTGGTACTTAGATGTTATATACAGGGTGTTTTAGGGTTAAGTGGTCAGTCCAGTTTCCTAAAAATAAAAGTCCTCTGAACATGTGTAGCTAAGGAGCTAGAGTAATTTTTTAACAACTCATGTTTTTCAGGCATTTAAGCACATAACTTCTCAAGAATTGATTTTTTTAAAATAATAATAATAAAAATAACTTTATTCTGGGACTATGTCTCTTAAGAATAACAATGTCGTACAATAAATATACACTTCAATATATTGATGTCTGGCCGAGAGACCAATAAAATAAATTTGTATTTACAAATGTTTAAAAAAATAAAAATAAAAACCTATTTATACAGATATATACAAAATATATGGAATAAAAACAAATGAAAAAAAATATGCTATAAAATAATAAAATCTGTCCAACGTTGAAAGTAAGATGTGGATTAAGAATTTTACATTTAGTGTGCGTTTCTTTGGGATCCTAGAAGGAGATTTAAATGAGAGAAGAGAAGAAGCATGGCGAATATAATTAGGTAGGGAATTTCAGAGGGATGCAGAGCAGATATAAAAGGAATTATCAAAAGATTTGGTTCTATGGGTAGGAATGTAAAGGTCAGAATGGCATGATCTAGTTTCAAGTAAGTGAATTGAGGATTTGAATTGAAGGATATTGTGAATATATGGAGGATGTTGGGATTTAATGACTTGGTAGAGGTATGTTCAGAGGAAATATTGTCTACGTATGGAAGGTAGGAGCCACTTCAATTCGTTGTATAAGTGGATTACTGGCGACCTCCTGAAGGGACAAAAGATAAATCTTATCAAATTTTTGACAAAAATCCATAGAATAAAAGTTTTAGGTCATTAAATTAAACAAAAATTGGTTCTAAGCAATTGAACTTAGCTTCATTAGGCCTGGAAATAATTGAGTTGAGGTCCTAAATATTAGGTTTTTCCTTATGATCAAACAGTACAATTTAAACGTAATCATGGGATATGCATTTATGATAGTTGAGAATGTTAAGAAATACTAATACGAGCTGAGGGGGTGTTATTAAATAAGTATGTGTGCAGGGTGAAAATATGAATTAAGGATCTCAAAATAAATAAAAAATATTCAGAGATTAATATGTTATCAGAAAATTTTCATTAAGATCATTAATGCATAAACAGATAAATTTTGTCATCATCAATTGCATTAGTATTTATTCTGTCACAGGATCATGTTCCTTGTTTTAAGATCTTAATAAAACATTAATAGGAGACGGCTAAGGTGTGTGAATGGCTCATCATTTATTTTGAGATCCTTAATTCATATTTTAACATTACACACATGCTTATTTACTAACATCCCCTCAACGCAAATTAGCGATTATTAACATTCTTAATTCTCATAAATTCATACCTCATGATTACGTTTATATTGTATTGTGAGGAATAAACATGAACTTTAGGATCTCAACTAAGTTATTTCCAGGCTAGGAATTAATGTTTAGCAAATTTAATGACTTACAATTGTTATTCCATGGATTTTGTTCAAAAATTAATTAATGAGGAGCTATAAGCTAATAATGCTTGAAAAACATGGGTAGTAAAAAAGACACAAGTTTCTTATCTACACATTTCCAGACACACGTTCATAGAACGTTATGTTCTTGTTTTGAGGACACAACCCTGAAACAGGCTGTAGAACAAGCCTTAATATAAAGAACATGATAAACCTTGACCAGAAAAATATTAATTTATAAGACTAAAATAAATGAACGATTAAAATCATCACAATAATTTTTCAAATTAAATTATTTTTGTGATTTAGAACTGATATATGTTATATTTTATTTTAGTAATAAAAAGTTCTGAAAAGCTGGTTGAAGAACTGTCAATGACCTGGACATCAAATGAGATGTATAACGTAATGGTTGAAGCAGCAACTACATATCTTCATGAGTATGTCCAATACTGTTCTGGGCTACCGACTGCACTTTCTCTCTTAGAGAAGCTCTTGTAGGTTAACGACAATTTATTTTAATTTAGAACTTATAATGCCAGGACTGAGTGTGTGTGTGTGTGTGTGTGGTAAGTCTAGCTCAAAACGAAAATTCATATTAAACTGAAATTTCATTTATAATACAACTATACCCCCGAGGTTTTACAGCAACTTTTTAATCAATTGCAGCTAACCAGAAGAGCCACTTTATACCACGCATTTAGCACCTTTTTACGATTTCCTCAAAAACAGTTTGAACGATTTTAATTAAACTCGCTTAATCGATGTAAAATTTAATGGGCTTTCATATCATGTAGATTTCATTCTGATTGGAATAGTCTGACAGGACTTACATGCCGATATTTTAAATTTTCTTCATCTAAAGTACCTTTAATTTTGTAGATTTTATAAAAACAAGCAAATCATCTTTATAGCATTTAAAAAAAAAATTATATATATATAAAAGTTAAAAGAATCCGAAATCCAACCAAAGGAGAAAAGAGCAAAAATATTTTGTTATGCAATTTTTGTGTTTTCGAACATAAAAAACAGTAATACAGCTGTATAATATACTGTTGGAAAGTTAAAGATTTTAGAAAAAATATTATCTTACTACACAAAATTGTAAAAGTTAATGGAATTGGAAAAAATGATAAAACTAATTTATTGTCATCGATAATAATATAATACATTATTTAATAAAACATATGTTTCTATTGAAACTCAATGTAATTAATTCTTTGACAATTTATTTCTATCCCTAACTGTATTTAAAATTCATAAATCGATTTTAACGGAGGTAAGTGAAAGTCTTTTGTTGCGCGCACCAGATTTTTTAAAACTGTATTCAGAAGACCTCCATTATTACTATTATTTTTGTAAGTAACTATCTGGAATAATATCCCTCCCTTAGTTGATCATCTAATTCTGTAATAGTTTAAAATCTAACATTTCTTATGAAATAATGACGAGAAATGGTAAATTATTTTAAATAAACAGAATTAAAGGGATTTAGATGAAGAAATTTTATGTAAAGTGGCACTTCTAGTAAACTAATTTTTGTGAAATAGTTGCTTCAACATCTTAGGTATGTAACTATATATTTTTAAAAGACATTCCAGATACCCACAGACACAGACCCGTGCAGCATTGATGCACCATTTTGGAGAGTTATTTGAACTTGGTGAAACACAACAATGTGTTCTCCTATTGAAAACTCACTCAATCACAATACTTTCCCTTACTGACCGAGAAGTTTTATGCCAACAAAGTTAAAACAGCCAATACCAAAGCCTATAGGCTTGGTAATTCTGTAAATATTCAAACCTTCCAAAGACATTAACATTAATTCACAAATTATCTGATGCTTTACTATTTTAATGTAACCTATAACCTAACATAACCTATAACCTAACAGGACTAAAAATAAAGTTATTTAATTTAAAAAGTTATTAATATATATTTTTTAAGGAGTGAGCGAGAGGATTTTCGTGACCTAGTTTATGAGAGTGAAGGGAATGTCCGTGGAATTGGGCTACAATCATGTCTTCTTGGACCTTTCCAACGACTTACAAGACTGCCGTTACTGTTAGAACCTCTAAAAAATGCAGGAGAGCCAGTAATACCAGCTATTTCAGCAATTACAAAGGTAACATTTTATCTTTTTTTAATGAAGGCGGTTGGCACAGAAGAAATGATAGTTGCGAGTTTTAGGATAAAATAAATCATTATAAAAGTTTGATTTAAAAAGCAAATTAATTGATTTAATTGAAATGTTCAAAAACCAATGATTTCCAGTTGGTGGAAGAGTGTAATAACAGCGTCGAAGAGATTTCTTGTACGCCTAGCAACTCGAATAATGTGAGCATAATTAGAGACAAAAAAGTTTATTCATTTAATTCAAAAAATTTTAATAACTACTAATTTTCCAGGTAAACAGTAGCTGTCGAAGGTCTTCCAGTTTCTATGTAGATTTATAGAATGGTCGAGAAATTCCAACGAGAAACTAGTGCAATATGAAAAGTACAAATAGAATAGGAAAGAAATGATGAAGGCTTTAGGAAGTAAGTGTGTAGTTAAGATAGAAAAAGATACAAGAATATTGCTAAGCATAGAAACCCGAAAATTCTTAGATAAGGATGTATAAAGAAAAATACTTTTCATCCCTAACAGGCAGTAATATATACAATTTTCTAAAATATATTATTTTATTAAGAAGTTAAAGAAAAGATTGGATGCTTCGGCACCGGAATGACTGGAACTTGAGATATGAAATAGTCTATAGATGCAAATTGCACTCGTCATTGAATAAAAGAACAATTCAAAAATAGATATTGTAGAAAAATCATGTTTTTAACATTAGCTCTATTCTTTTGAAAATTTACTCTTTTAAAAACATTACACATTCATAATGCCTATCATTAAGTATAATAAGATTTCTAATTAGCTATAATTTTCGAGAAAAGAGGATGTGTCCCAGATATGAATATACCAAAGATATATAGAATTGGAGGCTGTAATTATAATTTACCACTTTTATTAAAACACAAGTTCCAGCTAATATGCCATTTTTAGGTGCAAAAATAATTTGACTAAAATTTGACTGAAGAAAAAAAATAAATAAATAAAAAATAGATAGCTGTATAACTAGCTAGATGAGCTTCTGGTACTAAACCAACATTTGTATAACAATGTAATAGGAAGAGACGAAATGATAATAGTTTTAATAATCTAAAAGTAGAAGAGGGAAGCCTGAGCCTGATTCTGATCCATATAAAAAACTCGAGTAAAATAAAATCATGTAATTTTGGAACGATCTCTTCTTTTGATAAACATTCATTTATTCTTCATATATAATTGACGTTTCGGGGCTAACAACGCCTTATCTTCAGAATTTTTTAGTCTAAAATAAAAACATATCCCAATATTGTTAAACATTTTTTTATTAAAAATCCTTACTTGATTTAATAATAGTCAGTTTTTTTATATCTATTGGTTGTTACAACTTTAACATTTTCTTTAAAATATCCATATTCTATTAACAATTTTACACAAGGCTAGGAGTAGACTTAGATTGGTATAGAGGTATGGTGGAGTCGGAGTAAGGTTCAAACTCCATTCTACTCCTAGCCTTATGTAAAATTGTTACTAGAATATGGATATTTTAAAGAAAATGTTAAAGTTGTAACAACCAATAGATATAAAAAAACTGACCATTATTAAATCAAATAAGGATTTTTAATGAAAAAATGTTTGACAATATTGGGATATGTTTTTATTTTTGTACTATCAACTTTCATACTCTACGACCACAACTGAAAATCGTCACTGTGCAAAGCCCCTTTAGTCTTAAATTGTTATAATTTCACATATATTTTGATTAGCAATATTCTTGTATTATTTTTCAACAATGAATTGCATCCTTAACTTATATAAATTAGATAGAACCTACTGTGTATTTGAATCATCTAGAACCAATAAAGTTAGGTATTATTAACTTTTAAGTCGAAAGACGTAGAACAATATAAATTAAAAAGAAAGATTAGAACATGATCTTGAAAATGCTTTGTTATTAAAATTCAGTTAGTAGCCTATTTTTCAAGATTTTAATTCATTTTATTTCTAAAGAAAGTGATAAAACTTAAAAATTTAGAACTTATTAAAAAAAATATCTTTACTATGTTGAAAATTAATTAGAATATATTAAAAATTGCCTAATATAACAATATATAAAATATAATTAAAACTGCCAGAGGTTTAATAAAACTTTAGAAGATTCGGTTAGAAATTAAAACAAAAGAAAGTAAACTTGAGCAGAAAAATTGATCTAAATACTATCACATATTTTTATAAGAAGAAACATTTTAAACTTTCAGTAAAATCTAAATCTTTCCAGTAAACGTCTGTTTTACTAGTCATAAATTAGTAATTATATAATTACACCAGTAAATTGAACTTCCACGTAGTTTTAAAGTCTAGCATTAGTCTGTGATAATAAGTAAATATTGTGAAGGATAAAATTCAATGTTATTTACCTTTACAAGAGATGGGTACTTCCAAATAATGAGTTGATTATTAGCGTAACCGTGCCCTGATATAAGTTCCTTATAAGTCGGTGACCATAACAGTCCACAAACCTAAATATAAACAAAATAACATTATTAAATTAATTTATTCATAAAATAAGAAAAAAAAAAAGAAAGTATTACTGTTATGTTTATGATAAAGCAAATAGATATTACTATGAATTGTTTAATTATATTTCATTAAAAATATAATTAATCATCAGTACCATATATTTTCACAGTCAAAATGAATAAGTTTTTCTATAAAAAAAAAAAAAAATTTCAAACTTACTAACAGAAGATAAGGGTTTTTTTTAAAATGCAATTAAAAAATACTATCAATTTAATCAAATTTAGATTCAATATTTAAAATAAACAAAATCATAGATTTTACCAAAATTGAATACACTAAACAGTACAGATTCTGATGACAGATAGATACAAAAATCGATAAATAATTAAAATTCCTTGAAGAAAGACTTTTAATTTAAAAACTGCAATTTCTCATCATCTAAATACATTTACATATAGTGCATTTTAAAAATATGTACATTTGAGAGACAGAAAAGAATTGAAGTAGGAATGAATTAAATGATTAAATATATATGTGAGACATTAAAATAAATATAAATTTCACATATTAAATGTATTCACAAATATTTGAGAAAAATTATTTTTCTCATTTTTGAGGTATATCAAGAACTGAAAAGTTCTATCCAATATCATGACATTTTATTGAAAAATTTTAGGTTCCTGAAAAGTATTTGATGGATTTAATTGTACATCTAATGTGCCTTAGTGCTTTAGACTGTAAGCTATCTAGATATAACCGTATTTAAGGTGCTATTAGTATTTAAAAGATAATTTTACCTGAGATTTGGTGTCAATTGAGTTAGTAGACACCCCAGTGTTGCAGTTCCAAAACCTTATGTGCCTATCGGCAGTACCACCTCCGCTTGCGAGGATCGATGGTTGCCAAGGACACCATGCTAGGGCTTTAACGGCAGCCTGATGCTCACTGTAAATCATTCAAAATTTTTATTGGTTTATTGAAAAAGATAAATTTTAATACTTATTGTTATGCGAGAAAAATAAATAAAAATTATAATCCCACTTCTCAATTAAAGAATATTGTTTGCATTCTAAACTGAAATGATTAAAAACATCTAATGTTACAAAATGAAAATAACCATTATTACCGGAGGCGAGATATCTTGCTAAAGTGATTCCTTTAAAATAATAACTGTTAATTTACATCAATTTTAACACAACTTTCATCAGGAGATTGGGTAAAATTTTCAAGAAAATTTAAAATTGGGAGAATAACAAACCAATTCCATTGAACAAGATTTTAAACTAGTAAATGAGCAGAATAGAATAAAAGTAGCTTACATCCAGTATGATCATCTTTCAGATCATAAAGGCCATAAGCAGAGCACAGTAAAGAGAAAACTTTGATTGAATTTTTAGACAAAACTTGCATTAATGTAAATATTTCTATAAATTAAAATTGTCAGAATTATGTATTTCTTAAAAACATATCCAACGAGTTGCTGTTATTCCTGGCATATTCAACCAATACTCTTGAAAATTCATTTTAAATTAAAACTGGGCTAAGTTGAGGCCCTTTCATTCATAACAACCAACCATTGACTAAAATATATTACTTAGATAAAATTGTGAATAAATATATCCAAGGGATTTTATACATTAATTTATATGTTATTACTCCAGTCAGAATTAACCCACCATTCTGTGAAAAAAATAGTTTAAAATAATATCTTATTTCATGATTTATCAACATAATACATTCAACAATTTTCAATAAATTTATACATCTCCATAAATTTAAAATATGATAGCCGTACTTATTCTAGAACATAAACTGTCTTATGATTATGCATTCTGATGTATTTTCTAGTATTAATTGATCTAGATCGTTTGTCTTTCTCTAAATTTGATAGTATAAAAACTGACTTAAATAAAATAGATGACTGATTTTAAGTCTTCCTTGAACTGAAAAATGGCCTTAGCCAGAATTATTAATTAAAGTACTTATGAGAATACAACGATTGATCAGGCACATTTCTGTAATTTTTAATAAAGTAGCAGTAATATTAGATCCTTTATGGCAATATTAACTGTATTTATTTTCTTAGCTTCGGTGGAATATTTTACTTCTTTTTTCTATTTTTAAGTGATAGAAAATTAAAAAAACTGAGTAGTAATTAAGAAAAATCTGTAAATGTATTTTTCAGCTTGTTATAAAATTAAAAAATTGTTTGAAAAATATACTTCAACCAAATTATTTACTGGAAAATATTGTTAAAATTATTTATTGGAAAAAGACTGTGGAATAAATTAAATAAATAAACCAAATGCCTTATATAATGTATGTTATTAACCTATTTAATTCACTGAGCAACAAACCATCTAATCCTATTAAAAAATAGATTAAATGGACCAAAGTATCAGTAAAAAGGAACTGACATTAATTTTTATATTGTACAGAAGAATGAAGAAAAAAGAAGGTTAAAAATTAAGGGAAGATCAGAGAGGGTAAGCTCTATTTACATTTGAAAATTTGAATTATATCAAAAACTCTTCGTCAAAAATTATATATTTCGAGAAAACAATATATACCTCTGCAAATGAAAAAAAAAAAAAAGGGTTTTTCGTTCAATGACCAAAAAACATATACACTTTTTTTTATGGTTAAGTTACAATCAAATCTATTTACTATAAATATGTAGATAGTGGAGTACAACCTTCAAACTACTATACTACCTTTAAACACTTACAGCTTTAAATTGTCTATTTCTATCATCGAGTAGCACATCACTACAGTATTGATTGCTTAAGATGTAAAACATTAAAAATTAAAACATATGCACATGCACACAGAAAAGTCAAGGGATCACTTGTAGCTGGGTTGCTAGCATAACAGCCTCCTATGCTAAAGGTCACAGGTTCAAATCCACAGGTGGTCTTAGGATTTTTTAATGGGAATAAAAAATCCTTAGTTATGACGTCCTTCAGAGGGGATGTTAAAAGGTGGTCCCGAGCCTGTGCGATGTCAGGTACTCGTTAAAATCCCTATCCTAATAAAACCTGGATAGGCAAAATTTAGGACTCCCACTGTAGCATCGTCCGATTAGCCATAGTAGCATAAAGTGACGTTAAATAAATAAACAAACAAACAAACAGAAAAAGTCAATAATAAAAAATAAAACATACCTAAACCTGTATAAGGGATTAGATTGTGTGTATAAATCCCCTGCAACACAGGACCATATGTTCAGAATATTGTCATTGCCTCCACTGGCCAAATATCGTCCATCTGGAGACCATTTCAAACCACATATCTAAAAAAAAAAAGAAGTTTAATAGCGTCTAAATACCAGATATATAATTGCCAAATGTATAGATATTTTATTAGGTACTAATTCATTTTCATGATTCATTTCATAATTTTAGCATGGTGTATGGAACAATAAGAGAAATGTGAGACAGTTCAGGCTACAGATAAACTCTAAAAAAATCGAGATCAACTAAAATAAATTTTAGCTGTATTTAAAAAAAGTAATATCAATACACATGCTTTTTGTTTCTTTCCATTGTGGTCACATATATTGAAGTAAGGATAGCATTTCAAAGCAAAGCATAAATATTTTATTGTTAGTTTGGGACTTGAGGCATATATTTTATTATTTCAGCACCAAAATAGTGATATATAAAAATGATTGCTAAATATTTATCTAATTTAATATGACTAGTTAACAGATTGGGAGATTAAGAATACAATATTTCTCTTAGTCCCTAAATCCTGTAAATAAACTTAATAAAAAAAAAAAACAATATCTTATTATATTGACACAGAAAAATAGGTGTTAATTATTTTATAAAATAAACTTTAAAAAATTAAGAAGTATCAAAAGAAATTAAGAAATAGCCTATCTCTTATTTCCTTATTCCTCTCATAAATAGTCTTAATAACAATAACATATTAAATAGTAACCTGACAAAGATGGAGGAGATTTATAAGATAACTTATTTCTTTAAATATAAATATTATTTTGAATTGAATTTAAAATATATATACAATTTTTTTTTTTTTAATTCACAGATTATGCATTTAATGAAACAAATGTTTAACTTAAATTCTCTGAATTAGTAAAAAAAAAAAATTTTTTCTGAATTGAGAATAAGTATTCAAGTCACAAAAGCAAAATTATAGTTTAAAAAGAAACCTTTCTCTATAAGTTGTCTTGTCTATAAGATGAAGTTCTACCTTCGTTCAGTCACTGAACAATAATAGTCCAAAACAGAAATTCAGAGAAAAACAGCTTAGAATCTTTAAAAATGCAATCAATTTAGTATCTTTCAACAAAAAGGAACATGAAGACATAACATACCTCTTGGGAATGGGCTTCTATAGAAGCTACAACATGATCTCGCTGCCTAACATCATGGTGAACTAGGAGCCCACCACGACAACCGCTACTCAATATATGTTGGTTCCAAGAGAGTGAGCCCACCCTCGCACTATGCCCATCCATCACTCGCATTTTCTTAGCCTGAGTCGTGTCCCAAATCTAGAAAGAGAAAAACAATTATCACTAAGTGGATAAAAATAATACTTGAAAAAAACACAATAAAATCTAACACACAACTAAAAATATCTTAGCAGAATATTTACAAAACCTGTCAATTGGGCTAAGTAAAAATAGTATAATTAGCAACTAAAGGAAGTTAAATACCATTATAAAAATGAATATTAACTTCTAAGAAACCATGACATGATTTGAATTTGAGCTTAAAAAAAAACATAAAGTAACACGCCACTGCATGATAATTAGTCATTACGATTAGTCAGCAGTTCTTTATTTTATTTGATTATCGGTTCGGTATTTATCCTGAACTGCCTTTTTATTCCTCAGATGGAAAATGTATATATTTTAACACATTTACGCCAGCACCAATTTTTATGGTATTCGCTCTGGGGTAGTGCTCAAATTAAGTCACGTTTTATTTGGCAAGTTATATAATACATTATTAATTATAATTGTAATTAAAAATTGTTTATAATGAATAAACGTTAATTTTTCATTATTTTAATTTTCAGCGTCTAATTACACAATCGAAAGTGTACCAACAGTATAAGAGAGATAAGTGTGGTCCATCAGTGGCATGCACGTGTTAAACACCAAAGAATTGTGGATTGTCTGAGTTTGATAGCATATTTTTTTTTTCTTTTAAATGGGTTAATCAATGTATTTTTAGTTTGTAATGAAGTTTAACATAAAAAGAATAATTTATTAGTTAGTAAAAGAGTATTCAGATCGATTTTTTTCAATGTTTTGATGACTCACATCCTAAAATCCCCGTAGAGAATAATTTTTCGGGAACAACTGCATCCCACATCTGACTATAAACTAAGCAATGCATATTCCGAAAGTTTTATTAAAAAAGACTTTTGAGTGCTGCCAATGGGTAATTTCAATATATGTGTGTCATGCCTTTTAATAGTTTTACTCACATTAACTTGATGAACAATTAATAAAGTTGTAAATTGCATTAAATACTTTTTGAAAAATGATGAAGCACTTACATAGACAAAAATCTGGTGCGGGCAACACACGACTTTCACTTACATCAATTTGAAAAATCAATGAAAGAATTTTCAAATAGAGTTAGAGTTAAAAATACGTGAAACTATTAAAGAATTAAATAAATTAAATTTCTATAGAAACATGTGTTTGATTAAAAAATCTATTATATTATTATCTAAAATAATCAGTTAGTTTTATGTTCATTTTATCACTCTCTATTAACTTTTAAAAGCTTGTGTATGAGATGATAATTTTTCTAAAATCTTTAGCTTTCCAACGGTATATCATACATGTATATTACTGCTCTTATGTTCAAAAATGAAAAATTACATTAAAAAAATATTTTTTCTGTTTTCTCCTTTAGTTGGGTTTCGAATTTATTCAATTTATATATTTACCAGTTTTTCATCAGCGTTAACAAGATAATCTAGAAATTATTATTGAATCTACAAAATTAAAGGTACTTTAGGGGAAGAAAATTTAAAATATCGGCATTTAAGCCCTGTCAGACCATTTTTATCTAAATAAAATCTACATGATATTAAAGCCCATTAAATTTTACATCGATATAGCGAGTTTAATCAAAATCGTCGGAACCGTTTTTGAGAAAATAGAAAAAAGGTGCAAAATGCATGGTATAAAGTGCCTCTTCTGGTAGGCTCATTTTGATGAAAAAAGTTTTGTCACGTCTCGGGCGTATAGTTGTCTTAAATATGAAATTTCAGTTTCATAGGACTTACCGTTTCCGCCCGGGAATTACCACAGACACACACACACACACACACACAGACACACACACACACACACACAGACCTTTTTGCGGGACTTGGTTATTTGGACTCAGGGGACCCTAAAACGTGTATTTCCGTTGAAAAACTGGAATTCGAAAATTTTCACGATCGCAATACTTCCCCTTACAATATATAGTAAGTGAAAGTAATAAATTAAATTAAATTTCTATAGAAACATGTGTTTGATTTAAAAATCTATTATATTATTATCTAAAATAATCAGTTATTTTTATGTTCATTTCATCACTCTCTATTAACTTTTAAAAGCTTGTGTATGAGATGATAATTTTTCTAAAATCTTTAGCTTTCCAACGGTATATCATACATGTATATTACTGCTCTTATGTTCAAAAACGAAAAATTGCATTAAAAAAATATTTTTTCTGTTTTCTCCTTTAGTTGGGTATCGAATTTATTCAATTTATATATTTACCAGTTTTTCATCAGCGTTAACAAGATAATCTAGTTATTATTATTGAATCTACAAAATTAATGGTACTTTAGGGGAAGAAAATTTAAAATATCAGCATTTAAGCCCTCTGAAACCATTTTTATCTAAATAAAATCTACATGATATTAAAGCCCATTAAATTTTACATCGATATAGCGAGTTTAATCAAAATCGTCGGAACCGTTTTTGAGAAAATAGAAAAAAGGTGCAAAATGCATGGTATAAAGTGCCTCTTCTGGTAGGCTCATTTTGATGAAAAAAGTTTTGTCACGTCTCGGGCGTATAGTTGTCTTAAATATGAAATTTCAGTTTCATAGGACTTACCGTTTCCGCCCGGGAGTTACCACACACACACACACACACACACAGACCTTTTTGCGGGACTTGGTTATTTGGACTCAGGGGACCCTAAAACGTGTATTTCCGTTGAAAACTGGAATTCGAAAATTTTCACGATCGCAATACTTCCCCTTACTATATATAGTAAGTGAAAGTAAAAATTGTCTTAAAATCAATTAGACTCAAAGAACCACAAACCAGATTCTCAAATTAAAATAGTTAAAAGCGAAGAATAATTTCAATTAAGACAACACAATACCTGAGTATTTCCTAAGCTGGTTCCGATAGCCAAGGTGTCACCATCAGTTATCCAAGAGAGCGAAGAGACATAGTCATTGCCTTCTAGTTCTGTAAGCTGTGTGATAGCACCGCTGCTTGCATTCCACAGGTACACTGAGCTTCCTAACGCAACGGCTAACAGATTGCTTTTGCTCCAGTCAACAAGGTTCAAATCTAAAATATAACTCTTGATCAATAAAAATATATTTATTCGTATTCTAGATAATGAAGAATACAAATACATTAGTATTCATGTTGTAAAAGCTATAGCCTAGTATTTACATTTAAATAACTGTATGAAAAAAGAACCTTATTCTGGGACTAAGTCCCTTGAGAATAATATACATGTACAAAAAAAATAATGATTACAACTGGCCAAAAAACACATTATGCAGAATTAAAACATAAAATCCTGATAAATAAAAAGACATATATTTAAAAACCTATCTTTAGAAGTATTTTGTTGTTCGCAACATTAATAATTATTAATGTATAATTATTTAATAATTATAAATTAATATCCTGAAGCATTGCAGATACCCATTTAATAGATAGTTAAATTGTTAAAATAATACAATAAAAATTTATACTAATATGAGCAAAGTACAGTAAATAATTGCTGTATTAGACTTGGAACACTAAGCTATAAGAAAAGTTAAAAATGAATAAATCAGGTTGTAGCTTATAATTAATACATTCATTCACTAAATCAAGTTAATATGAACAATAATGAACACTAGTATTACTTTTTAAAAAAAGGATAATTAGTTTAAGGAGCATTATGATTTTTTTAAATTACCAAATAAAAGAAAACAAAGATGAGCAGTTTTAATTATCATCCTTTAACATTTATACAATTAAATATGTACTTTAAAACCAAAAGCAATATAAATGATATTTAAAGAAAATACAAATATTGCTATAATAATATACAATAATATGTGATTAAAAATTATTTTATAATTGATTAATAATTATAATTTTCAAAAATATTAAAATTAGATTAAGCACTTACAGTAGTCATCAAGAATATCAGGAGCATCTAGTATACGGTCAGGTGCTTGAGGAATATACCTGGTCAAAGCATTTTTTGGAGTTTTGGACTGTGAATACACTATTTTTAATGGGTTTTGGTGACCACCAGGAGGTTCGGGTGCTTTTTTTTGGAAAGCTAAAATTCTTGCTCCAGCTAAATCTCTTCCAGCCAAATTTTCAGTCATGGCACGCTCCATCTCAACCTGAGATGGTGATTTGGCTTCATCATCCTTGTTACCATCATCATTTAACTAAAAGAAAAAATTATGATATTACTAAGTCCTCGTAGACAATGAGTAAAAGTAAATCAACTAAATAACAAAAATATAGAATTTATGATAAAATAAATATTTAAGAATGGGTTCTGTAGTGTATATACCTTTTTGTAATAGATATTTGTTGGAGAGTAACATATGAGAGGAGGTTATAGAGTGTGGAACGTTTTTAGAGATCATGGTTAAATTGTAATGTGTTTAATAAAGTGTTGTTAATAAAGTTGAAATTTACATTGGCGACGAGGATAACTATGGAAAACCTACCACTACCAACCGGATTCGCAAGAAAGAGAGGGAGATGAGAAAAATAACCTTCTTTACTCAAAGGCTGTTTCTGCTTTGGATAAATATTATATCCCAAAGGTTAATTACACTTATGAGCGTTATATGTTTCGACAAATCACGCAGGAATCAGACGAAAATATTGAACACTATCTGTCCAGGCTACTAACTCGAGCTAAAAACTGTAATTTTGGGGACTTCTTAAATCATCAACTTTGTGATGAAATTGTAGAACATTGCAGATCTTCTGAACTAAGGAAGGAACTATCAAGAAAATCTCCATTGGATGTTGATGAAGTTTTGGAGATAGCCAAAAGTTTGGAGGCGTTACAAGTGCAGCAGGCAGCTTACGGAAAAGATAAGTCTAAAATAGAAGAAGAATCAATTCAGGCAATAAATAAAAATAAAGGTAAATTATCCAGTTCTAATAGCTTTAAACGATCATGTTATACATATGACTCATGTCCAGCATTCGACAAAAATTGCACGAGATATAATTTAAAAGGGCACTTTGCTAGATATTGTCGGACTAAATTGGGCAAGTCACACACGAAAGGGAACGTAAATAGAGTCAATTGTGAGTTATCTGATTCGGTTGATGGGGGTGAGGGCATATTTGTCGTTTCAGACCTGAAGAGAAGTAATAATGCTATTCTCACATGTCAAGTTGGAGGTGTTCCTCTCGAGATGTTAATTGACTCAGGGGCCGATTGTTGTGTGATAGAGAAAGTAACCTGGGAAACTTTGCTAAGCAAATGATTTATTCCGATTTCCGTAAATTATAACATAAATAAAAAAATTTTACATGCATATGGTGCGAATTCAAGTTTAAATGTAAGGTTAAAATTTAAAGCTCACATACAAGCTGGAAATAAAGTTGTAGAAGAAAATATTTAAGTAATTTCAGAAAAGGCAATGCCGGTGATCGGGAAAAAGACAGCAGAGAGGCTAAAAGTTTCTTTGTTATATTGTTTATGTTTAAGAAACTGGAATATTCTTTGATCACCACTTTTACTGGAGTCTAAGGCTGATTATATACTTCAATATAATCAGCGCGGTTATAAAAAAGTGTAGTGTACGATTAACATTGACTTTTTACCTTGTTGTCTTTTTTTTGTTGTTCGTTTTGTTCTTTGTTTGTTTTTTGAAGTGTTTATGTTAGATGTATTAAATTAATAGCCGTATTAATTAATGACAGAGGGAGATGAGGTAGGGGTTATGCCACTTTGCTCACAGCAAAGTTCGTCTAGTTCCGATGATCGAGCTATAGAAGAATCAACTTCTAAAAAAAGAAATTACGAAGGAACACCACCTAACCAGTCACCAGTTAAGAAAATGGGAAAGTATTATCAAGAAATCGCTCCGATAAAAGTGAGTAATAAATTTCAATTACTGAGTGAACAGGAGTTATCAGCTAATAATCCCTCTACTTCTAACCAAAACAGTAATCAAGATGGCGGAAACAGCACAGTAAGTCAAACTAACCCTAAAATACCCCCAATATACCTGCATAATGCAAACAATTACCGAGTTTTGTTAAATGACATAAAGCACTTTGTTTAAGCCCATTTACCACAACTTTATCCGGTAACAATACAAAATTAATGCTCACAACAATAGAGGACTATAAAAGAATGACCAAATATTATGATGAAGAGAAAATCGAATATCATACTTTCTCCATTGAAAAAAATAAAACTTTGAATGTCGTAATAAGAAAAGTACCCTATTCTATCACAGACGAAGAATTAAAGACTGAACTAAAAACTAAACATTTCGAAGTTTTACATGTTTCCCGAATTTTAAATAAGGAAAAAAAGCCCACCCCTCTGTGTTCAGTCTCTTTAAAAAACAATGAAAAGGCTAAAGATATTTTCACACTAACCAATATTTTCTCTGCTCTCATCTCAGTTGAGCCTAAATACAAAACCGATAATATACCAATGTGTACCAATTGTCAAAGATACGGTCATACAAAGAATTATTGCCGTCTCGAACCCAGATGTGTGAAATGTAAAGAAAAACACCATTTTTCAAAATGTCCATTAAAATTTACCGATAAGCCGTATTGTGTAAATTGTAAAGAAGCACATGCAGCTAGCTACAAAGGTTGTTCTTATTATCAATCTATTAAAAATAGAATAAATCCGCCTGTCGAACAAGTTGATAACACCAATAATAATAATAGAAATACTGCAGCCAAGCCAGCTAGAAGGGCTACATCTAATTTCTCATATTCCTCAGCTTTATCACCAGATCAACCCAACAACCCAGAGCCACAACCACAGCCGAATACCGAACATAATAGTGAAAACATTTTAACAACTATTACAAAACTCATAATAGAAGCTGTAAAGCCTTATTTATCAGAAATAATGTCACAGTTAAGTTCCATTGTTACCTCCTTCTTTACAAATGGGCCTTAATGTAAACAATAGTCTATCACCTGTTAATAATACCTTCCCACCTTGTTATCATATTTATGTTTATTTTCGTATTCCATACTATTTCTTTCAAATAACGTTTTTAATTATTTCTTATGACATGTGAATTAAGGAAATTAAAACTTTTAAATTGGAATGCTTATGGCATTTTTTCGCAAAAGAGTGAATTTAAAATTTTTCTTGAAACACACTCTATTGATATAGCCTGTATAACTGAAACTCATCTTTCTTCTCATAATAAATTCCATATACCTGGCTACAAAACTTTAAGAAACGATAGAAATAGCTCAACTGCTTCAGGAGGGGTGGCTATTATAGTAAAGAATAATATAAGCTTTTCTGAGAACAACCTTATAGGAATATCTGATATAGAAGCCGTTTCAATCCGTTTAAACTCATCTCCCAGTACGATTATCACAGCAGCATATAAACCACCTAATAAGAAGCTCTGTGAAGAAGAAATTCTTAATTTGCTGCCTGAGAATGAAAATGTTCTAGTGTTGGGTGACATAAACAGTAAACATATATATTGGGGGTGTCGTAAAACAAATTCAAGTGGCAGTAAGTTGCTCGACATTACTTCCAGATACAACATACAAATTATAGCTCCAACGGAACCTACTTTTTTTAGAAGTGGAAGTACACCGGATATTTTAGATATAGTTTTATCCAAAAAAATAACGTTGCCAATAGCATCTCAAACGATACCCGCTTTAAACTCAGACCACGTCCCGGTATTAATTTATTTTTCTATTAAAATTCAAGAAATGTCTTCCAGAAATCCTCTAATTAAAGGAATAATTGACTGGGACAGATATAAAAATTTAATACATCATAATATTATTCTAAAAAACAACTTTTCAAACCCTCAAGAAATCGATAAATCCGTGGAGCAGCTTACTAAAATAATATCCAATTGTATTAGTGAATCAACTATTCAGACATTTCGCTTCAAAAGAAAGTCATTCACCAATAGGATACCAAATTCAATTCTGGCAAAAATTAAGGAGAAAAATATGACAAGAAGGCGTTGGATGCGTACTAGGAATCCATTAGACAAAAGAAAGTGGAATCATCTTCGGCGAGTCATTAAACTAGAATTGGACGAGCTCACGTTTTCCCAATATAAAGGGTATGTCGCTAACTTAGACCCAAGAGACCAATCACTTTGGAAGGCTACAAAGCGTCTTTTAAAAAAGCAAGATATCATTCCCAGCTTAATAGAGGACGGTACATTCATCTCCACTGATCAAGCCAAATCCGAAGCCTTTGCTGACTATTTTCAAAAGACATTCTCTATCACGAATTGCGAAAAATGTCCAACAAATAGCGTTTCACTTTGTGAGGATATCAAGGAATTTTTACAATTACCTCTACAAACAGCTGAATTGCCACTGCAATTCACGACCCCAAAAGAATTAAAAGGACTTATTGATAGGCTTAAAACAAAGAAAAGTCCAGGGCATGATCTTATTCCAGCTGTTACTATTAAAAACCTACCCAGAAAAGCTATCGTCTTAATCACGAAGATATTTAATAGTTGCTTACGAATCGGATATTTCCCAGATACCTGGAAAAAAGCCGAAATAATTGTTATACACAAGCCAGGCAAGAAAATTAATCAAATCAGCAGCTACAGACCCATAAGTCTATTACCCATATTAGGAAAATTATTTGAGTCAGTAATAAAAAACCGCTTATCATCCTTCTTGCAGGCAAACAATATAATTCCGGAGTTTCTATTCGGCTTTCAGCTCGGTCACTCCACTTCTCATCAACTATCTAGACTAACCGAATTTATCGTCAATGGATTTGAAATGAAAAAGCACACCCTGGTAACGTTTCTGGATTTTCAGCAGGCATTCGACAAAGTCTGGCACAATGGTCTTTTATACAAAATCAAGAAAATCGGTACTCCAAAATACTTGTACGACATCCTCTACTCATTTTTAGGAAGAAGATCATTTACTGTGAGAATAAATAATACGAACTCTACAACCAGACCCATCCTAGCCGGTACTCCACAAGGTTCTGTACTTTCTCCCATCCTCTTCAATTTTTACGTCCATGATATCATTCAATCAACTCATACTTCCATAGCCATGTTTGCTGATGACACGGCAATATTCTCCCAGCATGAAGACATAACCATTGCCCGAAATACCCTCCAAAACCACCTCAACGAATTAGAAACATACCTGACCAACTGGAAAATCATTCTAAATATTCAAAAATGCAACTCGAAAATATTTACCCTGAAAAGACCATCAGATCCACCTGAACTTATCCTCAACGGTAACAAGCTGCCATGGATCCCTGCTGACAAAGTAGTGAAATACCTAGGGGTTCACCTCGATCGCCGCCTAACTTGGAACCACCACATTAATATCAAATTAACCCAAGCCTATGCAAGATTGGCAATGATATACCCTATCGTAAATAGAAAATCTAATCTGAAACCTGCTACAACATTACTTATCTATAAAACTGTACTTCGGCCACTACTTATGTATGGTTGTGAAGTGTGGGGCGCAGCTTCCTCAACTAAAAGAAAAAAGCTCCAAACTTTTCAAAACAAAATTCTTCGTATATCAGTTGATGCTCCTTGGTTCATTAGAAACAGTCAACTGCACCGTGAACTTCAAATTGAACCTATCGATAACTTCATCAAAGATCGCTTCACTAAATACCACTCACAGCTCCCAGCAGTAAGAGGTGCTGTAGCCTACAACATCGGGGTTCAAACGACAACTCGCCGGCTCAAACCCAGACTTCTGCAAGACGTTCTTCTGTGATCTTCCTATTAATCTTTTTTTTGTCCATAATCTTTAATTTTCTAACTAATTATTACTAAATTATCTTTCCTAAATTACTATTTATTATCTATAAATTACTAAATTAGCATTTATACTATCTATTATGTTCCATTTATTTATTATTATTATTATTTTTATTTTTATTTATTTAAAAGTTAATTACTTATTCATTGATTCTTTTTAAGCTTCATTTACTTTATCTTCTTCTTTTTTTTTTTTTTTAATCACCTTATACATGTATTAATTTATTATCTCACATGAACTTGTTTACTTTTAGTTTCATTTCATTCTTGTGTTTCAATATTATTTCAAGTGTTTGTTTTGATTTATATAACCTTTTTATTAAACTGTTCCGTATAATTATAAACATGAAATAGTTAGGGGTGTCTTTGCATGAGACTATACCCCTCCTTTGTCTATAGCTAGTAATTGTAATAACTATTTTTTACATAAACCCATGTATGGCTCACGTAGCCGATCTGGAAATAAAGAAATACATACACGTAAAAAAAAAAATATAATCAGCCTTAGACTCCAGTAAAAGTGGTAATCAAAGAATATTCCAGTTTCTTAAACATAAACAATATAACAAAGAAACTTTTTTTTCCATTCAAAAACATTGAATAAGGATAAAGTTGTCGTAATTTAAAATTAAATGTTAGGCTAATATTTTTAACTATAATTATAATTCAATAAATCAGAATATTTAAGGAGGAAAATAATATATAGGAACCCTGCACAATAAAAACCCATTAGTAGAACCCTGAGGCTATATACCAAAATCTAGAAGTTTATATATATATTATATATATATATATATATATATATATATATATATATATATATATATATATATATATATATATATATATATATTTATTTATTTATTAATTAATATAAATCATGCCTGCAAACCACAAAAAATGTATATTATTAATAAAGAAAATACTTTCCAGCAGTATAGGTATCATCTAACATTAATAAACTAAGCCAAAATATAAATAAGAAATTTGATTTGTAAAACAGTGCTTTAAAAAAATATATAATTTAAGCAAAGTACACCATATTCTACAGTATAATAATGTAAATAAACCTTAAAGTGTCCAAGTTCAAAGTCCGTTGCAGATCTAGTAGGAATAAATCTATCCCCACCAGGAGTTTTTCCTTTACCAGGTGTTTTGGAATCTAAAATACAACATCAGTAGTGAAAGATTCATAAAAAACCAAGGCAATATTTAATAAAAACAGTTAACAAATACTAGCCTGGTGAATTCTTTGGTGTTTTAGAAGGAGTCTTAGAAGGTGTTTTTCTGCTATCAATCTTCTTAGGAGTTTTACAGGCATAGCTGCCTTTTATTTTAGATGTATCAAGACTTGAATTGACTATACTATTGTTACTAAAACATTATGAAACACATAAAACAAGGAAGGGTAAATGTCATATAAAATTAAGCTGGAATCATGCAATTACCTTCCATCAACTTTTTTTTGCCACCTAGGTACTGGTCCCCTTATAGGGTCATCCATTCTTAAAACATTATTCAGTTCATTCACAAATGTAAATTGTGCCATGCTATAAGTAAATACTGGCCCACTTCTAAAACAGGATAAAAATTCAGTTAACAATCACCAAGATTGACAAAATGAATCCAATTTTCGACTTTGAGAATAATTTACAATTCAACAAAAAAGTAACATACCGTCTTAAAGTAAAAACAAGGATGTCATCAGAAACTAAGCTTTTGAAAAATTAATAAATATGCTCAAAGACTTTGGTCTCAGGTAGTACCAACGGTCACTTTGGAGACAAACACATTCAAAAGTTGACTGTGCTATCATAATAGTACAGCTGTGAGCTATAAATATATAAGTGAAATAATGCCCCTTTTCTGCATTAAAAATTGTACCATTTTTGTTTAAAATAAATAATAATCGTTAATGATTAATATTTAATATAAAAAAATATATATTTCTTAATACTTAGAAAAATAAATTTTTCATATTGAAATTTATAGGCAGCATTGTTTCTTTACTCATTTCTTGAAAATATCTCTACCCAGATTTGCAAGGTGAACGGATCGTAATTATAATTTGTCAAAAATGAATGTTTCACGAAGCCTTGTTTCAAGACTCAGTCCTACTTTACGAAACAATTTAGTTCCTGTTCAAAGAAGGACCTTAGTTTCAGGTCCTCCTTCAGTTAGACTTTCATTAGCGGTAAGTTTTCAATTAGATTACATTGGATTTATTTGGGCTTTATTTTTAGACGTTATAATAATTTTATAAATTTCTCATTATGATTATTATATTTTAGTTTAATTTCGTATCAATTTCTCGTTCTAATAGTGATGAGGTAGTAACTTAATCCTGTTGACTGGCTCTGAATATTTCTACAAATTCGTCTTGTCAAATTGTTGCTAATTGTAGGGTCTGTGGAGTATTTATTTCTATGGAGGATTAGTTGCCAATTGATAAGGAAGGTTTTCAACTTCTAAACCTAATTATTGGCCACTTATGAAATTATTGATTTTAACTGAGACTAGAAATCAACATTCTTGAATTTTGAATGGAAATTCTTGCATGAATAATATCCTTCAAAAGGAAGACTAAAGTTTTACTTTGTACTTTTTGTTTGGTATTTCATTTAAAATTGTTTATATGTGTATTGATCAAAATCTAAAGTTCTTGTAATGGTACTATACCATTTGATCAAATTATTGAATGTGAACACTGCTTTTATTGGTTTGATTCATTTTGTTTTAGTTGTCATTTATTGAATAGTAGTGCACTGGTATTCAATACACCTGCTAGGTAGGGGAAGTACAAGTTAACATTATTCCTTTAGTAACATTAGCTACAAACTTAAAACAGCCAACTGAATTTTTTTCCCTAAAAAGTTATTTCTTAAAAGAAGATAGAAGGAAGCTACTTTATATACATCTGAAGTGCAAGTCGAACATAATTAATTTTCATTATTTTTATTTATAATAAATCATTATTTGCCACAACTAAGACCAGTTGCACCAACAAAGAGTCTTAAAGCTAACTCTCACTGTTAACTAACCCAAGTTAAAGTATAATCATAATTAAAATTTTAGTTCAGTTGCACCAAGAAATATTTTAATCCCAGCTAGCTAAATGTGTTTGCATGTGAAGTCATCTCATTTGTGACATTTTAACAACTCCTAACCCTGTAAATAGTTAGGTTACATTGGAATGATTCTTTTACACTGCCGATCATAAAATTCAATAAAATATATATTACAATTAATTCATAATTATGAAATTTCCTTTCGTCTTAAAAAAATTGTGTTAATTAGTGCTCTGCAGATAGTTATCTCACTATCACATATGATTTATGATTGGATAACATCTGGAAAATCATCTTCTGGTTTTGTTATGTGGTAGATGATTTGGGTCTCTAATGCAATGTTGTGGAGGACAGCTACAATAATATTTACTGCTTTTTCTGGTTTCATTCAAATTCTATTGGCAAGGCGAGGAAATCTTCTTTTCATAACACCAAAACCTCTCTCAATTATGTTTCTTGTTTTGCTATGTGCATCATTATATTTTTCTTTAGCTGCATTTTTCTGGTTTTAAATTAGTATAAGTAAATATGGTTTGCAGCCATATCTACTATCTCAGTAACTAACAGTCGGTAAAGTAACTGGCATAAAGGTGTTATTAGCATGTTTGAATATGATGCGAAATCATCAACATTAAAAATCCCAATCATATTGAGAACGGTTTCTTTTTTAAATCTTGTTTTGAATTCCTCATCAATGTAAATTTTAATCATTAAGTCAGCTGGGATGTCATCTTTATTAAATGATGAATAAGAATATAATACTGGATAAAATAACTAAAAGTTAAATTGACATTTAAATCCGCACTACAGTAAGGTGTGAGAACAGGTAAATGAAAATTCGTGAAAGTAGGGGAAGAGAGGGTAGGTATTAATTTTTAAAAGTAAATTTGTATAATAACATCAAATATAACTTTTTTTTAGATCTTATATATTTTTATTTTTAAAAAAAGATAAATAACTAAATTATGAATTTATATCAAAACTAAAAAGTGTAATATGCACATCATGAAAACATATTTTTTAAATGTAGAAACTTCATTTTAAGAAATTGAACATTTTTAATAAATAAAGTTTAAACAAAATAAATGATGAAGTGTTATAGAAAATACTGTAATAATTTGAATATTTATTATGTTATAGTGTATTATTCATTATCATAAAATCTCACAAATTTTCACCTATCTGTTCTCTGGCCGTGTAGTAAGACCTTAAAGTAGTAGTTAGTAAAGCTGAACTGAAATGTTTATGTAATATAATTTGTATTATTTACTTAAGGTCATTAAATTAAACTCTTAATCAGATCATCAGTATTCTTGCAATAGTTAATGAAAGCCCTTTCAGAAAATTTTTTCATTGACAAAATAGCTTGTGTTTTTTTTTTTATTAACTGTTTGTGTAATATTCACTGAATTCACCCAAATCAACATTAGCATTGTAATAAAGTCTGACATTAGTAAGTAGGAGAATAACCTGAGTAAAATTAAGCCAGTTATTGTAAATATGATTGAGTAGATCTTTATATTAAGGGTATTTTCTTTAAATACTCAAATTCCTTAAAGAATCATATATATTGTTATATTATTTGATTTAATGTAAATTAAATATTAAATGTCTCATATTTTTTTAAAATGTTACAGGAGAAAATTGCTCACATGAGTTTCATCGTTGTTGGATTACTTGCTGTCCCTTTATATGTTCTAGGTAATGTCAAAAGGTACAGGGAGAAATCATAAATTCCATTTAATGTTCAAGAATTATCTATTGTAACAGTTCTAGTTTCTGTATATTGTGATAGCTGAAATGATAAATAAACTTCATTAAAAAAAATTGAGCAATCATGTTTGATTGTAATTAAGTAATTTGTTTGTTTATTTTTCTATCCTGATTTTTTTCTTTCCATTTCCACAAATCTGATATATAATTAAAGATTAGTATAAGTTTAAATAGTGGGTATAAAAAGCATTCTTAGGTGAATGAAGAAGAAATGTGTTGCCAAGCCAGGATTCAGAGCATAATTCCAACAACAACAAAAAAACAGCAAAATGTATCACACACTTCAGTTACAATTTTCCATGAATTATATAATGAAAACTATTCTAAAAATCAGATTCAATGTTGAAAAACGTTGCAAATTATGACTACAAATTACTATTAGAGTATAACTGTTTATGGGCAATTAACTAATATGAAATACATTAAATAATTTAAAGGAAAATAGCATATCATCACTGCTAATATATATCAACAACAGTATATCTCTGTTCTGAACCAATTTTAATGATTATTTTTTCATTTCGTAGAAAATTTAATTTCCTTGAAATAGCACTAAGGGCAAAAATTTTGGTATTTATTTATTTATGAATTACGAAAAACGGATTTTCTTAAAATTCCTTATTCCAGTAATACATATTATACTCAAATTTTGAGATAGTAATTGTTTTTTGGTCGATTACCAAGGTATATTGTTGAAAATAATAAATCAAAAGCATTTATACTAGGCTTCCTTACTATTTCATTCAAATAAAATATCCTGGATTCCAGAACACTTTAAATTTTATCGATAATAACCGAGTTAAAAGAAGGTAATCACATCTCTTTTTGCAAGTTGCTCTTGACCTTGAAAGATTTTTTTTCTCCCTGTGTATTGATTTGATTTCGAGATTTTTCTCTATCTTCAATAATAATCGAGTTTTAGTGGAATTACATCTATTATAATGTGTGACTTATAATATCAAGTTTTTTGGGTTTTTTTTCTTCATCGCGATTTACTGATTCTTTTTTTTTTTTTTTATTCACATTTTATTGAATTTCACAGCTGTATTAACATAAATACAATAAGTAAAACTGTTGAATTAGAATAAAGGGCGTGAAAGGCTTGTGAAGAAACTACCCAGCGGTAGAACTTCGATGTTTATTTAAGTAAGGAGATCCCGAGGCTATCTTCTTTTTAATCGCCTCAGAGGGTTATCAGGAATATGTGAGGTTGATAGGTTGCGAACAAGAGGGTTTATATGGGCTGAGAGCTTAGAATTAAAAGTGGTATATCTGGTACGAGATAGGTCTGCAACAAATGGGATATTAAGGTCGTTATGGATGATTTTATTTGCGACGAAATAAGGAGCATTTTGGATTGTAAGGATTGGATACGGGAGGAATTAGATGACTTAGTAGAGCCCCAAAGCTCGATTCCATATGTCCTGATGGGTCTGATGACGGTAACATAAATGAGCTTTTTGTAATGAATTGGAAGTTTTGAACGTTTGTCAAGTGTTGTAGTAATCGGTATCTACGGGCAATCTCTTGTCGTTTTAGTCTCGTGTGAGAATTCCATGTAAGACGTTTGTCAAGATGGTGTCCTAGTTATCGGATTTGTTCTAAAGGTATGAGTGGGGTATTATTAAAGGATACAGTGGGGCAGGAGGTCATCGGTTTGCGACGAAGGGTAAAGGTAATTTGGTGGGAATTTTTAGGATTCATTTTAATCCTCCAGTTCTGTCACCATTTCTCAATGGCTGTGATGTGGGACTGAAGGGTCAGGGATGCAGCGGTTGGATCATTATGGACGGATAACACACAAGTGTCATCCGCGTAAGTTGTGAGGACAGTGCTAGGATGGAGTGGAATATCAGCTGTATATACCGTATAAAGGATGGGGCCTAAGATACTACTCTGAGGTACACCTGCAGACTGAGAAAATGTGAAAGAATAGGAAAGATGATTTACTTTGAAGGTTCTATCAGTAAGGTAGGAACGGATTATCAGGAAGTATGTAGCGGGAAGGAATTGACGAAGTTTATAAAGGAATCCTGGGTGCCAGACTCGGTCCAACGCTTGCTCCACGTCGAGAAAAGCACCCGTGCAATACATTCCGCGCTCTAATTGGAGGATTTAACATCCACCACACGGTAACATTGCTGAATAGTAGAATGGAATGTCCGAAATCCAAACTGATGGTCAGGAATTACGTAATTCATTTCTAGGATCGGATACAGGCGTTTCAAAATGAGTTTTTCTAGGATCTTTCCCATGATGGGCAAATGGGAGATCGGACGGTATGAGGATGGATGTTCAGGAGGCTTTTGGGATTAATTTGATTATTGACAGTTTCCAAGGTTTAGGGAAATAGGTTGTTCGGAGAGTAGCATTGAATATATAAGTAAGGTAGAGGATTGCTTTTCGAGGTAACTGTTTTAGGATATAGGATGTGATCAGATCATGACCAGGTGCTTTTTTAATACGTAAGTGATGGATAACGTTAATTATTTCAGAAGGATGAAAGGCTTTAGGGAACATTTGGAGTGGAATAGTTAGTTCTGCTTCAATATGGGTTGGATTTTAGGATGTGGATTAAAAATTTTGGAAAGGTGTTCACCAAATATTTGAGTTTTTTCTTCATCTGGCCGAGACCAGATAGGAGATTCGGTAAGGAGTGGGTGATTAAAGGTTTTGAATTTGAGCAGATTTTTGGTAGTTGTCCATAAAGATTTGTCGGTGATAAATGTGTGTTTCTAATTTATGACCGCACCCCAACCATCTTCCTCATCTAATTTCTCAACGGTCAACAAAAAACTCAATCATTATAAAGATTGGTCAGTTGGTCTTAGGTTTTCTGTGAAGTCCTGAAAAGTTTGCATTTTGAATTTTCTAATTTCAGTTTTGAGTTTGTTAGTTAAATGAGTATAGTTTGTTTTGTTGGACGGGTATCTGGACCTATGCCACTTAGCCCTTGCTCACCGTTTCTCTGCTAATAAGTTTCGAATGTGATATGGTAAGTTGGTGTCGCAGGAGTAATTATTTTTGGGATGTGATGAGTTTTTATTAATTGCAGTACCTATTGTTCTTCTTATTTTTTGACAGCGAAGTTAATTTGTTGTTCTGTTTTTAGTGGAATCGTTAAGTCAAGTTCGTTTTCTAGTTCAGAGCGGAAGTTGTCCCAGTCAACATGTCCTGTAATCAATGAAGGAGGGGAGGATTTAGGGATAGGATTAGAATGAAGGAGAAGCAGAACTGGGCTATGGTCTGAGGAGAGGTCTTCTAAGGGCGCTTTTTAAGGGAAGTAAGCCAGTAAGTAGGATATTTGGGTGATAAGACGGAATAGCTGTTGGAAGTGGTGACTTGGGAGAGAATCCTGCGACGTGAGTTGGATGTTCGGCATCCTCACCGTTGATCTTTGGCGCTGTAATCTCCCCCGACAATGAAGCGCGGACCAAAGGACTGAAATAAGGAATTAAATTGGTAAGAGGAGAGGAGATTGCCAGGAGGGCAACATACAGCTGAGATGGTTATGTTAAATGGACGGCAGGATAAGGTAATAGAAGTCGATTGGATGGCGTCAGTTGGAGTAGAAGGAATCAGGGAGTGATTTAAGGAATTGTGAATAAGGATACAAGAGCCAGCGTGGGATGTTTTGTCAGAGTGATCTGATCTGTGTGTGATGTAGTCACGTATGTAAAAGTGTGAATGAGGTGTGAAATGGGTTTGAATCACAAGGGCAATGTCTATGTTATTGTCGTGAATAAATAAGTCAATGTCGTCTTGGTGATTAAGCTTTACTGATTCTAAAACTACATATTTTTCTCTATCCTCAAAAATACCAGTTATGGGTAAAATTACAATTTTTTTTACTTTCACTTACTTATATATATAATATATAGTAAGGAAAAGTATTGCGATTGGGAAAATTTTCGAATTCCAGTTTTCAACAGGAATACACGTTTAGGATCTCCTGAGGCTAAATGACAAAGTCCCGCAAAAAGATCTGTGTGTGGTAACTTCCGCACATAAACGAAAAGTACTATGAAACTGAAATTTCATATTTATGGCACCTATACGCACGAGATGTTACAGCACCTTTTTGGTCAAAATCAGCTAACCACTTTATACCATGTATGTTGCACCTTTTTTACAATGTTCTCAAAAACGGCTATAACAATTTTGATTAAACTCCCTGTATCGATGTAAAATTTAATGGGATTTAACACCATGTAGGTTTTATTCTAATTTAAATAGTCTGACAGGACTAAATGCCAATATTTTAAATTTTCTTTCTCTAAAGTACCTTTAATTTTGTAGATTTCAAAAAAATAGACACATCATGTCAGCATTGATAAACAACGGCTAAATATGCACGTTGAGCGAATATGATAAGCAACTAAAGGAGAAAAGTGGAAGCATATTTTTTAATTCAATTTTTGTGTTTTTTAACACAAGAATAGTAGTGTAGATGTATAATATACCGTCGGATAGCTAGCGATTTTAGACAAAATATTATCTAATACACGGAATTGTAAAAGTTAATGGAGAGTGATTAAAAAAGCCGATAAAACTAACTGATTGTTGTAGATAGAAATATGATATTGGGTTGTTTCACATGAAATGTCCGTTTTTATAGTTTCTGAAATACATAAAGGATTTTGCAGGTCTCTGCTGTTTTCTTCCGAATGTTTACATATTTAAAGTAAACAGTTACTAATCCTCTACCTTTGCATTATAAACATTAGCTTCCCAATCAATTACCCACTTATTAGTATACCTCCAAATATGAACAAGGAAACACGCGATTTTCGAGTAATATTTTTGTACGAGTTTAAACTCGGCCATTCAGCAGCTGAGGCCGCTAGAAATATTTGCAAGGCGTTTGGGGAAGGAAGTGGACCATTCGCCGTTGGTTTGTTAAGTTTTCAGCTGGGGATACCGACTTGGAAAATTGGCCCCGAGGAAGACCTCCGTCCGTAATAGACAATGATGTCCTCAAACATACAGTAGAAGGAAACCCCTACCAAACACTTAAAGGACTCTCAGCACAACTAAACGCAAGTGCATCTACCGTTTTCAGACATTTAAAGTGTATTGGGAAAGGAAAAAAGCTCGATACATGGGTACCTCATGATCTCATTGAGCGGCAGCTAGACCGCATGTTTCAAAACATACCGTGCAAAAATTGAAAGAACTGAGCTACGAAGTTCTTCCGCACCCACCATATTCTCACGACTTGTCTCCAACAGATTACCACCTGTTCAGGAATTTAGACAACTTCGTCAAAGTAAAACTTTTTGAAAATGATGAACAAGTAAAAAGTGCGTTTTCAGATTTTGTTTCACTTCAAAGCTCACAGTTTTTCAGTTCTGGGATAAAAAATTTGGTGTCACGTTGAGAAAAAGAAGGTAAAATACTTCGAATAAAATTATCTTCTTTTCATATCGTATTTTTAATAAAAAACACAACCCAATACATTATTTAATAAAACACATGTTTCTATTGAAATTCAAAATAATTGACAATTTATTTGTATCTTTAAATGTACTTAAAAATTGATTGATAATTGAAAGTCGTGTGTTGCGCGCGGACCAGATTTATCCAATTATTCGCGGTTTGTTTAAAAAAAACACACTCGTAAATTTTGTCTCTACCGTCGAAAATAACGGAGTTACAAGCTTATATGTAGGCAAGATTTCGATTTTTTTTCGTTTTTGGTTTAGCGCACTTTACTGATTCTAAAACTCTATACACATTTTTTTCTGTATTAAAAAAAATTGGTCCTGTAGTTACGGAGAAATGCCACAGGCGGCGGACAAACGGTTTTGTTTAATTCGTTATTCGGGTTCGGCGTATCTTAAAACTTTTTTTTTCCTCTTTAAATTGATTTTAATATCACATGTATGCCCACGGTTAAAAAACTATTGAATGCATGATTTTTTAAGATTTTGTCTCAAAAATATTCACAATGTTCATTTCATCTATACTAATATTATAAAGCTGAAGAGTTTGTTTGTTTGTTAGTTTGTTTATTTGAACGCGCTAATCTCAGAAACTACTGGTTCAAATTGAAAAATTGTTTTTGTGTTGGATAGTCCATTTATCAAGGAAGACTATAGGCTATATAACATCACGCTACGACCAATAGGACCGAAGAATCAGTGGAAAATCTGGGGGAAAACAGGAAAAATTGACCTCGAAAACCAACGATTCCAAATGATTTACCTTTTAATTTTAAAATAATTCAATTTCCCATTAAGTTATCTTTTGCCGTAACAATTAATAAATCACATGGGCAAGCATTTAAACACGTAGGAATCGATTTACGTCAAGATCGGGTTGCGGAGAAAATCAGTATGTTCTTATGCCACAAGAAAATAAAACCAAAAATATCATTTAAGCAGAAATACTTTAAAATATTGGGTCGTCCGAAAATTTGTTAGAGGTTTTTAAAATGAAATTTACCTTCTGTTTTTTCTACTAAAAATGAAACACGAGGCTAATGTTTATCTATATGCCTTTAATCCTCATGGAATTAACTATGTTTACACACTGAATTCGTTTTTATTAAGGATCAGTAGAGTAGTTTATTGCAAACCAACATAAGTGACGAATCAGTTCATTTTCGGCATAATATGCCGTTCTTTTTACAAAAAGGAAAAAACGTAGCCCAAACTGCAAGAAAGATTCGTTCCGTGTATGACAGAGATTCAATTGCTGATAGCACGTTTCAGAAGTGGTTTTCGCGGTTTAGAGGAAGACCAACCCCGGGCTTGCCGGAATTCAACTCTTGACGTCGAGGATATTATGACGGTCATCGCAAACAATCCACGAATTACTGTTCGTGAGATATCTGCCGAGTTAAGAGCCTGCAAATCGAGCGTTTTTGATCATCTAAAGAAGACCGGGTACGTCTGTCGTTACGACGTTTGGATTCCCCATGAGCTCAGTGAAAGAAAATATTTTTGAAAGGATTCATGTTGTGATTTGCTGCTGAAAAAAAATGTGGAGGATCCATTTTTGAAACGAGTTGTTACTGGGGACGAAAAATGGATTCTCTACATCAACACCAAAAACTCTTGTGGGTTACCTGGAACGACGCCGCTTGCAACACCAAAGGCCGGGTTGCATCAAAGAAAGGTGTTGCATACATTTTGAGCTCCTTTCCACAAAACCCAACTATAAATACGGACTTTACTATAAATACGGACCCAGTTAGATCGGTTGATGGCAGCAATTAAAGAGAAACAGCCAAGTTGGCGAATCGGAAAGGAGTGCTATTCCACCAAGACAACGCTAGGCTCCATGTGTCTTTAACAACTCGGCAAAAGTTATTAAGCTTCAGATGGGAGGTTTTACCCACCGTACTTTTCTGACATTGCTCCTTCGGATTTCCATCTTTTCCATCCCATTCGGTAATTTTCTACAAGTGAAATCCTACTCTTCAGAGATGACTTCAGAACGGACCTATTATTGTTCTTTAGGAGGAAGGACAGTGATTTTTGGAAAAAAGGGATAATGGACCTTTCAAGCCGTTGGGAAAGAGTAATCGCTAACGGTGGTAACTATTTTGTAGATTAAATAAATAAATTTAAGCTGTTCAATTTTAATTTGTCCAAATTTTCCTACGAACTTTCCGAACAACCCAATATTCTTTTAAAAACGTCTTAATAGCGATCATAATAACTGAAATTGACGCAGACGAAGTCGCGTGCAACAGCTAGTTTACTTATAAATGAAATATATGGTTATGAGAATTCAAGAATAAATATTAATTGTCTGGAAATAGATTTTGTAAAGGTTTGAAATAAACTACCCATTTACTAAACAGAACATGACTGTCTTTGGTTTTACCAATTTTAATAGTTATAATTGATCTCCATGAAAAGATTAATGCTCATATTAGGTTCAATATTAACTTTAACAATAAAAGTAATACTGAATCTTTAGCAAGAATATAAATAAATAAATATTTAAAAAACAAAATCATTCATTCTTATGATCCTTTGTGGGCAGACGCATTTGTATTAATAAACAAAAGAAATTTATTATGTTTAACATTGAATAGCAAACAAAATAAAAAGGTCACATTTGTTTCTGATTTTGTAAAATCTTTATTTACATACATTTTTAAATATCCAGGCCTAATTTTATTGTATGGGTTTTATAATTATAGATCAAATGATTTTGTCTATATTTCCTTGATTTTTTTTGTTTGTTAAATTTGTCAATATTTTGAAATCTTTGGACGCCAGAGGTGTTTCGAACGATTTGAGAAATGCTATAGAAGGCCTATTGTGTAACAACACGATCAAGATTAATTTTGGGATGAGGGAAACCAATCGTATCCATGTTCTGAGGAGAGCACCACAGGGCGAGCCTCTTTCTCCAGCACTTTTTAATTTAATTATGGATTATTTATACACCAACATTGTGATCCAAGAGTAACGCAGGAGTATGGCTACAAATTTTCTCCTAGTTACTACTCGGTTCTACGTACAGGTTTTGTAGATGATCAAGCAGTGACATGTCATAACATCGAATCTGGGGATAGAACAATAAACTGCCTGGGTAGAATACTAGGGGAGTTAGGATTGTGTATTCAGTGTAAGGATCCTGAACTCTATTCAGTGTAAGAGTTCAGGTATAAACTTGAAGAAGGGGGAGTATCGGGATCATAGTTTTGTTTGGATACGGAAGAGGAAATTCATTCTCCTCTTGATAACGAGTACATCAAATATCTGGGATGTCGATTTACGGGTGAATTGGAATTTGGAATTGGAATGAGGAATCCGTATGTAGGCTGAATCGGGATATGGAAAAACTCGTTAATACCAATCTCTTAAAGCCAGACCAAAAGACTAACATCGTAAATAGATATGTTTTTCCTTCCATTATATACCAATTGCAGACAGCATCGTAAACAAAACTGCGCCCGTCTCTACTTGAAGCGATCGATGTTTTAATTCGAAGATGAATAAAGGCTATCGTAGGATTGCTGGCCAACTCCTTCTCCTCTCTGCTATACTCGCCGCGACGTTACAGGAGTCTGGGACTTCTGCGGTGGTTATGGGAAGCTCCTCTTCAGCATTGGGCGACTTCCCCTGGCCAATGCAACAGACGCCCTGTTTCAAACAATATTCAGCTTAGCATAGAGATTTGAGAGTGCTTCTGCTATTGGGGATCGAATGAAATGCTACGGAGGCTACTTTTACGGTAAAAAAAATAAGGCAACTCTTGAGAAAGAAATCTTTCGAGAAGTGGAGCCAATGCGGGTGGCAGGTCGTGGGCGTGGTCCTCTTTAAGGCCAGCCCGGACGTCAATAGATTTATTACAGGATCGTAGTTGACCAACGCACTTAAAATGAACATGAGCTACGCACCACTTCATGGAGTCTCGAGAACGAGACGCCATGTTAATGAAGCAGTTGGAACACTCTTCCGCAGATGGAAAGCCCAGTAAAAATAAGGAGATAACAGAACTTTTGGAAAGGAAAAAATACAAATGTTTTCAAGGGGTGTTTTGTCTTGATACTGATGGGTCAACAAGATTTGTGGACATCTTGGCATTTAGTGCCACAGAAAAGGAAGTAGATCCCACTATCAGATATAAAACAAATGGCCGAGGACAAGACAACAAAATTCAAGAGGAGAAAGAAAACATATATACGAAATGTATTCCATACCTGCAAGAAAAGTTTCATGAAGAATTTGGCGAAAGAGAATTCAGTCATGGGACTTTGTTTCGGAAACAGGGGGACCATCCAGTAGCTACTGGATCATTTTTGGAGAAGTATGGACTGGAAAGAAATCAGTTGCAAAACAGCAGAGACCATAATCTGGGACTCAGTGGGAATCCTGTATCAGCATATAAAATGAGGCTAGGCTGGATTTATACATGTCCATGAGCAATTTTGTAAAGATTAATGTCTATGTATTTCTATTTTGCAGTGTCTCCCTCTATTTATTCTTTGAAATTGTCTTCAGGATTGATCCAGTATGCTTTGTACTCATAGCAACTCACCAAAGTTGAGCAGCAGATCCAAATGGGAATCTCTTCTAGTAGACAAATATAATTGAATAAGCTGATTAAGTCTGTATAAAGCTGTACCTGTTATATATTTACAACAACATATAAGTGAAATATATAGGTATGAGAATGTATGAAGAATTTTTAATCTGAGTTTTCAATGGAAGATCATATTTTAAGGTCAAACTAACCAAATCTTACTAAAGGGTCTAGTCTATGTTCATGTTATTGGTACAGCCCAAAAACAAAGAGTTTTAACAAAACTGAAATGTCTTATTTGCAATTAATGTATGTTAGGGATGTAATAGTTGTTTTCACTAAAGCCAACAATATGTTGTGGATCTACACCATTTTCTCAAGAAAAGATTTTTTAAAATCCAAACCATTTTAGTTTTATACTATTTGAAAATTTAAAATACAATATTGTTGAAAGTAATGGAGGGTGACAAAAACATAGTTGACTAGATAATTATATTGTTAATGGTATCAGGCCAAAATGGCTGTACCAATTTCGCAAATCCTTTTTTTGTTGTGTTTCTTATAGTGGATAGAGATATTCATCATTAAGGCAGAACCTCTGTAGTGTAAAATAAATGTTTCAATTAAAAAAAGGCATTTTTTAAATTGAAGTAGTGTGGTAAGTGAAATTAATGTATTTTAACACACCAGATTTTTAATTGTTTGCCTCTTTTCTTGTTCTCTATTTTAATTATATTTTTGCTGCCCTGATTGGAGCACAGAGGACTACAAAGTTAAAAGAAACAAACAATTTATTCATGTATTTGTCAGCCATCCATATATTAATGAATTCAGCACTATTCTCTACACAATGATTGTAAATCCAAAGATTTACTTTTAAACACTTATTTTGAGGATATTTTTGTTTAACCATGAATATCATCAGTGTATTATGCAAATCTATGTCTAGTTTTTGGAAAACTGAAAATTAAAAAAATTAACAAAGAAAATCAAATATAAAGGCATTATTAATTTATTTGTACAACTCTCACGATATATATTCTTAAATATATATATTTTATTTGAAAATATAAGTAAATTAAATTATATTTTCATATTCTTATTCAAAATTATTTGATTAGAAATTATAACAGTTTATATCATTGAAATTAGTAAGAAACCTTCTTAAGTAGTGTGGTAAATAATTTTATTTTAGAGAAATAAAATGTTCCTAATAAAAAAAAAAAAAAGAACATCAAATAATGTGTCTTGGGTGGTGGTATTAGTACAATTCTAATTCTGTCCCGTTGGCTCACCTCAACCCTTCAGATCCAAGTTTAGCCAGAGACATGAGGGAGATTGTACATCTACAGGCAGGACAATGTGGCAATCAAATTGGTTCAAAGGTTTGATAATAACAGTTTCAACTAATTTATTTTATTAATCCAAGAGTAAATATAATGATCTTGGAAATAGAATTTGTAAAGATTTGAAATAAAACCACCATTCTCTAAACAGATTTTGGCTTTCTTTGTTTTTAAAAATTTTAATAGATATAATTGACCTCCATGAAATGATTAATTGCTCATATTAGACTCAATCTTAGCTCATAAAGTTTTATTAATAATGGATATTTGACAACAATAACAAGAAAAAATTCATATTATAAAAGAAATTTCATTCTAATGTTCCTTTATGGGTAGAAACATTTACATAAATAAACAAAAAAAAAAAAAAAATATATATATATATATATATATATATATATATAATATATATATATATATATATTATTGTTATCTAATAATTGCGTTTTATAATTACAGATCAAATTATTTTGTTAGCATTTCCTTATTATTATTTTTCCTAATTGTTATTAGTAGATAAATAAAAGAGAAAAAGCTAATTTTGTCTGAATAAAGTTGTGCCTGTTATATATTTACAATGATTTCAGTAATACTACAAGTTATTTTTAAAAAAAAATAATGCATTTGGTTTCAAATGCATTACAGTAATGTAATATTTTTTAAGCTAATCAGTAAACAAGAATTACAAATAAGTAAATGATTCAAAGCAAAAATAGACAGAAATATAAAAATATATACAATTGTGATTTCCTCAATATCTGAACTATTTAAAAAAATTAAATTAAAAAAAAGAAATAAAAAAAAAAGAAGAAACATCTGTAATAAGTTATATATATTTCCAAAGAAAATATTGATACTTAGTCACTATAAAAAGGATATGGTCAAAAAATGATATATTTTATCAAGGATGACTAAAATAATTAATTGAATAATTTAATCTCTCACAAATATAACAATAAGACAGGCTGTTTGTGAGGTATAAATAGATGTAATTTTAAATTAGTTATATGGTCATTCCACAAAAACAATTATAGACTTACAAAAACAGAATAAGAAAAAAACTCATGAATTCCAAAAGTCACAATATTTCTAAAGAAATGAATACCAAAGATAAGAAAAACTATTGCTATATTTCTGGAGGTGTAAGTTTATATGTAGATTTAACCATAGATATATTTATGTTTTTAATATTTTAAAGGGAAAAAAAGCTCAATATATCCCTTCTGATGAAACTGTTTAGAAAAAAACAGAACTTTGTCTGTATTAAGGAGCTGTGCACACAACGTTTAACTAATATTCCGTTTTACAAGAAAGAAAGATGACGAAAAACATTTCAATTTTAGTTATTAGATTAGTTTTTCTTCCAAAATATTAATATGATAATTTAGTATATATTTTCCTCTCCACTTTTATTGAAAATATTGTTATTTAAAATGATTATTTTTTTTTTTTTTTTACAACTTTAATATTAATAATGTTTATCTTAAAATAAATGTTTAAATTCCTTCTTTCTTGTCATAGGGGAGGATAAAAAAAACTAAAAAAGGTTTATCATAAATTTTACTTTATATTTAAAGTTGTTTCTGTTAATATTAGTTAGTTATTCAAAAAATGTTTTTTCTAGTTTTGGGAAATCATATCAGACGAACACGGAATCGATCCTACAGGAGTTTACCATGGGGATAATCCATTGCAGCTGGAAAGAATTAATGTGTATTACAATGAGGCATCTAGTAAGTAAAAATTAATCTTTTATTTTATTTTTTAAAGAATCATTCCAATTATTAAGCTTATTTATAGTAACAGAAGTAATTAAATATAGATAAACAAAATTTTGATATAATTAAATTTGTTTTAATGAAAATGACACTTTTTTTAATACTGTTGTTCTTGATCATTACCGAAATTATATAATAATGTTTTTACATACTCTTTCTAGGATGTTTTTACCCTAGTAGTTTAATATAAACAAGCTTTTTCAAATTCACATCTATTTCTATGAAGGATAATTAAAGAACACTTATACTCCTAATTTATTAAGTTAATCATTAGTCATTCATCTATACTCATTAAACATTCTAAATTATATACAGTATATAAACATGTGAATTATGTTTTTATGAGGCAATGTTAAAAATCGAAGTGCAGTAATTAACTTTTAATTTATAAAGAGTTGAAAATAAAAGGAATGATATTTAGTAGTAAACAGTAGACTATTTCCTGAAATAGGAGCTATCTTTCTGTTAGCTCAGTACTTCTCTGTCTTTCTACACTTGTGGTACCTCTTACTTGTTTCATACTTTTTATTGTGTCTCAAATATCAAAAATAATATGATCAACTTTCAAGTTGTACACTCATGTAAATGTAATAAATATATAAGAAGTACTTTACTCTTTAATAACGGCTTCTTCAGATGGGAAGTTTGTGCCAAGGGCTGTACTTGTCGATTTGGAACCTGGAACCATGGACTCTGTACGATCAGGACCTTTTGGACTCCTTTTCCGGCCTGATAATTATGTTTTTGGGCAATCAGGAGCAGGTAAGTTTATATAAATATCTAAAAATTTATTTATATTAACTAAAATAAACTAAACTCCTTTATATTCCAATGAGCATCAATGTCATCAAAAGTTTTTTATTTAAAAATTTGAATAATTCTTTTCATAGTAGAATTATGATTTATTTAAAAGATTTGAATTTATTAAAATAGTTAATCTTAAAAAAAAAAAATTTCTTTACAGCCATTTTAGGTCTAATGATCTATGGTTATATTTAAATAATACTGTATACATCACTATCACTCAGTAAAATTTACCTATATTACATTTATAATTTCTATAAATAATATATATTTTAGGTAACAATTGGGCTAAAGGCCATTACACTGAAGGTGCTGAACTTGTCGATGCTGTAATGGATGTTGTGAGGAGAGAATCGGAAACATGTGATTGCTTACAAGGTTTTCAACTTACACACTCTTTAGGAGGTGGTACTGGCTCAGGAATGGGAACTTTACTTATTTCTAAAATCAGAGAAGAATATCCAGACAGAATCATGAATTCCTTCAGTGTGATCCCTTCTCCTAAGGTATCCGTTTAAATAATTAATACACAAAAATTTTCATTCAATTTCTTCCTTTGTTGTTTTATTACTTATAATTAGAATCTAACCAAACCAAAGCCTTTTGTATGAACTATAGAAAAAAAGTATAAGTATAATAGCTAGTCGTTTCAATTAATGAATTTTATAAATTAATATATTTCCTTAATATATTATCTTAATTTATAAAATAAAAAGTACATCTGGAGGTTGCCATTATTTTTGTATGCGTCTCAAAAAACACTACAATGGATTACAAGAAGGTAGATATTAACTGATCTGGCTACCAAAGTCTTCTTGGGTTACCTCATATTCTAAGCTGAATGAAAAGAATTTTTTTTACTTTATTTTTTATTTATTTATTGAAATTTCCAACTGTACTTTATAATACAACAAGTAAATATGTTAAAAGAAAAATGACATGAAACAGACTTGTAGAGGAACTATTTTAAACTAGAAGATCTCAAGACCATCTTCTCTTCAGACACCTCGGAGGATTATCAGGAATCAAAGAGGAAGTAAAGGTTGAAACTAGTGGGTTGGGGTGGGAATGGAGTTTGTCATAGAAGGATGGATATCTGGTTTGGGACAAATCAGCAACATATGGAACATTTAGGTCTTTGTGGATGATTTCATTTGTGACAAAGTAAGAAGGATTTTGGATTGTAAGGAATGGATACGGGAAGAATTTGATGGTTTAGTAAAGCCCCATAGCTCAACATCGTAAGTCCATATAGACTCATGATGGACATGTAGATGAGCTATTTATAGTGTGGAAGGTTTGAGGGTCTGTCTAATAAGTGTTGATGTAATCGAAAGTGGCAAGCAGTTTCTTGTCGTTTCAGTCTAGTGTGCAGATTCCATGTGAGACGTTTGTCAAGTAAGAGTCCTAGGTAACGGATCTGTTTAACAGGGACTAGTGGAATATTATAAAAGGATACTGTAGGACAGGATGTCATTGGCTTACGATGAAGGGTAAAGATTATTTGGTGGGATTTGTTGGAATTTATTTTAATTCTCCAATTCTTACACCATATCTCAAGGTCTCTAATGTGGAATTAAAGGGTTTGAGAGGCAACAGTTGGATCGGTATTGACTGATAACACACAAATGTCATCAGCATAAGTGGAAAGGAAAGTGTTAGGATTGGTTGGGATATCAGCTGTATATACTGTGTAGAGAAGGGGTCCCAGGATACTGCCTTGAGGAACACCAGCGGACTGGGTAAAAAGAGATGAATAGGAACCATTGTGATTTATTTTGAAGGATCTGTCAGTGAGGTAGGACTGGATGATAAGGAAGTATGTTGGAGGGAGGAATTTTTGGAGTTTGTACAGCAGTCCTAGATGAAAGAAAAAAGTAATTATATATTTTAGAGGTTTACAGAAAAATAAATCTTGGCACTCCAGGAACCAAACCAGTACAGTATACCAATTATACTATGAATGGCCAAAGTGCTGTCCAAATACGCTTGATAATAATGGCCTGACTGTAATTGAATAATACATAAATTATGTGTGCATTTACTAAAATAATCTGGTTGTTAACCAATGTTGTAGGTATCAGATACAGTTGTTGAACCATATAATGCCACTCTTTCTGTGCACCAGCTGGTTGAAAATACAGATGAAACTTTCTGCATCGACAATGAAGCATTGTATGACATTTGTTTCAGAACCCTTAAACTAGTGTCACCAACTTATGGAGATTTGAATCATTTAGTATCAGTAAGTAAATTATTATATGTCAGTCTTGAAAGTCAAGAAAAATAATTTAATGATTGTGGATGTAATTAGTTGACCGTTGAGAATTATTGGAAGGAATTAGTCCGGGTGGCGGTCATTAAATGAAACAACTAAATAGTTTCAACTATTTATTATTTGCCAACGTTTCGACCCCCTTTGTGGGTTATCATCAGGGGATCAGTTTCCATTCTCCCACCATGCGCCCTGATGAATGGGGTCGAAACGTTGGCAAACAATAAATAGTTGAAACTATTTAGTTGTTTCATTTAATGACCGCCACCCAGATTAATTCCTTCTAGCAAAAATAATTTAAGTTTAATTTATTTTCTGCCTCTCTATCTCCTCCTTATAATGAAAATGAAATAGCTTATTTTGTTCTATAAATTATTATGATTGCTATCCTGTCCATAATTAATATTTGAATTTCCAGATAGTAGCAGTTTTAGAATATAGTTATTTTTCTTCTTATTAAATTTAAATAAATGTTATTTTTCAGATAACAATGTCAGGTGTTACAACATGCCTGAGATTTCCTGGGCAATTAAATGCAGATTTAAGAAAGTTAGCTGTAAATATGGTTCCATTTCCCCGTTTACATTTCTTCATGCCAGGATTTGCTCCTCTGACTGCAAGGGGTGTACAGCAATATCGTGCCTTGACTGTTCCTGAACTCACTCAACAAGTAAATTTAAAATTAATTATAAAGTTTTTAGCTTAAATTAACTCCTCCCTCTTTATTGGCAGCACCATGTTAGTTAGACTTTAATGGAATTCAATTTGACTAAACTGAGCAATCATTATTATTAAAACATATAGATAAGTAGAAATAAAAAGGAAATCTTAATAAGGAAAAGTAAAGTAAAGCATACTAACATAATCAATCATATTCTATAAATGAGAAAGGTTCACATTATTTTATAAAGAGGAACTAGGAAATCATCTTGAGACATTTCCATTGAGAATAAATCAAGTTCAATTCATACTTCTTCCATACTAATTCAATTAAGATTAAATGATATAAATATTTATATATAATTTCAGATGTTTGATGCAAGAAACATGATGACAGCTTGTGATCCACGTCATGGGCGTTACCTCACTGTAGCAGCTATATTCCGTGGACAAATGTCAATGAAGGAAGTAGATGAACAAATGCTCAGTATACAAAATAAAAATTCAGGGTACGATTTTTACTTTGTTGTTGTTTAGCTAACACAAACCTATATTTGTTACAGAATAATTGTTGTATTCATATAGATTGATTTCTCATATAAAACCAAAAAATCACAATTTCATATAACCAAAAATAAATACTTAAAAGATTTATATTTTACATTAGCAGCCAATAGCCATGAATTGTTTTATTTTTTTCAATACGTTTCAGTTTGTATAAGTATAAATCATCAATGAAAAATTAGAGATTAGCCATTGACGAAACATGAACAATTTTCAGTACTCACTAATAGTTAAAACTTTTTAGGAAAAGTGTTAGTAATTAATTTCATTATAATTGAATTCTTTATTTATCTTTTTTTTCATGAAGTCACATTTATTATAATATTAAATAACATTTTTGGCATATTTCATTTTAGATTCAAAGTAAAACAAATGATTCTGAAAGGAAATTAAAAAAAAAAATAAATAAATAAAATAATAATGGATATAAATTATGTTTAAATTGAAACAAAAATATGATGATGAACTTGTTAATGGAGAGTCAATGTACAAAGCATGGCTCCTTCATCAACAAAAATAACATTATGTTTGTGAATGAAAACTAAGTAAATTTATAGCAGCCTTTTTTTTCCCAGGTACTTTGTGGAATGGATTCCAAATAATGTTAAAGTAGCTGTTTGTGATATAGCACCGAGAGGGCTTAAAATGTCTTCCACATTTATTGGAAATACAACCGCCATTCAAGAAATATTCAAAAGGATTTCAGAGCAGTTCACTGCAATGTTCAGAAGAAAGGCATTTTTACATTGGTATATTGGTGAAGGAATGGACGAAATGGAATTCACAGAAGCAGAATCAAACATGAATGATTTGGTTTCAGAATATCAACAATATCAGGTTGGGATAATTAATTAAGTTAAAATGAGGTTTAATTTAAATTTATCTTCTTCTTTTTTCCAAGAATTAATATTAATTTATTTCACAAACAGTGGTTCAGATATGTTTCGAATGATTTTCATAGAAAAAAAGTTAATTGAATATAAGAAAGGAAACATAAATTGACACTCATAAATTTATAACTATATTACAAAAGTACAGAAAATAAAGATGTCATGTCAAAAAATGTTCAGTACTAGGACCTTTTCCTTACCTGCAGTTTATTTCAGACAATTTGAACACTATAATCCGTTTCCCTTTTGCCAATCCACAGTACACTGATGTTTTAAGGGTTCAAAATCCAATAATATTCAATGGAGATTATTCAGAATTCCTCAATGAAAGTAACTGACCTTTACCCTAACTAGATTTGACAACCCTGGATATCTCACGTTTAACAGTCATTGTTGGATCCACTAGATCCAGGACTGCATTCTTTATAATTTTATGGAATAAGGACCATTTAAAAGGGGTTTAAGCATGATAAGAAACTTGAAGCTGAATGTATTAAGTATATAGTTAATTGTGTTTTTTATGTGCCCAAGCATGACTTATGAATGGATAGAGCCACAACTTGGGAATGAATGTACCTCATCTGTCCACTAAAGTTTGGCTAGTGAATGATGCTATGTCTTTAAAACAATATATCTTCACAATGGATTGATAGAGAAAAGTGTGTTTGCATACACTGAAAATGTTAAGTAACCTTTCCCCAGTCATGTATTACATACCTACCCACATTCTTTGCAAAGAGGTATAAATTCCTTTCTTCCAGTTTGATCCGTTTAAAATTATTAATCAGCAAAGGTTTCACTGGTTCTCTTGTTCATCTCTTTTAGGAAAATTCCCCCTTTCTTACTCAATATTATTATTAAATCAATAGACTATATATCTGTAACTAGCAAACAAATAATATTGTATAGCCCTATATCTGACATTGCTATATTTTATTTTTCAGGAAGCCTCTGCGGAAGATGAAGAATTCGGAGAGGATGAAGAAATGATTCCAGATGAAGAGGAGCATCAGGAAGATGGGAATTAAAGTACTTTTCATTCCATGCAAATAAGTAAACTAAAAAGTTTATTATTTTATTTCAGGATGGAATTTTGAAATTTGAATAGGATCTTGTACCAAATAAATGATAGGTCATTTTGTAAACTTTTAATCTAAAATGCCAAGTACTGAATAAAGTTTTAGTTAGAATTACTTTCAATGGCCACATATTTAATTTATTCTTGTTCAAATACATTATTATGCTAGACATCTTTGTTACATTTACAAATAAATTATCTTATATATAAAGTCTATCTTTTTGTTTTGACTCCCTATTTATTTTTTTATTTTCACTTAACTACAAATGAAATATATGTAGGGAAAGAATAGTAATTGTGAAAATTTTAGTCCTAATGAACCTCAAAAATGAAATGGAAAATTGACCAGGCATTTTGTTAATAATATGTTTTTTTATGTCAGGAACATGATTACTTAATACATTGATTCTTAAGCAACCCTTGTTATTCACACTGGCATTATGCAGCGATTATAATAATTGCTAATATAATAAATAGTTGTTAAGGAAGACTATCACAATAGCCATTCTGACTGTGGTTTTTTTAATGCAGATCCATTCTTTGTATCTACCCCCACTGCATTTTGAATGTGGATTTCATTACTCAAAAAAAAAAAAAAAAAAAAAAAAAAAAAAAAAAAATTACTAATTCAATTTAATACAAAATAAACAAAAAGAATTTTATTTTGTAACCTACCCGGAAAAACAAACCTGAACTTACACATTTTTATCTTTTGTTAAATTTATTTACATTCTAATATTTCTTCAAAATTGCATTTTGGGTTTCACTTCAAAACCAATCAAATTGATAACTATGAAGCAGATGGGCAAGATAGTAGAATAACTAAACAGACGTAACTTTGGTAAACACTTTCCCTTTCCATTATATAAATATTATTACAAATAAATACATTATAAATAACTACTATGTGCTACAAACAGCTTTATTTTATCAAAATACTAAAATGAGATAATGTAATTAATGCAGTTTTAATTTTATAAACATACATATATTTTGCCAGTCAAAGCTTGAAATCGGATCAATTAAATTTTATGTTTCTATCGAGTTTCATCACTTTATATGGACAAATCAGCTTATGATTATAATTTTATAAATTATAATAATCAATATAAACACTTTTCAACAGTATAGGTCGATCTGAAAAAAAAAAAAAAAAAAAAAAAAAAAAAATCTGGAATCTATAATTAATGAAAACACATGAGCAACTTATGATAGATGAGAGATAATGTTAAGTTCATATTTTGAAATAATTCTCTAGAGACAAAAACTTACTATCACTAAAAATTGAACAACAGAATAGTTAAGTGGAAAAACTGAAGTAGTTGGAATAAAAATGATAATAAATTCTCAAAAAGCTTTAATTGTTTCTAGATTCTATTTATTACATTTGTATTTTTTAACATAATAGTAAACAATTAAAGAAATATATGCTATCAGTATATATGTAAAAAAAAATCCTATTAATTTTATTTACCCCAACAATTAATGTAGTAAGGAAAATATTAATCTTGGATTCTGATAGCATTTCAACTATAAAACAGTCATACATTTTTTCTCTATCTTCAAAAATAACTATAAATAAGTTATTGAATTGTTTGCTTTATTTATTTAACGTCACTTAGTGCTACTGTGGCTAATCGGGCGGTGCTACAGTGGGAGTACTAAATTTTGCCTATCCAGGTTTTATTAGGATAGAGATCTTTAACAAGAACCTTACATTGTATAAGCTCGCGACCACCTTTTTACGCCCTCTACAAAGGACAGCATAACTAAGGATTTTTTACTCCCATTAAAAATCCTAGGACCACCTGCGGGTTAGAACCCATGACCTTTGGCATAGAAGGCTGTTATGCTAGCCACTCTGCTACAGGTGATCCCAGTTATTGAATTAAATCATATTTAATCAGCCGCCATTTTAAAACTCTTAAGTGTTGTTTTTTTTTTTCGATTAAAAAGGTTCATTAGTGAAAATAATGAACCCAAATCCAGAAACTCAAGTTTTATTAATAATTTCCAATAATAGATCATTTCATGAAAACGAATGTTTCCTTGGAAACTAGAAGGAATTCAAATGGAAACTATATGGCAATGGAAAGAATTTATTTGAAAATTATGTAATAGTAAATATTTATTCCATTTCATTCTCAAAGTTGTATTCATATGTTATGTATCATGTAGTAGCTGGGGTAGATTGATTATCAGTGCAAGCAGCTAATACTTCATAGCATTAAGAATTTATAATGATGGAGTTTTAGCTGACTGTTGAAACTATGAAGGATAAGTTGGTTGGGAGGTACCACACCGATCATCAAGAAATAACTCACTAATAAAGAAAATTATTCTATTTTTGTGCTGACGTTTCAGCCTACAGTTTGTGCCTTCATCATGAAGAAGTAGGAAGTATGATCCAACCAATTTCTCCATCATATTAAGAAATTACTATTCACCTGGTGTTATAATGGCAACATAAATATGCAAAACTACATTTAAACATTCTAAAAAAATCTCAAAGAATTAATCGAGATACATATTACTAATTTATCCTTTTAAATTTTACTCATAGTACAGGAAATGAAGCATTTTGGCTCGCAATTTTTTCGTCCAGCATCGAATTACGTGAAATTTTCACAGAAGGTAGGGAATAGTCCAAGAATCATTTTCTACATCATGCTAAAACCTGGGAAAATTTTTTACTACATTTTAACTATAGGAATCGATGGTTCTTTATGTTTTCTTTGTAAAAATAATATTTTTTGACTTATTGACAGTTGAAAGTAACAGTTTTGCAAGGAAAAATTGATGTTTAAAAAAGTGTTTTTGCGAATAACTGGAAAAATATTGTAGAGAGCCAAATTGTAGTTTAAAAAAAAAAAAAAAAAAAAAAAATGATTTTTCTACGACCAATATGAACCGAGATACGGCATGTTAATGATTAACTTTTTTAATATGAAAGATTTAAAGTCAAATAACAGGAAAAATTTGCATTTTTCAAGGAAAACTCATTGGATCTTGTTAAAAATAAAGCGACTTATGATCAAAAGCCCCTACTTTTTTCTATGAAAAAAATCAGTGAAAATAACCCCCTAAATAATAACACCCAAGATATTTGACCAATTTAAAATGACTAATTTTAGAAAAATTGAGTTTAAAGAGAAAACAATTTTTTGCGATTTGTATTTTTCACCCTTTTATTCAAAATATCTCAAAAATTACTGGAGATACAAAAAAAATGATAGAGCAATAAATTGTATCTTGTTTTAATGACTTAAATTCACTATTTACAAGCGAACACCACCTTTTCGAGCCCTTTAAACTCACCCCGTTAAAAAACTAAGAGATAAAAAGTGCACAATGGCACAATGTAGTAAATGATCTAGAGGGTGAATGAGCCTGATTCCAAATTTTTATCTAAATCGATGAAGAACGAAAAAATTGCGAGATTTTGTAATTTTTTGAGCTATATTTCTTGTACTATCAGTAATACTGTAGATTCTAAAGCACAAATTTTCATTTTTTTTTTTTTCAAATTAATCAAACCCAATAGGTTCATATAGAAAACCAATGCTAATGATTTTCAATGTTTACAGAGTCCTAATCTTTTTATTCACAATCTTAAAATTACAATCACAGGAATGAGTGGATTTTGCACATGGCATTGCCAACATGTTAATTTTTTCTTGAGTTAGGCCATTAACTGATTTCTATCTTACTAAATGTATTTTAATTTAGAAGCTCTGTCCTATGAGCAGAAATAAAACATGGGGATTTTAGTGTAACACTAGATTTACAAACAATTTAATTAAAATGTTATTGATGAAGTCATTGAGATGAAGATTTGCTTAGATATTAAATCAATATAACAGTAACAATTAAAAAAAATTTTTTTTGGCCTTGGAGAGAATTATCTCATTTGTATAAATTACCTACATAAACTTTATCTAAATGCTTTTCAATTCGTTGAAGAGGATAGAATTAAAGGGTAATAATTTAAAATAAATATATTTATATCCATTAATTACAATATATAAACAAATCAATTATACTATATTAAATTTAATTCAACAGAATTCAATAATTAAGGTCTCCTTTCCTTAAGGTTTAAAGAAAATGAGACAAATCACGTTTAAGTATTCTTGTAATAATATTCTAATCAGAATAATTTTAAATTAAGTAACTAAAGTTAATTTTTAAATCACAATTAACACTAGCATATGTAAAAAATACACTCCCCATCTAGGCACTTCCCGGGCCCTGAATAAATAACAAAATGTATATCAAACAATAAAATCAAGTAATAAACGTAATAATTTACTAATAACAACAAATGAAATAACAAATCTGTTTTCAAAGAATACAATACAAATAAATGAAATGAACAATAATAAAAAAATACCAGTTACACTTCCATTTTAAATAACTAATATTTATAATTAAATCAAAATTAAAGACATAATTTGAGAAAAAAATAGTTGAAACAGAATGATATTTCTTTCCAGAAACAATAAAATGAATGATTAAACTTGAATAAATAACAGCACACAATTTAAAATTGTGCAAGTATAAAAACAAAATACAAACATAACTAAAACAACAAAATACATTAAAGAAAAAATTTACTCCTAAATTAAATTTAGAAAAAATATATATTATAATCAATTTAATAATAAAAAGAACTAGAAACAAAATTTATTACATGTTGAAGTGAAGACAACTTATCCTTTTTCTATTAAGTTCAATACAAAGTAAAATAAAATTTTAATATTGAACTTTCACATTAAGTCATAACATTCTCTTTTAAGGCACTTTCTGATTTTCAAAAAACAGAGTTTAATAAAAATAAGCTTTCAGTTCTTCATTTACTTATTAGTCCTTTATCTTCCTTGATCTGAATACAGCCCCTGTTTTATCACTAAAAAAACTAACAATAGCAAAACTTTAAAAAAAATGATAATAATGAAAACAAGTTTGTACATTCTTATTTTATAGAAGAGAGGAACCATGTGCATGTTAAGTAATAACAAAATATTTATATAGTAATATCTTGGAATCAGGTTCACATCGGCTTAATACTAAATCAAAAGCTTTCACAGTAAGAGGTGTATTGTTAATGAAAAATATATCACAACAGGTATTGCTCAAGTTTTATAAATATCAATATACTTTTTTTTTAACCTCATCAATCAGAAAGTTGTGGCTAATGCTTGATGGATTAAAATATAATAAACACTAAAATATATATTATTTTGGGAGATAGAACTCTTCTTCACCTAGACCTCACTGATATTCTGTGAAAACCTCACTGTCCATCTAGATATCACATAGGAATCACATACTTATAAAGCACAAAATATTCTTGAGATTCATTTTAGTAACTATTAAGGTTGAAGTATAGCTTATTTTAGGACCTGCAGTTTCAATAAAGGCAACAGCTTCCCATTTCCCCATAATCTTCAACACATGGAAGGAATTTCTAGACGGTTACTTCAAGGTTTATTTTATTTAAAGTGTTGTATGCTTTGTAGCATTTATAAGTTAACATTGATATAATGATAAATATAGAACTAAACAAAAAGATAAAACAGACAGGTAATTTTAAATAAATATGTAGTGTACAGTACTATAAATGAAATAAACATGAAAATATGATGCTGGTTAGAATTAGGAAACGAAAAGGTAGGCAATAGTAAACAAAGTGGGTAAATGATTTTATACAGTAGTTATTATTAACAACTATAATCAGGCTAGGATCTTAAAAAAAAAAAAAATTGATGAGTATCTTTTTTTCCATCTATATTTCACAATAAGTTAATTTTTAATTTGATGAAATTTAAATTAACAATATATAAAAAAAAAAATAATAATAATAAATAAAAAAAAAAAAAATGCTAAGCTGAAAAAAACAATTTTTTTATTTTAATACACATTTAATGGTAAAATATCTAAATACATTTAACAGGACAAGATTACATATTTTTATAAATTAAGGTACAAATATGTATTACATAATAACATATTTATTAGTTAAATTTAGTATAACAGCCTTTTATTTTTTCATTTATTCCCTTTTAAGAGAGTGGTTGAACTTGACACTTTATGATATTTTCTTCTTCTTTCACCGTTCTTCCAAAATTCTTTTCATAACAGCCTTTATTAAGATAAATACATTTTTTCCAATTTTAAATTTTCCCATTTATAGATCATAAATATAAAACTGATCTCTTTCACTCAATAATAAAGCGATCACCTGTAGCAGGGTGGCTAGCATAACAGCCTTCTATGCCAAAGGTCACGGGATCAAACCTGCTAGGATTTTTTAATGGGAGTAAAAAATCTGTTAGTTATGCCGTCTTCCGCAGGGATGTAAAAAGGTGGTCCAGAGCCTTTGCTATGTCAGGTACTCATTAAAGATACCTATTATAATTAAACCTGGATAGGCAAAATTTACGACTCCCACTGTAGCATCGTCCGATTAGCCACAGTAGCATAAAGTGACGTTAAATGAACCTATGTTTAGAAGCTGTGTAGAATAAGAAATAACTATACAAAAAAGGGATCTCAAACAAAAACGAGCAAACCCTAAAACAATATTATAATGCAAACTAAGAAGCTAATAAAAGGCAGCAAATAAATTTTGGGAAAAGAACAGTGAATTAATTGATACGTGAATGATGAGTCAAAAAAGCAGTTTGGCGTTGAAGAATTTAATAGCAATAAAAAATCCCAAAACAATGAGGACTGGACCTAACAAAATAGATATCTGGATTCATTATTTTTCAAGCTTATACAAGGAAGAGAGACTAGACTGGCATATATTACTCAAACAGCAAGTAGGGTAATAGAAAACAGAAAAAAGGGAGACTTGTACCAATATTAGTTAACAAAATAACTGCTGCTCTCAAGGGAATGAAAAACTACAGAACTGCTGGAACAGGTTACCACCAGTACCTTGAGATATCTCTCAATTGAGTTAGTAAAAAATCGACCTAAAGAATTTATTAAGCTCCTTTCTAGGTATATGAATTCCTGGATAACAAAAGGTAAAATACCCAAAGAATGGTAAACTGGCCATATTACTTTGATGCTTAGAAAGAAAATAAAAACATTTGGCACACAATGAAGAAGTACACCAGAACTTTGTTGACTTACATAAAGCATATGATAGTCATTATAGAAACTGAGGGAGACACTCAAAGATTTCAATATAAGTCCCATTTCTTATAAAAAGCCAATACTATGATGCCAAATCATATGTTAAAACTGGAGCCTCTGTTAGCACTATATTCTCCATAACAAAAGATTTGAAACAAGGATGCTCCCGGTCATCAGTTCTCTTGAATATTCATTTAGAATAAATTGGGTAGCTGAGTCAATAGTATAGAACAACTGAAATGGACATCAGAAAAAAAAAAAAAAAAATGAAAAACAGGAAGGTCAAAATTAGGACCCAAAATCTGGATTTACAACTGGTCTTTAGAGTAAAGCAGTGTCTTTAAAAACAAAAAAATATATCAACAAATCGTTCATAGAAAGTGTTAGTCTCTATTCAGCTGAGTCTTAAACATAGTCACTCAAAAAGACTTTTAGCTCTAAAAATGCACTATTGCAGGCAATCATGTGGTCTCTCGGATTAAAAACACTTACACTGTGTATAAGTTGAAAATAAATTCCCTTATTACTTCCAACATTTCAGCTACTACACTTCCAATGAAATCCTAATTAAGTCCTATAAGCATCAGCAGTGTCATTTAATAAAACATAGTTTACAGGCTTTTCTACTTGTCACAAATGTTATATTGTGTACAATAAGGGCGATGGCATACAGGGCTGGCTGCCGGGTGAATGGCTATTCTGCAGGACCGGTTGTTGATTTCTGTCACAGGTACTATGCCAGCTCTAACTATGTCTCTATCTTATCAATGACTGATATAATCATAGGGTTATAATCAGGTTTGCTGGCAACAGGCTAAGAGTGCCATGGCCCTGACAGTGTGAAATAATCAGTAAAATGGGTTGTATTAATTGACACATGACTGTTTGTAGAGGTGTATAAGACTTTATTGACGCAGATTTATTTAGTGAAAGGGATCATATCTATAATTATGACATACATACATATATATATATATATATATATTATATATATATATATATATATATATATATATATTTATATATATATATATATATATAGATACATATTTATGAATATATTTTCTTTTCTTTTTCCCTTGTGATCTATAATGTCCATATCAACCCTGCTGGTCTTTCTTCTCCAGATTGATTCTCCCAGCTAAAATAAGATGTCAGGATATAGTGGTAATAATTGCTTAACAGATGAAAATTTCCCATTGAAACTTGTAACTTTGTTTAATATTTATCACCACTTTTTTTGTTTGTATCTTCTATATATTTCTAACCTTCAAGCACCACTTCAGCATGAACTTAATATTCATTCAATCTTTATGATTATTTTTTACAGCCTTTCTTTTTGGCTGTATTGCTAGTAAATATGTTTTTTTTATGGTATTTTTTCTTGGCATTGTATCCTTTGAGATTATTTTATGATTAAAGTGAGTGTACAACTTTATATATTAAAATAAGATATATATATATATATATATATATAAATAAATCCTTAAAAAATTCCAGGTTTATTATTTTTTATGTTGCCCATAGAACATCTCCTTTTTTCGGGTCCATGAATAATCTTCTTCGATATACTTACCGATTCCTGGAATTGAAGAGGATATAATTATACATTAAATGATAAAAATATTGAAGGGGTTAGTATTAAATAAAAAAAATGAGAATTGTTATGCCGAAAACACAAATTAGAGTATAATACTTGATATAATTTTGACTCAAGAATACTTATCGATTCTAAGGAAATATCGATTTTAAGATTGCGCGTTCACGCAATAATTTATTTTTAATTTTTGTGATTTCTCAAATATTGGTATTGATTATTTGTTTGTCGAATTTCATTTACAGACACAAATTGAATGTGAACCCCTGAATTCAATTTTAAAAAATCTGTAACTTAAAAAGAAACAATATGCTTAATGGAGTGCATAATCGTAAAATCGATACGTGCGCAATGGGTGACATAAATATAAAAATTGAACTTAATATCAAAGAAATCATATAGAAGGAATTTCTAATGAATTCGATTAGGTGTACTATAACTGAGAAATATTTGTTTTTGCCCCAACTAAAACCTTTTGATTCAATTTTTCTATTGCATACTAATGCTACTGGATACTGTGAGTTCACACTCTAGTTGGTATTCACAATCTTTGTCACATCGTGTTATTTTATTCTTCGTTTTTTTTAAATAACAAACTGTAGGTCACTAAATAACGGGAGCAGTACAGTAAACCTGATATGTGCTAAACGCATTGCTACTTGTTATAGATCGCCACACTTTTTGATGTGTCAAGAGTTTGGAGGATTTTAGTTGCTTCGGTTCATCAAATGGTTTTCAAACATATATATAATCCTACAACAGCTATTGATAAATAAAATTTTCACAGATAGACAATTAATAAATTGTATAAACACGAGTTTACTACAATTAATAAAGTTGCAACTTATGCCACGGATCGCGCCACCTGTTTAACAGGATATCAGAACTTTTGATGCGTCGCTCACGATCGTGGATTTAGTTTTATAATAAAATAAGACATCAAGTGGCTCATATTAGCAAGTTTCTCCTTAATGTGCTAAATAACTCAAAAAAAAAAACTAATAAGAAGGGTCTGACAACTCTTTTAAATTACAAGGAGTACCAACAACCTGATGTTTATATTTGTTTAAAAATTACTTTAATTAGGCATGGGTAAAATTAACGAAATCGTTTCACTTCAACAAACCAAATAACAGATCACTGAAATTAAGTGAACTTGTATAATCTTAACCATAGACAGCTTCACCTAATAAATTTAGAAAGACAGAAGTTATAATTAATATTACCATTGTCACTTCCTTTACATAGAACAGACCTTAAAATTAGGATGATTATCATTTATATAACAAGTTAAGTAAGACAGTGAGTACTCAAAATAATTATTTTCAATATTCCATATCATAACAAAAGCATATGTTAAAGATTAAGGTACTACAGTAAAACATAAACTAATTTTTACCTTGAAATATGTCCTCGATTCAATGTTCATAAAAGTAAGAAGATCTTAATCTCTTCAACAAATTATACTTCTTCATAAGTTGAGCACCTTGAATTCACTTTTCTCCAACATAGTTTATTTGAATCACTAATCCAAACTTGTGAAAATTCACATCTTATTTCTTTAATTTGAAAAACCAATATTTCTCCTGATACACATTATTAAGTTAATCAATACCTAATTAGGCATTAATCTGACACATAACTTCATTTAGTCCATATTTTTTACTTGTAATTCATAAGTAAACATAACTTTCCCACAGTTAATTTAGACCCAATCTCAAATCAACTGTCACTTTCTAAATCTGGGAAAAAAAGGATCTGGTAGAAAGCAATCCTGGTGTCAGCATCAAAGAGTGCCGTTAAGTTTATTTTATTTTCTAGGCATTTAAAAAGAAAAAATCGTTTTATTCACTCCATCAAAAAAAAAAAAAAAAATCTTACCCAAATTAACAACACCTCCCCTTCTCCCTCCAGCAGGCAATGGCTAGTACAATTATTGTGTGATGGGTCATGATAATTTAGAAGTTTTCAATTTAAAATAATAAATAATTTTTTTAAAAATCAGCTTCTAACAGAATGAAATGTGCATCCCCTGTTTTTTGCTCAAAAAATGTTTTTACTAATTTTTTTTCTTAATTAAAAATCTTTATCTGCACTATCAAGCAAATGCTAACAATCCGCAGATGGGTTTAAACTAAAAAATGGGCACAATTTTACAGACAATTTGGAGTGGTTTATCATCAAATCTAGCATGTATTCATAATTTATCTGCTATCTGTCTAAGTACCGAAAATAAACCACAATTGGTCAGGTCTTATTTGGTTTATTCTTGTATAAGTAAACCACTGAAAATATTACCTAATCAACTCTTCAATAATGAAAAGAACAATATTAATAATTCTAGAAACAAGAAGAATCAAAGTTCAGTAATTAATTTTTACTTTGTATAAATCGTGAGCATTATTATCAATAAAAGGGAGAAAAGTGATTTTATTAGTTAGGAAAACTATAGAAAATATACGATAAAGTAAAATATAAGCCAACGTCGGCACTATTAAATTAGGTTTATACTTAATTATATGTTGATTTGACTGCATCCTCAACTAACTTCTCTAAAATATATGCCCTATAACATCAGCTGTGTCTCTATCAAAACCTTTTCATGAAATTCTCTGACTTTTTAAATATAATTTTTGGAAAAAGTCAAGATCATCATCAAATTACTTATAACATAATCTTAATTGAATTGATCTACATACTTACTAAATATTGCGAAGCAATAAATAGCTAAGACAATTTCTTTATAAAATAGTTAATGTTGTTGATCCAATGTTGCTGGATACTGTGTTTTCATCAAGTAGGGCGAGAGGAAAAATGTTTGGTACCAAACTATTTTTCTTAGGGATCTTCAGTAACAATCTTATTTTATATAATATGTAGCATTTTTTCAGAAAATATTAACCACCATCAAGAAATATAAAAAAATTCTGATATGAAAAATTTACCCTGCTAGCATAGAGTATCGCAATAAAGTTAACTTATAGTGAAAAATAAAATTCTGATACAAAATTCGAACTTGCATGAATTTATTTCTAATATTAGTCCTTAAATTTAGATGTTTATAATAAAATAAAAATCTCTCAACTTTTTTAGGTTAAAAAAATCCCATGACATTCCAGATCCGATATACACCTTGAACCTTGAATCAGAACCCATCCTCAATAAAAAAAGTTCCTCAAATTATAAAACAAGTTCCAAAATATTTACAAATTAATTTTTTTTATATTAAGAATCAGTCCACCAGAGTAACCAAAATAGTGAGTAAAAAATATTCAGTGAGTTTTTTATAAAGTGGTTTTTAGCTCTGATCTAAAATTCTATGATCGCTGGTTTAAACAACTTACCTAAAATTAATGATTTATTTTTAACATAATCAATATAAGATATAAAATGATGAAAACATATCTATTTCAAAAATAGAAGAGGAATATATTGCAAATACATAATTGATAAAAATGTATAATAAGAATAGTTTACAATATTCCTGATATACAAAATAACTATCTATACAAGTCTATTAAAAAAAACTTTACAACATGAAATATGATACAATTTGTACAACCAACTAAAGCTAAGTGTAACATATATAATTTTTATATACATTTTAAACAATGAAATTATACAAATGTGTTATATTATTATAAATAATTTATAATATTTCCAATGGAACTTAATTGTTCTGAGATCAAACTAATTTATTTTTATACATATTTACATGAGTCTAGTAAAATATTTAACAGTCTGTTTTCTAGAAGTATTTGCAAAAAGATTTTTCACAATAACATATAAGAATCACATAAACATTAAAAAAATACACGAGTTATATGACTATAACAAAAATAAATTAATATCATCTTTCTTGTAGAAAATGAATTTTAGTAATATCCCATACATGGTAGCCATATTTCTTTGAGTAATACATAAGTTTTTTGTTAAATTGAAGTACTTTAGGTGTTTGTGAACAAACAGTAGTTACAATAAGTTTTATATTGTTGAGGTTTGAAGCTGATTGCAACAGACGGAATACATTTTCATCAGGGATTAGAGTATTGCCATATACAATCAGTACTATTTGGGGACCGATCTGTTTCGCTCCATGAGAATTGATTAACTTTTGTAAATAATAAGGGATATCCCCTCCAGTTTCAAAAACAACTTTAGAATCAATTTTCTCTGGGATATTTTCAATAAAAAGGCGGGAATAACGAAAACCACATACATCAGTATAAAGGACAAGTTTTTTGTCATTTTCAGAAAAATATTTTGCTTTGAGTAGTTCCCTTAGTTGTCTCCTGTTACGCAACCATAAAGTTTCCACATGAGTCATTAGCGAATGACTATTATCCTGCTTAACCTCCTTCAAATGAATTCTTACTTTGAATATTTCATTATGATAATGCTTTAATTCGTGTCTTTTTTTATCATCATCAACTTTATCACTAATTCGTTGAATTGGACTTTTTTTATGAATTGCAGTCGACTCATCTTTATCTATATTATCTAATTTAATTTTTGTTTCTTTCTTATCAGAAGTAAGTTGGACATAATTTTTAGCAAATCCTGATACAATCAAACTATTTAGGTTAGACATATGTTGAATTGGACTTTGTTTCAGTTCAGGAACTATTTTTCTTCTTTCAGGAGATAAACTTGAAGGTTTTGCTTCAAGAGTAATCATTTCATTACAATCATTTTTTAAATAATCTTCAAAAGATCTTTGTTTTTCAAGAGGTTTTTCACTTCTATAGTTGGAATTTAAATCACTGCCAATTAATGAATTGTCTTTGGAAAACTTATCGTCATTGTAAACTGTAGAAAATAAATTTTTATGTTGCTCATCTCCACTACTACAATTAAAAGACAAATTATTTTCATTCTCTTGGCAAGAACAGATACTTGGAATTTGACTAATTGGGGTATCATGTGAAGTATTATTAATTTTGTCTTTACAATAAAAACAAACGTCAATCGAATCATTCTTCTTGATATTGTGTTTGGCTGTTAAAGTGGTAGAATTGCTACATGTTGAACAGTCGGTAATGCAAATTTTATACCAACCGTGTTCTGTTTTGTCGGAGTCGTTTGATGCACAATTAAATTTACTTCCATCTACTACATTTTTAAAGTCATCACTTTGGTTTTTAATCAAACATACATTATCAAAATCTTTGAAATTATTTTCTTCTGTTGTAACCAATACTGTTTTACACTTTTCTTTTTTATTATCGGCTGATAGATTTGAAGAACATTCTCCTATTTCTTCAACTATAGGTGAATGAAATGATTTATCACATGAGTAAGTGGTCTCTATGTTTGAGTGAATCTTGGAATCTTTAATTGATAATTGTTTTTCTATATCCCTAAAGGGAAATTCATTATTTCGATCTGTTACAATTACATCACCTTTTTTTCTAATACTACCCATTTCACAATTAACAGCCATTGAATGTTCTATACCTTTCAGATTATTTTCAATCTCAAGAGATAATGTAGTTTCATGAGTAGTCACAGCAGTTTTGAACTCTTGGACTTTTCGTTTATTTGCTTGTACTAGAGTTTTAAAACATTCACTGAGTTCAGCGTCTAAGGATGGAGACATTGTAGAATCCTCAGGATTCACATTACACTTCTGATGGAATACAGGATCATCACAAAATTCATGGGTTTCCGAAACCAATTCGTCTTGAGAAATATTTACTTCAGACGGTACCACTACAAGATTCAGTTGGGTTTCCTCCTCTTTCAGTTGTTTAGAGGCATGTGTAATTTCTGCAGGGTTTTCACTATTGTTAGTTTCAGAAGCCTTGTTTTGGAAAGATGCCTTTTTTTTAGTTTTATAAGAATCCTTAGGTTTTCCTTTTCTTCCTTTAATTTTGGAAGATTTAGATGTTTCAATTTTTAGGTTTGTAGTTGCTTTAGAGGAATTCTTCAATACTTTCAGTGATTTTTTGGATTTTAATTCACAAGACTCTTGATGATTTGAGGAATCAACAAGTAAATGATTTATAGTTGGGATTTTTGAATTAGCTTCATCTTGAAGTCCATTAGAAAATTCAGAATTCAACTTTGACGACTCTTGAACAAAATGAGGTTCATAAAGAACAGGAGATTTATCTGATTTTTTTGTAAAGTTAGAAATACATTTGGGTAACACAGGCTTTATCTCAGTTTCCTTTGAACTTTTAGATTCCATTTGAGTAATTTCCGCTGAGTCTAATTTAGGAGACTGTAAATCTTGATCCGAAGAATAACCATGAGACTTTAAATTTACTTTATCTTCAAGAAAATTACTAAATTCAGAATTAAATTTTGATAGGTCTGATTTCTTTGAAAATTTAGAAACACATTTAGATGAATCCAACTCTACCATATCTTCTATACTTCTGGATTCCATTTGAATTTCTAAATTACTTTCAGAATTCTCTTGAAATCTTGCCTGTGAAGTGGAAGTTTCATTTTCCAATAGACAATTTTCATGGAATTCTGAATCTTCAGTAAACAACTGTGATTTTAACTCAGCTTTATGAGTAGTATCCATTGAGTCCAATTTAATAGAAGATTCATCACACTCAGATGCCTGCAAATTAATACTATCATGAGAAGTACATAAGGAAGACACCACAGGAGATATTCCAGAAATATTTTCGGTAGATTTAGATTTCAAAGGAGCCTCTGAAGCAATCTTTGATGATGTTTCATCAACCTGAGTTTGATTTGAATTCAAAGGAACATCTTTGCTATTATAAATCATTTTAGGCTCAACAACTTTTTCAGATAATTGAGATCGTAAAGCATCAACACCAAACATTGGTGATCCCAATTTTCCATGAGTTTCAGAACTACAACTTTTAGATGAATGTGATTCTAATTCAAACTCTATCCTTTTGGGTGACTGCGAATCCTCTATTGTATTATAACTAACATTAAATAACTGATTTGTTGAGATATCCAATAACCCTGAGTCAGCTTCATTGGCATTAAAACCATCACCAACACGCAAAAGGCCTGTATCAGAGGAAGTATTACAAGAGTTATTTTTATGATGTTGAGTTTCTTTCAAATTAGACAATGACTGATTAATTATGCCAAAAGTCTCTTTTAAAGGCAATGAACAAAGAATTTTGGGTCTATTATTATTTTTATATGACTGTCTCGTCTTAGGTGTAGACATTGACTTATCACTTACATCATTAGCGGGTTTCATTTTTGTTTTCAATGTTTTCTTCTCTGAGGTATGTTCTTCAATAAGAAGGTTATTGACGTTACTTTCATCATCGATTGCTTTATGTGGAACTTCCTGAGGAACTTCACTTTTTTCTGATTCAATTTTATTTTCACTGATATTATTTAATACTTCTAGATGGCTCTAAAGGATCGGAGTTGCAGATTACACCGTCTGTACTGCTCTCGTTGGAATGTGGTTCCTGTAGTGAAGTTACAGTGACATTAGTATAATTGCTATTTTTACATTTTGATAGTTCAATATTATTTACAACTGATTCAACAGAATTATCATCAGCACAAGTTGGCTGAGCATTTTCAACAAGATCAGTAACTTGACTATTTATGTTTTTAACTTCATCAATTAAACTGAGATTATCTAAATTAGAACATTTATTGTTATCATCAACACTGGATAAAAAAATATGATTACCTGATATAGGTTGTTCAGAATGAATGGAATTTTCTTCATATGTCTCATTCGTATGCATTGATCTGTCAGCAAGGATTGGAGTAGAGATTCCTATTGTATCATTATTTGAGCGAGCTTCTTGGCTCGAGAAACCTCTGAATGATTCGTCTCCAGAAGAACTGCTATTTGTTATAAGAGTACTTGAAGGAATATTTGTATTTTCAACCTCAGATGAACTAGTAGGCTCAAGTTTTCTTTGATCTGACAATATATTAATTTTTGCGTTACTGAGGGTTTCATCTTCCTTCCTACTAATTAAATGAATTCTTAAGTTGCATTTAGGATTTGGAGTACTAGAGGCAGATGTTTTCCTTTTTTTGGGCGTTGCACGTTTTTTCCTCTTCCTTCTTTTTTTTTGGTTTCTTCTGGAAAATTCTTTAGCATAATTTTTGGGTGGTGGAAAATTTTCAAAAAGTGATGACTTCTCTGATTCAGGAATCTCACTCAAATCGAGAAGACTAGTATCACTGTCTAACAAACTTGAAGCAATAGATTCATTGTCAGTATCTGAGATCACCAATACTTCATTAGTTTCATTTTCAGTCAAATCTACATACCCTATGGGATTCTGACTATTATGTACCACAGGGCTAGAGCTGCCAGCATTAAGTTGATCAATTTCAGTCTGATTGCAGTCGGAAAGAGTGCAAACCTTTGCGATTGTCAATATTACATCAGAAGATTCCAAAACAGGATCACTATTTATACGCTCATTTACAGGTTCCTCCCTATTAGGAGAATTGATTTCACTTGTTCTCGGATTATTTGATAATTCATCTGTTCTTAAAGAAGGATTATCCGTAGCCTGTGACAACGAAGATCCGCTTTCTTCATCAATGGTGAAGCACATCTCCGACGAAGTTTCAGCAACACCCTCAGCCAACTGCAACAATTACAGTTACAGTTAACCCTGCAAAAATCGTCCCCAAAACCAAGAGAAATCTTCATTTTTATTAATATTAGTTCAGTTCAATTGTCTTATATTTGAGAGAGTATCAAATTTTCAGAATACCATCAAATATTAGTAATAAGTCTAAAGCTATTGAAATGTAACAAATATTTATCAGATAAGAATGTTCTGTTAATCCAGACGGAAATATCAACTGGTAAAATTGAGACATATATATGTAAACATCTATCACAATATGATGTGGAAAATAAAATAAATAAAACATTTTTGTAATTTTAATTTCAGAAATGATTCATAAAAATGATCTAATGTTAAAATAGTAAAAATCCACTTGAAGTATTTCATCCATATTAAATTATATTAAAAGTTGCAATTTACTTCTACAGAATAACAACTGATCATTACATTACAAAAACCATCTGAAAATTTATATAAACATAAGAATCGGTGGATATATATTTAAGGAGGCACAGAGTTCATTTCAAATAAATTGGATTTGCTATGAAACTTATATATGGGAGGATCAGATATATAATAATAATCAGAATGTTACAATTTTACATTAATTAGAACTGTCATAACTGTCCAGAAGTTTCAATAAATATCAATAACATTTGTGTTTTTCCAGTTAATAAATCAGGCCAATAAGCAAATGATCAGTTACTCATTTACATGAATACTTCCTAATGTTTTTGTAACATGCATGAGATGTAGCTGCTTTTGAGAAAGGAAGGACATCCTCTTAAGGAATTCACAGATGAAATATGGCAAAGAATTTTCGGTCTAATGAAAGAAAAATAAATGATACTACACACAACAAACATTGTTAAACTGTATCCGGTAAATAACATTAAAACTAACAGCATATGGAATGGTCGTGTTCAGTTATGGTTATAGAAAATTACTAGCAACGTTAATAAAAGCCAAGCTCCAAAGAATTAGTATCCATTAAAAGCAAGAAACCTGCCCTTTCCCATTCTCCTTCATCTTAGTAAAAGTGTGATTTAGAGTATTATAAAACTTTGCATTAACACAAAAACATTGATAGTTAAATGAGACTTTGATGATTCGTCAGTTGTTTAAAAGTATTCAACAATACTGAAAATAACATTATTAATTCTGAACAACGCAGTGGGGGTATTGGAGTGCCATTACAATGGCATCCACCTCTGCAGTATAGATACTAGAAAGCTAGAGTAATTTGAAGTCATGTATCGGTTAACTAGACCATACAATTAAAAAGGATTGAAAAAAAATAAATAAAATAAAAAGGATTTCTCAGGAATTCTATTTCAAGGAAAGTGAGTATGGTTCAAGTGGTAGCCAACTAAGTTTGACCAGTAATACACCGATAAAACATTTTAAAAAAGAAGAAAAAAAAAAAAAAAAAAAAGATCATTCTATTGTCCATCCTTCAAAACATTCCAACCAACTTATATGTATGAAAATTCTGTTTTGAATGGTTGAACCAACTGAGATCCATTGGGGATTTAAAGCTTCTAAAAAGTAACAAGCAGAGATGACGGCTTGTTATTGAGTGATCTATTAAGCTGTCATGAATTTTAATAGTGATTAGGCATTAAAAGTTTTTAAGCATGTTATGTTGGAAATTCTAAGCAAAATGTGACAACTGAAAAAAAAACAAAAAAAGATTGATTGAATTATTAGTAAATACACAGCAAAGGTGAAATCCCAGGAAATGAGTTGGATTGAGTCACTCAACTAGGACAATTTCCCTTCTATACATTAAGAGAGAGATAAAGAAATTTCATTTTGCAACTATTTATTACTCCAATGATAAACAATTAAAGTCCATTACTTCCTGTCCTTATGTTTTATAGTTTATGAGATATGAATCTTTGTTCACTTTAATTAGTTTATAACTATGGTAAATTTTTTTATTTAATGATAAGTTTATTTCATGTTGCTATTGAATAAGTAGAACCGATAGCTATGATTCTTGTTTCCTGATAAAAGTAAATTATCCACCATGAAAATATTGGATCTGCTTACAAAATCGATGTTTGAACTTTCTGATGAACTGTATATAAAAAATAAATTTTCAAGTTAAATATTTAGTTGAGTTTTCAACAAATAAGATTTAAATTTTAGATCAACAACAACAACAACTAATTATGCTATACATCACCAGTAGATTTAGTTCCACTGGAACATGCCAGTAGGATTCAATACTTTTCAACTGTTCTTATTTTATGCATAGCATATTCACGGATGGAGAAATAATTACAATTATATCTGAAAAACAATCGATTATCTCTACAATCTAGATTTTTCATCACGCTTGACCAAAATAGCTCTTTTTTACTTTCACTTACTATATATAGTAAGGGAAAGTATTGCGATCATGAAAATTTTAGAATTCCAGTTTTCAACGGAAATACACATTTTATGGGTCACCTGAGTCCAAAAAACCAAGTCCCGCAAAAAGGTCTGTGTGTGTGTGGTAACTCCCGGGCGGAAACGGTAAATCCTATGAAACTGAAATTTCATATTTAAGACAAGTATACGCCCGAGACGTTACAAAACCTTTTTCATCAAAATGAGCTTACCAGAAGAGCCACTTAATATCATGCATTTTGCACCTTATTTTGATTTTCTCGAAAAAGGTTCTGATGATTTTGATTAAACTCGCTATATCGATGTAAAATTTAATGGGCTTTAATATCATTTGGATTAAAATGGTCTGACAGGGCTTAAATGTTGATATTTTAAATTTTCTTTCTCTAAAGTAACTTTAATTTTGTTGATTCTATAAAAATAACTATATTATCGTGTTACCACTGAAGAAAAACAGGTAAATATATAAATTGAATGAATTTGATACCCAACTAAAGGAGAAAACAAAAAAAAATATTTTTTTAATGCAATTTTTTGTTTTTGAACATAAGAGCAGTAATATACATGTATGATATACCGTTGGAAAGCTAAAGAGTTTAGAAAAAATATTATCTTATACTCAAGCTTTTAAAAGTTAATAGAGAGTGACGTAAAGAAGATAAAACTAACTGATTATTTTAAATAATAATATAATAGATTTTTTAATAAAACACATGTTTCTATATAAATTCAATTTAATTAATTCTTTAATAGTTTCACTTATTTTTATCTTTAACTGTATTTGAAAATTCTTTCATTTATTTTAAAAATGGAGGTAAGTGAAAGTCGTGTGTCGCCCACACCAGATTTTTTTTCTACTAGCAAAGGCTAACTGGACAATCCAAACAGAAAAATAAGGCCAGAACAATCCTAAATATCGACCAACAAATCTCATCATAATGAACTGGCAGATGCTTACTAATCTATCCTAAAAAGATAGGAATTAAAGGATAGAGAACCTACTTCTACAAAAATTTTGGTGAAACATTTTACTTGAATAACTACTAATAATAAAAAAGAATATTAATTCATTTTTCAAGTTAAAAAATCATGATTTTATTGAAAAATTGTAATTAAATCTAAAAAAGTTAACTAATTTTAAAATATGTTTTGTTAACTTTTTAACAATCATTAATATGTTTAATTAACCTTTTAATTATCAAATAACAGATAAACCTTATTAGCTTGAAAATTAAAATCAGGAAAAAGGGGTACCTAAATAATAGTAAAGATTGATGAGTTTAGAAAAACACTTCAAAACTTACATAATTTCAGTTTTGATTTAAAGACGGATAAAAACATTATCCTCCTAAAAAAATATAAATATATTTTAGGCATAAACAATAAAGTAAACAGATGGAATATACATTTTAATACAATAAAATACCATGGAGTAAATATATACAGAACAAAATTCTAACTAAATTTCTTTTTTTTTACAAACCTGTAATTAAATTATAAAATATACATCTCTATAAACACTATAAAAACAACATATTTGAATCAACATTAATAGAAAAGCTAATGCATAAAATAAATAGCCAAATTCCAATAGTGGAGAACTCACCCTTTGACGCTTAAGCCCAGAATGTCTCTCCCGTCGTGCAGGAAGCTGCCTTTTTCTGACGTTTTTCGTGACTGTAGGAGGAGGGACCACATCAACAACCTAAAATAGAACAAAGCTCTTGTAAATCAAATCAAATCAAATACCAATATAAAAAATAATATAATGGAAAATTAATTTAATAGTTATTATTTATTATTAGAAGGGCAAACATGCCATTTCAATGATTTTAAATCATTAACAGTCACTACCTAAATTATCAATTTCACACTCCAATATCCACATCTTAACTTCCTTTTATTATATATTTATTTTCTTTCACAATTTGTTACATCATTTTTCAATGTTTCGGGGTTCTTCCCCCATTATCAAGACTTTTTTTAAAATATCACTCATTATTTTACATTTATAGCTTAATGCTATTCATCCACATCGAAGTTTATTTGCTAATAGCAAGTGACAGTCAGCCAATAAACTTCGATGTGGTTTAGTCTTGATAGTGGGGAAAGAACCCCGAAATGTTGAAAAATGATGTAACAAATTGTGAAAGAAAATAAATATATAATAAAAGGAAGTTAAGGTGTGCATATTTGAGTGTGAAATATTAAGTAAAACTTCCTGAAAAATAAAAGGAACTAAATTATAAAGTTCGAGTAAAAATGAACTTTAATTAGATGATATCCATTTTTACTTTCACTTACCTATGTATGAAATATATAGTAAGGGAAATTATTGTGATTGTGAAAATTTTCGAATTTCTGTTTTCAACGGAAATACACATTTTACGTAAGTGGTAAGTGACAGGAAAACAAAAGTACTATAGAACTGAAATTTCATATTTAAAACAGATATACATCCGAGATGTTAAAGCAACTTTCGCAACAAAATAAGCTGACCGGAAGAGCTACTTTATACCAAGCATTTTGCACCTTTTTAGGATTTTCTTGAAAACGGCTTTAACAATTTCGATTAAACTCACTAAATTGATGTAAAATTTAAAATAGTCTGACAGGGATTAAATGCCGATATATTTAATTTCCTTTCTCTAAAGTATCTTTAATTTTGTAGATTTAAAAAAATTAACCATAACAACTAAATATATCTGTGAATGAATTCAATAACCAAATTAAAAAAAAAAAAAAAAAAAAAAGAGAAAAAGATCTGGTGCGGGCAACACACGACTTTCACTTACCTCCATTTTTAAAATCAATGAAAGAATTTTCAAAAACAGTTAGAGATCAAAATACGTAAAATTATTAAGGAATTAATCAATTGTTATGTAGTACATAACGTTATATTGCTATTTTATTGAATCAAAAACATATGCTTTCAGCGAAAATGAACATAATTCTTTAAAAAAAATTTCAGCTTTAAGTTTATTTCAAAGTTTTTAAATTGATTTTAACAGCCAAGGTAGATGAAAGTCGTGTGTTGCCTGCACCAGATTTTTAGAAATAGTGATCTAACGTGAAGGTGCTCAATTATTCTTTTACTAACGTTTTATAAACCAATATTGAATGAAAATATAAAAACAAAAACGAACCTCTACTTCATTATTTTCACTTTCTGAATCAGATATAACAATTATATCTTCACATTCCATAGAAATATTCCCTTCAACAGATTGTTGCACTGTTTCATTACCTTCCCCATTATCACTGAAAAAATAAAATAAACAATAACAATTAATTTCAAATAACAAAAAATACATAATGACAATACTTAAAGCATTATAATTAATTCATAATCTTAAGAATAAAATTGTGAACAAAATTATCATAAAAATATTAACTATATGGAAGTAATTTTGAAATAAACTAACAAGGAGAGAATCCCAAATGTGTCTCACTAATTTTGATAAAATTGTTTCATGTAAAACTGGACATTAAACCATTAGATTCTGAAAATATTAGGGGACAACGCTCCCCAGGTGTCAAGTAAAAAAAATCGGAAAGTTTGCAAATGAAAAACATTTTATTTAATATCTCTGCTCCATAATTACAACAAAAAAATAATAAAAAGGAAAAATATATGTATTCTACTTAACAAAATAATTTTAAACTTACTTTAACGGAGAAGATTCAGGCATATCTTCATGAGGTACTGGATCAGGAAATCCTAAACAAAACAACAAAATATTAGAATAAAACTGGCAGTTGGTTGTAATGAAACTAAGAGCCAAACAAATTCCATTGGGTTGGTAAGTAAGTAATTTCTGCTTGCTCCAATAGATAGTGTTATGTTTGTTTCATTATTCTTTTGTTAATGTTAGAATTTGTTTCTTTGGAGGTTTAGTAATTGACACTTTTAGGTTTCTATAGAAACAAATTTTGGAAATTTCTCACTTAAAAATGATCAACATTCTCGTCGACCTTCTGAAGGTAATGATGACCAATGGAAAGCCATAATTGAATCAAATTGTCATGTAACTGTGAGAGAAATTGAAAAAAGGTTAAATTTATGACAATAAAAAAATCATGGACTTCTTAAGAACATTGATATATAAGTTCCGCACGAATTAAAAGAAATTCACTTGACACGACGAATCAATATTTGCAATACATATTTCAAACTTAAAGCAATAAACCCTTATTACGATTATTAAGGTCATAAAAAGAGGATTGTTTACAATAACATTAATCGAAAAAGATAATGGTCTAAGCATAATGAACCAGCACAAACCATATCGAAAAAGCTGAACTGCATCAGAAGTTGATGCTGTCAATTTGGTGGGACAATAAAAGTGTTGTATATTTTGAGTTGCTTCAAAGTAACTAACTATCAACTGAGATGTTTATTGCTAATAACTTATGACATGGGAGAGAGCAATCAAAGAGATGAGGCCAGAATTAGCAAATTGCAAAGGAATCGCGTTCATGCGAGACCTTATAAATGGATTGGAACTTAGTTGAAAAGTAATGTTACATCCCCCATGTATATCGGGCTATTATTTATTTTGAACTTAACAAAACATTTTAAGTGTTAAAAAATTCAGTGATAATGATGACCTCAAGTCGCAATTGGTAGTTTTTTGCTGATAAGGAATAGAAGTTCTATGAGAATGTAATTATAAAGTTATCAGAAAGATGGCAAAAAGTCATTGAACAGAACAGAAGTGATGTGATAGATTTAATTTCATTTTTATATAGAAACCAGTGAGCTTTATTTCATACTAGAAAACCGAAATTAGGTTCTTGCCAACCTATTACTCATTATATATGATATATTATTAAGGAGAAGATAGTAGAGGGTGGAGTCAAATTAACACACAATTAAGTAGAAACTTAATTTAATAGTGCCGATGTTTTGGCTTAAATTTTAGGCCTTCTTCAGGGCTATAAAACAAAACATAACAACCAGTAGTTTATATATTCACTATATTTTATATATGTTTCACATATTATAAAAGTATTGACATTTTGTATGTCATAGATATTTATTAGATAGATACTCTTGTTTTCATCCTGTAAAAATACTTTTTAATTTTACAATGTTATATTTTTTTTTAATAATGTAAATGTTTTTTTCTATTATCTAATTATTCACCTTTTATTAAATTTCTTTTGCCCCTTTTGTTTCTAATAATCAGTATAATTTCTTTTACTTATCATCTTTATATAGTGTATTTTACTACAGATTTTTATCTTTTGTTTTATAGCCCTGAAGCAGACCTAAAATTTAGGCCGAAACATTGGCACTATAAAATTATGTTTATAGTATATAAACATATTCTCATTTATTAAACTAACTCTTAACTTTTAATCAATTTCACAATTCATAGATTTTTAATCTTGTATGTATTTCTTTATTTCCAGATCGGCTACGTGAGCCATACATGGGTTTATATAAAAAAAATTAAAAAATTAACTATTGATTTAATAAGAACAGAATTACTTACTAATATTGACTATGGAGCAAACTTCACATTCGTATGTCTCAGGCATTATATCCTCTAACATGCAACCTGTGTGCTGACCACTAGCTCCGCAAAGTATACAGATATCCAAAAACCATTTACTGGAAAAAAAATCAAATTACAAATAGAATAAGTAAAATAATTGGATTGGATTGGAGTAAAATAGTTGACTTCATCAGGGTGTCTAGCAAATCAGCTCAAAGAGATTCCCTGACTTTTCTATATTGTAAGAAGTCTTTTACCTGGCCGAATCTCGATGAAAATCGACAAAACAAAGAATAATTATAATTAATGTGGTATACTAGATTAAAAATATATATAATGACAAATTAATTTACGATAAGATTCAACTATATCTCCCCGACACCAGCTGAAATTGGAGTTGTTTAAGTTGACTTACCAATGAATTATGATGAATTTGAATACTGCTGTTAGCAATAATCAATATTTACAAATCTGACTACAAAATTATTACAACCAATTTATCTATATAAACTTTAAGAGCTTTTCTTTAATGTTTGAATCTCTGCAGCAAAATCTTCAGCTTTCTGAAGAGCTTCTTGGAGCAGTTTGGCTTTTTTTGCCTCTAATTCCTTCACCTGAAGGTTGACTTTTCTCTTCTCCACATCCCTCCTGTCCTTTTATGATATTAAGTATTAAACTCGCTTTATGATATTTGCAACATCACAAGTAGGCATACTGGAACTTTTGTCTGAGTGAAGAAGAAACTATGATATTTAGGAACCATTTTCCTTGACCGAAGAACTAATTTCCTGACTTTTTCATACGTTTTTAAAATCCCTGACTTTTCCTGGTTTTCCCTGTTGTCTGGTTTTCCCTAGACACCCTATTCATACTAGCATTTTAAACTAGCCACACAGTTAGGCTAGTGTCCACCTGGCTTGCCACAGATCTTGTCTAATTATAGAATATAAGACAAATATAAATTAGATACAATTCAAATTTAGAGGTGGAGAAAAAAGAACCTGAAGAAGAAAGAAGATGGAATAGTTGGATCTAATATGTTACTGCACTATAATATTCCATCTTCTTATCGTGAAAGTTAGAAAAACCAGCTAAAGGTGAGACTGAACGTAAAAAAATCATTATTTTTTTTTATTTTAAGAAACATTTTCGTCTGGAATAGATGCGTAAAAGAAACAGCTAGGATACTAAATACCTTTAGAATATTTTATTGAATGCTGCCAAAATGGAAAAATCAAATCAACATACGATCTTAATGACTATTTTTCAAGCAGAATTCCTGATCTTCAAGCATAAATCAGTTTTCTAATTTGATACGAAATGTACTTTTGTCTTAAATATCATAATTAATATTATGATATAATATATATTAAAATGTGAATCTGCAATTGACTTATTTTAATTTTAATACAAGTTATAATTATCTATTTTACCCTAACCCTACCAGTTTGGAATAATTAGTTGTTTTTTTTATAATTCCCTCAACCCTATCATAGATTATAGGAGATTTCTCTTCTTTCTTTTCTTTCTTGTGTGTTTATTATCCATACTTTTTGTACATGAATGTATATAAGTCTAGGTAGTGTTTAATTTTTCTTTTTTTGCACATTTGTAAATAAAAATTAATTTTATTGTTTTCTTGACCAGACATATATATGAATATCTACTGTTCATTTCTGTTATTCTTAAGGGACATAGTTCAAGAATAAAGTTTTATTATTATTATTAATACTAATAAAGTTCATCAAAGATGGGAGAAAAATCAATACCTATTTCTAAGAGAATAATCTCTGCCACGAGGACATCTACATATTGCTGCATCACAGTTTATATCTCTTTCTAAAAGTTCTCTATATGCATTAGGTTCAGTTTCCCAGGAGGCTTCCCTGAAAATACAAATCATTATTGTAATTAATAATAAATAACACATTGTAGTTAATATATATATACACAGAACTCCAAAATTGGTCGATTACAAAGGCTCATTATTGAAAATAATAAACCAATATAAATTAAATTATAAAAATAAATAAATTTACTAACTGTTCCGGAATATAAATTCCAAATGTCTTCATTCCTTGGTAGAATTCTGGTTTGTTGCTACAGAAGGGACATTTGAAGTAGTATCCTGCACTTGTAGCAAAGTGCTAAACATACAAAACACACAAATATTGATTAATGAACATAATTTAATCATAAATAAATAAATTTAATGATATTTTAAATGACCACAAAATCGAATTATGCATTCAATCTGAAGGTTTGATGCCAATAATCTTTGCTTACACAATTTAATCCAATCCCGAATCTCCAAGACCAAACAACACAATCCTCCCATCAACACCTTGGCTTACCTCTTTGAAGCCTAGCAGTCAACTCAGAGCATATAAACAATTATGGAATTTGTTCTTTATTAAGCCTAACAACTTTACATATCTATTAAAGCCACCACGATGCTACAACTTCATTTATCCTAAAAGGGTACAAGCTCTTTAGTTTAGGATTGTTAAAAAGAGGTCTCATTCTTCATAGGGCCAAAAATTTTATGTAGCACCATATTCTTTAAAACTGTAGGCGTTCATCCTTCAAATTAAGTGATCAAGTTTCATATCTTCATCCAACTGAACCAAACCATCAACATACTCTAGAACTGGAATTTACAACCCAAATTTTAACATTTGTCAGTATGCATCACCCTATCAATAACGAATACTACTGTTAAATTAATTAGACAGGTAAATAGGAGTCACCCAGTTTCAAACCAGAACACAACTCTAACTTGTGGGAATCACCAGAAAATATTTATAATAAATGGAAAAATATTATTAATTAAATGATTATTTATGTCAATATAATTGAGTTAATAACATGGCGGTTAGCCAAATGTGAGTGTAAAGTTGGGCTCAGTAAGGAATGAACTTAAAAAACGCTCCGAGGTAGGACAAAGTGTCAATGGGAGGATTGTCTTAAGTCTGATCTTGGGGATTTGGGCTTAAACGGTGGCCATTAGATGAATCTGTGTAGGCAACATTTGGTGGTATCGGCATTAGCATTACACCTTTGTGTTAGCTAAACCTATTATTATTAAAAGATTATTTATAAAAAAAAAAGAATTAAAAAACAAAATTAACCAAACTGAACTGAAATTATTTTAACATTTTTTGAAATACAATACTTAAAACAAAACAAAAAATCATAGAAAGCACTTAGCAAAACAATGCGTATAAATAGTGAAAATTATATATCATTATAAAATAAATAAAAATTATTGACATTTATCTATTCTTACTTATTTTACTTTGGTATTATATATGGATTTCTTTAAATGAAACTATATAAATATTTTTTTAAATTTAAAAGAAAAAAAAATTGGGTTAACAATAACTGTCTATTTTACTTTACGAGAAATAGCTGAGAGATGCTGATATGATAAAAAGACTAGTGATGAAGGTAAAACAAACCAAAAAATTTAACCTTCAGTATTGTAACTAAATTTCCTAGAAATGAAAAATCTAACCACATCTTATAAAATGAAGTGATTTTAGATATTATAATTTAAGTAACTGAACTACACAAGTAATATACAGAAGATATTTTTTTTTTTTAATAAACATAGAATCGAGACATACTGGTGACGGAAAATTAAAATTAATAACAATGATACAATAAAATAGATTTAAAAAAAATAAAAAAAATTGACTACATTATTAAAGTTAAATATTACTTGTAAACATCTTTTATGAAGAAGTGCTTGAGGATTGCAACAGGTAGGCCAAATTGGGTCTTCTTCATGAGATTTAACATTAAATTTTATATGAGAACAACAAAGCACACATTCCAAATCTCCTCTCTTCTTAAGAGATGCTGGAATTTTCTGGCGAGGTTTATGCTTACCACAAAAAGACCTAAAATAAAAATGACGAATAAACATAACACTTATCAGATCGGGATTAGTAATCACAAAAAAGAAATTGTATACACATTATTATTAACAAAAAAGAAGAAAAGAACAAACAATTTTTTTTTTCTTTTCTTGAAGATAAGAAAAGAGATGAGGCAAAGAAATTACCTCGAAACGTTATAATTAAGTTTTATTTATGTTATAATAAATAAAAATGTAAAGAAAGAGAAGAGATAGTTCCAATTATTAAATTCATAATTATATTTACTCTTCTACAATAATAATTGATATTAAAAGAATAGTAATATAGATGTATAATATAACATTGGAAAGCTAAAGATTTTTGGAAAAATATTATCTTATATACAAATTTGTAAAAGTTAAAAGTTCTTTAAAGGTAAAAAATCGCATCATAGGTTCTAGACAAGCACAGACTGGCCTACCGCAGGGTGGTATCCTTAGCTGTTTATTGTTCACTATTGTATCAGCAGATTTAAAAAGATATTTGCCTGAGGATGTAAATATGTTACAATTTGCTGTATATACGTAACGCATCAAAAAATAAACCGTTGCCTTGATCTACTAGAAGAAGCTGTGAGAGGTCTCAAAGAATGGCAACTAGATACAGGTTTGAGTATATCAGTCTCCAAGTCTGTAGTTTGTCCGTTTAGTAGAGAGCATAAATTCCCCCTTGGAGATCAGGTTCAATTAGCAGGGATTTCCTTTCCCTGTGTCACTTCAGTACGTTTTTTAGGCCTTTGTTTTGATAGAAAATTAAATTGGAATCAACATGTCACGGAAATTCAAAAAAGGGCGGAAAAATTAATGGGAACAATAAAACTCATTTCCTCTAATAATAAGTGGGGGGCAGATCCTAACATGTCACTATTATTTTATAAAAGCACTATAAAGGCGATATTCGATTATGGAGCACCAATTTATGGCGAAGCTCCCGATTGTACCCTAAAGAAATTAGATACGCTGCATAATAGATGTATAAGGTTATGTTTAGGACTTCTTAATTCTACTCCAATTGACGTATTGTATAACGAGGCTGGGGAAACCTACTTAAAGTTCAGAAGGCAATTCCTAACCGATAAAATGTTTTTTAAGATAAAAGCTAGGAATAATTACTGTTATACTAAAATTGTATCTTTGAGTGTCCTCATCTTAACCAAGGCTTATTGGAAAAAGAAAAAATATGTCCCTCTTATTTACAAAAGTTTTATAAAATATCAACATTTAGCCGAAAATCTATTTTCCAGCACTAAATTACCACTCTATACCCTCCAATACCAAATGCTGTTCCAAACTTTTAATATAGTAATAAACTCTAAACTTAATTCCTTACCTCCAAAAGTCATAAATTCAAACCTAAAATCTTTGATATCAGAAAACTGGCCTCAACATATTTGTATATATACAGACGGCTCTAAAACAAAAGATAATACTGGCTCGGCAGTTTATATTCCCAGTTATAAATATTATGAACAGCATAAACTTCCTCATAATACATCCGTTTTTAATGCCGAATTATACGCAATCCTACAAGCCCTCAAATTTATAAATAGTTCAGAAAATAAAACATTTTTAATACTAACTGATAGTATGAGCTCACTATTATCAATTAAAAATAATAGTAATATTTCTAAAAATAATATTTTAGCCAATGTTCTAGAGGAGCATTTCTTAGCAATAAGAGAAGAAAAATAAATTATATTTATGTGGATCAAGGCACATGTAGGAATCCCCGAAAATGATAAGGTAGACCGGTTAGCAAAAACCACCGACACCCTAGATATCATTATAGACATCCGACTGCCGTACTCTGACTATTTTCGTATGGTCAAGAAAGATTTATTAAAGAAGTGGTCAGAACTTTATGGAGAGTCAAATAAAGGAAGATTTTATAAATCCAACATAACAAGTATCCAGGACAAGCCTTGGTTTTATGAGATGAACCTACCCAAAGACATTGTCAAAAATTTCTCCCGACTCAGAACAAACCACGGTGGTGTGCAATGTGTACCTTCACAGCATCGGGGTCCTCACCTCGTCCAAATGTGACAATTGCAATAAAAATGAGACTCTGCAGCATATAATTATGGAGTGCCCAGCGTATGAGACCCAGAGAAAGAAATTTCTGAAATTTTAAATACCTATAATAAAGTAAATATATATGGACAATTACTAACAACTAGAAAATCCGAAGTAATTGGAAGAGTGACACAGTTCCTTAACTCGATTAAAAAATTTATATAGGAAGAAACTAAAAATAGCTACTCATGCTATAAATATTTAGTAATAATGTGCTGATACTGGATGTATGGAGAGCTCCAATGCCAAGAAGGGAAAAAAAAAAAAAAAAAATTTATTCATATTAGAATAGTTAACAAATGACTAAAATGGTGGTCATAAATAAGAACTGATAAAAATAAAACATACTTAAACTGGTTAAAATATTGATGAAGAGACCCTTTTTGTTGAGCACAAGGAACATGGAATTTTAAATGACAGTTTTCTTTGCTACACATAACAGTGGCTCCAGTTTTCTTACAATAACTGCAAACCTAAACAATAAAATAATTATGGTTAACTAACTTGTAAAAAGCAAAAAGTTTGATTTCTAAGGTAGGTAGAATCAATTTTATAATTCTTACAATTGTAGAACCTCTCTTGATCTCCTTTTTAATATCTCTAGAAAAAAATCCTAAAAGTCCTTGTTTATCAGTTCCTTTTTGTTGGATTTTTGAAGCCAAAAGCTATATAAAAAAAAAAAAAAATAAATAAATAAAATAAAATAACAAAATGATAAAACTATCAATATCAAATAAATAATATAAATGACAGAAAACTGAGCATGACAATAACTATATACACTGGTGAAATATTATGAATGTAATAAAAAGAATAATCAAGTTTAATCTACAAATCAATATATACGGTCACGTTTAATATTCAAATTCAAATTACCTCCTGACTACTAAATTGATCTCATCAAGGAGGATCAATTGACTTTATGCTGACAACAAATAATGCATGTCAGAAGTTTATGTTGCAGGGCAAAAATTAAACAGGGACACTAGAACATAAATTATATCTAACCAGGAAAATACACTTAAATTAAAAATGATTAAAAATATATATCTATTAGAAACCTAAGAAAAGTAAAAATCTCACAATAAGTATGGAGTTTCAAGAGGAAAGGGCGTGAGATGTAAAACTTAAATCAGGGAAACATTAATCGGAATTAGAGTAATCACCGAACTTATCAAATGTCAATTTCTTATTCCACAGTATTAATGGCTGTTACCATATATAATACAAAGTAATTCAATTGATAACAATCTATTCATTTTGTAAGAAAATGAGGATATGGATGTTGAGAACAGAATTCCTAGATGTGATTAGTGTTACCTCCTAACAGAAAAATAGAACTTTCATCTAAAACCTACATTACTGGCCAAAGGAGTAGTTAAATGGTTTAATAATTAGAACAAATCTTTATGTGAGAAATATAAAAATCAGTTTGAAAAAAAGAGTATGTAAAACAATACATGTGAAATTGAAAACCTCCTAGTTTACAAAAACTGTTAAAAGTGTAGCTAAAATTAAAAATAAAATTTTTTTTTGCTTACCAGACAAAAGTAATGAACAATCACATCAGCAGTTCTGCAAATATTCCCCAATGCTTCTGGGTCAACTTTGGCAGTAAGACAGAGTTGACATTTCTTACCCTTTGGGAAACTAGTTAGGGTTTTATAAACCATATTTCTGCCTTTGGAAAAAAAATAGATATTAGAAATCTCATGTAGAGCAATCCAATTCTTGTAAACCCACTAATACTTACTTGAAATAAGCACAATAATTCACAGAACAGCGGCAAAACACAGAGTCCCTCTAATAAGAGTCACTGGCCTAAATCACTATACGTACGTTCAAATCACTACATAGCTTCTGAAACAATGCATCATGAAGGAGACAGAGAATGCACACTCCAATTATAAACAAACACTGCACCGTTTTGAACCCTCAGCCACTTCGCTGAGCAACAATGCTTTGGCGCCAATCTGCTAGAAAAACTGTTGCTTGACTGTTGTCATTGAGCCCTGAATTAATAATGAAAATTATTTTTGTTTATAAGTTAATTGGTCATTTAAATATTTCTTTCCCTTAATTGGCGTAAGATAAACTTTAAAATAATTAATAACGCGAAAATAAAAGCACAAAAACAAATTAATTTAAATGAAAGTCAAGGTGATCTTAATTTTAATTTGTTGATGACTTAATAACAATCCATAAACAATACATTATTTATCTTTTAAATTGATTTGAGATCAATCCATAATAACATTTATAAATAAGTTCTAAATAAAATATGAAGTTTTTATAATATTTTATAAACATTTTTAATTTAAAACATATGTATTAGAAAACTCGTCTATTTATTAGAGACTAATTCCACAACTTTGTGTTATCTTTTAATATAAAATAATGTTGTTAGTAAAAAATATAACATTTCTTTCTTTATCATATTTCATTTCAGTAGGCATTTCTTATCAGCAATTGTTGGTTATATTGTTATCAGGTTGAGTGATAATTTATTGATATGCAGAAGATATCATAACATATTACCTTTATTTCATTAACGTCATATTTTTGAATTTACATTGTCTAAATCTTTGATTTTTGTATAACTTATTGGAATATGTTTAGTTTAGAAGGTAGATTTAAATGCAATAAAATTGTAAAATTATATAAAATTACTAACAGTATTTCTGTCACACACATTAGATTTATTTTAAATTGCTATCTATATCATGAGATGCATTTTTGTTTCAGTCTAATGGATGTTGATTATCTTTTCTCTACATCATATGCGTTATGGATATCGCAAACTATTTTTCTTGGATTAATGGCTATCTAAAAGATAAAATTGATGAGTGGTCCTTAGTGACTGGGTGGGAGTTCAAAGATAATTGGCAGGTAAGATATTGAAAACCTACTATTTTGGTCAGCCTTTCTTGTGTTACTGTTGTTATTTGATAGATGAAGAAATCTGTTTTAATTTTTGATTTTATAACAATCATATAAAAATATAAGTAATTTAAGTGTTTGTAATATGTCAAATAAATAGAAAACTTGGATTTGAGGAGTATTATTTTATTTCATCTTTATTATGGTTAATGTATGTACAAGTAATTTTTTTCACTGTTATTTGAATATTTATAAATCTGACAGACAATCCACTAATTGTTATATGTATGTATAAACAGGTGTGGAAAAAAAATAAAGTTATAAAAAATTTGAATATTTAACTCCTCTGCCATTATTTGCACCCTCTTAAGACCTATCTCGTAGGTAACTAATTTTAACTAGTAAAAATGTATTTGACAGCAATAACAATGAATCAAACTTCAGAGCACTTGTTTCTAAGATGTAATAACATTTTGAGTTTACTTGAGTAATTTTTAATTAATTATCAACTATTAAGCTGCTAAGTAAATTTTTACTTAATGTTTAGATTTTATTTGTATTATTAAAAACAATATTAACAATTGTTTTTTCTGATAAGTTGTTCCTCAACAACCCATGAAGGACCTTGATTTCAGTGCATATAGAGATTCTTGGTCAATAGCCATGCAAAGAGGTGAAAAGCCATGAGGTCATTTCCCCAATTTTGAGTACCCACTTTTTAGAGGTTGGGTGTGCCCTAAGACAATTGCCTTACAGCTGAAATAACAGAATTATTAATTATTCTGCCAATACAGCCAATGCTCAACCTGGCACAAATTGAATTGTATTTTAGTACCCTATCCACTAGACCACTCCCTCTGTTTTCTGATAAATATACATTTGGTGTTTATGTTACACCAAATTATGTATCTTGTTCTCACTTGACCTATGTCCTGTAGTGTCTTTGTCAATTGAGAATAAAGACAATTTCAACCCCAAAATGAATTTGCTGTAGCTTTTAATTTTATGAAATATTTAATCATATGACGGGTTTGGTTTAAATGGATTGTTCCTAATTATTCCAAAAAAACCCAATTAAAATAGGGGTTGAATGGCAAATAAATGATGTTCATTCGTAGAGTAATTGACAGGTTTGCTGAAGTCAAATATACACTGTAATATCTTTCAAGCTTTCTCTACCCAATGTTTATAACTATTTCTATTCTTAGTGTGTTTAGGATTGAAAGTGGGTTTTGGGTGTTGGAGCTTAAGATAAACTTTAATCTAAATAAAACCATGAAAATAAAACAATTTAATTGAAATGAAAGATAAGATGGTCTTAATTTGACTTTGGTGATGACTTATTATTATTTTGGCTCATTTCATAACAAAAGTTATCAATAAGTTCCTTAAAAAATGTATACAAAAAAAAAGAAAGTATTTCTGCAACCATGAAGAGTCTTGGGTTCAGGGTTTCTCCCCAATATCAGGTACTCACTTCATGTAGGCTAGGTGTGCCCCAACTGGGTCTCGTTTTTCTTGGATTGTTCCATGGCTGAAATTACAGAATAAATAATTCTGCTTCACCTGGTATTCGTACTCAGGACCCGGAGAACAGTAGAATAGTGCTTTATCAACTAGATCACACTGCTCCTCTAACAAAATATGGAGTTCTTATTATATGTTGTTGACATTTTTAATATTCAACATATAAATTAGAAAATCTATCTATTTATATTAGGTAGGTTTATTGAAATTGATTATAAATTGAAATATCTTTTAAAATGTACTCTTCCTAATATTTATAATAGTTTCTGTCAGTGTGTTTGGGAGAAAAGTGGAATTTTGGGAGTGTTCAAATACCTTCTTCAGTGATTCCCTGTAATGTTCTCTTTCAGATAATTTTATAATCACGTCTTCCCAGAACAGTTGAAGGGCAATCTGAGCGCTCTGCGTCTTCTAAGTCAAAATTTTTGGTTCTGCTCTTAGCAAACCACTTATGATCAGTACTTTCTCCTAAAGCATCATCGCCATACATACTGTAAATTTTGTTAACTGTCTGTGCTGCAGATTTTCCTTTTTGGGAAATAAAAAATCATTAAATGACGAAAATACATTTTTTCTCTTCCATTTTGAGCTAGAAAATACCACTTAAAGATAAGAAATCTCAGTTGAAACTGATGCATAAAAGCTCCTTAACGAATCCTTTTTTAGAATATATAAACATTATTGACCAAGTAGACATGATTTAATATATACAGAAAGGATTAAATTGAAATATTGAAAAACACTAAGAACTTATTTTGAAACTTTTTTTTTTTTCAGACAATATTTTTGGTCTTCCTGTTTTCCTCATCTCTTATTGGAATCATCTTAATTTTTTTAATTAAGAAATGGAAAACCAAGGGTAAGTAATAATAATGTAAAATTTTTGGTTAAATATATTATTACTTACTGAGGATTTATTTTTTAAGACTTAGATGATATGATTCTATTGGAAATGTTATTTTTATTTATATTTTTGGTATTAAATGCTACTGAATTAGTAACTGATTCATTTTTTTTTTTTAAATAGGATTCAGTGACAGTCGTTGTGGGTCACTTGTTTTGTAAAAATAAATGTATCCGTAAAAAATAACTACCCAAATGATATTTACATTTACTATTATACTTAAAGAAATAAAAATCTCTTGCCTGATTAAGTTTATAATTCAAGATAAATCATTTAAGATCATGTCAGTCCCTCGTCATTTTTTATTATAAATTAATTCATGTTTAACAAGCTACAGTATTTTATCTAATTGTAAACATCAAGTAATAGCATATGTGAGGCATTCTTAAAATTTTATTTGATTATTATAATGTTATGTATTATTATAACCAAAAAACCCCTCTATATCTATAACATGTTCATCCCACTCTCCTTTGTCCCCTCTATCAACACAAGATCCCAGTCCCTGAACCTGTTCATTCCCTCCTACCGAACTGCTTCCTTCAAGAGATCTTTCGTTATTCAAGGTGCTTCATTTTGGAATTCCTTACCCATGCCCATTCGTACATCCCAATCCTTAACTTCCTTCAAGCTTGAACTATTTATCCATCTCCTTGAATATCAGTATACCGCGCCTTTATAAGTTTTGACTGTTTATACTCTTTATTTATTTGATTTTTTTTTTTTAATTATTGAATGTTTCAGTTTATTTTATTATTTATAAGGTTGCAATATTACCTTGTACATATATATGCGTGTGTTTAAGTGTATGTATGCATTTTTTTTATTCATAATATGCAGTATAATTTGTTATATGATGTATATTTTGATGACGTAATAGCCAGAAGATTAGTACTTTAATGTACATTTATATTATTCTTAGGGGACTAGCTGTCCCAGAATAAAAATTATTTTTCATTTCTGTTGAATCAGAATTGAGCAATATTTTATCACACTCTTTTTATGATCATGTGCTTTTTTTCTAGTTTTACCAGAAGTAAAAAAATTGGTTGGGGTGGGACAATGTCGTCCAAGATTCAGGAAAAGAGACAAGGTCCTATTTTATGGCCGAAAAATGTTAAGAAAGGTAATAATTTAGCGTAGTCAAAGTTATTCTGTTGTAAGTATCTAGAATTATAAAAAATTGATTTTTATAATAAATATTTACATACATTTGTTTCTTGGAAACATTCATATTTTCTTAAGAGCCTGATAATGTCTTTTGTTTTTTTTAAATAGTATTGAGAATTGGAAAAATATATTTTTTGTAATTCTAGAAAAAGTATCAAAAGAATGGATATAGTCCAAATGAATGCATTGATTTAACTAAGTTTGATTATATATTTTTATTTTGTGTTATAGATGAGATCGATTTCCGGCCAAGTAAAACAAGGGAAAAAAAGAAAGCTAGTTTTAAAATTTGCAAACCGGATTTTACGTTTGAAAAAGGATTCAGAGAGACCTCTGACCATAAATGTAAGAATTTTAATTTTTTAAGATAATATTAAAAACATTAGTTTATTATTATTATTATTATTTTTTTTATAATCTTTCCAAGCTTTTAAAATAAGTTTTAATTTCTTTGTTTATTTATTTAAAGTTTATTACAATCCATATAACAAAGACATTTAAAAATATTAACAAATAAATGAGATATGTACTACAAAGATTTTTCTATTAAGAAAAAAAAAATTATTAACCTAATTTGTTTTTGAAGTATGGTAATTTTATTAGGTTTGGAGCCAGGCATATTTGTTATTCCTTAGATTATTGATATAATTGAGTTTAGTTATTACAAAATTTTCAAATAAGGTTTTTTAATCAATGTTAATTTTATAATTATGAACTCTTTTAAAGACTTTAGAGCCCCCAGCAGAATACCTTCAAGAAGAACAGAAAGAAGATCAGAGAGTACCACCTGATGCCTTCTATATGTTACAAAGCATCAGGTAATTTATTAAAATTCTAATGTTGTATTTCTTCTTGGATTTATTAAGTTTGGTCATTTCTTGTTTGCTTTAGGGTTTTTGGCCATTTTGAGAAACCAATATTTTTGAAGCTCTGTAAACATACAGATATTCTTAATTTACCTGCTGGAGCTTATTTGTTCAAAGTTGGTGAGTACAAAAATATAAAGTAATATATTACTTGAATATAACTGTTGCTTAGTTATTTATTTGTATAATAACTGAAACCTGCTATTTAATATTTTTATTTGGGCCAAAAATTGAAATATTTTATCTTCTGGATCGTATGATTTATTATTGATTACAATTTTATAATGAATTAATATAAATACACTATTTAAAGAGAACTAAAGAAATGGTTTATTTTGTAGGTGATCCTGATGAAAATGTGTATGTTGTACAAAATGGCAAAGTGAGTGTATTTGTTACAAGTGCTGATGGTTCAACAATATCGTTGAAGGTTGTTAAAACTGGAGATTCAGTTACATCACTTCTTAGCTTCACTGATGTTCTAACAGTTAGTATTGTTTTCTATCTTAGATGTAAAAATAAATGTCCGAGCCTTCATTTATTTACTGAACAGAAGTCTTCTGACTTATTTATTTTAAAGTTGGTTATTACTTTTACTTACCTATAAACGAAATATATATGGTAAGGGAAAGTATTCCGATTGTGAAAATTTTCTAATCCCAGTTTTCAACGGAGTTTTAGGGTTCCCTGAGTCCAAATAACCAAGACCTGAAAAAAGGTCTGTGTATTTAAGTGTGTAAGTGTTGCGTGAAAACAAAAAAACTAAAATTTCATATTTAAGAAAACTGTACACCTGAAATGTTACAGCATTTTTTTCAATGAAATCGGCTGACCCGAAGTGCTACTTTATACTATGTATTTTGCTCCTTTTTACGATTTTCTCAAAAATGGCTCTAAAGATTTTGATTAAAATCGCCGTATCGATGTAAAATTTAATGGGCTTTAATATCTCGTAGGTTTCTTTTTGATTGAAATAGTCTAACATGGCTTAAATACCGATTTTTAAATTTTCTTCCTTTAAACTACCTTCAATTTTATAAATTCAGAAGAATTATATATATCATCTTATTAGGGCTGTAAAAAAGCTGCTAAGTTGAATGAATGCGGTATCCCAATAAAGGAGAAAAGAGCAAAAATATTTTTTAACCTAATTATTGTGTTTTCGAAATAAAAACAGTAATATAGATGTATGATATACGATTGGAAAGCTAAAGATTTTAGAAAAAAATGTTATCTTAAACAAAAAATTGTAAATGTAAATCGAGAGTGATAAAACTTACTGATTGATGTAGATAAAAATATAATAGATTATTTAATAAAACACAAGTTTCTATTGGAACTCGGTGTAATTAATTCTGTAGCAATTTATTTTCATCTCTGAATGTATTTAAAACTTCTTAAATTGATTTTAACAACGGAGGTAAGTGAAAGTCGTGTGCTGCACGCACCAGATTTTTTTAAACTAGTAATTAATCTCATCATCTATTAGATATTTTTGAATTTTAAATGATGTTTAACTTTACTACAAACTTCTCTATTTTTGCATGGAAGAAATAGTAATTATCTATTTAGCAAAATATACAATTAAGCAAATTAACAAGCAAAATAGATTTTATAGTAAAGTTCAGAAAAAAATAATTTGTAATTATGATTTTCAGGGACATCCTCATCCATACAAAACTGTTTCTGCTAAAGCCGTTGAAGATTCTACAGTTGTTAGACTTCCAATGGCTGCATTTCAGGAGGTTTTTACCGAATACCCAGATTCATTTATCAGGATAATGCAAGTCATTATGGTTCGACTTCAGCGTGTTACATTCACAGCCCTTCATCAATATCTTGGTTTGACATCTGAGCTGATTAAACCGGTATAAAATTAGTTTGATTTTTAACCTTATGCACTATATTAATCGTAACTAGCCGTTAACTCAAAGTCAGGTATTGCTATTTCTTAAATTTTTATACACTGTTATAGCAGTCGAAAGAGAAAAAGAAAACCGGTTCACCTGTGAAAGGTGGAGCTCGATGGGAGGCCATGCTGCCCTCTAACATAGAATCATTTCTTGTCCACAACCAAGGTGAAATTTAGTTTTTAGGAATCATTTTCTGCATTCAGAGGAAACTGAATTCTGTATATACCAAAATTTTTATTGTAGTAGAAGATGATATCGATCTACCTTTGCCTAAAACAAAGAAATCTCAATCTGCTTTTGATCTCAAAGTTAGTCATGAGCTTAAATTACAGCTCCTTCAGCAGTATGAGCAGAGGATATTGGAGGATCATCAGTATCAGCATCAGGATACAAATGCTCAGAAGCTGTTGCATGACCACTTGCAACAGCAAGATCTGCAGCAGGTACTTGCTTTATGGAGAGTATGCTGCACTCCTTTCTAAAGCACTGCAACTTTTCCTGTAGTTCTTTTTTTTTTTTTTTTTTTTTTTTTTTTTTTTTTTTTTTAACATCTCCATGTAACATTGTTATTTGACTAACAAAATTTAGAAATTCATCTGCATCCAGTTTGGTTGTGAAATCATCCTCATAATATGTTCTTGAAGTTTTGAAATTCTAAGGAAAAATTGGGTCTCTGTGATGGTCTTAGAATAATGTTTGGATTTAAATGAAGGTGCATCTTTCAATAACTGTTAAGGATAATATTCCAGCTTTCTAACATTTCAGCTATGGAGTGGTGGGGAAATCTTGCTATCAATGAGAGTAGTGGGCTGCATAAGCATGTCATATTAAATGGTATCAATTACTGCTCATTCTTTAGTGAATTTTTATTCTTATTTTGTGTAGTGTATATATTTATTGTTGTCTAATATTTTTATTTGTAAATTATTGTTAATATTATTTATTTATAGAAGTTTTGACAGTGCAATGAGATTTGCTATCTGCTTATGCAATAAGTAAATATGATAACAAATGATATCGAAGTGCGAAACTGCATAACATACTATTAGATAGATTTAAGAAAAACAAATAACTATCAGTAAATCAGTTTATATATATATGTATATATATTTCTTTTATCTGATTAAATTTTTTTTTTTTTTATATAATTTTTTGTTTCTCATGTTAACATACTTTTATTTTTCTGGTTCGTACATTTTTATTACAATTTAGCTTTTAAGTTATTTTATTAGTTCATGTTATTAGTTTAATTCTTTTCTGTTTTTTAGTCATTTTACTCTAAGACTCTAGTCTTAAGTCCACCTTTTTTTTTCCTGTTATGTTATTCTGAAGGGACTTGTCCCAGAATAAATAAAGAGTTATTATTATTATTATTATTAAATCAGGTCTCTTAGCCAGCACCTGGATAGTCTTCTGGGCGGGATATATGGGTTTGTGGCAGTGATTAGGTTCTGAGTCAGTGGGTTTGAATTTAGGGTCAGTCTGTCATGAAATTTATTGTAGCATATCAGTGAAAGTTGCAATGGAATGTCCAGGTCAGTATGTCATGTCTCCTTAGATACATAAAAAGGGGCATTTACACTTTTCCTAAGTAATTTTGATTGAAATGATTGGATAATTTTGATGTTTGACTTTTTTGCAGGTCCCCATAACTCGATGCCATAGGTCCAAATAGGTTTTATCAGTACTTTATAAATAGTTAATTTTTTTGTCAATGATAATTTTGAACGTTTGTCTAGTAATCTCGAAATCCATTATCGTTGATTCAGTTCTTTTTCTTTTTACTTTGAGGTGGTATGCCCATGTCAGTCATTAGTCAAGGTAAAGGCCTAAATAACGTACTGTGCCTGAAACTGGTGTTTGAATATTCTTTAAAAAGACCTCGGGGCAAGAGTCATGTTTTAGAGAAAATGTGACAAACAGGTTCTTTGATTTTCCATTTTTTTCCCCCAGCAAGCTATGTTATCCAGATGTTCTTGGAGTGCCTGAGAAGCCTTAGAGGCATCTTTGTTAAATGTCAGGATAGCTGAATCGTTGGCAAAGGTTGCTGTAAGTGTTTCTGGATCCTGTGGGATTTGAGAACAATATGTATTAAACAGTTATGTAATAATAACTTTAATTTTTATATACATGAAAAAAAAAAAAAAAAAGAAAAAGTGTAAACTTTATATTCTGTTTTATATTCTATATTTACATATGTACAAAATCAATTTTTTTTTTTATATTTTGAGTTTGATTTTTCTAGCTCTCTTGTAACAAGACTAAGTTATACACCTTCATTTTCCTCTCTAATGCCACTCACAGGTCTTCATCTTCTTGTCCCTTTCTGTGGTTGGCCATCGTTTCTTCCTTACCTCTTCGATACCAATCCATTAGCTTTCTGACAAATTCTATAACATATTCATAAATATGTATCAAAAATAATTAATGCTTCATTTCAATTCTTTAGTAATATTTTTTTCTATTGGATAATGCTAACCTTCATCCTACTTTTTATTACAAATAAAAATAAATACATACTAATTAAACTGATATAATTATATAAAACTTCATAAACACTCCTATCATTGACATCATTACCGTCCCAGGACATTATACAACTGAGAACGATCCTAAATCAAATTCTGACAATCTGAAGATTATTAGATCACTGAATCTTTGCTCCTCCCAAAGCCTTAAGATTTTATACAGGTTTTGTTCAGTCACAAAATATCTTAAAACATAACATATACTTAAATAAATGTCTAATAAATACTGTTTTGATCTACCCTTGTTTAAATATAGAGTGACTGTCAGTACATTCTAGTTACATTATATATTCACAGTGCAAAATCTAGCTCAGAAGAAAACAACTGATTTCCTGCTGCAAAAATACTTTGGTCAATTATTACCACAGTTATTACAATGAAAATACTTATTGTATTGGTTATTAATCATTAAACATACAGTTGAAATTGTGAGAAAATGTTATATTCTATTTGTCTGGTTTTAAAAAAATGTGTAAATCTGAAATTGAGAAGAATAGAATGAACTGTAAACTGTTGGAACTGTTAAATTGGATGAAGCCTAAAAAATACAAATATACATGGATACTAAAAAAAAAAAAAAAAAAATGAAAAGAAGGTGAATGAGAGATCAGACCCTAATATTGCTACAGAAAAAGTTATTTAATAACTCATAGGGAATTGAGAAGAGAGAGAGAGTTGCTATACAGAGCTGAACTTTTGAGGAAGCTGAACTATTTTGGAATACTGTGACATCAAACAATAAAAAAATTGTAGCCATTCATATAGATACTGAACAATAGTAGATTTCAGAAGTAATTTGTCTTTTGCTGTATATTTATTTTCTATATTTTTATAATTTTATATTCTATTACAGAGAGGAAAAAATAATTTGCTAGAAAATAAAATTTGTGTATTTGTTTATAGAGAGGTTTTTGTAATAGGTTTGTTGTAAATAGTTAACTTTGTCCCATACTATCTAGGTCTTAGACCTGTATAATTTCTATTAGTGGTCACAACTTTATGAATATTGGTATTCTCAAAATTATTGATTATTTTTGCTAAATTCAAATTATATGTAATATTGTTTGCAGCCTATTTACTTTTTTAATAGCCACTTCAATTTACATAAAGTATAAATCTTAATGAATTCATTAATTAAAATTTATATTGGTATCAAGGGCTCTCTTTGGGGGCTTTTTGACTAGCTTGGTGGTAACTATTTTCTCATGATTGTTGGGTCATTTTATTAACACAGTATTTTATGTAAGATCATTAAATGATTTAGCATTACATTAGCAGTGGAATTATTACATATAAGTTTAATCATACATTTCATTGCATGTTAACTATCAAATAATAATTGCTATATGAAGATTCATATTTAAAAAAAATGGTTGAAACGAACCGTGTAAAATACACACGGTTCGTTTCAACCATTTTTTTTTTTTTTTTTTTTTAGACTTCTTCTACGAGTAGTATTGCTATATGAAAGGCAATTCATCATTTCACATATTCATTGGAAATATTTTGCTGTGTTGAATTCATAGACTTCCCAAACATGTTACCTTTTCAAAATAGAATGGCTATTATAAACATTAAATCTGCACTGTTACTACATTTTCTTCCTGGCTTAATTTAGATACATTTTCTAGTTGGGTCGATTACATACTGCTTTTTGCAAATGCTTCATCTATGAAGACACAATGTTAAAGGCTTTATTTCACTCTTTTCTAGATGGTCAACATGTTGGTGAAAACGCTATTTAAAAGGAAAAAAATTATAATTGCATGCAGCTTATTCTACAAAAATAAGCAAGCTGAAATATGTTGCAGTATTTTATTTATTTATTTTACTTCAAAAACTTATTGAGAAAAAAATAAATTTTTTATGTAAACATTTATTTTCAATGAGTCTGAGATATATAATCTTACTGGTAAGATATAACGACAACTGGACACAACATGAATTATATCCATTTACTTTTTTTAGTGTCATATGTACGGCTCAATTTCTGGTACTTCTGAAGAGTTTTTTAAAAACTAGTTTTCATTTAATTTAATATGAAATTAAGGTTGTACAAAATTATAGCGGTCCAGCTTTAAATGTAAACTGCAACAATCACAGCAATGAATTTTTAGCTTTATTCTGTTGATAAATGCTGATTCTTGGGTCATATTAATGGAAAACATATTAATTACTTTAAATGAACTTTTTCCGCTAGAAAAATAATGTTACTCTAAGATACCTTCCAAATTATCTGTGAACTCCTAAATTTCATTTTAACCAGTTAAGAGGGGAATAAACTTTTGTTCAACTCATTTGGCAATGGGGATTTTTTTTCTTCAAAATTATAAGTAATATCATCACGCATCGATTAATAAAAAGAAATAATTTGAAACTTGTTTATTTTATTTATTTTGGCTAAATATTTTGCACCATAATTGTATTAATCAAATAACTCAAATGCAGAACAAATTAATTGAACTAATTTAATGTTGAATTACAAGGCAACAATCGTAACTCCAGTTAAAAAGAAATTGAATTACAAGGATAAAAGCGTGCGCATATGGTTTGCGCATTAGCATTTTATTTATATGATTTATATTTTATATATATTTATATTAATATTATTATTTTATATAAATATATATATATATATATATATATATATAAAACAGTTAACAGGTTAATTTTTAAAATTTAAATCAGCCTGTACATTAACTATAGAATAGTGAATTTATTATCATTAGAGAACAGTAGGAATTGTTAAGGAACCCCCCTCATAAGTCACTTTTTAAGTTTACCATTTGTCAGTCTTATTCTTGAATATTTTGATATTCCTGAACTAAATGATTTGAGTGAAAATGTCTTGGACTTATGTTGCTATGATCCTGAAGTATGTCTCAAACGTATGGTGGATATCTGAAAATTTTAAATATACACCAAAAAGTGACTTATGGAGTTTCTTAATTATATAATTCATTTCATTTGTTGGGATTATGTACTAATAAAAATTGTATAGCTTCATTTATCAAGTATTATGTTTTTATCATCTGTTAGTTAATTAGTATAATCTTATTGTTATGCCATGCAATCTAATATGGACTTAGGCTTATATAAGGGTTATATTAAATACAGCTTTAGTTGTTAAGAAATGTTTTTCTGAAACTTGTTGGTTCATAATAGAGGGTTTGGTTGGGCTAGTTTTTTCCTAAAGCATAAACTTCATTATGCATGGTCGAATTGTCAAATTGTCTGTGGAATCATGATTATTGTGCATGTTATTTTAAGAATCTGGAAGTAATATTATAAAAATATTTTAACCTTTAATTAGTCGTGGCCTTTCTGAGAGACTAGAAACTGACAATTTAAAGCCTTAGCAGCTAGTAGGCTCCGTTCTTTCTATCTTAGCATCTTCTGTCAGTAAGTTTGGAAAAAAAAAAGAAGTTATATACTGAGACATTGTTTTGTCAAATGTTGATCTCACAGATTATCTTGATAAACTAGGAAATTTTCGTGTATTACTTATCCCACGTCAAAAGTTCTGTCTGAGTTCGAATCCCAGTCCCTGAGGGACTTTTTCATGCATTTAATTAAATGGGGATTCACTCACAGCCTCTCCCCCAGGTATGTGAGACCAATCAGACAACTGATGGCTACTCACAAAAATAGGTATAGGGAGTGATAACTCTGCCCTATAAAATTCATCTATAAATGTGGGTGCATTCTCCTAACAGATCAAATCGCGGAGCCAAGAGCCTACATGGCTTGTCGTGCCAATGGAAAAAAAATAATAATCTATTAGATCACAGTGACTGTTATTGTTGTTGATATATCTTAAGAAAGACACTTCTGTATGCCTTATGAATATTATATAAGGATACTTGCATAATATATTTGACACAAATTTAAATTAAATTTAGGTGTAAATTTAACTCTAAATTGACAAAAGTATTCCTGTTACATCTGACAGACTAATGATCTTGAGACTAAGACATTTGCAAATCTCCACTTATTTATCAGTTATTTCGAAATTTCTGTTTTATAAATATTTAGAATAATTATGATTGAACATTTCTCTTTGCTGTCTAGCGACAAAATAAAAATAATGTACTTTTTTTTTAAAGTTTAATAATTTATCTTCTTTTTTCTGTTGTTAGATACTTGACTATAGACATTTCAGATTATTTCTTTCCGAACATGATTGGAGAAATCACTGTTAACAGGAAGCTTTGGTTTAAGGCCACGACTACTCCTGGGTTAATAAAAGCTCTTGTTGCATTACAAGTTCTTAATTATAATTGCAATTTCTTAATTCAGTTATGAAAAAATGCGTGGGGTCCTAATGGAATTTGTTAATATATTTTGTTTTAATTTAATCTATCATTATTATTTACGTTTTCAGCCAACAGATTCAACTATTAAAGGTGTTTCTATGAAGAAAGGTGTGGAAAACTTGGATAGTGAAGTACTTAGGAAGCTTGCCACTGAAGCTTTTGTTCGGGAACTTGGTTTGGAGGACAGTGCCATGTTGGAGGGAAATATAGATATCAAAACCGTTCCTCCTAATACACATCTTATGAGAGATGATGCACATAAAGTAAATTTTACTTCAATTTCATTAAAACTGTTTTTTGTTTTAGTTTTGGTTTATTATTTTCAATAATGAATCTTTATAATTGACCAAAAAAAAAAAAAAAAAAAATAACCCTCCCTCAAAATTTGAGAGCTTTCGTTTCAAGATGCATAGAATCCGGATAAGGAATAAAAAAAAAAATCCGTTTGTCCGCTGTCCGCGGCATTTCTCCGAAAATACTGGACCAATTTTTTTGAAATTCACCACAAAAATACTAGTCCATTCCAATGATGATCCTAACACCTAGACATTGATATCAGCTGGTTAGTTTTAAAATTGCGGGCAATTAAACGTGATTTTATTCAATAACTCGGTTATTTTTGAAGATAGAAAAAATTTATTAGTGTTTTTTAACCATAAAAACCAAAAAATAGCAAATAATTTTATAAAAGTGAAAAAAGAAAAGAAAACAAATTGAAATTTTTCACATAAATATGCTTATAACTCAGTTATTTTTGAAGATAGAGGAAAGTGTGTATAGAGTTTTAGAATCAGTAAAGCGCGATAAAAAAAAAAAAAAATCATTTGTATATTCAAGCAAAAAATTATAGATGTAATTACACCACAAATCTGTTATTATTGAAGACGGAGAAAAATCGAAAAGATTTTCGTGATCAAGACAACACGATGAGCAAAGTGCAAAAAAAAATCATCTTATATAGTCAAGCCACAACTTACTGAAATCAAATCGAAAGAAAAGAAAAGGAAATAGTAATGCAGTCCTGTATAAATGCTTTTGGTTTATTATTTTCAATAAAGAACCCTCCCTCAAAATTTGAGAGCTTTCGTTTCAAGATGTGTAGAATCCGAATAATGAATAAAAAAAAATCCGTTTCTCCTAATAAATAAATACCAAAAATTTGCTTTTAGTGCCGTGCCATTTGATAGAGAATTAAATTTTGGACTAAATGAAAAAAGAATCATTGAAATTGGTTTACAACTTGCTTAGATATTGCGTTTTGAAATCAGTGGTAGTGTTATGATGCTTTGAATTAGTGCTTTTCAAATTACTTAATATCAACAGCCATATAAACAGTTATACCCTAATATTGTTATTTGGAAATAATAAACCATTGTGTAATAATTTGCAGCGTTTTTGTATACTTTCATATTTATTTCTCTGAAATGTATTGTTCATGTCATGTTTGCTTCCACATTGTTGTGTATTCAGAAATAATATAATTAATTACAGGATGTTGCATTATTGTATCTTTTGGGAGGATTGCTTAACATATCTCAGAACACTGCGGAAGAGGAAGATGAAGTACATATGTTTACAGCTCACCCTGGTGAAGTTGTTGGAGGCTTGGCCGTCCTTACTGGGGAGCCTTCTTTCTTCAGCATCAGGACAAAAAACAGCTGCTTGTGTTGCCATGATTTCAAAAACTACTATTTATAAGTTAGTGGAGTGATGTTATTTCATTTTTTTTTTTTTTTTATAATCCTTTCCGTTTGAAGATAAATAACTATCCTAATTTTCAGTATTTTAAGAGAAAAGCCTGAAGTAGTTCTGCACATAGCTCATACTGTTGTGAGGAGGCTCTCTCCATTTGTTAGACAAGTTGATTTTGCGCTTGATTGGGTGTTCCTTGAAAGTGGGCGAGCAGTTTATAGGTAATATATTGAATTTATTTTACTATCTATTAGCTTCCATTTCAGAATTTTTCCTTAGTATAATTTAATTGTATAAAAGTTCAATCTTTGAATTAGTAACGTTTATATTGGTTTTCATGTTTCAAAAATATAACCTTAATTTATTCTTTGGGTAAAAAATAATATACCAATTTTGGGAACTGCGATATATTTACAAACCAAAACAGTTCATAAAAAAATTTACATGTATCAAAATTATTGTACTTACAATGTCGAATTGACATAAAATACTAAATTTTCACTGTTTTTTTTCTGTTTCTTTCCAACATAAAGTCTAAAGCTACTTTGACATGTACTAATTTGCGATATGTTTTTGTTTCTTTACATGAAATTATGGAACCTTCTTTAATCTTATATTTTGGAAAGTCCTTATAGCCAACTATATCAGCATTTCTTTCCTTTTCTCGAATAACATCAATATTTCGTTTTTTATTACATATTATTTTATTTGGAATAAAGATTAGTTTGTTTGGTCAATAGCTTTAGAAATTAATTAACATTTAATTTAATAATCACTCTAGGTGGATGTTTTATTTCCATAGTTTTTAAAATTATTTTGAATGGAATGTTATAATTATAATTACTTCATACTATTAAAAAGGTCTGAATAGATTGAGACAGTGATTAATTAATTAGCTAAAGAGTTATTGTGGATTAAATCATGTTGACTGCCTCTTGAAGACCTCACCAGCTATTGAAGAAAGCAAATTTAAATGCATAAGTACTAGTACCTTATGAGGAAGATGTTTCGATGTTCTATATTACATTATGGCAAGAGTATTTAGATGTTATGTTTGATATAATATTATTTTTCAGACAAGGTGATGAGTCTGATTGTACCTACATCGTATTGAGTGGCCGATTGAGATCTGTTATTACACATTCCAATGGAAAGAAAGAACTGGTTGGTGAATATGGTAAAGGAGATTTAGTTGGGATCGTAAGTGAACAAAAGTTTTCTGTAATTAATTTAGCTTTTGAATTAAATGTGTGGAAGTTAGATAGATGGTTTCCTCAATATTTTTATAATGTTAATTTTATTTAAATTTTTGCCTGCTTCTAGTTGGGATTGATGTGCTTATTTGTCTGATATATTGATTACTCACCAGCGTTATTTATTTTTTCTGGATAGTTTCATTTATGTTCATGCAGCTGCTCAGTTACGATCATAATCCTTACTAGACTGCATTTGTTAATTGGATTTTAACTTGATAATCTTGCCATTCATGTTATAGTTTTGGGGTAATTGGGTAACCCCTAGAATATACTACCCTTCATGCCTTTATTGTTGCTTAAATGAAGAAAACAAAATTAATAAAAAAAAATTGATTAATTTTAAGATCCTAATCATACATTTAGTCAGTTAAAATAAAGTATATGCTTTGAAATGTTATACCGAAATGAATTTTATAATGTTTTTAGGTTGAGATGGTGACACAGAGTGCGAGAAGTACGACTGTCATAGCTGTAAGAGATTCTGAACTTGCTAAACTTCCTGAAGGTCTATTCAATGCCATAAAGTTGCGTTTCCCGACAGTGGTGACTAGATTGATTAATCTTCTGGGTCACCGTATCATAGGTAAGAATAATTAAAGCTTATATGAAAGTTAAGTTTCGATTTGAAAATAAATATTGTGTGATTTATTGATTGGAACATGAAGAAATTAAGTGATGTTTTATTAGTTAGGCTTACTTCTTAGCATCAAATTTTCAAAACTAGATAACGTTATTTATAAATGCTGTATTTTGGTTTATTATTTTCAAAAATAAACCTTGGTAATTAACCAAAAAAAAAAAAACCCTCAAAATTTGAGGGCTTACGTTTCAAGATATGTAGAACCCGAATAATGAATAAAAAAAATTATTCGTTTGTCCACTGTAAGCCGTCTGCCGTCCATGGCATATCTCCAAAACTACTGGACTAATTTTTTTTTAAATTTGCCACTAAAATACTATGGCACGCAACGATGATCCTAACACCTAGGTGTTGAAATCTGCTGGTTATTTTTAAAATGGCAGCCGATTAGAAGTGGTTTAATTGAATAACTCAGTTATTTTTTTAAGATAGAAAAAAATTTATTAGTTTTTTTAACAAAAAAAAACCGAGAATAAATATATAAAGAAGGAAAAAATAAAAGAAAAAAATTGAAATTTTACACATAAATACACCCATAACTCAGTTATTTTTGAAGATATGGAAAAATATGTAGAGAGTTTTAGAATCAGCGAAGCGCAATAGAAAAAAAAAAAAAAAAAGAAGGAAAACATTGAAATCTTGTCTATATATATATATATATATATATATATATATATATATATATACGCTTGTAACTCCGTTATTTTCGAAGATGGAAAAAAAATTTATTAGTGTTTTTTAACCAAAAACCTGTGAAAATTATAAAGAAGAGAAAAAAGAAAATAAAAAAATTTAAATTTTACCCATAAATATAACATTTTACCCATAAATATAACATTTTACCCATAAAATTTAAATTTTACCCATAAATCAGTTATTTTTGAAGATAAGGAAAAAATGTAGAGAGTTTTGGATTCAGTAAAGCACGATAAACAGAGAAAAAAAAAGTTGATCTTTTTATTGAAGTCACAAATTATGATAGAAGTAATTCCACCAAAACTTTTTTATTATTGAAGATAGAGAAAAATCTAAAAGGTTAGCAGCTTATAAACTGTAATAGCATAATATAATTATTTATAAATAAGGAACCATTGTGTAATAATGTTCAGCATTTTTGTTTTAAATATGTATCATAGTCAAATAATTTTTTGTTAAGATAATATTGATTCTGATAATTACTAAGTTATTCGAAAAATTCATAAATGTGTCCAGTTTATTATCAATGGCAATAATGAATTAAATTATCTTTTATTAGTCTAAATTTTTTTTTAACAGGTTCATGGCAAAATCCAACTTCAGGGCTTGGTAAAGTTGATAATAGATCCGCTCACAATAACTTTAGTACTGTTGCTATTGTTCCTGTCTCTGATGATGTACCATTGTCAGCATTCACCTATGAATTATATCATTCACTTACTGCTATTGGTAAGTAATAATTAATTTGAAAAATATATTCATATATCAATTTCACTGACCTATCTCCGGAATATTTTTCCCTATCCATGATATCTACTATTTATTAGCGCTAAAATTATAAAAAAAAAAAAAACTGCATTTTGAGTTAGAAGAAATAAACCCTACAAATTACACGAATTTCTACATAAGCACACAGACTGTTAGCAAACGTACAACTTGTATACAGGTCTGGAAAGGCATTAATCGATGAAATGAGGTATAAATTCGAGTGCTGCCCACAGAGCAGACATTGAAAATTGTTGAGGTGTGAACATGTAAATGGCACAGAAAGATTAATTTACTGTTTAAGGAAAGTTGGGAAATTAAGAACTATACAATACTAATAAATAAATTAAACCAACAAAATTGATACCAATAAAAACAAATGAATAATTATAAAGAGACAGAAAAATTATATTTAAACGTATTGCTTAAAAGTCACTGAAACATTAATTAACTGATAATTGAAAGTTGATGAGTGTAGAATTATACAATACTGTTATATTTATTAATACGGTGAAGCATTATTTATCAAATATATACTCATATTTTTTATACACAATATTTATGTTAAATAAAAATAAATAATAGTTAAGAGTAGAAAAAAAAATACACTTATTTTTTAGAAGATACTATCCCAATATATTGAGTTCAAAGTTTAGGGATAAATAAACTTTTGACTTTACTTTTCCTTTCTTGTTTTTTAGGCTTGACGAAACGTTTAACTTCTGATATAGTTCGTAAGGAATTAGGCGTTAGTGCAATGGATGCCAGCCAAGAATATCGACTTACTTCATGGCTAGCTCAACAAGAGGACGCTCATAGAATATGTCTTTATCAGTGTGACCATGGTGTTACACCCTGGACCCAGAGGTGCCTCAGGCAAGCAGATTGTGTCCTCATTGTTGTTCTTGGTTTCAAAGAACCGACAATCGGCAAGGTATGCTATTTTTCTCAAAACAAAATTTCAAATTAAATTTTATTTAAATTTATGATCAAGACATCTCTATATTTTATTAATTTAATACTCTATTAAATTTCTTGTTCTTATATTCTTGAAGTAAATTAGCTTTGAGTTTGTTTTTTTCTTGAACTATTTTACTAGAATTTGAAGGGTTGATTTATTTGTGCTTGGTGGGTCTAAGAACCCTGTAACCAACTCTAAATGATCTATTAATATTGATGTTAAAATTATTAACACAAAGAGTATATATTTTATTTAATGTTGTTTTTGATTACAAAAAAAAAAAATTATATTGAATAATTTAGTTTGTTGAAATCAAGCAGTTGACTTCAAAAGGTTTAACTGATATGAATGTATTGTGAGAATAAATATAAAGGTTTTGTAGAAGTTAAAATGTTTTCATTTTAATTTATAAATTAATATTGATGTATTTTAGGTAAACCTGATTATTATTGTAAAATTTTCATGTAATTTTTATTCATTGTAGATTGAACTGGAAATCGAGAGGTTATCTATTAGAACACAGAAGGAACTTGTACTACTTCATAAAGAAGGTGTTGAACGTCCCAATAATACTATCGAATGGTTAAATATGCGTCAGTGGATATCGTCCCATCATCATATTCTTTGTTCTAAAAGGATGTTTTCTAGAAGATCACAGTTCAGAGTTGTATGTATTTCTCCTTTTTTATTTTAAATTAAATAGGAATAAAATCCAGAGGCTATGCTGGCATGTAAAATTAAGTGATTCAATTTCCACCTTGAATACAGTTTAAATTTTTATTGGATTGAGATGGCACAAAACAGCATCCTTGTAAGACTGAAGCCAGAATATCATAGTAAGACTGAATATGTTAGGTCGTAGTTCTCTCTTCAGATAAAAAAAAAAAAAAAAATTAGAAAAAATGCCTATTTATTTCACTACCACTTATTATAATTTTGTAATTATACTCAACACTTTTGTTCAAGCTCAAAGGTATTTTATTTAAAGTATTGACTTCACAAGTATGATAGTTAAATTGACACTGTTAAACTGTTAAAACTGTAAAAAATAGTTAAACTGACCTTTTAATTTATATTTTGGAACTTCAAATTTAGCATCTTTCACTGTGTTAAACCAATAGGATGTATATTATTTCTTTTATATGTTTATTATCCTAATATACATTAATAGATCAAAGATTAGTGAGCATCACGAGGTTACACTTCAGTGTATTACAGATTGAACTCCTACTCCATCTGACATTCATAGAAATAAAAGTCGTTATATTATTAATAGAAAATATGGTACTATCACTTAACAGTTTGATGAAAAAATAAAATTGGAAAAGAATAAATATGCTTATTAATTCAACAGGATAATATAGGCACTGTAATTTCTTATACTTTTTTTCGTAATTTGTTCACAAGAAAACTGATTTAAAAATATCTTAAAGGTATTTTCCAATCATGTTTATCTGAAAATGAATGTGCGGAACTGGATGGGAGTAGCTCAGGATAGGGAATCGTGGCAGTTACTGCTGGAGGAAGGCAAGACCCTGCATGGGTTACAGTGCTAAGAAGAAGAAGTAGTTTATCTGAAAAATTACAATTAAGATAAACTCAGTATTATATTATTTCAAAACTATAATTTAAATATACTTCCCTTTTTACCTTTATTTATATATCTTTAAGTTTATAATATTTGGTTTTGATTTTCAGAATGAGCTGTATGCAAAGGTTTTAATGTCTGATCCTAATATACATTCTGACTTTGCGAGACTTGGTCGTTGGCTTACCGGAACTTCAATAGGACTTGTTTTAGGAGGTGGAGGAGCTAAGGGAGCGTCACATGTTGGAATACTCAAAGCTTTAGAGGTATATTAAAAGGGTTAAAATATATTTTATAATTATTTTTATTTTGTAATCACTTAGACTCTGTATTCCTTAACTGTAGAAGTTTTTTGGCCTTATGTTTACAAAATCAGGTTCTTTCCAAATTATATTTGGAGCTTGTGTATTGAATTATGATAAAAATGATAGATTAACTTAGTAATCTATCAGATTGAAATTATTAAAATATGACTAATAGCTTTTGGTTCAAATTTTTTATGATATTAATTTCAATACCTCTCTACCACCTTAAGTTGGGTGAAGAACCATCTTCTTGATCATGATCCAATTGTCTTTTTTATGAAGCAGCATCTTTCTCCTCATGTGATCAAAGGCCTCCTTTATTCCGCTCTCCCACATTCTCCTTGGCCTATACTCAGGGTCTTCTACTCTCCACATTTGTCTCATATCTTGTCTTAGCCATATGGGAGATATGCCCAAAACATCTCATCCTGTGCTTGATAAGATTTTTTTTTTAATAATAGTAAATTACTGTTAAATATTTTATGTTATCTAATCTAGGGATAAATATTTTGAATTTTGAAGGAAAAATACAAAGCTTGCAAATTTTTATTTTTGTCTTTAATATGTCTATTGGTTTGATATATTCTTTATTGTAAGGATATATTTTTTTTTTCTGAAAACTTCTGAAATATCATTAAAGAGATTTAAAATAATATTTGATCTCTTCGACGAGGGTTATCGCGATCTGCTGAATGAATTTTAATACTAAGAATGAAAGCCTAGAAACATATAAATCCTATGATGTTTATTAGTTTTAATTGTAGTTAATGTGTTTGAAGTGAAATCATGAAAAAGTAATTTGATTCCAGGCTACAGTTTAAAAATTATGTGGACAAATATTTGCTATGTTACCTATTCCACTGGTATGATTTCTGTTTGTATTTAACTATTTCTATTCTTTATGATCTAATAAGAAAACAGATAATTGGATTTAAAAAATAAATATTTCTCATTTAATAAATAGAAACCATGTTGTCTGGACAAATTGATGTGCCTAGGTTTTTATGTACATCCTCTTACTAAAATTAAAAATAAATTTCAAACAAACTTATGTTTCAAAATAGTATAAATTTTGAATCCCTTACTCAAATACCGTGTTTTTATTTTTTACAGGAAGCAGGAATCCCAATAGACATGGTTGGAGGTGTGAGTATTGGTGCCTTCATTGGTGCATTGTGGTGTATGCATCGGGACACGGCTACAGTAACACAAAAAGCCCGTGAATGGTCAAAGGTAAATTCCCAATCCTTCTGCCTAGTAAATATTATAAGCATTGGTTACATCATACATTGTTGCAGTCTACAGGTGAGGCACCTTTAGAGTGAATTTCAACAATTCAAGAAGTGTTTGTTGTGGCTATCTTGGTTTTATTAAGATTAGCTTATATTGATTACCCCTGTTCAAATAAAAACGGCTGCACTGTGTAAATTTAATTAAAGATAATTATTGATTTATTGATAGTGTGGTGGGAACACATGTGATAGTAATTATAACCTCCAGGTGTTGTGTCACTGAAGGCGGAATTTCACTGAGATGACCCTGAGCGACATCAACTTGTTGCTCGATTCTCGTTGCCTTTGCACCCGTCCGACTTTGTGGCACGAAATTGTTGCAAGGTCGCATGCGCCTTGTCATACAAGGGTGTAGCATGCGACAAAGCAATTTCACTTAGGCAACTTCAGTTTCTTTAATCCTCATTACAAACAGTCGCGGCTGCTGCTTATTTGGTAACTGCAAAAGAAAACCGGAAAAGGAAAAGAAAATCACTGAGATATTGAAGAAGAGTGGTGAAGCAATCCAGAATAATGTATATAACCAGTTGGTTGCTGATGATGACGCATTGTTTTAGAATTTTACAGGGATAAGTAAAGAAGCTTTCCATTGTTACTTGAAAAGATCTCATCTATGATAAAAAAATTTGATACGAACTTTCGAGAAGCTATAAAATTAGTGTGAGATTGTTAGATGCATAATAGATATATCTAATAAAAAGCTTAGTAGCTCATAGGCAAACCACTTTCATTTTTTGTTTGGAGATTTGGGCTGCAGCTTTTTTCGTTCTCGATGAAACGATGACCGTAGGTTTTAATTTTTTTTTTTTTTACTTACATCACTGTAGTTATGTTTTTCTATTTAAATACATTTTTAACATTAAAAATAAACCAATTAGTTTTACATTTATCACCGTATAATAATTAAATTTACCTGATCGCTCTTTCAGTTTGTCGTTTTTTTATTCTTACATCTCTGTATTCTGTGATTTTATTATTTCATGACTCGGGAGAGTTATGGTAATCCTCAATAAAAGCAGAAATTTGAGTTTTCGACCACTACATGTTGCCTACTACAAGTAGCATCAATCTGTTGGCTGTTGGATAGAGGGCGACAGCGTTCGACACATTGTATCATTTTCGGGGGTCGTGCAGTCGACAGGCAACCACGGTCAACTTGTAGCATGCGGCTAGGAGACATATTTCTTGTTGCTCTGTGTTCCTCCTATGGAAAAACTGAGTGTGGCATGCGGTATTGACACATGCCATCTGTTGCCTAAATGTTTGCCTCAGTGGAATTTCTATTCTCCTCAGTAACCACATTTCCATTGCTGGAAGTTGGCTTTGGTGCTTTGAGGTAATAGTTCAGGATTCACTTGCATAAGTAATTATTCAAGTGATTCAGTCTTCTTTACCTGCTTGGACACTTCTCTCTTTCTTAAGAAGCCTGTGTTTCTATATTAAAAAATATTTTATTTGTTTTTGTTGAAACTAAATTACTTAAGATAAAACAATAAAATTAATTACCAGGTGTAGAAGTAAATATGAACGAATTCATATGAATCGAAGTGTTGTTCGGCGAGTGCATGTCCCAATCATGCGAATAGATGGTAATCAGATGTAGCCAAGTCTGGAGAATAAGCCGCATGTGTTAGTATTTCCCAAATGAATGCCTTGATCGTATCCGTGACCCATTTTGCTGTGTGTGAGGGACATTATCATGAAGCAAAATGACTTTATGTTGCCATTTTTCACGTATTGATCGATTAAAATCGATCATTTGTTGTTGGTAGAGGTCAGTGTTAACAGTTTCGCCAGGTTTTATTTGCTCATAATATATTATACCCTTTTGATCCCACCAAACGCTCAGCATTGTTTTCTTTCTAAAACGATTTGGTCTTGCAGTGGATGTTGATGGTTCGCCTGGATTCACCCATGATTTACAACGCACAGGATTCTGAAAATATATCCACTTTTCATCACCTGTCACTATTCGATGAAGAGATGATTTTCTTTTACATCTGACGAGCAGCATTTATTTGAGAAGTGGTTTTTTGATTTTCTTTCTGTCTTTCATTCAGTTGATGTGGTACCCATTTTCCCACTTTCTGAATCTTTCCCATAGCTTTCAGACGAAGTGATACTGCTTTTTGCGTCACATTTAATTGTTCCGCGAGTTGTTGTTGAGTCCGCGTTTTCATTCAATAAGGCTGCAAGTCCTTGTCTTCAAGTTTCCCATGCTCCTCGTTTATGCTGTCCGCATATCATGGTTCGTAGGCACGAAACTCGACATGTTTGAGGTTATAAAAAAATATACCAGTGTATGAAACTTAGATTATTGTGTGTTGACAAAGTTCTTCAGATGTTAGAAGGAGAAGATGGCACTACAGAAGCGGTCTTTGAAGTGACCGGGATCTATAGGGAAATTCCGGTTTCATACTTCTACACCTGGTATCAATTATTAAATCTGTGCATGGTATCGAGAACATCCTCATAATACTTAGTAGATAGTAGTAGTGTAATAATAGAGTTAAAAGTATTATAAAAAAAAAAAAAAAAAAATCTAATGGTTTTATATTAATTCCTCAATTTTTATTTTGAATCTATTTTAGAAAATGAATCAGTGGTGGACTTTACTTTTTGATCTTACCTATCCTGTCACTTCAATGTTCACCGGTCGAGCATTTAATAGAACCATACAGGGTACATTCGGAGAGACTCGTATAGAAGATCTGTGGGTGCCTTATTTCACTTTAAGTACCGACATCACTACCAGTGCTATGCGAGTTCATAGGCATGGTAAGTAGACTTTTATTAATTGAAAGCTGACTAACCTACATGTCATTACTGCTTTGGAATTATAAAGTGAACTTCTAACATTTTTTATTTGTGATCAGTGATCACTGGTATTTATAGATTGGTATTTTTACTTGAACATTTTTAAATCCATGCGTTAGTCATTGCAGAAGTTAATTATACCATACTAGGTTCCCTTTTTTGTTAATACTCTTAATACCTATATATTTGTTTTTCATAAAATTCAACTTTCAATAATAACATAAGAAAAATTAATATATAAATACTTTTATTTTTTAAAGGCTACCTCTATTATTTTCATAAATTATAAACTTTTAGGATCTTTAATAAACTGTCAAACTTCGAATAGTTCCTTATTTATAAAAAAAAATATTTAAGGACTCAGCATCCATCTTAAAGACATTGTATAATTATTCTTTTTGCTGAGTTCATTATTTTGGAATTAATCTATTAATATTTAATATATACTTATAATATAAGCTTTAGGTCTACCTCAATATCTTCCAACCTCCACAGTCTGCGTCTACCTCTTCTTCTTTTACCATCCGGCAATCCCTCTATTATTATTGATTTTGTTTTTTTAATGTTTAATGTGTTTCTCTAGATTATATGAAGAATAATTAATGTTTCGATAATTATCATTCACTGTGAATTGGAACATTCAATTTAAAGCGGTTAATATGTCAAAAAAAATCAGTCCTAAGATTGTTAACTTTTTCCTTGATTTGAAATTTTATTTATTTAAAAAAAAAATCAGTATTAAGAATTTAATATTTTACTTGAATACTCAATTTTGTTTCAAAACATAAGTTTTACCACTTACTCTGTGCCCTTTATTATTCTACAGGTTTTGCACTCCGAACAAGTCATTTACTAAATAACTTCTACCTATTAGGTTTTAATAAGCGTACAAATATATATTTTTAATTATTAATGATTATTTACTGTTTCCTTTCAACAAACATTTTTCAGGGGAAAAAAGGAGATTGTATTAAGAATAATTGATGTTTTGTTAATTATCATTAGCTATAAACTTAAGTGATCGTTGTACATAATAATTTCTTCTTTTTTATTTATTTATAATAACTGTTTCTATCGAAACTCTATGTAATTCTTTAAAAAAAAAGAAAAAAAAAATTCTCAGGTTCTGCAACTTGCGTAACATTCCAAAACTTAATATGTGGTAGTAGATACTTGTATTCTTTTTAAAACTAAAACTCTTGTTTTATATACAAATTTTCAGATTGATTTAAACAGGAGAGGTAATTGAAAATTGTGTGTTGACATGCCATATAAACAATATATTTAGTTTTTTTTAAACACATCCTACAGTATATTCTAGAATAAACAAATTTTTTATACCTCATATAATATATATAAATGTTAGTTCAGTGATTGGCAGCAAGGGTATAGCCATTTATACACTTGCAATCGCCCTAGCACCCCTTCACCTTTCGAATTGTCAGCCTTGTTAAGAAACTTAACAAGATCTTAAGTAGGCAGGATGTTGGAGAAGCAGTTTTTTTAGTCGTTCTAGATTTTTTAAATGGCTTCAATAGATCTAATTTCATAGAGATCTGTCATGCTATTTTGAATTTTGGACTGCCCTGAACTGGTTTCCATGGATTGGCAGCAAGGGTATAGCCATTTATACACTTGCTATCGCCCTAGCACCCCTTCACCTTTCGAATTGTCAGCCTTGTTAAGGAACTTAACAAGATCTTAAGTAGGCAGGATGTTGGAGGAGCAGTTTTGGTAGTTGTTCTAGATTTTTAAATGGCTTCAATAGATTTAATTTCATAGAGATCTGTCATTCTATTTGAATTTTGGACTGTACTGAACTGGTTTTCATTTTGTTTATATTAAGTTTCTTTTTGATGAACTTGCATATCTTTGTGCTTGGCTCTTTGTTTGTGGATAATCTGGGATAATTATTCTTCAGTTAATTCCATTAAATTCACAGCTGTGGTGAGTGCCGAACTCATGGACACTAAAATGTGGTAGGTAGCTCAATTAAAATTTTTTTTTAAAAACATTTTAGTGATATTTACAACTGTACTTATAATAAATACAATAGTAAATGGGCTAATTTACAATTATGGGCTTGAAAATGTCTTGTGAAGAACTACCCAGTGGTAGCACATCAATGTCAATTTAATTTAGTAGGTCTCGAAGCGATGGTCTTTTCAATCGCCTCGAAGGGTTGTCAGGAATAGATGGGAATGATAAGTTGCGTACAAGAGGATTTGTGTGGGCCGAAAGTTTGGAATTAAAAGAGGCATATCTATTTTGGGATAGTTCTGTTACAAATGTGATATTTAGGTCATTGTGAATGATTTTATTCGTAACGAATTAAGGAGCATGTAGGATTTTGCGAAGGATTTTGGACTATAAGGATTGAATGAGAGAGGAATGTTGTCCAGTAAATGTTGTAGTTATCTGTATCTACAGGCATTTTCTTGTTGTTTAAGTCTCGTAAAAGTAATTTTGTGGGATTTTTTAGGATTTATTTTAATCTTCCAGTTCGGACACCATTCCTCAATGGCTGTGATGTGGGACTGAAGGGTTTGGGATGCAGTTGTTGAATCATTATGGATGAATAACACACAGGTGTCATCTGCGTAAGTTGTGAGTACAGTGCTAGGATGGAGTGGGAAAATATCTTTTAAAACATCAATTTTATATTTTTTTGATGTTGGTGCTGACCTTGCTAGTCAAACTTTCCCATTTTGGCTTTGTATCTGTCAGGATAAATATGAAATACACATCATTTGGTTTGGAATTGACATGTTTGAAATTTAATTTAGGCTCCTCCTTACAAAAACAAAATCAAAAAAACAACCTGTACCTATACACCCCATAAAGGGTCTTGGGCTCAATATATGATTCGGTTGAGCTCAGCCATCAGGTTTTTTTCCCATTTTCAGGTTACCCACTTTATGGAGGCTGAGTGTGCCCCAGGAGGGTCTCCATATTGTAGGGTTGAATCATGACTGAAATAACAGAATAAGTATTAATTTTGTCACAGCCAGGACTCGAAACAGGATCCAGAGAACTCTAGTCTAGTTTTCTATCCACCAGACCATGCCACTCCCATAGGCTCCTCCCATGGGTGAAAATTAGCAAAAGGTGGATCACAAGTTGTCATGGCACATAGTTGACATCTTTTGACATAAGTTTCTATGTCCCTATCTATATTCTATCAATGTTCTTCCAATAACAGTACCTTCTGATGATGCTTTTCATTTTCAACGTTTTAATATGAGTTGAGTGCAGTTCAGCTAGAGCTTAGGTCATTCTAGGTCTAGCTGCCACGTTTAGTGGAAATGAACAAATTTATGACGACATATAATTATTATTATTGAATTGAGGAATGTTGAATTCTATCTTCATGTCCATGCTGAGTTTTTGTGTGATAAATACAACATACAATTTTTTTAATAAGTGATGATTGAAGTTCTGCTCTCAAATATTACTTGAGTTGTTCAAAGAATTAACTAAAAAAAAAAAATGGAGTGCAAAACCATACTATATCTAGGAACAACTTTAAAAATACATCTATTAATAAAGATTTTCAGATAGAATATTTTAGATAGTCTGTCTTAACAAAATAACTTTTTTAAATTATTGCTTTTCTTTCTATATTTTTAAACAATGAGTAGCGTGCATGTTAGTGTTATGAAAATTATTAACCTGCAATGCATTACGTTTATTATTCTGGTGTATCACGATTTAAACAGGCTTTTCTTCTTCACATTTGTTTTCTTTACATGGATGGTATTGAAGGAAAGAGAAGGAGACTTTTTTTTTGTATATATAATGTTAGTATTTTTTTAGCTGTTGATAATTTTGTTTAGATCTCTTTCCTTTTATCCATTTATAAATTTGTGTTTTCATTTTAATTAGCTGTGATAGTACAATGTAGGCACTTTGTGATATATTGTCCTTGAAATTGCTGTATGTTGTGTGTTCCATTTCAATTTTCAAAGTGTTCATTTTTTGTTTGAATTATTTCTGTAGATCTTCTTTTCTTTTCTTCTAACTGTCATTGGACAGTTTTCATCAATATAGCCTACAGCCAACAAATGTATGTTAGAAAATAAAAAATAAACATAAATAATTATAATTATTTATTGTTAGATAAGGTAGAACAGTAAAATTAAGTCTATCAATATTTAAAAATTTTATTCCATCATGTCTTATGTATTGTTTTTCTATTTTTATATACAGTTCAGCACATTAACTGGCTTTCTTCTACTTGAATGTAGGTGCAGATTTAATAATAAATAAAAAAAAAAAAACTTCATTTAAAGTATTTACTAAATTAAAATGATGAAACATCTGTTGATCATGGTAGTTGTAATAAATGCATATGTGGGTGGCACAGTGGATTAAAATGCTTGCAATAAATAGTCAAAGTTGATCAATATGGAGCGTAGTTAGAACCTGGATTGGTGGCCTCCTATTGGAGATAGGTCAGATTTTCCCGACATTTATCCCATTTCCCTCTGCCACGGCCTGTCAGCCTACTGGAGATTAATCACAATTGCTGGGCTAGAAGTAATAACCCTACCTATTCACCTTGGTTGTGGATTATGTTGTGGTCTTCCAGGATACCAAATAGCTGCTCAGAGGTTTGTTCCATGGAAAGTTAGTTTCGCGGAGAGATATATAGGCACTTATGCGCGCACCTGCTGATTGCAAACAGCCATAATCCTTGGAACTTGACTAACCAATAGGGGTTGGTGGAAAGGACAACCTCAGATTGGTTCCAATGGAACTGGTTTTGGAGTAACAAGTAGCCAGTTGCTACATCATGGTATCTGTGGCTCATAGCAATGTGACATTGAGTGACCTCTAGACTGAGTTTGATCCCCAAATGATAAAAAAAGTTTTCTGTTGGAGAACCACATCTCACAATTAAAGATCTTCATGACCTATAACACCAATTAAAAAAAAAAAAAATTTTTTTTTATTCATATATTATGGAAACTGTTTAAAATAACGAACCTTAGACTTTGCTAATTATTTAGATCGTATGAAAATCTTAAAGCCTATATATAAGAAATAAAAACAGCTTAATTCTTAATAATGAGAGGAAAGGAGTCGGCTGTATTTATTAAAGAATCTTTTACATGATTAGCCTTTTTTTTTTAGAATCTCGATTGAAAAAATCATGGAAAATGATTAAAACCTTATTTTCAGTTGTTTTCTAGAGTGAGATTAAACTTTTGGTTATTAATATTGAATTATTCATATGGAGATAAAACTGATTGTAGTAATCATAAAATATTTTAGTTTTTGATGTATTGATGCTTTGGGCTTAACTGATCTTATGAAGATTATCTCAATTTAATATTTCATTGGGTTTTCATCCAAGGCATAAATTAATTATTAATTTAGATAAGAAATAAAAACAGCTTAATTCTTAATAACGAGAGGAAAGGAGTTGGCTTATTAAAGAATCTTTTACGTGATTAGCCTTTTTCTTTTTTTTTTTTTTAGAATCTCGATTGAAAAAATCATGGAAAATGATTAAAATCTTATTTTCAGTTGTTTTCTAGAGTGGGATTAAACTTTCGGTTATTAATATTGAATTATTCATATGGAGATAAAACTGATTTATAGTAATCATAAAATATTTTAGTTTTTGATGTATTGATGCTTTGGGCTTAACTGATCTTATGAAGATTAATTTAATTTAATATTTCATTGGGTTTTCATCCAAGGTATAAATTAATTATTAATTAGTTAAAAATTTCAGTAAACATTTTAAGCACATTTGCTATAGCTTTAATCTTATTGTACTTTAGGTATTCAACCCCAAACTTATTCTATTATGAAATTAGTAGAGAAAGTAGATATTGCACTGTAATAATAAGAATATTATTTTTTAAATATCCTTGGCTACTCAATATATTTATAACAAATTTAGGTAAAGTTTCAAGAGTTCTTTATTCATTTGGTTTATTATGAAAATAGTTATATTGAATAATAGCTTTACTAAAACAAGTAAAATCTGTAAAAAGTCAGAATCTGTAATACTATAAATATGAGCTACTTAAATCTTGTAGAGGTCTACTTGGAGTTTTAAATTGTATCTAGGTATCTTATAATGAGAATGTAGACATAATTTTTATAAATACTTTTTAGTTTTTAAAACATTGTATTTACTTGGAAGAAGTAGTAATTAATTCATCGAATATTATTAAATTCTTAAATGTATGCTTATAAAAGTGATCATAGTATTTTTGAGATATATTTTCTGATTATTTATTAGCTTTAAAATTTGTTTTATAAAAAGCCAGACTGATTGTAGACATACTTGCACAAGTTAAAAAGATTTAATATGTGGCTTAAAAAAAAAAAAAAATTTTTTTTCTTTAAAGAGCATGAAAACAGGTGAGCAGATTTTCTAACAACCTTAATAATATGATTCTTAATTTAAGATTAAGGATAGCAAGATTAAAAATTATATTATATTTTCATCCTATTTTTGAATTTTGGAAAAAAAAAAGAGGACTGTATAAAAGCTAGGACCTTTTTAAAAAAGATTTTGTACAATTAAGGGTTGAAAATATGGGAACATTTTTTAACTATTCATGAACATAGTTCTAAATTTGAAAACTATGCCGAGTTTTTGTAATATCTAATTTCAATTTATTTTAATTTTGGTGCATAAGAAATTCATTTTTTGGTATTATGTTAGATATTCAGAAGCATACTTGAAATTTTTATGAATCTGTAAAAGTTTTTATCTGAGTATTTCCAGGTTTACAAAGAAGCTCATTTGTTAGATGAACAAGAGAAAATTATTTTGCTAATAATTGCTAGCTTAAACGATCTTGGTTAATAGATTTTTGTATTTATTTTTCCAGCATAAGTGGTATAAATATCCAAAGGCTTTTTTTTTTCTCATATCAATATACTTGTATGTAGCGATCAGTTTTATTCAAGAAAAAAACGAGAGAGAGGGAGAGAGAGAAGAACTTAATTGGATTTTTTTTATATGCTTTTTTTTCTTAGGATTTATCTGTTCATTTACATATTTTACTGGTCTTCAAGAATGAAAACAATAGATTTTATTTACACCTAATTCCTTCTTTTCAACTTATTAAAAATTGTTGAATTACTTATGAATAGCTGCAGTGAGTGTCAAAAGTATTTGGAATTCACTACCACTCTGTAATTTACTTGCTTTTAACTTATTTTTTATGTTTTTAAGGAGTTGTTAGCCACTTTATAATGTTAGGAGGAAGCTATACTATAGCTAAAACCAAAAATTATGACAATATCATTTTATTTTGAACATTCAGTTACGGTATGTCAAAGGTGTCAAAAGTATTCGGACTTATGTGGTTTCCTTATTATATTAGTGCAGTGATCATAAATAAACATCCATTTAGTAAACCTATTTGTATAATTATACATTTTAGCCTACTAGGAATTGATCTTACTAATTAATTGATTGTTTGTTGTGAAATATTATCCCACTCAAGCAATCATTGTTTCTTGAGGCTATTTTCATATTGAATATAGTATTTCCTGATTTTTCCTTTGTAGTAGGACCCACAAATAGTTAATTAAATTCGAAAGAAATAATAAAAGAAGGATTTTGAGATGTTTTTGAAAAAGTTGCGCAACTAAATCAGAATAGATAACGTATATATGTCCAGAGTCATAGTCGCGCATTTGTTAAAAAATTTAATTGATTCGTCATTTTTCTTCTACTTTTAATTCTGACTTTTCATACTTAAAAAATACACAAACCTATCATTAATTCTGTCCATGAATCCAATGTTATTAAACTTTTTCAAAGAAAAACAGACCTAACTATCACTGACCACTCAAGGTGTTTTACAATGGCATACTAAATTCTTTATTTGGTTTCCCCCAAACCATATTTTTTTTCATAAGAACCATGTATTTTAGTATGGGAGTCATTTGTAAATATTTTAATTAATCAACCCTCTCTTTAAAAAAATATTACAAATAGTCTGAATGCTATTTCTTATTGCTTTGCCTACTGAAAGACGTTCTCCGTACTTGTACCATGTTTTTCTTTATGTCATATTTTTTTAAAACACGGTGAACAGTTGAAACACTTATTTTGTATCCAGACGTTCTTCAGAAATAAATGAAAAATTCAGAAATAAGCTAAGGTTTACGTATTTGAGGTATTGTTTTCTTATTTGATGAATAATCAATGTTTCAGTTTTAACATTTAATATTTTTGGACACTCACTTTTTTGCTTTTATATTTTATTACTATATAAACACTATACTTAGCCATCCACATATTTTCATTAATTTTTTTTTTTAACATTTCAAAGATTTTTCATTAAAAAAATATTCGAAGCCGTTGTTCGATCATTACGTTTTTATTTTAGGGCCTTATTTAAAAAAAAAAAAATTCTAAAGTTAGATATATGTTACATGAGGGAGAAGAATTGTTTAGAACATAATATTATCTCAAAGATTAGTGAAATGTGAACATTTGAAACCATTAAACAACAGGATATTGCGATTTCCGAATACTTTTGACTCTGAACTTGTAATTTTACATTAATAATCAGATATTTTTATAAACAATAAACTTTTCGGTTATCTGGTTAGAGATTTTCCTTTATGGGAGTCTCTTTCAAAGATTTAAGAGTTAAACAAGAATTTTATAAATTTATAGTTGTGTAATATACTTATTTAATGAAAAGAAATTCAAAATCCGAATACTTTTAACACTCACTGTAATAGAACCAGGGCGAATACTGAAAAAATTTTTCAATTAAATGAACCTGATTTCTCATATAATTCATTTTCATGATTTTTTTGTAAGTAATTTGCAATGAGAAGGATCTTTAGAATGATTTAGTCGACTGGTTCATAATCCACATGTTTAATTACTTGAAATAATCGTAACAATCTTACTTATTTTGTTACTCCACCAGGTTTCTTTTCAGTTTATGATCTAATTCAGAGGCTGTGGTTTCTTTATTCTTCCTTGTTTCTTGCATGGTAATTTTTAAAATATATATATTAGCTATTTTATCTTTAACAAATATTATCTACTGCTGTCATATTATTATATTAATGCTTCCAGTTTTCATGACATTTTCTTTCTGTCTTAATCAATTATTGTTTTGGAAGTAGAGTAGATATATTTAACTTTGAATTATGCACATTCCACTTATGAAGAGAAGAAAACATGAATTATTTTAGTTTCTACAATGCATTGTGGGTTAATAGTTTTACTTAGCATATTGTATGCTTTCGTCCTGTTAATTTGTTCCATATTGATTATTGATGAATATTTAAATAAATTGGATCAATTACCTGAGTTTTTACTAATGAATTGTGGTTTAATAAAAAACAGCTATTCTTCAATGCCCCATCTGCATGAACTTAACAATATAGTAATGCTCTTTCAATTAGTTATTTGAGGAATTTTCTCCCTTATCTCTATTTCAATATAAATTAATTATAATGGTGTATATATATATATATATATATATATATAAATATATTTGTGTTGATTTATATTTTATTGCTTTAAAATTAATTGAGAATAGATGCAAAAAACAAATATTCTTGGATAATGTAGATATGATATGCTATGTAGATATGTTGGATTATTTTTGCTTTTTCTTTTCCTGTTGCTTAGACTATAGTTAATACTAAAATAATACTTTAATTAGACTTATTCTAAACAGATAGATAAAGTAATTAAAAATTATGAAATATTTCAGTCTCATCTTACTCAGTAACGAAGAAAATAAAAATTGTTTAATCGTAACTTCCATTAAATTTAAAAGCTCAATTGAAATATGCATGTCTCATCTAAATTTTTGAATTATTGATTTGCTAGAAAACATATTTTAAATTCATGGCAACCACTTTATCTGAATTTTCCAAAACTTTTGCTTACTTTTTTAGAGCTGTAGATATCAAGTCAATTTTATGCAATTAACAACCGCAAAGTCTTGAAAATATCACAAATGAAACCATACCATCCTATCAGTAAAATATGAAATTATTGTTTTAGGTAAATGATGATACACTTAATTTAAACATTTTTATCTTTAGAGAACACTGGTTAACTAATTAAGTCTGGTAAATTCTATAAAAAAATACTATGTTACCATAAACGACAAATAAATTCAGGTTGCATTTGTTTTTAAATCATTTTGATTTAATTATTTCTTTTTACAACTATTTATTATTCATTTAATCATTATTAATTAATTTATTTATTTATTGAATAGTTGACTGTATGTATATATTGAATATATGAGATGGTTCAGGTATTGTTCAATAAATGATTTTAAAAACTATTTAATATGAAACCAATGTTTCATCATAGCTAAAGTAACGTGATATAATGTAAAGGTTTATAGGGAGAAACAAATTAATAAATATTTTCATAAGTTGGTTGAAAAATCAGTACTTACTCATAAAATTAAAATTAGCAATCCTCATCGGCTCCAAACCAACTTGGAACTCACTTCCATACTACCCGTTGCTCATTCTCAATAAAGTCCCTATTCCGGTCCAGAAAACTGTTAAAAACCTTGGAGTTACCTCTAACCAAAACCTATTCTGAAATAACCATGTATCTGAAATATCCCGTAAATCCATTTGCATACTCAAACAGCCCTATCGATTCCGTGAATCCTTACCATTAAAAACCCGTCAGCTACTTGTTTCCTCTGTTATCTTCCCAAACTTTGACTACGGTTACCTGGTGTACAAGGGACTAACTGATTACCTAGAAATAAAAAAAATGTCTTATAAGATTTATTTTCGGAGCCCATAGACGTGACCATATTTCGGGCTATTATACCAACTTAAAATGTCTTTATCCCTCTGTAAGACGGCAATATTTTCTTGGTTCTTTCCTATTCTAAACTTTAGAAAATAGAAAACCTTCCTATATAACTGAGCTCCTCACCCTCTGTCTGATATCCATTCGTTGAATTCTAGAACCCAATCTGTCAATATTTATACCCCATCACATAGAACTGCATCCTTTCACAAACCGCTTCTCGTTCGTTCCTCATCCTTCTGGAATTCACTACCTATCTCCATCCGTAAAGCCACCTCTCTTTCTTCCTTCAAACATCAACTCTTCCACTTCCTACTTGTATCTCAATCTTCCCTTCCAATGTAAAATATAGTATAAATATATATGTGTGTATAAATTTGCAAAGATTTATCTATATATTGGATAGTTGATCTTTTATATTTTATTTTTTTAATGTAACCAGACAATAAGGATTTCTTTTTGTTCATTGTCCTTATTCTAAGGGGTCTTGATCCCAGAATAAATTCCTTTTTTTCATAAAATAGTAATAAGAACTTATAAAGCAATGAGTTGAAACATCCATAGGTAAAGTTGTTAATATAAAAATTAATGCAATACACTAAAGTTAAAATTAAAAGGTTAATTAAAGTTAGTAGATAGAGATATCCAACAACAGATGATTGACTAAAAGTATCAATTTAGACAATGATAGTTGAATTCAAATATCATATTTCTAAGGTAATAATAAGTATGGAACAAAAACAATAATGATATAGGAATTGATAATTATTTCGTGATTATTTATTTATACAAACCCCTACATTATATCTTGTTACTTTTTAGCAACATTAGTCAAAATATTGGTCGAAACGTCTTCATATAAATAGTCTTTACTATTTTCTTTGTAATTATTCATTGGCTGGTACCTGAACCATCTCATCCTTAATTTATTTTTATAGATTTTTTTTTTTCATTTTTCTCTTTATTTCATTTTCTAAATACAGTTATGATGTACATATCTTTGTTTCATTCGCTGAACCCAGCTGTAATATATTATATATCCCTTTACAATGTGAAACCTTCTAACGTTTTAGGAAAGACAAAAAAGTTCAAAACTTAAATTTTGTAATGAAAATTAGAATTGTTTTCGTTTATTATTTTTTAAACAGTAAGTATCAGCAAGTATAGAAAATAAACAATTGATTGCTGTCATTCTACTTGATGTAAGCGGTCGAAGCAAAAATAGTCATTTTAAATAAAAATGTTTTTACCCAGGTGGTTTCGCATATTTCCCAACAACATGCTTTCATTGAATTTGCTCATGCCGATTGTAATATATATAATTTGAAGTACTACAAGCTTTAATTATTATTTGTTGGTTATAATTGTTTTCACTGCATGGCTTCCATCTTCTTTGGTATGCTGTTTTAATTTTTTATTGTTTGCTTTGCTGCCAAGTTCGTATTGATATGCCTGCTATTGTTTGTCATATTGAGAAAGATTAACGACTATAAAATTGTGTAATCAAGATTCATATTATTTTTAACTTTGTACATATTTTTACTTTTAAGTTAAAAGAGGTATTTTAAAAAATTGTTTTTCCTTTTTCATAAATTTCTTTCTTTTTATGAAAATAAATTATGATTCCAATATAATAACCAATATAAATTGGTTACAAAATTTATGATTGAACTTTTGCGTAAGCTTGCTTAATTAGTTTAGTATTGTTAACTAAATATCATACTATGCATGATGATGCTTATTATATTTTATAAATATATTATTTCATATAAATAATTCTTTGATCATGGTTCACTCACGTGATTTTTCAATTAATTCAATTGACATTATTTTTCTTTTAATGGTTTTTTAAAAATATATTGTTCAAATGTTTATTTTTAATTAATAAATCAATACAGCAAACTCTCTCTCTTATCCAGCACTTTTCATTAACCATTATACTCCTTATTCTCAATACCTGCAGCTATTGGTGTATGAGGTATTAAATTATCATGTTAGACTTATATTACCTGTTAAAAATTTGATTATCTTGAAATAAATCCGGAGCATGGGTAATGTGAGGATAAATTACTTATGACATCAGGAGTTTAATAACTGCACAGTTTTTAAAATTCAATATTTTTGTGCTTTGATTAATTATGTATAATTTATTTAAAAGAAAAAAAAAACCCTGTACTTCTACAACCCATGAAGGGTATTGGGTTTCAGTACATTCAGATTTGTTACTGTTTCTAGGCCAACAGCTGTGCTAGGAGGTTATTAGTCTGAGATCATATTGCCGCTGGTTTTTACCCCAATTTTTGGGTCTTCACTTTGTTGAGACTGTGTGTGCCCTAGGAGAGTCTCCCTACCCAGGATTACTCTCACGGCTGAAATTATAGAATAATATTCTGCCACAGCCAGGATTCGAACCCAGAACCCGTACTGGAGTACAATAGATTTGTGCACTAGCTTTATCCGCTAGACTCTGCAACTCTCTGTAATTAATTATAAAGTTTGAATAATTAAACTAAAATAAAATTTTAATGTAATTTTTATTAGGCATGAGTTTTTAAGATAAAATTTTATTAGGTATGAGTTTTTAAGGTAGCACTATATTAGGTATGGATTTTTTAAGGGAGCGGCGTGGCCTAGTGGATAGAGCATTAGGCTACTTTTCTCCGGGTCCCAGGTTCGAATCCCGGCTGAGTCAGCATTATTTATTCTGTTATTTCAGCTGTGGAGTGACACTGGGTTATGAAACCGTGCTGTGACACACCCCTCTTCTGTAAAATGGGTACTAAAAAAAAAAAAAAACCTGGCGACCGAGCATGATTTAGGCCTAATCACCTCCTTGTACGGTCGTTGGCTGTGAAATAATACGAATCTCTTTAAGTACTGGACCTGAGACCTTTCATAGGTTGTAAAGATACAGGTTTTTTTTTGTGTGTTTTTAAATTAATTTATCACAAATAACTATTTATCTATGATAAAAAATAAAAAACAAAACAAAAAAAAACTTTTTATTCCTTTGTTTTACTAAATATTACCATTTCTTTTTTTCATTTTAATTTTTTTTTTATTTAGCTAATTTGATTATCAGTATCTCTGATTGAGGTTAAGAGAGGGTGTACTGTAGAGATTTCTCATATTAATATAAACCTATGAATTATTATTTTTTTTTTAAATATATTTTCAATAGATTATTTAAAAAAAAAATCTTTTTTTAGCTCCAAACCTTTTTTGCTTGAATTTATTAGATTAAGTATGAATTTTTCATCAAATTAATATAGAACTGACATAAGAACTTGTTGGCTGTAGTTTTGTTTAAATTACTTAGGCAAATCATATTCTTCTTTTCTTTTCTTTTTTTAAACTGGTGTCTTTCTTGTTTTTTTTACAAATTCTGTTTAAGTATAAAAAAATAAAGTAACTTGGAAATTGTCTCTTGGAAAAAAAAAAGTTTGGCGATGAATAGTAGTAGGGTATTATCTATAATTGTTTACTTTATCGTGATGAGTGATGAGTGAGTGTGACCGTGATGCAGGAGTGTTGTGGCGCTACGTGAGGGCTTCGATGTCTCTGTCCGGCTACATGCCTCCATTGTGCGACCCGGTGGATGGCCACCTCCTCCTAGATGGGGGATACGTCAACAATTTGCCAGGTACTATCACAATTCTACATTATACTATCACAGCTCTGCCAGTTCTCGATTCCGAGAGCTGGCTCCTGTATTTAGTTGTGTCTTGACAGGTAAGGTTTGGACTTATGTTCGAGCAAGCATGTCAGTTGCTGGGGTATTACCCCCAATGTGTGACCCAGTCGATGGTCACCTGCTTACAGATGGCTGCTATGTGAACAATGTACCAGGTAAAAGTTTAGTGTAATTATGAATTCATTATTAAAAAAGTATTTTATTTTTTCTTTACTCATCCTTTATTATAACAAAAAAAAAAAAAAAATTGAAATTAAATCATTAATTAATAATACAGTTTAATCTAAATTTTATCTTATAATATAAATCTTATATAAATTTTTGTGTGTTAAAAACACAAATTTTTTTTTTTTTTTGTTTTTCTATGAATTATTTAATTCAGTTTGATTTAATAAATGACAATTATTGTATCTTACCAATTCACATAGTAAAACTCATCATTATTTTTCACTTCTTACTATATATATTAAAAATAAGATTATTTAATAATTAAAATGATTTGGTATTTTTTCAATCCATGTTAAGAGGGTTATGGACATTGATGATGCTGGAGTATTTACTGTTATTAAAACAATTTGGTTTGTTAAATCATTTTTATTATAAATTTAACTAATGGTCTTAGTATAACTTGTGGGATTAGAAGTTTGCTTTGAATTAAATAGTTTTTTTTTCAATAATTTTTTTTTTTTAAATCATAAATTTAATTTTGAAAAAATTCCTTCAATGAATCTTGGAACTAGTTGCAGGATAAGAAAATTTTAACGATTTATTCAGATAAATAATTTTCTGATTATAAAGTTTATAAGATGTTATAAAGTTTTGCTGTGAAAAATAAATCTATTTGCTGCAGCTTCAGATTGTTTTGAACCAATAGTGCAGTAAACTTTCTCACAAATACCCTTAACTTAGTACAAAAATCAACATTTTTAGAAGTATTTGCATACTCAAAGCGTTTTTTACACTGTAGGGAACTAACATGCTCTGAAGTCAAAGTCAACAGAAAGTAGTGTTCCAGAAAATTGTGTTAACACTTGAATGAAACGCATATAATACTGGTGCTGCCATAACTATGAGAACTTATTCAAGGTCCTAATATCTGTCCGTTGTTCCACAGATTCTGCATCTCAATGTTCTGTATTGTTTGATTTATTCCTTTATTGTATAAGTTTCTTGTTTTTTTAGTCCTGATGAGGCCTACAACTCAAGTTGTAGTTATGTTGGCACAAATGAAGGGTGGTATAATTTACCTTTCAGTATTTCATTACATTCAAGTTTTATGTTGGCAAAAAATTGTAGAATTCTTTATACTATACTTAATTTGCTTAATCAAGACCTCTTTTGCTGCGGAGGAGTGCGAGGTGCCATCTTATAGAACATGAGCCATAGATCTCTTGCTACCCTCTTCTCATCCAATCCACCCCTCTCTTGTTAAAGACTTCTTCACTCCTCTTCCCAGGTTTTTCTGGGTCTTCCTTGTGGCCGTCTTCCCTCCACTCTAGCCTCATGAGTAGCCCTAGCAATTCTGGCTTCAGCCATTTGTGAGATGTGTCCAAACCACCTAAGCTGGTTCTCCTTGATATCATCCTCATCTTGCCTCAGATCAAGGTTTGTTCTTATTGTAAAGTTCTTCAGCCTATCTCTTCTTGTTTTCCCCTCAATTTTTTTAAAGTATCGCTTTTCCATAGCTTGGATTTGGCTCTTATGTTTGGTAGTGAGGGTCCAAGACTCACTAGCGTGTGTTATAGGATAGGGAGGAATGTGATTTTGAAGACTACATTCTTAGTGGTCTTGGTGGAGACTTTCTTTTTTTTAGAAATCCTTTCTTGGAGGGAATAAAGCACCTTCCAGCCATTTTTAATCTATCTCCAAAGTCTCCTTTTATTCATCTATATTCATTGAGGTGGGCCTACAATTACTTAAAGTCTGCCATCTGTTCTTAACCTGTTTCATCCAGCCTGTCGATTCGGTCCCTGTCGTCACTCTTATTTATTATCCTTATAAATTTGGTCTTGGAGATATTTATTTCCATATTTATGGTCTTGACCTCTGCTTGCAGGATCTTCAGGTTAAACTGAAGGTTGTGGCAATTGTTTCCAAAAATCACCATATCATCAGCAAACACAAGAACTGTTTACTGCCTATAGGCTCAGGATGGCTTTTCTCAGCCCTAAGTGACTAAATAATCTTTTAGTGCTGTAGAAATATCTCTTTTATGCACCCTATCAAAAGCCTTATTTAGATCAAGTAAACAGGTGAAGACCTCTTTGCTCTTTTCTTATCTTCTTTCGATATTTGTCTCATTGTGAATATCAGAACCTGAGTGCTCCTGTTCGGTCTGAAACCTCATTGTTCTTCCTCTATAAGATTTCTCAGTCGCCTTTAGAGTATATTTTGTAGGGGACGCTATGTCTCAATGACTCTGCATTCACATTTTCAGATTTTTGAAGATCTGGACTATTTTTCAGACTTCCCAGTCCTTTGGGATCACTTTACTCTTCCAAGTGATGTTAAAGAGGTGTTGGACCAATGCTAGTCAACTTCAGGGGAATATATCTCAACATTTTGGGCAAAATTCCGTCCATGCCAATAGCTTTTCCTAGCTTCAGTGAACCTGAAGCCTAAGGCAACTTCCTCTTAAGTGATGAAGTCATCTTCTTCCCAGCAGTCTTCTGTACTTCTAGGCTGTTGATTCTCTTCCACTCCTTGTCCATTGGATGCCAGAAATTCCCTAAAATATTCTGCTCATCTGTCCATAATATCTTCTGGCCTGCTAAGGACTGTTCCTTTTTTATCTTTAATGTCCTTTAGTACTGACTCTTTTATTTCCTCATGATCCATGAGGCTTCGGTAGAAAAGATTCTGGTTTTCCTTGTAGTAGCTTTCCAGTTCTTTCCCAAACTCTGCCCAGGACTTTCTCTTTCCTTTTATCACAGCCTCTTTCACTTTCTTTCTTTGTTCCTTGTACCCAGTGTATGTTGCAGCTGCCTTACTTCGTAAGTATTGTTTTCAGAGTGTTTTCTTGAAACTGACCTCCTCTTTGATCTCATCTGACCACCAAGAAGTTTTCTTAATCTTCTATCCCAACCTACTCTTTCCACATGCCGTTTCTGCCATCTGTTGGATTAATTTCTTGATTGATGTCCTAGACCCCTCCACCTCATTGCCGTCCCTTCTATAGACCAGAGTATAATTGCCTGCTTGCTTTTTATTCACCTGAGTTCCTGGTATGCTTGTGCCATCTCCAGTTCTCTGAGTTCTAAGTATTTTAAATTTTAAATTTAAATTTTAAAACTAGATGACCAGTTTGATTATTTTGGTACATAGTTTTTTTCTTTAAGTATTATTTCCATTTTTAGTAACCAGTGGTCCCTACCTATCCATAACCTCTTTTGACCCTTAAGTAAGTACTTTCTTTGCTTACAGGATTTTATAAAGTAGTTGATAATTGACCTTTCATTCCTTCTTGGTTTCTTCCTTGTGTATTTGTGGATCATTTTGTGAGGGAAGAAGCTGTTTGCAACAACTGTGTCATTCGTAAGGCAGAAGTTCAGAATCCTAGTGCCATTATTATTAATACTTTCCTCTCTCCCCCTCCCTCCCCCATTTGGTGCCTGAACACCATTCCACCTGTTGGCATCTTTTTCCACTCTTCTGTTTAGGTCTCCCATGACTATGGGGATGCTTTGCCAATTATCAATTTCATGCTGGGTTGCATCAAAAAATGCTTCCTTTTCCAGGGTAGTCTCATTGTCATTTGTTCCATAGGCAATGAATAGTAAATACAGGACATTTCCGCTGTGCACTTCTACCTGCATGTCTGCCACTAACAGCCTTCCAGTCCTTTTTATATTGAGTTAAGACTTGATGCAATAGGCATGCCATTCCACTCTTCGCATGCTCAACAGGATTGACTCCTGCATATAACAATATGTGGTCACCTTCTTCTGCTCTCCCTCGTCTTTCTTCTTAGTCTCTGTGATCCCTGAGATGTCAATTCTTGCTGTTTTCTTCTCCATTAATTCTTCTTCCTACCCATTTAAGCTTTTAACGTTCCATGCACCAATATGTGTAATCCATTTTCCTCACTATGTCCATTGCCATTAAGTCTGATCGGCTCTATTTCTATCTTAACTTTTCGTTGGTTGTTGTATCTCGGGAGTGCGAGGTGTAGGCACTTAGCTCCCTAAGCCAAATAGAGAGGCTGCTTCCTCTTCCTCAAATCTGTCTGGCCAGCTCCCCCACTATTTCACAGTGTGGATGGAAAACTGCTGCTGTATACCAGAGACGATGCTTGCTTCTAATCGAGTACACCCATTCAGGCTGTAGTGAGGACCCCTCCTCTTTTACCAGGGCTTGGGACCTGAAATTCCCATCATGAGGAAATTTGCCGAATATTTTATACATTACGGTTTAATATTTTATAGCTTAGATTGTGTTAATCTTGGTTGTTTTAAAATGTATTACCTGTATGCCGTGTGAAATATTGGATTTAAATTTAACTCACTAGAGATTCTATAAGCAGGTTATCTTAGCGTATGCTACTATTGGTTTGCAAGCTGTTCATCCTAGAAATCATGAAGGAAGCAGAGATTCCTTCCATAGTCTGGTTTTGATGGAGGAGTGTGTTTGGTGGATTTTGGTCGTGCTTTGTCTCACCAGATCATGAAAATTTTGAAGAATCCTTATTTGACTAACCAAATGTTATTGGAGTGATGATGGTACAGTTCAGTTGATATGTGGTGTACTGCTCCCGTTTATCACTTAGCGTTGTTGAAATAATAGAACAGAAACATGAAATTAGAAGTAGACACTAATGTTAGAAAATCCAAATTGAATTATAGTAAATCTCCATTCATCATCATGTTTTGTTAGGCCTTCTTTATTCTGAAAGGTACTGAGCCACTTTTATTTCTATTTTTACTTAATAAAAATTCAGCTCTTCATTCATTTTAGAAATTTCTTTTCTAAATTGGTCAAAATTATTATTATTATTTTTTTTTAAATGATTTCTGGTCAGTATTCTAGAATATTGATTATTTATAAAAGTTTGATTTTATAAAAATGAAGTATTGGTGTGATTAAAAAAAAAAAAAAAAAAAAAAAAAAAATGACTGTTTTGACAATTAAAATTAAGTTTCAGTCTGAATTTTTTTCTTTATTAAATTCTTCAAACTTTTAAAGTATATTAAATTCATTACATTATGTTATATAGCCAGTAGCTATCTAGAAACCAGCTAAATGATTTTCTACCCGTTCAACTTTTTGGATTTTGTCTGGAAAAGTCTTCTACTCCAATTTTTACCTTTCCAGTTTTTAGGACATTTTTCCCTTAAGAAAAAGTTCTATATTAATAAGAAAAGATGAAAGCCTGAAGTGGCATGATCCAGGGCTATATGATGGATGCAGTAGAAAGTTACATTGCATCTATTTCAGCCAAGTTTGTATTTGTCAAAGGTGTGTATTGCCTGTACTAAACTTCATATATTCATTTCAGATGTTCTGATTAAAACTCAAAACTGGCAGAATGTCCTAGAGTTTCAAAATTTTAAAAATATCAATTCTGCCTTTCCAAGCTGGTTTCACCGTATTCAAATTTGGTGATCCAACTCCTCTCATTCCACTTGATAAGGCTTGAGATTCTTTCTGGTTCATATTTCTGAAATTTGTTTTGATTATTATTGAAATAATACCAAACAAATAAACTTCCCATGTAGATATTATGTTTACAAAATGTTTCAGAATATTGTTAGGATTCAAAAGACACCAATAAAAAATTATTTATAAACTGAGTGGTTCAATAAATGTGGTCATGTTTTTTTGTTTTTTTTTATATTCACTCCATCGTGATAAAATATTAATATTGGACTTATTATTGTTTATTATAATATGTATGTTTATCTCAGCGGATGTAATGCGGAGTGAAGGAGCTAGCCACGTAATTGCCATTGACGTGGGGTCATTAGACGACACTGATCTGACTAATTATGGCGATTACTTGTCTGGGTGGTGGGTCCTTTGGAAGCGCTTCTATCCTTTCACATCACCCGTCAAAGTTCCTAATCTACCTGAGATACAGTCGCGGTTAGCATACGTATCCTGTGTGAGGCAACTTGAGGTAGGTGTATATCTTTTGGTTCATGCCTTATGTTTTGTTACCATTCTACTTTATATGATCTTGTAATTTATAATTTATAATGTTAAAAACTGGTATTTAAACTTCTGTTTGCAGGAGGTGAAGTCTAGTGATTACTGTGAATATATCCGTCCCCCTATCGACAAGTATAAAACTTTACAGTTCGGAAGTTTTGACGAAATCAAGGTAATATATATTCTTTTAAATAGTATTCTATCTATTTTGGTTTCATTATTTTAACTATAGTTGCATTAATCACTGCTTAAGTTTAGAAAATAAATATATCTGGGGCCAATTCCATAAAATAATGATAATCATGCCAATATATTATTATAATATTTTAATTAATATTAATGATTGATATGGGTTTTTAATTAATAATAACGTAGTCTTGGCTAAGGTCAGGTTACTTATATTGGGTTGTGTCACATGAAATGTCCGTTTTCAAGATAAAGGATTTTTATTAAAAATACGATATGAAAACCAGATAATTTTATTCAAAGTATTTACCTTCTTTTTCTACACATTTTTCCCAACGTGACACCAACTTTTTTATCCCCGAACTGAAAAACTCTGAGCCTTGAAGTGAAACAAAATCTGAAAACGCTCTTTTCACTTGATCATCATTTTCAAAAAGTTTTCCTTTGACCAAGTAGTTTAAATTCCTGAACAGGTGGTAATCTGTTGGAGACAAATGGGGAGAATATGGTGGGTGCTGAAGAACTTTGTAGCCCAGTTCTTTAAATTTTTGCACGTTTTGAAACATGGGGTCTAGCGCTGTCGTGTAAGAGTATAGGACCCTTCCTATTTACCAATCCAGGTTGTTTTTTTTAATAATTTTGTGTGCCATTATTCAATTTCATTGCAGTACCTTGTAGAGGTAATGGTTTCACCTCTAGGTAAAAAGGAATAATGAATTATCCCAGCCATGGTAACCATCAATTTTTTGGGATGCAAATTCGGTTTTGGCATTTGCCCCAGGGTTTCGTCGATGTTCAACCACTGCCCTGACCGACGCTGATTGTCATATGCGATCCATTTTTCATCACAGGTAATTATTCTTTCAAGGAAAGGCTCGGTTTTTGCCTTGCAAGCAAAGAAACGCAGGTCTCAAGGCTTTTCAATTGCTGCCGCTCAGTGAGATCATGAGGTACCCATGTATCAAGCTTTTTTACTTTCCCAATACACTTTAACTGTCTGGAAACGGTAGATGCACTTGCATTTAGATGTGCTGAGAGTCCTTTAACTGTTTGGTAGGGGTTTCCTTCTACTGTATGTTTGAGAACATCGTTGTCTATTACAGACGGAGGTCTTCCTCAGTGCAAGTTGTCCAAGTCGGTATCCCCAGCTGAAAACTTAGCAAACCAACGGCGAATGGTCTGTTCATTAACACTCCCTTCCCCAAGCGCCTTGCAAATATTTCTAGCGGCCTCAGCTACTGAATGGCCGAGTTTAAATTCGTACAAAAATATTACTCGAAAATTGCGTGTTTCCATGTTCATATTTGGAGGTATATTAAAAAGTGGGTAATTGATTGGGAAGCTAATGTTTATAATAAAAAGGTAGAGGATTAGTAACTGTTTACTTTAAATATGTAAACATTCGGAAGAAAACAACAGAGACCTGCAATATCCTTTATGTATTTCAGAAACTATAAAAAATGGACATTTCATATGAAACAACCCGATATTTAATTTGAAAAATATTACAATAAATTATATAAAATAAAATTAAAAACTAATTTAAAAACTGAAAAATATATAAAATTTATAGTTTATCTTTGGTCCATTCTTTCCTGTTGGTTCGTAACTCTTTATTCTGCTATTAATTTTTTCGTTTTTCTTCCATAATAATGCACTAGTTTCCACAATGGCTCAGCTTATAGTATAGACCCACTCCCCGGAAAACAGGTCCTCTCTCACTGGTGACCCACTGCCAAAGACGTCATTACCGGAAAAACCTGCCGGGTTATTCCCGATCTACTGCGCATCAATTCTCTTTTCTGATTGGTTGATCATTTCGCGCCTTCTTGATCTGCTTTCCCCATTATTTATGCCTACTTAATATATTACAACAATATAATATTGTTGTGGAAAGAGTTGAGATGATTTATTATTATTATTATGAATTTTTTATTTTATTTAAATTTTATCTAAGTGTTTGGATGAACTCTGTTACTAGAATAGAATAGAATAGAATAGAAAAAAAATTTTATTCTAGGACTAGGTCCCCTAAGAATAACAGTTATGTACAATAGAAATATGTAATATGTCTGGCCAACAGACAAGAAGCATGATTAATTATTATTTACAAAAAATTACAATTATTTACAATGAGAAAAATACCATACATAAGAAATAACAAAGAAATTAATGAAAAATATATATCTTCTAATTTTATCTTCTGAAAAACTAAAATTTTATTCAAACAAAAGCAAATTAAAATTTGGGCGGTAAACAGTAATCTTCATTCACTCAATGTAGATTTCTATCATATATCATATCACATTTGCTGATCGTCTATTTGGGATGACAGAAGGTATAGGAAAAGTTGGGATTTGAATGAGGATAAAGAGGCAGCATGGCGGATGTGGATAGGTAGAGAATTCCAGAGTGTGGTAGAGCGAACAATAAAGGAACGATCAAAAGTTTTGGTTCTGTGGGTAGGAAGATAAAGGTCAGACTGTCGCGATCTAGTTTCAAGGGAGTGGACTGAGGATTTAAATTGAAGGAGACTGTGGATATAGAAAGGATGCTGGGAGTTAATAGTTTGGTAGAGGTATGATCCAAGGAAATATTGTCTGCGGGTTGAGGGGAGGAGCCACTTTAATTCACCGTATAAGTGGGTAACATGAGACCTCCTTGAAGTACCGAAGACAAATCTTAAGGAAATGTTCATAATGCGCTTTAGTCTGCCTTCAAGCACAGCCGGGAGGCCGTCATACACCGCACAACAATAGTCAAAGTGGGGGAAAATAAGTGAAGAAACAAGGAGCTTACGAGTGGATAGGGGAAGGAGATGACGGGAGCGATGGAAAAATTTAAGAGTACTTATTGTTTTTCGGGAGATTTGGGCAATATGGGGTTTCCAGGAGAGGGATTGGTCGATGGTGATACCTAGGTTTTTGACAGTGGAACTGAACGTAATTGGGTAATTATTAAGGATTAGATTTGGAAAATTGGAATTAGATTTGAGAAGGGAATTGGAACCTATTACTATTGCTTGTGTCTTCATGGCATTTAGCTTAAGTTTATTCTGAATTCCCCAGGCGCTGATTCTATCCAGGTCCTCCTGAATCTTGGAAAATGCTAGTAATGTCTCAGATGGGGAGGAGGATAGGTAGATCTGGAAATCATCAGCGTACAAATGGTGGGAGCAATGATGAATAGATTTGGGAAGGTCATTGATGTAGGAATTAAAAAGGAGAGGAGATATACTTGAACCCTGGGCCACACCTGCCGAAAGGGCAAGAAAGGAAGATATAGGATGATTAGGAATGGTGACAGCTTGGGTTCTACCAGAGAGAAATGAGTGAAACCAACGAATAGTGCTGTTAGAAAAGGATAGGGATTGTAGTTTGGAGAAAAGGATGGAGTGGTCCATGGAGTCAAAAGCTTTTGAAAAGTCTAGAAGTATTAGTACGGTCAGTTTCTTTTCATCCATAGCAGTATGTAAGTCGCTGGTGATTTTGAGGAGAGCGGATTGTGTGGAAAAACCAGGTCGGAAACCGGATTGGAGAGGATCAAGAAGTTTAGACTTTTCAAGGAAATTACATAATTGAGATTGGACTATTCTTTCTAAAGGCTTGGAAAGGTTAGATAGAATGGAAATAGGGCGATAGTCTTTAGGAGATGTAGGATTAGAGGTTTTATTGATAGGATGGACTATTGCTTTTTTCCAAGTAGATGGAAATATAGAATTTTGGAGGGAAAAATTATATATGAATAGAAGAACTGGTAGGATTTCGGGAAGGCATCATTTTAATAATTTGACGGGTATTCCGTCAAATCCTATTGAGTTGGTATGGGATTTCATTACAGAGGAGATAAGGTCGGTTGGTGTGATATCGGAAAAATAAAAATTATCTGGATTAAATGATGTAACTGAAGAAAAATCGGAAGAATGTGGAAAATGATTATCAGAGGAGGAAGATGAAAAGTATACATTTAATTCATCTGGAGAGGTTTGATAGGATGGTGAGGAAGAGGATTTGCAAAGAGACAGTTGGCGAAGGAGTTGCCATTTTGACTTTGAATCGGGAGCAGAGGAGAGAGTTTCGTGAAAGTAATTAGATTTTGCTTGTCTAATTGTTGCCTGAGTCAGATTGCGGAGTGCCCTGAATGCTTGATAGTCTTCCGTCAGTCTAGTACGTCTAAAGCGTCTACGGGCAGCCTCACGCCTCTTTTGTAAGTCTTTTATTTCTGGACTCATCCAAGGAGCAGGGCGGTGGCGGAAGGTACAGGTTTTGAGGGGAGCATGTTTGTCAAGGATACTGATAAGGTTAGAGGTGAGGATATCGACCATTGAATCTATAGAGGTACAAGAACATATATCGTCCCACTTTAGGACTTCAAGATCAGATTGGATGATTTCACGGGTAAGGGAGTTGATATTACGGAAAGTTGTTGTTTTAGGAAGGATTGTTGGAGTTTGGATATTGTATGAAATTTGTATTAGGTCATGACAGGATAAGAATGGGACTGGTAATTGAGATGAAGAGAGGAGGCTATGTGCTGAATCAATTACATGAAGGTCGAGCAAGGTATCTGAGCAATGAGTATGATGGGTGGAAGAAAAAGGTACAATAAAAAGATTAAGGGAAAAGAAGAGATTTTCGAGGTACAGTTTGTCATTGGAGTTGGAAAGGAAATTGGTGTTGAAGTCGCCGGATATTATAATATTGTTATAGAGAGGAACGTAGCTGTAGAGGGTAGTTTCAAAAGGAGCATCAAACGGAACTAAAGGAGGGCGATACACCACTGCAAATAAGAGAGGATGATTATTACAAATAATTTCAAGGATAATAAATTCAATATGAGGATGATCGGATGGGGTTGAGACACCCAGGATACGTGATTTTAGGCTATTATGTACATAGAGACCGACTCCTCCGCCAGTGCGGCCTAATCGGTCATGACGTAAGAAGGAGTGGTCGGGTAAGGAAATAGAAGAGGAGGGAATGTAGGGTTTAAGCCAAGTTTCTGATACTGCAATTATATGGTAAAAGTTCTGGGTAAAGTATTGAAGGAATTCATCATAATGAGCGGGCAAGGATTGGGAGTTGACGTGACAAATATTTAGGATACTAGTCATAGGAACGGGATGGGGAAAAACACTGATGGTAGGTAAACGACGTAGCTAAATTTTGGTTAAATTTAAAGATTAAAAGAAAATAAATACAAAATAGAACAATCAAAAGTGTTGAGTGAAGAATACTTGAAAAATTAAATAAATAATGACTAATGAAGAAAATAAAAATTGTATAAAAATAAAAATATACCGTGACACTAAACATTAAACTCAGTAAATTACAAATAAAGTCCGTGGTGTAAATCCGTTTGTAGCCAGAGAGTAGACGATAGTCAGGACGTCAGCCGAAGACCTCTAGGTCCTGTGCTCGGTCGATGAAGACCACCGGATGTCCGTCGTCCTTACGACAGCGAACTCGGCCGGCTGAAAACCAAACATATTTTAGTTTTCCTGGCGATCTCTTCTGTCGGGCGAGCCAGTAAAGGTGTCTGTTTCCTGGAGACATTTCCTCGCTCAGGTATATACGGTGGCAATCATTGGATTCCCACCCGATGTCCAGCGTGGTGAAATCCCTTTTGACCTTTCTTTGCTTCACCAGCTCGTCCCTCGTGATTTGCCTGACGAAACGGACAACGACAGGAGGCGTTCTTTCGTAACCCGGCTTCGATCTACGTCGTACCACCGTGTCCAGATCCTCAGGAGAAATCTTCATACCTAGGCCGGCCGCCACACTGGTCACCAGAGCCGCAGGGGTTTCACCGGGACGGACCGGGATACCCCGAATTTCTAGAGACCTACGAAGTAGGCCCTGCTCGGCCTTATTAAGACGAACCTCGAGCTCACCTACTTTATTTTTTAAAGTCTTATTCTTTAGAGAGAGCTCTTCGATATATTTTGCCTGGCTTTCTAGATGGCTTTCTATTTTGGAGAGCCTCTCATTTAATTCAAAACTAAGTTCTCCATATTTTTCTAGAGAACCGCGCATGTTTTTAATTTCCTCGTTGACCTGGGATCCTTGACTGGTCACTGCTGACATTACATCGGCCAAGGTTGGCATACCTGATTTCTGCTCACTGATCTTGGAAGGAGATGAGGGTTTATCAATTGTTTTTTTTTCTGGGTCACATTTAGGGCACAGCCATGATTTTTTATTGACTCTCAGAGTTTCAATGTCTTTTTCTTTCAAATTACAGCATTTGCCGTGATAAACAACACGGCATTTACTGCAATTTAAATTGCTTTTGTCGTCACGAGTGATGGCACATTCGCACAATGAACACTGAACCATTTTTTAAATTAAGTTGAGAAAATAAAGTTATAAAAAAACAAACAGTACTCACAGCAGAGATAATAAGATAAACAGTAACAGGTGTCCTTAATGCCTTAGAGGTTAGGGATTATTGGACGAGCTAGCCGCTGTATCTCAGTAAACAAATTAAATGAATAAATCTGAGAAGCTCAAATGACGAGGGTATTAGCGATGTTGACTGAACGAAGGCTCAAGCCAGACTATGAATTACTAAAGTAATTTGCTTCAGTTTTTATTCATTTGCCTCTATGAACTGCCCATATTATTGACATTTCATGTTTTATAACATAGTGGTAATTTTATTTTTTTATTTTTATAGGAAGTCGGTTATTCTCATGGAAAGGCATATTTTAGTGAGAAGACAATTATTCGCCCCTTAGCAAGAAAACACAGTATAGGACAAGCTGATGCGCTCAAAAAATCTCCTGTTCAGAAATCAACATACAAGTTTACAGATCTTGCTCAAATGGTCTGCAAAGTTCCTACACAGAAGGCTGATGGTAATTGCTAATCAATTATTGTTTAGGTTGAATTGTATTTATCCCTATCATATACCTGATTTATTTCTGACATTACTATGCAGAGTTATGTAATTGGTCTGGTTTTGTTTTTACCATTACATTTTGAATTTAATAATGAAAATGGGATCTGAGGAAGAATAGGACAAAAGAGAGATCTTTGATCAATCTATTTCATCTAAAATTCTTCATACCTTTTTCTTAGCCTTAAGAATTTAAAAATGTATATAATTATCAAAGCAATTTTTATTCATACTTTTCAGATTTTCAATCATAAAACTAATTTCTAACTCTGTGACTTTTAGGGGATTCTTCTTCTGACTATGAGGCTGATGAGGAGTACGGTCAAGAAGGAGAGGGTTACGCTTCAGAAATGGGATATGCTTCTGAACCTTCACAACATTTCCTTCACGTAATTTTTCTGATTATTTTGTTTATCTTAATTTAATGATTTGTAACGTGACATTCAAATCAGTTAGTTTAGAAACCCCATTTAGTCATTAAGACTAAAATTTCTGGAAAAAACAAGAAGGAGAATGTAATGGTTTAAGGTAAACCCTAAACAATTGATAATTAAAATGTGATTGACTCTGTCAAACTTATGGTGATATGATTTCAAAAAACATGATTATAAAAAAAAAAAATTTAAACCAGCCAAATTTTAAGCTTACACCAAAAAGGTGTCTTATGGAGTTTCTAAACTCAGCTATTGATTAATAAATGTATATTAACGGATAAATTTTTCTTAGATATATATCAAATATAGGGAGGGGTGTGGTATAGTGGATAGAGCACTAGTCTACTGATCTCCGGGTCCTGGGTTCGAATTCTGGCTGTGGCAGAATATTATTCATTCTGTTAATTCAGTCGGTGGGGCGACCCTAGGGTATTGAGACCCACCCTCCTGGGGCAGACCCAGCCTCTATGAAGTGGGTACCTAAAATACTTAGGGAAAAGCCTGGCGGCTGAGCGTGATCAAGGTCTAATTACCTCATTGCACTGCTGTTGGTCTGGAAACAGTACAAATCTCGATCTGTATTGAGCCCAAGACCCTTCATGGTTTGTAGTGGTACAGGGTTTTTTTTTTTTTGTTTTTTTTTATATATCAAATATACTTATCTCCATTGATCTATTGAGTTTCTCTTATTATTATTTTTTTAAATTACTTAATTCACTTGATTTTATTATTATATTAAACATGGGAAAAACATTTATTTCTGCGCCTGATGTATTTTATTTAAATTCATTAATTATAGTGCATTTCAATTTTTATCTGTATATTCAGCAGATTTAGCATCTTGTTCTTTGGAGTGAAAAGCCTTTTTCTCCTTGCTTAAGGTATGATAAATACACCAACATGTTTTATCTTGATACAGTAAATCAATTTTTCTAAACTTTCCGAGTTGCTTTATCACTTATTGATAGTTCTTATTACTGCTGCTTGAAATTTTTATGATTTTTGTTATTTTTTATCATGAATGTATCAAATAGTTCATGCTCATAATTTTTGTTTTGCAGCCTTTGTATGTTTCGTTCGTGTAATCAAAATAAAAGCTACATATACGTGGGTGAATCAAATATAAACGAGACTTATTTTTTAATTTTTTTATTTTTTACTTTGAACACAAAGAAAATTACACCTCATTCTTCTACATAGTCTCCTGATTTGGAAATGTATTTTTCCCAGCACATAGGTAATTTTCCAATCCCGTGCTCATAGAATGAAGTAGGTTGTGTCTTCAGCCAATTGAGCACGTAGGCTTCAACCTCATCGTCACTGACGAATCTCTGAACTCCCAAAGCTTCTTTGAGTGGGCCAAACAGGTGAAAGTCACATGGTGATAAGTCTGGACTGTAGGGAGGGTGTTCCAGCTTATAATTTTTAGGTTTTATGGTTAATTTTTTTGAATCTACAAAATGAGAGGTACTAAGATGTACAAAAGTTTAAATATTGGCACTAAAGCCATGTCATACTATTACAATCAGAATGAATCCTACATGACATTAAAGCCTATTAAATTTCACATTTATATAGCAAGTTTAATAAAAATTGTTTTGAGCTGTTGTTTATAATCGTTGGAAGGTGCAAAATGCATGGTATAAAGTACCACTTCGGGTGTAATAAAGACTAGCCGATTTTTTTGAAAAACTCGGTGTAATATTTCAGGTATATAGTTGTATTAAATATGAATTTATATGTATATGTATTAGTAGGCGCTCCATATATATATATATATATATATATATATATATATATATATATATATATATATATATATATATATATTAAATGCTGTTTCATCAATAATCAGCAATAATCATAAATGAATGATGACTTATATTTGTACTAATAATGTTCCTGATTTGCTGTATTTTTTATTTTTGAAAAATTTATTACAGAGAGATTCATCAAAGCTCCTGCGGCGAAGTGGCGTTTCTCTCTCCTTGTCCGAGCCTGAACCAGATTCCGAATCTGAGTTAGAGAGGGAAAAACCATCTCATAGAGTCTCGTAATGATTAACAGTCATAATGTTTAACTCAATTATGTGTTTATGTTTTAAATGACAAAGTATAGTAAATCTTTAGATTTCATTTGAAGTTGTTTTTGTAATTGCAAAGCCAATCGTTTAATTTATTTTCAGTAATTCATAGCTATTTTTATTAAAATATAAGAACTTTTTTTAATTTTTATTTTTGTTGTTATTTTTTTATTTTGTAAAATTTTGAATATACATGAATTTTGTGTGTTATTTTGGTATGCAGAATAATAAAAAATATGAATATAAAGTTGTAGAGACTTTATATGTAATGTCAAATGTGGTATTGGCAAAAAAGTGAATGGATCATCTTTGATTATTTTTATTTGTTTAATCATATAAATAAATATTTTAAAATTTATAAAATATAATTAGAAAGATATATTTTTTGTATAGTATTGTTGGAAAGCTGAAATGGAAAGCTCTTCGTTAAAAAACAGGCTAGTTAATTTTGTGATGAAATTAGTTTAAGGTCAGAGCGGTTTTATCATGGGTTGATGACGGGTCTTAGATTTTATCTGATAACAGGTGAAAGTTAAGTAAGTTGTAATTTTGTATGTTAATTGTATATTTTTTGTTTTTTTCCGAGTCTGAAATGAATGTGTTCTATAAATGTTGTGCTAGTCATTGCAGTGGTAACAGGCAGTTTCCACTATCACAGAATTTTTTAGTAAATAAAAAAAAATATAATGACAAAAACATAAATAAATTTATGTTGTTCTACAATTACTTTTGTATGCATTTATTTTTAGTTGTTACAAAAATTTTGCAATTAGATGTTTATCTTTATGTTGTACATGTTGCTAATTTTATTGAATTCATTGTTTGAATTCAGGTTTCCTAACTTAGTATTCATTCCTCAGTTTTTATTGTTGTGCATTTAGATTTAGAATATTTTACTTAACATATTTAACAGATTTGTATATTTTTAACAAAATAAGGAAATGATCAGACTGATATTTACTATCACTTATTGAAATAAATTGTTTTGATATAACCTCTTTGAATTTTTATAACTTTTTAAACATAACCTTTTTAGCGTGGTAATCCTAGTTACCAGTGGTTTATTTCAATTTGTATCCTTTTAAAAGGAGAATCAAGTCAAAAATGGTGGTTCTCTTCCATTTTGAACTTTTTCTTATCCTCCAACTTTATTTACAAAAAAATAAATACATAAACATTCTATGTATATACAGTAATAATGATATATACAGTTCACGGCTTAGGCCTTGTCCATTTTGAACCGTATCCTGATTACAATATATGTCAATTGTTAAGAATCCTTTCAACGAGAATGGCCCTTTAACTTAAAATTAAAAAAAAATATTAAAACAGTCCTTAAAATATGAAAATCGGGCATATCCTTTGAAATAGTAAAATTAGTCCTTTTCGGGCATAATATTGGTTTGTTTTACATGAAATGTCCGTTTTTATAATTTCTGAAATACATAAAGGATTTTGCAGGTCTCTGTTGTTTTCTTCCGAATGTTTACATATTTAAAGAGATGTGTATGTACATACATTTATATAAATTTATTTTTCTACCTCTTTTACTTATGTACATAATTATGTCTATTTAATGTCATCTGGCCAGATGTGCAACCTTTATTTGTAAATTTCATGTTATTCTTAAGGGACAAAGTCCCAGAATAAAATTGTTTTTTCTATTTCTATTCTATTCTAAAGTAAACAGTTACTAATCCTCTACCTTTGTATTATAAACATTAGCTTCCCAATCAATTACCCACTTTTTAGTATACTTCCAAATATGAACATGGAAACACGCGATTTTCGAGTAATATGTTTGTACGAGTTTAAACCCGGCCATTCACCAGCTGAGGCCGCTAGAAATATTTGCAAGGCGTTTGGGGAAGGGAGTGTTAATGAACGGACCATTCACCATTGGTTTGCTAAATTTTCAGCTGGGGATACTTACTTGGAAAACTTGCACCAAGGAAGACCTCCGTCCGTAATAGACAACGATGTCCTCAAACATACAGTAGAAGGAAACCTCTACCAAACAGTTAAAGGACTCTCAGCACAACTAAATGAAAGTGCATTTACCGTTTCCACACATTTAAAGTGTATTGGGAAAGTAAAAAAACTTGATACATGGGTACCTTATGATCTCACTGAGCGGCAGCATGATCCCATGTTTCAAAACATACCGTGCAAAAATTGAAAGAACTGGGCTACGAAGTTCTTCCGCACCCACCATATTCTCCCGACTTGTCTCCAACAGATTACCCCCTGTTCAGAAATTTAGACAACTTTGTCAAAGGAAAACTTTTTGAAAATGATGATCAAGTGAAAAGTGCGTTTTCAGATTTTGTTTCACTTCAAAGCTCAGAGTTTTTCAGTTTGGGGATAAAAAATTTGGTATCACGTTGGGAAAAATGTGTAGAAAATGAAGAAATACTTTGAATAAAATTATCTTGTTTTCATATCGTATTTTTAATAAAAATCATTTACCTTGAAAACGGACATTTCATGTGACACAACCCAATATTTTGACTTTTATGCTAAATAATTATTTTTGAAGAAATGCGTTCTTGCAGTGAGGAAATGGTTTTAGGAAAACAAAGCTTAGGTAAGTAATCTAAACACAACATTCAACAAATAGTCATTTTTCTAATAATATGTGGTAAGTAGTGATAAATTTCAATTTACTGCTTTACTATTTATATGAAAGAGACTCAAACTCATGTCTTTATATTATTCTTATTGTTCTTTTTTTAATTTTTGAAGACACAGATTTGGTCGTTTGAAATCTAACTGTAAGTGCTAATCTAAATAATACTTTTAATAAGTTATTTAAATAAAATAATAATTTTTTAATAGAATATGTTGTATTGCTAGAGAGAGGAGTTTGTTTGTGTGTCAACTAATAATTGAAATTAATTATATAACCAATGAAAATCTTATTTACAATTTGCTACTTTTATACAATTGAACCTTTATATGGTTATAAAGTTCTTTTATGTAAGAAATAGATGGTTTCTTGAAAAATGAAAGTTTTAGTATCAAGTTCATAGTAATTTTTTATGATATAACAAGCTGCCATTATATAAAATACTGCCAAGTTTGCAGAATATACCAAAATGATTTCAAAGTCAAATTTTAATCAAAGTAATTATTTTTCAAACAAAAAAAATCATTTTTTAATTAATTCAACTAAAAATGAATAAATTATGCAATAGGAAGAGATTTATTCAGTTTTTTTCCCAAACAAATGACAAAGTTTGTATTTGAAACAGGAAATCTTAAAACGTTGTATGATGCTACAATCGTTAGAATACTTAAGAGCTATAGTTCAGATACACAGCAGCGCTTTTCCTCAGGAAATATACAGAAATCATTTATATATTTATTTTTTTAATTTTAAACTTGCAAAGCAGTATATTGTAAATATTTTCATTATAACTTTTATAAAATCAAATCCTTATACATGTATCTTATCTAGATAATACATCATGTCTGGTTTATGTTAAAATATTTATCAATAAAATTTAGTTTTTGTAATTGAGTGTAGCAAGAAGTTGCTCAGTCTTCATATCACCAACCTGCTTCTATCTGGTGGTATCTCTCTAGGTTAGAGTATTTTCCCTTTATATCATATCGTGGTCTATCTTTATTTCTCATCCTTCATTTACCTTCTCTCCTTCTTCTTTCCTATCCCCGTTATAGGTTGGTGTGCATGGCTTCTACTCATGTGCACCTATTAGGAATCCTATCCGTGCTGTTGTGCCTACCACACGAGCATTCCTTCTCCTCCTCTGCTAATTATAGGTGCGGGTTCGCCCCCTTCCTGGCAGGTTAGCTTATACCTAGTGCTGCCTACGTGGTTTTACCATCATCCATCTTACTCTCTTCCTTGCATGAACACGCAAATATCGAGGCCTTCTGCGACCCTTTCTTTTCCATTATAGTAACCATACCTCGACAACGTTTATTTCCGTTGAAAACTCCAATCCGATATATTTTCGCAACCGAAATACTTTCCCTTACTGTAATATGTACATTTCATTTGTAGGTAAATAAAAGTACAAATGAATTGTCATCAAGTGGGCTCTTAAGAAAAATATGCCGTTAATAATCAGAAGGCTTACGAGAATCCGGGATGTAAGTGCTAAGAAATGAAATGTGACTAGTTTTTATCAAAATGTTGATGGGTACATATTTAATACAGCTCTTTATTATTTTTAGTCAAATGATGTTATCCAAACTGCCCTAAAACTTATCGATTCCGAATCGTGCACAATATCTGTACATGGTGCAAGGACTTCAAGAGGCGGGGTCGTCCACTAGAACTCCTCTCCAGTGGCTGGGGTCGTGGTCTTAAAAGGAATCAGAATCAGTGAAAGTGGGAAACGAGGTCGGGTCAGGTATAAGTGCCAAAGAAGGTGTTAGTCCTTCCTACTCTGACTCAGGGTGTCTCACGACCTTAAACCAATCGATCGACTACATGGTTTGTTTATGTTCTTCAACCTTCAGTATTTGTACGTTAAAAAATAAAATATCACTGATTGATATCAAACTAGATTGCCGATCGTCTCTGATGCATCTCTTGTTAAATTGGATGGCGCAGATAGGCCACAAAGGTACACAAATGTGGTTTCATATAATAAAGAGCATATAATTTATTGTAAATAACTTATTAAAAGTACCAGCGTCCAGTCAATTTCGATGGATGGATTTGTTTTGTATTGAGTTTCACAAAGAAGTAGACAGTTCACGTCTACACGTTTCTTTTTGACACATTTAGGAAATAATTAAATTTTTTCTAGACTATATAGGCACAGCTAGTGTCCTTGCAGAATAGAAATTGAACTATTTTAGGATCACGCCAACGAAATTTTATTTCATTCTTGAAAAAAAATAAGAGATTTCGTTTTTTAAATTTATTTTATATTTAAATTAAATTCTTTAAATATACCAAATATTTTATATCTTTCAAGGGTTTATATGTTTTATAAAATATGTTTCCATATTTTATGGTTATAATCATATATATAATATATATATTTATATATATATATATATATATATATATATATATATATATAGTATATTTTTTAGATTGAAGCATATAAAGAATGAGAGGAGCGATGACGATTTTATGAATTTATTCTGGAAAGTATCATGAAAACTGTTCTAAAAAAATATTAATCAACTACATAATAGTGTATTTAGCTATCTCCCATTTGAGTGTTAATAAACACCTGTAGGTTTAGAAGTTTCTGAGATTCCAAACTTATCCTTAGATATGTCTCAATTGCATTAAGTTAAACTCTTACAACAACTCTTTAACAGTTTACTTGGAAACTATTGAACGAACGGATGTCTGTTATCGCTCAAATTAGGGTCTAATTAAATGCGTCATAAAGCACATTATATTTACTATCTTCCTAGCGATTCCTATCATATTAGCCAAAATAAATTCACCAAAGTAGTGTTTTTATTCGTTTAATTGGATCGTTACATGAAAAATGAACGTATAAAATGTTTTTCTTGCTCATAATGAAATTCCTGAAATAGTTCAAATTTCCAAGAACATTAATTATACATTTACTAGCTCGTATCACCATATGATAAATATTTAATAAAGGACATGTTATTTAGGGAAAAATAATACTTGTTAGGAGTGAAAAATAATAATATATGTAAATATGTATGAAAAAGGAAAGCAAATTTTTTGTCCTCCAAGGTGTATGAAATTCAATAAAAATAAAAAGAGATCGATCCATTGAAGGAGGATTTCTCTGTACAAACTTAAAACATGAAAGCAACAAAATCAGTCACTTCAAGAGATAATCGTGACACAGGCAGTAAGGCCGAAAATGCTTTTTTCAAACTCTAGATAAAAAACCGGGCATCTAAAATTTGATCCCATTGCAATAATTCCTTTATCTAGTAGCAAAAATTATTAACATTCAAGAATGTCTCAGCTCATTGAGGTTGTTTCATTGATGGGATTTAGCGATGAAAAAAACTTTCAAGTCCTTTACAGTAGCTGCGTTCCGATGGTCGTTTATGGAAGTAAGAGGTGCCGGCAGGGACTGGAACGAGGGCATGTGACCTCTTTGAACGAGGAAGGTCGTATACCACAGCTGCTGAGGATGGTATTGGGGTATTCGTAGGACTTCAACCAAGAACGAGGCTTGGGATATTATTTCCATTTTATTCATAGGCGAAAAAGAAAAAATACAGCGAGGATCTTTAGTTATTAAGTTGAAGATGTCACCGCAGCAATTTCGAGTCTAATGCAGATTCTCAAAAAATCTGGCTTGGACAGGTTGTGATTTATTTAACGTTACGAATAGACTTCCAACTCTTGCAGAATAGATTGAAAAGGGGTAAGAATAATTTATGATTACAACCCTTCTGTAGTTATTTGCTGATTAAAAGTGATTTAAATTAATAACTCAGTAATTTTTGAAGATAGAGAAAAAAATGTATTAGTGTTTTTTTTTTGTTTTTTTACAAAAAAAAACGCGAATAATTATATAAAAGAGAAAAAAGGAAAGAAAAAAAAATGAAATTTTACACATAAATACGCTCTATATAACTATGTATAGAGTTTAAGAATCAGTAAAAAGCGATAAACAAAGAACGAAAAAAAAAAAAAAAACTGAAATCTTGCTCTTATATACGCTTGTAACTCCGGTTTTTTTTTTTTTTTTTTTTTGGAAAATAGAGAAAACAATTATTAGTGTTTTTTAACCAATAAATCGCGAATAATTTGAAAAAAGAAACGAAAAATTGAAATTTTATTTATGAATACTGTCATAACTCAGTTATTTTTGAAGATACCGAAACAAATGTATAGAGTTTCAGAATCAGTAAAGCACGATAACAAAAAATAAACTCGCACAAAAAAAAAATTCGATTTGTATATTCAAGTGACAAATTATAATAGATGTAATTCCTCCAAAAATCGGTTTTTGGTCGGTTGACAATAAGCAGTTAACTTCGGGGCTCTACGAAACCTCTCGTATTCAATTCCTTACGATATAAAAGCCTCACAGCTCCTTACTTTGATTGATATGGTATGTTATTGTATGACTCCATGGTATATTATGGTATGTTTATGTATACCAATGTCTCCACAGTGTAAGAGGTTCTTCTTGAAACATTTTGCCTTCCATACAAAGCGGAACCTATCGGAGCTACCTTATCTCAAAGCTGTACACACTTAAGCTTCATAAAAAGTTGGTTGACGTTTCTAGATCGAAGTGTTTCTTAAATCACAGTTGTTAAATATATATATATATACATGTTTATAAGATTCATCTTCGGTACCTCGAAAAGGTCTCCAGTGATCCACTTATACAGCGAATTGAAGTGGCTACTTCCTTCTATAAGTAGGCAATAATTCCTCGGAACATACCTCTACCAAGTCATTAACTCTCAACATCCTCCATACATTCACAGTATATAAAAATCAATTTCGTAAAAAATATCCGTTAATACCTTTTGGAAATCAACGTCTCAATTCAAATCCTCAATCCACTTCCTTGAAACTAGACCATGCCATTCTGACCTTTACATTCCTACCCATAGAACTAAATCTTTTGATAATTCCTTTTATATCAACTCTACAGCCCTCTGGAATTCCCTATCTAATCATATACGCCATGCTTCTTCCCTTCTCTCATTCAAATCCCATATTTTCCAACACCTTCTAGCATCCCTAAATGTAAAATTGTAAATCCACTATCCTACTTTCAACATAAGACAGTAATATTTATTTTACCAAAATCCTAGGGTTATGGGATAATCATTTATTTGAAAATTGTTCAGCTCTAGTAGTTTACAGGAGATTTTTTTTGTTTATTTATATTTCATATATTTTTTAAATATTTATATAAATAGGTTTTTTAAAACACATTTGCGAATAAAAAATTATTTCATTGGTCTCTCGGCCAGACATGTATATTGAAGTGTGTATTTACTGTACGGAATTGTTATTCTTAAGGGACATAGTATCAGAATAAAGTTATTTTTATTATTATTATAAGAAGCTGTGGGGATGGCAAACCCGTATCAAAGTTGGACTACCCTAAGATCCTACCTAGGGGTAATTAAATATTGCTATGAGATGAATTCGGATTTGCATACCAAAGAGAATAAAACTTTCTGTGAACTGGAGGGTAATGGCCAACCATGGGAGGGAATGCAAAGGCATACCAGACCAAATGGTTCGTGACTGACCCTCCTCTTTTCAACGGAAACCATACCCAAGGCACCAATTTGAGCACGTCTCATATCAAGCATTACTCGCACGTTTTCCGCCACGTAAGATTTGCTTGCATCTAGATGCCTATGGGAAAATCGCAATAAATCAAGTTTCAATGAAAAGATAAATCAACACAAACCAAATATACTTACAGTTAAAAAATAATGAAGTAAAGTGGTAGGCATATACCTTTAGTAATTTACTGATGAAGATCATCGCATACATCCAGTTAGTCAACTTGAGTTCTATGACAAATTAATTATTATCCAGAGAAAATAATATTTATTTTTAGTTTTCAATGGAAATACACGTTTGAGGGTCCCCTGAGTCTAAATAACCAAGTCCTGAAAAAAGGTTTGTGTGTGTGTGTGTGTCCATATGTGGTAAGTCTAGTGAAAAAACGAAAGGTCGTATGAAACTGAAATTTCATATTTAAGACAATTATACCCCCGAAAAGTTAAAACAACTTTTTGTTTGTTGTTTATTTCGTTTATCGTCACTTTATGTTACTATGGCTAATCGGACGATGCTACAGTGGGAGTCCTAAATTTTGCCTATCCAGGTTTTATTAGGATAGGGATCTTTAACGAGTACCTGACATCGCACAGGCTCGGGACCACCTCTTAACGTTTCCTCCGAAGGACGGCATAACTTAGGATTTTTTACTCCCATTAAAAATTCCTAGGGCCACCCGCAGGTTTGAACCCGCGACCTTTGGCATAGAAAGCTGTTATGCTAGCCACTACGCTATGGGTGACCCCAAAACAAATTTTTATTTTTACGATTTTTCAAAAACCTCTATAACGATTTCGATTAAACTCGCTTTATCGATGTAAAATTTAATTGGCTTTAATATTATGTAGGTTTCATTCTGATTGAAACAGTGTAACAGGGCTTAAATAACGATATTTTAAATTTTGTTCCTCTGAAGTATCTTTAACATTATAGATTTTATAAAAACATCATATCATCTTTTTAGCACGGATAAAAAACGCATAAATATATAATTTGAATGAATACTATATCCAACTAAAGGGGAAAGGAGCAAAAATATATTTTTAATTCAATTTTTGTGTTTTTGAACATATAAACTGTAATAAAGACTTATAAATATATCGTTCGAAAGCTGACGATTTTAGAAAAAATATTATCTTATACTCAAAATTGTAAAAGTTAATGGACACTGATGAAAAGCCGATAAAACTGACTTCTTAAATTGATTTTAACAACGGAGGTAAGTTAAAGCCGTGTGTTGCGCGCACCAGATGTTTTTATCCGATAAAAATGGGACTTGACTCTCTGAGCGGTGTGCGAAGAAGAACGATAATTTTTGCTGTCGATGTCTGCAAAGCAGAAAGTAATACGACAATAAAGTATTCAGGAAGAGCTTCCTATCTATCCAATAGGACCATAAAAATTAAGCGAAAGAGGTTCAAGATGAATGCCTTCTTCAGAAAAACATTTTTCTGAATGCTGAAAAATATAAATATACAATTATTATCTATGCAGAAGAGTTTAATTAATAAATTTCTCTAAATGAAACATCTCTTCTTTCAACATATAAATTAATAAATAAAAATAATAAACTTGTTTGTTTGTTTTGTTCGGTTTTAGGGCGTAAAACAGCAAGGTCATCAACGCAGAGCAGCTTATCAAATAATAAACTGAATTGCATATATAATAATAAGATATATATATATATACATATATATATATATATATATATATATATATATATATATATATATATATATATATCAAGAAAGCGAACAATGATTTAGGTCAAAGTCATAACGTCTTGTGACCCTCAGATCCTTGACCCAATACTTAGTTCTGAACATCTGTTTGATTTTTAGAGCTAATAGAGGTTTTCCGTTCGCTTAGAGATTATGAAAATCACTAGGGATATATATTATGTTAAAATTAATAGTCTGCTTAATTTTTTAAAGAAAAAGGTTTTTTTTTTTTTTTTTTTTTTTTATTCATTGAGCAATATTACAATCTGTCCAATTCAGGACATTTTTAATAGTGATAACGTACAACATTCATACTACATTCACACGATATATACAAAACTATAAATTTATATAATAATAATAATAAAATATACATATATACAAAATAAAATCAATAAAAATATATACAATAGTCACTCATACCTATATACAATTCACAAGCATACAGCACGTGAGTGGAGAATCTAGCCAATGCTAGAACTCCAATATACATGTTATAAGAGGTCACGAGGCCACTGCCGTTTCAACCTTCTAGGTGGGTTGTATGGATGGGTGGGGCTGGATAGGGATTGAGCTAGAGGATTAGGATGATGAATGAGTTTCTGGTGGAATTTGGAAAATTTGGATGGAATCAGGTCTGAAATAAAAGGAACATTAAGGACGTGGTGCAAGGTATAGTTGGAAACATAATAAGGAGCATTAACTATTGTACGGAGGACTTTGGATTGAAAGGATTGAATGCGTTTGATGTTAGTACGTTTAGCTGTCCCCCACAGTTCAAGTCCGTAGGTCCAGATGGGCTTCAGTATTGTCCTGTAGATTAATAATTTGTTGTCAACTGTAAGTTCAGATTTTCTGTTGAGTAGTCGGTATAACTGTCCGAATCGTCGGTTGAGTTCTTGTCTTTTAAGTCTTGTATGTGGGTTCCAAGTCAATCTTTTGTCTAATAGTAAGCCAAGATACCGGACTGTATCTGAAGGAGGAATTGGAATGGAATTGAAGTAAACTGGCGGACAGGAGTTTCGTCGAAGAGTGAAGGTTACGTGTTTGCATTTGGCTTCGTTCACCTTAATGCGCCAAGCATTACACCAGTCTTCGATAAGAGAAAGGTGTCTTTGCAGGTTTAAGGATGCTGTTTCAGGATTGGAACTGGATGATAGGATGGCGGTGTCGTCTGCAAAAGTTGCCAGAAAGGTATCAGGATGTGTAGGAATATCAGCAGTGTAAAGGATGTAGAGGACGGGTCCCAAGACGCTGCCTTGAGGAACACCGGCCTCAACGGGATAAAGGTTAGAAAATTCTACGCCACAGCGAACGCGGAAGGAACGGTTTGAGAGATAGGATCGGAGAATGAGGTATAGAGACTGGGGTAAATGGGTTTTCAGCTTGAAGAGTAATCCAGTGTGCCATACCCGGTCAAAAGCTTGCGCAATGTCCAGAAACGCACCAGAACAATACTCTTTGCATTCAAGAGCTGAGGAAATATGGTCTACAACTCGGAGCCCCTGTTGAACTGTGGAATGCTGAGGACGGAATCCAAACTGATGGGAAGGAAGATTTTGAGATTCTAATATGGGTAGGATACGTTTAAGAAGAAGCCTTTCGAAGATTTTTGAGAGGATGGGGAGTAGACGAATAGGCCTGTAGGATGAAGTGTTGTTGGAAGGTTTGCCTGGTTTTAGAAAAAGAATGATAGTGGAATGTTTCCATAACAGAGGAAAATAGGTGGTGCGTAGGATGCAGTCGTAAATATAAGTAAGGAATATAATAGCTTTCTGCGGAAGTTGTCGGAGGATCTGGGGAGTAAGGAGATCGTGTCCAGGAGATTTACGGAGGGTAAGTTTTTGGAGAAGATATTTGCCCTCAGAGGGATTAATAGCTTTAGGAGGTAGGGAAAGTGGAATTGGTGACATAAGAAAGTCTTGCACTGTTGCGGTGTGATTGGCGTGGGATTCCGGGTGAGGAGTGAAAACTTTGGAGAGGTGTGTGGCGAATTCCTCGGCTTTATCTTCATCAGACGCAGCCCAGGAGTCATCACCACGTCGGAGAGGATGGGAAACTTGATGGTATTTTAGGATCTTTTTCGTGGCATTCCACAGGGAATTATCACGAGCTGATAGAGAGGAGAGGTAGGAATTAAAGGACTGGGAACGGAAGGTCGCCAACTCCCTCTTCAATTGTCTACAATAGAAGTTATAGGAGCGGCGATCTGTTGGGTGTCGGGTGCGCTGCCATAATGATCTTGCTCGGCGTTTGGTATGGATGAGGTCTATAATATGTTGTGGAAAATGATTTTGGTGAGGATTTATATTGGGGTGTTTAGGAGAGGAGGCAGTCCAGACAGCTTGTTGGATGGTGGTGGTAAAGGAATAGACGGAATTGTCTAGGTCATCTGGGGTTTTGAGGGTTACTCTGAGGTCAATATTATCGAACAGGATTTGGCGGAAAAGGTTCCAGTTGACAGGGCCTCGGATGAATGATGGTGGAATGGGTTTTGGAATTGGAGTGAGAGATACTTTTAGGATCAGTGGACTATGGTCTGAGGATAGTTCATCAAGGTGAGTTACAGAAAAGTTGAGGGAGCCTAATCCGCTGTGGATAAAGAAGTCGAGGATGTCAGGATTGCGGTTAGGATCGGTTGGCCAGTAGGTAGGGGAGTCAGGAGGCAGGATATTAAAATTTCGGGAGTTGAGTGCAGACAGCAAATTTCTTCCCCGAGAATTCGTGGTTCTGGAACCCCACTGCTGATGCTTGGCGTTTAAGTCTGCACCCAGAATGAAACGATTTCCTAAGGAATCCAGGAAGGATACAAATTCGGAATTGGAAATGGAATGTTTAGGAGGGCAGTATGCAGATGTGAGGGTTACCGGAAAGGAAAAAGTCTTGATTACTATGGCTGTGGCTTGTAGGAAATCATAGGTGGGAAGTGGGAGTAAATGATGAGAGAGGGATTGGTGGACAATGATAGCAGAACCGGCATGGGCTTTGCCGTCTGGGTGGTCAGTACGATATGTGATGTATTGCGGTATTTTGAAGTACTGTTTAGTCGTTAGTCTTGTTTCAGTTATAAGTGCAACATCGATTGTTTTGTCTTGCAACAACGCTGTCAGTTCGTCAGTGTGATTTCTAACACCATTCGCATTCCAAAGGAGAATGGATAAGGAGTTAGGTGAATTCATTTAAGGATTTTTCAAGGCAGGGATTAGATTTGATACTAGATTTGTAAGGAGTGATATAAGCGGCATAACAAGAGATTTGATTTCGGAGATGAACGATGTCATTAGACTGGTAAGATCTGTGACGTTTGATGGTGGAGGGATATGAGAAATTTGATGTTGAGGAGTTTTTTGAAGATTAGGTAAACTTTGAGGGATAGATTGTTGTACAATAGATTGAGAAAGTTGAGGAAAAAGTAGTTCCGGCAGTGCCTCGACTTCATGATCCTGGTTTCCACATCCAAGCAAGTGGGCAAATGATACGTTAGAATTTACAAGTTTAGATGGTTCTCTTCTGCTTCTGGTTGGTACAGCTGTTTCATTCGGATCCTGAGGTTTTTGGTATCTGGTTCTGAGTTTCTTGTATATTTCACATCCCTTGTAGTTAGCCGGGTGGTCCTTGAGGCATACAGCGGGTGTAGATCTTGATCTTGTACATTCTTCTGTTTTATGCTGTTCACCGCATTTCACACAGCGTGGTATGTGATGGCAATAACTTTTGGTATGACCATATGCCTGACAGTTATGACAGTGAACTATTTCCCTCTTTGTGTAAGGTTTTTCAACTTTTACACGGGTATAGTACAGTCTACTGAGGTCATAGATTTTTTCGACTCCTGCTGATGGTTCCAAGTACACGAAGAATAGAGGCAGTGGACTTTTATTTTTTAGAACGTTGGTGACTAGCCTCACTTGGAATCCTAATTCTGTCAGTTCTTCTTTGATAGCTTCAACGGGTGTTGAGGAATGTAGGTTTCTGATTACGACCCTTAATGCTCTCTCCTGGCGCAGCTGATAAGTATGAAAGTCAGCTTTGGTCTCAGTCAGATATTTTACAATCTTTCTGTAGGTTTCAGCAGTAGTCGGAGATATTTTAGTATCATTGGTTCTACTTATACAATAATAACTATTAGGATCAGTTACTTTGTTTAAATGCGCACACATTAGTTTAAAATTTTTAATATTTTTAACAAATATTGGTGGAGGTAGTGGTTCCCTGGGTATAGGAGAAGATTCCATGGTTTCTTTTTCATTTTGGAGGATCTCAAATGGATTCGGTGTAAAAAACGGGGATTCATCAGTTATTCCTTGTGATGATGTGCTGGGCTGTGGCTCAGATCCTAATGAGGTAGCTGACGCGGTCGCTGGTGGAATTATTTTTTTATTTTGGTCACGGCGGGGTCTCTGTTTTGTAGGAGACGAGTTAGAACCTGCAGATCTAGATCTTTTACTTGCAGACTTTGAGGACATGACTTGATGAAAATATCTCATTGATTAAGAAAATAATAATAATAAATAAATAATGAGATAAGAATTAAAGATAAAAGAAAGATAAGTTAACGAAAAGCAAGCCCGAGCTTGCCGAGCTAGCGGCAATCAGCTGATCAGTGACCCTCCTTTCACTTTTTCGTGATTGTACAAAGTAAATTATAACTTTGCTTACCGAAATTTCTCCAATATTCACTGCCGTAGTATTCCTGAGGTCTAGTGATGTTCTCCAGACTGAATTCAAGCGAATTCCTACTGAAAAAAGCAAAAATCTGAGAGACGATGTAACGTATGACTGTTATCATCGAGCGCATCAGCTGATTCCAGAAAAAGGTTTAATAAAATTAGATGGAAAAAAGTGAAAGGTAATTGTGATTTAAAGTCAGATCACGTAAATTCAAACTTTTACATATCCTGAATTTTAATGAATTAGTCTTGATGTTACAAGACTAATAACTGCCTGTCTGGATGAATTATAATATCACTGATGTTTGGGCAAAAATACTTAAGTCATGGGAATGTAAGTTTAGAGTACGATTTCCAAAGTTTTTAAAAATCATTTAAAACCCTGTCTAAGTATTTCTTTATTTATAAATCACTATATATGTTCATAAGGGGCTATTCTTTACATTAAAATACAACCTTAAACAAAATATTATTTATTAAAAAACATTGTAATCACAATTTCATAAAAATGATTACTTAAAACAACTTGTCCAAACATCAGTGATATGACAGTGTATATTACACAAATAGGTACAAATCTACAATTCTATGATGTTATATTGTTTGATTTCTCACTTTGTAGTTTGTTTTTTTTTAATCCAATATTTGTGGTTTATTATTTTCAATAATGAACCTTTGTATTAAAAAAAAAAAAAAAAAAAAAAAATGACCCTCCTTCAAAATTCAAGGGCTTACGTTCCAAGATGCGTATAACTCGAAATAATGAAAACAAGTCGTTATGCCGTCCGCGGCATTTCTCCGAAATTACGGCACCAATCTTTTTTTTTAAATTCGTGACAAAAATACTAGGGCATGCGAGGATGATCCAAACTCCTAGAAGTTGATATCAGTTGGTTATTTTTAAAATCTCGGTGGATTAAAAGTGATATAATTCAATAACTCAGTTATTTTTGAAGATAGAGAAAAAAAAATTGTTAGTGTTTATCAGCCGAAAAACTGCGAATAATTGTAAAAAAGAAAAGAAAAAAAAAATGAAATTTTATCCATAAATACGCCCATAATTCAGTTATCTTTGAAGATAGAGAAAAATGGGAGAGAGTTTTAGAATCAGTGCGATGACGAAGAAGAAAAAAAAAAAGGAAAAAGTTGAAATTTTATTCATCAATACGCCCAGTTATTTTTGAATATAGAGAAAAAATATCACTCACTCTATGGCGCTACAGCCCTAGAAGGCCCTGGGCCTCCTCTACAATCTTACTCCACTCTTCACTATTCTGGGCGAGTCCCCTCCATCCTCTGACTCCTGTTTCTCTTAGTACCCTCGCCCTCCTCATTCTTTCTCCTCCAGGCATACCATCCAGCAACTTTGTAGGTATCCTACTCGCTGGCATCTACTATACATGTCCCAGTCACCTCAAATGATACTTTCTGACAAAGGAAACCAGATCTGGTTCTTAAAACATTTCTTTCAGCTCCTCATTATTTCTTATTCTCCATTTGCCGTTTTCACAGAGAGGTCCAAATATTCTTCTGAGTACTTTCCTTTCCTAAACTTTTAATATTCTTTCACTTTCTTTGGAAAGTACCCAAGTCTCACAGCCATATGACACAAACGACCTAATGACTGTTTCATATAAAATGACCTAAGCTCTGTTGGTCAGGCCTCTGAATTTTAAGGGCTTTTGAAGAGCATAATAGCACCTGTTTCCAACAGCTACTCTTGCCTTAATTTCTTCTTGGTGTTCATTCTTTGATGTGACAAAATACCCATTAAACTAGTTTACCACATTGATGAAAGTGTATAGAGAAAAATGTATTAGCGTTTTTTTAACAAAAACAAAAAAAATAGAGAAAAAGTGAAAAAAAAAAAATGAAATTTTACCCTGATTTTAAGTTTATTGATTTTCAAATTAGTAAATTACTTATAAACAGTTATACCGTAATATAGTTATTATTTTTTTTTTTTTTAACATATTTATTGATATTTACAACTGTATTAAATAAAATACATCTAGTAAATGTGATGGTAATATACAAAACTGTCATGAAAAACATGTAGAGACACTACCCAGTGGCAGCACTCTAAAAATATTTTAAACTAGAAGGTCCCGGGGCCATTTCCTTTTCAGGGGCCTCGGAGGATTATCCGGAATTGAAGAGGAAGAAATATTGAAACTAGTGGGTTAGAGTGAGAATGGAGTTTGTCATGAAAGGATTGATACCTGGTCCGGGCCAAATCAGTAACATAGGGAACATTAAGGTCTTTATGGATAAGTTTATTCGTGACAAAGTAAGGAGCGTTGAGGATTTTACGAAGGATTTTGGATTGTAAGGATTGGATGCGGGAAGAATTTGATGGTTTAGTAGAGCCCCAAAGCTCTACTCCGTAAGTCCAGATTGGTCTTATAATAGTCATGTAGATGAGCCTTTTGTAGTTAAGAGGAAGATTTGATCGTTTGTCTAGTAAGTGTTGAAGTAGTCTAAAGCGGCGAGCAGTTTCTTGTCGTTTTAGTCGTGTATGTGGATTCCAAGACGCCTGTCAAGAAGAAGTCCTAGGTACCGGATCTGTTCAACAGGAACTAGTTGAGTGTTATTAAAGGATACTTTAGGGCAATATAGTTATTTTAAAATGATAAATCATTGTGTAATAAGTTGCATGGTTTTTTAAAATGTTCGCTGTTCGTACGATATGAATAAGTACCTAATTATCGCTAGCTTGTAATGATATGCAATTTATAAATCTTGATCTGATATTCCGAACGTAAGTTACACTCGATAGGCTTTTGAACAACATTCTTGGAAGACCTAGTGGTCTTTTGTTTGTTCTGCTTTCGTTGTTATTCTTTTGATTACTTGACGAAGGTGGCTTCTCGCCCAATTAATGAAACTAAATTGAATGCCAGTTACTCAGCGCTAAATGATAGCCTATTTATTTTGCACAGACTTTCTTCATTCATTATGCAACATGTGCATAAGTTATTGCAACAAGAAAGCGAGTGCAACTTATTACATAATTTTATGTATAAATTACTATTAATAATTACACCTCTTTAACTCCTGCCCACGACCAATTATTTACCACTTGGCAGGTAACGAATGCTAACCAAATTCCAGCCTAGGAGCTGGTGAAAGTTGGTGAGCTTTTGAAGGAGTAGGGCTTTCACCCCGATACATTGTCAACTTCCTGTATTAGCCTCTTGAGCAAGCTGCTCCGACCACGAGGCATTGTGGAGCCCGAAATAGATTCGGCAGGGAGCTGATGTAAGTGCATCGCGGAACATTGCTTAGCGCTGGCTGCTGATGGATGGGGCGCAATCAATACCATTTCTCAACCGTCGCCTTTCTAATTTGACTGATAATTGACCTTAAACAGCAGTCATTTGGATTGCAAATATACGTTACCAATTATAGACAAGAAAGGATGTTTTTTTTTTATCTTGATATTCGGAATAAAGTGTTTTTAAACAAGTGATGTTTGCGTGTAACCTTTACTCGCGATTGCAGTAAAAATTCTTTGATATTGTGAATTATGATGATTAATTTAATAATAAATAAGTCATGATAGAATTTATAAGAGGTATATTTTGATAAAATAAAATAGATTTTTGTTATTGAATAGCTGACCCGAACTATGTCTTAGCGAAATCGGTCAAGCCCTTCACGCGTGATGCGATGACCAAGGGAAAAGGCAATTCATATATATACATATATATATATATATATATATATATATATATATATATATATAAGAGAGAGAGAGAGAGAGAGCAGAGATAGAACGATTATGATTACCTTTAAAATATTTAAAAAAAAAATAACTATCAACTTTTTATTAAAAAAAAAACTATATTCTCTTTTTTTCTTTCATAAGAACCTTCTCCTGACTGATATAAAAAAAAAAAAAAAAAAAAAAAAAAAAGAAATCGGTCAAGCTGTATACGCGTGATGCGATCACCAAGGGAAAAGTTTTATTTATTATATATATATATATAATATATATATATATTGAATTTTACAATGCCAAACCAGGTTCTTAAGAGCCAATATGTTCGGTCATATAACAGAACATCAAAAGAAAGAAAATACAGAACAACAACAACATTATTTATATAAGTGAATTTTCATTTATTTATTTCAACAGTCATTAGAATTTTTTACTGCAAGGAGTCTGACAGCTCTATGTGTATAAGCTACTTTTTTTTTGTTTTCATTTAAAAATGTGGTAAGCACATATAATTTAAACATGCTTGGTATAAATTAAAGTAACATGAATACTTTGTTTGTATTTTAAATATGAATATTTTCATTTCTATTCTGGATCTCTTAATGTTTATTAATATTGTTAAAAGTCAACTATTTTAGTTTACATAACAAAGATTATATACATGTAAACAATAGAATACAAATTTAAATAAATAAAATCTAAACCATCGAATTCTTCCCGTATCCAATCCTTACAATCCAAAATCCTTCGTAAAATCCTCAATGCTCCTTACTTTGTCACGAATACACCAATCCATAAAGACCTTAATATTCCGTATGTTGCTGATTTGGCCCGATCTAGATACCATTACTTTCATGGCAAACTCCATTCCCACCCTAATCCTCTAGTTTCAGTCCTTTCTTCCTCTTCAATTTCTGACAATCCTCCGAGGGTGTCCGAGACCATCTAGTTAAGAACATTTTTAGAGTGCTTCCATTGGGAAGCTTCTCTACATGTGTTTCATACCTTTATATATTTCATCTTATTTACTTGTTGTATTCCTGTATACAGTTGTAAATTCCAATAAATAAATTTAAAAAAAAAAAAAAATAAATAAAATAAAAATAAAACCAACACTACGGAATATACTTGTAAGTGATACTGCTACTGAGTATAAGATCAAGTACGTATATTTCCTTTCCTTTTTTTAACGATTCAAATCTGATTCTGACAGCATTATTGTTTTCAAAAGTTTGGGCGCCATAAAATTGTAAAAATCAAACGAAAGTCACCTTTTTGAAAACTATAGTATCAGTAAAGAAGATATGTTTTAAACAGATTTAAGCTGTTGTGATACTACTTCATAAGAATAAATGGTTTAAACGTAAATATTCCATAATATGGCAAAACAAACTAAATACTATCCATCATCATGTAAAAAAAAAGTAAACCTCCTTAATGGATGAATGGACATAAAAGAATCTTCAAGGACAATGTCCTTTGATGGGAGAAGAAACATATCACCTTCATCATCCAGAAAACTCAGAGCCTAACGATCGTCCTAGATCCGAGGAAGGCATTCCTTGCCATTTGCCAAGCCAATGTATATATGGCCAATGTGAAATATTGCGATCACTTGAAAATAAAAAGTTCATCGAGTTATATTTAAGTGGCAGCTTCGATTCATTGCAAGTTCGATCATATAATGAAGAAGTAATTGACAACCAGAACCAATTTGCAGTTTTTTAATTATGATTTTTATTTTATAAGGGAGGTTATTACACAGGAATTCAGAGTGCTAGTGCATTTTGGCCAAGGTCGACCCCTGCCTTGAATAAAATGCAATTCCTATAAGGTTTCTCGGAGGGTGAAGTAATAGCTTTAAATAACATGCTGATCATTTGTCCTGTTGTAATTCCTATCTGGACTTTCGAACAATTGTAGTCAACAGAAAAGAAAAAAAAAATTATAGACTACTAAACAGAAAATCTGAACTTAAAGTTGACAGCAAATTATTAATCTACAAGACAATACTTAGCCTATCTGGACCTACGGACTTGAACTGTGGGGGACAGCTAAAAGTTTTAACATCAAAACGCATTCAATCCTTTCAATTCAAAGTTCTCCGAACAATAGTAAATGCTCCTTATCATGTCACCAACTATACCTAGCACCACGACCTTAATGTTCCATTTATTTTAGACCTGATTCCATCCAAATTTTCCACATTCCATCAGAACCTCATTCCTTATCCTAATCCTCTAGCACAACCCCTATCCAGCTCCACTCATCCATAAAAACACTCCCAGAAGTTTGAAAATGCAGTGGCCCCGAGACGTTTTGTAAGTACTTATACTGGAGTTCTGATACAGTTAACATTCTCCCCTCATGTGCGGTGTGTTTGTGGCTATGGCGCCCTCGCCCAGCTCTCACCAGTGACGCATCTGAGAGAGAGGCGCTGGGATCCTTCGGATTCTGTTTGTCCTTTCACAATGGGGGGACAAGCCCCGTCCATGTTTCCCCAGCAGATTGCAAATATTGTAGATAGGTATGGTTGTGTTCATGTTTTGTTCATTTATTTGTTAACTTGTATTTATTTTAGTTATTACATACCTTTTTTATTTATTTAATTTTTTAATGTCATTTGACTTTACTATTGTTTATACAGTAAATATTGTATGAATGTGACCTTACAGCACTATTATTATTATCCATTGAGACAAATTGTAATATTTCTGAATAAATAAATTTAAAAAAAAAAAGATTTTTGTATTACCACGTTGCGGCACCAAAACGTCTTCATGTCATCTTATTGTTTATTCGTTTAAAGTCACTTTTATGCTACTATTGCTAATCGGACGATGCTACAGTGGGTGTCCTAAATTTTTCCTATCAGGTTTTATTAGGATAGGGTTCTTTAACGAGTAACTGACATCGCACTGGCTCGAGACCACCTTTTAACGTCCCCTCTGAAGGACGGCATAACTAAGGATTTTTTACTCCCATTTGGGTTTGAAGGTTTGGCATAGAAAGCTGTTATACTAGCCACTACGCTATGGGTGACCCCAAATCTTGTCGTTGGATAAACAGTTGCGAAATTATAGGTTTTACTAGAATCCTAGTAACCTAGAATTTAGAAACTAACGCAATTAAACGAGAACGTAGTCGCAATTAAATATTAATACATATAAAATTAAATTTAAAAATGATACTTTGGAACTAAATTATCTTAGAACAAAAAAAGAAAAAGAAATTAAAGAAAAAAAAAATGCAAAGAGGTACTCATAGTGTACTACTTTAAATTATTTATATGTAGATTCATCCTACATTTTTGCATACATGTAATTACACACATATGTACATACATTTTAAGATTGATTGGATGATTAAGTTTTAAGTAGATAAATAAATTGATGCTTGAATAAGGACTGAGAGGTGGCTTTAGAGTAGAGATATGAATGTAACGATCTGTAAATACAACTTTGATAATAATAATTTACAGATACTTAAAAATCATATCTATTATATATAACATACTATCTATATTTTTAGACCCCGATTCAAAGGACCCATCTAATTTTCTTTAACTGTTAATTCATGATTGTAGTATGTCGATAAAAAAATTGCCCTAAAATCTTTATTTTTTGGCTAAAACTCTAAAAAGAAAAAAAAATGGAGTTATTGTCAATCGGATAACACGAGTGCTGATTTACTTAATCAACATTTTTTTCGACAGGAAATTGAATCACAGATATCAATAAAATAATAATCTAAATTTGTTAAAAGATTTATCATTGAAGACAGGCTAATTAGGTGACGATAAAATTTAATTACATTGACATCTCATCGGCAAACAGGATGTATTTCAAAAAATTTAATTCGTTTTCACCAAGAATATTTTTATTAGATGTAAAAATCTTTAATATAAAACTGAGATTAATAAATTTTTGAGTGGTTCCCATATGGGAAAGACAAACCTAAATCCAAAGAGGTATACTATATATGGTTTGGAAAGGATGGAATCAGCCATATATAGGCACCATAGTGTTTACAGCTGGACCTCAGGCGCCGTTCACCAATGACTCATTAATTCTGTCTCCCTTGGCGCTATCTCCTAGCCTATCGGTCATAAATATTTATTGGTTTGAGGTTCTTTCCATCTATATAATAAAAACAGAGATAAAAATGGAATGGATATGACAATATCAGTCAGAAATCCTAAATCTTACTAGATTTTTTATGTCTGTTATCGATTCTGATTCCGTTTTCAGCAATCTTAGAACATGAGGTTGAATGTTTTATAGAAAACATTTATCTCTTATCTACTGTTACAACCATTACTACAACATTTCCTTTCACTATGTACCTTACATAAAGGACTTTAAAGAATTTTTATTATTTTACAACTTTTAGGATAGAATCGATATAAAATAAAATTAGAAGAAACTGAAAAAGAAAATATGAAGTGTTAATAAAATGTTAAAAATATAATCCCTCTGGATTCATCGTTCTTTCGCAACTTTTTTAACTATAAAAGCGTTATAAATAAACTTCCCTGTAGAGAAATGCCAGTGAATGTACTAGGCAAAAATAACCCCTTAAAGAACTTGTAAAATTTACAATTTTAGTTATTTTTTGGTGGCACGGGGAGCTCGTGCCTGAGAGGCTAGCGTGCTGGTCTCTCATGCTAAAGTTGTGAGTTCGAATCCCAGTCCCGGCGGGGCTTTTATAAGGATGTAATTAAATGGGGATTCACTCACAGCCTCTCCCCCGGGTATGTGAGACCCGTCAGCCAAATGGTGGCCACTCACAAAATTTGGAAACGTTGGTCGTTTCCATTATGAGAAATACTTATTTTTCCAGATGTATTTTAGGCATTTCTTTATTAATTGAAATATAAGCTGAAATTGTTCCTTCGGAACATATTTAACACTGTAAAAACTTAATTATAATAGGACACCATTAAATGGTTCCAAAACCAAACCTAACAACCTATCATTGATCAAATATTAGTGATTAAAAAAAAAAATAAAGAAAGAAAAAAGTTTTGTTTGCTGGTTTATTCATTTAACGTCACTTTTGTGGGAACCCTAAATTTTGTCTATTCAGCACTGTTTAGGATAGAGATCTTTAGGGATCTTTAGTATATTTAAAACCGATATTAAAATAATAAATAGGATACCATTGAATGGTTTCAAAACTAAATTTTAGGTTGATCAAATATCAATAATGAACCGAAAAAGAAATATTAATTTAACGTCACTTAAGCTACTGTTTCGAATCAGAAGATGCTTAAGCTTGAGTCCTAAATTTTGCCTATCATGACATCGTACATGCTCTGAAACCGTTTACGTCCCTACCGAAGGACGGCATAACCAAGAATACTTTAATACCTTTAAAAAATCCTAGGGCCACTTGTCGTATTTGAACTCTCGACCTTGTACATAGAAGGCTGTTATAATATCCACTACACCACAGGTGACACTTGTACGTTTTAGTTATTCAGGTATAATTATTTTCCAAATGTGAAGAGCTGCAACATGATTTTGGCCCCTATACAATGACTGAAAGTAACAGAGATAAGTTAGACTTTAAGATTTCTAAAACTTTATATTATATTATATTAATCATTAAACTTCCAGATATCCAACAAAGATATAATAAAATAACAGATACCATAATTAACAGTGCAATAGAAGTAAAAAATAAAGTGGGTAAGAAAAAGGGCTATGTAAATAAACTATCAGAAAATACGCTTTCTCTTTTAGAAAAAAGAAGAAAAATAAAAATAAACTCGGGAGAGGAGAGCGAAATCAGACAGCTAAATCGAGAAATCAGGACTCAAATAAAAACAGACCTAAAAATATTCCGAGAAAGAAAAATTGTAGAAATTTTGGAAAACAACAAATCAACTAAACAATTAAGAAAAGAACTTAACCCAGGCAAACATTGGATCCTTTCAATTAAAAACAGACAAGGACAAAGCACAACAAATAGACAAGAGATGATTTCAATAGCAACATCTTTCTACAAAAACCTCTACAAAGAAGAGCATTCATCGAAAGCGTCTAAACAATGTACTGGAAAAAATGAAGAAGATGAAGAACCAAATATTCTTAAATCAGAGGTAGAGAACGCTATAAATAAACTGAAAACAAGAAAGAGTCCAGGAGAAGACGGTATAACAAATGAAATGTTAAAAGCTGGAGGCAGCATCCTAGTCGAGGCTTTGTGCACAATATTTAACGAAGTTCTGATTAAAGAGCAAGTCCCAGCACAATGGAAAAGATCTAAAATAATTCTTTTACACAAAAAAGGGGATAAAGAAGAAATTGGAAATTATCGACCCATATCTTTGATTTCGGCTATTGGTAAGCTATTCACAAAAATTTTAAATGATAGAATAAAGAAACAAATTGAATACTATTTAACAGTTGAACAGGTAGGATTCAGGAAGGGTTTCTCAACCATAGACCATCTTCACACTGTGAACCAGTTAATAGAAAAATCAAAAGAGTATAATATTACTCTGTATCTAGCATTTGTTGACTTCACTAAAGCTTTTGACAGCCTCAAGCATGACAGTATATTTTCAGCTTTAAAACACATAGGCGTGGCAGAAAAATACATTTCTATAATTACTGAACTATACAGTGATAACATCGCCTATGTTGAAACAGATATTAAAGGACCTATATTTCCTGTAAAAAAGGGAGTTAGGCAAGGCGACCCTCTCTCTCCAACTCTCTTTATAGCGGTCCTAGAATTCGCTCTTAGAAATTTGGAATGGCAAACCAAAGGAATTAATATCAACGGAAACAAATTAAATCATCTAAATTTTGCAGACGACATAGTGTTGATATCAAGTACCCAGGACGAGTTAATGGAAATGCTGAAAGACTTGGAGAGAGTGTGTGGTCAGGTTGGTCTTGTGATGAATTTATCTAAAACTAAAATAATGACAAATTCAGAAAATATATCCAAAATAGAAAATGTTCTCGCAAAAATAGAATTAGTCAAAGACACCACTTACCTAGGACAGACCATTTCATTCGATGACCGCCTTTCCAAAGAAATTCAAAAACGGATTGCCTCTTGCTGGAAAAAATTTTGGGTTTTTAAAAACTTAATGAAAAGCTCCACCGAAATTAAATGGAAAAGGTTAGTATTCAATACCTGCATTCTCCCAACTTTGACTTATGGAAGCCAGACATGGTCTCTCACTAAATCCCAGGAAAGAAGAATTAACGTTTGGCAAAGAAGAATGGAGAGGAGTATGACAAATGTGAATTTAAAGCATAAAGTAAAAAATACGACTCTGAGAGAGACCACTTTGGTGAGGGATGCTGTGGGTTGTATAAGGAAGCTGAAATGGGAATGGGCTGGCCATTTAATGCGGATAAAAGACACCAGATGGAGCAAGGCAATTACCGAATGGACACCTCTCGGAAAGCAACGTAAGCAAGGAGGGCAACTCAAAAGATGGTCGGACGAAATTAGGAAACAAGAAGGAATATCTTGGCATAGGAAAACAGAAGATCGAAAATATTGGGAATTAAAATGCCAAGTTATTGAAAAACCAGCGGCGAACTCATAACCCAGAAGGTACGGCTGGTCACCGATCAAGACTATTCCTCCTTCAGGAGAGGCCTACACATTATTAGAAAACCATTTTATTTTTATTTATCTAAAGATAAAAATTTTTATTTAATCAAGTTTTTTTGTTTGTTTTTTTGGCAATTTTAGTAAAAAAGATGTTAGCAAATTTTATTTAAAAGTTGTATATAATATTTGGTCACATTGTTTTACTTACATCAATTATTAAAAGTGTTTTTAAAATAAAAATAAATATATATAAAGTTTATGTACCAACAAATATTGTAAATATGTGTAAATAAAGGCTTATCTTATCTTATCTTATCTTATATTAATCATTAACATGTGTATCTTCCGGAAAAATTAATAATATTGTGAAATGACCATCAAATATGACTTCCAATTTTAGCAAATTAATGGAAGCACCTTGTACACTAAGAGATTCTTTTTTTTGCAAATAAGGCAGGCACCGAATTGGGTAATGGTGGAATTATTAATCCATTACCTGTTAATTTGTTTCTAATTCGTCTTAAATTTCCCTTTTGATCTCTTTTACCGGTGTTACGCAAATAACTTCATCTCTTGAAACATCTGTCCTACAAAATACTCCTTGCATTTACCGTTTTGGTATTTTATTTTTAATTATAAATCTTTGTAATCGACGGAGAAAAAAAATTATCTCCTAAAAAAATCGAGATTTCACAATTAGAGAAGAGTACAATTCAAAAATAGAAAAATTACAATAAAATAAAATTCAATCTTATATTTTTTGAAGAGTGGTATAAATAAAAAGAAGGTATCCCAGCTATCTTCTTTCCACGCGTCTTGGAGTATTATTGGGAATTAAAGAATTTGTGTTAAAAGGAAAGGTGTCTGGATTGAGCCAAATCCATGGACAAATGAAGCATTAAGGTAATTAAAGATGGCTTTATTTCTTATAAAGTAAGGATTCGAGAGAATTTTAAGATAATTGAGAACGAGAGGAATAAGATGGTTTCGTAGAGGCCTAAAGTTAACTCCGATAGTAGAAAAACAAAAAAAATCTGGTGCCGGCAACACACGACTTTCACTTACCTCAATTATTAAAACCAATTTAACAACTATTACATATACTTCAATTTTGTTGATTTAATAAAATTAATATTTTACATTTTCGTTGGAAACTTTAGATTAAATAATATAACTATATTAAATACCCTTGTTTATTTATTTATGCTACTATGGCTAATGGGACGATGCTAGAGTGGGAGTCTTAAATTTTGCTTATCCAGGTTTTATTAGGATAGGGATCTTTAACGAGTACCTGACCACCTTTTAACGTCCCCTCCGAAGGACGGCACAAATAAGGATTTTTTACTCCTATTAAAAAATCCTAGGAGTTTATACCCTATTTGTCACTTTATATTACATTTACAACTTTGTGAATCAGATAATATTTGTTCTAAAATCTTTCTCAACCAACGGTATATTATACGTCTATATTAATGTTCTTATTAAAAAACAAAACAAAATAGTTTTGCTATTTTATCCTTTAATTGGCTATCAAATTCGTCCAACTTGTATATTTAGCAGTCCTTCATCAATGTTATTAAGATGATATGGTTAATCTTTTGGAATGTACAAAATTAAAGGTAGTTTAAAGGGATGGTTAAATATCGGCATTTAAGCCCCGTCAGACTAGTTCAATCAGAATGAACCTATATGATATTAAATACCATTAAATTTTACATCAATCAAGCGAGTTTAATCAAAATCGTTTGAGCAGTTTTTGAAAAAATTGTGAAAAAGTGCAAAATGGTATAAAGTGGCTCTTCTGGTTAGCTGATTTTGATGAACAAGTTGCTGTAACATCTCGGGCGTATAGTTGTCTTAAAAATAAAATTTAAGTTTCGTACGTCTTTTCGTTTTTGCGATTGACTTATCAATTTAATCACACACACATACTAACCTTTTTTCGATGGTGCTTTAGGGGAAAGCATCGTCCGTAAGTGGTTTTGCTCCGTTCAGAACCAGAAATTTGTACTTGCAAGACACAGAGCCCTCGAGTCGTCCTTCAGCTGTTGATGATGACCTAATCACAAGATTTACATGAAATATGGCAAATAGATCAAAATTGGTCATTTTTAACTGATAAAAATATTACTTATTTTACAACCCAAAAGTTTAACTTAAGTAGCCTTCGAATTTAATACGTGAAAGTGTAACTTTTCAATGATGTTGTGTTGAATCAATACTTTTCCAAGTGAGAAGACGATTCAAGAGATGAAAAGAGATCCGCCAGTACTGAGAGCAAGCACAATCTCCAGTTATTAGCTAATGGACGAAGCTTATAAATCTCCCAGCGGGCTGTTGCGTGGGCGGGATTTTTGTCCCTAAAGGCTGGCTGAACATGCTGTTGTAACACGAAAACTCCTGGATTAGATGAATTATAGTAATTTCATAAGTCCATTAGGTTAATAATAGACTTTTTAAAATAGAAAATAATTGTAGACTTATTATCACGAAACTGATATGAACACTCAATCGAAGACCACCAGAAAAGGAAAGGGGTGCATTTTATATTTTCATAAACCATAATATAATTAGAAGGTACATTTTTGTGTTTATAAATATATATATATATATATATATATATATATATATATATATATATATATATATATATATATATATATATTGTTTGATCAGTTCTCGACTGTTGATAATTTAAGTTTCTATCGTTCTTTGACTGAAACCTAAGAACTTTGACTGAAACCTAAGAACAATAGAAACTTTATATATATATATATATATATATATATATATATATATATATATATATATATATATATATATATATATATATATATATATAAATACATCGACGGCCTACCTCTCGGACGCCTATCAGTCGGTTCAGCGAATACCAAATTTTTTGGAATCCGTTATTTACTGAGCTCAACATCTTTACACGCCAATTAGTATCGAAATAAAGTTACCCAAACTTAGAAAAAAATTGGGATCACTTGTAGCTGGGTGGCTAGCGTAACAGCCTCCCATGCTAAAGGTCACGGGTTCAAACCCGCAGGTGGTTCTAGGATTTTTTAATGGGAATAAAAAATCCTTAGTTACGCCGTCCTTCGGCGGGGACGTTAAAAGGTGGTCCCGAGCCTGTGCGATGTCAGGTACTCGTTAAAGATCCCTATCCTAATAAAACCTGGATAGGCAAAATTTAGGACTCCCACTGTAGCATCGTCCGATTAGCCATAGTAGCATAAAGTGACGTTAAATAAATAAACAAACAAACTTAGAAAAAAAAAAATGGTAGATCTGGAGAAAAAGAAGTCAGAGGCAGCTCTATTTCGAGACAAATTGGCGTGTAAAGATGTTGAGCTCAGTAAATAACGGATTCCAAAAAATTTGGTATTTGCTGAACCGACTGGTAGGCGTCCGAAAGGTAGGCCGTCGATGTATATAAATAAATAAATAAATATATATATATATATATATATATATATATATATATATATAAAGTTTCTATTGTTCTTATGTTTCAGTCAAAGAACAATAGAAACTTAAATTATTAACAGTCGAGAACTGATCAATCCGTTATTTACTGAGCTCAACATCTTTACACGCCAATTTGTCTCGAAATAAAGTTATCCAAACTTAGAAAAAAAAATTGTAGATCTGGAGAAAAAGAAGCCAGAGGCAGGCAATTTTTCTATTTTGGAATTAAATTGTATTGAAATCCTTCCCTTTCTGCTGGTCCGATTTCTCATGCTCTCTTGCCAATTTTCCAGGGGTGATTGGCTCGTCTAAACGGCCTTTAAAGTGTCTCATCTGGTTTGCTGATTTCAATGAAAAAATTGAAGTAACTTCTCGGGTGTATAGTTGTCTTAAATATGAAATTTCAGTTTCATATAACTTTTCGTTTTTGCGCTAGACTTATATTGGGACACACATACACACGTTTTTGGGGGTCTGGGTCATTTGGACTCAGGGGACCCTAAAACGTGTATTTCCGGTAAAAACTGGAATTCAAAAATTTTCACGATCGCAGTACTTTCCCTTACTATATATTTCATCTATATGTAAGTAAAAGTAATTATTATAGCATCTTTTTGCATGAGTTGAACAATACAGAAGAAAAAAATAAAATAAATATTGGGCCAGAAGTATTATTTTTCAAAAGAAAGCCTAATGGTTGCAATGGAAGTAGCAACCGATAGCTATAAACAGTTCAATCTAAGCTCTATGAAGATAACGCAATCGAAGATAGGCAGAACGACCGATAAAACTACAATAAATGTGTACCACTTCAGCCTTACTTTCCTGATAATTTATCTTATATGTTTTATTTTATACGATGGAAAATTTAACTTTCTTTTTTTATAATGTAAAATAAATTAATATTTGGCAATTAATAAAAATGGAAAAGCAGCTCTAAAAGTTGGAGATTGGGATGTAATGCCAACAGAACAATTCAAACATTTAGGGAGGTGGCTCTCAAAGGACAACTGCAGCAAAAAAGACATTGATGGGAAAGTCGTCAGAGGGAAAAAGATAATACGAACTCTCTAAATTCCGTTCTGTGGAGTAAGGATGTACAGCTCAGTACGAAAAAGAGGCTATTCCACGCATCCTTCGAAAACACAAGACTATATGCCGCAGAAACATGGACTGTTCCGTCAGGCTCAGCAAGAAAACATGTCTCAATGGAAATGGATTTCTGGAGACGTAGTTATGGGATTTCTAGATTACAACACGTCTCAAATCACGTTATCAGGGAAAAGGTCGAGAAACCCCTAAATATCCTTCATTCTATTCAGACAAGTAAGCTCAGCTGGTACGGACATGTTATGAGGATGCCGGACGACCGATGGCCTAAAACAGTTCTCCGCCATGTACCATGTGGAAGGAGGAAGAGGGGTCGGCCGGAAAAGAGAAGTATAGAAGGACTGCATGGAGCTATGGCGGCTAGGGGCCTGAGAAAGATTATAAGGACAGAGCGAAGTGGTGGCTGAGCATATTATGGAACGACATATAGCGTCTAAGTTGTAATAAAGTCGTTTATATATATATATATATATATATATATATATATATAATATATATATATATATATATATATATATATATATATAAATACAATTAATAAATACAAAGTGATATCCTATAAAACCATATATAACCAGACAAAAAAAAAATTCAATTTTAGTGTTTATAGTTTTTTTTATTATTTTTGTGAAAGAAATATGTTTAGTATGAAAAAGCAATTTTAGACGCAGAGTTTTCAACGGTATCACAACGTTTAATGCACAAATAACCATGTCTAGCAAAATAATCAGTTCATTTAAATTTAAATTTGCAGATAATTAAGAAAAATAAATGAAATATATTTACCTATTCGAATATAAATAATAATATAAGCTATTAATATGTAGAATTACGTATTCAATTTATTCCTAAAATCCTCAACGCTCCCTACTTTGTCGCGAATAAACTCATCCATAATGTTCCTAATGATGCAGACTTGGTACGTACCTGGAACTATCTCTTTTATGATAAACTAAATTCCCTCTCTAACCCAATAGTTTCAATCCTTGCTTCCTTTTTGGTTTCTAATAATCATCAAGGTGTCTGAAAAGAGGACGGCCGCGAGAGTACTATGAATATGAAAACTCAGGCCATTTTTATAGGTTCCAATTCTCTCCTCAGATCCAACACCACATTTCCGAGTCACACCCAATCACCTTGACTTCCTCTGTCAAAAAACCTGGGTATCACCATTGACCCTTTCCTGGAAACTCCATTTTGCCCAAATTTCCCGAATAACAATAAATATCCTCAATTTTTTTCATCGCTCCCGCCATCTTCTCCCACTATCCACCCGTAATCTTCTTGTATCCTTACTTATTTTCCCCCACTTTGACTGTTGCTGCTTAATATATGGTGGCCTCTCGACTGTGCTTGAGGTCTGGCTTCAACGAATCGTGAACATATTTTCATGATTTGTCCTTTCTACACCAAAGAGGCCTCATATGACCTATTTTTACGGCGAGGTAAAGTGGCTCCTTCCTTCAATCCGCAGAAAAGATTTCATAGAATCATACCTTTACTATACCATTAACTCCCAGCATCCTCCCTAAATCCACAGTCTCCTACAATTTAAATCTTCAGTCCACTCACTTCAAGCAAAATCGCGCCATTCTGCCCTTAACATTCCTACCCGTAGGACTAAACTTTTTATCGGTCCTTCCTTGGCCGCTCCTCTACTTTCTAGAATTCTCTACTTACTCATATCCGCCATGCTGTATCTCATTTCTCATTCAAATTCCAACTTTTTTAATACCTTTTATTATCCCAAAAAGACGCCTAACAATTGTGATATTTATATTCCTGACATCATACTTTAAGAGAGGAGAAGTATTTGTTCATTGTCTATCTTTAAACTCTGTTATCTATTAATTTATTTTAAATTTGTTCAACGCAATATTTTCCAAGAATTGTTTTGTTTTATATATGTATATATATATATATATATATATATATATATATATATATATATATATATATATATATATATTTATGTATGACTATGTATATGTATACACATATATTCACCTATAATTGTATATAGTAATTAATTATGTTTCTTCTGTCTGTTGTATATTTCAACTGTACAAACCTGTTATTCTTAAGGGACCCAGTCCCAGAATAAAATTATTTTCCATTCTATTCTACTATCAAAGGATGATTTCTCTTCATGTGTATGATGCCTTTATTTTATATTCTACTCACTTTTATTTGATGTATATATAAATATGTATATAAATACAGTTGGAAATTTCGATAAATATTTATAAATTTTTTAAAAGTAGTCATATTCATTGTGTAGTATTGAGATTTCGGTGGAGAATGAATTTCATGTGAAAAATATGTTGTACTCTATTAAAACGCTTCATTGTTTAAATTATAGACCACGTTTCGATCCTGTGATGCGATCATCGTTTTGATTGGAGCAAAGCTGATGAATCATGATAATATTAGTATAGAGCTGGATGAGTTATTCTTTAAACCATTAAGAATATCAAATACCTGATGATGGCCGAAATGTAGTTAATAATTTCAAAAATAGTGGTGGGTTACAATATATATTTTTACATGTAGTAATATTCTTGGGATGGAACAATAACTAATTCATAGTTCAAAGTATGGATTTCGAATTAATTTGCATGTATGTAGAGGAAGTTCGGAGAAAAAATTATACGAAGTGGAAATATACGGCTAAAAAGAGCAACAGTTTTGTGTAAAAACATTTTAAAACTACGCGTATTGCAACACTGGGTGCAGTGTAATTGCAGGGGTAGATCCTTATGCTGCCTCCGCCTGTCAATAAATGTACCGTTAGGTCACCTTGCAACATCCCAGAGAAAACATCATCCACCAATGCCAGTTTGATTGGAGTTAAATTCAATCAATCTATACTCCTTTCCTGTACTTAATTGTACTGATATAGACAGCAGTGGTGGTTTGAGAGCATATGTTATATTAATGATATTAACGTTAGTATCATAGCCTTATGTTTTATGTTTTTTGCTTGATGAAGCTTAGTATAAATCTTTAACTTTATTTGTAGCAATTAAGTTACAGTTAACCCCATTACAACATATCGGTTTTTAATCTGTACTACATGTTCACAGTGTTAATTTTTAACTTTTTTTATAAAAAATACACTAATATGCAACGAAATGCACAAAAGATGAATCTTCTCATATATCTATAGCGGACATTCGTTAAACACAAAAAATAAAATATCATGAAGTGACAATGGTTGACTGTGTGTATATATGAGAGAAGTTGGTTGAGGGTGCAGTCAATTTAACACACAATTAAGCGTAAACTTAATTTATTGGTGCCGACGTTTCGGCCTAAATTATAGGCCTTCTTCAGGATGGTTGTGTGAGTGGTTGTGGCCTATAATTTAGGCCGAAACATCGGCACCAATAAATTAAGTTTACGCTTAATTGTGTGTTAAATTGACTGCACCCTCAACCAACTTCTCTCATATATACACACAGTCAATCATTGTCACTTCATGATGATTTCTAACACCCAGGGGCCACTAGAAAAAAAAAAAAAAAAAATTCAAATAATTCTGACTACATGCAAATTGACAGTATTTTTAATATTATTCCGTTATAGGAGGATAGTGAAAGGATACTTTTTATCTGAAATAAAAAATCTGGTTCTCGCTTTTCACCTAATTTACTTCCACGTAAATAAAAAGTCCTGTCCTAAAGAATGATTATTGTTTAACATTTAACACACAACTACCTTTTTGAAATAAAGTTTAAATTTTTATTCCTGAATATATTACGTGAAATCCCTTTAGTTTCCCTCATAAACACCAGTTTTCATGAAAATATTTAAGAATCAACTTAATATTGGGTACTTCGAAGGTATTTCCCTTCTTTAAGTCTAAAATTACAAATAACATATACAGGCGACAAACATAATACCTTTTGCTGCCTGATCATATCATAAGTTCATAAAAAATGGGCTTTTAGCACAAGGACTGGTTTCCTATAGTTTCTGATTGTGAATGAGGACTGACCGTTCTTAGGATTATGGTCAGTCCATTTGAAACCGTCCAGACCTTGCCGCTCGATATTTTTCATTTTCGTGATTTTTTGACCACTTTTTTGAGAATATAAAACCATAAATAAATATTTTAACAGAGAAGATAATCTTATATCTCCGAAACCAGCTTATTTTTAATGACAAAATATATATATATATATATATATATATATATATATATATATATCTTAAACACATCGCATAGATAGGTAATCTGTATTAGTTTAATAATTTTTCACTCAGTCCCTTTTGAGATATTTCCGTGTAAACATAGCGAAAAATGAATTTTTGTCTGTTTTGAAAGTTTATATACCAAATGGGAGCGGAGTGGTCTGGTGGATAGAGCACTAGTCTGCTGTGCTCCGTGTCCTGGGTTCGAATCACGGCTATGGAGACCCTTCTGGGGCAGACCCAGCCTCTATAAAGTGGGTACCCAATATGATTGGGGAAAAAAAACAGCGGCTGAGCGTGATCAAGGCCTAATCACCTCCTTGTACGCCCGTTGGCCTAGAAACATTACGAATCTCTATATATACTGAGCCCAAGGCAGTTATATCAAATATTGAGTAATATTTGATGTATTATATTTTGAGGATAAACTGGGTCTCAGTCATTAATTTGTATACTATAGTAAACTGTAAACATCTATTTTGCATTAACTCCCTAATCTCACGCTCAATTGCATTCCTACGTCCTTCAGTTTCTGCAATTAAGGGCAGTTTAGATGTATCTGAACATTTTTATTAATGTCTGAATTATTCAGCATGTCATTGTTCCTTTTAAGGTTTTGAGCTCATAGCTGAGATTTATCTCTATATATTTGTATTGGCCACTCGAAAAAGATAAATGATTTCAAGAACGTGGTGGAAATTTACCTCGGCTGGAAAGAGAGAGGGGGAGGGGGATTCCAAGGCGTGGGGGGCTCAGCGCTGCAACTCCAGTCTCTGTCCGACAGTGCTTGTGATCGCATCGCATCAACATTTCTTCATCAACGATGGCCAACAACCGAGCTGCAAAGTCTGGCTTTGCTGCAGAAGCTCAGAGGAAGGTCAGTACCACAACATACCTCCATATGTGATATATATGTATCATAATAGCTACCATTATATAAAATGAAATCAAGACATTTTTCGAAAATTCAGCCTGTTCAAAAAAAAAGGAAATGTATATTTTTAAAAATCTATGAATTAAAAAAAAAAAAAAAATCAACTTAATATATTTTAAAAATACAGTTAAATAAATGATTAACAAAATCAGGAATTAAAAAAAAAATACAACAAATAGGCTATCAGAATTAAATTAACAATAATTATTGATTGGTATAAATAAATGTTTTTATTGTAAGGATTGACCCTTGAAATCCGACATCGGAATGCTGACACTTGTTGATCGGTCCCACGTTGGGAATCCCCTTATAAATATTTCAGGTTGTTTTTTTTTTTTAGAATTTTACACAATTTAATGCAATTTAAATAAATTTCTGTCTCTGTATCGTTTTTGTTAACCATAAAATTATTACTATGTATATATATTTTTTTAACTTCCATTTAAAAACAAGGTCATGGTTTATTAAATTACATGAAAATATGTTTATAACGGAATTTTCCGTGATTAGGAAATCGGTATTAGGTACAAATCACCTGGTCATGTGACAAGTTATGGTTTCTCGGTCTTTGCTCTCTACGTATTTCAGATATTAAAAATAGAAATAAATTATTTTAAAAATATTTACTGTATAATTTTTATTAATAAATATAAATCAATATTAATTTCAATATCAATTTTACAATCTAAAAATCAGTTTCTAAAACCCTAAAAAAAAATATTGAATATTTTGGTCACGTATGTTCAATTAAGTGCAGTCCTAGTAAACTGTGAGTGAATTAGGCCATTTATATAGATGAATGAACGCATTCTTAATTTAAACGTAATAAGAATAATACTTCATTATAATTAATTTTCATAATTAATTATTTAATTGAGTTGAATTGAATTTAATAATTACTGATTTACAAATAATATAATTATGAATAGTGAATTAAATTATTTTTCTGTAGGGCGTGGTTCAGCATTATTCCAAGCATTTTACGACGTTCATTGAAATTACTTTTCCATGTAAGATAATTAATAATGTTTATTCTTTATAGAATATCCTTTATTGGTGAAATAATTAGTTTATTTTATGAATTTGGTCTTCTTTTTTTTTTCTCTCATGGCCATAATTTTCTATCCAAGAAATCAATCGGTACTATAAAATAATTTTATTTATTGCTGACTATAAATAAGTTTATTTCTTGCTATCGACTGAACTGATTTAAAGGTTTGTCGGGAGATAGTTCCTTTCGAATTCCCTCCAAACCTGTTTTATACGAGCTCTCGTAAAACTGAAAGAACAGGATCTTGACCTAGAGTTGGGGCTGGAATATTGTGAACTTGTCCAAACTAGGACTTTGGAAGGTCTTCAGTCATGAAATCTATAAATTGGATAAATAGTTCCAAATTTTGCGTTATGTTTAACATTAACTGTGTTCTTATTAGTGCATGAACATTTTTTTATATATTTATAAAAGAAAGTGCCATTTCACTCGATATTCTGGTCATCGCAGTATCTCAAAAATTACTGAAGCTGAAATTTTTCCTGGAGATTCACCTTACCGTCTAGATGTTTTATTGCACTGGGTTTGGAAAAATTCCTCCTATAAGGTTTGAAAAAAATTATTTTTTTCTAAAACGTAAAACAAAATTGGTTTTGGAATAACTCAAAAACTATAAATCTCCTGAAAGATTATAAATACTTATTTGAACGATAATCGAATTTCTAAATGCATCAAAAATCAAACTAATATACATCTTTGGTGTGTAGGGTTCCAGAGAAACATGCTCCATTGTAATTAGTTTTTTTAAATTAAATCAAGGGGTTTTAAGAACAAAATTCCGGCTGAAGGCTTCATCCACAATTGGGGAAATACGTATTTAAGTTGCAACGTAGTTGTAGAGTTTTTATGGTATATGACGGTTATGTTTAAAAGTTATATAATATTATAATATAGCTCTAACTAATAATGTTATTCGTTGCCCATTAAAAACAGTTAAAAGATTAACTGATTGGCCAACAGCAAAGTTGTACTTATCATATTTACTCTAGCTATAAACACTTATACATAAACTTAAACCAACAGGAAGTGAAATAATTTCAAGCAAAGCCCCTGGTTACAGCTAGTATCTCATAAGACTAAATTTAATCGTTGAAAATGTACACAATTATCGCTGATAAATGACTATATTTCTTATGGTTCCTATGATTATTAATTAATATATTATAGATTCAGTTTATGTTATTGTATCCACAATGCAGTTATATATTAAGTATGTATACAGACGCGCGCATACATTCTCAAAATTAATTCAGTTGGCAAAAATTGGAACTTGATTAATATAAAAGTCTGGAGAAAGCTCTCTGGATAAGCCCATGCGTCATCAAGCCAATACAAGCATCAAGCAGGAAATGTTCGAAATTCCTTGAAGGTTTCTATGAATATAAATATAACCCCTCGGAGATTGCTTATATAATCGATGCGTGTGCCTGATGTTCAAATTTGCTTAAAATAAAACAGCTCTAGGAAACGTATAAAAGGAAATGCAAAATGAACTTCGGAGAATCATTATCGGACGTACGGGCTTGCATATTTTATGATAAATAAGAATAAAAGAAGGGAGATAAGATTGTACAGATTTATTGATAATATTTATTGTTCTCTGAATATTCTTATAGTGTATAAATGGCTAGATAAGAAAAGAAAGTGGCAAGAAGATATTACTGTTTGAATACCTTGAACACAAAAGCTATTCCCTGTAGTTATTTTATTTTTCATACTAGCTGAAATTTTGAAGAGATTTAATTTTTGAATAATATATTATTGTTATTTTAATTTTAAGGGCTAAAATATTTACAAAGAACAAAACAAAAATAAAAACGATTTACTAAAATGAAGATAGCAGAAAAAAAATGAAGAGAAGAAAGTAATAAATAAAATATTAATATAACAACATAGATAAATAATAAAAAATAAAGATAAATAAAAAAAAAATAATAATAGCAATAATAAATAAAATATAAAAAATATTAATATTACAAATAAATAATTATATTATTATATTAATAATTAAAATACATTAATAATACAAAAAAAAATAAAAAAAAGAAAAACAAAGTAATCAAATAATATACATTCAAAAATTTTACAGAAACGTGAATATATTGTTACATGCAAAGGTTACGTCTAATTTGTTCATGTTTTATAATTTGATAGAGGCTATAATTAACAATCGATTAAGCATTATATCAATTAACGAAGAATGATGAGTAATTTAAAGAACAAAAAGTTACTAAAAACCTGATAATTTAATCATTATTCTATTAATTAAGTAATGCCTAAAAATTAATCAATAATCCCGAGCATTTTGCTATACCATGCACTGCTTATGTAGTGTGAGAACGTATTTTAATGATAGATTTTTAGCTGACTGATGGTACAATATAGTTGGGGTTGCGGTCATCAAGAAATAACACAATAATAAGGAAAACTTACAAAAGTATGCCAATGTTTCGGCCTACATCGTGTACCAATGTCTTTTAAAGACATTGATCCAAACAATCTCTTGCAAATCCGAATGGTATAGAGTTTTATATGATACAGTTTTTGTTCTGATAATTTTCAAAACGTTTTGACAGTATAAGATCAACAATAGGCATCAATTTTCCAGCCAAGGGTGTAATCTACACCCCCCTAATGGAGACCATTACTGGAGAGCTTCCGGTTCTCGAGGTGGCTGGATAGGTCCATCACAGCTGACATAATCCAGTCCACAATAGCATCAGGAGCTAGTTCGATGAGGGAGAGGGATTATTTAAATTATTATCATCTCCTATTTATTGCATACTTCGTATTTTTCCAACTTTCTAATTTTGTTTATAATAAAAGAAAAAACATTTATAATTAATATCATTGATGATATATTGATATGACTGTTGCGAGGAAATCAGTTCGGATGGCGATCAGTGAAAGAAAAATAATTAAATATTTTTAACTGTTTATTGTATTGCCAACGTTTCGAACCACATTGTGGGTCATCATTAGGGCTCCATTCGGTAAGAAAGCTAGGAAAAGTCAGTATCAACCTGTGTAACCGAAAGTTAAGTCCTCCAGAAGAAATCAACTGTATATAATGAAAATAAGTTTTACTCATTTTCTATAGAGATTCAATTGTAAACAAAATCACTAATCATGTTAAAGATTCTTTAATATATACAGCCTGATCCTTTCCTCTCATCATTAGGAAAGGGTTATGATCTACTTCCAAGGAGTATGGCTGCTAGGGATCAGCAGGTGCACAAGTACCAATATTTCTTTTCCCGAAACTATTTTCATGGAACAAACCTTAAAAATAAAGAAGATAATATGCTTTAAACTATTTATTGTATTGCCATGTTTCGACCCACATTGTGGCTTTATCATCAGCTAGAAAAAGGAAAAGAAAAGGGAAGTATGGCCTTGTTTATACCGGATTAGATTAGCTAGGAGGGTAGAGTGTAGAAGTCACTTTGAAGGTACAGCTTAGATATTCAGCTATTGAAAAGATTTCTTAGTGAACCATCATAAGTTTCATACATTTTAAATAATGCTTGGTTAGAAATTCATGGCTTCTTTTAGATGATAACTAAATAAAATTTAATCTCAATCTGTGTAATAACATAGATAATTCTTTACCTTTTAAGTGACTCCTACTTTCTACTCTCCTAGATAATCGCTTCTAGTATAAACAAGGGTCATACTTTCCTTTCCTTATCTTTTCCTTGCTGCTTTTCTCGAAGGAGACCTGAAGATGATCCACAATGTTGGTCGAAACGTTAGCAAAAAAAAAACTTATGATTTTTTCTTTCTCTGACTTCCACCCGGAGTAATTTCCTCCTGTCAAAGAAAAATTTTGGGGTTTAAACATTTCATTCATTTCTAAGAATAATAGAGAACTATAACTGTGTAGAGAAGTCTTCTGGGGCTAAATATTTTGTTTTGAAGACAAATTTCACGGACGTAAAAGACTCTCAAGCCAGTCCCACAAATTAAGGTTTATTACACCTTAGCAAAAGCAATTCTAATTTTTGATATAAGTAAATAGATTTACTCGTCACATGGTCAAACGTAAAGGATCTGCCACTGCGAAAGGCAGCAGCTGACAAAAGCACTTAGTTTAGAAAGTACAATACGGGGCAGCTGAACAACCAAGTAATCATGGAAAATAGGAAAATCTTTATAGAGCGCATTGTCATTATTTAAAAAAATATTAACTCGTCATCGATATTAAAATTAATTTAAATAAAAATACAATACGTAATAATATAAATTGGCTAGTTAGTTGGTTATTATCACCCCAAATGTGTTCCAAAACATTAAGGTGGTAAAATCATTTTTAATTCAGTTAAAACGATTTTTACGCAGAGAACAGTAGTATCACCATTTTTTTTAGTGTGTACAAAGGTTAAGACATAATTCTAATAATGTAAAAATTTATATAAGTAGAATCTAAACAAAAACATTTTTATGGATTTTATTACTTAGATCTTGCCTTCATTGAAGTCATTGAGTCCCTTAAGTCACTACCCCAGGACCCCCAAAGAAGCCAGTCTTGCCTTGATAGTCTAGAATTAATGAAACTAATTGGTTTGAATCAAGATTTTTATCAGTTTGTCGGTAAAGAAGCGTTCGTCGACAGGAACAAAAGCTCTAACGAGCTCATGGATATTCAAGAATGCTTAGACTAAAAACAAGAATCAGTACAACTATCATGTTCTAACAATTAACAAATGTTTTAATGTTTGGCTTTTGTTCATTCATCATCAAACTTTGATTTCGGTGATTACATATATTTCAGAACATTTTTAGCAATTAATTTAGCATTCCACATTTTTCAACAACGGTTCTTGTTCAGCAAGTCTGTGACTGAGGGATCTTAATGAAGCAAAGCCAATTCGCTCGACAGCATTCCGGAGGACCATTAGAAGTAACTATCCTAGAAACTAGGTCAGATAGATGTCCGTTGCGAAACCACATCCACATCTGCTCGGGCGTAATGTGTTATATCAAATAATTCCAGGTCCCCTTCCTCCTGCGGTGAGCCGCCTGGTTAGCCCTGGGGATTCACTACGGTACCCATTGTGGTTTCCAGTCTGGGCCTTATGACAGGATAAACAATGGGGGTCGTTGGAGGGGTTTCAGTGAAAGGTCTTAAGGGGGCGGAATTCAATGATTTTTCGTAACTTCTATTTATATTATTTTTTTCTCATTATATGTTTGCTTGACCTACTTAGAGCCTTCTTGGATAGATTTTTTTTAAAGAGTATTAGCCTCAAAAATAAAATAGTATTGCATTGTATCCAATTCAGCATGAAGGAGAGTGCACTTTTTTTCCGTTTCAAATTCTATTTAGTGTTGATCAGAGCGAACCTCTTCTGCCCTCACTTTAAAATAGACCAGGCAGAGAAAAAAAAGTCGTGTAAATAGAAATTATTCGGAAAATTAACTTATATTTTCAACATACTTAAAATCCCTTCCACAAAGACTTGTCTTGAAGACGTTTACCTTTTTTAGGGCTCTTCTTGCAGATCTCTGTGGATCGAATGCTCTTAAACTTCTTTTCGCGCACTTCTTCTTCGTCATCCTCATTATGCCATTTCTAGTGCCGAGGAGCTTCTATGCAAAGCAAAAGCTCTCCTTACCCGCTTCATTTGGCTCAGGAATTATCCTCTTCCACCTTCTATCATCTGCATAAATCCCTTATACGAAACTCTGGGAAGCCCTAGTGGTCTTCTCCCAGTGGTTAGAGCCTCTAATATTTTAAATGGGTCCATGTCCTTGTTCATGCGGCAATAATGGCCAAACCATTTGAGCTGCCTGTTCCCCAAAGTGGGTTTACGTTCAGATACTTCCAACTGCTTTCTTATACTATCATTTCTCAGATCGCTCCTATTTTTTCCCACCTACCCTCTTGCCCTCTGATGTTATGTGACTATGTTTGTCCATTTTTCCCTATCGTAGGTAGGAATAGGCAGGTATACAGATTTGTATAAATGCATTTGGCCATCTTATCCATCGCACGGAGCCCGAGCATATTGTTAGTGGGTCTGGTAGTCTGCAATTAGTGACACTTCTATACGCTAGCTTTTAAATATTTCTTTTTACTTCAAGATTTCACAGACATATCAGAATACTAAATTTGGTGACAAGAATTAACTAACTATATTTTAAGACATATATTATATCAAACAATAATAATAGTTGGCAGATTTTTCCATTAATAGTTTCTGCAGAGGAAAGTTAAATATATATTTTTTTTTTCTTTAATTGGAAATATATTCTCGACAAATTAATATGCCTGAGCCATCCTGTTAACGTGTTTTGAATACGCAGTCTATGAATCACTCCCCTAAGACTTGGAGACATTGCTTTAACGATCTTACCTTGTTTGTATACAGTTAGAAATGAGTGGTATCTATATTTGATATTAACCAATCTGGACGAGACTGGTTTTAGAAACATTTAACAATGATTACGGTGCTACTGTTTTTTATTTATTTATGCTAATATATTTTTACAAATGAGAGTGTGATTTTGGGTTGACGTGGGCAGAGTTGCTACAGAATATCTTGGATTTCTCAATCGAATAGAGTTGATAAGATCTTTGTCCAGCATTTTAAATGACACAAATGGACTGGATAATTCATTTAAATACGTTAAGAACGATTAATAATTGTAGATTTGCTGATTTGAGACCTTCTCAGGTCTTAGTAATAATTTTAAATTTATTATAAATAAAATATGTTACTACTATATTTTATGTTTTATAGCAAAGAAATGTTGACTACACAATAGAGTAAACTTCAAAATATTTTTCGGTGAAATAATGTGATAATAATCTCTAAATGATTCATCAAAGCATACCCTTTTGGCCACACTTATTTAATAGATTTTAATATTTAATTTTGTTTTAATAAATTCTGAGAAAAACAGACAGATTGGAAAAAATACTTAAACAAATAAAATTCCCGTGTTTTATGCTAATTGATGAATACTAAAGAATGAAAAACTTGTAGTTGTGTCTCTTAATCAAAAGCACCTTAAGTAGTAAACCAGATGAAGGCTATCAAAGCTAACGGAATGGAAGTCGGTTTTATTTATCCAGTCCTCGCTGCCTGGAATGCTGGAGTGTGTAGGCTGCTGGAGTAGAGAGCTGAGTCGTCATTTCATAACGAGTCCGTCTCCTCTTCGTTCCCATATAGAAATACACGGCTGTACTTTTTGTTCCACACCTGTTTTAGTTTATATCTGACGAGAGATAAACTTTATCAATTGAATTTTAAATACTCTTTTAGAGTATTCTGCATTGATTAATTAGAAAATAGAGTAAATCACTATGGTTTATTTAAAAACTTAATTGTATTTTAAATACCTAGAAAGACTGGAGATACTGCAATATTGCGTCTAATTACGGGTTCCCGAATAAAGTTCAATATTAATGGAGGTATGGTTTGTGTGATGGAAATCAAAAATGGTTTTAAGTATATTTGTATATGTATATATATAGGATTTTTCGAATATGAACAAGGAAGAAACATTGTTAAAAAAAATAAAAATAAATAGAGGTTGAGTGAAGAAAATATGGATTGAATCTATTAATGCACCTATATATAAGTTCATATTTTTTAAATTTATTTTTTGTATTATACAATGGTAAGAAATAAAAAAAAACAAAAAACAATAGTTCGATCGCGATGCAATATGGTATATTTTTTTAAAATGACTAATTCAAGTACTGATGATTTAATTCCTCTATATAAATATTTACAAGGCTCTTAAGAATGCTGAAATGGCGTCCGAGTGGTTCTATAAAACATAAAAAAAAATTACTCAAGTTTTGATTTGAAAGAAAAGTACAATACATTTTTTTTTCCTTGGAAATCTTTCATTGACGTAGTAACTCAATCATGATTCTATTTTTAAATCATTACCAATTTCAAAATAAAAATGCACACTAGACATTTACAATATCAATTAGTCTGTTGTGCAAATATGATTGAATATAATTGCGAAATTATTTACGAGAAATTTCGAAAAGTAATTTCCTATGATATATAGTAACGGTTGAGTTACATAAGATGAAGAGTCAATGGTCAAGATTGGAAAGGGATATTATGATAATTTTCATATATCTCTACCAATGTAATTTCTCTATTACACAATATAGAGTTGCATAAATATAAATAAACGATACAACTATGGGAACATTTAAAAAATAATTATTTTCCTCGTTGACTGTGATGACAGGTAGTGTTATTGTTAAGCGCTGGGCTACTCAATTGGGTTATAAAGTCATTCATCATTACTAAATTATAGTGGAAGGTTGTAGTAATTTTATTTATTGTTTATGAAAGGAGGCCTGGGGCGTTTTAGGGAATTCCACTCATAATTAATCAATAGTGATGGTTAGTATGTGTTAAATGATCATGGACTGTATAATATAAATGGTTTATTTTGATAACATGTTATTATTTTGAGGGTTATGTTGGTTAACTTATTGTTATTGTACATATCTTTGATGAGGTGGCCAAATTTCCTCTTCTCTTATCTCAGTCGCTTCTTCTTGGTCCCGTGGGCAGGCCGGCTCCTAGGTTTAATCCTCCATACTGCAAAGTAACAATACGGGTAAAAAAATGTCTAGTTACACAGGGGAAAACATGTGCTCACTTCCCTTTTCTGGCCTATCCAGACTTGCCTCCAGATCTTGTGTTTTCCTGAATCTTGAGTTGCTTTTACCTCAAGATGCAACTAGATGGCGTTGTGTCCCTTGATTTTATTGCTGCTCGCTAGTTCCCTAAACAGATATGATATTGTTTTAAATATACCTCTTTGCGCTTCTTAATGATTTAATAATTACTTAGGAATGTTCACTTATGTTCTTGACCTTAGGGCTTCTTCAAGCTTGCAAATTTTCTTCCATTTATTTTTTTTTTCATTCAGAAAGATGGAAAAAATTATTTTTTTTTCCATTTAAGTTACATTTTATGTAGCGATATTTCATATTAATTGAATAACAAATTATTTCAAAGATAAACTAGGTTAGCTAAGGTTTTTATTTATGGACGCACAAATACTTTGGTCTTAAGTGTCCATTTCTTTCTATTTTTAAAAAAATAAATTAAATCTTTTAAGAAACCCTATTGTTTCCTTAATTGTCATGGTGTTATCGCCTTGCATCTAAATATTATCTCTCAGTTAAATGGGAGTTATTTACTTTTATTTTTATTATTATAACTGATGTCAGACATTTTTTAACCTTTTTTTATTTAATAATGAATTTAGCTCATAAACAGTGTTTATTTCATTTTCATTAAGTTGAAGAACGAAAAAAAAACTTGCGTATTATTATTTAACTTGTTAATTCCAAAAGTATTTACACAATCTCACTAAGCTTTACGTGTCTATGGAAAAATGTAAGGCTTTCTTAATCATTTTAAAAAATTAAAAATTGAGAGTTCTTGTAAATGTATCCACATTTATTTTTAAGATTTAAAATAAATTAAAAAAAAAATTAAATATCTGATTATTAAGAAAAACAAATATTGGGTAATGGTATCAGTAAAATGTTATGTTTATAAATTTTTTATTATACTCCTATGGCAGCAGTATAATAGTATAAATTGAGTTTAGGATTTTGAAGAAACAATCCTTATCAAGTTTATAGTAATTCAAGAATACGATTATGGTGGTGGTCAGTAAATAAAATAGTAGTGTTTACTATTTTCCAAGCCAACGTTTCGGTCCGTTTCGTAGGTCTTCATCAGGGTATCTCAAGTTTGAGCAATACTGAATAGATCGAAAAGATATAAAAAGTTTATATCTTACTGCTGATGTTGTTCAAAACGAACCATATTCTTGAAATTAATAGATTAGGCAACCCAGATAATAATAAAATGAAATAGAATTTAATTTAGAATGATGGTATAAGAAATTTGATAGAGCTGGTTGGCAGACTTAGACGCTGAAACCAGTTTTCCATAGAGTCCCCAGCCCAAAGAAGGTAGACCCTGTTCATTACTGGAGCCTTTGCCCGGTGGCTGGAACAATGAAGGGTATGCCAGTCAGCGTTTTCATGGTCGCCATGACCTTCCAGTCCTGGAGCCACTCCGGCTTGTATAGAATGTATAATTGAAAGGACTTGGTTTGGCTTGCCTAGGATTAGAATGTACAATTAGGCAGTAAAAGGAGTTAAGCTTTGCTCAAGTACTTCTTAACACAGTGTGAATACTATTTTAGAATCTCGAGAATTTAGGAACTAAATACCTTTGGGGTCCTGCAGGTACAATATAAAGAAGTTGAATAAGTTACATTTACAACTTTATTTACAGCAATTAGAATTGAATAACTCCAAAAATCTAGGAGGAAATAAGACCGAGGGTAAGGCGGGAACTGCGTGCTATTATTCGGTAGCGAAATTACTTAGCTGGCGGGTTCTCTGAAGAAACTTAAAGATTAGATTTTATAAATCTATTAAAAATCCCTAAGGTTCTATACGGTTACGAAAGGTGGTCGCTTACTTTAAAGGATGAATAACGCCCTTAAAGTTTTCGAGAATAAGATACTACGTAAAATATTCGGTCCAAAGGGGAATGAGGCTTTTAAATTGAAAAGAAATTAACAACGCGAAATTACGGAGCTTGTACTCTGTCAGTATAATTGGATTGATGGCATCGCGGTGACTCAAATAAATGGACGTGTAAAATCGTTAGTACTATTATCAAGAACTTATATGACTTGTGATTGTTTCTTTTCCTGAACTGAAACGTAGAAGTGAAGATTTTTTTTGGCCTGAAATATAAAAATTTGAGTTTCGATAGGACATATCTGTAAACATAAAGTTGGTATATCATGGCATCGGGTCAATGAATCCTTCTTAGTTGACAATGGAAAAAAAAAAAAAATAAAAAAAAAATAAAAAAAAAAAAATAAAAAAAAAAAAATAAAAAAAAAAAAAAAAAAAAATCACCGCTCTTTTTAAAAATCAATTATATAATTCATTCCCTTTGGAAGGCTGAAAGTTTATTTTTTAGTAGAAATAAATAAATTTAGTTTACCAAAGGTTACATTCAAACACCGTGTATTTAATCATCTCATGACCATCCAGTCATTATAGAATTGTAAATAAGGTTCTTTTTTATTTATTTTTTGTCTAAGACTCTGAAGCTTATTTTCTATATCCTGGAAATCTAATTCTAATGGGACTTGTACCAGGATAATAAAGATTTAGTTAATTATTGTCATTAAAACAGGAAAAGTCAGGCACTTCTAGAATTTTGTCTCTTCAAATATAAATGAAGTTTATTGGAAGATCAAAATAAAGTTCTCAAAGCATGAGTTATTTTTCAAAATAAAGTTTTCGAGACGTTTTCGTAACTAATTTTTTGGTGTAATAATTCTCCAGTTCTAAAAAAGATATTTAAGAAAATACTAGGAGTTCTTAAAATTCTCTACTTTTTCCTTTAGAAAATACCGAATATTTCCTTTAAAATTTATTGATTCATTAATTATCAATATTACCAAAAGTGTCAAGGAAATAAATTGTACTCACAATTTCTAGGATCTTAGTAAAATCAATTTTTTTTTTTTTTAAATATCAAAGAAAACTGACAAAAAGCAGAAAAAAAATCAAACGTTTTTATGAACGGATATATTTTGTTATCATTGAACTCGAGACGTAACGAACAAAGATTATCGGCAATGAAGACTATTTACTACAAAGAGGACCTCTAACCCTGTTCTAAAAATAATTTTAGTCCGGATATCAGATTAATTTATAAATACAGTTTGGAGTCACGTAGTTGGTATCAATTTTTTACTTTCACTTACTATATATAGTAAGGGGAAGTATTGCGATCGTGAAAATTTTCGAATTCCAGTTTTCAACGGAAATACACGTTTTAGGGTCCCCTGAGTCCAAATAACCAAGTCCCGCAAAAAGGTCTGTGTGTGTGTGTGTGTGTGTGTGTGTCTGTGTGTGTGTGTGGTAACTCCCGGGCGGAAACGGTATGTCCTATGAAACTGAAATTTCATATTTAAGACAACTATACGTCCGAGACGAGACAAAACTTTTTTCATCAAAATGAGCTTACCAGAAGAGGCACTTTATACCATGCATTTTGCACCTTTTTTCGATTTTCTCGAAAACGGTTTCGACGATTTTGATTAAACTCGCTATATCGATGTAAAATTTAATGGGCTTTAATATAATGTAGGTTTTATTTGGATAAAAATGGTCTGACAGGGCTTAAATGCCGATATTTTAAATTTTCTTCCCGAAAAGTACCTTTAATTTTGTAGATTCAATAATAATAACTAGATTATCTTGTTAACGCTGATGAAAAACAGGTAAATATATAAATTGAATAAATTCGATACCCAACTAAAGGAGAAAACAGAAAAAATATTTTTTTAATGCAATTTTTCGTTTTTGAACATAAGAGCAGTAATATACATGTATGATATACCGTTGGAAAGCTAAAGATTTTAGAAAAACTATCATCTCATACACAAGCTTTTAGAAGTTAATGGAGAGTGATGAAAAGAAGATAAAACTAACTGATTATTTAAGATAATAATATAATAGATTTTTTAATAAAACACATGTTTCTATATAAATTCAATTTGATTAATTCCTTAATTGTTTCACGTATTTTTATCTCTAACTGTATTTGAAAATTCTTTCATTGATTTTAAAAATGGAGGTAAGTGAAAGTCGTGTGTTGCCCGCACCAGATTTTTTTTTTTTTTTGTTAATTACTTTTCAATCAAGGTGATTTCCAAGATATGTCATGTTAAAAATGATAAATCAAAACGAATACTGCTGAATGAATATTTAGTGTTGGATAACGAAAAATAAATTGTTAAGATTCACAAGGTGCTGTTAGGCTTTATTTGACATTCTTGTGAGTTCTTGGAGTTTTACTAAAAAACAACATAAACATATCTTATCTCTGACGGATAAAAAGAAGGAAAGGAAAACATCGGTAGATAAAAGGTTACTGCTATAAAATCTTCACGAACAGGACTTTTTTTTTTTACAAGATATTTACAACTGTATTATACAATTGATCATATGGGCTTGGTACAGGCATGAGAAGAAACTAACCTGTTGTAGCACTTCAGTGTTCATTCAAAGTAGCAAGTCGCAAGACCATCGTCTTACTAGCAGGACTTAAAAATAAAAAAATGATTATTGTATAGTACAAAAATGACATCAAACGAAAGAATGAAATACTAATTAATATAATTTGCCATATTCTTCTGAGAGCGGCTTGGTTGAGTTATTCAGAGACTAGAATAATAGTTTCTTCGTCCCGGATTCGAGTTCGGCTGGGACAGGGTAATTAATAATTATTTATTCTCATATATTGTCCGTTGGTTGACCCTGATGTTTCTTGATAAAGTTGACTCAGCTTCTATAAATGAATTGCCTAAAAATTGGAGTAATCACCTCCTTGCACATCTGTTGGCATAAAAACTATATACTGAACTTAAGGGAAAATAATTGATATTTATATTAGTATTTAATCCCCACATATTCACATTAAGTTTTATATCTCGAAGCGTATTCATAAAGGTTTAAATTTATAATTCCATTGTATTGTATTTTTTATATGACTAATTTTATTATAAAGTTTGGGATTACGATTTGCCACTAGGAGCTAATGGAGTGGATTGAGGCGACACGCAGAGCAAAGATCTGCATACAATAGAATGCAGATGGATGCATTCCTACACGTCTCCCATCTTGAGAGTATCTCTCACTCCACTAGGACAAACAGTGGTTTTTGCATATTTTCCACTGTATTTAATATATGTGTTGTTATTCTTTGACTGTTGATAATTTAGGTTTTCTGCGTGTCTCAAGGTTCAGTCAATAAATAAACAATTGTGTTTAGGTTACGTTTCGAGAATTTATTGTTCTCATATCCATGCCCTTACAGTGGAAATACAAAACAGATCATTATAATGTAATATAATAATTAGTATATGGTATTATAGTTACAGATTCAGAAACAATGTTTGAATAAATTTAATAGTGAAGCGAATTCACAACGAATGAATTTAATTTCCTCATCATTGTCCTACGTTTTCTTTTGGTTCAATATTTCTGCAATATATATTTGGCCATTTTACAAAAGAAGTTTTTGATATTTTTTTTAAATTTATTTAATTTTTAGACATACAAAGTTTCAGCCTCTAGAGACATTTTCAAGCATCTGTAAACAATTAAAAAAATTGTATGGCTACACTTTTTACATCTAATGTCAACATTTAAATCAATTATTTCTAATAAATGCGTTAACTACTATGCATATATATATATATATATATATATATATATATATATATATATATATATATATATATATATATATTTATCTTCATCAGCAGTGTCGTCATAATTATTAGCAATGACAAATTTTAAAAGCACCTGCTATTGTTAGAATAAATATATAAAGCTTTTGGCATCCCCACACCCAAGTGAGTGAATGCAAATAATTTTTTTCTTTTTGAATAAGTAGATTTTTTTAATTTTTTTATTAATTGATGCAATATATTATGATTATTTTAAATGGCTCTAGAGGCTGATACGTTGTGATTTCTAAAAATTAAATAAATGAAAAAAATATATCAAAAAAATCGTTTGTAAAACGGCCAAATATATATCGCATGAACGAACATAGTTACATACATTACATATCTTAATTGATTAGTAATTGAGAGCTTACCTTCCTAACTTTCTCGGAAACCATACCTAGGGCCTTAGCTCAATGTTCTTTCGAAGTTCGTAATATCCGAACAGTAGTATGTAAGACACTATTAGTTTCAAATTGTAAGTCAATTTGTAATAATTACTTTTATGTATAAAAACGTTAAGAAAACAATTAAGACCAAATAAAATGTCTATTTAACTACTATATATACATTCTTTGTGAATTCACTGCATTATTAAATTCATTCAAAAATGTTTTCTGTCTCTATAACAGGAATGTGATCTACTAATTATTTTATAAAAAATTTTAATATTCTGTTGCTTTTTTTCACTGTAAGGCATAAAAATGAGAACAATAAAATCTCGAAACGTAACCTAAACTCAATTGTTTATCTATTGACTGAACCTGTACCTCCAGGTCTACATACATAAATAAATAGATAGATGTTTGTCGATATAGATAGAGATATAAATTTTATATTGATATAGGAAAACCAACTAAAAATTTCGTAAAAAAACAAAAAAACCCTGTTTATATCTAATGTCTCTTAATATAAAATGGGTTTGGCTACTTAACTATATGATACTTATTATTCAACTACAGTTAGACAGCGATAATTTTTTTTATTTTTGTTTTTTTATATAGATTATTTCTTAATCTTCCGAAATAGGAAATCTTCTCCCATTAAATAGCAAGTAGTCGAAGAGATATAACTCAGACACGCTCCTGTCAACACGTCAATTTATCGCGTGTTGCCTTGGCTCGGTGGCTAACATAATTGTGGCCTTTTATCTATATGGATACATAATTAAGATTTAATTATTAATTATATATAGTTTCACAATTAATGCTTAATTTACAGTTCAGTCAGCACTTAATTGGTTGCTTGATTTCTTTAGATATAAAAACACCATTATGAATTCCGTTTAATTGAATATATAAGTCATTGGATACAATACAAAAAAATATTACAAATCATTATTCTTCAATACACTTAATTGGGAGGAAAAACATCAAATAAGCGTGATGTTAATTGGAAATTAATTAAGTCCACGTTGATAGTTCAGACTGAATCAGACGGAAATCATTTATGGTATAAAATTCACTAACTGAAGCTTTCTGATGGCCACAATTTACAGAAAAAAATAAACCCAAACTCCTCCACGAAACGCTGATAAGCTGTTCCCTAAATTTGACACCTTTTTCAAGCCGAGACCCAATTCCAACCTCCGTGGAGATAGGTCGGACTCAATTCGGACAACTCGCAGGTTGTAAAATATCTCGGTACTCAATTCGGATTTATCTCTTTATCCGTTGGTTAAATAAATTAATCCTTGTTTAACCGTTGGTCTTGAAAAAGTTTTATAATTTAATGAATCTAAGACCCTTCATAGATTCTAGCAGCTCCGGGTTTTATATTTTTTTTTTTTTTTTTAATTTATATAGTCTGTTAATTACGAAATAGCTTAGGTCTAAATAAAAAATTAATTGGCGTCAATATACATTTGCCGTCGTCCGAAACGTGCTTAATTTTAAATTATTTATATTCATTGATTTCTAATTTTGAATTCCAAACAATAATCTTTCGGGTCTTTTCAACCTAATATTTTTTTTTTTAATTAATACTGTTATTAATATTTTTCTAAACATTACTAGTTGGTTTTGGTCAGCATTTAACAACAATAACTTCCAAATTCGGTAAGTCAAAATAAACTATTAAAATTACACTTATATTGATAACATGTGGAAGACTAAATTTGAAAGCATAACACGACTGGTCGTAAACAAATATGATTGAGTCAGAGAAAAGCTTTTCTTTTCTTTAATATATTTTTTGAATATAATATGAAGGGTATAAATATGGACTGAATAAATAAAACAATATTTATTAATCATTTCTATTGTTGAGCGACATAAAAAAAAATCCTTTAAATTTATTAGCCAGTTACAGGATTTTTTTTTGGTAAAATATTTAAAGTTTATTATTCTTTATATAATTACTATGATTTGTTTATTTAATAACATCTTTTATGTATACATTATACGCCTCAGTATGCCGGTGAAGCTTTAAATGTTAAAATAATCAATACTCATACGGTTTTAAAGTAAAAAAAACAATTTATATAACTTAATTGTTTAACATTATCAGTTTTAATTAAATTAATTTTATTATCAACAATTAGCTTTTATATCTAAACTCGAGTCAAATAAGAGTACTTGATTGATAATAATTTATATAAATTGGAAAATTACCATTGAATAATTATAAAAGCACTAAAATCCTTGGTAAAGTAGGGATTAGATCGATCTGTCTGCGATAGTCGCCCACGCGGAGCTCATTTTCCTTCAGCCATTAATAATATTTAAATAGATGGGAGATAGCAAATATAAAAATTACTCAGATCGAAAATTAAAAAAAACATTTTGTATTATTATTTATTTTTTATAATAATGACAACTAGAAAACTGCTAAGAAGTTAATAGTTTTAAAATACTTCAGCAAGGAATTTTAAGGTAAAATAATTTACCTTCATATCATATCTTCATAGCAGATTATTATCATAGCATCCTCCCTTTAATATTTATATGATTAATATTAAAAATTTACTATCGTTTTCAGGAATGATAAAAATTATCAAGGAAGCTATCTTATTATTATTTATATCAAAGCTTTAATAACATACTTTTGTTCATATTCTTCTCTACACAATTCTAATATAACATTTAGTGAGGCTCAATTATTCTTAAATGAACTGGAGACGGGTTGTTGCGAAAGTGTTACGTTGTACGAAATATAAAATTTGGTGGGAAGTCCAGAGACAGATTCACTGGAAGAAAATGAAAAATATTTTCCTCGCTACACAAAATAAAATCTGAAAAAAAAGGAGATATTTACTGATTTAAAATATTACTTAATATCTACTACAACCGGAAGGACGATACTGTTTGTCGAAGCAGGATTGAATTGAATGGCAAGATCATATTGTAGAAATTCCTGAGAAAACAAAATCCTGAGTTACTATAAATAATATTATTACTTTATTTTGTTATTATATTATAATATGGGGATTTTGACAGGGAGAAAAATTGGGCTAATTTTCAATTCTTCCAAAAAAACATTTTTATGTTAAAAATAAAAATAATACCAGCGATAAACTTTTACATCTTCAATGATCTTTCATAAATACTTTTAACAAATCACTACATCATCAAAACAGTTATTATTTTGCATTGCTTTGTTGAACAAGTTGTTAGGATCTCGAAGATGTGAGAAAAACCACAAAACGTTTATCGCTGGTTTTAAAAAAAAAAAAAAATGTTTTTGAAGAATTAAAAAGAAGCCATTTTTTTCTACCCCATTTATAATATTATTATTGATAAAACGTCGCCAAGAGTAATGTTGAGATAAAAGCCTGTGAAATTTTGTCTGCTAAAGTGGAATCTCGACCTCCCTCTAGCTGGAATAGATTGCAGCTCGGGTGGATTCCATCATTTTCTTAAGTGGAGTTTTAAGGACTTCAACCATACTCTATACTTCAATTAATTCGACTGGAAACGAATTCATAAACAACTCGTCTGTTTTGTCAGTTTGCAGACTGACCTATCCACTTTGACTACTCTAAAAAAAAAAAAATTTAAAAAAAAAAAAAATACTGTCAGGGATTACATGAACTTAATTCTATAGTCTAATGTAGTCGTTTTCCGAACAAATTCGCTAAATATCTCATCACTTCAATGGCGAGGAGACCCTATATTAAGAGCTTCAGCAGTAAAGAAGGGTAAATTCAGAATGTTGTAGCTCCAGCATTAAGTTTACTAGGAAACCCAATGACAATGGACTGCACCGTATCGCATCTGATTCAAAATACCACTGCTAGTAAGCATTGTACCTAAGAAACGGCAAAGTATTGGAAATGGAAATGAAGAAAATGAACCAAGGCACTAACAGTTTCTTCAATAAGCGAAACACTGATTTATAAAATTAATAAGCAAGATAGCTATTTATTTAAATACTCATAAAGAAATCACTAATTGTTCATTACCAGTTGTGAATATTGTTTATCATCTGCTCTTCAAACTCACTTGTCGTGGTCTCCAGCAATCATAACACTAAAAATGTTGAATGTAGAGACATTGTGATGCGTATTAAAGCCAAGACTGTACAACATTTGAATGTAAAATTAATTTAAATGTAATAAACCAATAACCTTCGGAACCCTCTAGACATCGTCTGCGTACTCCCAGGTTCATGTTCCGCGGATCACTGTTTTAATGTATATAATGGTCGTCTCCATTGCCTATAAATGGGTCTTTCGTATTTCTCCTTTCAATTGTTTATAAAAAAAATAAAATCAGTTATACAAACGTATTTTGTCAAAGGAATGATTTCGTTATTATGTATTCGACCACTTTTATGATAAAACACAGTCATCTGCTTTTGAACTATTGCTCCATTACTTTGGTGTTGAGGAGATGGACTATGTTAGTTGATTTACATACCTGATTCGGGAGACAGAGTGAGGCCCTCGGTAACCAACCTGATAAGTGTCGCATTTCCGACCACGAAGCCCCGACAGTTTATCCTTACAGCGGTAACGGTGTCGTGTATTGTGTGTCCGGGGTGTCCCCTTTCGTCGGTGCATAGTCTCCTTCGGCACGGTATGTTACACCGTGTCCTAAGTTCTCAGCTTCATCCATGGAGTATCGTGTATTGCGCTAGGTTTACACTTCGTAAAAACCGCAGTCTTTCTTACTCTATCCAAACCCGTTCAACAAATAGGTAATAAGAGAGTTGGTATTTCTTCCCATTATTCCCACCCTTTTTTCAATTGTATATAGGATTAATCTAAGTCCAATCTAGCGTTAAAACTCGATGCCTGCACTCCTTGTATGCAGGATATCTTATAAATGTCTAGTCATATTACAGGTGCAGAATATTAAACCTTAAAGCGAAAAAAAAATTAAAAAATCACAAGACCCATACTCCGGATTCATTTTCAACGTTTTGGGAGGAAAGTCGAATTTTGGGTTTTTATGCTGTTATCCATGATTTTTATAGAAAAACTCAAATATACCTACTTAATGTGGACTCACAAAAAATAACGTTACCAAATGAAAGAAAAGAAAAGCTCCTAGAATGTTAAGAAGTCGAACCCTTAAAAAGAAAAGTAAGTGTCGCACTATTCTTGTAGAATATTAATCTTTAATCATTAGCTTTATTTTTTCTCTGCGTATATATTTGAGTTTTCTAATGAAAACCATGGTTTACATGCAAAAAACTCAAAATTTGAATTTTCTCTCTAACCGTTGAGAATTGGACATGAATGGGGTATATATGATTTTTACATTCACTACCTATATATGAAATATAGTAAGGCAAAGTATTGCGATCGATACAATTTTCGGATTCCAATTTTCAATGGAAAATACACGTTTTAGGGTCGCCTGAGCACAAATGAGTTCCGCAAAAACGTCTGTGTGTGTGTGTGTTATGGTGTCTAGAACGAAAATGAAAAGTCGCACAAAACTGAAATTTCATATTTAAGACAACTATACGCCCGAGATGTTTCAGAAACTTTTTCATCAAAATCGGCTGACCGGAATTGTTACTTTAAACCATGCATTTTGCACCATTTTACGATTTACTCAAAAACGGCTCTAAAGATTTCGATTAAACTCACTATATCGATGTAAAATGTAAGGGGCTTTAATATGATATAAGTGTCATTCTTATTGAAATATTCTGACAGGGCTTAAATGGCGTATTTTTTGCCTCTAAAGTACGTTTAATTTTGTAGATTTCATAAAAGTAACCATGTCATCTGATTAGCATAGCTAAAAAACAGTAAAATGTACAAGTTGAACCAAGTTGATAACTAACTTAAGGAGAAAAGGGGAAACAAATTTTTTTAATGCAAGAAAATTCTATACACAATGCAACTATATTCCATACACCTTTTTTTTTATTGGTTGTGTTATTTTAACGCATTCCATCCGATTAAAATATATAGTTTACATTTTAAAATAAGACAAACGTAACGGGATTTTTTTCTTTAGATCATGTAATGGAGTTCTGCGCATGCGCGTGAGTATAGCAGTCATATTTCAAGTCGGCTCTCGGATTTCTTGCTTTTACAGTTGGATTTCACTTCAGCACAGTCTTGAAAACATCATCAGACTTCAGGATAACAACAACAGTTATTATTGGAGCAAACAACGGTAAGTTGTGATATAATTTACAGTGTAAAGTGAATACTGAGTCACCTCTTCATATCAGCTGATTGCCAATAGCCCGGCAAGGCTGGTCTTGCTTAACTTTTTTTAAGTTATTGTTTTTTTCCCACATCTGGTTATTATTTAATTACTTTCTATACATGAAATGCGATATTATCATCAAGTAATGTCCTCCAAAGCTTCAACTAAAAGATCTAGATCTAGTGGTTCAATCCCGTCACCTACAAAACAAAGACCCCGCCGTGATACTAATAAAAGATTAAATCTACAAGCAACCCCTTCCGGTACTAATTCAGAATCTGAACCACAACCTGGCACATCGTCACAAGGGATGACGAATCGCCGTTTTTCACCCCAAATCCTTTTCAGATTTTACATAATGAAAAAGAAAACATGGAATCTACTCCTATACCTAGTGAACCACGGCCTCCTCCAATATTTGTCAAAAATATTAGAAATTTCCAGTTGTTGTGTGCGCAATTGAACAAAATTACCGAATCTACCAGCTACTACTGTATGAGTAGAATCAATGATACCAAAATATCTCCTACTACTGCCGAGACATATAGAAAAATAGTGAAATACCTAACTGAAACCAAAGCAGATTTCCATACCTATCAGCTACGCCAAGAGAGAGCTTTAAGGGTTGTAATCAGAAACTTACACCCCTCGACACCAGTTGAAGCTATTAAAGAAGAACTAACGGAGATGGGCTATAAAGTGCGGCAAGTCACTAACGTCCTAAAGGATAAAATTCCTCTACCTCTCTTTTTTGTGGATTTGGAACCAGCTGAAGGAGTTGAAAAAATCTATGACCTCAATAGATTGTACTATTCCAGTGTAAGAGTTGAAAAACCTTACACAAAGAGAGAGATAATTCAGTGCCATAATTGTCAAGCATATGGTCATACTAAAAGTTATTGTCATCACATACCTCGATGCGTGAAATGCGGTGAACAGCACAAGTCTCTGGAGTGTACAAAACCAAAATCAACACCAGCTGTATGTGCTCATTGCCTGAAGGACCACCCGGCCAACTATAAAGGATGCCAAATCTATAAGGAGCTGAGGACCAGGTTTCAAAAACCTCAAGTACTGGATGAAACAGCAAGACAAGTAAGAAACAGAAGAGAGCCCTCAAAACTTATTGATGCCAATGTATCATTTGCCCACCTACTTGGAGGTGGGAATCAAAGTACTGAAGCCGTGGCCCTGCCGGAACTACAGAATGTACCTCAATCCATTCCACATATACCTCTTTCTCAAAATGTAACCAATCCTAAGAATCCTAATCCACCACAAATCTCTCATATTCCTTCTCCTTCAAACGCCACAGACCTTACCAGTTTGATGACATCCTTTATTTCCGAAATTAAATCCCTTGTTATGCCCCTAATATCACTCCTTACGAATCTCGTAACAAATCTCATTCCTGCCTTAAAAAAACCATAAATGACCTCACCTAATTCCTTATCCATTCTCCTTTGGAATGCGAATGGTGTTAGAACTCACACTGACGAACTTACAGCCGTACTGCAGGACAAAAACATTGATGTTGCACTCATTACTGAAACTAGACTAACCACTAAACAGTACTTTAAAATACCAGGATATACGACATACCGGACAGACCATCCAGACGGCAAAGCCCATGCCGGTACTGCTGTCATAGTCCGCCGATCCCTCACCCATCACTTACACCCAATTTCCGCCCACGATTACCTACAAGCAACTTCCATCGTTATCAAAACCTTTTCCTTTCCGCTTATCATCGCATCAGCATACTGCCCTCCTAAACATCCCATTTCCTCTGCCCAATTTGGATCCTTCCTCAACTCCTTGGGTAATCACTTCATTTTGGGTGCAGACTTAAACGCTAAGAACCAACAGTGGGGTTCTAGAACCACCAATTCTCGTGGACGGACATTGCAGTCTGCACTCAACTCACGACGCTTTCATCTCCTACCTCCCGATTCTCCTACCTACTGGCCAACAGATCCTAACCGTAATCCTGACATCCTCGACTTCTTCATCCACAGCGGATTAGGCTCTCTGAATTTTTCCATAGCTCGCCTTGATGAACTATCCTCTGATCATAGTCCATTGATTCTAAATGTATCCATAACACCTATTCCTAAACCTATCCCACCGTCATTCATTAGGGGCCCTGTCAACTGGAACCTCTTCCGCGAAATTCTCACTAATGATATTGACCTCAGAGTGATTCTCAAAACCCCAAATGACCTTGACGACGCCGTATATTCCTTTACAACCGCTATTCAACAAGCCGCCTGGACTGCCTCCTCTCCCAAACAATCCCAAATAATTCCTTACAAAAGCCATTTACCACAACACCTGACAGACCTCATCAACAGCAAACGTCGAGCTAGAACATTATGGCAACGCACCCGCCACCCAGAAGATCGCCGCTCCTATAATTTTTTTTGTAGAAAATTAAAGCGGGAGTTGGCGATCTTCCGTTCCCAATCCTACAATACCTACCTCTCCTCTCTCTCGACTCGTGACAATTCCCTGTGGAATGTCACGAAGAGAATCCTAAAATCCCACACCATTTCCCATCCTCTCCGGCGCTGTGATGGTTCCTGGGCTGCTTCTGACAAGCATAAGGCCGAGGAATTCGCACAGCACCTTTCCAAAGTTTTTACTCCTCATCCAGAGCTTAATCCAACCCATACTGCAGCAGTTGAAGAGTTCCTCACGTCACCAATACCACTATCCTTACCACCTAAAGCAGTTAATCCCTCTGAGGTCAGATATCTTCTCCAAAAACTTACCCTCCGTAAATCTCCTGGACACGATCTCCTTACTCCCCAGATCCTCCGACAACTTCCGCAGAAAGCCATTACATTCCTTACATATCTCTATAACTGTATCCTACGCACTACCTATTTTCCTCTCTTATGGAAACATTCAACTATGATCCTTTTCCTAAAACCAGGCAAACCTTCTAACAACACGTCATCTTACAGACCTATCAGCCTACTTCCGATCCTCTCAAAAATTTTCGAAAAGCTCCTACTAAAACGAATCCTAGCCAAATTTCAAAATTTTCCTTCACATCAGTTCGGATTTCGTCCTCAACATTCCACGGTTCAGCAAGGACTCCGAGTTGTAGACCACATTTCCTCCGCCCTTGAGTGCAAGGAGTATTGTTCGGGTGCCTTTCTGGACATAGCTCAAGCTTTTGACCGGGTGTGGCACCCGGGACTGCTCTTTAAGCTCAAAACCCATTTACCTCAATCCTTATACCTAATCCTCCGATCCTATTTATCCAACCGCTCCTTCCGAGTTCGCTGTGGTTCCGAATTTTCCGAACAATATACTGTTGAGGCCGGTGTTCCTCAAGGCAGCGTCTTAGGACCCGTCCTCTACATCCTCTTCACCGCCGATATCCCTACCGACCCCAATACCTTTCTGGCAACATTTGCTGATGACACAGCCATTTTATCATCCGATTCCGATCCTGAAGCAGCATCGCTAAATCTCCAAAAGCACCTTTCCCTTGTCGAAGACTGGTGCAATGCTTGGCGCATTAAGGTGAACGAAAGCAAATGCACTCACGTCACATTCACCCTTCGACGCAAATCCTGTCCAACGGTTAATTTCAATTCCATACCGCTTCCTTCCTCAGACACAGTCCGGTATCTCGGCTTTTTACTAGACAAAAGACTGACGTGGAACCCACATACAAGACTAAAAAGAAAAGAACTCAACCGCAGATTCGGCCAGTTATACAGACTACTAAACAGAAAATCTCATCTTACAGTTGACAACAAATTACTAATATACAAGACAGTACTGAAACCTATATGGACCTACGGACTTGAACTGTGGGGGACAGCTAAACATTCTAACATTAAACGCATCCAATCCTTCCAATCCAAAGTCCTCCGAACAATAGTTAATGCTCCTTATTACGTTACCAACTGTACCCTACACCATGACCTTAATATTCCGTTTGTTTTAGACCTGGTACCATCCAAATTTTCCAAATTTCATCAGAACCTTAGTCATCATCCTAACCCTCTAGCACAATCCCTATCCAGCACCACCCATCCCTACAATCCTCCTCGAAGATTGAAACGGCAGTGGCCACGAGACCTATTGTAAACATTTAAACTGGAGTTCTGACAATGGTCAGATCCTCCACTCATGTACGGTATGTTTGTGGCTACAGCGCCCTAACTCAGCCTCCACTGGCTCAGACCAGTGATGCGGCTGAGATAGAGGTGCTGGGATCTCTTGGATTCCGCTTTTTCCTCCACTTGTGGAGGAAAAAAGCGCTTGCTGGGGTCCCTTTAGCAATTGTATATATTGTATATAGTTATGATTGTGTGTAAGATGTTTATTTATTTGCCAACTTTTTGTTTATCTCAATAATAGGTTTATGTTTCGATTTGTTTTGTTTTTTATTTATTATTATTTTATTGTATATATTTGAATTTATGTTATATTTTTTGAAATTTGACCATTATTATTATTTTCTGTATATATAGTATGAATGAGGTCTCTTATCAATATTATTATTGTTCATTTTGTAACAAATTGTAATATATCTCAATAAAAAAAAAAAAAAAAAAAAAAAGATCATGTAATAAAAATGCGTAAAGGTTTAACACTCCGACAAATAGCACCTATCATTATGATTAAAGTTTGTTAAATTAATTTTTATTGTTTAAATAATCAAATTTATTGTAAAAAAAAAAGGAGAGGTTTTTTTACAAGGAAAAGATTGCTTTTTTAACAATCCCCTGTTAATGTGGCTAAAAATAATACTTTCTTTTAGGACACAACCGCGACAGTTTTATTTGGGTAGGGCATTCCCAGGTAATAATGGGTTGTAAAGATTTCGTGCTGCGATTTACATAATTTTGACTTCAGCAGCCTTTAAAAAGATCCCAGGGGATTCTCATCGCATCTCTTTGAATTGCAAATGAATTTTAATCTTAAGTGGCAGGTTGAGGTGTTGTCCGATTCTTTTTGTTTTTCCGTGTAGCATTGACCGTATTTTCCCATTTAAAATGGCAGAACTCGTTTCATATGTGTTGATTTCTAATCAAATAATGTGTTAATGTTTTTTAACTTTGAAATATTGGATATACAGTATTTTTACATTAACCGAATCAGAATGAAGTTTTTTAAACACTATAAGAGTATGAGCCAAAAAAAAAATTGATGTACTCTAGGTGATGGCTTTACCGTAATATTTAATCGATAATATTTATAATATACCGTAATATTTAATAAATTCATGTTAAAATTAAAATATATATTATATAATGTATAAATATAATTCTATACATCTTTTTTTTAATTGGTTGTGTTATTTTAACGCATACTATACGATTAAAATATATACTTTACATTTTAAAATAAGTCAAACGTAACGGGAATTTTTTCTTTAGATCATGTAATAAAAATGCGTACAGAATGTCCTTTCTACATAAAAAAAGAAAATTTTGGATTAATTTCTTGTTTCCAAGGTTTAAAACATGGACAAATAGCATCTATAATTATAATTAATATTCTTCAAAATTCATTTTTATTGTTAAAATAATCCAATTTATCGTAAAAAAAAGGAGAGTTTTTTACAAGGAAAAGATTTTTTTTTAAATAATGTGTTAATGTTTTTTAACTTTAAAATATTGGATATAGAGTATTTTTACATTAACCGAATCAGAATGAAGTTTTTTAAACACTATAAGAGTATAAGCCAAAAAAAAAATATTGATATACTCTAGGTCATGGCTTTACCGTAATATTTAATCGATAATATTTATAATATACTGTAATATTTAAAAAATTCATGTTAAAATTAAAATATATATTATATAATGTATAAATATATACTATTAGAAGTGATATCACCAAGAAAATGATAATAATATCATCTGAGTCATTTTATCTAAATATGTGATAAAGTAAACTACACTTTCCTTCTGAGAAATCACACATCTTACGATTGCAAAATCACTATAATTATAATCACATAAAATTACTTCCTGACTAGAAGGGATTGCTGATAAGTCATAATTTTGATTTTGAAAAATACAAGATTATTGTAATTATCGATTACAACATTTCAATTGTCATAAATAAATATCACAATTAATTTTGTCAATTAAAGGAAGGAATAGGACAAAACTTATTTTGGTTGAAGAACTTACTAAACATGTAAGCATTATTAAAACTATTATGTTCCTACGAAGTGCATTACAGCCAAAACTGATAGAATTTGAGATTTGACTAAAGTTATTTTATAATTTATAATGATTACGTAAGTTTCCTGAAGGAACGTGGTAAGGAAAATGTGATGATAAAGTCAGCATTAGAAATGTTTGTATTACTACTCTTTGTAACGAATTAATTTAATTTAAACTTCGTAGTTTCACATATCTCCACGAATACGCGATTATTTTCCTTATTTCATAAATTAAATTTGTTACTTAGTTCTCGTTTTAATTTTCAAATATTCTCATACCAATTTTAACATTTTACATTTCTGTTTGTTTTCATATTTTACTTGCTGACCCGACAGACGATGTCCTGTCTTAACTATGACCAAAGGAATTGGTAAAGCCTTAAGTTAAGTTCAAGCTAAAAAGATCAAGCCGTTCACGGGAAAAGGGGATTAATTTCTATATTCATAGTTTTTATTTTTTATATAATTTTTTTATTTTTCATAAGAATCTTCGCCTGACTGTTATAAAAAAAAAAAAAAATAATTAGCGAAATCGGTCAAGCCGTACACGCTTGATGCGATGACCAAGGAAAAAGGGGATTCATTTTTATATATAAAAATACCTCTTTTCTTAATATTGTATTTTTTCTTTTAATTGAATTGGTTGTTACTTAGCTCTAAAGAAGGCACACAAGGTAGGCCGAAACGACGGCACAAAAATATGTTTATCTTATTAGTGTGTTTTTCTTGATGACCGCACTCCCACCTTAAATTCTCAATGGTAAAAAACAACTCTATTGATACGGAAAATGGTTTGAGCTAGCTTATAATACAATAGGAATTAAATACAGATTTTTTTAGACACAAATAGGACATTTTGGAGACACTACGTAGCAACCGTGTTTATTGAAGTATCTTATCCCGGGGTCACTATAGCGTTCCTGCCAGTTCAAACAAACCCTGTAACATTCCTAATGCTCATGATTGACATCTTTCTCAACCCAAACAAACAATTTGTTCGCCAGTCTTGTTGGACCAAAGCCAATATACAATGTCGTCAGACTTATGACCTTAGTCGCTGTTCTTGGATTCCTCAAGATATTCTCTTAACACAAAGTTATGATCTTATGGAGAGTAGTGTCATTTAGAATAAATTATTACATCTAACTCAAATTTTCTAACGACAAGAAAATGCCCGTTTTCGACTACTTCAACACTTCCTGGATAAACGCTCAAACCTTCCACTTACATAAGTCCAATCTACATGAATATCATAAGGCCGATATGGACTAACGGTGTAGAGCTTTAGGACCCAACTAAACCATCAAATTCTTCTCGTATCCAAAATCCTTCGAATAATCCTCAATGTTCCTTATTTTGTCAGGAATAAACTCGCCCATAAATATCTTTATGTTCCCTATGTTGCGGACTTCGCCTCAACTAGATATAACTCCTTTCATGACAAACTCCATTCCCACTAGTTTCAATCCTTATTTTCTCTACAATCCCTGATGACTCTCATAGGCTGAAAATAAGATGGCCCCGGGCCTTCAACTTTAGCATAGGTTTTAGAGAGCTGCCAATATATGCATGTGAATCATGACTTAGTTTAAAATTATTATCACATTTACTTGATGTATTTCATAATGTAGTTTTTAATATCAATAAATAAAAAAAAAAATTATTTAAATTTGATGTTTATGTTACGTAACGAAGGCGATTTCTAAAGATTATTCTATCCTTTTGTCTGGCATTATCGTTATCTTGTGTATTCACAGTTATTTTAATACCTGTTATTAACTATAACGACTTATATCTATAATAACTTTTATTGAAATGCATTGTTTGCAAAATTAAATAACTCTGTAATATGATTTATATAGCAAAATAACTGTGGTAGCGATTTCGTTAGTATATTATTGGTCAAAACTATTACTTGGTAAATGGAATCTCATTACAGAGATAAAGGATCAAAAGCTATTATTAAAATACTAATAATATGATCGTAGATCGTGAATAGCATTCAATACAATGACTTCAGGAAAAAAATCTTCAAATCTACAACACATTTACCGAAGCTCTACTTTTGTTAATAAGTATTAAATAGGAATACATAAGTACATAACGTAATAAATGCTCGTGTTGAATTTAATAAGTTTTCACACTGTAAAATTGCTGTGGATTTTCTATTTTATATTAACTTAAAAAAAATGCTTCCTACAATATTAGTGGAATATTAAAAATAAAATTAATAAATAAGAAGATTATCTCTCAGAGAAAAAATATTTAAATTTTATGCTAACATTATTAGCCCATCTTCTGGACATATGGAGTCGAGCTTTGGGGCTCTACTAAACCATCTAATTCCTCCCGCATCCAATCCATACTTCGTCACCAATAAAATCATCCATAACGACCTTAATATCCCATTTATTTATTTATCCACTTTCAATCCCTAACTCCCAACCCACATAAACCCTCTTGTCCGCTACCTATCAAACTCACATATTCCTGATAACCCTCCCAGGCGATTGAAACGAAGATGGCCTCGGGATCTACTTACTTAAATAAACGTTGAAGTTCTTCCGATGGGTAGTTTCTTCACAAACTTTTTCACACCCTTTATTACAATTAAACACTTTTACTTGTTTTATTTATGTTAATATACAGTTGTAAAATTCAATAAAACATAAATAAATAAATAAAGAAAGTTAAGGTGAATCCATGTTTTAATTTAAAATAAAATTTTCTATTGCAATATTAAAATAAATAATACAGAGTACTACTAAAAACCTTTGTAATGCTGAATTTATTTATTTTTAAATTTTCCCTTATTTCGTTGAAATAATGCAAAACGAATAATAAGAAAAAAATAAATACATGTTGCCGGTAGGACAATGCACCACCTGTTGGGCTAGGGAAATTCCGAGGTGATTCATCCATTCATCTTATGAAAATGACCATCCTTGAACGAATGCAAAAATAAAAGAGACCCTCCATTGGTGGACGTAATCATTGATGTTTAGTATCTCCCATCGTTCCTATGGGATCTTCTTTCCTATTAGCATAAGCATTCATACACATGCAAAGTCATACATAGTTATTATTTTATACAAGAAGAATACAACTACTTGAAAAAAAAAAAAAAAAACCTGCAAATTAATCCATAATGGCTTATTATTTCCAAATAGTTATATGTATATCCACTTATAGCCGTTCACTATTTCTTATCGCATTTAATTTATTATAATTTAACTTATATTCTAAATGAGTATCATATATGTTCAGGGTTAATTAGGTCAAATAATTTAAATTCTAAAGTTCGTAATGTGGCAGATACTTATCGGATTTCGGTGATTTTTTCCTTAAAGGGATTCCATTACTTTTCGAATAACAATTACCAAATAATAAGGAATTTTCTGTATCCGCGAGGCTTTATAAATAACCGAGTAAGAGACAAATCCATCTCCCGCCATTTTGGAGCAATGGCGGTTGGAATTTATGGTACTCGATGGATGGATTCTGCGTATTTTGAAATTTTTAGGTAAGTTAGGTCAGATCACATAACTGCCTCTACCAGATGGTATCTCTCCAGGTCAGAGTATCTCTGCCTTTTTAACATAATGTGGTCTATCTTTTCTTTAAACGGGAAAAATAAATTTTCTGTGACCAAGTCATAAAAAAATTATTTCTGAAATATAAGTAGTAACATAGACGTATTGGAAAACGCAAGATTTTAGGAAAGTTAATATGCAATAAAATAAGTGGAAATTTAATAGGAAGATGTTATAAGCGCATAAACTTATGCAAAAATGTTATTTATAATGTTGTTGATTAAGGTGGTTATGGTGATTCATGGAAATCGTACAGGCTATATAGTTCATACTGTATTCAAGATTTTATAAAAAAAACTGGTGCGGGCGACACACGACTTTCCAACGGTATATCATACACGTACATTACTGTTTTTCAGTTAAAAAACAAAAAAATTGCATTAAAAAAATATTATTTAACATTTTTTTCCTTTAGTTGGGTATCTAATGCATTCGATTTATATATTTACCTGTTTTTCATGAGTGGTAACAAGATAATATAGTTATTTTTATAGTATCAACAAAATTAAGAAGAAGAAAATTTAAATATCGGCATTTAAGCCCTGTTAGACTATTTTAATGAGAATGAAACCTACATGATATTAAAGCCAATTAGATTTTACATCGATATAGCGAGTTTCATCAAAATCGTTAGAGCCGTTTTTGAGAGAATCGTAACATGGTGCAAAATGCATGGTATAAAGTGGCTCTTCAGGTTAGCCGATTTTGATAAATTAGTTGCTGTAACAACTCGGGCGTATAGTTGTCTTAAATATGAAATTTCAGTTTCGTACGACTATTCGTTTTCGCGCTGGACTTACCACACACACACACACGGACACACAGACCTTTTTTCGAGACTTGGTTATTTGGAACTAAGGGACCCTAAAACGTGTGTTTTTGTTGATAACTGGAATTCGAAAATTTTCACGATCGCAATACTTTCCCTTACTATATATAGTAAGTGGAAGTAAAAATAAGTACCAAATAGTAAGTTGCTAAAATACTATAAAAGTTGTGATAAACTACTACTGTTAATAATTATTTCTGCTTTTTGAACATTTCACAAAAAAATGGCACTCACGTGGAAACTTAATTAACTGTAATACATTAAAATGTATTTAGAAATAGTACTTATGAATTTTAATATCGTAATAAATAGGTATCGTTAAACATAACAAACAAATAAACCAAACCAATTTTTTGACTAATTTATGTTTCTAATTTCTGCCGATGATTAAATATAAGAATGAATAGACGTTTTATAACAAACATAATATTTTCTTGCTAAGTTGAGTTTTCGTTACGATGGACTCATAATCCCAAAGTAATAAACTTTTAATTGGTCAAACTGAAGTTTTTTAAACATTAATTACACCATATTTAAATTGCTCCAGCCCGAAACAAGGGCGAGTCGATAGTTAAAAATGATTATATCAAAGAAAAACTAAGTTAATTTCATATCTTTTTAAAATAATTTAAATAGGTTATCAACGAAGACTTAATTGGCAGTGGTTCATATGTCCTTCAATACGAGAAAAATGGAAGAAAAGATAAATGAGGGACTGGAATTTTCTTTCAATAGCTTGAAAAACCATTATTATATAATTAATCTTTCCAAAATATATTTAATTATTTTATGCTTTTATGAACTCGAATTTTTCATAAATGGCTATCTATACCAACTAAGATATTATTAATTTTTAAATTGAATCATTCGGTTCTTTCCATTTACTAACTCAACTGCAAGAAAAGATATATATTTCTTCTTAAGGCGAAATTCTACTTCGCTTTTAATATAATAAAGATAATATGCTGAAGTAAACAAGTAGCCAAGGCATTAGATAAAAGATAATGCTTCAGAGATAAAGGAGTTTTATAGTTGCATCAAAGCAGGTTCTTACGAGATAAATTAAACTCTAAATATCAAAGTATAATTAAATGGTTTATATGTAATATATAGTAAATTAAGTTGAAGTTCTTTTCTAATATTTATAATAATTTGTTGAAAAATTCAAGAGTATAGAATAATAATTAGGCAGTAAATAATACAAAGTTAAATGTAAAGTCGTGAAAATCTTCAACATTCAATTTACTCTTGGTATTAATTTCTGCATCATAATTATTTGATAAAAATTGATCTTTCAGTGGAGATTGAATAAAATAAATTGTAGCTCATTTTAATTTTATTTACGTGAACGACGTGTGTTCATATTTAATCTGCAGTTAGTCTTGAAATTTTAATCTATAATAAACAGCTTTCGATGCTATTGTGACCATAGGCAATTAATATGAAAAATAACTGCCTTCAAGCTGCTAAAAATAGTGTCTTTACATTTTCTCTAACAAGGTTAACTTTTTCCGTCTACTGTTTCATTCGGTACCTGGATAGAGAATAAAGTAGATAGCAGGTATCGGGACAGTCCCCTGAGGAACACCTTCTATTATTGCGGTCAGTGCCTATCTGTCGCGTTATTAATATCCGTCAAAATTACAGTCAGCGAGATTTTGATTACTGTAATAGCCTCTAACTCAGCCGTTCAATTAGGAGCAGTTTGGGATTTATTCGACACTAATAGGATTTAATCTGCTTTAACGCCTCGGTTCTCACGGTTTTATAATTCAGTATTTTATAAGTTTTATTTTTATTAAATGTCGGCTTAAGAAAACATTATCTGAAAAAATACATAATTTGAAAAATTATTTACAAAGTTTATTAAAAAACCTTTTCTTCTATAGATGAAGTACGTCTTGGGCTCAGTACGATGTAGGTAGGAACAGTGGAGATTCATACTGTTTCTACGTCACAGTCGTGCAATGATGTGTTTCGGCTAAGATTATGCGACGACGCCAGGTTTTTACCCATTTTTTGGGTACCCACTATATAGATTCTGGGTCTCCATACCCTAGGGTCGCTCACCGACTGAAATAAAATATAAATAATATTTTTCCGCAGACGGGATTCGAATCCAGAACTCAGGAAAACATTGGACGAGTGCTCTATCCACTAGGCCACGCTCCTCCCCTTATAATGTTTTACTACTTCAATTAATATATTTCTACCTGTTCAAACAACATAACCATGATTAATTTGAGTCCGGTTTCAAAGGATATTTATGTATTGTGTTAAATTAGTCGAGAGAGGATCTCTCTTGAGGCTCACAGAAAACTTGGCCTGTTAACAAGCTTGCACGATAGTTGGATTCGAACCCAAGAAGCTTCAAGTGTTTAGTGCTGCAGGTTTTCTTTTTTTCGTTAATACTTCCTCAATGAATATGAACTTCTATGTTAATTTGTTTTAATTGCAATGGATTTTAAGCAATTTATTCGAACTTTCGAAAACCATTGGCGTAATTAAGTATGACACAGCGCACCAACGTGAAGAGTATTTACATATTTTATTCTTATGGAAAATGTTTTTAATTATATACATCTGTACGGTATGGATATTGCGCTTCTTCAGATACTTTCTAAATAAAAAAAAAATTAAAAAGATATGTTTTTGAAAAATGCCCATAATTGAATGTAATTGGTATAGAGTCGGAAAGCTATGCAATGATTGGGAGGTACAAAGGTCGCTATGACTCGCTTCGGCCAGCGGAATTAATGGAATTTGCCGAGGAAGGTTTTTGCCTACGTCACCTGTCCGTCTTCATTTCCTTCTGGTTCGAAAAATTCTCATGAGGGAAAAAAGGAATAGTGCAAGTTCGAGACACAAAAGAGGAATGGCGAATTGATTCGTGAAGTAGCGCTCTGTCCACTGTGAAGATGCAGAGTAAACCACTAGCTATTCTCAAGATTGGTTAATCCCGTCTCAAAAGCATTTTTTACTTAGATTCCTTAAAATTATTTTTTAATTCTTATTTTAATTAAGTAGTGTATGATTTATGTAAGACTGAAAATGTTAATTTATTGTTATTTACCATTTCTTTTTTATTGGCGATAGATTGACCCCATAACCTTAAAACACTTAGGATGGACTCAAACCAGAAGGTGCCCATTGTATGTTAGAAGTAATGAATGATTGAATGAAAAATAACCTTTATTGTGGGACAAGAAGAAGAATGTACAATTTAAGATTCATCCTATAAAAAATTTATAATATTGTATAATACTTCATATATATATACACACACATATACAAAGATAATATTGCTACCTTAAAGAATTAGATATATTTAAACTCTAAAAAAAAAAGAAAATCAATAAACTCTTGGTTGATCATTTATTACAATACCCTATACCCCCTTATTATTATTAGTTTAGCATGTTAGATTGATTTCTAAGTTCTTATATAGATAGATGATGTTTATAGGAAGCTAAGGTTTAGGGTGTAGAAATGGACATGAGTATGGAATTCCAAAATAAAGTAGAGCGAATGACGAAGGATGTCTTAAAGTAAGTAGTTTAGCGAGAGGGAATGAGTTCAAGGGCTGGGTTCTTGTATTGATAGAGTATGTGATATAAGTATGTGCTTATAGAAAGCTAATAATTAGGATCGGACTGAAGGTCATTTTTTGGGCTTCCAACAAGTTCACCATCTAATCTTGCTAGTGTGTGAAGTTAATAAATTTTAAACTACCAAAGCCGGATTCGAACTGTCGCTGCTTCATTCAGGAGCTAAATAAGTCATTAAGAGAATTATTGAAGCAGGTTTTCAGCCTTTCTAGTTCTAAATTTTAATTTTTTACCATCTGTTCGAAGGCCAGTATGAGGAATGGTGTTAAGTTAGGTATTGATTTAAGCGTTATTCATCCTGTAAACCATTTAATGAAATGCGTCGTAGAACAAGAACTGAGCTTTGTTATTTAGAGCAATTGAAAATGATTGCCCGCATTGGTGTTACAACACTGCCCTTCATTCAGTTTTCAAAGGCACCTCTTAACTATTTTAACCCGTATATAATTTTAGTTACCATATTAATCATCAAAATCGCATATACGTGAATTCTGAACTTATTATAAATAAGTTATAATAATTATAACTTGTTTAATTTGAACATAAGAACAGTAATATACATGTATAATATACTGTTGGAAAGATAAAGATTTTATAAAAGATATTATCTACTACACAAGCTTGTAAAAGTTAATATAGTGACGAAAAGCGATAAAATAACTGATTATTTTTTCAGATAATAATATAATTATTTTTTTATCATTGTGGATGTAATTAGTTGACCGTTGAGAATTACTGGAAGGAATTAGTCCGGGTGGCGGTCATTAAATGAAACAACTAAATAGTTTCAACTATTTTATTGTTTGCCAACGTTTCGACCCCCTTTTGTGGGTCATCATCAGGGCGCATGGTGGGAGAATGGAAACTCATGTTTCCATTCTCCCACCATGCGCCCTGATGATGACCCACAAAGGGGGTCGAAACGTTGGCAAACAATAAAATAGTTGAAAACTATTTAGTTGTTTCATTTAATGACCGCCACCCGGACTAATTCCTTCCAGCAATTATTTTTTTAGTAAAAAAAAAATGTTTATCATGTTTCTATAGAAATTCAATATAATTAATTCTTTTTTATTTTCACTCATTTTTATCTCTAACTGTATTTAAAAATTCTTTAATCGATTTTAACAACGGCGGTAAGTAAAAGTCGTGTGTTGCCTGAACCAGATTTTTTTTTAACGATCCATGTTCGGAGAAAGCCTGCTTGGTTCTGATATAAGACCACCTAAGGTCTTATAATACAATAGGGGTACTCACTACGTTTGCTATAGCATGCTATTTGTGTTATTTTGCTAAACCCGTCGAGTTTCTACAGTTATTTCCAGTAGAAAATTGATGGGTTTAGCACAATAGCACAAATAGCATGCTATAGCAAACGTAATGAGTACCCCTAATATCGCAAATCCAAGTCGTAACTATTTTGACATATCATTAATTAAATGAGTTAGCCAGTTAGGAACTTCTGTTCGTGGGTGTGATTCTAACAGTTTATACCAAGATAGGTCACATTAAATTCCTTATTATTACATAAAATTGTTTAATTTTGTCATCAATTCTTATCGCGAGGAATTTATCTCTTGGTTTATGATTATAAAATATGTGATAAAGACTGTGATTGGCCGTTTTTTCCTTACGTAAGATTTCCTGTTTCGGCTTTGAAGAAAAAATTACAACTAAATATTTATCTACATTTACATACGATTAAATGAGGTTAATTCTTGGCTCCTGATTATCACATTGAGAATTAAAGTTAAATTGAATATTTTGCCGAATTATCTTCTAGTCCGGTGAGATATTACTGGCAACAACGCCTTATAACGGATATACCTACGGCGAAATTCAATGGCCCACTATTCCTTGATCGGAAATTGCTCCGTGAAATTGGGGCCTATCTGTTATTCGTAATGGACTTTTAACCGTCTTGAGAACTTTGTTCGAGACTAACAACAACATCAACAGTCAAAAGAAAAAAAAAAAGTTTCTCTGTTAATCAAATAAACTAGTAGTAGAACAACGTTTGAAGTTATAAGCGAAATATATTCCGTGTGGATATTGTAAAAAGCTGAAAATTATTACACAATGGTTTATTGTTTCCAAATAACTATATTAGGATATAATTGTTCATATAGCTGTTTATAGGCAATTAACTATTAAGAAAAGCAATAAATAATCCAAAGGAAAGTGGCATATCACCACTGCTAATTTCAAAACGCTATATATCTGCTAGTTCTACCAATTTCAACGATTTTTTTATCATTTTGTTGGAATACATAGCTCAATTTTTTTAAATCATCTTTAGTGATTCCAAAACTCTATATATGTTTTTCTCTATCTTCCAAAATAACTGAGTTATAAGCCTATAATTCAGACAAAATATAAATTTTTTTCTGGCTAAAATTTCAATTTTGTTTTTCCTTTTTTCTGATTATTCGAGGTGTTTTTTTAAAAACACTACTACATTTTTTTCTTAAATTATCTTAAAAAAACACTACGATCTTGAATTAAATCACACTCAATCGCCGCATTTTGAAATTAACCAGCTGATGTCAACGTCTAGGTGTTAGGGATCATTGTTGCATGCCCTTGTTTTTATGTGGCGAATTTAAAAAAAAAAATGGTCCAGTAGTTACGGTGAAATACCGCGGTCTGAGGACAAACGGATTTTTAAAAAATTTATTATTTGGGTTCTGGTATCTTGAAATGTAAGCCCTCAAATTTTGAGGGTGATAGGTTATTTTTTTTTTGGTCGATTACAAAGGTTCATCATCATTGAAAACACAAATCTATAAATTGCACATTTTGACACCAGTTTTGAGGTGACAAGAAAAAAAAAATTCAACTTTACTATAATTAATAAACACTAACTTTACTTTAACTGGAGAATATAATACTATTCTTGCTACCAGATGCACTTTTATTTTTTTCCTTCGGCTTGGTCTCGAATCCTGATCCTCTATAACCATCGGCAATGAGTCAGTGAGGCCTCGTGGAAGACATCTTCGGAAGGCGAGGTGTGGGCGGATAAACTGAATGATTAATAGGCATGAATGGCCGAAGGGCATTCATTGATAATTATTAAAAGTCGCTGTATCATTCTTTGTGAGGTATGATGTGACTGAAGAATTATTTATGTTGCAGTTTAAGTTAATGGGTTACGGCAAGTATATTTCTTTTCAACAAGTTTTCTCTTTGTATAGAAACCTTAAGATTTTTAAAAATAACTATTCATTATAATTTCTATTGAAAACTGAAGGTGAAAAATGTATGAAGCGCACACCGATTTTATATTGCAATTAAACAGAATGAACGGTACTTCAGATGAAGACATTGCGAAATTAGACATTTAACCCTATCTGACAACTCCGTAGAGGATAAAATCCACCTAATATCAAACATATTTAATTATAAATTAAATGTATTTAAATTTGTAAAGCTATTCTTGAGGATTATATTAGGCAACAAAATTATGTACTGTTCTTATGTTACCTCTACTGTACTTATGTTAGGTTAAGGTCAAAGTCTAAATATAAAAATTAGAGACTGTTTATTAACAACACTACTATTTTATTTAATTATGATGCACTACGTTTCGGCTATAATGCCATCATTTTGGTGCAAAGACAAATTTTTATCTTAACGTGAGTGGGTACTTACACCCAGAAGCCTCATGTCTGAATTTCGAGTGTAAGTACACATCCACCTCCGATAAAAATTGTTTTTTTGCACCAGAAGATGGCATTAGAGCCGAAACGTAGTGCATCGTTATTAAATTAAATAGTGGTGAAGTTAATCATCAGCCATCATGAAAGTACTTACAAAAATATTTAGTTGGTTATCCAAATCGTTAAGTTTATATCCTTCTCTTTTCTTTATCAATGTTAACAAGATTATATGGTTTAATTTTTTAAATCTACAAAATGAAAATATCGACATTTAAGCCCTATCAGACTATTTCAATCAGAATGTAACCTACATCATGTAGTTTATTAAATTTTACATTGATATAGGGAGTTTTATCAAAATCTTTAGAGCCAAATGAGAAAATCGTAAAAATGTGCGAAATGCATGATAAAAATTGGCACTTCCGAATCATTAATTTTCGTGAACAACATTATGTAACGTCTATTGTAAATGACCAACTTAAATATGCAATTTCAGTTTCGTACAACTTTTCGGTTTCGAGCTGTGCTGTTCGCAGGAGGAGGACTATTTGCAAATTCGTTAGTTTTGCTAGGATATGCAAGAATTTTAAGGAAGAAGCGTGTGGCAGAGAAACAGAACTTGCGACGACTTGATTCTGCAGTCTCAGTTGAGCGAAAAGACCAAGCGCAGATTGTCGACGAAGTAGTGCTTGAAGAAGTACAAAAGCCCCCTCGTTGTGACTTCCCGCGCCCGCCATCGCCAGTTCCGGCCAGAAGCCCCCCTGACCTTGGCCGCCCTGACATCATCGCTAATAATAACAGTGAGCTATCTGTCACCCAGCGATAGCTGTCATAACTCCCACCAGGGTCGAGGATCTTCCTCCTCATGTTTTTTATCATAGGACATGGAAGTAGGAAGGCAATCCATGACCAACTGTTGTGCGAAAAAAGAAAAACTTTTTTTTTTATACTTAGTAAAAGTAAGATGATTAATTGTTTCTACAGTTCAGATATGGTTCAAGACCTCTTGTCTTCTTTACTTCAAAAAGTTACACTGACAATTGTTGGAAAGTAAAAAGTCCAATAATAAGTTATTCAACGATTATGAGCAAATGAGGAGGAAGGAATGCAATTGGTTTGAACAAGAACCTAAGATGGAAGATAAGGAAGAATGAAATAGGGCTCGGAAGCGAACTTTGAACTGCGAAAAATTAGATGATTAGTCACTTTGTAGGCAGATGTAACTCATTGTAAAATATTCATTCGTTTTGTTAGTAGTAGAAACGACGAGTCTCAGAGATATTGATGTATCGGACATACTTGAACGTGTGGATAAATTAAGTTATTTATGGATCTCTGATGACTAGAAATTCAGGAGGAAATAAACTCGCTGAAAACGCGGTTTTATTCAGTAACTAATCTATTTAGTTCGAGGATTCTGTCAAGAAGGTAATGATTAGAATCTACAAAACTACTTCTCGTTTATATACGATGTGAAACGTATCGCTTACTTTAAAGATGGAAAACGTCTAAAGATTTTCGATGATAAGGTTTTAAGTAAAATTTTTGGTCCAAAGTTGGATGGGTCCATTCGAGAATTTAGAAGGCAATATAACGCAAAATAACAGAGCTTGTACCTCTCTAGTGTAAATGAAGTTTTCATATCACGGCAGCCCAAATGAACATGCGAAGTTGTTAGGCTTTGTCAAGAACGAATTCCAAATATAATTAATACGCGCAGAACATATGGTCAGGCGTCCAAGAGGTAGTCCAAGGCGTAGATGGGAGGATTGTGTTAAATCTGATCTCGGAGGTTTGGACGGTGGTCATTAGATTTAACTATGAAGCAAGGATTGCCGGCATCACCATTGAACCTTTAGATTCGCTAAGCCTATCATTATTAAAAAATACACTCACTTAGATTTCGCAGCGATGAGGTGATGTCTTCGTTTCAAGTATTCAGTTTCATTAAGCCCTTGGAAGACATATTAGAGCAAAAGTAATGAATTCTGTATGAGAAAATTTGCTATTATTTCACTCACAAAAACACAATATACGAGTATCCCAGGACCTATGTGGTATTTAACGTCAGTAAAATATTAAATAAGATTTTGTATTTTCTAAAATGTTTTGAGGAACCAGAAAAACTAATGGATAGAAAATCGAAATTTTGGAGGGTGGAAATTAATATTTAATTACCAAATTTTCACAATTTTTTATTCAAGCCATTTGTTAGAAATTAACCGAACAATATACCACCAAAACAGTTTTGGATATTGTACTTAGTCAGGGTACGTATTTTCTGAGATCACGTTCAGACGCCAGATTCTACCATCAGGTCAGATAATCGATCACACTTAATATAAAAGAATATTATATTAAATTCAACAGCAAAAATACTATAGAGATTAGTTGTACTGTGTTCTACTCACGGATATATCCTGCTCCATCAGGATTTTGTGTGATAATCTTATTCGTTGTTTAATTAATTTGGGCCCACTGAATTTTGTTTGATAGATTTATAATTTGCCATTAAATAGTTCTTCTGTTATATTATTAATATCATACGGTAAAATAATTATAATGTGGAGGTTGTGATGCTTAAGTGGAAGAAGGCTGGAATGCTGCATGATAGACAGGACCATTGATTGATGGTCTGTCCGGCGAGGCATGCAAAAAAGCTCACTCAAGCCGGAGATATGAGCTAACGAACCTTCAAGGCTATTATTATCCATTCATCTGCCTCCCTGACCTAACATTATTATATCCTTTCTCTCCCGGATTATTTTCAAAGTCCCCACTCGTTTTGTTTATATAGATCTAATAAATAAAACACACCTAAAGAAGAAATTAGGTGTTCACGAAGCGGGAAGTTAGCAAGGGAAATGAGGGCGCTAAATACATAGTTTGGGGAAAGGAAAATAAACAGGGAGTTGTTTGTTATTGCAATATATAACGCCGGGGATTGACTTATTGACCCAGTACCCTTGGCAAAGGATTTTCAAATGTAAATAAACTCGTGTAAACTGTGCAGGCCTCTAGTTTGGTTACAATTTCTTTTTGGAAAGGGTGCGTTGATTCATGCCTCTTTTTTTTTTAGCAGGTGTGAAATTCCTACAGCCTACAAGATTAGATCAAAGGGGAGTTATTCCTCTTACATGCTTGATGATCATCTGGATCCAAAAGCCCAAGATTCCATCCTAGTCTGAACGATTTCTGAGATCTCGAGATGAAGTCTAAAATTGTTCTATGCCTCATTTAGATACCTGTTCAAAATCCTAATCTGTGTTAACTTTAACTACACTCAATTGGGATAATATTCGGTAAATAAACCTATTAATTTGCCAATAGGGATGATTAGTAAACAATTCCCGTAATGGTATTACGTCGTCAAAGTGGGTTTGGAGGTCAGCCTCTCTGATCAATACTGACTCCGTCTGTATCTCCTCCAATTTAATATTTCACTTTTGTTAATCAAAATTTATTTCAAAATTTTTTCGTCAGAACTAAGATTTAAATGGATAAGGGAATCACGTTGATACGTAAGTTGGGCAACAAAGGAGCATTCTATACCTAAGCTTTTATGAAGACAAGCGTGGTTGATATTCCAACAGAAGAATCAGTCTTTGGCATTCTTTGAAAATTAAGTGAGCTACTAAAAAAAATGCTGGATGAGAGATCTTCTTTGAACATAGGTAAATGAATGACATTTATTAAGAGGCACCCCTACATATTGTTTATCAACATGTCTGACCTGAAATAATGCATTTTCCATGTAGACTGTAAATTTTCAAAATGTGACAGATGTAAATTAAGAATCGAAAATTAAAAATTTGTCCGGAACTGAATCTAAAAATATACAGACACCACCAGATCATACTGTGTAAGGAAAGGGTTTAGCCGGGTAGGGCTTTATTTGTTGTCGAATAAAAATAATTCATCTAAATTTTTAGTTTTTTAATTCAAAATGTTTTCGAGAATTTTTTATAAACCTCTTTTTTCGATTTTATTTATTTTTAATAGTAAAATATAAATTAATTAATGATGTTATCTGATTCTTAGGAGTCCAATTCATAGAAAAATGGCATTTTAGTTTTAGAGAAAGAGTATTTTTCAACCTTTTTGAAAAAGTCAAGCACCAATTTTTTTCTGAAAATGTTTTTATATTCCTCTATCCATAGAATTTTTTTTTAGAATTTTTTAAAGTGGTGGAAAAATATATAAACTTATTTTTTTTCAGAAATCCTGCATTAATCTTATATTTCTTATTATTTGTGATATGTCAATTCTATATAGAAATCTACATTGAATGAATGAAGATTACATTTTACCGCCCAAATTTTAATTTGCTTTCGATTTCATTTTGTTAAAATAAGATTTCATTTTCTCAGGAGACGAAATTTAGGATTTATATATACATTTTTTTATTATTAATTTCTTTGTAATTTTTTTTATGTATAGTATTTTTCTTTATTTTACTATTGTTAATAGTAATTAATCATGTTTAATTGTCTATTGGCCAGACATATTATACATTTCAATTGTACATAACTGTTTTTCTTAACCTAGTCTCAGAATATTTTTTTTTCTTTTCTATTATATTCTAAAATGTGTGAACAATTATTATTCACCAAATAGTCAAAATTTCATTACTTATAAAACATTTTTAATTATTTTACTATAAAAATATTTGATAAAAGCTATGTTTTTCAAAACGCGTGCATACTAGCGCTCTATAACGCCATCTATTAATCACCATCAATCATTTCTTTCAAGGTTCTGGCTTGTTCAAGTATTCTCTAAGGCTTTCTCAAGAGAGGATGTATTTTCGGTAAAAAAAATAATTTTCTACACATTTTTCGATAACCTAAAAACTATAAGTTTCTTAAAAGGCAAGTTTTCAGAGAAAAAATCAGTTTTTATTTATTTTTTATATTGTTCCACCACTTCGAAAAAAATCTTCAGTACAAAACAGTAATATTTTAGCAAAATTTAGTGAGTGACACCTGACACCGGCTAGACCCGTTATAAAAGTAAAGAAATTTCTTTATTAAATAAATTTAATTGATTCTATATATTTTTTAAATGTTCAAATGAGACTAATAGGCCTATTGAAATGTATCTGTATACAATTTTAACGAGAGCCTATTTAGTGTTTGAGATGGCATAACGAATCCTTGGGAGAGTCTTATACATGAAATAGGTCGGCGTTTACATCATTGTCTAGAAACAATGAAATCTTGCTGAGAGAACAAAGCTCAGTAAAACCTAACCTATTTAGGAAGCAGTTGAAACATAAGTCATATGCAATGTGAAGATATATTTTAAGAGTTTAGTGTTTTCAATTAACTTAAAAGATTTTAACACTGTAAGTGTATTTTACAAGGCAGAAACGTTGAAAAAAAATGCTATAATTCACCAGCATATATAAAACAATACAATTTATGTGAAGATCCTAATCCTTATTTTTAAATATGGTGCTCAGGAACTAAACTGGGAAATTCTTATTATAGATAATACTGATCATCTTAGATGTTATTTTTATTTAATTTATAAAACCATACATATTTACATACAATATTTATAAATTATTTACAACTTACATGTTAATTAAAAAACAATAAGAGCATTTATTATGTTTAAATGAATCCATTTAAAAAAAAACTCTAATTACCTTTCGCTAATAACCAATTGTTTTTTGTTGCAGGTATGTATTCGAGATTGGCTTTGTTTCTCAAGTCTGAGTATGTATGAATCATTCCTTTTAATATAATTTTTTTTTAAATATTTCATTCATAAATAGAATAAAAAAAAACTAGTGGATTAATCGTATTGTTCTGAAATTCCCAAGATACTATAACTATTTTTATTTGCAATGAATGATATATTTATTGAGATATATTACAATATGTTTAATAAATAACCACATTCATAAAATGTATAACAAAAAATAAACAGTGGTTGCTAGAATTGACTTGTTAAATGTCTTAGTCATTAGAATAATTCATCATATATTACTTCTTAATAATTGGTTTCTTTATATAAAGTCTTGTGATGAGGCCTAATTTAAACATAAAAATATGTAATGAACAGAATTTTTCAGAAACTTGCCCTACAAAGTTTGTTAGTAATAATTAATTTCAATGAAAGTATTAACTGATAACTCTTCACTAATTATCAATTACGTAATCATTAGATTTAGAAATGTTTAATATAATATTTAGATGAATGAATTGAGTTTTTTTATTTTTTTTTATTTATTTTTTTTATGAATTGTGTGTTTCCAATGTGCAACCGAAATAGATTAAATTGAAAGGCTTAAAACAATATTTCAGAACCCTAAAACGAAAAAACAATGTTCAAACTTTATAAAAGTAACAAATAAAAACTACAAAAGTAGAAAATAAAAACATTTTCTTTTAATAATTGAAAGATATTTAACCAATGAATTCACATTTTCCGTCCGCCGAAGTTTCCTGATTGTTTTTCTGGGGATGTGCTACCCTTGAATGGTGACATACCTTGGGTCTGTGTTATAAAGTTTGCGTACGTCTTTAGTTCTGTTCTGTCCATACGCGATCCTCTGATAGTTTGGAAGTTGTGTTGGAGCATATGACCGATTCTTAGATTTCTATTCATAGACGTATGAGTACAAAAAAAATAGCATTACAAGTGTTCTACCTGGTTTCTTAACGCTAAGCGAATAAGTCTATCGTGACTTTATTCCAAACTTTTGTCCAGTCAGACTTGATGTAGGCCTGATGTTATTTTTGCCAAAACGTCGGGATGGAGTAAAACGAGCCTTTTAAATTGACGTGTTTCATCTCCCTGATTGATTCCAAACTCCGAACACCTGTGTGTTAATATTTGTTGAATATCTTCGGAGTTTCCTTCAACTGTGTGACGACGGATTTAACCAAGATGAGATCGATAGTTGAAGACGATCCTGTAGCTTAGCAGCCTTTGCATGATAATGCCACCGTGTAAAGACCCCCTTTATGAGGTGCTTTGCGCAAGCTGAGTACAGACGAGGAATGCCAGACCGGTTTCTGCCCTCCTCGAAGGATGAGGGACCCTCTCTGTAATATTCCTCCTTCATCTTGCAATTACTCTCAATTTTAGTGCTTAAAATGTAAGCTATACCATAGTATAGCTCATAAGTATAATACTCATAAGTATTTGTCAAAAAAAACTTTATTCAGTAATATTACAATTCGTTCTAATTACGACTTCAATAATAGTGTTAAATTACAACATTATAGTATGAATTTAGAAAAAAAAAAGTCAATAGATTATGTACAAAGTTTATGAACGTCTAAAAAGCAAGCAAACCTATACGCAAGCCACAAACATGCTGAAATTGAGTGAAGAATCAATCTAGCCTGTTCCTGAACTCCAATATGTTTACAAGTTAAGAGGTCTCGGGGCCACTGCCGTTTCAACCTTTAGGGAGATGGCAAAGATGTGTGGAGCTAGATAGTGATTCAGCGAAAGGATTAGCATGATGAATGAGGGTTCTGATGGAATTTTGATGAAATAAGGTCTTAAATAAAATGTAGATCGTGGTGTGAGGTATGGTTGCTAAAAGGAAGAAGAGGAAGGCTTGGATCAGAGGACTTGAAATTGAAAGGATTGGATGCGTTTGACGTTAGAAAATTTGGCTGTCCCCCAGAAGTTGCTGTCCATTGGTCCAGATCAGTACTGACTTGTAAATTAGCACTTTGTTTTCAATAGAAAACGGACATTTTCTGTTCAATATTTTGTATAATTGGTCAAATTGTCGGTTAAGTTCTTGTCATTTCAGGCTAGTATACGTTTTCCAAATTTTTTTTTGTCTTTAAGGAAGACAAGATACTGGACTGAGAAAGATGGTATGGCGAGAAAGAAGCGGAGTGATGTTAGAGTGAACTGGAGGGCCAATATAAAGTAATAAGAATTGACTTAAAGAAATATAATTAAGCTATGAGATATAAATGAGTCTTGATAATGATAAAAAGACTCTGAAACGTGTGATATTGAATAAACTTAATTTTTTTTTTTAAATTGAATAAACATAAAGGAGCGGTGTGACCTAGCAGATAGAGCATTAGGCTACTATTCTCCGGATCCCAGGTTCAAATCCCGGCTGAGGCAGCATTATTTATTCTGTTATTTCAGCCGTGGAGCGACCCTAAGGTATGGAGACCCTCCTGCGTCACATCCAGCCTCTATAAAGTAGGTACACGAAATTGGGGGGAAAACCTGGCTGCTGAGAGTGATTTAGGCTCTATCACTACCTTGTACGGTCGTTAGCAGTGAAACAGTTAAAAGGTATACTTTTTTTTTATGGATCAAAAAAAATATTCATATACCTACAATTTAATTCTTTTATCTAAATGCTTTATATCATATAACGATAACAGACGGAATGTCTCTCTCTTCTAGACGTCAAAGATAATAATTAACTAATTGCATAATGAGCTAATTATCCACGTCAACGACAAGTCAACCATATCTTAATTTGACTTCCTCCGTTCCCTTATTCAGAAGAACAACACCCATGTGTCTACTCAGGAGTTTAGGTTCAATTTTTGAAGAAAATAGATACAAGTTTGTTAAAGAACAAGCAATTTTAAACGGTTGCTTACATTTTAACCAATGGTTTCCAGACAAGAACTCGGCAAACTCTCCAGACAAGGCTTACTCAAAGAATATTATCAACTCCCCGGAGAAAAGACAATGACCGAGTGGTTTCTATTACCCCTTCGATACATAAGTCACGACTTTAATAAATCCACGCAGCAGTAGACAGGGATCGAAGCTATTAATCAGTATCCTAAGGCTACGATTTGTTTATTTTGAAGTCAATCTATCCTTTACAATAATCGACTAAATTTATTTCTGTTGGAAACGAGTAATTACTGATCAATGATTATCATGTCGTAGTTTGCTATGTATTTTATTTGGATTTGCTTTTCGATCGTTCCGATTAGAAAAGAGCAATCAAATTTAGTGGAAAATTTGTCAACTGTCTCCCAAAAAAAGATTAGATAATACAATCGTTGAAAAACTCCACAGATAAAATATAAAGCTGATTATATAACGTTTTAGACGGAGTGTCAATCAAGAGGATATTAATCCCTGATAATTTTAATCTAAAGAAAAAAAAAATGTTTAATTGCTGACAAAAACGTGCTCGCAGAACTGTACTGAACTCGAAGAAGAGCTTCAAGGGGTATCTCGGTGTGGATATTGGGGAAGTAGCGGGCTGAGAGAAAATATAATACATGACTTTCCAGATATCATCCACCGCCATATGAATAGTACACGATAGGGGGCATGCATACAATGTGGTAAATGTTTTTGGAGTTTTTTATTTTTTTTTTTTTTACCATTTGTAAGAAAAATCGCTGCAAATTATTACACAGTGGTTTATTATTTCCATATAACAATATTAGGGTATAACTGTTTATAAAGCTGTAGATAGGCAATTAAGTAATATGAAAAGCAATAAATAATTCGAAGGAAAATGGCATATCACCACTCCTAATTTCTAAACCCTATATCTCTGCTAGTTCTTAACCAATTTCAATGATTCTTTTTTCACTTGGCAAAAAATTGGTATTTATTTATTTATCAATTAAGAAAAGGGGATTTTTTTATTCGTTATTCGGGTTCTACTCATCTTGAAACGTGAACCCCAAAATTTTAAAGGGGTGATTTTTATGGTCGATTACGTAGTTTCATTATCGAAAAATATTTATACTAGACTGAGTTACTATTTCCTACTGTTTTCTTTTCTTTTGATTTTTATTAAAATAATTCTAATAAAATTTCTTTATTCCTGATTGAGGGGAGGTAAGTTTTTTGATCGATTACAAAGGTTCATTATTGAAAATAAAATTAATAATTAAAAAAACAAAACAATGTTATTATATTATATGATTATTGTACGAATTATTAAAATCATTTTTAAAATTTTTTTTTTTTTTTTTTTGTGGAGAAAGATGTGGAGTGTGAAATATATATTGAATAACAACGAATAAGGATAATTAGGCATTGTTTAATGAGTTGGCTTAATTGTTTAATTGTTTGGAGTTGTTTAATTGAGTTCAATTATGTTTGAAATAATTGTTAATAATACAAATATAATTGTGGATAAATTAATTATGTGAACAAAATAATGTTTTAACAATTGTCTGATGTAAATGGATGAAGTATGTTGTTTACAATTAACCAACCCCATGTATTTGGGCTGCATAATGTTTATTTATTTAATTAATTAAGAATTTTTCTCTATTGTAATATGGTGTAAGATAAACAACCCAACGCTGTTGGGCAACACTGCTTCAAAAAGTGTTTTTTTTTTTCTGTTTAAACCATTTTATCTTAACAATATTTTGTATTTTACTCATTCATCGCGATGGAGGAGTTATTTTTTTTTTTTATTTTGGAATGGACGTTTACGTTGTCTAACGTTCTCATTAAGGAATCAACTTAAGATGGGCAGCAGATTCTAAATAAAAATTCACTTTTACCAAAGTATTCCTTTTTCACATAGTTTCTTATTTTTGAGGATTTCGTTGAACATGGAAACAATCCGCTCTGACCATGTGTCAAAATCAGTTGGAAGCGCTCGAGTTCGCGTATTTTGGAATATTCTTTGGTATATTTAACATTAATTTATGCAAATCTGTACGATACTTTAGTCTATATATTTTTAAGTCTATTTGTATTAAGTTTTCACTAAAAATTTTGTACTCGATATATGTCTATGGTTGATAAATAATGTTGCTTCGTGAACATTTTATGAGATAGTCCTACTTTTTAATTACATGAACAAACAGTAATATTTGGCAAAAAAGCAGCTTTTTGAACGGAAAATGCATAACTGGAAAACTGTGGCTTGCCACATTCTTCATAAACAGTATATTAGTTATTTTTGCATTACTTTTTAATTTATGGTTCTAGGACCCACAGGTTCTGCTACTAAAAATAAAATAAGTAAAGCTGATTAATTCCTAAAGAAATCCATAAATACGGTAACTATAAAGAATTAATAACAATGTTTATGAACTGATCCATATCTTCAAAATGGTATTACGTTATTCCTCCGAATTCGCTTAAAAAATACAGATCTCTTGGCAGTAAAAGAAAAATCTACCCTCGCCTTTTTTAGCTAGTGATTGATCGTTCTAGACTTTTTTGGCCTTTCACAAAACTCCCAAGCATACTTTTCCCTGCTTGAATATCCTTATTTTTAGTAGAAAGACTAGTTCTAAAAGACGAGGGTCACCTGAGGTGTTGTGGATTGCCAAGAACCCGCTCGTTCAATCCGGGAAGGTGGAACTAAGACTTTTTAATGGGAATAAAAAATCCTTATTTGTGCCATCCTTTGGAGGAAACATAAAAAGATAGTATGTACTCGTTAAAGATCCCTACCCTTATTCATCCTGGATAGGAAAAAATTATTAATCCCTCTGTAGCATCGTACAATTAGCCACAGCAGCATAAAGTGTTGTTAAATGAATAAACAAACAAACGTATCGATCGCTTACGGATTTTACAAAATGAAAATTAAAACGAAAGCGGTTATTTTTTATTGACTAGCCTATCTTCTCCTATAAATAGGAGGTCGTTGACAGAGACTATAGAGGTCTGGCAGAATGTCTAGGCAGGTTACCATCTAAGGCAGTCGATGGCATCAGCGTCCATTGTTTCCTCCGGAAGTCTTCTCCGATTAAGTATTCCTTGGCCGAGCTGGCTCCTGAGGAAGCGGGACTTCCGTGTGAGATCTATAGCGCAGTCGGTCCTCTAAGACCTTTTTCTGTTCCAATTATAAGTTTATAACGAGATGTTCAAACTTTTACCAGGTTATAAGGAATAAGGGTGTACTGCTAGCTGTATATTTCTTGTTCAGCCGAAAAATAAGCACCTGAAATGTTTATCTTGGCAAGAATAAGAAAATTTAGTTGTTAAAACAAACTCCGAAGTAAATTTGGAGAGAAAGTAACTCAGGTCATTAAATACAGCTTAGGAACAGTTCTTAGTATCTGTAGCTGGTTAAGGCGCCAGAATTTTAAAAATGTGTTAAGGAAAGGATACCAGCTATTGCACGTTGAAATTCTTAACTTGGTGAAGGACTAGGGGCTGCTTTGATTTGTTGAGAAATATTTGTAATAAAACTTAAATCGCTTATTATGAACATTCGGCATATTTTAAAATCTCTACATAATGGTACGATAGAAGCTCTAAGGCACTGGACTAAGACAAAGTTTCCGTAACCTTTTTCGATTCGGGTTCAAGTATTATAATTAAATGAAATCCTTAAACTAATCTCCATACCAGTCTCTAATAAGACCTATAACTTTTTATTTATTATTTATCTTTATTTTATTTTTATTATTACTCTATTTTCATGTAATTTCATTTCAATGTAATTTCATTTTAATGTAATTTCACATAACTTCACTTATATATAAGTAAGTATGCAGGAATGCAGTCTTAAGAATATTTCTACTGTCTTCATCGAGACTTTTTTTAATATCAATGAATAAAAATTGTTTTTATTAGTCAAAAATAAAATTAAATAAGATCTTTGGCCCGTATGGATAAAACTCCGCTCCTACTCTAATCCATTAGTTTCTAACCTTGCTTCCCCTTCAATTCCTGATAATCTACCGAGGCGTCTGAAAATGAGATGGCCTCGAGACCTTCTTGTATAGACTCACTACTAAAAAGTGCTGTAAATGGGCAGTTTTTCTTCATGTTTATTTCATGTGTTTTATCATTTATCAGCATATTTACTTGTATTTTATACAGTTATAAATTTCAATAAAAATATAATAAACAAAAAAATAAAATAAGATCTATGAAATCCAGATTCGATGAAATAAAAAATAAATAAGGAATTACAGATATTACAATATTTTGATGCATAAAAGCCATGCCCTATATTTTATAGAAAATAAAAAAATATTTTTTTTTTATTCATATTTACACCTAAACTTACCAAACCGAATTCGATTTATCACATTAAAAAATTACATAAAGGGCTTCCAGCTAATTCTAGTATGTAAACGATAAAAAATGCCTCTTTCACGTAATGATGATCAGTCGCTGTAAAAATGAATATTTATCCTTGCGGATGTGCTATGAATGGGATGATATCGAAATAATAAAAACTTTTGTAATTTCTAAACATATATCATAGATGGATATGATCGAATAGGCGTATGAATCAGTGTTTTTTTCTTACTATTAAATTATTAAAATAAACCAAGAATAATGTTTTTTTGTTTACAGTAAAAAACAGATAGACCGTGGCTGTGTGGATGGATATTACATTGAGTTTTTTCAACATATTCGTTATTTTGTATTTTTTTTTTTTACTCTAAAATTATTGTTGATATTTTACAGCAACGTAATATAAACAAATGAGAAATTCTAGTGAATTTCTGTTTTTTGTGAATCATGCTCATTAAAAAAAAAAATCACTAGAGGGGTCCCTTGAATGTTGACTTTTGAAAGGAAAAAAAAATCTAGAAAGTCTTAAACGCTGCTCTCAGCGCTATATAAACATGCAGTAATGTATGCATACCATTGTCTGTTAGCTCTTGTCAAACATTACATAATGTATTGTGTTCCTTTATTTTTATCCTATTCATAAGGACGCGCGGTATCCTGGTGGGAGTTTTCACTTTCCTATGCTGTAAATAAGAAGAGTTTAATTTAATACTTGTAAGTTAGCTTTATTGCCTTGGAAAGGACTGTCCAAGAGGTTTGAGGGTATTATAGGGCGGTTTGAACTTAACACTTTAGCTTAGCTGAGCTCTAATTCTAAGTTAAAAGTTTAAAAGCATTTTTCTAACTTTAAAAAAAGTTTAGTCTAGTGTGATATCAATAAGTTATCCATAAATTGAGTCAGTGATAGTGAATATTAATAACATTTCGCTAAACTTAGTCTTCATCGGGAGCGGCGTGGTCTAGCAGATAGACGCTAGTCTACTGTGCTCCGGGTCCTGGGTTCGAATCCCGGCTGTGGCGGAATATTATGTGTTCTATTATTTCAGCCGGGGGGAGGGGGAGAGGGACGAATCTGGGGTATGGAGACCCACCTGGGGCACACCAGCTTCTATAAAGTGTGTACCCAAAAATGAAGAGAAACCTGGCGGCTGAGCGTGATCTCCGCAGAATCATCTCATTGCACTGCCGTTGGCCTAGAAACTGTACGAATCTCTACATGTACTGAACCCAAAACTCTTCATGGGTTTAGTGGTACAGGTTGTTGTTTTTTTTTTTTTTTTTTTTGTTTTTTTTTTTTGTTTTTTTTTAGTATTCGGCCAAATTTTCAAGACATCCATTTTAATATTGATTTATTGGATAAAATACAAGAAATTTGATACTGTTTTGAGGGTTAGTACGAGCTTATTATATGTAAATGGTTAGTATTGAATCAGACATATGTATGCCTGATACCAAAGGTAACTAAAAGCAAAAATATATATAATTACAGGTGGATAAAGGTGTTTAATATGACTCAAAAGATTTGGATTTGGTGTTTTTTGTTGGAGATATGTAAATTAGGAGTATTCGGGTTTCGTTTGAAATGCAAAATAATTTTTATTCTGGGACGTTTTGTCCCCTAAGATAAACTACAAAGATCAGAAAAGGTCCAATTTCTTTGGATTCATTTCGAAAAAATAAATAAGTAACCAACTAATAAATATTAAATTAATAAAATTAAAATAATAAAAGATATGAATAAAACAAATATTAACGTAATGACTTTATTTTCTCATAATTAAGGCAAGACAGTTTACATGTGTGCGGAGAATTGATAGTTTAAGAGGTGGAGAAATAAGTTGAGGTGGAGATGGTTAATGAGTTCTAAAGAATGGTAGCATGGATGATGAAGGACTTTTCAAAGGGACCAGTGTTTCGAGAGAGTACAAGTAAATAGGTAGTTTGAGATTCTGAATTTAGGGGATGTACGGAAGAGCGAGCGATGAGGAAGTTAAATATATGGGAAGGTTTTCGTTTTTTTCAGGGTCAGAATAAAAAATACCAAGTAATTATTTTATTAGGGAATCAGGATAAAGCAACCCTTGATCAGAATAAGTTAGGGAGGCGGGGAATGAATCTTATAAAGATTCAATCAATCTCTTTAGCCTCATCTCGTTTTCCTCTGAGATTCCTCCCTAAACAAAGCGTTGTTTCCAAAATATACTTGGAACTTAAGGATTTGCAAGGCCTTTTCTGTTGTTACTGTTAGTGTCACGGAGTAAACAAGAATAAGTTTCGTAGTGTTATAGAATATATTCCATATTTATTCTATGCTATGAAGAAAAAAAAAATATATATTTTGGACAAGGTGATGGAATCTAATAGAATGCGCATGAAAGCAATGATGGAATATGGGACATATAAGTCAAAATTATAAGGTAGGAAATGTTATATATTCGATGGCTAATGGTTTTTCAACCGTATTAGTGGCACACAAAAAGATAATTAGGGCATGTTCGTGTCATAACCTACGCCGAGGCGCGCCTATCGTTACGTCTACTGTAACTAGCGCACCTGGACAAGGAGTCGGAAAAAAATGTAGCTATAATAGGCGCAGATGAGGAACCAGAAATAACATACGGAAATTAATGGCTTACAGGAATAGTTGTGCAGCGAGAAAGGAAAAAAGAAAGCTGTAAAGAGCGGAGACAAACAGATGGCGACATAGCCATATGGAACCCCTGCTATATTTGGCTCTCTTACGTATTGTCATTATTTAAACACAGCCTCCGGCCACTCTCGTCTGTGTAAACTTCCTCTTTCTTATGGTGCCGGTCCGAGGGGATCCGGATAAGGCGAAACCACTGCATCTCAACTCGTCTAGGCGGCATGTAGGAAGTGCACGAAACAGGAAGGACTTGCATCACAATAATTAGTGTTGTACATTATCAACTTTCTCATAGGGGTCGAAGTAGGAAGAGCTATCAATCGAGAGATTAACCCAAGGTAGGACTTTATATCAGTAATCACGCATGGTTTGATCCTCAGTCACTCAAGTAAAAGTCAACATTTCTACCATCAGGAAAATAACCGTGCTTAACGCGTTGAAAAGTTTTTTTTTTTTTCAGGGTGCATGAACCCATTTTACAGCCGAATTAAAAGGAAAAGATATTGCATAGTATTGATATATGATATTAAATTGTAAAAAAACTATCCATTCATTGGGAAATCCAATGTCCAGAGAATCTTCAGAACTCGTAAGAGAAAGGAATTGATTGATAGAAAATGGTGTAATGTGTGTGGGAACATCTATTCTGGGACAGATCAGAAGGGCACGGAACATTAAAGTCTTTAATGATTTTATGTAATGATAAGGTACGATTATAATAAGATTTATGTTTCAGTGGAGCCACAAAGCTGTACCCAGTATGTGAAAATACTGGAACAGTTTTGACTGTTTTAATACTTTAATTTGTGATAACTATTTATGTTTATAGTTTGAATTTAACAATTACTTTTAAGAAAATTTCAATATTATTTCGATTCATTAAATGCTAGGACTTGAAATAAACACCCGCATGCGTGTTAACGAACAAAACTATTATCAAACAAAACTATCATCAAACAAGGAATGAAGCAAAAGTTGATGAAAAACAAAAATTATAACGTTCTGATTCCCTATTATTACAAAACTTATAACAGGTTTCCCCTGTTGTGTAGTGTGTAGCATAACAGTATTGTATTTTCAAGATCACGAGGTCGAACCCGACAGATGGCTCTAGGTTTTTTAAAAGGAGTAAAAATCCTAGGTTATGCTTTCCTTCGGAAGGGATAACCTATTACGTATTTAAGCCTGAATAAGCTAGTATGTATTTAATTAATAAAATAACGAAATTACTTGCTTACTGAAGAACTTTTATTGCTAATGATGTAAGTTAGCATACGAAGCTGCCACTTAAGAGGAGAAAGTAGGAGGATGCTAAGACCATTTGAGAATAACCGCCCCGAATTTAGAAGTGAACCTTCGCAGATGAATGATCAGACTAGTTTGTGTCCAAGTCGGCGAACAATGAATGGTGCTTCTCAGTAAGAGCATTATACGATGATAAATCAGTTGATTTGTATGTTCTAGAGCAGAGGAATCATCTGCATACAATGGGTCCATGTCATTTCTCCCAGTAACGATATCAGCTATTAGGTCTATTTTTATACCTTAAAAGGTCTTCAAGAAACAAACCAACTGTTGATAGTTGGCAAATCAAAAATAGAAAGTTATTCGATATAACTATTTTACTATAGGTGAAATATCTTGGATTCGGTTATTAATTAACTATGTATTTCATAAATAGGTAAATGAAAGGAAATGAGTCATGATGTGTATTAAATATCGCTATACACGCTCTAGGCCTTCAGATTTATACACAACGTCCCAACAATCTGCACATTTTGACAGATCGTTTCTTATCCGATCCTCAATTCTATAGAATTCTATTCTTCTTTCTATCCGTCACTCCAACTCTCTTCCTACCTTCAAATCCCGCTTATTCATTCATCTCATGACCATCCAGTCATAAGAAAATTGTAAATAAGATTCTATTTTATTTTATTATCTACATATTTGCGTATTTCTGTTTTCGATTAGTTTTAGTTAATATGTTTATAAATAATTAATAACTCCAAGACTCTGAAGCCTAATTTATATATTATACGAATGTTATTTTAAAGGGACTTGTGCCAGGATATTAAAGAATTTATTTATTATTTAAAAATTTGACTTTCCTTTTGTTTATATTGTAAATATTGTATGAATGAGATCCAGTAGCACTATTATTATTGTCTATAATAACAAATTGTAATATATACGAATAAAAAAAAATAAAATAATTATTTAAAAAAATATACACATGTGCTATGTATGTTGTAAAAACACTCTAAAAAAACTTCACATGTTAAAGCTTATTTTTATTAATCACGCATTTTATAGTCGATATTGAATATTTCAGTCTGTAGATACGATAAAATATGTGTTGTTTTATAAGTCTAGACAATCGTTGATTACCTTAAAGCAGGACAATTCTTACTACATGCACAAATAAAGAATTTTTTAATTGTCAAATAGTATATAGTACATTTATATGTAACAAAACTGAACCATCACATTTTTTTTTTTTTTTTTTTTTTTTTTTTTTTTTTTTTTTTTTTTTTTTTTTTATCTTCCAACGCAGCATAGTTAGCATAACAGCCTGTGGTTAGCATAACAGCCTCCAGCATAGTAAACATTTTTTTCTACCATTATTCGGGAAGAAGAATGGATAGCTGTAGAGACACTTAACTAATAACGAAATAATGAAGACAAACGCCTGCAATCTGAGCTCTCTTAGATTTCGCAATCTCAGCAACCCAATTATTATCAACAAATGCCACAAGTTTCCTACGTTTTAGTCTATATTTATAAAAGGAAGTATCATTTCACTTAGTTTTATGACCATCGCAGTATTTAAAAACGCTGCAAATTATTATACAGTGGTTTATTATTTATAAACAACTATATTAAGGTATAAGTGTTTATAGGGCTGTTGTTAGGCAATTAGCTAAAATGAAAAGCAATCAAGAAATTTAAAGAAAACGGGTATATAACCACTGTTGATTTCAAAACGCAATATCTCTGCTAGTTCTGAACCTATTTGAATTATTCTTTTTTTCATTTTGTAGGAAATTTAATTATCTATGAAAAAGCACTATGGACATACACAAATTTATTTATTATTTAGGAAAAACTGATTTTTTTTATTTGTTATTCGGATTCCACGTATCTTGAATCGTAAACACTCAAATTTTGAGGGGGGTGGGGGGATAATTTGTTTGGTCGATTACAAAGGTACATTATTGAAAATAATAAACAAAAAATGACTAAAGTTATTAATCTAAAATTTTAAACATCTAAAAAATTTTTAAATTTTAATTTCACTCTTCTATATATTAAATATATAGGAAGGAAAAGTATTGCGATCGTGAAAATGTTTGAACTCCAGTTTTCAATGGAAATACATGTTTTAGGGTCCCCTGAGTCCAAATGATCAAGTCCCGCAAAAAGGTCTGTGTGTCTGTCCGTGTGTGTGTGGTAAGTCCAGCGCGGAAACTAAAAGTCCTATAAAACTGAAATTTCATATTTAAGTCAACTATACGCCCGTGATGCTACAGCAACTTTTTCATCAAAATCAGCTAACCAGAAGAGCCACTTTAAACCATGTATTTGGACCTTTTTACGGTTTTCTCAAAAATGGTTCCGACGATTTTGATTAAACGCACTATATCGATGTAAAATTTAATAGGCTTCAACATCATGTAGGTTTCATTCTGATTAAAATAGTCGGGCAGGGCTTAAATGCCCTTTTCAATATTAAATGCTTAAATTTTCTTCCTCTAAAGTACCTTTAATTTTGTATATTCTATAAAAATAACCATATTATCTTGTTAGCATTGATAAATAACAGTAAGCGAATTTGAAAAACAACTAAAGGATAAAACTGAAAAAAATATTTTTTTAATGTAATTTTTATTTTTGAACATAAGAGCAGTAATATACATGTGTAATATACCGTTGGAATGCTAAAGATTTTAGAAAAAAAATATTATCTTATACACGAGCTTGTGAAAGTTAATAAATAGTGATGAAAAGCCGATAAAACTAACTGATGATTTTAGATAATAATATAATAGATTTTTTAATAAAACACATGTTTCTATAGAAATTCAATTTGATTAATTTTTTAATAGTTTTACCAGTTTTTATCTCTCACTGTATATGAAAATTCTTTGATCGATTTTTAAAACGGAGGTAAGTGAAAGTCGTGTGTAGCCCGCACCAGATTTTTTAAAAAAATGTTTAGAGGTATTTTAACTTTTAGTTCATTTTGATTATTTAATTTAATTAATTGTACTTTAAGACTCTAAAGCCCCCTTTTATTTACTGTAATATTATTTTAAAGGGACTTGTCCCAGTATAAATAAAGAATTATTATTATTATTATTAGTAAAATCCTATTCTGGTAGATCTCGTCAAGTATCAGCCGATGGATGCGAGACCTCGAAGAGGGCTTGGGCGTCATTAAATGGAGACAGGCCAGAAATAGGGAGGAATAGATCAACATCGTTAAGAAACCTCCCTTCTGTAGTGCAACTTTGTAAACAATACTTGTATGGACAGCGTCATGTTCCTACCAACTGAATGTAGATTCAAACATGATAATGGTAAATGAAATGGAGTGAAGGTCGAATATTAAAATGTTTCATAAGAGGAACATGTAATATGTAACTTATGTTATATATTAATAATAAGAGCTAAACCTTTGCCTTAAGAGAAGCTCCCCTATAGAGACCTTGTGCCAGAACGCCATAGAGATAAGATCCCAGCGATAGATATCTATACAACACCACGAGGCCATTAAGTTCTCCCAAGATGTCCCTCACTCCTTATGCCTCCTCCATACTCCCCAGAACCTATCTACCGTCCACGGCATTACACATTCACCACCTGGACCTCTCTTTCTCTCGATGAATTTTTAATCCGGGCTACTGCTCTGGGAATTTAGGTCCTGGGAGGCGGAGAGAGTTTCCTCTGTTGCTTCTTTTCTATCTTTAAATTGCTTATGACATATTCATGAGCGCCCGCGGCTAAGTGCTTTCTAGGGCTTCCAGAGGGAAGTTGAGTAACTATAAGTCGCAATAAAATAGTTTTGTCCGCAACAAGGCACTACGTTTTGTATCACGGCTTAGAGTCAAAATCATGAAATGAAAAACTTCACTAAAGTGCCTTAAGAATAAAATAAAAATACAAAATTGATGACCGGAACCATGTAGTCATACCTGTCACAGCTGACAAAAACTAGGGTTGGAACAAACTCTCGCTCTGATTAAATCATCTGATATTTTAATTAAAATTTATTTAAAAATAAGAGAGGTTACAAAACATTGGTTTTATGTGTTATTGATTATATGTGTGATTATATTTGTCTTGTTCAATTAATGTTACGTGTTTGTTCTGTTAGTTTAGTTTTGTTTTATTAATGAATATTGAAACCGTAGGGGTAAGTTTATTTCGGATATTTAGTTTTTTTTTTGCTTACAGTAAACGTTATAAATTTGATGTATTATAAAATTGTATTGTGACCTTTTAGGTTCAATTACCTGGTGTTTCATTTTTGGAAAATAAAGAAGTTTCAAGACAAATAAATGGTTACTAACTACTCATCCCCCCTCCACTGGGCTAGCCTTGTTTGTTTATTTATTTAACGTCACTTTATGCTACTATGGCTAATCGGACGATGCTACAGTGGGAGTCCTAAATTTTGCCTATCCAGGTTTTATTAGGATAGGGATCTTTAACCAGTACCTGACATCGCACAGGCTCGGGACCACCTTTTAACGTTCCCTCCGAAGGACGGCGTAACTAAGGATTTTTTACTCCCATTAAAAAATCCTAGGACCACCTGCGGGTTTGAACCCGTGACCTTTAGCATGGGAGGCTGTTACGCTAGCCACCCAGCTACAAGTGATCCCTAGGGCTAGAATAATTGAAATAATATAAACACAAAAAATAAATTATTATTTTCTAGCTTCTGCGGTTTGAGGTTATTGTCTGTTTGGCTGGGAAAGGAGAAGGTGGTTAAAAAGGAGCGATTTAATAAAGTAGGAGGCAGTTTTTGCATGACGGATCTCAGGAGGGATAGAATTCCAAAGAGAGGTTGCATTGGCTAGAAAGGACTCGTCGAACTCAGCAGTACGGTGAGAAGGAGGGTAGAGGTCAAAAAGACGGGATCTGGTAGAACGGGACTGAATTGATGATTTAAATCGAAGGGATTGGAAGAAATAGCTGGGACGCTGAGTTATGATAACCTGATAGAGGAAGGAAGCTAAGGAAATACTTGCATCTGTAACGAGAAAAAAAACATCTTAATTCGGCGTGATACTGGGCTATATGCGTGTCTCTGTTGATACCGAATAGTAATCGTATTGCACAGTTCATAATACGCTATATCATGAGGAAGATTTGTATTATTCTGTTAGGCATATAGTAGGAAACATTCAGTAGCTCAACTGGTTTAGAACAGTCCATCAGAAGATAACATTCAAGAATACTGGAATAATATCTAGTACTTGATTAGTTACAGTTGGTTTGTATTGAGAATACGAGGTGGTTAAATAGGAGCGATTTAATAAAGTAGGAGGCGGTTCTGGCATGACGGATCTCAGGAGGGATAGAATCCCAAAGAGAGGTTGCATTTTTATGTACAAATCGTATTGCACAGTTCATAATACGCTAAATCATGTTTGACTGCATTTTTAATTAATTTTAATTGAAAGTAATATAATAATGTAGAATAGAATAGGAAAAAGATTAATCTTGGACTTTGTCCTTTAATAATAATATAAATCTTACAAATAAAGATACTACATCTGGCCAGAATACACTGAATAGATTGCATTATTTACAGGTGAAGGAGGCAGAGACAGAAATTTATATATTAAAAAAACAAAACATAAAATAAATAAACACATTAGAATGAATAAAATAAAAAAATAATCTTCAGTCATTATAATGATTAAGCACTTTTCTAGTCCAAAAAATAATTTAAAATCAACAAGCGTCTGTTTGGGATAATAAGTGTTGGAAAAAGAGATATTTAAATGTGGTTGAGGAAGAAGCATGACGTATATTGGAAGGAATGGAATTCCAGAATCCAGTGGAACGGGCAAGAAAGTAGACTGAAGATTTAAATTGAAGGAAACTGGGACATATGAATGATGCTGGGATTCTTTTGTTTAGTAGAGGAAATGGCCCAAGGAAGAACTGTCCAAGTGAGGAGGGCAGGACCTAAAGTAAATTGGACCTTTTAAGTTCTAAAATGAACGAAAAGCAATAGATTATAGATAAATACAAACATGGTGTACTGTTTTTCCAAATCAGAGAGAAATTACGTTTTTTTCTAGAAACATTCAAGTTCGATGTTCAAGTATATATCAAAAGATGTAGCCAGAAGTTTTTCCTTCAAACGAATACATCCCTGTTTACTTAACATTCCTCTTTTCATCAATACGTCTTCAAAGCGAAAAAACTTTATTTAACTTTCGACGAAATGCAAACGAAATTTCATTGGAAGAAGCCTGTTCTTAAAATACTTTTAAAAAACAAATCTGAAAGATCAATTCTGTATAACCCTTCCGTTCGCTGAAATGAAGACGAGTAAACAAATGGGGAAACCACGGATTCCTAAACAAGTTTCTTGTCGACATGGGTCATACTGAACGGCGGTTTATTTATGTTACAATATGTAATAGAAAGTGGTCGTCTAAATATACCATAATATAAATAAACATTATTAATCTGGTGTCAACACATTTTTGTAAATAAATGCAAAAGAGATATTAGCAAAATAAATATATAAATACTTAAACAAACAACAAAGTGGTGTAGCTCCAATATTATTTTCATTGAAAAACATTAAATCATTAATTTGATTTCTCAATTTGCTTAATATGTAATTAAAATCCAGTTGCTCCTAATCGTTTATATCGTTCAATATTTATATTTACTAGCTAGATTTATGTTAGATCTGATACATAAAAAAGAACTATGGGTCTAAAAATTTACGTAATAATTACATAAGGTTTTATTTGTAAAATATGGTTTAAATAATTTATGCATTATCAAATAATAGCAGTTTCTTTGACTTCAGTTTGCCTATAATTATAATCATTATTTAAATATAATTATTTGCCAAACTTTAATCATTTAAATTGTCGTTGTAAGATATAGATATTTCCGATTATTTGATTTTCATAAATACTCATTCATATATTAAATGTGGTTTTGTATCATTTTATTACTTTTACTTACACATATATAAAATATGGGCAAATATTACTTTAGAAAAAGGTCTGTGGTTGTGTTTATGTGTGGTAAGTCGAGCCCGAAAACAATAAGTATTATAAAACTAAAATTTCATATTTTAGAAGCATATATACCCGAGATGTAACAGCAACTTTTTCATCAAAATCGGCCAACCAGAAAAGCCACTTTATACCATGCATTTTGAACATTTTTACGATTTTCTCAAAAACGGCTTTAACGATTTTGATTAAACTCGGTATATCGATGTGTAATTTCTTGGGCTTTGATATCAATTATTTTTCATTGTGATTGAAATACTTTCACACAGCTTTAATACTGAATTTTTGAATTTTCTTCCTTCAAATTATTAGCATTGATAAAAAAACGGCTAAATATGCAAAACGAAAGAAATTTATTAACGACTAAAGGAGAAAATAGCAATAATATTTCTGTTGGTAATATTTTTTTTTAATATAAAATTAGTAATATTGATGTATAATATATCGTTGGAAAGCTGGAGATTTCAGGAAAATAAAACAAATTATTAAAGTAGATTTCGGGCTGAATAAATTCTTCTATAAATACTCAATTTTATTTCATCAGCATGACGTTTCGGAATATTCTCCCATCTTCAGAAGTCTTGTTATATATTCGGAACTCCCAGCATTTTCACTAATACACAAAAGTCCAAGAATTTTCAGTTAAGGACAAATATCTGAGCAATACTCTTGCTCAGATCTGATGTTTTTAAATATTGACTTCATTTTTACTAATTTACCTAGTTGAATGTGTGTATTAGTGAAAATGCTGGGAGTTCTGAATATATAACAAGACTTCTGAAGATGGGAGAATATCCCGAAACGTCGTGCTGATGAAATAAAATTGAGTATTTATGGAAGAATTTATTCAACCCGAAATCTACCTTAATAATTATATGAGATCTTCCGTGGTTTAGAATATATTGATATAAAAAAAAATTATATAAAAATGCGTGGAATGAAATTTAACGTGATGAACAGGGTATGAACTAATGTGATTATTGTACGTAACAATTTTATATTGTTCAATCTAAAATATATTTTCCTAACAAAACGCAATATGATTCTTTAAAAACTTTTATAAGTTATAACTTTACTTATTGAAAGTGTTTTTTTGTTGTTGTTTTTTTCCAAGATTACGTTAGGATATTCTGGTTTTACACCATTTACTACAGAGAAAGATAACTCAGGTGGTTAAGACACCTGAAGAATCCACACACCCAATAAAGTAAAAACATTTGATTACTGAACTGAGGTTTTCTTTTCTCAAATAAATAGACGAAACAAATTTATTTATTTGTTATTCCGCATCTACCCTTAACATATTAATTGTGTATTATTATTCAGATTTTTATATATTTTATCAGACTGTTGTATTTTATATATTACATTAGAAATCAGACAAATTTTAGCCCTGAGTTTAATAATTTTTTTGCTCCAGCAGGACCGTGCCTCACCCGTTCTTTGTTTTAAACAAAGGTCTTTCATCTTGGCTCGACCTCTTGGAACAATCCATTTGCTTATTTCACTATTCACTATTGTCCTTTTCTTTTGTACCCTTCGTCCGTCAAGATCAAGCGATCATTCTACTAGTGATTAAGAATGTTATATAACATGGTATATAAATTCGATAAAAATGTAACTTACGATAGTCTACTTTATGTAAAGTCCTGATGATCATTATTAAATTCACAGATATAGTAAATCAAAATTGTGATTGTCAATTTAAATAATAGCGAAGAGACAGAAGGCTGGATACAAATGTGGCTTCCTTGCATAATATATTCAACAGATAAAATATGCTCATTACCAATAAACCTCTAAAATAACTTTGGTTTCGTTAGAGTTAAAATTTAAATATTTGTGCTAAATAGTTACTGAAAGAAGAGTATCTTACGTATGTTTTATCTTATTCATTTGTAGCAATAGATGAGTGTTATGACAATACCCTTGATAATCTAAAGACAATAACGTAATTGATCTATATTCATAAATGAAAGTACCATTTCACTCATTTCTCTGGACATTGCAGTATCTCAAAAAATACTATGGTTGTAAAGCTGATTTTTTTCCCCTAAGATTCGTCTTAAATTTAGATATGCAATAAAACTGGGTTTGAGAAATTCGTCCACTTAGTTGTTGAAAAAAAAAATATATATGTTTCTAAAATATTTTACAAAATTCATTTTCGAATAACTCAGATGCTAAAAAATCTAAGTATTCATTCGAAAGATGATCAATTTTATAAACAAGTGATAGCAACATCGTTTCAATCTGACATGTATTAGCAAAGATATTAACGTTTTATAACAAATATATTTAAGCGTATCCATATTTCGTGTGGAGGTTCCCATGGAAATATGTACGATATTTATAAAAAATGATTTTGATTGCCTAAAACGTTTCATTTTAAGAACAAAATTCAACATCATATTTCTATAACTTATAAACGGGGAAAATTCTTATTTATGTTTGTTTCTTTATTTAACATAACTTTTTGCTACTGGCTAATCGGATGATGCTACAGTGAGAGTCCTAAAACTTTTCAATCCAGGTTTAATCAGGATACGACCTGAGCGAGTACTCGCGACCGAAGAAAGACGGCATAACTAATGATTTTTTATATTAATTGGAACATTCTCTTCTAATTATGTTTATATGTATTTATTTATCAAAACATGTCAAAAATAAATCTTATTACGTTTCGAGGTACCCTATGCCTCATCTTCAGATTTTCAATATTATCTAAAATATAATGGAATAAATATTATAACTAATTATATATACATTAAGAAAATATTATCTATAAATTAGAAACAATTTATCATTTAAACTATTTACATTCTGTTTAATATTATATATATACTTACATTTATTTCCATATTGTATCTCAATATAGGTCATTTGATATAATTTGATAAAAAATAATGATTTTTTTTTCCCATTAAAAAATCCTAGAGCCAACTGTATGTTAGAATACCTTGGTCATAGAATGCTGTTTTACTAGCTACTACACCATAGGTGACCTCTCATTTATGTTCCAGTTCCAAAGGTGTTGACGATATATAACGGTTATGCTTAAAAGCTGATTATTTTTGGGTATGCCTTCCTTTTCTGGTGTGCTGCTAAATTGTACATTATCGAATTAAAATCTGATAATAATTAATAACTTTATTCATTTTTAATAGTTGAAGGAGTAAATGATTGACCCATTCGGAAGTTACATGTCTTATAGCTACTTTAATCATAAACGCAAATGTATGTACTTATATCAACACAAAATGAAATATTTGCGAGCAAAGTGGCGTTCTTTAATTTATTTACTCTTGTTATTTACTTATATCCTTTACGATTATTTTGATATGCTGACTTAATCAGCGTAAATTAACCAGATTTTTTACATAGCTGACAAGGTTTTACGTCATTTCAAATATAGGATAATGGTATCATAATATTATATTTTATATTGCATTCCACAGTAGTTTAGATTCGCTTAGGCTTACCTCCATCATTTCTAACAGGTTCTCGTTGAGAACCAAAAAAAATCGGGAAGTAGCCCAATAAGTAGAAACCAGTCCATACCACCCACATTTCTTTCGAAAATACGACTCTGTTGAAAAACTGAAGTAATTGAAACAATGATTGTGCTCCAAGTGGACTGCGCTGGATTTTTCTTTCGATCCACAGGACTGGATCAGTCAAGCATCATCAGCTTTCTTTTTCACTGATTCCAGTCAGAGGTGCTGTTTCCTGTCCAGGTTCGGAAAATGCCTTCAGCGGAGATATTACTCCACGCGTTATACCTGTACCGCTACAACCATTGAAGGTTATTGGGTTCACAAGGACTTGATAAGAGAGTCCAGTTTTTTAAATATATTTTTAAAAAATGGGGATATCGTCAGCATTCACGCTCAACTTTTATTATGATAACGTAACTAAAATCCCGAGCAACCTAACCTCACTGTAATAAAAATATCTTACATGAGGTTCTCCTAATATTTTTAAATCAATTTATTTTCGTATGAGGTATGATATGTTTGGGAGGCAATCAAGAACGATTAGAAAATAGTAGGGAACTATTTATTCATTGGCCATTCTCGCTTCTTGTCTGGAAGCCCTGATGAAGACCCTCAAAGTGGGTCGAAACGTTGGATAATATATAGTTTTTCACTATTTCCTTATGTTTTTTGACCGACACCTGAATTATGCCATCCTTTATATTCATTTTTAATAGTCCACAATATTGTCTTTTAATTTTATGATATATTTTGATTCTATTTATTCTCAGAACTAATTTTAATGAAGTTATGTTTATAAATGAAAGTATTACTACCGTGTGAAACTGACTACGAACAAACAACACAATAGATTACATATTGTAAAATACAAATTAATAAAATAAAATTCATATATATTACTACTACTACTCAATCTGTTTAGTACCACACAATGGAACTTGAAGGATGTGAATTTTACACGATTCATCTTTTTTTATTTTTTTTTTTAACCCTTTTAGTGGCGGACGACGGTATATCGTCGAGCAGGTAATAGCACCTTATTCTTCGCGTTGCGAGAAAACTTTATCTTTAAATAAATTCATGAATGATCTAATATGCTGGAAGGAATTCGTCCGGGTGGCGGTCATAAAATGAAACAACTAAATAGTTTCAACTATTTATTGTTTGCCAACGTTTCGACCCCCTTTGCGGGTCATCATCAGGGCGCATGGAGGGAGAATGGAGTCAGTCTATTTAGTTGTTTCATTTAATGATCGCCACCCGGACGAATTCCTTCCAGTAAAACTCAATGGTCAACTAATTACATCCACAATGATCTAATTTGATTGTAAATGATCAAATTTTGTTGACAAAGAATTTTTAAACGAGTTTGGGTCTGACATTTTACATATTCTATACCGGAGTGTGCTGAGACTGATTACGCAGGAGCGGTAAGATGGACCTCGGCACCATACACTCTTCTAGGTCCAATGCCGAACTGTTTGTGATAAATAGAACACAATTTTTATATTATTTATAGTTAATTGATATTGGAGAATCATTATCATTGATTTATTCTCCATTTTGTCCCGAATACGTGGCATTTTTAAGCATGTAAATATCATTTGTAGTTTGGCTTTTATAAGCGTTTTTTAAGATCGTTGCATATTTGTCAAATTCGGCCGGTTATCATCGCACTCGTTTTTCGTCCGCCACGAAAAGGTTTAATGTAGCTAATAAGATTTTTTTTTTTTTTTTTTAAACTCAATGTATAGAAAGACAAGAGAAGAGTTCTAAATGCTAGGGTTTAAATCCATTAGTTGAAGAACTTAAACCTTGACTTTTTTTAACTTATTCCTTCAAAAAAGTATAGTAAAAAAGGAGGAACATTCAACGTTGCTCTAATCAACTACTCAATTATGTTTATAATCATTTCATACACGTTTGCTTGATTTATGATTTATACCAGACATGAGGTAATAATTACTTAGCGAGTAATAGATTTATGAAATTTTAATTTGTTATTTCCTGATAATTTACTATTTCCTTAAATAAGGAGCCAATTAAGTAATGAGGCTTTTAGCTTAGAACCTCTTGTTATTCACAAGGGTACCCGATGTTAATTAACAGAATCAGTGCACGAGTAAAGACTTAGGGTTTTTTCAAGCAATATTATATCATATTTGTTTTATGCACTTATATGTAATTTACAGTAGTAATTACCATTTTTTTTTTTTTTCGAAAATCTTTTCCATCCCTCTTTAGATAGGGTCTGTTCTTTTTAAACACTTTTATCCTCTAGTCATAATTACATTACAAATCTCTAGAGGCGGGATATAGGAAAAAAAATCTGGTGCGGTCAACACACGACTATCACTTACCTCCGTTTTTAAAATCGATTAAAAAATTTCAAAATAAAGTAAGGGATTAAACCATTAAAGAATTAATTAAATTGAATTGATATAGAAACATGTGTTTTATTAAAAACTCTATTATATTATTTTCTTAAATAATCAGTTAGTTTTATCGGCTTTTTATCACTCTATATTCAATTTAACAAGCTTGTGTATAAGATAATATATTTTCTAAAGTCTTTCTTTTTCAAACGGTATATTATACGTCTATATTACTGTTCTTATGTTACAAACAAAATTGGCGCGTTGTGCTTCATTGGCCAGCCGGCTGGTTGCAGCACGGTCAACATGAATTTCCCTTTCGGGAACCCAAAAAAGAGTTAGTTTTATCGGCTTTTCATCACTCTCCATTACCCTTTACGATTCCGTGTATCAGATAATATTTTTTTTCTAAAATCTTTAGCTATTCAACGGTATGCTACATCTATATTACTAATGTTGTGTTAAAAAACACAAAAAATGCATTAAAAAATATTTTTTCAATTTTCTCCTTTAGTTGTTTATCAAATTCGGTCAACGTGCATATTTAGATGTTAATTATCAATGGTAACAAGATAATATAATTATTTTTATAGAATCTATAGAATTAAAGGTACTTTAGATGAAGAAAATTTAAAATATCGGCATTTAAGCCCTGTCATACTATTTCAATCAGAATGAAACCTACATGATATTAAAGTCCATTAAATTTTACATTGAAATAGGGAGTTTTTGAGAAAATTATAAAAAGGTGCAAAATGCATGGTATAAAGTAGCACTTCCGGTCAGCTAAATTTATTAAAAAAAGTTGTAATATCTCGGGCGTATAGTTATCTTAAATATGAAATTTCAGTTCCGTACGATTATTCGTTTTTGCGCTATAGTTACCAAACACGGACCTTTTTGCGGGACTTGGTTATTTGGACTCAGGGGACCCTAAAACATGTATTTTCGTTGAAAACTGGAAGTCGAAAATTTTCAGGATTGCTTTATTTCATATATAGGTAAGTGAAAGTAAAAATTAATAGGATACTATAAATGAAGTATGATGAAGCCCCCCTGAGGGGTGACGGATTGATAATATAGTGTTGCTTAAAAGAATGAAGACCTATCTCACGGTAGGAACAGTGTTAGCAAGATTTATGATATGAGGTGGGCATCAATAGGTAATTTATGAGACAATCTTCCGTGCAATATCGAAGGTCTTTTCTCTGTCGAAAAATATCAAGCATTTTCTTTTCTAATCCAGTTGAGAAGGAATTTTCTTATATCTAAAAAATGCACTCTTGGTTGATTATTTTATTTTCATTTGCATTCCAAAGAGCTTGTTTGTTGAATATATATGTACAAAGCATGACGCGTTGTTCTAAATATAGACCGATGACGTTTTTGTTATGTTTTTATATTGAAGTACCGGCGTGCTGGCTGGGTTTTTGTTCCTTCAGAAACTAAGGATTTAATAGGGCACGTATAGGTGCCTCGTGCGGACTACGAGATTGTGGTGCTGGCAAAATACTTAAAAAGAGCCTCTCTTTCTTTTTTTAATATTAAAAAATCTAGTATACCAGTAGTATTACTCAATGGCTTTTATTAATATAAAGGGTATAAAAAGTTTAAGTTTTTTCCTTGAAATTACTTTATAGTTTATCTTTAGTTCGAACGGAGTTTATATTAAAAAAAAATACTATGACTTTTATTATTAAATTTTTACGACTAAATCAATAAATAGTGCACAATATTCGTCCTAGATTTTAATCTATATTTTTGAATTATTTTACATTGGAAAAAAAAATCTGTATTTTACTAGCTGACCCGACAGACGATGGTCTGTCTGAATTATATTGTTTAAAGTTATGACCACATTGTTCCGATCATCAAATCTATATTTTTTATTTTATTTTTAAGGGACTTTAGTCCTAGGATAATAAAGAAGTTTTCATTTTATTATTGACAAAGTAAGATGCATTTAGATATAAGATTGGAGGAGGAGGATTTGATGGTTTGGTGGAATCGTATATGTACATATAGGTCTAATGATGGTAATATAAATTAGTTTTGTGTAGTAGGGGGGGGAAGTTTTAAGCGGTTGTCAAGTAAATGTAGTAATCGGTGTCTTGTATTTTAGTTAATAAGTAAATATTCCTGATTATATCTTAACATAAAGATTATATATATTATATATATATATATATATATATATATATATATATATATAAATATTCAAACTTATTAAGGACAAAGAGGCTGTGGTTATGTGTCAAGGAGAAATGAGCCTTGAAGGAGTGCATAGCTGCTGCGTAACGTCACTCAGGGGACCCTCGTCAGCCCTCTCCTCTCAGCTACGTTCCATTTATGGCCACACGCTCAACTACCTGCGAATTAACACCAATCACGTCCGTGTATCTATCAGCGTGTCCTTCTTTGCCCAGGATAATGGAAGCACTGTCCTCTACGGAATAGCTAAAGATAACATATAAGGCACTGGGGAGCGGTCGTCTATGGACCGTAACGACTTCATTCAGTGTGGAACTATTCTTCAAATTATACCGGCCCGGTGCGTGTGAATTCATAGTTTCACGTAATCTGAATTGAAAAAACATACAAATTACTACAAAATTGTTTATTATTTCCAAATAACTATGTTAGGGTATAGCTGTTTACAGGCAATTAACAAATGAAAAGCATTAAATTAACCAAAGGAAAATGGTCAATCACCACTGATAATATCAATCAATGATTCTTTTTTGTTTTGTTGGGAATCTTATTCTTAAAGTTTATAAAAATATTCCTCTAGCTTCAAAAATAACTAATTTATTGAAATATTTAATCGGCCGCCATTCCAAAACTAATCGGTTGATATCGACGTTTAGGTGTTAAGATACTCGTTAGATACCCTAATATTTTTGTGGCAAATTTCGAAAAAATCGGTCACGTAGTTTCAGAGAAAAGCCGCGGACGGCGGATTGACAGATTAAAATTTGTTATTCCGGATCTATGTATCTTGAAACGTAAGATCTCAGGTATTTAGAAGAAAGGGGGATAATTTTTTTATTCTTTTGATCGATTATAATATAAAGGTTTATTATTGAAAATAAGGAGCCAAAAAAAAAAAAAAAAAAAAAAAAAATTGCCGTCTGAGGTATTGTATTCCGGACTAGTGACTCATCTTATTATTATAAAATACGTCTATTTGTACTGGTATTACTATTGCACTATCTTCTTTATGGCTACGATTAGCTTTTCTTTAGCCTATTAATTTTTAAAAGAATTACATCTCAAATCTATCAGTTTGTATATTTAGAAAAAAAAATTATTTAACGTAATCGTGTTTAGTCAATATTTATGGTCCTTTGATATGCAATACTTTTCGTTTTTATTGCAGGTCAATGCTTCGAAAATATTTTTCATTTAGATTATTTAAAAAACTTTTCCGATGAAATCTCGTGGACTCCATTGAGCATCGCCTGTGGACCACTGGTCTAGAGAGACCGTCTCTTCCGAGATATAAATAAGAAAAATAAATAATTTATTTTGACTATGTAATTTTTTAAAGTAATTTACTTTCTTTGACCGAAACTAGGACTAAATTCTGACTTTATATATTTCTCTAATTAATATGTAATTCAACACAATTATGGTGATGTTATAACTGTCCCGAGTCAAAGCGATTTTTGGAAGAAAAAAATAATTTTTTTGTACGGCGGATGCTAACATCCGTTCACATCTCAGATGTTATAAATAAGTCATGAGAACTCATCTAGATAAGACTACTCCTTGCAATTCTCTAGTTAATTATCACAGCTAAAAAACTAAATGCAATCGCTGGGATTAGATTTTGGGATTTGGAACTTCATCACAAATCCTTTCAATGTCTTTTTAAAGAACTGTTAATAAATAATATAAATGTAATTAAAAGTATTTATTGTTAACAATATTAATCGTGCATATGAATGCGACAGAAGAAAAAGATGAAGACGCTAAGGAGAGTGAAGTCAATGATGCAAGCAGAGGTCAAGGGCAAGCCACACCTGGTCTCTCGAGTGAAATGTCTCAGATATATATATATTATATTTTACTTATTTGTATTTCTTTTATTTTACTGAATTTTTGTTCATAACTTTTTTTTTATATTATTGAAAAATCTGTGACTAATTTTACAAGGTAAATTTTTTTATTTATAATGATTGTTATCACTGTTTAAAATATTAACTTAAGTTATAGCTATATTTATTTCTAACTTTAATATATATATAGATTTTATCTAAAATAATTTTTATGTGCTTCGGTTGGATATTGCTCTACATCTAAGTAGGAATATTTGGTTGTTTTTAGCAGGAGCTAGTTTCTTCAGAGTGTTGTGGCATAGCTTTATCAAATACCTGGGTACCGTGTGCTGGACTGATTTATTCATAAAATCTACGTATTTATTTTTTTTCTTCACTGTAGATTTTTCCTCTAGTTTCAGCTCTTGATATTAGTATTGTTGTTAGTTGTCGAATGTTGATAATTTAAGTTTCTAAATTCTAGAATAATCTAATTCAGTCTATAAAGTTTCGGAAATGAAGGAATGAATAATGAATTTATTGTTCTTATATTCATACCAACTGGGAGAAATATAGTGTCTCTTCATATAGACCTCTGTAGATATTACAAATTTTTAAAGAACAATGTATATAATTGTATATATATTGAAATAAAACAATATATATGCATGTATAAATGTCTTACTGAGCCTCAACTGCCACAATCCATTGATCTAGGCCGAACTTTTCCTACCGTTGATCAAGAAATAGTCGATGGTAAGTAAGTTTTTGACAAAAAAGGTACGAAGGAAAATTGCACAGCCAAATATTTTCATAGTTACAAGATTCATACATTTGAATACGAGTATATAGTTAATTTGTACACGTCTCATACCTTTGCAAGGTCAGATAAACATATTTCTGAAACTTAGCTAGCTTTAAACCTGTTGTCAAGAGACAAGTACAATTTATGCGGGCTTAGCAGCTGTCAGGGATTTTCTCTTATGGTTTAGAAAGCCCGTGTGACAATACCAGAACCCACCCAGTTCCCAGGAAATGAGTTTCTGACCATTCACCATGCCGAGGATAAGTCACGTGACAGAGCTTTTTTTGGAACTGTACAAAATTACTTGAATTACAAACTATTTTTCAGTTGCGCTATTAATAAAAAAAAAGTATATAAATAATTCTTTTTAAAGTATAAGTTAATACTTTATCAACTGAATTATGTATTGAACTAGACAAGTAGAGAATAGAAAATGTTGAAGTTGGTATGACACAATGCGATTTACATGCAGTAGATTATAGTGATTATTTCTAATTGTAGAATTTGTAAGCTGTCTGCATATCATCTAAAGAATAAACTGTCATTTAAATACAGTTTCTCGGTTGTTGAACGTCTAAGGAAGTAAAAGTGAGTCCATAAAAGAATTAATGTTAGGATATGATGATATTTATTTTGAACCTTATTACTTTAAATAATTTTGATTTTGACATGGATGTTTTTTATCTGTGGATCTTTAACTTTCATCGTGTAACCTTTTTTTCGCCCTCTGTTGACACGCTCTAACAATATTGGTGTTGCTCGAATCGAACATTTAACGACAGTGACCGTGTCAGAAATTAAACGAAGAATATTTTTTGTTATATAACATTTGTCGCTAGAACCTACCGTTCAGAAGCTGTATTGTTTTGAAAGAAGTCACGTTCTGCTACATTTCATAAGTGTTGGATCTTTGTTGATACGCCCTGTGTCAAAATAGCTGAGTTTGAGTTGCTTACCTAGAAAATTAGAAGTTATTCCCGCATATAACATTTGTTGCTAATTTCAAGAAACTATTTTTATTGAGTAATATTACAATCTGTCCTAGTTAGGACATTTTTAATAGTAATCAAGTAAATTCACACAATATATACAAAACAATAAATTTATAAAATAATAACAAAATATACATATATACAATAAAGAATCAATAAGAATATGTACAAAAGTCAATCATACCTGTATACAATCTTCAACCATACAGCACGTGATTGGAGTATCCAGCCAATGCTAGAACACAAATATACATGTTTACAAGAGGTCTCGATGCCACTGTCGTTTCAACCTTCTAGGGGGATGGTAAGGGCGTGTGGAGCTGGATAGGGGATTGAGCTAGCGGTTTGGGGTGATGGACAAGGTTCTGTTGGAATTTGGAGAATTTTGATGAAACAACGTCTAAAATAAATGGAATATTTAGGTGGTGTAAAGTATGGTTGTTGACGTAATAACGAACATTAACTATTATTCGGAGGACTTTGGGTTGAAAGGATTGAATGCGTTTGATCTTAGAAAATTTTGCTGTCCCCCACAGTTTAAGTCCGTGGGTCCAGATAGGTTTCGGTACTGTCTTGTATATTAGCAGTTTGATCATTTGTTGCTAGAACCTATTACAATAAAAAAAATTAGTACTGGCGCTTTTTTCGTACTCTCTATTTCTGCTAGTATTAATCTAATCCAATTTTTAAAGATAATTTTTAAGTCAGAACTTTAGTAGAGAATATTTTTCTTATAAAACGTTTTACGCTAGGACCTAAAACGCATAGGAGCTATATTGTTTCGAATGAAAAAAATTGCCAATGTCTAAATGTACAATACCTAGATGATAAAAAATAAATTTTCTTACTAGATTATTTCTTTATATAAAAGATAAAATACATTGAGGCTGTTCTTGGTGTAATTAAGTAAAACTGATTTGATAAGAAAAGGTAAAAATATACGAGAGGTTTTCTAATGGCCCGAAGATAAGATAATAGTAATTGATTTGAGGTTTTCTAACTTGAAAGAGGAACCTGTTATTTTTTTAATAGCTGTAAGCAGTCATTAAAATCTATAAAATAACAGGTTTTGTTGTATTTGATTCCATTATCAGTCCTCTAGGAGACAATAGCAGACATTTTGGGTCAGTTGAGCAATATATTGTGAAGACTCAGCAGCCTTAGTTCCCAGGCTGGTCAACAGTCCTCATTGAATATTAAATGCCACCATGCCATTTCCGAAACATGTGTAAAGGTCGTCGTGGGAGGGATTATTTATGAGATGGTTTGAAAAGTTGAGATTTAGAAAACTAATATAGGAGTAAAAGCGTATAAAAACATTTCTTAGATGTTTTGTAAAGCGTCTTGAGTGGTACAGCAGCTTCCTGGCTCGACTCCCTACTTGACCCAATTACTGAACTTCGAACAATGTTGGCAAACTACTAACTCACTAAACTACTAATATCACCGAGGAGAGAGGTTAGTTCTTTATTTTATAATGTAAAGTAGTTTGTTGGTACTTCAATATGCTAAAACACCTATTATGGATGATGATAAAGTAATTTTGAAAGTCATAATAATTATACTTCTTTTAGTATCATTTATTGAAATTCACAACTACATTGTGCGATGCATTAAGTAAATAAGCTTTAGGGAGTGGCGCGGTCTAGTGGGTAGAACACTAGTCTACAATGTTCCGGGTCCTGGGTTCGAATCCCTGCTGTAGCAGAATATTGGGTATTATTTCAGCCCGGGAGCGACTCTAGGGTATGGTGACCCTCCTGGGGTAGACCCAGCTTCTTTAAAGTGGTTACCCAAAAATGGGAAAAACCTGGCGGCTGAATCTCTAATGTACTGAGCCCAAGACCCTTCATGGGTTGTAAAGGTACTTTTTTTTTTTTTTTTAATAATCTGTAAGATAAAATACATGAGAACATGTAGAGAAACTTCTCATTGGCAGCAATCTAGTAGGTAATTGAACTAGAGTGTCTCGAGAACATCTTCTTTTTAGATACCTCGGAGGATTGTCAGGAATGGAAAAGAAAGCAAGGATTGAAACTAATGGGTTAGAGTGAGAGTGGAGGTTGTCATGGAAGGACCAAATCATGTGGAAACATAGACATATGGAACAGTAAGGTCTTTATGGATAAGTTTCTTCGTGACAAAATAAGGAGCATTGAGGATTTTGGATTGGTTTAGTAGTAACCCAGAGCTTGAATGTGGAATTATTGTGGGCAGTTGATCCATTCCCTTCATTAGGCGTTTTCAATATGGCGATATTCTATATTTTCTATTAAATAGAGAATTATTTTTTAAAAAGTAATAGTTGCTTCAGTATATCGTTATCTGCCGGTAAAACCGCAATGATTTCTGCCAAAACGTTCTCCGACTGTAGTAATTTGTTCAAGGAACACCTTGGCGCCCAAACACATTATGTTTTTTTTAATTAATCTGGGATGTTTTGTCATTTTTTACCCTGCATTTTGTATCAAGGAGTGTACATAAGTCCAAAAGGGACCATCTTTGTTTAAACGTGAACTCTTCTTAACAAGAATGAACAATCATTAGCTGCTTTTTTAACCATAAATTAAATTCCGGTCCGAATTCAAATCACTCAGAAAGGATTTTCTATACGCTTTTGCTTACTTATTTGGCCATTCGAACTCCTACAGTGATTAATAACTTGACTGATTCCTAAACAAGATGTCCTTGCAGAGGTAACAGGAATCATACATAGAATATTCTACATAAGGCCATGGAACATTCGAGTCCCGTCGGATAAAGGTGTTGTACCTCATCTGTAGGCGTTGTCAACGCCCACGAGATAACAGGAGTTATAACGACTGACTCAACTTTTTTCTGGAATTTATTTTTATGAAGGAAGGTGATTTCAACTGGCTGGCACTTCAAGTTCTCTCGGTTGAATAATCTTGCAATAGATAAATCGATGGATGTAAACGAATATATTTTTTTTTTATTCCTTGTGCGACATTACTATCTATATATAACTCTTAATATTGATATAAATTTTATAACCTGAACGGAGGGTTCACAGTCAATGATTCATCAATTAAAAATTTATGATCTGCTCGTTATATCAACCTATCGAATCTATTTATACATTAACTTAATCAGAATGCATATTTTACCAAGGTTAGCAGAGAACAGCTGAGATCTCCTCGTGTTCGGTTTTTCATTCGTTTAGGAACCATAGTTTGACTTTGTATTTCGAAGGGTAAATACAGCAATATACGTGTGGATTATTTATTTTTACTTGACTTTTAAAGTTTGTTTATTTTGGTAGTATTTTTTTTTCAATAATCCTTATTTATCAATTAATTATGTACTTAATCAAAAAGCTTAAGAAAGACAAAGCGGGAACATTATTACTTTATATTTAAGGAAAATGACTAATCACCACTGCTAATTTCAAAACCTCTTTTCTTATTTATGGCCTTTATAAATTTCGTTTTTTTTTTTTTTCAGTTTTATTATTAATCGCGGTTTACTAATTTTAAAACTCTATAAAAGTTTTGCTCTATCAATAAAAAATAACTGAATTATGGGCGTATATGTAGGAAAGAATTAATTTTTTTTTATTTTTTTTTTTATTGGAGTATCCTGATCCTAAAACTATTTACATATTTTTCTCGATTTTCCAAATCAGCCGAGACATGATAAAATGAAGAAATATAATTCAAAATATATAAATGAGAAGAGAGAAACAATATGTTCGATTAAAGTAAAAAGATTAAGAATAATTGTTAAAATGTCGACAAAAATAATTATATAGTATATAAAATAGATATATGAGCAAACAAATTTATAAATAAAACTATCTAAAAAACTCTAGAAAGCCCTTGCTTGTTGCAAATTGTATATATTTTTATACAAAAATATCACCCCTCTATAATTATACCTGTAAAATATATGAAAAAGATTTTGAGAAAAAGGACAAAACTTTCGTTAGGCTTGTTTTGTTTATTGATAATTCTCCTTCCACTTCTTGTTCAGAGCTAATTATGTGTTTTGATGGCATAAACTTCCTAAATATCGGGTAAAATATTTTTTTTTTTTAAACTATTAATGTGGAAGTCCCTAAAATACCAAGGTTTGGACTTTTTATTGGACCTATTGGAACTGTAGGTTTTTTCCTTAATTTCCAAAGGTCCAGGAATTATGTCCGGGATCACTCAATTTTTTTAATGATTACATTAGCATTAATTACGCATTTTGGAATCTAAAGAGTGAATGATTACCATTTTTTTCTGATTATATTTATTTTTGTATTTATTAACAATATAAACTCTCAAAAATAATATTATTCTCATGTAACCATCTGGTTATATGTATTCAGAAACCCTGGTATTGAGTACCGCTTTGGTATCGACAACTCCCTGGGCAAGCTGAAGCCTTCCCACGCGACATTATCACCCACTCATCAATCACCTGGTATCTGGATCACAGCAGCTTGCTCTTCGATCATTAGTCCTTTAAGTTGGCTGTCAATAATGTTTTTTTGTTTTTTTTTTATTATTAAATCTAATGTAGTCCTGTTCAAATCCGAACCATTAGCATATTATCCACTGATAATCAAACATACATAGCACAAAATAGGAGAACTAAACCAAAAAAATCCATTTCTGAAATACTATTATGTTGATCAAAATCAATTAAAAAATTCACAGTATTCTTCTTCACATAATATAATAAAGTGTTATATCAGTAATCCCAACTATATTTGAGCGAGCATTCTTATAATCCGAACTCGTGAAAAAAAACTTTTAAAAAATCAAGTGATTGGCGAACTTTTATTTTTTATTTAATTTATCGCCATTTTCGAGTACAATCACGACTTTAAAATTACCCAAGGCAGTTTTAATTTTAAGAATACACGTTTTTGCCATCGTCCTGTTTTACTTTGAAATCATTCTGTAAATTTATTATAACAAAAAAAAAATGTCGTATAACTCAATAAAAAGTTTTTATAAGCCAATAAATTTTGAACATATTTTATTTGTAATGTTGGATGAAATAGAGGTTATGATGATGCAGTGTTGCCACTGTACAGTTTCGTACAGGTTATATTCTTTCATACAGTACTCAAGATTTTTAGCAAAAACATGACACCAAAACGCACGAAAGTTGTTAAATAAATAGAAATTCGTAATAAATTCATAAACTAACATTGTTGTTAATTATTTCTACTTTTAGATATAGTCATGAAACCAGATTTTCCACTGTAAACTAAATGGGAGGAATACTTACACTAAGCTTTTAAAATGTATTTTGAATAGTTCATTTAAAGTATAAAGTACTGGAAGGAATTAGTCCGGGTGGCGGTCAGTAAATGAAACAACTTAATAGTTTCAACTATTTATTGCACGTATTTTCCATTCTACCTTCCCACATTCTACCTAACTGTACCTAGTTTCCATTCGCCCACGATACGGTACGTATCTCCAATCTACTCCATATTTTAGTTTTTCCCATTTCATGTGGATATTGATATCTTTGTACTTTTTCTTTAGCCATAATTTGTTCTGTATAGCACATTCATTATTATATTATAGCCATTGTAATTTAATAAATTGATTTCTTTACATATATATTTTTTATACTTCAATGCCGACATTTTCTAGCACAATAGTTTATATAATATTGTATTTAATGTTATTGGAATCGTATTTCTTTTGTATCTTTTTAGTCCTGATGATGACCCACGAAGGGGGTCGAAACGTTGGCAAACAATAAATAGTTGAAACCACTTAGTTGTTTCATTTACTGACCGAAACCCGGACTAAGTCCTTCCAGTAATTCTCAACGGTCAACTAATTATATCCTCTATGTAAAAAAAAAAAAAAAAAAAAAGGTAGTAATAAATCGAATAAAATAGGAACTGTTTAACATAACAGACAAATAAACTGAATCAAATTTGGTTTATTGGCCAATTTATGTATGTAATAATGAATGGACGTTATAAAATAAAAGTAATATATTCTTGTTAAGTAAATTTTCTGTTACGATAAATTCTTAATTGGTCAAACTTTACTTTTTTTAAACAAAAATGGCACCACATATAAATTGCACCGTGCGAAGCAAGGGTCTATTATTAACTAATATTTTATAAATTGGTGAGACAATTTAATAGTGACAAACAAGTGTTTTAAAATAGTTAACACTTTTGTGAAACGATATAATTTTATTAATTTACGACACGACTCGACAGCAGTTATTATGCAATATTTTATTTTCTTGTCGTACGACATTACTGACCGATTAGATGTATATATAACTGATATGTTTTATTTATCTATCTATCATATTGAATATCACCTTGAAAATTAATGATGGGAAAGGAAAAGCTTTTCCAAGCCAAAGCATATCTTTGGCTGAGGACATAATGAGCCGTCCTTCCTTGGAATTAGTTCTGTCAAAGGACCTCCCAGTTAAGGACTCAGCCATGGCCACACCATCCAGAAGAAGCAGGTCATGCCCCGGAGCCGGTTCTATAACTTCCCTTCTGCTCCCTCACACCTGGATATTGTAGGTCAGGGAAAGGGCTACCTCCTGTGCTCTGCATTATCGATTCTCCTTTGACACTACGGCTTTGTGATTTCTTATCTCCTGGCGATAAAAAAAATAAAAATAAATCCATTTTCAACCAAGCTGATATTTCAACAGTATCAGCTTATGGCGTCTTTTTTTTTTAAATATATTATTTATTGTAGTTTACAACTGTATTCGTTCATACATTTTGAAAGTAAGTTGTATAATAAAATACATGAACATTCTGCTGATTGGCAGCACTCCAGTAGATAGTCTAACCACTAGGTTCTCGAGGCCAGTTTCTTTTCGAACGCCTCGGAGGATTTTCAGAAATAAAAGAGGAAGCAGGGATTGAAATTAGTAGATTACAGTGGTAATGGAGTTATTCATGGAAGGATTGATGGCTGGTTCAGGCTAAATAAGCAACATTAAGGTCTTGATGAATGAGTTTGTTGGTGACAAAGTAAGGAGCATTGAGGATTTTGGATTGTAAGGATTGAATACGGGATGAATTTGATGGTTTAGTAGAGCCCCAAAGCTCAATTCCGTACGGCCAGATAGGCCTTATGATGGTGATAAAGATGAGCCTTTTGTAGTTAAGTGGAAGGTTAGAGCGTCTGTCGAGTAAGTGTTGGGGTAAGCGAAAGCGGCGAGTAGTTTTTTGTCCTTTCAGTCTTATGTGCGGATTTCAAGTTAGACGTTTGTCAAGTAGGAGTTCTACATAGCGAGTCTCAACCGGGACAGGTGGAAAATTATTAAAGAATACTGTAAGACAGGTTGCCACTATACCTGAATGGCCCACCAACTTTGAAGAACACTTCGTTTTTTTATTTGTTTTCATCACATGTATTAATTAACTAAATCCATTTCTGAAAATTTTTATGCGTGCAACACACGACTTCTACTTACCTCCGTTGTTAAAATTTTGGTATGTGTGAAGGCCGCGCGCGCTACACACTGATAGAAGAGGCAGGTGAAATGTTTCACGATATATTTAAATTTTGGAATACATCCCGACAAATAATCAAACGAGAATAACTTTATTTAAAAAACAGATTTGTAAGTAGATAAAATTTGTTAATTGACTTTTTTTAATAATTTTACGCTAATTTTTGTGTATTAATTTGATAAATTGATTGAACTTCTCCATACTGTTTGGCTGGTATATATGATTATTATTGTTGAACTCTATTTGTGTATCATTTTGGTCTCATGGCAGTCGGATAGAGTTAAGATGTTAAAGTTCAGATTCGACGAGAGGGCAATAATCAGTGCGTCTGTAATTGAAGTATTTGATAGTTAAAAAGTTGGAATTCTAAACATTTAAAAAAAAAATTTGTTTTTAAACTTAGGTTCATGGTGATTACGAAGGTAGAAAATAAACGTTAAAAAAAAAAACAATTAAACTTTTTTTTCAACTCTATGCCTAACTTCATTATCAAGTTAAAATAAAATAGAATATAAAATATGACAAAGAAATATAAGTTCCATTTAAGATCTGTAATGCTCAAAAAAAAAGATTTTAGAATTCATCAAACAAAACGAAAAATGTCTCCTCTTTGCAAATATGATCTTTTTAGTTAATAAACTAAAAAATTTCAAAACTTTTATTCCATTATAGTTATATGGTTATTAATGTAGCTAATGACACACCCTTACTTCGTACGGATGCAATTTAAATGTGGTGTCATGTATGTTTAAGAAACTTCTGTTTGACCTATAAGAATTTATCTCTTTGGAATTATCAGCTCGTCAGAGAAGAAGAGAGGTTCTTAAGTGTATAGGCTTTTACGACAACTTTACGTACTATTGTTCTAAAATCTTGCGTTTTGTACGGAAGTATATAAACATGTACAATACTCTACGGTGGCAACACCGAATCACAATAACCTCCCTCATTACATTACACGTAACATATTTTCATAAGTTCGTGTGCTTATAACAACTTTTTACTAACTCGTATGACTTATTTTATCGCATATTTATACATGCACTATATGAAAGATCTAAAATTTTGCACTTTCCAACGGTATATTATATATCTATAATAATTATATATATCAACTAAACATAAATAATTATATATCCAATGAAGCCAGACAAATTGGACTTTTTATGCTTACTGTATATTCCCAGAATAAAAATTATTTTTCATTTTATTCCATTTATATTACTACTCATGTTTCAGGAATAATGTTTTGATGACTTTATTGCAAAAAAAATAGAAAGTAAAATAACTACTTTTGCAATGTATTTTACTGGCATGTTGCTGTAGCTGGGACTGAAAATTTGACGACAGTTACTCTGTCAGAAATTTATTGTATAATACTGTTTGTCATATATTTGTCGTTAGGACCAACCCTTTTGGAGCTATATCGGTTCCGATGAAAAAAAAAATACGTTTATTTATTTTGAGGATGTATAGTCGACTGTAGAAACTATTATAGGTGGAATAGACAGGAATCAGTCATTTTTTTTAATTTTTTTTTAATTTTGCCAACGTTTCGGCTCAAGCTTGTGAGCCATCATCAGGGCTACAAACATCAGAACAAAAGAGATACATATTAATATGATAATGAAAATTTTTCTTTTGAATGTAGTGACAATGATAACATTTGAAATAAAACAGAAAATATACCAACATACTTAAACATTTTAGATACAAATAATGATAATATGATACATAATCTGATGATGATAAGCATAAAAAAACATTTTTACAGAACTTTAGACTTTAATATAGAAGTAAAAAAATATATATATAAACGTACCATTACTGAGCCATGTCCAAGCATAAACTGAGGAAAACCATAAACATGGGTAGTATGGGGAGAGGTTCATGTAAAAACCCTGAAGGTTTTCCCCTCTAAGTGTAAATACTACAGCTTATCTTTGTTTTTAAAAAGTTTTACAAAATTATATAATGGAAAAACAAAACAATATATCCGTATGTACAATAAGGCTCAACATTTTAACAGAAAATTATAAACACTAGAATCTGAGGTATTTAAAAGATACAATAAAGAGGTATATAATAAAAAATAAAATAAAATAAATAAATAACAAAAACAAGAACCAGAGGTGTTATAAACGAAAATATAAATATACAGTAAATAAAATATACATTACACAAGTTTGTACAATAAAGTGATAGAGTTATAATTTAAGGAGACGGAAGATGTTAGCATACGAGGGAGAGATTATCTCTTTGTCCGTTTTATGATTGACGGGTACTCGATCTTTTTCTATATTGATATATATAGCTTCGGAGAGGAGTCGCTTTTTGTAGTTAGGTACGGTGGCTAGGATTTCAGGATTTTTAAAATCAAAATGATGGTCAAGGGATATAGCGTGTTCGGATAATTTTGAGGAAAATGTGTTACGGGTAGATATTGTGTATTGGTGCTGATAAATTCTTTTTTTGAGATAGTTTTTGGTCTCGCCTATGTAACATGAATTGCAATTTGGGGAAGAGCAGGGAATACGATAAACTAAATTTGATTTTTGTAGGAAAGGGATGGGATCTTTTAGTTTTGAATATAGATTCATTAATTTGTTACCATGTTTTAAATCTAAGCGGAGATGGGGAAAGCTAGAGGATAAGACTTTTTTTATTTTTTGAGATAGAGATGGGAAATATTATAGTTTATTTATTTTTTTAAAACTTTTTTTTACCCTCAAAAATGTAACACGTATTCTATTAGTGTGCTTGGATTGAAAATTTGCCGACAGTTTCTTGATCGGAAATTTAATAGTAAATGTTTGTTATTAAACATTTGTCACTAGGACCTCACTTGCAAGTTAGAAGATATATCGGTTTGAATGAAAAAAATTATGTTTGAAACCCTTATTTTCTGTCAAATTTGTTTGTTTCAATTAATCATCAATCCGCCGGTCCGTCCCACTCAATTTCTTCCTGTCTGGGAAAATCAGTGAAGTATAGATTGACATATCTATTGTTTCCTCCAATAAAAATTTGCTTTCTTAACCTAGATGGTGGGTACTTGATTCTCAACAAGGAAATACGATTTAGAATACGGGAAGCCTTCTCTCTAAAACCTGCTTTACAAGATGGGTTGTAAATAAAATGGTGCCATACAGGAAAGTAGTTACACATATCGACAATATATGTAATGGTGACCTCATTTCCTAGCGTGGGGTGTGATATCTTGGGGACCATGTTCTATTTACTTTGTAAATAACACATTCCACAGAAGGAAGGCTACAACTAAAATATTCTGCAAGATCTTATTTATATCTATTACTGCAGGCAAAAATTGATATTTGAACAAATCCTTTACAAAGCTGATAATGACAACTAATCAAATCCCTTCTTCAATAAATTTCATGTGTATGAATTCTCCTCCGTATGGAGTTTAGAATTTCTGAATTCAATGCAATTTAAAATTAATTAATTTTACATCTATCACATATATTATATATTACAGAATTTGAGGCTGTAATAATACTTCGCCAAATTTTATTAGACAATGCACAGCGTTTCCGCTTTTATGCCATCTTCAGGTGCAAAAAATTCCTTAATATAACCATTCTCAAAGTAACCCAACAATATTAGCCTATAGTAATGAGAGAGAAATATTAGAAGCAATATACGTTACCAAACATATTCTACAGGTTTGCCATCTCCAACAGGATTCAAACTCTTAATACGATAGTTATTCAAAATATAACATTATTTCACAACTCAAAATATAACAGTTAAAATATAACTTTTGAATGGACATTTTATCTTATATGAATTCATAATTAAAAACGGTGCAAATTATTACACAATGGTTTATTATTTCCAAATAACAATATTAGAATATAATAGTTTATATAGCTGTTCATTGGCAATTAAGTAATATGAAAAGCAATAATTATAATTCAAAGGATGATGACATATCACTACTACCGGTTTCAAAACGCTATAACTCTGCTAGATCTTAACCAATTTCAATGATTCTTTTCTCATTTTGTAGAAAATTTAATTATCTATCAACATTTGAGACGTTGATTTCCAAAAGGTACTATATCCATTTTAGAAAATTTTACAAGAAGCACGAAAATCTCCCATTAGTATATTATTAAATCAGCTAATTTGGGTCTTTTTGCATTAAAGTTTAGAATTATTTTTTTACTATAATAATAACATCATATTAAAGTTATAAAATTAATTTTTTTAGAATGATTTCGAACGAAAATAAATGCGTAATTAGTACATTAAGAAAAGAACCGTATTTCTAAATCGCGTTTTTTAAGGACTTAAGAGTTCATTAGATAACATCAAATAGAATATTTGGATAAAACTAAATGATGAGAATACAAATAAGTAAAAAAATCAATATCGTAAAAAATGTCCTTTAGTACCTTTTGGAAATCAACGACTCATTTATTTATTTATAGAAACGGATTTTTTTAATTCGTTATTCGGATTCTATGCATCTTGAAACGTAACACCTCAAATTTTGAGGGGGGGTGTTTTTGTTGTTTTTTTGGTCGTTTACAAAGGTTCATTATTGAAAATAATAAACCATAATTGATGCTATTATTCTTCATTTTAATTTTATCATACTCCCCCTTTTTTGACATTTATTTCAGAGATGAGGCTTCTTAGTGGAATTGATTTCACACCTTAATGTATTTTGCATATTTTAAAATTAAATTAGTAATTTTTTTTAAAGGTATATATGAAATAAACTTGTATCTGTTTAATACAGACATTAACATGGTTATATCGATTTATTCCATTTACTGTTTTATTGATTTATTTTATTTTATTGTATTCTATGTCATTTTTTAAAGAATTTAACTTTAATGTAATCATCGGTTATACTTTTAATATTAACATTTATATTTTATATAATTAACTTATTATAATAATAAAATTTTTGTTTTTTATTGTTTTATATTTTGAGACTTGTAATATTAAGAAAATTATAATTACGTGTTTTTGCACCTGACATAGTAACCAAAAAGTTAAGTATTGTTTAATAAAAAATGTTGAAGTTTTGTTAAGGCCTCCAGTTCTATATTAAATCTTGACTTTCAACTTAAATTATCCACACTCAATTGATATACTACATTTGAATTAGATATTATGAACCATTATAGGTGAAAATAAACAGGAGTCAGTCTTTTTTAAAATATTATATTTTGCCGACGTTTCGGCTCAAGCTTGTGAGCCATCATCAGGGCATTACTGAGCCATGTCCAAGCATTTAACTACAGTCGACTATACATCCTGGATATTTTGAATCGTTCGGTGTCATAGAATATTTTTATGTGCTGACCAACATTATTTTTATCTATTAGTATTAAGACTAAGGTTGATAGGTAGTATGAATCATCATTCAATATTGACGTTATACTTGAATTTTTTTTATCTTTTAATACTTATGAATTATTAAGGGTATTTCGATGACTATGCCAATGCCATAGAGACACGAAAATTAGAGATGTTTAAAATAAATATGACTCAGAATTTGGACAGAAGTGATGACATTTCAACTGGTAAGCAGATAGATATTTTGTCTAGAAATTTGCTTATTCGAGCAATATCTTATTCCGTGTGTTTTTCTTCTTACTCTGGAGCCTCTCATGAGATAGGAATTTATTTGATTTTAGATAAAAAGTTTATTTTCGAACAAGTAGTAAGTGTTTTATGAAAAAATATCATACTTTTAAAAAGTAATTTATTACATCATGTATATTTCCTCTGACCAGTTTTAGAAAATTACACATAAAATATAGCACTTCCGTTTCCTGTTCCTTTGTAGATATTAAAAAATCTGGTGCGCGCAACACACGACTTTCACTTACTTCCATTATTTATATCAATTCAAGAATTATTAAACAAATTTATAAACGTTAATTAATTGTTAAAGAATTAATTAAATAAAATTTCTATAGAAACATAGTTTATCGGCTTTTCATTACATTTTTTTAACTTTTAAAATTATGTGTATAAGATGATATTTTTTCTAAAATATTTAGCTTTCCAACGGTATACCATAGAAGTATATTACTGTTCTTATGTTCAAAAACAAAAAATTGCAATAAAAAATATTTTTCCAGTTTTCTCCTTTAGTTATTTTTCAAATTCGCTAAACTTCTATATTTACCTGTTTTTTAGAAATACTAATCAGGTGATATGGTCAATTTTTTAAAATCTACAAAATTAAAGGTACTTTAGAGGAAGAAATTTTAAAATATCGGCATTTAAGCCCTGTCAGACTATTTCAATCAGAATGAAGCTTACATGATATTAAAGCCCATTCAATTTTACATTGATATAGCGAGTTTAATTAAAATCGTGTTAGAGCAGTTTTTGTGAAAATCGTGAAAAGGTACAAAATGCATGGGATAAAGCTGCTCTACTAGTTAGCCGATTTTTATGAAAAAGTTGCTGGAACATATCGGACGCATAGTTGTCTTAAATATGAAATTTCAGTTTCATAGGACTTCTCGTATTCGCCCGGGAGTTACCGCACACACACAGCGGGACTTGGTCATTTGAACTCGGGGTCCCCTAAAAAGTGTATTTTGATTGAAAACTGGAGTACGAAAATTTTCACGATCGCAATGCTTTCCCTTACTATATATTCCAGGTAAGTGAAAGTAAAAAGGTAAAATAAATTAAGAATTAAGAATTTTCATTTAGTGCGCAAGATTTTGGAAACAATATTACGTAGCGAATTGTAACATTAATGGTAAGTTGTAATATATCCATAAACTAGCATTGTTATTACTTATTTCAAATTGTGTGCTATTTCATGAAAACAGATATTTCACTGTACACTTAACAGGATTCCTATGGAAACATAACTAAACCTTTGAAATGTATTTTAAACAGTTTATTTAAAAGCTCCTTAAAGCGAAAAATTTTAATAACCTTCTAACTAGTTTTTAAATAAAAATTATACAGCTCTTTAGATCATACTGTCTTTATTTTGAGCCTGACCATATTCGAAAAGAATTAGTAATATGAAATGCCTTTAAAAGGCACACCTGGTTTTAGTCATTGCTCCAACCTTCGCCGGGAGATAGCCTTATCTCAACAAGGTGTTATGTCACTGCGATTTTCAATCACGACTTTCTCAGCGCGATTAAAATATTTTTGAAAGAATAGTCTACATTTTTTTTAATATTGTAACGGATTTGACAAAATTCATATGGATGATCATCTAAACTTAAGGCAGTAGTTCTGCAGAAAGTGCTAAGTACGCCGAGAAATTTCCAAAATATTAGGATAAATCCAAAATTTAATTATTAAACCAAGTTAATAGTTAAAAAAATCAGGTTCGGGCAAAACACACTTACCTCGGTTGTTAAAATCAATTTCAGAACTATTAAATAAAATTAGAGTTGAAAAAGTTAAAAAAATTATATTCAGTTTCTTTGGAAACATTACCTTCCAAAACTTTGTACATAAGATAATAGTTTTCTCACATTTTTAGTTTTTCAAAGGTTTATTGCACATCTATATTACTAATATTGTGCTAAAAAAAAAAAAAAAAAAAATATATATATATATATATATATATATATATATATAATAAATAAAAAAACAACTTAATTTTGCTCTTTTCTCCTTTAGTTGGTTATCAAATAGTATATTTAGCCGTTTTTGATCAATCAAGGTGATGTTTTGGAATCTACAAAATCAAATGTACTATAGAGGAAAAAAAAATTAAATATATGCATTTCAGACTTTTTCAATTAAAATGAAACCTACATGATACCAAAGCCCATTCAATTTTACGTATGGGCATTTATTTAAGCCCTGTCTGAATATTTCAATCAGAATAAAACATGCATCATATTAAAGCCCATTCAATTTTATATCCATGTAGCGAGTTTTAAAAAAAATCGTTAGATCAGTTATCGAAAAAATCGTAAAAATATGCATGTTGGGGTAAGCCGATTTTGATGAAAAAATTTCTGTAACATCGAAGGCATATACACCCCTCAAATATAAAATTTCAGTTTTATATACCTTTTTGCGGGGCTTGAACATTTGCACTCATGGAACCTTAAAACGTGTATTTCCGGTGAAAACTCGAAAATTTTCACTATCGCAATACTTTCCCTTACTTTATATTTCATATACAGGGAAATTAAACTAAAGTATATATCAATATAATAGTAAGATAATGTCGCGAATTTTATTTAATAATATCAGTGTGCCTCCAGCGAAAGTAAAGAAAATGTTTTAGAACTACACACCTAAGGAATACAAGAATAGCCGCCGTTGACCTTCCTCCTATAGGAACAAAACCACAGAGGATATACCTTTCCAAGGACAGACTTTCGGATATGTTTCCTTAGCCTCTTCCAATTAGCAAGAAGGATGAAGGAATGTACATTCTTCAGCTTTTGGAGCAGGTGGCCTAGCATGGACAATTAACAGACACCTGCAGTATTGTTTGGGAGTGACTGATGTCTGTCGAGAGAACCGAAAAAAATCGGACGTTTAGCGAGCTGAAAAGAACATTGACACAAGATCATTTTGAAAAAGCAGAACAAAAAATATCTTAGAGGAATATAAACCTGAAGATCTGAATATATCGAACAAACTGATTAAGTGTTTAGGGTGTAACTATTTAAAAAATCAAAACATATTTATTGATATTTACAACTGTATTATATACATCAAGTAAATGTGATGGACATAGTAAACTGAAATAAAATAAATGTAGTGACGCTACCTTTTGCCAGCACTCTTGAAATATTTTAAAGTAGAAGGTCTCGTGGACATCTTCTTTTCAGACGCCTCGATTATCAAGAATCAAAGAGGATGATAGGATAGAAACTAGTGGGTTAGAGTGGAAATAGAGTTTTTCATGGAATGATTGATGCCTGGTTCGGGCTAATTCAGTAACATATGGAACATTAAGGCCTTTATGGATGAGCTTATTCGTAGCAAAGTAAGGAGGTTAGGGATTTTACAAAGGATATTGGATTGTAAGGATTGAAGGCGGAAGGAATTCGATGGTTTAGTAGAGCCCCATAGCTCTACTCCCGAAGTCCATATAGATCTTATGATGGTCATATAAATAATTCTTTTGTAATTAAGTGGAAGGTTGGAGCTTTTGTCCAGTAAGTGTTGAAGTAGTCGAAAACGTCGGGCGGTTTCTTGTCGCTTCAGTCTTGTATGGGGGTTCAAAGCTAGAATTTGGCTAGGTGGAGTCCTAGGTATCGAATCTGTTCAACAGGGGGCTAGTGGAGTGTCATTAAAGGATACTGTAAGGCAGGAAGTCATTGGTTTCTGGCGAAGGGTAAAGGTTATTTGGTGGGATTTGTTAGAATTAATTTTAATCCTTCAATTCTAGCACCTTACCAAGTTGTAACTATTAAATATAAAGCAAAAAAAAAGAAAATATAGAAATTGTTTCCGTGCTAAGGCTGGATCTGAAATTTCATCATTACTGACTGAAAATCAATGAAACATCAGCCTAATGGATTCCACTGAAAAGATATAACGTAAGATTATGGATCCGATATCAAATTAGGGAACCCAGTTTCATTTTTTTTCAGATTAATATTAACAACCGAAACATGGTTGAGAATATTGAATTATATTTATTTATTAATGACTAGCGTTCTGCCCTTGCTTCGCAGGGGGGCAATTGCCCTAAGTCGTGGTCAAAAACGTATTCGTCTAGTGGTTTAGAAGGAGTTAGCGGAAACAAAAATCTCGTTTTATATATAAAGAGATTATAACATAAACGTTGGATATAATTTCACATTAGCTACTTTCTTTTTCTTCCGAGCTTCTAACGAATGATTGGAGCATATTTTAAAAACATACTATTTTCGAATTATAACTATTTTAATATCCAAAGAAGGAGTGCTAAATTGAGGTATTTTGTTAATGCTATGTTATTATGATAATTGGTTTTGTAATATTCTCTTTCTGAATTAACTATATGGAAAACACTAATACTAAGAACATCAACTGGAGTACATCTTGTTATACTTCGGTATTGTCTTCATCAGTAAACCATTTAGAAAATTGGCCTTCCTGATGGTATCACGGCCGAAGATCCACGGTCCTTCCACCTGCCCAGCAGCTGCAGAAACTTATTGCCACAGCTGTTTCATGAGTCATCCATCTCTTTCATCTTGCAAATGAAGAAATGGGTGTTCTTTTCTCATTCAAAATAACGAAGAACTCTAGTTAAGATCATTCAAGTCTCTTTTAACGTACTTGATAATAACTGATGTGAATATTTCTGAAAACTTCAAACTAATTCTACAAAACAATGTGAATGATGAGAAAATATCATAAACATATGACATCACGAAGAGCAGCCTGGCTCCATTTCTTTCCCAACTAATGAATGTTGATGAATGATAACAAAGGAATGTGGTGTCTGCCTATTCGTTCATCGATATAGACAGCAGTTAATATGTCTGATCAATCATTTTATTGATCTCCTTATTTACCAATCTGACCATACGTAGAAACGAAACTAAAAATTAGGCTGTATTTGTTGAAATCAACCATTAAGACTCTTCGATGGAGAAGTTGATTGGTGGTGTGTTCATCAAGAAATCACACTGATAAGACAGACATTTTTTTTGTTGTGTGTGCCAACGTTTCAGCCCACATCGTAGTCCTTCATCAGGGATCAGACAAAACAATATAACAACCAATACAGAATTTACGCGATTATGTCACCGTGTTGTGCGGCTTCTAGGTATAGTTTTTCAATTAACTAGAGCCATGTTATAGCCTATTCAAAGGCATATTACATTTATATATATTTTTTTATTTTGATTTACTATATTTCTGATAAATGTTACGAAGAATGAGATGATGTCCTATAAGACATGGAAATATTCGAATACATAAATAGAATGCTTTTATCCTTAGATTTATTAAAGTCATAAGGCCAATATAATTACGATATTTTGGATTTTAATATCCAATATTGCAGAAAAAAAAAATTTAAATAATATTTACGAATGATATTAGTTTTTTTTTTCCAAAAGAATATATATATATATATATATATATTATATATATATATATATATATATTAATGATGAATAACTGGTTCTTAATTCTTCCAAAAAGTTTATTATATACCAATAATTATTTTGAGTCTACGTTTCGGGGATTTTCCGCATCTTCAGAAGTTACCACAATTTATTAAAATAAATACCAATTATCATTAAAGGAAATAATACTATCTAACAAACATTCAATAGAACAATAGAAGTCTATTGTATTAAATATTGTCAATTATAAAAATAAAATTTCATTAAAAATTCCACACATAAATCTACTCATCTTAGCAAACATATTACTTGTACACACTAATATGTTTTTAAAACTAGGTCAGAAATGAGAGGTGAGGTGTTATGAATCGGTTTTAAAATGTATAGGATTTATAAATATATATATATATATATATATATATATATATATATATATATATATATATATATATATATTCTTTTGTTTTTCTTTTATAATAATTTTTTTTTATTTCTAAAATTTATTTTTGTTTAAAACCAAATTGTGATTCAGTAATATACTGTGTTGTGCTAATGCAGTGGTGTTTATATTTTTATTATTGCTATTATGTTGTACTATTCTAGCGACGACTTTATTTTAGAAGTTTCCTCATTGTAAATTTTATTACAATCTACACAATTAATTTGTTTATTTAACGTCACTTAATGCTACTGAGGCTAATCGGACGATATTACTACAGTGACAGTCCTAATTTTTGACTGTCCAGGTTTAATTAGGATAGGGATCTTTAATGAGTACCTGATATTGCACAGGCTCGGGAACATCTTTTTATGTCTCCTCCGAATGATGGCATAACTAAGGATTTTTTTACACCCATTGGATTTTTTTAACGGCTGTTATTCTGTCCTCCACAGTGAACTTCATCAGAATTAATTTTATATATAACATTTAATATGTAATTTCGTAAAATGAGGTTTTTAGTATTTGATAAGTGATTACTAAGTTTATTTTGGTTTCATAGAATTTATTTTTTATTTTTTTTTTATTTTGTTATTTGCCTCTACCCTACAGGGTCATTGGCAACTGTGTTTTTTCTAAATTTGATTGTAGTACTTGATTTCTTTTAAATAATTCAGTAAATTTTTCACCTTCTCTTCATCAACATTTAATATATCTTTTAGGGTTCCTGTTAGTTTAATATTATTTCTAGATGTTTCGAAAAGGGGACAATCTAATAATAGATGTTGAATAGTTTTTGGAACATTATCGCAATATTCGGAGGTGGGTGCATGCAGATCTCTCATAAGGTAACCATGGGTAAACTGACAATGTCCTATACGGAGCCGGCATAAAATGATTTCCTCTTTTCTAGAAATCCTCGTGCTCGTGGTCCATTTTTTGGTGTCTTTTTATATCCAACAGTTTATGTTGTCCTGATATCCACGCTGTTTCCCAGGTTTTTAAGAGATTTTTTCTCAATTTTCTGATCCACTCTTCTACTTAATTTTATCTGGGGAAAATCATAGTTTATAAGTGGCTTTTTTATTTTATTAGCCAGATAAGATGTATATTACATTTTTGTGATATTGGTATATTATTAGCTTTCATCTCTATATCTATTAAATCATAGTTATCTGTGTAAAATATCCGATAACTGAATATTTATTTTTGTTTTTTCCAGATCAACAGTAAGTACAACGAAGAGCATGCCGCAGAATGCTTGGAATGGATCAAGGCCATTATCGGGGAGCCGAGCAACACTTCTGGAGACATGGACAACTTCTATGCGGTCCTCAATGACGGTGTACTTCTTTGCAGGTTCGTAATAGTTTTAGTTTACAAAATATTAAAGAAATTCAAGAACACGAAAGTCTTAATTTGATTATTCAAAGCCCTGAATAAATAACGAGTCAATTTGAGGACAAAATCTTTCAGGCGGTCAATTTAATTAGCTTCATGGGAACAAACTTTTGTGTAACCTCTTCCACCTGAGGTAATAAATTAATGCATAGCGACCTCGCTTTAATTACAGGATAGAATTACTGTTAATTAATTACTCCGTAACATAGATTAGGATATGGACCACATGTCAACCTTGAAGCCTGCATAAAAAATATTTGTAACTGAGACGAATCCTTGGTATATAAAATTTAACTTTAACTATTTTAAAAACTTTTTTAACTATTATTATTTATTTATAGTAATTTACAACTGTATTAACGAACACAATAAGTAAATATGTAGAATGAAAATAAAAATTCATGAAAATGTCTTGAGAAAGAATTACCCAGTGGTAGCACTTCACTAACTATTTTAAGGCAGTAGGTCCCGAGGCCACCTTCTTTTCAGTCGCTTTGGAGGGTTATCAGGGATATCTAAAAAATGGAAATTTCATGTGAAACAACCCAATACTTGTACATTTGTACACTCTAATATGTTTTTAAAAGTATGTCAGAAATGGAAGGTTTATTCTTTTAGTTGTTTTTTTTTGTTCTATGGCCACTGATAATTCTTATTTTTCTTTTCCATTTATGTTATTCTTAAGGGACCTCTATAAAGTCCTAGAATAAAGTTTTTTTTTGGTTGACATAATATTTCTTCAACTGAATATAAAGATACAACTATTATAGATTCTTATGAGGGAGTGGCGTGGTCTAGTGGATAGAGCAGTAGTCTACTGTCTCCGGATGGGTCTCGGTTTCTAACAGCGGCTGTGGCGGAATATTATTTATTTTGGGACTCTGAGGTATGGAGAACATCATTGGGCGCACCCAGCCTCTATACATTGGGTATCCAAAAAGTGGGAAAAAATCTAGCAGCTGGGTGTGAACGTTCGTCGATCTAGAAACAGTACGAATGATCCCAAGACCCTTCACGCGTTGTAGTGATATTTTTCTACTAATATTCAGGTTCTGATATTTTTTATTTATTCACAAAATACATATTAATGTACCTATATAGACAGATAGAAAAAACTACAAGTTTATGTTAGGAATAAGTTCCTTAAGAATAACATAATGTTTAAATATTATTAATTTTTATTACAATTGAAACTTGTTTGAGTGAATAAATGTATTTCTAGGTTCTTTTTTTACATAAAATGATCCATTTTCACTCAACATTTTTTTTTCTTTTTTCCTTCTCCCTATGTTTCAGCCTTTGTCATTTTCAAGGGATCTTTAATATTCCTTTTTATTGCACACACACACACACACACACACACACACACACACACACACACACAATATACATATATACATGTTGTCACATTTTAAAAATCTATCACAGGCTGACCAGCCCTGTCAGCTTGTTATCACCTACTCTTTATTTATACCTCTTATTTGGCCAAAAGATAAACTTAATGAAACATCAAACAATTTAATATAAAAAATAATATTATGATAATATTAAATATACTGTTAGATGCAAGGATGATTGAATTAACACAGTTTACATAGCACTGGAGAAGGGAAGAAGCACTCAGCCTTTGTTTAGCCGATTGTAACATGAATTATTCAAGGTGTGTAATGTATTGCAGATTGGGAAACCAAGTGAGAAATACACGATTTGACATTGCTTTCCGCTCATCTAACCGTCAACCCTCCTGTTTTCTATTTTCATCCTATGAAGGTCGATCGTAGACAGTTTAATTTATATGGAAATGGGGACGGTGTAGCTCCGGAAAGTGGTTACAAGTTTACCCCAACAAGGTTAGAGGAGAAGCGAGTGTGGGCGGGTCTGGGAGGCCTTTCACAGGCTGGCTTTTGGGTCACCGCGGTCTTTGAAGAAAGTTCTTCTTGCAAGAACGTTAGGGCTTCGGAAGTGCTGTTATTTAGCATTATTGTTTAATCGAATAAGGTGATTACAAGTTTCGAACCAGACCTTTGCAACATACCGCACCTCCTTATTATTCAAGGCTATTAATTTAAAAACAACAATAAAAAAAAAATGTTTCTTCCAAAATCCTTCAGAGCCATGTATCAGCCATTGAGTAATAGTGTCACAATTGGGAATTAAAATAAATCCCAATAAATCACCTGCATTCTACGACGTAAACCTATGACTCCCTCTACCCTATACCTCACTCATCACTGTGGAACAAAAACGATAAGTTGGACTTCATCTTGAAAAACTTCTAACATGGAATCCTCATACAAGACTTAAACGACACGAAACTGCTAGTAGATATTGACTATTAAAACACTTAGTTTACTTAAGATCAAAACTTTACTACAAAAAACTCATTTACTCAACCATTATCAGACATACTGGAACCACCATTATCAGACCTATTTGGACTTAAGAAATTGAGCTATGGGGGTCCACTAGACCATCGAATTCCTCTCTCATCCATTCCTTGCAATTCAAAATCCTTCGAAAAATCCTCGACGCTCCTTACTTTGTTACCAATAAACTCATCCATTGAGACCTGAATATCCCACTTGTTGTAGAAATTGCCCAAAAAAGATACACCTCCTTTCATTCCAAATTACCCGCCCATACAAATCTGCTTGTCCGTGACCTTTCGTCTACATCTATTCCCGATAATCTTCCGAGGCGTCTGAAAAGACGGTAGCCTCGAGACCTGCTGATCAAATAAACATTGAAGTGCTACCGCTGGTTAGATTCTTTTCAAGCCAGTTTTATGTAAATAACTCATTTACTTATTGTATTATGCACAGTTGTAAATTTCAATGAAAGATTTAAAAGAATATTATTTTATAACTTTATTTCTGTGTAAATATTGTATGAATGTTGTATTTGATCACTATTCCTAATGCCCATATTAGGATAGATTGTACTATTACTAAAAAAAAAAAAAAAAAATTGAAATTTACTTATTTATTCTATCGAATTCCTCTACCCGCAAGGGGCGATTCTTTTGTTTTCAAATTTTGTTGTAAAATTGGATTCTTTTCAGAAACTCCATCACGGAATCCATGTCTTTTTCGGAGTTCTGGAGGATTTCACAAACAGTTTCACTCATATTTAGCCCTTTCTTAATGCGGTGTATTCTTGACATTCTACTAATAATTAGTTAACTGCCCATGGGATACCACATTTCGAGCATGTAGAGGCTTCTAAGCCACCAAGAAGGTAGCCGTGGGGAACTCGCAATGTCCAATCCTTAGGCGACATTGTACTGTTTCCTCCTATCTAGATTTCCTATTGCTTCTTATCTAGTTTGTAATTCCTTTTTTTTGTTAGATAGTTTTGAGGGATTGTTTCTCCGCATGTGTGTTTAATTATTATTACTTTAAATATTTAAAAAAATAAACGAATCAGTAAAAAGACGGCGGTGCTACAAATGTGAAACTTATCAGCTTACATTTAAGGATGAGCAGTACCATAAAGTTTTCGAGAACAAGGTACTAAGTAAAATATTTGGTCCAAAGATGGAAAAAGGGATGGCCACTGGGGAAATTTTGAAGGTTACACAACGCGAAATTACGGAGCTTGTGCCATGTCGATTCATATTGTTCAGCACTGCGAAGAACGACTTCACATGAATTACTACACTAGATGCGGATTTTAAATTCCATCGAAGTTTTAGGATTTAAAAATCACATCAACGAAAGTACTAAAAAATTTTTTTCAACACTTTTCAAAAAAAAAAAAAAATGTAGGATACTTAAATCAATGAAGTGGACAAAGATTAAATTTCTTTAGAGCGACATCTGATTTTAGGTTTAAGAAATAAGGTTTTTACAATAATGTATTTTTGATTTAAGTTTTTTCGAGAATAAGGTACCACGTAAAATATTTGGTCCAAATAGGAATTAGGCCACTGGGGGATTTAAGAAGGTTACTCAGTCCAGAATTACGGAGCTTGTAACATGTTAGTATATTTGAGTTGATAGCATCGCTGTGACTCAAATTGCCGCGTAAAGTTGTTAGGCTCTGTGATGAACGAATTTCCAAAAAGTTAGTATGCACTGAACCTTGGAGCTATAGGAGAGGTGCGCAAAATTTAGAAACAGTTCCTCAGAAGGCAGCGCCAAATTTACCAATAAATTTCTAACCTATTCTTTTTATCAAAAGATTAAAAAACTGTGATATTTCTATTAAATCTACCGAAATTTAACCTTCTGTTTTTAAATTGTTCTGCCGAGAAAAAAAACATTGCATAATAAATTTCAGCTTCTCGATCCAAAGAGGACGGTTTACTTTAAAAATTATAAACATATATTAAAACCTATAGAATAAAAGTATTATAGAAGTTATAAAATGGTTTTTTTTTTTAAATCTTCTCACCTCTTCTGATCTTATTTACTTATAAATAATACATTACCACACCCAATACTGCAAGTAAAAAGCAAAATTACATTAATTTGTTTAATTCCTAGATATTTTATATTTTAAACAGCATTTCAACTCTGATTTACTATAGTACCGCTACCATTGTGGGAATGTGGAACGAAGTGAATGTAGATCTCTGAGGTACAGAAAAAGAAAAATATATCCTGAAGGATCTTCATAAAGCAGCATAAAGGAGAGGACAGAAGGAGGGAAATAGGAGATGGCAAGACGAATTCTATTAAGTTCAATAAGACGTCCTAGATCGGCTAGAGCATGAAAGGGACTGAGGAAATGTCTTTTGAATCTATTCATCTCAGGAATATCTTTAACTCACTTTTATTTATTTTTATTACTTATTTAATTTCCCGAATGGTGCTTAAACTATGATAGCAATAAGAACTTTATTACCGATAAAATCAATTCCAGGGCCATAAACAATACCAAAATATCTCATATTTTTTTACAACTTTATATTCCACCGGTTTATGGGTTATTAAAGTAACTCTGAAACATAACATAAATTTAAACAAATATAAAAATGTTTTCACTTAATAACATCCCCAAATATCAACCGTTGGTTAAAAATGTTGATCTATAAAAGTATTAGTTATTCTCTCATATTCGGTACTCCATTACTACTTCTCACATTAGAAAATACTATTAAGAGCAGCAAAATCAAAATGATTTGCAATAGAAATCTGCTAAAAGCACTTCTTACTGAGTTTATCTCATATTATCTGCAATAAAAAAATACGTCGATTTTGTAGAATGAAACGTTTTGTACGAAAAATGACCTATATATTTAACCGAAAAAGCAAGGAAGGATTCCAAGGAGATTTAGTATTGTAACGGTTGCGATGGGAGCAGTTCTTCAACAACGAGAAGGACAACATTGGAGACCCTTAGGATTCTTCTCAAGAGCTCTTACGGCAGCTCAACAAGGATACTCCACCTACGACCGCGAACTCACCGCTATCTTTAATGCAGTCAAGCATTTCAGGCCTTGCATCGAAGGAAGGGTTTTCAGTATTCTCACTGACCATAAACCTCTGGTTTATGCCTTCTATCAGAAGCCCGGAACAGCAACACCCATGCGGATTCGCTATGTGAACTTCATTAGCCAGTTCACTTGCGATATCCGACATGTTTCGGGAGAAGAAAACAAAGTGGCCGATACTTTGTCAAGGTTAGAGGAAATTCGCAGCCCGGATGATATGGAGAGCATTGTCGAAGCCCAGCAGGAAGACCCGCTGATTCCCGAGTTACTTCGGAACCCGAACTTGCGTTTGAAACTGGTCGAACTCCCGCACTCGAACAAGCCACTTCTTTGTGACTTCACAACTTCGAAAGCTCGACCGTATGTTCCTACTCCTCTGCGTCAGAACATCGTTAAGAAGATTCACGAGCTCAGCCACCCTGGAATCCGAGGGACACGCCGCCTGGTGTCTCAGAGATTCTTCTGGCCGAATATGAATTCTGACATAACGACTTGGACCCGAAGCTGCATCGCTTGTCAACGCTCGAAAATCCATAGACACACAGTTTCACCTCCCGGCATCTTCGCTCCAGCTGGTCGATTTGAGCACATTCATGTCGATATAATCGGACCTCTACCGACATCGGATGGTAAACGTTATTGCCTTACTATGGCAGATCGGTACACCCGTTGGCCGGAAGCTGAACCGATTGAGGATATCTCCGCTACAGTGGTTGCATCAGCGCTCTACAAATCCTGGATTTCCAGATTTGGCGTCCCAACACGCATCACAACGGATCAAGGCCGCCAATTCGAGAGCGAACTTTTTTCGAAACTGCTGAACCTCCTAGGAACTCGGCGATGTCGGACCACTGCGTACCATCCTCAGTGCAACGGCACTATCGAGAGATGGCATAGAACTTTAAAGGCAGCCCTAACTGCACATCTCATTACCTCAAGATCTTGGACGGAACTATTGCTCACAGTCCTCCTCGGCTTGAGAGCAGCTATTAGGGATGACAACTGCACAAGCGCCGCAGAAATGACGTATGGTCAACCCCTGCGACTTCCTGGGGAACTGTTGGAATCGACTTCAAAACCAGAGGAACCTGATGGATTTCTGCGTAGGCTAAGGGAACACTTGAAGCACCTGCAGCCTGCCCCGCATAGACCTAGTCAAGGGCCAACCTTCATTCCGAAGGACTTAAGAACTTGCACACACATCTTCTTACGAGACGACACGGCCAGGAAACCACTAACTCCTCCTTACTCTGGACCTCACCTTGTGATCGAGAGAGGGGAGAAGACTTTTGTGATCCTGCTCGCCTCCGGAGAGAAGACCGTAAGCGTGGACCGCCTGAAGCCGGCCTACACCTTGGAAGACCCAACCTCTCCAGCCACGTCACCACCGACTACATCGCGACAGCAACCTCCACAAACTGACAACGCCCCCGCCACAGAAGCTGACCAACCCTCATCGGACAAAACAACTCGAAGAGGACGTCGCATCCGACTCCCTGTTCGCTTCTGTGACGAGGTCATTGGGGGAAGTGATGTAACGGTTGCACGGTCAATCACAACACGGAGGTTACACGACGGTTTTTCAGGTCCCTCAGTGTTGCCAGGTGGAAAGTAATTTAATTATTAATATTAATTTTTTACCTGCAACACTGAGGTAACCAACCAATTACCTGCATTGTGTGCATCGTGTGTACCTTGTTGTTTTGTGGTAGGATCTTTAAAAATTTTGTGTGTGTGGATTTAAAAAACTTTTTTTTTAAATTTAATTTATTCTAAAGAAGAAGCTTATTTTTTATTTCTCATTTTTCATCATTTTAATTGTGTTTCCTACCGTTTTTTATTTAATTAAAATAACTTTTTATTTCGAACTTTATTTATTTTATTATTACCCAACATCCATCAAAGTATAATCGAGTTTTGCACTATTGATAAACTGGAATCACTCTGAAAGTTTTCTGTGCGCACCTTATTTATGGAGAGGAAGGCGCAATAGAGCCCTCCAATGGAGGTTGGGGGAAATAATTAATGTGTGAACCTTACACAGAGCAATTCCTACCTCAGCGCACCTTGTACCTAGCCAGTCGACTTAATCTAAGAACACATTTGCTGGTATCATTCGGTTGTGGCGTGCATTATGTACTCTCTGGTTAACCGCTTTATTCAATTGCTCATTGAATTATCATTACTTGAAAATCACAATCGAGCTCACGTAAACACCTATCACTTTAACTTGACCTCATAATTTTGTAACACCTTGATCTTTGCCTCATCTTTCGAAATAACTTTTTTCTTAAACATAAACCGTACCGTTAATGAATCAACTTCTCGAGTGGCCATGATCTCATCCATTAGGCATTCCATCTGTGCAGCGTCAACAGGTTTCCAATTGCCTAATAACATCTTCAAGCGCCAATGCTTTCCATGGTAACATGTCGCAATAGCAATCTATTTCTGTACGGTTCAAGAAAACATTGTCTATATATGGTATAGGACGGTACTGACCAGAAGCTTTTAACTGTCGATCTGAAATTAGGCAGTCTTTTGAACAAAGAAAAATGGGTCACCTCTTTCCTGCATTTTATGAATTTATAAATCGTATTTAATATGCCTAATGCGTAAAAATCAGTTTTTAGTAGGGTCCGACATTCCAATTGGACGGAAGTAAGTATTCCAAAATAAAAAGAAACATCAATAATATCATACATGAGTGGTAAGTCCACAACACGCAATTTAGATGAAAGTAAAGACTTTAGATAGAGCGTCATTCTCTTGAGAACTTACTTAATGTCCTGATGAAGATTATAAAATCAAATCCTGTTCATGAAAACAGAAACAGAAGAAGTGATAACGACATATTAAAATAAATAAATGAAAGTTCACACACTGAGTAAAGCCTGGCAGTTACTAAATATTTTAGTTTTAAAATACTAAGTTACCTCATATCTGTCCTTTCTCTACCTGTGACTATCTATGGGTAGGATTCTTATGAAGGTATTTTTTTATCTCATGAGAAGGTTTTATGATTCTTCCAAACAAGGGAACTTCAATAGGAGCTTTTGTCATACCAGCATCCTTACCTATTTCTGTAATATCAATTTTTTGACCCTAGATAAACTTTATTTAATAAAATTTGAATATATCACGCACAATGGTTTTCTGTTGTTTTTAAGACATTTTTATCAATGCATTAAACTATATTATTAATCATCATATTGCAAAAAATATGAAAAAATCGATCATTTGATAAAAGGACAGTCCAGCACCTAATCAAAAAAGGAAGGTAAAGCATGATCTATAGTTTTAAAGCAAATGGTTCAAGATATATAACAATGTAATAAAAAAATAAAAGTTAGTTATAAGTCTTCACCCAAACTAATTCTAACTGTACAGTCGATACCAAAACAATCATATTACTCCAATTACAAGGATTCTAAAAATTTTCAATAATATAATAGTTGTGATGCCTTTATATACATTTTTTGCATTTACTTTCTCAAGACACTAACAAACCTGTGACAGGTCCTTATTTCCTGTTATTTCCTCTAGACGTTATTAAGAGTACTAGAAAGTAGTGCCCATACTTAATTTACTTTAAATCTTGTAAAATAACATATTTTTGGAAACCAGCAGTAATCATTCATTTGTTTTGGATTGATAAAAAACTCAAGAAATGAGTTCATTTTACAAGAATAACTAAAAGTGCGTGTATTTAACTCCTTAAGTATTAACTGATTATTATGCTTTCTTTTAAAATACAAATTTAGTTTAAGGTAAAAATTCTAATGGAATTATATTTCTCAAAGTAAATATTTCGTCACACCCTAAGCTATATTTTAGAAACAAATAAATCTCACAAGGGTAGAAAATATTAAAGCCTTTCTGTAACTAATGGAATGAAATATTGTTGGAAAATATATGGTAGCTTATCTTGTGAATACTAGTGAAACGGATTACAGTCAGCTTCCTGTATACAATGGCTTGGTCATTAATCAAATCTCTGCCTCAATTTTTTTCTATCTCAACCTCCTGGTTTTCATCTTTGCATAACCATTTAGCCTACGTAAAATCCTTTTTTATTATTGAGGGTAGCTTATATTAATTGAAATTAAGTGTTTAACCAAAAAATAAAGTATTAGCTATAATACCTAAAATATTTATCATCAGAATAGATTTGTTTTACAAGCGTTATTAATTGCTATAAAGCGGCTGAAACAAGTGATAATATAAATATTAAAAGCTTATACATAACTTTTGTACATTAAATGTTTCTTCTTTTTTTTTTTTTCTGTAGGTTAATCAACACAATGAAGCCAGGATCCATAAAGAAAATTAATGAAAGTAAGATGGCATTCAAATGCATGGAGAACATTAACAATTTTCTAGAAAATGCCAGATCCATGGGAGTTCCTGCACAGGAGACGTTCCAAACTGTTGATCTTTGGGAAAAGCAAAATCTCAACTCAGTTGTCATTTGTTTGCAGTCCCTTGGAAGAAAGGTATAGTGAAAAAAAAAGAATAATAGTAATTTAAAAAAAATTAATAAATAGCTTGCTAACGTATATAAAAATAAATTAAATCCATTAAATGATGAACTATGTTTTAATTTGAATATAGGAAGAAAGTTGATTTTGATTTTCATATAAAGTATTATTTTTAAGATTTATGTAAATTGCTAGAAAAAGAACCGATCCTTATAATTTATTGAAACTAAGGGCTGTGCTACATGATGATAGACAAGTAAATAAATTAAGTAAGTGAAAGCACTCTAACAATAGTAGCAGAACAGATAGAAGGCATAATGATCTTTAACAGTTGGATAATAACATAACATATTACTTTTTTAGAAAAACCTTTAATATTATAATGCATTATTTTTAAAAAAGCTAAAAAAACTGTATGATAAAGTTACAAAGAAATTAACAGTTGTATTATAGGTGGAATAATCAGGAGTCAGTCATTTTTTGAAATTTTTTTAATTTTGCCAACTTTTCGGCTTAATCTTGTGAGCCATCATCAGGGCATTACTGAGCCATGTCCAAGCATAAACTGATTATTCCACCTATAATAGTTTCTACAGTCGACTATACATCCTCAATACAATTAACAGTTGTAATATACGCATTTTCAATACATGTTTTTTGAATTTAGAAAAATCATTTTAAGAAATTAAACATTATTTATAATAAAATAAGTAAATGATTTGTTTGTTTGTTTTTATGTTTAAGGCGCAAAAAATCTAGGTCATTAGCGCCCGATTCAGTAATTAATTCTATGGTCATTTAATATAACAAAAAAAAAATAGATAAATAAAAAATAACAATAAAATTAAAAAAATATATATATAATAAATGAAAGAACGAATGTGGAAAGAAAGATAAGGTCATATCAATAATAAATAAGTATTAAGTAGAAAGTAATGTTGCAATACAAAATTTTATTTTATTATTAATATTTATTATTATTTTATTTTATTTTTATTATTTTTTTTTAATCTATATTTTGTTTTCTCATTAATTAATTTTTTTTAATTATTATTTTGTTTTCCATTTTATCCATTTATCATTTTTTTTTATATATTTTATTTTTTATTTTTATTTATTTATTTTATTTTATTTATTTATTTATTATTTTTTTTTTTTTTATGGACATTAGAAATATTTTAACAGCTTTACTATATTGAGAAAATATATGACTTTGTCAGCTCTGTTAGTATCAGTATAGTATAAGTAAATGATAAAGTTATATGGAGAATGAAGTTATTGTATATTTATTATAATACATTGAAAGTGAGTGGATAATTCACTAATGGCGACTTATCTTATACTTTCAGCTTTTATTAGCCTTTCTGTTTCAGTGTAACGTGGCCCTAAGACCTTTCATGTAGTAATGGCACAGATTTTTTTTTCACTTTGATTGAAAATCTTGAAAATTTCAAGTCCATTGTGGAATATTTTAGTTTTAGAATCATCTTCAGATTACATAAAACCATTTAAAAGTAAAAACAACTCTTTTTAAACTTTTCAGGGAGCTCAATATGGACAGCCATCCATCGGTCCAAAGGAGGCTGATAAGAACGTACGAAACTTCACCGAGGAGCAGATGAGAGCGGGTCAAGGTGTTATCAGCCTTCAGTATGGCAGCAACAAGGGAGCTAACCAGTCGGGAATCAATTTCGGCAACACCAGGCACATGTAATTTCGATTTTTTTTCCAGGGAGTAACACCATGTCAGAGGGAAAGTTAAAAGAATTTAGAAGATGCCACCATCACTTAGTGTACATAGATAAACTAGGTTATATAGATACTTGGTAGAGTTGAACATAACTCTGTAGCTAACTTTCATTTGAAACTGTCTTACCACTTCAGCCAGCACAATTTACTTATTATAAATAAGTAGCCATTTTTAAAATATAAAAAGTTTTTTTTTTTTAGTAATTCTTTTATAATTTTCCCCTCTGATAGTTTTACTGTCATAAAACATGTATTAAAATTAAAATCTCTTTATTTTTACTCCATTAAAAAAAAAAAAAAAAAATGTAAATAAGAAGAATGCATTTGTTCATTCCATTAATTAGTTTTTAATCAGGTGCTATTTCAGTTTTTGTTTTAGAAGCATTAGTTGACAGATGTTGTACTTCCCATATTAGCTCTTATGTGTCATACTGCCGGTTGTCCTCCCAAAAATACCTAACTGTGCATTTAAATTAATCATAATAGGTATGGCTAAGGCCCTTTAAATTTATATAAAAAGTTAGTTAAGTGTATTATGTATTATGTATTGTAGAAGAAACATGAATATCTATAAGAGAACAATAAATTATTTTATTTTAATATAGTTTAATTTTAAAAGTGTTGTTTTATTTCCGACCCTTTTCATTCAATACTGTTGACTATAACATAGAATTATTCAAGTTTAATTCAATGCAGAAGATTATATTGTTCCATGAGAAGTGAATCTTTAGTAAATATAGATATAGTGGTATATGTGATTTGTGTAAATTAACTCAAAATGTATGTTGCTAATTTAGACAATGACCCTGGGCAGTATCATGTTGTACACCCACTAATTACAAGGTACTGGTACAAGAAAAGAAAAAGGGATTTTTAAGGGCCTTGAAATTCATGAAATACACACATACACAAATGCGCGCAAGAAAAAGGAACATGAACAGAAGCTAATATAAATTAAACTGTTTAATAAATAAAAATAAAAAACCTTAATTTTGCCCAATAAAAAATGTTTGATGTATTGGCTATAATGAGGCTGTATTGGCTATGATTAGTTAAACATATTATTTTATATTCAAGTTTTCAACAAAAGCAATATGGTATGTTGATAACAAGAATTTACAATCTGCCTTGCTTATTTACAAATAAATTTCTTAGTATAAATGCCAAACAAATGGTAATAACTATCAACGATGCACCATATTATCCATCAAATAGAATCCTACATAATGGCTTATTAACTAAAAAGAGTTTGCACATAATATCTGACAAAAATAAAGGACTTTCCATTAGAGGCAGTACTAATACTTTAAATAAAATTAAATAGAACTTAATTTACACCATCAACAATGTAGATTTTAGCTTATTAATATTCAAATACCTGTTTGAACTAAACCTCATGCAGACATTTGTAGTACTTATTTTCCATTCACTAGTTTTGGTTATTTATTTTTTCACTGAAACTAAATTAAACTTGTATAACAAATATTGAATGAAAACTAAATTGTACAACATAAAATAAAGGAGAGGTAAAACAGACTTACAAGGTTATACAAAATTTATGGCAGCATTTTTTTCTACAAAAGTAGTTCAATTTTGATTTTGGCCCCCCCAAAAAAAAAAAAAAATAAATAAATAAAAAATAAATAAAGAAAGAATATCAAGTGAAATTATTATATATAATTTTAGCTTTGCTAATATATTTAATAACGTATCAATTTCATACAAAACACACTTTATTTAATACAAGTATCACCTCTTAATCTTTTTTTCAACCGCCAAAATCCACCATATATTTCTAATCAAATTGTAACAATTATCAAAATATACTATTCAATACAATTGAGGAAGGTAATAGTCATTAGGTAATAAGGTATAGTCTTTCGGAAGTAATAATCATTTCTTTGCAGGTAAAACATTTTGAACATCCCTGATTAACAAACTTTTCAAATCTTTATTTTTGTTAAATCAGCCAAAAAAATTCAAGATTAGGACATCTTTCTCTGAATATAAATTAAAAAGAGCTATTTATTTGTGACTTGCTATAAGTACAAAATTCAGAATGTAATTTTGAATCTTACTTAAATATATAAAATATAATCTTATTTTCCTACTGTCTAAAACTGTTTCATAACATTATAACCATAATATAAATATAGTTTAATGAGTAATAATAAAATAAAACATTTTAAATGCTTTTGAGTAACATATGAATATTTTATGCTTCAACTAATTAAAAAATAATGATAAGTAAGTTATTTTATACATAACATCACTGCGACAATGCTTTATGTCTTCTTCATTTTCTTTTGTCCTAGGACTCTGATTTAAAGTATTTGCAAATATTTTCTTTCTTCTGTTAATAATCAAAAACCTTTTTTTTAATATGTTGACCCACAATTAGAAAGTAAATTTGGTTTTGGTCTGTATATGTTGAGATATTATTATATTAACATCCAAAAAATTGTATTACATAATAAATTACAATATAAAAATTCAATTTAATTTTGAAAGTTATAAATTAAAAATATATTCCTATATGATTGTTGAAACTCTGTTATGAACTTGATTTGTGATTTTTTTTTACATTAAATAGTGAACCTAAAATTGTTGTAAAGCATATTAAAACTAACAACTTTTTTTGAGTGGGAAAAAAGCCCTTACCAAGTATGTAGGATGTTGCCTGCTTTGCTTAAATGGTTAATCTGACAACAGTGATGATTACCAGTGAGCGAAATTGCTCTGTATTGAGACTAATAATGTATTGGGTTGTCCAGAAAATAATGCAGGATTTTGGTTCAACAATAAAAAAGAAAGATTTATAAATCTTTTATTTAATCAAAATAGTCTCCACTGTTATCAATACATTTCTGCTGAGTTGAAAACTTTTCCATTCCTCCGAATAGAATTTCCAATCTTTAGAATCGATAAACTCCTAAAACATGTTTCCTAATTTCCTTTATTATTTAATTTTTTGTCTTAGTAGTAGTCCAGATGTCTCTAGGTTAGAGATCCTTAGAGTAGGGCTGATGTGACACAGCTTCATATACAAGCTACAACGATTTTTGTGATGCCACACATGAGACATGTGGCCAGGCATTGTCATGCAATAAAATGGACCTTTACTACTTGAATGCCTTTTCTACGATTATATTATATTTGTTAGTGGTTCACATTATTTCAGTACACAATAAAGCTTCGAAGCTATGCCAATAGCAATATCAACCACCAGCATCAAAACCAGTAAGCTGCTCCAATGTTCAGACCATGAGAAATACCTGCCTTCAATAATTTCTCCCTAAGTTTGAGTTCTTCAGAGAGAGGAGTTATGGTCAATAAAACTACATTATCAACAGTAAAGTTACAGTGCTAGCAAATAGCTTACTTCCCTCTCTATCCTTTATACCTCGCTCAATCTATCATTAGTCTTGTTATGATTTATTGATTAGAGTTCAAATTGTTAGTCTAGTGAACATTTGTTAACCCTTTAGCGTCCGTTGACTACTATAGTAGTCTCAGCGCGCCGTGCCCTGTGGACTGTGCACTACTATAGTAGTCCGGTGAAAGATGGGCAATACGGATCATGGACTACTACAGTAGCTTTGCTTCTCTTGCGTTTCAAGTCCATTTCCTTGACAACAGAAGTCTTATGGATCCAATTTTGGCTATATTATTGAGATGAGGCTATAATACTGAGATTTCTACAGATTTCTGTGCAATTGCGTATTTTGTTTAGAGCCTCTGAGCACCCCGGGTAATCAATTTCATATCCAAATCATGTATCTAGGATATTACTGGTTAAATTGTATATTGCATATTTGAAGAATTTTTAGAAACACATATAGAATATTTCATGCAATCTGTCTGATTGTAACAATAAGTTTAAGAGAAAGAATAAACTAAAAAAACTAAAGAAGAACTAATTAAAATTCGAAGAATAGCAGAGTCAAAAAGTAGTCGGTCCAGCAGGCACAGTTGCTGTCTATCACCTGGTCCAGCAAGCCCGCTACTTCCGCATTAGTCGGACTCTAAAGGGTTAATTTTATCTTTTGTCAAATAAAGTCGTTTTATTTTCAAGTTTTAGAGAGAAGATAATTTAATTGTTTCCTAAGACCAAATGACCAACTCCAGCAAAAAGGTCTGTGTGTGTGTGTGTGTGTATGTTAAGTCTGATTCGAAAACGATAAGTTGTATAAAACTGAACTTTCATATTTCAGAAGTGTAAATGCCTGAGACGTTACATCAACTTTTTAAATTTGTCTCTGTAATTATCATTAATTATTTATATTCGAAAAAATTGATCATATTATCTTTAAATAATATTCAGGAACAGTCTCTTCTTTTAAACATCATTTATTTATTCATCATTATAACAATTTACATTTCGAGGCTTATAAGACTCATCTTCAGAATTTTGGTCATCAAATAAATCATATCTTTCAATATTGTCAAATTCTTAAAATTATCCTTATATATATTTAATAACGGTCATTTTTTCAACTTCATAAGCTGTTAACTATTGCAATATTACAATTTTTTAATATATCCATATCCTGTTAAAACATAAGGCAAGGAGTAGACTGACTACTGTTGAATGTTTTAACAGAATATGGATATATTAAAAAAATGTAATATTTCAATAGTTAATAGCTAAAGAATTCGAAAAAAATGACCATTATTATATATAAATAAGGATATTTTAAGAATTTGACAATATTGAAAGATATGATTTATTTGATGACCAAAAATTCTGAAGATGAGGCGTATAAGCCTCGAAACGTAAATTGTTAAGATGATGAATAAATAAATGATGTTTAAAAGAAGAAAATTTTTCCTGAATATTATTTACTTTTCATAATTGTGTGAATCTAAAAAAGACCATATTATTTTGTTAGCTTTGATAAAAAATGGGTAAATATGCAAGTTGAACGAATTTGATAGCCAACTAAAAGATAAATGCGTAAAACAAATGTATTTAAATGAAGGACATCTATGAAATCTACATAGATGTTTAATGTACTGCCGAAATGCTAATATTTGAGAAATAATGTTATCCTAAATATACAAAGTTGTATAAGGTAATGAAAATTGAAGAAAAGCAGATAAAATCAAGTGATTGTTGTAGATAATAATTTCTGTAGTTATATTATTTAATCTGAAACATATGTATCCATCAAAACTCAATGTAATTCTTTAGCCTTTTTTTTAACTCAAACTTTATTTTAAAATTTCTTAAATCGATTTTAACAATGGAGTCAAGTGAAAGTTGTGTATTGCACACACCTGATTTTGTACTGACAAATAGGCTGAAGGGAATAAATAAATAAAGTACAAACTGAGGTAAGTTCCATTTACTAAGAGAGTATGACAACAAAGATAATATACATTATATTCAATTTTGTGTAAAAACAACATTTCTTGTCTACAAAATCCTTTTATTATCTTATATGGATTATATTGAAGACAATAGAATAATTGTAGAAATAGTATCGGTTGAGGAAGGTCAATAGCAAACGAGGATTGCCTGGGTCTATTGAGCAGTCTAATCTATTAATGTAAAGTTCGAAACAGCCTGGTAGAGCTTTCTTGAAATGGAAGCGCGTATCACTTGAAAAATCTCAAAAATTGTGATAAATGCATGTAAAATGTAAATCGACGACAAAAGAAAACTCCATTATTAATCTATTAAAATATAAATGAGGCCATAATATACATTTTCTTAATACCTATCAGAAATCACTGTACACATAATAAACACTAATAAAAGATATATTTTTGTATATATATAAATAATTACTATTTAAACAGAAAAACAAAGAAGGATGGATGATAATTATAATAATATTTATTTACAAAAACACTTTGAATATCATTTCTTCAACAAACAAAATATTTTAAAATATAATTTGATAAAACTTTTAAAAATTATTTAAAATTTATTAATATAAAATTCATAAACGTTACACTCCTCTTTTTTTTTTTTCTTTTTTAAATATGTATTTTATTTTGGCACAATGTAAGTAGGTTTGAGAACTGTTTTAAGAGGTTTCAAAGAATGCTAGAGATTTTTTTTTTTTTTAAATTTGTATAAGAGTTGAATTTGAAAAAAATTCTACAGAAATAATGTGAAAGAAAAGTTTTGGGATCACCGTTAATATGAAGAGTGCCCAATGGATAGCGAATTTTTGCCTCTCCTATGTCCCTAATTATTAAGTTAATGAGGCAAGTATCTTTCATACCATTGATATATACAGATTACTTTTGTACCCCCAAGGCGTAGCAAGGGGTTGAGAAAAGAATTTCATTTTCAATTTTTTTTTTTTTCTTTTGATATTTTGTATAATTGATTCCAAAAGATCACACTTCTCAAAACCTAATTAATAATAAACCTATAAGAAATATACAATAAAATTGCACACTTTTTTTTTTTTTATTCTTTCTCACTAAACAAAAATATATCAATCTATTATATTATTTTATTTATATAATTATTATGCATACTGTAAAATCAGTATTAAGTCATTAATATTTTATTACTATAAAATATCAATCAAAGAGTTATTTTTTAAATCACTTTGGAACTGAATAATTTAAAAAACAAACATTATTATTCTTAATAGACACCAGGCATTTCTTTTTAGCATAAAAATATTTTAAAAGTCAGAAAAATGAACAAATATTTGTGAATATTTGAGCCGATTCAAGGATATGTGTCGGTATAGGATATATGTTATACATTGAAACATAAATATTTAAAAACATTCTTAACCGTTTAAAATGAAATTGTTGAATTCATTTTTGATACATTTTCTCATTGATAACACCACATCTTTAATATTGAAGTATTTTTTAAAGCATCATTCAGTTTTTAGTCAATAAATTCATCTTAATTAATAATAAATTATATAATTTATTACAAGGGAAATTATAAGACTTATTAAACACATTCTAAGTGATTTAAAAAAGTACTCTTTAATTTTGGCCTAGACAATAGATACAATCTATTCCACTTATTATTTTTTTTTTATACTCTTTCCTAAATATAATTAACTCTTTTAATATAATATTGTTGGTAAATTTTACAATTTATACGTGATACATGCGTAGAAATTAAAAAATATACATAGATACATATATAAAATAACTGTACACAATAAAGTTTAGGGTAAAAATCAGTACATAAATTTTAAAAGTAATTATAAACAGATGCATTCGACAAACTGAATCCTCTTAAGCAGAAAACAATTAATTCAATATGCCATTTACAATATTACATAAAATAACATGCATCTAATTACATATATAACCATTTATGATATAAACAATAAAGAATAACATACTTCCTACACACAATCAAAAAATGTTACATGTATCAAGTATAATACTGACATAAGAAACAGTTTCTCTTTTGAAGTTTTACAAAAACTTAACATAAAAGAGATTGGCACTAAAAGGCTCATTGAAAATACGACTAACCCAACTTGGGTAATCGCATTCCATATATATTACTTATATTTATATTTATATATGAATATATATATAATGCATATGTATGTATTTATATGTATAGACAGTAGTAAACGATATTATTCACAGATGATTGTTCTATCCTTGTGCATCCATTCATGGCAGACATGTAGCACCATTTTATTGTAGTAGATAGATATATACACTGGCGTACTACTAGCTTCACTTACAGTCTTCTCCACCGATTATCTGCAAATGTGAAAAAAAAAGAAGTGTTTTCAAAAGCCAAGCAACAAAATATGTAAAATTCAAATGGATGAGACAACATACTCAAAAAACTATGGATCATTTTGAAGGGATTAGAATATCACCCCCTTATACAAATGTTACATTGACTTCAAATAGCTTATCTTGAGTTTTAGCATTTAATTCATGCCTTCGAAGATTAGAGGTTTCATATATTTACAAATAGGAATGTTCTGAGCAAAGTTTAGTAATATTTTGATAAATGGTAGAAGGTAAAGATATGTGATGTTCTACAGAATAGTTAAATTTAGAATAAGTGATCTATAGATAAAGTTCATTTTTGAGTTCAACATTTATAGAAATACTTTTTCTGCCTAATCTTAATTATATTATTTTTTTTTTTTTAATTTTTGACTTACTTGAAAAATTGGAAAACTTTCTTTTTAAAAGTGATTACCCACCTGTTTGACAGTGACAGTGAAATTAAAAATAGATACTTATTATTTTCCTTGAAATAATATATTTTTATCTCTGGCATGACAGGCGTGTAGGCCCTTAGCCTTGTGGTGTAATCCCTAGGAGAATATACTCACGATTCTTATAAGGGTAGGGTCATCACTCCCTATGCTAATTTTTGTGAGTGGCTACCATTTGGCTGATGGGTCTCAAATGAGTGGCTATGAGGAGAGAGGCTGTGAGTGAATCCCCATTTAATTATATACTTATAAAAGCCCCGCCGGACTGGGATTCAAAATCAGAACCTTTAGCATAAGAGATAGTGCACTAGCCACTCAGCCACGAGCTTCCCTTTTAATAATATAAAATATCTAATTTTAGCTATCTCGGTAATATCATAAGTAGATAGACAACCACCATGTGGTTAGGTTAGTAGAAAATTAAATTAAACAAGAATTTTAAATTCACAAGAAATTTATTAAATGCCCATTGATGATTAATGTAATTAAAATTATTAATGGTGTGGATGGGCTTAATGTCCACTACACAACTTAATGTCTACAACTTGATGTCCTACACAATAGGATGTTGCAAATTGCAAATTAATATTCATTGAGCTTTACCACTAAGCATTGGATATTCCTCTTTTACTGATATCCAAAAATCAGAAAGTTTCAAGCTACCTAATTTCAACTTCAAAGTAAGTAAAGTATTAAGACAAGTCAATAAGAGATCCTCCTTTTAAAGAAAACAATGAAAGACTCAAAAGTTACTAAATTGTTGTAATTTTGTTGGTATACACGACTATTGGCACACAAATTTGAGAATTGGAAATTCCAAGAAAACTAGCTAAAGGTTTAATTGAATATTTCACAGTGCCCCAAGGAGCATGCTTTGGGAATCACTGATCCATATTCAAATTGATTACAGATCCACGAGGGGAAGACAAGGGAGTTCTTTCCCCCCAAAAATGATTACCGAAAAAATAATAAACAGATAATTAATTCTTTAGAGCACTAAAAAAACAAAAAAAATTATGTTTCCTTCATTGGTAGTAGTACCAACACTCCACTCATGAGTTATTACAGTCAGTCTACTGGACTTAATTCAAGTTGTTAAGTAGGTTAAACCATTCTTACTAAACCCTCTCTTCTACCCAAAATGGGCTCTGAATTAGCCATAGTTTACAGTGAGAGTAAGATGAACTAATAATGCTGAATATATGAATTTAATCTAAATTTTATTACCAATTAAGTAACCGAAGATTTAGCTCAAGTTGTTGAAATTTTAAAAAAATTCTGTGAAAGAATAGATACTTAACCTAACTTAGTTTTAAAACATAATATAGGAGCTGTGTATCTAAATAAATAAAAAGAAATCCCCTTATCTCTTTGTGATCGCATCACATGTGCACGTCTTGACCGATCTTGCTAATTCTTTTTTTTTGTGTTTATAACAGTCAGGACAAGGATCTTATGAAAGAAAAAAAGAGAAAAGTTACTGTGATAGTTAGGTTTTTAAAATTATTTTTATTTTCTAAGGTATCTCTTTTTCTACATATATAAATATGAATCCCCTTTATTCTTGGTCATGCGTGAACGGCTTGAGTGATTTAGCTAAGACATCAACTTACCAATATTTCTCATGTGGACTTGATCCAGGCTGCAGGGACCCACTGAGGCTCTCTCTCAAGAATGTTGATCTCGTTCAACAGCTGATGGTACGCCCGTTCTGTATCATTGTTGTTGATGATCATATCAAAATAATGACCATATTTATCCTCCATTTCTCTCGCCTTTTCAATTATTTCTTTCAGTTCTTCTTCCTGTTGAATTGAAGAAAAAAAAAGATATAGAGTGATTAAAATATAATTTGACATTAATGTCTTGAAATTTATTTAATAGAATATATAGAGCTTTATTGAACCAATCCAGAGGGAAAATATTACTTTATATAATAATTATAACAGGCTTACCGAACCCGAAAGTTCGATGCCGATACCACCAAATTCCGCCTACACAGACTCGACCAATGTTCACCGTTCAAGCCCAAGCCACCGAGATCAGCCTTAACGCAATCCTCCCATCGAGGCTTCGGACTAACAACTTTCTCGGAATCCGTTCCTCACTGAGCCCAACAACTTTACTCGCCCATTTGAGTATCCGCAATGTTATCAACTCAATTATATTCACAGGATACAAGCTCCGCAATTCCGTGTTGTGCAATCTTCTAAACTCCCCAGTGGCCTCATCTCTCTTCGGACCAAATAATTTTATGTAATACCTTATTTTCGAAAACCGTAAGCCGTTGTTCATCCTTCAAAGTAAGCAGCCACGTTTCACATAAACTGTAAAGAACCGTCGAAGAATAATAGTTCTTTAAATTCTAACCTTTAAGTTTTCAGATAGAATGCCGCGAGCTAAATAATTTAGCAACTGAATAATAACACGCATTTCCCACCTTTAACTGGACTTTACTTCTTCCTGGATTTCATTTTTTCTTGTTATAATTGAACCTAAATATTGAATTTCTCTACGTGTTCAAAAGTATGCCCTGATATATCAATATCACCAAGATCACCACTGTTTCTGCTACTAATCATATATTTCGTCATATCGGTATTTAATTTGATTCCTATTTCTTTACCGGTTTTTATTAACACACTTGTATTTAGTTGTGTGGTTTCCGTGTCTTCACCTAGTAGTACCAAATCATCGGCACACCCAAATCCGGAATCTTATCACCCATATTTAAACCTTTCTCAGTACATGTCACCTTAATATTACTTTATATATATTTTAAAAATAAGCAACTTGAATCACATCTATTGTGTTGTAACTCATGAAATGACTGTTTTTAGAATCAGAAAGAAAATAAAAAATTACGATGGAATCTAAAATATTTTTTATTCAAAGTATTTACCATAATTTACATTGCACTCTACCAACAGCTTACCAAGTTTTCTATCCTAGATTTGAAAAACTATGGGTCACACGTTGAAAGAAATTCATAAAACGCATTTTCAATGTCTAAATCATTGATAAACAATTTTCCTCACAAAAAGTTGTAAAAACTCTGAAAAAATTAGTAGTCTCTACGGGATATATCAGGAGAATATGGAAATAGTAGGACTTCATGAGGTCGGGTGTGTTATCATGAAGAAGAATAGGTCCTTTTAACTAGTGCCGGCTTGTTTCTTAATCAAATTTTGATGCGGTCAATTTTGAACCAACTGTTTTTTCCTGGTAGAAAACAGAAATGAATGACTCCGGCCATAGACACATACAGTAATTATTAATCATTTTGGAATGAGATTCTGTTTTGGCATGAGCTCCAGAGGCTGTTCGGCATCGATTGTTATACATGATCTACTTTTCATCACAAGTTATTACACACCTGAGAAATGGTTTGTTTCTTTGTCGAGCAAGTAAAAAACATGACCTTTTAACTGTTAACATTACTTTAGCTTGTGTGGGACCCAATGTCAACAATTGAGGGAATTGAGCTTTTTTTGCCTTTCCGAATTTCAAACCATCAATTTGTGTGTTACTCTGGCACAAGTCCTCTGACTGTTTAAAAGAGGGTCTTCCTAAACAGCTTTTAAGATCTTTGTCTTCTATTAATGATTGAGGACGTTTATAGGTCATATCTTCTTCAGATGTTTATCTCTTGAAGAAAATTTTGTTAACCTATGACGGATGGTTCTTTCATTAGAACTTTCTTCACCAAATGCATGATTAATACTCCTTGCTGCCTGGGCAGTGCAATGACTGAATTTTACACATAAAAAAAAGTTGGAAGTCACTTTCCATGGGCACATTAAAATTATACTAACTCCTTATGTCTACTACTAAAAAACAACATAATTTGCAAATAGAGGATTAACAAGGTTAAGGAAACGCAGTCCTTAACCTATTTTATATGCTACCCTCTAGCGAGAAGCAACACAATCAAAGGGCACAAGCCATCTAGTGGCATCTAGAGGTAATGCAACTCTGCCAAAAGGTTCAGGCAAAGGCAAAATCAACAGACAAGTCTGGATAGGCTAAGGAGAGAAGAAAAAATATAGTGAGCACAAGTGCCCCCAGTGTAGCTAGACTTTTTTTTTATCCTTAATAGTTATTCCACATAAAGAGGAGTAAACACTAGGAACCGGCCTCCCACTGCCGGTAGAGAAGCTGACAGAAAAAGAAACCTTGCCCACCTCATCAGCTATATATGTACAATCGATAATAATTTAAATTACTAATCCTCATTATAATCTCATGTAACCATACTAGAACAATATAGATCCATTATTTAATACAGTCCAATACTCATTAAAACATCCAGCCTATCACTATTTCATTAATTATATTAGGAGTTCCCTGGAACGCCCCAGGCCCTAATTCATAAACGAAAAATGTTTATTACAGATGGAAACATTTTGCAATGAATCAACAGACAACTTTTCATGTGTAACAACCCAATATAATACACTTCCTACATAAATTGAACCTAAAGTCCTAAAAAGAAGGAAGTAATTATTGTTTTTATTTTTAATGATGTAGAGTGTCTAAGGACTGTAGTACACTATTTAATTTATTCTATCTATATATGATTTTTTTTTTTTTTTTTAATGAAACCACTACTTCTAAACTCCTACAAAAAACCTTAGGAAACAGAGGCACAGACCTAAAAAAAATAGGCTCATTGAACAAGGATACAAATAATAGATAATGAAAATGGGAAATAAAATATAAAAACAAGTTTTTATCTACCTTATATGCTTCTCCACTACGTATCTTCTTTTGCCTCAGTTTTTCTAAAGAGGGAGGAGCGACAAAAACTACATAAGGCTTAAGATCTGAATTTCTTAAGATCCTTAAAGACTGAGGATGAAGGTTTAAGACACAAATTCGTCCGGCATTGACAACGGACCGTATTGCTTCCAAGGACGTGCCGTAATAGGCTCTCTCATACTCCCCATGCTCGACGAACTTTCTCGCCAAGATGTCAGCCTCGAACTGAGCTCTTGTTATGAAGTGGTAATCCTGACCATCCACCTCTCCATCTTTCCTTGCTCGACTAGTATCTATTGAGAAATAACACAAAAAATATTAATAGCTAATAAATACTATCTTGAATTGAGATATTTAATAAATTCATCATATTTCTCTACTTAAAAGATACTAGAGAAATGAGCTGTGAGGAATTTAAAGAAAATTCCCCAAAATACATTTTTCAATAAGATTAGTTAGTTGCATAATTATGGCATAACTTGATTATTATATTAAAAGAGTTAATACATTTACTTTATTATTAAATAATATAAAAAATTTTGTTTTTCCCATACATCAGTCAAAGTAAGGAATATTAATAGTTGATCGTTAGGAAATTCAGAAGGAAGATTGTTTAGGTGGCAGTAAAAAAAAAACAATGAAATGATTTTAAAAATTCATTGCTAAGACGTTATTTTCATACTACTAAAATACTAATATACATTTCATTTTAGTTTGAAAATGTAATATAACCTATTTGATAATTTAAAAAAAAAAATGTTTGCCTAACCCCAAAGGTTAATTATCATCAAGGATTTGATACTAGTGTTGATCATAAATTCAAAGAAATATCAAGCACTCTTTGTTTCAAATTATAAAATGTGCCAATTGGTAACAAAAATAAAACAAAACAAACTCAGCTTTAAAAGAAACTACATTTTTTCAAGATCTGACAGACATTGTACAGATATATTTTGAAATTCCAGAAAATGTGAGATTAAAAAAGAAAAAAAAAAATTCATAAACCTGCTTTGTACCTCACGGTAACATTTCACACAGTAAACTATTTATTTTTATAATTCTACTTTTCAGACCATTGTAGTATTCAACATAAAAATAATGATATTCATCATTTCATCATAATAGATTCTAAAAAAATTCATTTTAGTGGCAAGAATAAGTTTAACAAAGTATTCATATCTATGAATAAAATATTATTAATTATAAATTGAAAAAAAAATTGTATCTTCATTTCTCCTTTTGGATTTATGGGCAAATAAAAATAAAATTATGAAAATAGATAGAATTATACTTACGAGGTATGGCAGCCGCAAACCTATCTGAATCTTCCATGAGCCTCTGCCTCAGCTCATGCCTACCAATGTTCGGAGGACCGATAAGTACTATAGGCCTTTTGTGATTGGCTCGCGGGTAGTACAAAGCAACCTCATCGTATGTTAAAATTTCATCACCATCAAAATCTGAGGAAACAAAAAATTATTTAAGTCAATAGAAAATATATAAACTAAAAACGGAGTACCAAAAATCAATATATCACTATTTAAAAATCTGGTGCAAGCTTTTTCCTTTTTCAGATTATATAATCTTTTAAGAAAATCATGAACACAGAATTTTTATAATTAACAATAAAGCAAAGTATTGGATTATATCGGGCTGATGCGAAATTAATGCAGGTTTCCTCTATTGCAATATCTTAATTCCAATTGTGTAAACAAAGCTAATCCTAACATTGATCATTATTATACCAAAACAAACCTTATCTAATACCCTCTCTTTCACCATGAATTTGTTTGGTAAAATCGTTTTGTTCAGTGTGTTCAAAAGTCTTGAATCGAAAATGTCAAAGTGCGATTTTCGTCAAATTTATTTTTACGAATTTAAATTAGGGCGCAGCGCTGCGCAAACGGCTCGTAATATTAATGAAGTGTGGGGTCAGGGGGCTATTAATGAGTGCAAGGTGCAGCGTTGGTTCCAGAAGTTTCGCAGAGGAGATTTCGACCTCGAAGACAAGGAAGGTCGGGGCCGTCATCTTGCTCTGGACAACGACCAGCTGAGGTCAAAAGTGGAAGAAGACCCAACCAAAACCACACGAGAAATGGCGGCGGAACTCGGTGTGAACCAATCCACAGTTGTACGCCACTTGGAAGCAATTGGTAAGGTAAAAAAGTTGGCCAAGTGGGTGCCACACCAATTAAACGACCACCAAAAAAATCGCCGCTTTGAAATCTGCTCCATGCTTGTGACACGCAATAAAAATGATCCATTTCTCGATCGCATTGTGACGTGCGATGAAAAATGGATCTTATACGACAACAGAAGGCGTTCTAGCCAATGGCTGGGCAAAGATGAACAACCAAAACCTTTCCCGAAGCCCAACCTGCACCCAAAAAAGGTTATGGTCACAGTTTGGTGGTATAATGCTGGTGTTATTCACTACAGCTTTCTCAATCGAGGTGAGACTATAACTGCTGACAAGTAATGTCAAGAAATTGACAGCATGAATCAAAAATTGCAACGTCTTTGCCCAGCATTGATGAATCGGAAGGGGCCGATCCTGCTCGACGATAACGCCAGACCACACGTTGCACAACCAACGCTTCGACGACTGCACGAGTTGGGCTGCGAAGTTCTCCAACATCCGCCTTATTCACCTGACCTCTCTCCTACAGACTTCCACTTTTTCAGGCATCTGGACAACTTTTTGAGGGAGAAAAATTTTCAAAACCAGGACGACATTGAAAATTCTTTTCGTGATTTCATTGAGTCCAGGGATTCGGATTTTTTTTCTGGTGGAATAAGAAAGCTTGTTGAATGTTGGCAAAAGTGCATTGATTCAGATGGAAATTATTTTGATTAAATATATATGGTTAAAGTAAAGATATGGCGTATTTACAATACCTACTAAAAACCTGCATTAATTTTGCATCAACCCAATAAAATAAGTTTGGAGTGTTTTTTACTCGTGATTCAATAAAAACTTCAGATTCTTGTAAATATTTTCAATCAATTGTACAAGACCCATTTTGATCTATTACATGTTGCCATCTTTCAGATAATTTCTGGGATTCGGTCATCATCAACAGTCGAAGGATAATCTGAGCAATTTGTGTGTTTCAAGTAAAAATATTTGGTTCTGAACTGAGCAAACCACCTCCAGTCCTTTTTCCTAAGGCACCATCGCCATACACACTGCAAATTTTGTTATCCGTCAGTACAGCAGATTTTCTTTTCAGAAATTAAAAATCATCAAAAGACGAAAATAATAACACATTGTGATTAAGAAAGGGAGTAGCACAGTCTAGTGGATAGAACACTGGTCTACTGTTCTCGGGGACCTGGGTTCGAATCCCGGTTGTGGCAGAATATTATTTATTCTGTTATTTCAGATGGGAGGGGGTATGGAGAACCAGCAGGGGCCAACCCAGCCTCTATAAAGTGGCTACCAAAAAACATTGGAAAGAGAGGACGGGAGGAACCTGGTGGCTGAGAGTGGTCTCGGCCTAATCACCTCATCGTATGGACTTTGGCATAGTAACAGTATGAATCTCTATAAGTACTGAGCCCAAGACCCTTCTGGGTTTTAGAGGTGCAGGCTTTTTTATTTATTATATTTTTTTATTATGAAATAATTTTGTTTCATTAGATTACAGTGTTATATATGATCTATGAACTTTAGATTATTTCAATATTTTATATAAATTTTAGATTATCTCAATAGTAAAGAAACTTTAATTTAGAAATCAGCAATTTTCCCACTTTTTTCCCCTGATTCCCTGATGTTTCCAGAGTTATTTTCACCATATTAAAAAATAAAATTAATTGATTGGTTCAATGTATGAAAATAAATCTATCTGAACTCTATAATATGGTGTACTCTTGGTTCATGCGATTATCATAAATACATTATAGTAAGATATATGAATTTCTGAACAGATGACACACTTACCATCAGTATGAGCTGCATATATAGGATACCCACTGTCACCATAGGACTTTTTCTTCTTCTTTTTGGTATTTTTCTTTGCACACAGAAATGTTCCAGCTTTTTTCGATTTCTCTCTGCTCAGCTTATCCCCGGTGATTGATTGTTTCATTGCTTCACGCCTGTAAATTTTATTTAGATATTGTTAATAAAATAAATAGTGTAGTTAATATAATTTATGGTTTTCAAAAACTGATAGCTTAGTCATAAAAACAAGGGAATCTCTGAACAGGTAATATTAGTTTTTTTTTTAAACCACTTCATCATTAGGTTTAGATACAATTATTATAACTTAAAAAAAAAAAAAAATCATAAATTCCTGATCATACTGAATTTAAGAAGCATCAAAAGATAAAAAATTAATCAATTGTATTTTAAAAAAATTAACCACCCCTAGAATAATTTAAGCTATTGAGTGAAGTAATATATATGTATATATTTATATACCTAAAAGACAATTAGACAAAGAGGGAACAGTTCTTCAGGGATAAATAATAGACCGAAAAGTGACCACATTTATCAAAATATGAAGTCTGACGAAGATGGAAAACGAAGTGCCTAAATTATTAAAGAGAAAAATATTATGAGAAAAATACAAACAAGGTTTGTTTTGCTCTAGATTTACTCATCAAGATTATTCCCATGATTGTAATATAATGGTTAATATATTACAGATTTTATTATAAAAAATAAGATATAACTTACTGATGTTGGAATGATTTTGATGGAATAAGCCCAGCCAATGTTTGGTCCTCTTCCCCTTCTCGATAGGCTTGCCACCAGTTTGGATCTTCTTGACATATCACATGAAGAATATCACCTTTTTGGAAGGAAATTCCAAGTTCTCGACACGGTATATACAAATCGTCTTCTGGATCGTAATCGAAATTCGCTTTCATATGCATCTGAAATCATTACATTTAATTATCAAAGCAACTATTTCATTAAATTAAAAAAACAGTATAAATCTTTATAACAAATACAATCAAACTACAAATCTTAATGATATAACCTTGATAAATTCAAAAATTACTAAACAATGAGTATCCTTGAAAGAAAAATAAGAACTGGACTATTTATATTAGCTACCTATTACTTTTAGATAATGAATGAAGTAGTATATCATTTTTTTTTTTTTTTTAACGATATCTCTTAGAAAGTTGGTTTATACATGTGATAATAATACCATCAATGTAAAAGGATGCAGCTTGATGTAAAATTAAATTTAGGCTGAATCTATAACTAATTGAAGTTTAAGCATATTAAACTGTCATTTTCATATTATTTTTAGTTATAGAGTATAGGATACCCGTTGGTTATTAAAACAGTAACATAAAAATAAAAGCTTAATACATTTATTAATAGGACAAACAGAACAGCTTAACATGAGCATAGCCAAGCATGCATCGAGCGCAAAAAAAAAAAAAACCAAGGCCTTACAAATCAGAGGGCACTTAATATGCACACTTGATATGCATATAGATATAACTAAGAGGTAGGAACTTAATAATAACCAAATACTGGATTACAATATGTCAAGAATAACCTATCCTGTTAGCCATTACTGTGTGAGAAAGGATATAAGCCCTCTTCTCCACCCCAAGAGCATCCAGTACACAGTTCTTGAGTTTGCTGATAACAGAGTGGTATTCGGAATGATTTCTGAAACTTACAGTTTAACCTGAAGTTCCTTCAAGCAGACCTGAAGACTATAGAAAATGAAATAAACATCTCCAAAAACCAATATATGAGGATTGGAATAATGAGAGACCATGGAGACTGAATCCTCAGTTTAGTACAGCTTACAGTCTTTAAATATCATAGACAGTATAAAATGGCTTAAGGATGTTTTTATTCTCACAGGAAAGACTTTCTATACTATTAGGAAGCCCCAAAGACACTCAAGAAGAAAGCCAACAAAAACATTTTCCTCTCAATACTAACATACGCAAGTGAGTCTTGGACTCTCACTACCTTGGATTGAGTTAAGAACTGTATAATACAATAAGAGCAAACTGGATCTGAGGTCTGTAGAAGATATAATCAACTAGAACCAGCTAAGGCAGTTTGGACACATTTTGCAAATGGCTGAAGACAGAATCACAGAAATGAATGAGGTTAGAGTGGAAGGGTGTTGGCCACAGGGAAGACCAAGAAAAACTTGAGGAGTGATGGAGGTCTTCAATAAGAGAGAAATGGATTGGAGGAGGAAAAGACACCTAGCAAAGGACAGAGATCTTTGAGTCAGGCTCAGTAAGACCTCACACTGCTCAGCGGTAAAAGAGGTCTTGATTGATTGAGTGTGAAATTAATTGAAGCTTTCAGAAAATGATTGGTCAATTTCTGTTTTTTTCAATTAATAAAAAATACTTATCTAATGGCATTGAAAAATTATGTACTACAACACCTTATTCTAGTGGATAATTTTCCACAGTTTACAATACCTAGGTTTTACCAATAATTGGATGTATTCATTATTTTAATTTAATATCGGATGTTATGAATATTTCCATCTAAAGTTAATCCATGAGCAGATATTTAAGTACAGACTAATATCTATATTAATTATAGATGTGCGCAAACTCAACTTATTGAATATTTTAAGTTATTTCTCATGTAACTTTTAATTAATCTCAACAGATTCATTTATTCAAATAGACTTGATAAAGTAAGTTTTAAATGAAGTAGAAAATACTAACAAGAGTGTCTTTATGATGCTGAAGGTAGACAGTTTGATCTAAGGAAGGAACTATGAGGAACGTTAGTGTGCCCGTCATGGCCGAGAGGAGGTCACAGACCTCATTGACTGACTTCCCTCTCATCTCGACACCATTCACTTCCAGCACCTCGTCCCCTTCATGGAGCAACCCAGATTTGTCTGCAGCACCTCCTCGTACCACTCGGCCAATGATGACGGAATCACCTTCGTTTCGAACAGTTGCTCCCTGAAAAGAAAATTAACAAATTGATTAATTTTTATATCTAGATACCTCACAATATTTGTATTATATAAGATAATACTTTGTAGTTATCTGTATATGTATGCAGTGAAGTTTGTTTGTTTTGGTTTTAAGGCGTAAAACCCTAAGGTCATCAATGCCTAGAAACTATGAGAATATTTATCCTTTATAAGAAAGGACTGTTGAGTAATTATTAATCAAGAAAAAAATTATTATTGGGTAAACAATAATTAAAAAAATATAATAATAATACTTTAAAAAAAAATAAAAAAAAACAGTCAAGAAAACTTACAAAATAAATAAATAAAAATAATTAATTAATTAAAAACTGACTAGGAATGTATAACTTTATGTTTAATTAAGATAACAGTCTTTATAATTTAGATAACAATAATTGGTCCTTGAGAAAATCAAAACCTAATTTAATGGTTTCCTCTCTAATACCCAGTACTGTTGATATATTTGGGTTTAGACCAATTTTATTCAAGTGTGATATAGTAAATAGTATAAATTTTTTGTTGAGGCGTTGATTTCGAAAGGTACTTATTCATTCTACAAAATTTTATAGGAAGCGCAAAAATCTCTCATTACTATATTATTGAATCAACTTTTTTAATTATTTTCGCATCAGAATCTAGAATTGTTTTTTTAATATATTAATAACACATTAATAAGGGCTTGAGAACTCATTAGACAAAATCAAAAAGAAGATTTAGATAAAACCAAATAATGAGAATACAAATATGTCAATATATCAATATATTAAAAAATGTCTTTTAGTAGCTCTAATGGCTTAATTGTGAAACCTCTCTCTAATAAAATTTTCTGGTATAAAAAGTTACTCTTCTGGTCCCATCGTTAGTTTTACAAGTTTCTCAGGGATTAAGAAAATCTTCCTTACATTAATACACCATTGACCTAGCTTTTAGATAGATTAGAGGTTGATAATTTGGAGAAGTCAATAATTATAAGTGGCTTGGTCTAGTGGATAGAACACTAGTCTACTGTTCTCCAGATCCCAGGTTTGAATCCCAGCTGAAGTAGAATTATTTATTCTGTTATTTTAGCCGTTGAGTGACCCTGGGGTATGGAGACCCTACTGGGGCACTCCCAGCTTCTATAAATTGAGTACCCAAAAATGGGAAGAAAAAACCTGGCCGCTAATTATGCTGTGGGCCTTTTCACCTCCTTCCATCGCTGTTGGACATGAAACAGTATGAATCTCTATAAGTATTGAACCATAGATACTTCATGGGTTTTGTAGAGGTAAAGGTTTTTTCAATAATAAGTTTCTTTCTGCTAGATTTTCTATAGGAAAATATCTCTGCTAGTTCTCAACCAATATCTATGATTATTTTTTCGTTTTGTACGAAATATAAATCTCTAAGGCATAACTCTAAGGGCGAAAAAGTTTTGAAATTTATTTATTAGAAAAAACATATTTTTTTTATTCGTTATTCAGATTATACTAGTTATTATTTATTTTTTTATTTTTAAGTTTATCGCGTTTTACTGATAATGAAAGTCCATACATATTTTTATTTATCTTCAAAAATAACCGAGTTATGGGCGTATTTATAGGTAAAATTTAAATTTTTTTTAATTTTCCTTTTTCTCTTCTTTTTTTTTTATAATTGCTCCCGGTTTTTCAGTTAATAAAGATTAATAAACTTTTTTTTTCTTAAAGAATAAATAAGTTATTGAATTAAATAAATTTTAATCGGCCTCCATTTTAAAAATTACCTTCTGATATCAACTTCCAGGTGCTAGGATCATCATTGGATACCCTTGTATTATTGTGGTGAATTTAAAAAAAAATGGTCTAGTAGTTTCGGAGAAATGCCGCGGACGGCGTACAAAGGGATTTTTTTTATTCGTTATTCAGGTTCTACGATCTTGAAACGCTCTCAAATTTTGAGGGGGGTAATTTTTTTATTTGTTATTGAAAACAATAAACCAAAATAATTAAAGTATTTCAGAATATGTGTTTGTAACGCTAATAAATTAAACGCTACTCTGATAATTCATGGCTACAATAAAATGATAGCGAAGACTTATAAACAATTGCTACTGAATGTGGGGAACCAAATGTAACCAGTGATAGGAGTATCTTTATCTGCGGCGGTATGTGGGCTGCTATCGCTCTGACCCAGAGTCGCAAATTGTTACCAAGTTCATCTTGGCATGGCAAACTCCTTAATGGCTAATTGTTAACTAAGTCGTGTAAGATAACAGCGGCAAGCTAGTTCCTCGCTAACAATACACACACAGAGCGAAATGCATGACGCTGATGGCAACCAAACTTTCACAAAAGAGCACTGATCTGTTGGTGTTCGAAAGCGGAATCGATCGTAATAAAAAACATTCAAAATCTAAAAGTCTATGGATGTTCATAGACTTTCGATAGCGTTGGTAACGAGCTTATAGACGTTGCAGCCATAACATATTTATCCAGTATCAATACCCGAAACAAGTACCATGGACTGTCATTTCGAAAGTTGTAAACATTTTTATAAACAATAATTATTAAATACATTTGTTAATAATAACGTGTGAGCTGATTAATATCCTGCCAAGATTTGCGCCCTCGGAAAGGAGTCGGACATTCCTGATTAACAGGCTGCCTCGAGCGTAATTATACATGAAAGAGCTAGTGGACTGTATTAAAAAAAAAAAGTAACGATTTCGGAATTATGGATTAGTTAAAATAAAAAACTAAACACCCCTCTCGACTTTCGGGCTTCCTTCTTTTTTGGATCTCGGCTCCTAAAGGGCTGAGGGAAAAGGAAAAGGATGAGACGATGGAAAGATGGGACCCCCAGCACCGCCAATCGTCTCCAAGCAATCCCAATACTTACGCATAAATGACTATCACAGTTTATTATCTTTAATTCGATAATAAAAAAATAAAAATAAAAACTTTAAAACAAACAAGTTTTTTAACACGGCACTATCGATGGCTCCCAACGATCGGATTACAGCCACGATCTACATCGAACTTTACTTAGCTCTCTTAAGGATTAGTGAGCTTTACGAAAACTAATTAGGGGGTAGCACCTCCCGGTACTATATTTCAATAAAATAAGAATGAGTCTGAATTTAGTTTTTGTTTAATTTCCAGTCCTGAATACTTGGGAGAAAATACAGAGAGTTGAGTAGTTTCAGTTTCTTTATTAAAAAAAAAAAATTTGTAATCCGTACAATGAAATTTTAAATACTAAGAAAATCAAGAACCCGGGAGAAAACGTGGAAGACACTGAAAAGGATCTATTTAAATCAGTGACGAATCAGCAGGAAAGGAGCTGGGTGAAGTATACCGCTCTCTGCCTCTATTCCAAAAAAATAACCTCATAGAAACATAATAGTTACTAATTTAAAATAGTACTACACGGATTTTACTCCAAAAAGAATCAATACTAATGATTTACAGTAATAAATTATCATTTATTAGGGTTCAACTAGTAAAAAGCAAATTAGTATCTAGGAGGCCACACAGAATTAATCTTGACTTTCCCATTCTTCCAAATATCTATATATACCTGAGATATAAGCTTCCCCAGCACCGAGACTCGAACTCGTAATTATTTGGTTCCAAATTATGGACATCTGTAGTTGCAAGGCTAGGCAACGCGCGTTCAAAGCAACGCGTCCTAACCCACTCAGCCATCCCGCCCCCTATTTATTTTCGAAACTAGAGAAAAATGTGTATTCAATTTCAGAATAAGCGACTTTAACTTAGAATTAAGAAAAATAATTAAAACAGTCCTTAAAATATGAAAATCGGGCATATCTTTTGAAATAGTAAAATTAGCCCTTTTCGTGCGTAACCCACCCTCCTTCTCTTATATAGACAGACTTATGGAATTTCGGACTGATTCTTGCATCGGGAAGAGAGTTATCAGTGAAACATTTCGATTCGTGTCCTTTTAAAAGGAGAATCGAGTAAAAAATGGTGGTTCTCTTCCATTTTGAATTGTATCCAATTGTTAAAATATATGCCAATTCTAAGAATCCTTTTAACAGGAGTGGCGTCTTTAACTTTGAATTTAAACGGTCCTTAAAATCTGAAAATCGGGAATATCCTTTGAAATAGTAAAATCAGTTCTTTTCGTGCGTTTATATATACCTGTAAGTAGGTAACCTACAGGTTACCCTCCGCTGACTTAAATAACTGTGCAAGCAAATTTAAGTAGGGCAAAATTTCTTCTCAGCTACTGAAATGTTAGCACACTTGCTGATAATGAATCATCTTTCTGCTGAGGAGCAATAACAGTAAAGCGTTAAAAATGTATTTCGTCTAATTACTATTTATTTGGGCTGTTCGCTGCTACCCGTAATTAAAATTCAGTAAATTCTTGGAGTTTTGAAGTTTTTATAATATTTAGCCAAGATATTGGTCAAGGATTACTCACCAGTGGCTCGTTGGTCTTCTCAATCTTGATGATCTTGATGTTGGATTCCTCCGGTAGGTCGGCGGGCTGCTGTGGGTCGGGTGCCATCCCCAGCGTAGTGGCGGCCCTGTCGTGTGCTGTCAGCAGCCCTTCGAGCTCGTACCTGGTCAGAAGCTCGCTAAGTTCGGCCGCCTCTGGACTGCTACCGCTTCTCAGCAGTTCTTGAACCTGCAATGTACGAAACCTATAGAACAATGCTTTGATGATATAAAAATACTATATTATACATAGCTCCACCCGAAAATACAACCCTCTAGGAGTTAGCGCTGGCCGGGAGAGGGACAGCTGACCACCACATCCTGCCCAGCGGAGGAAGGCAGGAACGTGACTCAAAAAGCCGCTACTTGGCAATGCTTCTAGCGTACAACGTTCTTATCTTAGTATCACCTCAGCTGTGACCGTCGCAGTCGCTGAGAATCACGATATTTTCTTTCTTTTAACCCGAAGAGCAAGGTCTTGGGGGTTCTCTTAACATGAAGAGAACCCCTTTGCTACGAATCATACAGTCTCGAAACGCCACAAAACATCAAGCATAAAAGATAATATAAATATTCTATAATCACTATTTATAAAGGAAAATATAGTTCGAGTGGCGGTAAAAAAAAAAAATAAATAAAAAAAAAATAGTGAAGAACTATTTATTATCCAACGTTTCGACCCATATTGCGGGTCTTCTCAGGGAACCGGAATGTCTGTATTTTTTTAAATAGTGTTCATCCTTTGTACAAGCTATGAATATATTAATTAATGAACAAGGAGAATCAAGCACTATAATGTTCACAGTAAAAGATAAATAACTGGTGATTAACCGCGTTAACGGATCTTTTCAGGAGATAGACGTAAAGTCTCGAATATTTGGGACAAGCAATATCCCAAGTTCTTTTGTCTTAATTTTATGTAATGGAATTTTAGATAACAGCTTCATTCGATTTGTAATTGTATAATATGCTATGTTATTCGAAAGAACTCTTCAAAATTGTACTCATATCTAATCTTGGGTTGTAAAATAAGTTCGCGATGTTCAATATTTCAATTTAATCATCTCTGTGTTTATCAAATTATATATACTTGTCAATAATGTTTATATATATATATATATATATATATTCTAAAAAAGGATCAGTTAAAGTGCTTTTTCCTTCAAGTAGTAGTTTTCTTGCTAAAAATGGAAAGGGAAAAAATCATTTTCGTCATTTAATGATTTTTTATTTTCGAAAAGGATAATTCGCTACACTGGTGGTTAAACAAATTTGCAGTGTGTATAGCAATGATACATTAGAAGAAAGCACCGCCCGTAAGTGGTTTGCTTGGTTCAGAACCGGAAATTTAAACTTGGAAGACGCAAAGCGCTCAGCCATTCCTCAAGCATACAGCGCATTGATTGGAGAATCTAGCCAATGCTAGAACTCCGATATACATATTTACAAGAGGTCTCGAGGCCACTGCCGTTTCAAACTTCTAGGTGGATGGTAAGAGTGTGTGGAGCTGAATAGGTATTGAGTTAGCGAATTGGGGTGATGGATAAGGTTCTGATGGAATTTGGATGGAATAAGGTCTAATAAATGGAATATTTAGGTCCTGGTGTAAGGTAGGTTTGGTGACATAATAAGGAGCGTTAACTATTGTTCGGAGGACTTTGGATTGAAAAGATTAAATGCGTTTGATATAATTGATAAAAAAAAATTACAAGAATCTAAAGTTTTTATTGAAGTCACTAGTTAAGAACGCTCTGAACTTAATTTACAACCCAAACCTATTAGTGTTAACAGTAAAAACATCACTTTTTAAATTGCATATTTGGTATCCGTCCATCGGAGAGCCTGTAATATAAAGGTTATCTTAATTCGAAGAAGTGGAAGACACTGACCTCCCTGGCGATGGCCAGCGACGACGCGGTGACCGGCCGCCCTGGAGAGATCTCCCTCAGTTTGTTGTGGGTCTCGAGGGCCTTCCGGAAGGGGTCCGAGGCGAAGAGGGCTGCCACTCGCTCCAGGTCGGTCTCCAATCCTTCCAGGCCCGACCGCCTCAGGGCAGACTCCAGCCGCTCTAGGGCACCCCGTAGCTCCCGGTATTCTGCAGGAAAAAAAAAAGAATGGGTAAGTTTACAAAAATTCACTGAAAAGGAAATTCTAACTTCTTATATGTAATCATAGGCTCCATTTTAAACGAACACTGAATAGAGATCAGTCACAATATAGTTAATCATCACAAGAGGCCGTTGGGAGGTAGTTTTGGTTAACGTGGTTATTAGAAGGGATTTTGAATGTTCTTTCCTGTTTACATTAAGCCTTTTAGAAAAAACTAGTCTATTCTAGAGTGGGAAATTCCTGACATTCTGTGAGATCGTCACTACCTAAATCAAAACGAATTTTGAAAAAACTCTAACCATTTGACTCTACGCTGCTTAAGTGACTTCTAACTCATGACTTATCTCCCACTCTCACTCTCTGGTCCTAGAAACCTCATATAGCCTAAAAAGGTCAGGGTAGGGGTGACCAAATAAATCAATAAAAATAAAGCTTGAGTGACATCTTATATTTTATAATTGTAATTCACAATTATTATTGTTACATTTCGAATTCGTAGTAGAATTTAAAATCGGCCATCGCTAATTTAAATTTGGACACGATTACCAAATTACGTTCCATTATATATTGTAATTATCTCAGAGAGCATAGGTTGACGCAAAATTCCTCATTTTCTTTATATGCCTGTGTTTGTCAATTCTACAATAGTAATTGATGGAATACTTGATTTTTTTTTAATCTGTTTTATTTTATGATAATAAAATATATTAATAATTTAATACCTTATTAAAAGGTGATAATATTTATATTTTTGGTGTACTCATTCTTTTGATACAAGAATATCCTCATTATAAATGAAAAAAGTAATCCTTGATCGTTTGTTATGCGGGATGATATATCTTACGCGCCTTAAAACAAGGTAAAATTTAGATTTCAACTAATAAAATAGAACACGGTCTGTAAGGGATTTTTAGTTTAAAAGTTAGAATAGTACATTCAAGGCAATATATTTATTATTAATTTTACTAAATATTTAATTTTTCATGCCGTGATCATAAATTTTTAAACTCTAAATTATCACAGAATCTAAACTATACAAATCAATCTACATCTATAATATATCACTGATGATGGGAAAAAGAGCTTGAGTCTTGGAATTTGAGGTTTACAGGACTATTTTCCCAAGTATTGAAAATCATTTAAAACCCTGTCCAAGTATTTCTTTATTAATGAAAAACTATATTATCTTATAAGGGGCTATTATTTATCGTAAAATAAAAACTCAAATTAAATATTGTTTGTTTATTCTAAGTCCCTCTAAACCTATTACATAATAATGATGATTTAAGCCCTTTTGCTCAAACGCCAGTGATGTGATCTTTTTAGAGTGATGTGATCTCATTCTTAAATACGTCCTAGTATATTTTACCCGATTCAGGGAAACAATAAATTTATTAAATAATGAAAAATATTTATAATTTATAATATATTTTAGATTCTCTAATTAATAAGAAATGGTTTGGATAGAAAAGTAATCCGAACTTACAATCCGAGTCTACAAATAAACTGTTTACATGATAAAATATGAGAAACGAGAAACAAACATAACCTGCTATATTTAAAATATCCTTCGAAAAAAAAAAAAAAAAAATGTTATTAATACTAAAAATAAGCCAGAATATCCTAAGGCTACTAATATATTCAAATAAAATGCAACCAACCAGAAGTTCGTTTACTTCTTTACAAGGAACGATGTACAAATAAACATTTTTATTGACAGTTGTCCGAGTTTGCTTAAATTACATATTATGTATATAATACATATAAGTACATACATATATAAATATGAAAAATAACACATTTAAGATAATTAAGAAATACTGAGAATACAGGAGATTTATAGGGAAAAAGGGATTCGAATAGGCAGAAGACAGAGCTTCTATATAATTAAGATATTTTTTAACTTTTATTTAAAAAAATTTAAAACGATCTTGGTTTCATTTCCAATGTTAAAACTAACTATTTATAAAGTATTTATAAAACCTATTTGGACTTATGGCACTGAGTTTAGAGGAACAGCAAAAAAGTCGAACATCAAAATTATCTAATCTTCACAATCGAAATTAAATTAAATTACTTAGGAAAATTGTTAATGCCCTTTTTTATGTATATGATAAAACACTACATACTGATGATTCATCATTGCAACTGCCACTGATCGCTACAATAACTTTCACGACAGACTATGTCTAAATTCAAACCAGCTGACTCAGAACCAGTCCACTTCCACAAACCCTTACAATTCGCCTAGAAGACTATCAAGGTGCTGGACAAGAGACCTGCTACACTATATACTATATTACATAAACTTATATTTACCTGAAAGTCATTTAAAACTTAAAATATTATCCATTTTTAATTAAAGTTTAGTCAATAATTTATGTCATTAAAATTGTTTTTATAAAAATTAACTCTAAGGGAAATCACCCATCTAAATTGACACATTGCTTGGCCATCCATTTACTGCAGAAAAGCACACACTGATATACTATCAAATATAGGTAAATAAGGCATGGTTTACAATTTTAATGTTCCTATAGCATATACATAGTGAGAACTAAAGTCCTTTGAATCTGTTTTAAAATTTATGGTAACTTATATATTTTTGTTTATATAAATAGATTCGATTGTTTTTCTATTAAAATTATTATTATTTTTTTTTTATATAAAATTGCAGGTTTTAAAAAAAAATTAAATTGGTGACTAAGCTGAATACTGTGTTGTTTATATTTTTGCAATTACACTATGTTGTTTCACACTTGTAGTGATCTTTTTAGAGTTTTCTCCAATGTAGATCTTATCAAGGGGAGTGGCATAGTCTTGTGGGTAGAGCGCTTGTCTACTGTGCTCCGAGTCCTGGGTTCGAATCCCGGCTGTGGCCTAATATTAATTATTATGTTATTTCAGCCGAGGGGGGGGGGAGGGGGAGGGGCGACCCTGGGGTATGGAGACCCTCCTGGGGTACACCCAGCCTCAATCAAGTGGGTACCCAAAATGAGAAAACCCCTGGCGGCTGAGAGTGATCTCGGCCGAATCACCTTATTGCACGGCCGTTGGCCAAGAAGCAGTACGAATCTCTACATGTACTGAGCCCAAAACTCTTCATGGGTTGTAGCAGTACAGGTTTTTTTTGTGTTTTTTTTTTTAGATCTTATCAAAATCTGTACAATTCATTTTATAAACAACATTTAGTTTAGTTATTCATTAGGTAAAATGGGATCTTCACTGTTTGATAAACGATTCCTTATTTTATTATGGCTGTAGAGTCCTAATTTTATCTGTGGTGAATCATATTCAACAAGTGCTCTCTTAATTTCTTTGGATAGATGAATGATTAAAAAATAACTGTATAATATTGCTGAATGTATTGTGGATTAAAGGTTCGAATAACGTGATGAAAAGCTTATATTTTCACTGCTCTGTCCTGAATCACAATGTAACCTGTTAAAAGAAGAAGTATATTTACAAGAGCGCAACGGCCCAAGGAGAAGAGGCTAAAGAAGGGAGATAATAAGGATCCGAGAATCGAACCATGACAGAAGAGTGTGACCAACTACACCGTAACTGTACACCTTTATGTCCTTCCTTCAGAATGCAACACCTGCATCCAACTTTTCTCTTCCAATGAGAGTTTCTTTTCCCCTTTGGTGATTATAAAACCGTTATACTATCAGTTATTGAGGGTATAGGATCTTCAAATAAAGTAATCCACAAGATATCCAATATGTTCCCAAGTGCTACACAAAACTTGCACGGACGATCTCGCAAAATTAGTTGCAGGACTACAAGTTGATGCGATATATGCATTTGACAAGACAGCAACATTTAGTTTAAGCTATTCATATTATAACTACCCTTAAGTGCTCCCATTTAAAATAATTGAAAAGTTATGAAAGCGCTTTACATGGCTTTGAAATAGAAGGATGCACCTAAGCCTTTTTTGGCATAATGTGCAATGGCGTATGCCGATGTAGCGATATCTAGTAGTAGCACGAATCCACAAAATGCGCTAAAGCAAGTAGAGACAACTTGTGGCAATATGCAGTACTAACTAAATACATTGAACATACAAATTAACCTATCCAAAACTAATTTAATCATATTATAAGTATCTAAGAACCTGTTTTATATAAAACTTGATAGGCATTAAAAATTGAACGATCATTACAATATGAAATTATATAAGGTAAGATAAAAAATCATATAAATTTAACCACTTCTTAAAAGCTCCAAAAATAAGTTTTAAATTAAAAATAAATTCCAACAAATCCCATCAAATAACCTTTACCCTTCACCGTAAACCTATGACTCCAGCCCTACAGTATCCTTTAATAACACTCAACTAGTTCTTGTTGAACAGATCGGATACCTAGGACTCCATCTTGACAAACGTCCAACTTGGAATCCTTAAGACTAGAACTACAAGAAACCGCTCACCGTTTTCTACTACTTCAACACTTACTAGACAAACGGGCAAACCTTCATCTTAACTATAAAATTACCATCTGCATGACTATTATAGGACCTATCCTGGACTTATGGAATTGGACTATAGATCACTACTTAACCATCGAATTCCTCTCGTATCAAATCCTTACAATACAAAATCCTTCGTAAAATCCTCAACGCTCCTTACTTTGGTAGGAATTAACTCATCCACAAAGATCTTAATGTTCCTTATGTTACTGTTTTGACCCGAACCAGGTATAAATTCTTCCATGCAAAACTGTATTTCCACTCTAACCCACTAGTTTCTATCCTAGCTTCCTCTTCGATCCCCGATAATCCTCAGAGGCGTCTGAAAATGAGATAAGAAAAGAAGAGCCTCGAGACATTCTTCATTAGATTGACTACTAAAGTGCTGCCAATGGACAGTTTTTCTTCATGTTTTTAATTGTATTTTATCATTAACGAGAATATTTACTTGTATTATAATATACAGTTGTAAATTTCAATAAACATATTTTAAAATTTTTTTTTAGATTAAAACTTCTAATTTACAAGGGCGTTGTCACACCTTTATTATACGGGGCTTCGTTTCAAGTCCATTAGAAAACACAAGAAATAAATTACAGCAAAAAAGAAAATTTCCAAGAGACTTTCTGCGTAAGATAAAATTCGATAAAACCATATATTTCTTAATGCTCCCAAATTTAATGAAGAAAGGAGAAATGTTATATGATATGTAAGTTCTTTCAAATCCGCTTCGTGTAGGCCGAGAGTTCCACAAGCTCCTCTGCGTTGGCCAAGTAGTGAGTAAGATAGAGTTAAGCTTAAAATGTACTGGGATACAGTAAAAAGGAAATTTTATCACTGCATAATATTAAACTGGGATTAAAAAAGTCCCTTTTTAACCTCTACTATTCTTAACCATAATTATTACTATGTGGGACGAAATCTGTCGCTTGAGTATGATCCTATGATGAGCACATGTCCTACACAACGGATGGTATGTAAATTGTACATAAGTAACCCGTAAACCAAGATAAAATAAAATAAAATACGTCATGTTTTACGACTAATGTGAATTAACAGTCAAAATTAATGGAAATTGTTCTTTATTTTTGTGGTTTCCTTAATGGTGGAGCAGAATTTTTACAATCATTGTGAAATAATAGATTTAGAGAGCGGAAAAGATTAGGCGGTTAGCACACAACAATAAAACCGCAAAGAGTTGGATAGGATCCAAGATTTTCAGTACACAACGGTCATGGACGATTATGAGAAAATAATGAGATTACGGAGTACATAAGGACACTTCAGAATAAAAACAAATATTTTAAATTGGTGAGGATAATTCAATTCAATCCTTCTTATTTAAATATAATAATTTCTTAAACTAATTTGATTTTTGATTTGTATATATATATATATTCTACTAGCGAGATATGATCTCAATCGGACTCCATTTCATGCGATTGCATTTAATTTAACACGACGAGAAATATTCCGTTCCGTGCTGATGTTTATGGTGTCGTAAGTCTCGAGATAGCCCCGGGGTCGATGGTTTTTCGACCGGCCAAAGTAAAAGAAAAAAACTGGCGACACGCACAGCTCCGTCATGCTAGTCAATTCAAAAGGATCATGGAAAAAAATTAATTACCAAACTATAAAAGAGGCAGTGTCTCACAAGGCTGGTTCATAATGTACACACCGCTAAGTTGCGCAGGTTTGGAAAAAAAAATATTGTGCGCGCAACACACCACTTTTACTTATCTCCGTTATTTATATAAATTTAAGAAATCTTAAAAATATTTAGAAACGAAGATGAGTTTCACAAAGGCGTTTATACAGACAGATCCAAAATAAACACACACAGACGTTTTTGCGAGACATTGTCATTTGGACTCAGGGGACCTTAAAACGTGTATTTCCGTTAAAAATTGGAGTTCGAAAACTTTCACGATCACAATACTTTCCCTTACTATATATTCCACATATAGGTAAGTGAAAGTAAAAATGTATCCTTCTCATTTTGATACGAGTAATCTCAAATTTTGGGAAGAACAATGGGTTATGTTTTTTCTTAGCCGATTACTATTAAAAGTATTTTTATTTCATATTATTTGTTATTATATATCGAAATTTACAACAGTGTTAGTTCTAGTACATCTAGTAAAATAGTAATCAGATAAAATACATGAAAAAGACATGAAGTGAAAATGCCCATTCTAATCCACTAGGTAATCTTAACTAAGAATTAAGGTCTCCGTGCCATCTTATTTTCAGACGCCTTGGAGGATTGTTAAGAAAAACGATTTCTTAAAAGATAATTTACTTTGAACCACTTACAATTAGAAGACAAATTTTTCCAAACCCAGCATATGTTGTCGATAAAGGGAACCTCCATAAACATTTTCAGCTTCACAAACTTTACTCTACTTTTTAAGATTTGTCATGACAAAAGAAATTATAGAAATGGTTCTTTCATTTATAAATATATATATATATATATATATATATATATATATATATATATATATATATATATATATATATAATAAAATAAATTAAATCACGAAATAGCTTCATAAATATCACCGATGTAATACAACATACTCCACTCAGGAACCATAATAGTATGTACTAATATCTTCCTATTCCCGAGAGCACATCACCGAACGATGTTTTCCTTCCCCAATTTTCCGAGGTATTGGCCATTTTTTATAAAGATGATGCTTCCTTAAAAATTCCATTTTCCTTGTATATAGTCAATAAGTCATGGAGTTATCTAGAGTAAAATCTATATCATTGTCTTTCTTAAGAAGAAAATATAGTCTATAAGAGGGAGGGGTGCCGATATTTTAAATCTTAGGATAACGTTAAGTTTTACGATACACAACCCGAGTTTACTTTGGTGAAAAAAAAAAAAAAAAACCTGCAAATGATTACACAATGGTTTATTATATCCAAATAATTAATATTAGGAATGGCTCTTTATATAGCTGTTATATATGTTTTATATGAAAAGCAATACATAATTTAAAGGAAAATGGAATATCACAACTGCTTATTTCAAAACTAATTTTAAATCTCTGCTACTTCTGAACCAATTTCATTGATTCTTTTTTTATTTTTTAGGAACTTTTATTCTATATGCAATAGCACTAAGAGAAATCTTCAAAAATAACTGAGTTAAGGGCGCTTAATAATTTTTTTCTCTATCTTCATTTTATAAAAATTTAGGATATATATATATATATATATATATATATATATATATATATATATATATATATATATATATACACGTATTAAATTCAAAATTATAATTTATGTAAAAATAGTGATGATAATTATCAATGATTGTATTACCAATTATTTTTTAACCAAAAACTTATGGTTCACCCCTATTGGACAACGTTTTTAGCTTTGTAATAATAATTATAAATGTATAAAATACACATCAGAATATCATTTGGAGTGTTAGTATTAGAACAGTAATTTTCGAATTTCCGTTATTTTGGGAAGTAATACCTCTCAACTAGAGCAAAGGAATGTTTTTTGTTAATAACTCCGAGGATGGAAAGAAGTTTTCATCAAGACTTTCCGATATATAATAACCCTCGCAGACGGACTAAGTATCGGGTGGGGGTTGAGGAGCAGAAGGATTAGAGACCGGCCCAGCTGGTGCCTTAATAATAAACTTTTGGACCACAAGTATCGAGGCTCTGAGTGCCTCAACAGCTGGCCAACTCTGAAAATACCCCCAACATTTAATAAAGAGAGAGTCCCAACTTTACCGGCATCGGACTTAATGCACTCCCGATCCTGGGCTTTGTCGTACAATTAAAAAAAAAAAAAAGGTCTGCGAAAAAAACCAACTATTTTATTGAATTGAGAATGGACACTAACTAAACATCGTAGAAAACACTCATGCATTCACTAACCGCTGATAAAACGTTACACAAATTTCAACAGAACAGATTACTTTCTATGACGCATATAATTTTAACATCACACGACTCCTATACTGGCCTCTCCGATGATACAAAATCACTTAATGTTCCCATAAAATTGGTACTATCTTTCGAAAAGTCGATTAAATCATGACAAGTGAAAACATATAACGTACGCACTTCGACAAAATACTTGCCCACTAATTTTTAACAGCAATAACAAAATTCCTCAGACCTACTCTATACTTTACCTGTGACCAACAATTTATCGAAGGTTAATTTAGAGCCTTCATGTTAAGATGAAAAGAAAGACTCTCAACCAATAACTGAAAGTGAATAGAATAGAATAGAAAATAATTTTTATTCTGGGACTGGGTCCCCTAAGAATAACAGAATTGTACAATTTAAATATAAAACATGTCTGGCTAACAGACAGAAGGAACAGAATTAATTACTTATTACACAGATGGGTTAATTCGAGTCTTCATATCACACACGAATATCCACAGACATATATATAAAAAATATTTTAAAAAAAAAAATTAAAAAATATTTATGATAAAATAAAATAAAAACAGTTCTTGAAAAATATTGGGTTGATCAAAATTAAAAATAAATTAAAATATAACAGCGTTTCAATAAAGAACATATATTACTTTTCTTTCAAGTGTGATATTAGGAACAAAAGAATCACTGTACTTAAGCGTCTTTTTGGGATAATAAAAGATATTGGAAAAGTTGGAATTTGAATGAGGAGAGAGAGGCAGCATGGCGAATATGGGTAGGTAGAGAATTACAGAAAATAGAGGAGCGGACCAGGAAGGAACGATCAAAAGTTTTAGTTCTATGGGTAGGAAAGTAAAGGTCGGAATGGCGCGATCTTGTTTCAAGAGTGTGGACTGAAGATTTAAACTGTAGGAGACTATGAATGTATGGAGGGTGTTGGGATCTAATGATTTGGTAAAGGTATGATCCTAGGAAATATTGTCTGCGGATTCGGGGAAGGAGCCACTTTAACTCGCCGTAAAAATGGATTACATGAGACCTCTTCGGAGTGCAGAGGACAAATCTTAAAAATATGTTCATGATGCGTTTTAGCCTGTCCTCAAGCATCGTCGGGAGGCCACCATATACTAAGCAGCAATAGTCAAAGTGGGGGAAAATAAGTGCGGATACAAGGAGATTACGGATGGAAGGTGGAAGAAGATGGCGGGAGCGATTGAAGTATTTCAGGGTACTTATTGTTCTTCGGGAAATTTGGGCGATATGAGGTTTCCAGGAAAGGGTTTGGTCCATGGTAATGCCCAGGTTTTTGACAGAGGAAGTGAAGGTGTTTGGATGATCATTTAAGGTGAGACTCGGAAACGTGGTATAGGATCTTAGAAGGGAATTGGAACCAATTAGGATGGCCTGAGTTTTCATAGGATTTAGCATTAGTTTATTTAAGGTTGCCCAGGCACAGATTCCATCCAGGTCTTCCTGAATATTAGCAAATGCTACTAGTGAATCGGAAGGAGAGAAGGACAAATAGATCTGGAAATCGTCAGCGTATAGGTGGTGGTAACAGTGATGGATAGAGTTGGGAAGGTCGTTGATATAACAATTAAAAAGAAGAGGAGAAATGCTTGAACCCTGGGCCACACCTGCCGAGAGGGCTCGAAAGGAAGATAGAGGATGGTTAGGAATAGTGACAGCTTGAGTTCTGTCAGAAAGGAATGATTGAAACCACCTGATGGTGCTGTTGGAAAAGGATAGTGACTTTAGTTTGGAGAAAAGGATGGAGTGTTCCAGGGAGTCAAATGCTTTCGAGGAGAAATCCAGAAGTATTAGCACGGTCAGTTTCGTTTCGTCCATAGCAGTGTGTATGTCATTAGTGATTTTGAGGAGAGCAGATTGTGTGGAAAAGCCGGGTCGGAAGCCGGATTGGAAAGGATCAAGGAGTTTAGAATTTTCAAGGAAATTTGATAATTGTGTCTGGACTATTCTTTCTAAAGTACTATACTCTCTTCTATCAAAATCTTTAAAATTAGAAATTAGACAGAAACTGAATACATATACATACCTGATTAAACCCATATGGACTTACGCCGTACAGATTTATGGTTCAGCAAAAAAAGACTAGCAAACAAAAACCGCAATCATTTTAATCAAAGTTTTAAGACCCATAACGTCAGCTCCTGGTTACGTAAACAACAAAACTCTACATAAGGACTTACAACAATCAACAGGTGACATACACATAACACTATTCGCGTTTTCATAGCAAACTGACGACAATTGACTAATAAATGACTAATAGCTAAAATACCTGTTAGAAGGAGGCTGAAAAGAAGCTAGATGAGAGTACTTAAGTGCTCAAAGCCTATCATGCCCGCTACTAATGTTTAAGAAGCTACAATTGCTTATTTTCACATATTGCTGCTGACAGGTGAGAATGAAGAAACATGAAGATTAAATATAAATATATCATGTTTTCGATATATAAAAGAAAGACAATGCTTCCAAAAAATTCGTTAAACTTATTCAAATAATTATTACCGTCTTTTTACTGGCTAATTCTTAGCTATTGTTGATGAATTGAATGAAATTTCTGTTGTAAATAGCCTATTGGAAGTTTCTTGATTGATGTTTAGTACGTTATGCAGTATGGTATACCTGACGCGCCTGCCGCAGTGGATGAAAACTTGATAAGTTTCTCTTGACTTTGGCAAGGGCTTTCGCTACCACATTACGAAATTTTCATGAGCTGACATCGAACAGAATACATTAATGCTATTCATTATTCAAATAACAAACTGCGTAAAATAATGTAAACCTTTTAAACGAATATGTACTCGACTCACTGAAGCGTTTTAATAGCATGTGTCGATTACTGGTGATCTATTTTATATGTAAGACATAATACTAATAAGATAAAAAATGGTTCATGTCTTAAACATCCTAACACCCTGGGTGGTTAGGATAACAGCCTCCTATGCCAAAGGTCATGGGTTCAAACCCGCAGGTGGTCCTAGAATTTTTTAATGGGTGTAAAAAATCCTTAGTTATGCCGTCCTTCGGAGGGGACGTTAAAAGGTGGTCCCGAGCCACGTCAACAGCATTCTGTGCCCAAGGTCGCGTGTTCAAACATACAGTTGGCCCTAGGATTTGTTAATGGGAGTAAAAAATTATTAGTCTTTCTTTCTAGCAGTCTTTCTTCGGTCACGAGTCTGTGCGATGTCAGGTACTCGTTAAAGATCCCTATCCTAATAAAACCTGGATAAGCAAAATTTAGGACTCCCACTGTAGCATCGTCCGATTAGCCATTGTAGCATAAAGTGACGTTAAATAAATAAACAAACAGACATCCTAACACCAAATTAAATAAATTAGTAGTTAAATACGTATACCATTCTGCGTAGCGTACTATACATCAATCAATTAACGTCTGATAAAATATACATTCTCAAAATAGATCATAGATTCATAGGTAAGGGGGATCCTATTTTACTAAGACGTATATGTATACATGCATATTTATGTATGTATTGCAATGTTAATTTGCGTTATAACCTGTAGAAAAAAAAAATTAGTCAACAGCCAAACTGTAAGGAGATCTTAACACAGAAAAGATATCAGGTTCTTTTTTGTACCCTTTGATTGATAATTAATTTAATTTTATAAAGATAACTGCGTATGTTAAATTCTTAAAATGTTTTATTTTATTTTCAAAATTGTTAATGAATGTTGATATTAAGCGAATTTGATGAAGGAATGATAGTCTGGCGTGGTAGACATGAAGGAGAGGAGATGCCCAGAGGCAACTCTTCCTGGCGTGCTTCCTATTACGTATTTAGCTTAGAAGGTCCCTCATCCAATTTCTTTTCAGCCTTCTGCGAGTATTGTCCGGCATGTCACTAGTGGCCATGCTATGTATTAGTATGTCCGTGTAAGTTGTTGTGAAAACGTTTGTAGAGGGTCCGAATTTGTTCGTTGACTGTTTGTATGTAAAGTAGTTTTGCTATTTGCTAATGTACCAGGGAGAATTCGTTATGGTTCGTAATGCTCTAGACTGGAAAATGTGAACTTTAAGTAAATTTCTTAAAATAGTCATAAAAAACCCTAAAAACAGAGAATTCATTATTTAAAATACAGTGTACAATTAATGCGTTCTTCTATATTTAGATTTCAGGAAGTGCCCCACTTGCCGAACAATATTCAATGAACGACGGAAGTTATGAGACATACGTTATTCTTCAATTAACGATAATTAAAAGAGACTTCGTTAAGATGTGGGCGGAGTGGTTGCAGTGAGCTCATTAAGCTATAAATTCAAGGATGCGTATTTCAATGAATAAATTACACAAACATTAAGATTTGATCGATTCATAAAATGAAAATTAGAGGGATTTAGTGTTATATGTTGTTTTATCACTTTAGGCATAAGTATTATCAGTTAATGCACTCGTAATCAACCAATAACAATATCGTTTCTGAATAGATGTTTTTCAAACAGAATCAGACTTGGTGTTTGTTTGACTTAAGATAAATACAGGGGAATAATTAAAGGTTCAGGATTTTAGCGTTTTTATGGTTCAATTACAGTCAGAAATAAAAAGAATTTTTTTTATAATTTCATTTTTGCAAGTTTTGAGTCATTATAGCTTCGAAAATAATTACTCAAAATAGAACCATTGTTTTCAGAATTAAGTGGTTTAATTCTTTAATTAGATATGGAAAGAATTAATACAAATGATAAAATGTCCTAACAATGAGAATTGGAATATTGCTTTATTAACTTCACTGACTGATTTATTATGTTTACGTGCTAAATAATAGATTTCTGATAGATTGAATCCAGTCTATTATTTAATATCACTTGGTTATAAAACAGGATTTACAACAATTACTATTGTAATAAAGTTTTAGTGTGTTGGTACGTGCTACTTATTTCATGTAATTGTGTCAGCAAATCTTTTACGCTCTGCGCATTCCCTCGACATGAGTAGAGATATCTCCGAAAAGGCTGTTACATCACGGAAACAAGATGAAAGCGGCAAAAGCAAGTGCCTTGATGAACATGTCTCCGTGAGAAAGGACACGGTCAGATCCTGGTAGAGAAGGAAGGAACTGAGACATCCTGAATTCCTCCTTCGCTGCGTCCAGTCATAGAAGAGGTTGGACTCTCTCTGCCTCGGAGTCAGGAAATGACCAGAGTGATATTTTGCGACAGAGATCTGGACAAAAGCTTGATGTTGTCTTTTGTCGATAAATATATTTCAGTAGGGTAGATGATATTTCCTACTTTAAATTATTTTCATGTCAGTCCAAAGGGTACGAAACATATTATATCACGGCTATTGACTACTAGGAGGTGTTTGATAAAATCATCATTAAAATTTCTAAATCAACAAGAAAGCTCATCCAGAAATATTCCTCTAATAATTATAATAATGTAAACCTTTGAAGACTGTGATAGATTCAAATCTATATGCAACGAGTGTTGCAATGTTATAACTATTATTGTTTAAAAAAATCTTGGAAACACAATGCTACAATAATCACAAATCTTATTTTTTCTATATTCATCTTTTTAAATTACATTACCAACAATTGACATTAGGTTTTTTGGCCATATTAAATGCTCCGTTTTCTATGATAAAAATAATTGCACAAATTAGACTTCCAGCAACTTTTTGAAGTGCTACTTTATACAATGCATTTGCACCTTTTTACGGTTTTCTCAAAATTGGCTCCAACAACGATTTTGATTTAACTTTAGCTATTTCGATGTAAAATTTAATGGGCTTTAATATCATGTAGGTTTCATTCTGATTTAAATAGTCTGACAGGATTTAAATGCCGATATTTTAAATTGTCTTCCCCTAAAGTACCTTTAATTTTATAGATTCTATAAAAATAAACATATCATCTTATTAGCATTGCTAAACAACGGCTAAATATACGAGTTGAACGAATTTGACAACCAACTAAAGGAAAAAAGAGCAAAAATATTTTATAATGCAATTTTCGGGTTTTTGGAAAATAAGTACAGTAATATATATGTATAATATACAGTTGGAAAGCTAAAGATTTTAGAAAAAATATTATCTTATACACAAGGTTGTTAAATAAAAGTTAATAAAGAGTGATGAAAATCCGATAAAACTAACTAATTGTTTTAGATAAAAATTAAATCGATATTTAAACGAAACATGTGTTCCTATATAATCTCAATTTAATTATTTCTTTATTATTTTTATCTATATCAATGAAAGTCTTGTGTTGCCCGCACCAGATTTTTAATCTTTATTTTATTTATTTACAATTATCAATAGTACCTTTTTCTCCCATATTTCTTCCAAACCTGTATTTTTAAAATATAATATGCATTGATGACATAAGAGTGATACACCTCCTAACGTCTTTAGGTGGGAAAAAATGTTCATGCATAATAAATTAAATAAATAAAAGTGGGGACCACATGTAGCATATTGGCTAGCATAAATATTCTTCTATGCCAAAGGTCACGGGTCCTAGGATTTTCTAATGGGAGTTAAAAAATCCTTAGCTATGCCGTCCTTCGGATGGGACATAAAAAAAGTGGACCCGAGCCTGTGCGATGTCAGGTGCTCGTTAAAGATCTCTATCTTAATTAAACCTGGATGAGAACAATTTAGAACTCCTAATGTAGCATCGTCCGATTAGCCACAGTAGCATAAGGTGACGTTAAAAAAATAACTAAAAATGATTTATTAATAGATTGTATTATTATTTGGAACAGTATACACCATTATTGATACATATATGTACGCCCAGCAAACTTAGTCTCATGTTTGCATATATATTTATGTTCCAAATTTTTATTAAAAATTAGTTCATTGATTTTTTTATTGAGGATGTATGGTCGACAGTTGTAGGATGAAATAATCGGGAGTCAGTCTTTTTTTTTTTAATTTCGCCGACGTTTGTGAGCCATCATCAGGGCATTACTGAGCTATGTCAAGGATAAACTCATAAATTGAGTCGAAAAGTCGGCAAAATTGAAATATTAGAATAAAACCAATATAAAACCAATTTTACGATCCCTTAGTTAATTAGACGTGTTCTGGACATATTAAAAATTATTTGCGATTCCTTAGTCAACTAGATGTGTTCTGAATATCTAAAAAATTAAAGTTGCGTTGCGCCTATTACCTTAATTTACAATATTTTTTTTTTTTTTAATTAGAGTGTCTTTTATTTAATTTGACTTATTGTAAAATTTATACCAAACAAACACATTACCAGCTTGCAAAATTACAGTGATAATACAATACAAGCGTACGCACTAAAAAATGTAAACACAAAATTAATCTTACGTTCTCATGAAAACATACAATTTTCCCAGAGTAACGACATGTATATAATAGAGGCATAATTATTTATGTTCATAATATTTCAACATGGGAATTTATTTTGTAAAAAGAATGACACTTTGTTAAATATGAATTACAATTTAAACAAAATCAAAGATTAATGTAAACTATAAGCAATCGGATAGAAGAAAGCTTATTGTTCGTGCAATCGATATAGGAAGACACCGGTTCCCACAGACCGATTCGACTCGGACGGTTCGGTCAGTACAAGACTGAGAGCTCATTGTGAAACGTTCGTAGAAGCAATTCACACACAATTTGAGACAATCGTGGCACAACGTAACAGAGCGAGTATTGCGCAAGATCCTTTCCCACAACAGAACTTTTTAGGGAAGACAGATGTGGAATTTTCTAAAAGTTGCAGGATACACTGATGCACAATAGGACTGCATACCTTCAGGTACCTTGACAACTCTAGGTCACAGTGCATTGCAACTGCAGATCATGTAGTCGAGTCTAAGGTCATGGTGTCGCAATTAGCAGGGCATGTGCGACATCCTTCTGTCCTTGTTTCTGTCACACTGTCGGTGAAGTTCCGGCGACTACCAGTCAATATAAGCTTGATATATAAAATTAAATATTTATAATACTCATTAATTTATATGATTTACACCTTTATTATTGTAGTGCAATAAATTAAAAATAACAATTACAATTCGAATTATATTTTTCGTTTTTTTTTATTACTAAAACAAAATCCACTTTCATCGCATCACATTTCTTCATTAATTAATGCAACGTCGTCAATTGATCACATTTCGGCTCTTCAGGCGTTTCCAAATTTTATGTGTTAATTCTACCTAATATTGGTCTTAAAACATTTAAAAAGAAGGAAGAATACGACTCAGTTGCCCGATTCCCTGGTTCGAATTGTGTAAGCAGACCCTCATGAGGCAGACCCAGCCAGCATCACCACATTGCACGGCCGTAGGCAAAGAATATATATATATATATATATATATATATATATATATATATATATATTTTTTTTTTTTTTTTTTTTTTTTTTTTTCTTACCCTCCGAATTATTTACAAATTACATGCATACATATTAACCCATGTATATACAATATAGAATATAATTGATAAATATAGTTTCTTTGGCGGAGATACATTACTAATCTCTATATGTACTGAGATCCTTCATGGGTTGTGGAGATAAAGAATTTTTCAACTCCATTAGGAGAAATAGAAAGCCCTTTTCATTAAGATAATCTTATTTATGTGGTTTGAATGAGGTGGTTTGGCTGATCTCCATTAAGAAATGTTATAACTGAAAAACCAAAGGGTAAATATGAAAAATAAAAGATTTTGATGTTAAACTTATGGAGAAAGTTGCAGAAATATTAGGTTGAATTTTTTTCTCGTAAATAATTATAGTAATATGAATATATAATTATCGTTGAAAAGGTTACGATTTGGAAAAAAAATTATCTAAAATATAAAGCTGTAGATTTTAATGGCATTGAAAAAAAAATCTTGACTTTTATATTCTTGTATCTATTTTTTATTTTTTTTTCCAACTGGCTTCATTTCAAAGTTCTAAAATTGATTTTAACATGAGAGGCAAGTGAAAGCGGGCACCAGATTTTCAATATTGTCAGAATACATATATCAATAAGTACAATTTTGAACTTTTTATTAATACTGTTTTTTTGGGAAGGTTTTACCTCAGTCCGTAAAAATTATATAGTATGTTTTATTTCTCATTCTCGAAAAATATATATTTAAATTCGTAATATGTATGAAAACAACAGGCACTGTTTTTTTAACAGCTGTAGTATTCTTCACTTATTAAATTATTTTTTAGAAACACAAAAAGTTAAATTTTCAAGACCATCCCGTTTGTTAATTTTGTTTTAATATAATTTTTTAAAAGATTAATGAGACAAGATATATATATATATATATATATATATATTTGTAGATGAAGATTCTTGAAATCTAGTCTAAAGATAGAGAGTAAAATGGTCAATTTATCACTTTTACCAAATTAATACTAATTTTAACACGGCCAAGCTACTCTAAAAAAGAAATAAATTGAAAAACAAATCTTTAAAAAGAAGCGAATTAGTTTCCTTAAAAGACAATATTACGAAATATGCTGTTTAAAAAACAAACAAAAAAACTAATAAAATGGTAAATGAAAATTTTCCGTTGATACTTCTAATCAACATCAGAAATAAATAATATTTGGAATATAAATCTGCTCATTGTAATTTACAGCAAAGCAAAACAAAACAAAAAATCTAATTTCTATGAGAACATTGTACAGAAGATATTTTAGAATAGAATAGTTTTCGATATCGTCAAATAAGGGGATTTACTTGGAACATATAGAAATATGATAAATTTAGGAGGATGGAATAAAAAAAAAAAATCGCGAATTTATTTAATTCACCAATTCTACTTCAGAACGTCGTTTTTATATACATAAAGAAAATAATCTTAATAACTACCCGTTTACGCATCCTTTTTCTGCCTATTTAGGTTTTTTGTCAAACTGTTAAAGAAGTGAGAGGCAAAGTTTTTTTGGACTTGAGGATAAGAGGAAAACATGCTGGAGTAAATTAAGCGCAAGTGCCTGGAAGATAACGGTACCTATTTAGCTGCTTTTGCGTGTCGGCTCCTGAGTAACATTCTTTTTAAGAAAGAGGGTATTTGGCAAAATAACTGTCTAGCCGGTATTAAAAAAAAAAACAAATAAATAAAAAAATAGCCATCCTGTTACCCATAATCCAAAACATAACATTATATGAATTCACTTCATAGAAAGCCTTTGTTGAGTGTCAAGTAAGTAAGTATTAACCTCTAGAAAGTAACGGATAAATAAGAAGCTTTCGCTTTCAAGACAATATTGTCTCTGAACATATAATTCTTTGTTAGTACACAATATTTACAGAAGAAAAAAGATCTGGTGCGGGCAACACACGACTTCAACATCCCTCAATTTTTAAAATAGATTATAGAATTTGCAAATACAGTTAGAGATAAAAATCAGTAAAACTATTACAAAATTAATTAAATTGAATTTCTATAGAAACATGTGTTTTTATTAACAAAAATAAATTTTATTATTATCTGAAATAATTAGTTAGTTTTATAGGCTTTTCATCACTCTTCATTAACTTTTGTAAGCTTGGGTATAAGATAATATTTTTTATAAAATCTTTAGCTTTTTAATGGTATATTATACATGTATATTACCGTTCTTATGTTTAAAAACAAAAAATTGCATACAAAAAATATGTTTTCAGTATTCTTCTTTAGTTATATATCGAGTTCGTTCAACTTAGATATTTAACTGTTTTTTATCGATGGTAACAAAATAATATGGTTATTTTTATAGAATTTACTAAATTAAAGGTACCGTAGAGAAAGAAAATTTAAAATATCAGCATTTCAGCCCTATTAGACCATTTCAATCATGTATGGGTTTACAGCCCATTAAATTTTACATCGATATAGCGAATTTTATCAAAATCGGTAGAGCTGTTATTGAGAAAATCATAAAATGGTGCAAAATGCATAGTATAAAGTGGCTCGTCTGGTTAGTTGATTTCGATGAAAAAGTTTCTGCAACATCTCGGGTGTATAACTGTCTTAAGTATGAAATTTCAGTTTCATAGGACTTTTCGTTTACGCGCTGGAGACATATACACAGATTTTTTTGTGGGACTTAGTCATTTGGATCCAGGGGATCCTAAAAGGTGTATTTTCGTTGAAAAATGGAATTAGAAAATTTTCACGATCGCAATACTTTTCCCTACTATATATTTCATATATAAGTAAGAGAAAGTAAAAAATTGGTTTAGGCTTGAAAATAATTAGAGTAATTTTTCCGAAGGAGTGGCCATCCACGTATGCGATCAAAATTAATTAAACACGCAGTAATTATATTACTGTTTTGAAAAATATGCTTTCAAAGAAACCTACAATATTGGATCAAAAGCATTTAATAAATATTATTTTCCTAATACTCATGAGCTTTGTTTTTTGCATAGCTAACATCTTTTTCTAAAGTGATAGTATGGAATGTCTTTTACTACAAGAAAAAAAAACCTTAAACGAAGTTTAATACACAGACATTGAAAAACAACATACTTTCATTAAATAAATTAACTTTTACCAGACTTATTAGCGGATACCAAAAATATAATTAAAATTCACAATAACAGCTAAAAACAAATACATCAGTGAATATTCCTTTAAAGTTTGATGCTGCTAAGGACCTTTAGAGTGGAGTAATCGAGAGGGTTAACGCACGTTTACAAAAACCTTATAACCAAACAGTTGGGATAAAAAGTAATTACGAGTTCGCATCTTGGTTCCGGAGGGATTTTAACTCTGGCATTAATCTCCACCACCACGCCCTAGTTAAAAAAAAAGTATTATTTACTGTATAATTGAAAAAAAAAACGTGACAAGTGTGACGAATGAAAATTCTTCGCAGATTTAAATTAACTTATTCGATGATTCACTACATTTGAAAATATCAGCTTAAAAACAAGAAATACTTTTATTGGTAGACAGTAATTCAAGTCCTTTATTTATTTATTTAACGTCGCTTTATTACAATATTATTCAATCTCTTGATACATAGTAGCAACTGTGGCTAATCGGACGATGCTACAGTGGGAGTCTATATTTTGCCTATCCAGGTTTAATTAAGATAGGGATCTTTAATGAGTAAGTGACATCGCATTGGCTCGGGACCACCTTTTTACGGCCCCTCCAGAGGATGGTATGTCTAAGGATTTCTTATTCCCATTAAAAAATCCTTGGACCACCTGTGGGTTTGAACCCGTGATCTTTAGTATAGAAGGCTGTTATGCTAGCCAATATACTACAGGTTATCCCTAATTTGAGTCTTTGTAAATATCTCAAATAATCCATGGCTTATTAATATTAGATATTAGAGTCAGTGGAATGTTATGATCCACGTCCACGTCCATCTTCGTAATATTTTTCATTGATAATAAAATTAATTATAAGTTTAATTAAGATGCTACTACAAGGTCACCGTTCCAGCTAATATTCTTTTATAATAATTTAGATTTAACATTTAGATATTCCGAAGAGAGGATACATACAGATAGATCATACGGATATCCCATGGAGCAGATACTAACTAAAGCTGTTCTGGACAAAGATTAAACAGAAGGTTCCAGCACTCCCATTCCATCACCGCACGGCTACATAAATATGCATGAGTTTGAGAACTTGTAACCAGCGACACGCTGGGTCCTAGTCGAATGTTTAACTCTTGGCTACAAAGCAACCACACTCGTTTGTTAGGGGTTTGTTAATGCATACAATTGTAATAAATAACACTTTCCATTGTGTCATGACACCAGATATGTTTATAAGGGGAACACTCAGTAGTTACGTTTCTACAATAATACGCTTTAGAAAACCATTCAATAACATATTAACTTAACGTACCTGATTCTGTGTAATTGCTGATTAGAATTTGTCTTTATATCTCTCTCTATATATAAAATAATACTGCTATTCTTGGCTACAGCAAACCCCTTCTAAACCGAGCAACGGTTTTCAATATACTTTAGGACATTTTTTCGTAAGGTTTATAAGTAAAATACACTGCAATTAAGTTTTTCTTTGGAAGGGAAAACTAACTTTTCTATAATAAAGTCATAAAAAAATATTCCTGAATCATGAGTAGTAATATAGAGGTATAATATACCGTTGGAAAGCACAAGATTTGAAAAAAAAAACTTAATTTGTTATTAAATAAGTCTTACAGGTTGAAAGAAAGTTGTTATAAACGCATAAAACTATGAGCATAAGTTATTTTTAATGTTGTGATGGGGAAGGTTATGGTGATTCAGTGTTGCCACCGTACAGCATCCTAAAGATTATATTCAAATCGTGGGTACGTTGTTAAATAAATTTAAAGTTGTTATGAATCCTAATTAAGTTGTTAGGGAGAGGCGTGGCCTAGTGGATAGAGCAGTAAGCCTGTTCTCCAGGTGCCTGGTTTGAATCTCGACCGAAGCAGAATTATTTATTTTGTCGTGAAGCGACCCTAGGGTATGGAGCTCTCCTGGGCACACCCAGCCTCTACAAAGTAGGTATCCAAAATTGGGGAAACGCTGGCGGCCGAGCTTGATTTAGGCCTAAACAACTCCTTGCTCGGTTGTTGGAAGTGAAGCAGTACGAATCTCTGTAACTACTGAACCCGAGACTCTTCATGGGTTCTCGCAGAGGTACAGGTATCATATGTATGTTATAAATCCATACACTAACATTGCAATTAATTTTTTTATACTTTTTGATCATTACATTAAAACACATGTTCCAATGAAGACTATAGAAGGAATTTAGAAAATAGTATATTAATATTTTGTTTGATATATAAAATAGTAATAAACCGTCTAAAATAAGAACCGTTTAACATAGTAAATAAATAAACTGAACCAACTTTGATTTTTTGACCAAATTATATTCATAATTACTGCCGATGATTAAATACAATAATAAATAGACCTGACGCTAAGTGATCTTTTCGTTAATATGAAGTCATAATCCGAAAGAGATAACCTCTTAATTGGTCAAACTGAACTATTTAAAACAAAAATGACACCATATTTAAACAGCACTCCTGTAAAGCAAGTGCTGATTGCTAGTATTATAATAAAAATTGATTTTCTTTAAGAATCAAAAGAAAGAGAAAAATTTGTCTTAAAAAAATTCCTTAAAGGGTCTTCGACAATTCTAAATTCTTTCTAATTGGGACAGTCACGCAAGGTTTGACTCATCTCTAATATTACACTTTTGGTACTCGGCCATATAATATGCCTCCGAGGAAGACAATGGTATAATTATAATTGTCACCTGTATATGCACATATGTTGAAAAGATGGAGAGAAGAAAATAAGAAACCCACGAAATAATTAATCTTTCCTGTGAGGTTATTTAGCCACCGAAGGTAGTGGCCATGTCTTAGTATATCATAGACAAAGCTTGCATAGTGTTAACATAGCCGATAACATTATTAAAAGGCTTCATACATATTCATACACCTATTGTCCTATTTGATTATTAAATTAGCAAGACTTTGTTCTATTTGATAGACTGGCAAGGTAAACCAACCTTCATTAAGAAGGACACTGTAAGCAAGGCGTTTTACACGTGACTAACAATCTCTTGTCATATTCAAATTTTTATGGCTAATGTGGTTTCTAAAGGACTTCAAGTTTCTGCTTGTCGGTAGATTTGTTTACTAGAAAAATCTAACACACGTTCACTATAAAAAAAATCTGGTGCGGGCAACACACGACTTTCACTTACCTCCATTTTTAAAATCTAAAAAAAAACTATTAAGGAATTAATTAAATTGAATTTACATAGAAACATGTGTTTCATTAAAAAATCTATTCTATTATTATCTTCCTTTAGACTCTGCTTGTCCTTCCACAAGTCGGGGGACAAGCCCCGTCCGGGGTTCCCGAGCTGATTGTAAATATTGTACATAGGTATGAATGTGACATGTTTTGTTTATTTATTTGTTAACTTCATTTATTTCTATTTATTTTGTCTACTTAATTTTGTTATTGTATACGTTTATTTAATTTGATTTTATTTTATGTAATTTGACTTGCCTTTTGTTTATATTGTAAATATTGTATGAATGAGATCCTGTAGCACTATTATTATTTTCTACTATGACAAATTGTAATATATACGAATAAATAAAAAAAAAAAAAAAAAAAAAAAAATTATTTTTAGTTATATGTTCAGTTAGTTTTATGTTCATTTCTTCACTCTCTATTAACTTTTAAAAGCTTGTGTATGAGATAATATTTTTTCTAAAATCTTTAGCTTTCCAACGGTATATCATACATGTATATTACTGCTCTTATGTTCAAAAAACGAAAAATTGCATTAAAAAGATATTTTTTCTGTTTTCTCCTTTAGTTGGGTATCGAATTTATTCAATTTATATATATTTACCTGTTTTTCATCAGCGCTAACAAGATAATATAGTTATTTTTATTGAATCTACATGAAACTTTAGGGGAAGAAAATTTAAAATATCGGCATTTAAACCCTGTCAGACCATTTTAATCAAAATAAAACCTATATGATATTAAAGCCCATTCAATTTTACATCGATATAGCGAGTTTAATCAAAATCGTCGGAACCTTTTTTGAGAAAATCGAAAAAAGGTGCAAAATGCATGGTATAAAGTGCCTCTTCTGGTAAGCTCATTTTAATGAAAAAAGTTTTGTCACGTCTCGGGCGTATAGTTGTCTTAAATATGAAATTTCAGTTTCATAGGACTTACCGTTTCCGCCCGGGAGTTACCGCACACACACACACACAGACCTTTTTGCGGAACTTGGTTATTTGGACTCAGGGTACCTTAAAACGTGTATTTCCGTTGAAAACTGGAATTAGAAAATTTTCATGATCGCAATACTTCCCCTTACTATATATAGTAAGTGAAAGTAGAAAAATAATAATAGTAATAAAACAAAAAAACATCGTAGGACATCTGTAGACAATCAACTAAAAAAGAAAAGTATCAAGTTGTAATTGAGTTTCTATTGCAACAGTTATTTATTGTATTTTATAAAGATAATTATACAACAATAGGAATTTTTATTTAGAGCGATCACGTAAGTTAATGCGTCTTAGACACTGTTCGTAATTTCCAATGACTATGTTAGATAATACTTCCAGAGAAAAATAAAATACATTTTACAATAATTTAAATTATTTATTTGTTTTATTTATTTAATTAACGTCCCTTTATCCTGCTGCGGCTAATCGGACGACGCTACAGTGGGAATCCTAAATTTTGCTTATCCAGGTTTAATTAGGATAGGGATCTTTAACGATTTAAATTATTATTATTTTTGATTGTTCGTTATATTCGTTTTCTTATTTATCAAGGTATCTTGTAATATAATTTATATGTAGTCAATAAAATAAACCTGTTAGACTGAACTAGCCTAAAGCATTACCTTTAGTTTTATTTGTTTAATAACAATTCAAATAAAACATTTTTTATCACTCATCTTTCTTTAAAATATCATATACGTATATAAAACTAACCAAAAGAGACTAAATATACATCAATGACACATTAATGGTATGAAAATATTTCATAATATTGTATAAATGTTGATGAGTATATTTTAATTTATATAAGTGATGTTATTAGGTTCCTTATAATAATAAATAAATTGTTGAATGAAAAATATGTATCACAATTATTTATAAACCACCAATCCTAAAGATTATTTATTTATTTTTACTCTATTTAATAAATATGGTAATAAAATGGTTCCGTACTTTGATTGAGAGAACAATTGAATCTATGTATATGTATAGATAGTGTATAGTATAGATTTTTTTAGTTTATTTGTCCTATGCCAGAAAAGGATTTTTTTTTTTAAACTGAAAAATCAAAAATGTTGACTATTACAGAAAGAGCACATACTCCCAGTGCCACAAGGGCTGAGAATCAGTATTCGGTACCTGTCCCCAGCTTTCTATTGTCAACCGGCATTGAGAACTGACTATACCTGCTGGGCCGTACCGTACGTTCTGTCTGTCTGCATTGCCGCCCACAATGGGGAAAATATGTCTTGTTACCCTAGGAGGGAACGTATACAAACGAGAAAGTCAACTTAAAAATCTAGGTATTTCAAGTTCTCTAAAAATACTCTAATAAAGTGTGTTTCGTACTTTAAAGACGAAAAAATAGGCTTTGGTCAACTTAAATTTAAAAAATAGTCCATCGTCCAACAAACCCATCAGACTCATATTTTATGGATACTCACTGGTAGAATCAATCAGTTAAAATTTTGTGTCGAAAAACATAATTTATTTATGAATACAAAAAATTACAATTAATGATGGCATTTAATTTATTTAAATCGTGACATATAGACAGGGGCAGGAAAATGTTTTGTGTGGGTTTAAAGTTGAGCGTGTGGTTTGACCGATTCAACTCACGGGCCACTGTCCACGATTATCTTCTATTTCTGTCCCAATATTTTCATGTTTCATTGAACAGTCTTTATCAAGGGGGAATACGGTTATTGATTTTGCTCAAAATGTCATTTCCTCTCGCGTAGGAGGGTGAAGAGTTCAAAATTTAAATACCACTGAGAGTCCTTTATTTTAATTCCTTCTAGTGAAACATTCCATAAAATCAGGTTATTACTCACATATTTAAGTACTTACAGAATATTTTTAGTTAATTTGGTTTATTCCATACAAAAAAACAAAAAAAAAAAAAAAAAATCAAAGAGATTCTGGCGCCCAAACAAGAATATTTTGAAAAATATATTTCAAATTCGTACAAATATATACATTATTATTTTTTTTTTATTATAGTTTTTTAAGCATGAAAAAGCATTAGGTTTTAAAAAGTTAACGTTTCAAAGTTAAAATAAATGAAATTATAATTTCTGTTATGATTTAATTGATTTTAAATTCATTCATTTTTATTATAATTGCTATTTAAAGGTTTTTTTTTTTTTTTTATTCTAAAAGAGAACAAAACAAAAAAATAGCTCCTTTTTCTAAGCATTTATCGTATTTTTAGCTATTTTTCATTCTAAATATTTTAATGTTTATTTCGTTTCATTAAATTATTCTTACCCAAATTAAATTGGAAAGTACAACAATAGATGTATACATATTTACTTACATGCATTAAAAGAGTGAAAGTGTAAAATTAGGTGCTTTTTAAAAACTGTTTATAATAAAATAAAGAAAAAAGAATATTAAAGTTTAAATAAAATTAGTAATAAAAGATTTTTTTAATAATACAATGATCCATATTATATAATATTTCGTTGTAAAATTATTAATATATAGCCTCACAAAAAGGAACCGGCAACAATTAATTAGAGATTGTAAAATTAACTATTGATAATTTTAGGACGAATGAAAAACAACATGCATCCTAAAAGTATTATCATTGACGTTTGACCAATTAGCAATTAAAAAATACTTTATCCACTCATTTAAAATTTGTTTTCTATGGTGTTAACATTTGCACACATATATACTGGATTAATTTTATTTGTGCGGCTTAACTAGCCAAGCTTTAAAAAAGGATTTTAAAATAGTTGGATCATTTTTAATTTAATATTAACTCGGGAGAAATATCTTATTCGTGTAAAGCGTGTGAGCCAAAGTTTTAACTGTTTATAATGTTTTTAATAATAATTAAAGTTGGTATGATGATTTGAGTCATGTATTAATTTTGTACATGTTGAATATAATACCTAATTGGATTCAAAGTAATTATTTATTCAAACTAAAAAGCATTAAGAACAAATAATATATAATCTATACTGATGGTCATCTATACTGTCATCAGTCATCTATACTGATGGTTCAAAAACTAACGTGTCTACTGCGTGTGCAGTGCTAGACGGTGACAAATTCTACGATACGAGTACAAACTGAATAGGAATTGTAGTGTTTTCACCGCTGAGTTGACGGCTATCCAAAGATCTATCCTTCTAGCCTTATCATCTCCAGGGGAATCAATAATTGTTTGCTCAGACTCACTTAGTGCTCTAAGAGCTATTTCAAATCTGTTTTCTGAAAATCCCATTGTTCAGGAGGTCCACTATAGAATCAAGCAGCTTGAGGACTCTTCTAGAAGAATAATTTTTTTTTGGGTTCCCAGTCATTCTGGAATATTTGGAAACGAGCAAGTTGACAAAGCAGCAGCAGAGACTCATTCGTAAGAAGAAATAACGCCCTCCTATGTCCCACCATCAGAGTTATTTAAACCATTAAAAGCAAAAACATTATGTGAATGGCAGCAGACCTGGGATATAGTAGCAAATAACAAACTTAAAGACATCAAACCCACAGTCAGCTCCTGGGCTACATCTTCCAGAACATGCCGGCGAGAGGAGGTAGTCATCACCCGCCTGAGGATAGGGCACTGCCGCCTCACACATGAATATCTTATTACAAGGAAAAATCCGCCTCAATGTAATCACAGTAAAGTGACTCTCACGGTGAGTCATATTTTTGAGGACTGTCCACGGTACAGGAGAGAAATTGAAAAATGTGGGGTACCACGTCTCTGAGTCTTTGAGCGATAATGAAGAAATTATCAGCATTGCCATCAAGTTTATAAAGAATATTCGTCTGTTCCAGCACATATAACATAAATTTTCTTATTATTTTTGTAATATATATATATATACTGTATTGTTCGTTTGCTTTAGTATTTTGTTCGTTTTTTTTCTTTTCTTACAATTTTTTTTTCCCCCTTATACCATCATTTTGGTAAATCGTTTTTCCCTTTATTTTGTTTTTTGTAAAGATGTGAGGGCGATAATAACCATCAGCAGGTTTTTGCCCTTTAAATTAAAACAACAACAAATAATATATTAGAATAACACATTTTAATCAATTGGTTTAATTTTTATTGGGACCCCGATTCAACTCTCAGAGACCAGAATCGAACCGACATCCACTCTTTGCTCGAGAATTTCGCAGACCTTCCACACATTGAACTAATACTACCTAAAGCCATTGCTACACGGTGTGAAAACATGTTTTAAAAAAAAAAGTTGGATAGTGACAGCATATATCACTTTTTAAAAAATCCTATAATATCATTAATATATATATATATATATATATATATATATATATATATATATATATATATATATATATATAAATATATAAAACAACAAAATGATAAAGTTATATCAAAACAAACAAGTGTATAAACATCATGAAAACGTCTTTTTTTAATGTATAAGCTTCATTTTAAGAAATTAAATATTATTTATAATAAAAGGTAGAAAAAATAAATGATAAAGTAATGTAGAAAATCCGGTAAGTGAATATTTATCATAATACGCTGTAAGTAGGTGAAAGTGAACGATAATATATTTCACCAAATTTCACCACAGCTACACCTACCTGTATTCTTATCGTGTAGCCCTGCCTTAAGAACAGATAGCTATAGTCTAAATCATAAAGATATTGTCTATTATTCACTTATGTTCCAGGATTAAATTTTCTGACAAATAACGTTCGTATCGGTAAGCAACCTATGTTATTTAAATTTTATCCAAATAAAGTATACCTATTCGGACGATTCCCCTCCACTAGTGATTTAGAAGAGATGTTTCTTGAACTATCCTCAAAACCTTGAGCAAAAAAGGTCACATTGCTGTAACCTTTGACTGTGTTTCTCAGTTACAGTACGTTTCTTTCAGCCTTGACAAGTCCCAGTATTACGTTTCTCTTTACGTTGTCACAGTTATGCGCCCGGACATTACTCTAAATGGGGTTATAGTTTTTTTTACAACAACTTATAGTTGTTTGATATCAATTTAGAACCAAAGATCCAGAAATATTTTCACCAACAGAGATAAAAATACTACTTAACGTTCTAGAAAATGAAAACAAGAGAAAAGCTACGGAAGTTAAGAAGATGCATATTAGAGAAAATACGACGAACACTCAAATCTCACAATGAAAATAAATAACGTAAAATTAGTATAACTGAATGCCTGAGATGTTACAGCAACTTGTTTACCAAAAAATGCTGACAGCAAGTGCTGCTACATTTACAATTTAATTAATTTTAATTTAATACATTTTAAATTTGAGTGCTACATGTAAAATTTAACATAGAAGGTCATAAGTGCCCCATATGAAATAATTATTTGTTAATGATGTATGCGTATTATTATATTCAAAGTTTATTAAACAACCCGTTTTGCTTTAGGGTTAAGGTTTCATTCTGATTAAATAGTCTGACAAGGCTTAAATGCCAAATTTTTGAATTTTCTTCCTATAAGTACTTTTAATTTTGTAGATTAAAAAAAATTACCAATCATTTTATTTTGAGATTGATAAACTGTGGCTGACTATAAAAGTTGGAAAAATATGATGATCAACTAAATAAGAAAAGAGCAAGACTTTTTTTTAAATGTAATTTTTTTTTTTTAATTATAACAGTAACATAGATGTATAATATACCATCAGAAAGCTTAAGATTTTAGAAATCTTATATACAAAGTTGTATAATTTAAGGTAAATTGACTTGTAAAGTCATAAACTTATTAATTATTATTATACATAACAATTTTATTAAATCTAAATCATATCTCTAACGGAAATGAATAATTTTTTTATTTAAATTAACTCTAAACTTTTTCAACTTCGAATTCATTTAATAATTCTTAATAACCCAGGTTAATGAAAGCCGAATGTTATAATTATTAATTGAATGAAACTTTTTCATTTTGAATCCATTAATCATAGATAATCATGACCAAAAAAATTGCAATTGGGTTCCAAAGGTAGTTCATTTTTACTTTCACTAATCTACATATGAAATATATAGTAAGGGAGAGTATTGCGATCGTCAAAATTTTCGAATTCCAGTTTTCTACGGAAATACACATTTTAGAGTCGCCTGAGTCCAAATGACCAAGTCCCGCAAAAACGAAAGGTCCTATGAAGCTGAAATTTTATATTTGAAACGACTATACGCTCGAGATGTTACAGCAACTTTTTCATCAAAATCAGCTAACCAGAAGAGGTACGTACTTTATACCATGCATTTTGCTCCTTTTTACGAAATTCACGAAACCGGCCTTAACGATTTTGATAAAACTCGCTATATCGATGTAAAATTTAATGCGCTCTAATGTCATGCTGGTTTCATTCTGATTGACATAGTGTGACAGAGCTAAAATGGTGATATTTTAAATTATTTTCCACTAAAGTACCTTTCATTTCGTAGAATCTATAAAAATAACCATATCATCTTGTTGTCATTGATACAAAAAAATAGGTAAATATATAAGTTGAATGAATTCAATATTCAACTAAAAGAGAAAACTATAAACATATTTTTTTAATGGAATGTTTTCTTTTTGAATATAAGAACAGTAATATAGGTGTACAATGTACTGTTGGAAAGCTACAGACTTCAGAAGAAAATATTATCTTATACACAAGCTTGTAAAAGTTAATAAGAGTGATGGAAGTCGATAAAACTAACTGATATTTTTTTCTTTTCTTTTTTTCTGTTGTTTTTTTAAAAATTGTTTACCAACAAAAATAATCATTGTAAGAATATTAAAAAAAAATGGTAACAACAATTTATGTACAGTGTAAGAGGAATGCCCGATCATTGTTGAACTATTGTACTGTTTAAATTAATAAAGAAAACTTATATATATATATTTATATAATATATATATATATATTAAACTGATAGTTTTAGACAATAATATAAAAGATTTTTTAATATAACTTCCAACTTTATAAAAATTCAATTTAATAAATTCTTTATTAGTTTTCCTCATTTTTATCTCTAACAGTATTTGGGTATTCTTTAATCGTATTTAACAACGCAGCTAAGTGAAAGTCGTGTGTTGCCCGCACCAGATTTTTCTCTCTTCATATAGAGAAGAAATAAAATCGTGGGGTAACATACAGTTGATATAGAAAATACCGGTAATTCATGTTCAATTATTTAGAGCCACGAACTACAAGAAACAGGAATTAATTGAAGACGTTACTAAGAATGCAACAAAAACCTAGCGACCTTGCCCTACAGACTCCATTGATCAAGTCGGGAGTACGCTGTTGTGTAGTAACCTGTTGCCTGGCAACCGGGCCATCTATTATGTACACATAGCGTGTTCTCAGGGTATTGCTTTGCACGTTCGCCATTTTTATAAATATATCAAGATATAAAAATAACGAAGGATATAAAGAGAAATCTAATCAGCTGTAATCTATTAAAATAGGTAATCTCGTTGTTGGTCTTGATCATTTCAATGTTTTCAGAAAGTAGAAAATATAGTAAAGACAACATTGATGGAATCGATTATATTTATTTAAAATTTTTACTCCAATCTTCAGTGTCTATTCTTATCCAAACGCTAAAATAATTAATCGAAAAGGTATAATCAGATCAATTAAATTCATCTCCTCCAAAGAAAATAACCAAAGTAAACAAAACTTGAATATTAATTTTTTCAGGCTGTTTTGTGATTTCAAGCTGTTTCTACAATAAAATAAATAAATAACGTTATTTTACGAAATTAATTAGAGATCTAAATCGGATTTTTTTCATCAACTAAATTTAAATACACATATCTTTACTTTTGAATGTCCCGGTTACTAAACTATCATCAGTTATGACATTATTGGTAAAATTAAACTTACTTCGAAAGTTGAAAAATAGAAAGAATGATGTGATCTGAGAAAAACTAAAAATTCATCTATTGTTCTTTTTTAGTTGTCAAAAGGTGTGTATCAGGAGAGATTATTAAGTGAATTAAAATGAAATAATTTCCATTAAAAAAAATGGGAAATGAGCAATTCGAATATTCGTGAAGGTATGATTAGAGTTTAACGGATAAAAGTGTTTAAGAATGTTTTAATATATTAGAAATGTTTATGTTTGCTTTTGGAAGCAGTTTGGCACGCTTTTATTAGTCAGACATGATTTATGTTTACTAAATCAATAGTTTTACTTTGTATAGTTTTTTTTATAGTGATGGCTTTAAATGTTGAAAATTAAGTTTTTACCATAAATTTCAGAACGGTTCCAATTTTACGAAATAATTTTAAGTCTAACATCGATATTAAACGGTATTTTTTTTTTTTTAACCTATCATATATATAAATATAACCTAAATATAAATAAAACATCGCTTAAGGACTAACCTGGAGAGTGGCAATCCTCAGTCCGAGAGAGTGTTAACAATGACTGAGCTACAGAGAGGACAGGACCTGACGCGGTGGGGGTTCGGCAGAGCCCGAGCTAGGTCGGGCGACGTTTCGGCGAGTTCTACCCATTCAGCATCAGGTCTCTTCAAAGGCCATTCACAATACCTGAAGGCGTGGGAACACACCCTCTCTTTCTCACAATGGAGAATATTTTTTGCTATTTTGTCTGCCCGAAATCGGCTTGAAAACTGCGCTTAATCCAATTAGTAATTGACGTAGTCAAGTCAATACAAAAAAATAAAAAATAGGCTAGCAAACATCACACAAATAAATAAATTGATGAAAAGGAGATTGTAAGATTTCATAAAAAAATGAGGGACTGGGGTTACATGTATATGTGTTAGGGACTATATGTTTTTTCCTAATCAGAAACGAGAATATATTTTTCACATAGAAAGCTTATATTATAAATCTACCAATTCTAAACGCTACACGTTGAAAGAAGAGGTAAATGAAAAATCGTGACAGCGACTGCTACCGGAGTTCACGAAAGTAGTGGAAGTTGAGGAAGTTATACTTCTTCAAAAATAAATTAAGTTAATAAAATCAAATATAACTTTTTGAAATATCCTATTATATCATTAAATATTTTTTTTTTAAATAAAAAAAAACTAAAAGATAAAATTATATCAAAACAAACTAGCTTAACGTTATGAAAAATAGTTTTTTTAATATAGAAACTCCATTTAAATTAAACAGTATTTATAATAAAAGTTTAAAAAAATGAATGATTATGTTTTGTATATAATACGGTTATTATATTTTATTATAATACGTTGAAAGTATGTGAGAGGAAATGATAATTCACTATCATTACATCAAACCTTCACACATTTTCACTAGTGTCGTTTAGCAATAATACTTACTGCCGTTGATTTTGACAGATCGTATTATTTCACAATAAATTTTTAACGTTTCTTTCTTTCTTCTTTCTTTTTAACGTTTAATTCTCTTTCTATAGCGCGCTATTAATAAACAAAAAGAATTACTCTACAGATTAACCTTCTATTCTTCATTTGAAAAAAAAGAACTTATCTTGCAGACTAATATACATTCTGATTCTAACACCGTAGGTTTCGGACTCAAACAAAACACATAGTGTTTTTCCCATTTATTAAATATTGTATTTATTAGTGCCGATAAACATGGAACAGATGATCTGTCATGATACTGAATAATGCACTTTACTCATTGTATAATAAATTATTTTTTTATTTTAAACACCACATTAATTTAAAAAAAACAACTATCGATACGATCGTTCTTACAGAATATTTTACAAAATTCTAAAAGTAAAAAAATCCATAAAAATTAAGTCTAATTACTTAAAGCCTCAAATACAAAAATATATATCTTAATATAATCATACGTATCTTAGATACCTTTAACATAATTAGGGATAATTTAGCGGGTGGTACAGTCAGTTGTACTCGTTATACATCTTCCATCACTGTTCTTACTATTATATAGGTTATATTTTACGAATATAATTATAAAAAAAAAACCTTGTATAATTATTACTATATGTTAAATTTCATTAATTATTTGTGTGGTAGTATTAAAATTTTAGTCAGTGTGGTCAGATCCTGTCTAAAAATACGGTACGTACTTTCCATTCTACCTACATTTCGTACGTATTTTCCATTCTACCTACCCCCATTCTACCAAACAGTACCTAGTTTCCATTCGTCCACGATACGGTATCTCAACTCAACTCCATATTTTAATATTTCCTATTATTTGTGAATATTGATATCTTTGTACATTTTCTTTAGGCATTATTTGCTCTGTATAGCATTTTCATTATTATATTATAGCTATTATAATTTAATTAATTGATTTCTTTCGTGATATATATTTCTTATTTTTTTTTTATTGAGGATGTATAGTCGACTGTAGAAACTGTTATAGGTGAAATAATCAAGAATCAGTCATGTTTTGAAATTTTTTTTAATTTTACCAACGTTTCGGTTCAAGCTTGTGAGCTTGTACAAACATCAGAAGAAAGCAGATACATATTAATATGATAATGAAAATTTTTTTTAATGTAGTGACAATGACAACATTTGAAATAAAACAGAAAATATACCAACATACTTAAATATTATAGATACAAATAATGATAATGTAATAAACAATCTGATGATAATAAGCATAAAAACAAAACTTCAGACTTAAATATAGAAGTAAAAAAAAAAAAAAAAAAATATATATATATATATATATATATATATATATATATATATATATATATATATATATAATGTATGTATAAACGTACGATTACTGAGCCATGTCCAAGCATAAACTGAGGAAAACCATAAACATAGGTAGTACGGGGAGGGGTTCGTGTAAAAACTTATTTCTTTAATATTTTAATATCGACGTTCTCTAGCTCAATAGTTTATATAATATTGTATTTAATGTTATTGAAATTGTATTTATTTTGTATCTTTTTAGTCCTGATGATGACCCACAATGGGGGTCAAAACGTTGGCAAGCAACAAATAGTTGAAACTCTTTAGTTGTTTCATTTACTGACTGCCACCCGAACTAATTAATTCCAGTGATTCTCAACGGTCAACTAATTATATCCACTATGTTAAATAATAATAACTTACGGGTCCCTGACGCTCTGAAGAGATACAGAAAGAGCATTTCAAAGGTAAATGTTCGTTGATAACTTTTCAACTATAAAGAATTGTTTTCAGAAAAAACTAAAAACAAGCAAATGTTTTCCGTCAACTGGTAACGCAGATACTAAAAGCTAGCTTTGAGGGTCAATTAGAACGTTGGAATTCTTTGCATAATGGAAGATGTTTTCTTAAGGTACTGTCACTTCAGCCCGGTACGCAATTGGTCATGACCTTCAATTCAGGAAATATAAAAAATAAATCCTTATCCAAGGTATCTTTTGGGATATGCTAAAAAAAATTCAACGATGAGTTATGAATTGTTGATCAAGTTGAGAAATACTTGAGGATGCGTTGGCAATACGAAAGCTACTTTAAATGCTGACGACGCAGTTCATGATGATATATGGTCGAAGGAAGTGTCGGGGAATTTTTAAAATCAATGCACTGAGAGAATGTCAATTGACTAGACAAGTATTTTATTTAAATACTAATCTGAATTTGTTTAATGAATTTATAACTATATAGTTTTAAAGAAACTAAAATATGCCGTCCAAACAGCGTTATTATAATCATAATTTATATACATATAAAATCTATACCACTACAACCGATGAAGGGTCTTGGGCACAGTACATACAGAGGTAGGTTAGTTAGCCTGAGTGGTGTGCCGGTGCTCAATAAAATTCTCTGTGTTGGAAAGGATTCTATTTTTATGACGGAGGATCTAAACGTCAAATAAATTAAATTAAGAAGGAATAACAGTTAAGGACCTAAAATCCGAATAATTTCAAATAAAATTATAATATAAAAAGGTCGATGAATTAGATTGTTGTATACATGGATATATATATATATATATATATATAATATATATATATATATATTTTTAGATTTAGTTCCAAGGTTCGAAGCCCATACCACCAACCTTTGCCAACACAATCGAATCCAGTAACTTATAGTAGATCTGTATAAGCTCTCCATTTCCTATTGGGACCAAGAATCTTACGAGTTCATCCTATAGTGGAAAAAACATGTAATCGATGAACAGTTGCCGAATCAATCAAAGTAATAAAGTAATTTATGATAATCTATCGTTGATCTTCACATAATTTCGACTTTCAGCTAAGAATCGCTACTTATTTATTGAAAAAAGTTACTCACTAAATAACAAATGATTAAGATTGAATCCAGCCTTGATTAACCACCGTTAAAAGACTCCGAAGATGTGTAGGAATCAATCTCTTCTTCATGGTTTGTTGTTTTGAGTGAAATAACAATAAAAGGGAAGATAGATTATTAATGTAATTAATTACTACAAATATCAGGACAACAAACAAATTAATGGCTAATTTAAAAAATTTAAATAAGTATTAGTTATGATACTCCTCAGTTATTGGTTTACGCGGTTCACAACCGGAAGTTTTGACTTGGAAGAAGGCAAAACGCTTGGGTCGTCCCTCAACTGTTGATGAATAAATTAAAAAAACTTCATCACCTCCATCTTCATCGGTAATTTGTACTTAAAGGTTCTCAAGTTTTTTTCTAGTATAAGGTTGAAAGATAAAGATTACATCCAGGATGTCCAAGATATGTTTCAGCCAATAAGAATACAACACAAGGAAGAAGCGGAGGATGTTTTGATACAGAGCCAAGAAAGTAGAACTAATTAATTTTGAGAGCCTACCATCCGCTGGAGAAGATCCATCTTGCTCTGGCCTGGAGCAACAGGAATTCGACTCCTTGGAGATCTTCCAGTCCCTCCTGCCAAACTGCCGAGAATAGTGCCAGTCCAAAGGTGGGCTAACCTTCATTAGTTGTTATAAACATAAAGAAACTTCCGGGTTGTTTCTTTAGTCGGATAATAGAAGAATTACCAACTCATTGAGAAGAAATGTGAAAATAATATGTCTTTAGCAGTAGCGGGTCTTAAATTGCAAGTTTTAAAAATAAAATAACTAAATTTATTCATGATTAACTTGTAACTTAGTTATTTTTTTAAAGGTGACTGATTCCATTTAAATAATTATCTGCTATAAATATTCGTGCTGAATAAAATTAATACACTACAATGAAATGGAATACCACCAAATCAAAATGGTAATATCTGACTGGTAAATTAGATGATATTGAAAGAGGGCAGGGAAGAAGCACGGCGAATGTTTGATTGGAGAGTATTCCAGAAGAGCGTTAACCGTGCTAAAAAACAGCGCTCATATATTTTGTTTTCGTATTTGAGTTCTAATTGTTTAGTTTTATAAAATGAACTAATTTTATTTCATTTTAAATCAAAATAAAACGTTTCTTTTCATAGATTAAAAATAAAGTCATTGATATATAAACTGGAAATCATCGTCTTCATTATCGCCACTTTATTATAAATATTCTTAATTTTCTTTTAAAAGATTTTTAAAATATCTTCCGTTTGCATGCTTTATGTATGCTTTGCATCGTTTACACTGCGGTTATTCAAGACCTCTGCCAATTAAACAATAAATTAAAAAAATCTCGAAAACATGCAGTTTGTGTTCATCTGCAGGATTATTATAAGACAATCTCTAGCTCTATGACCCTGACGTGACGTTGAATCCACCACCACCTTATAGAATATTGAAATTCTTGAGGTTTAAACTGTACTCAGGTCGGAAGGGTCTGAGGAGCGAAGGGTTAGGGCAGGAAGCGCCTATTTGTCTAGTGATGACTAGACACCCAGAACAATTACTATTGGCCCTAATGAGTTCAACGCCCTCTTGCATTATAGAAAGTGACGATGAGCCTTCTTAGATGGTTTCACATCAATGGCATATAAAACAGGCGAGGCGATTGCTGTAACTTAGCATGGTTGCAAAAAAAAAAATTAGCATGAAAAATATTGAATTTTAAAATATAATATAGGTATCGTTTAACAAGAAATAGCTAAAATAACATAAAGACGCACCATTTCAACAGATATACGTATTATCTACACAGTATATAGTATCTACACAATTCACCATCATAACAATGTTATATAACATATTATTAATCCAGAAGTATCGTTATCATTTAAAAATTACTAAAATAATGCTGAAAATAATAATATAAAAAATACATATACTTCAGTATTTCTATTATGTTAACTTTGAAATTACAACGAACTTTTTAAACTCCTTTTATCTATTATCAAAACTTTCTAAATATTGACTGTGAATATCCTCGAATATTGTGAAGACGCTGAAAGTGAACTCTCATCCTTCATATGGTGGGTTTCTGACCTTCCTAACGCTTATAACTAAAGCCTTTAAGTTGAACGCAAAATAACATATCTGCTCTTCAAATCTAGCAATATGAATAGAAACTTACTTCACAGGGAAAAAGTTACGGAAATAATTATTAGGAGAGACATGAAAAGGTTTACTAACTAATCCAGAAGCCACGAATAAAACAGGAAAAAAAACCTAGTCGACGTTTCTTACATACAGAAACCATCACAACAAAGGAAACGAAATAAGAACCAAAAACATGAATATTTTTTATTTTATTCTTTTATTGAAATTTACTACTGTACATAAGTAAAGGAGCTATTCACAGAAAATTCGCTTGAAAAAGTCTTAAGAAGAATCTACCCAGAGGTTCAATGTTTATTTGATCAACAGGCCTCGAGGACACCTTCTCTTCAAACGCCTTTGGAGGATTATCGGGAATAGATGTAGATGAGAAGATACGGACAAGCGGGTTTGTATGTGCGGGTAATTTGGAATGAAAGGAGGTGTATATTTTTTTAGCAATTTCTGCAACTAGTGGGATATTCAGGTCTCTATGGATGAGTTTATTTCGATGAGAAATTCGATGGTCTAGTGGACCCCCATAGCTCAATGCCAGAAGTCCAAATAGGTCTGATAATAGTTGTATAAATGAGTTTTTTGAAGTAAAGAGGGAGTTTTGATCGTTTGTCAAGAAAGTGTTTTAATAGTCGATATTTACGAGCAGTTTCTTGCCGTTTAAGTCTTGTATGAAGATTCCATATAAGACGTTTGTCAAGATGAAGTAAAAGTATCGCATTTGTTCTAAACATGCATATAAAGACGAAATGGAGTATCCCACATCCACAGTAAAAATAAAAAAGACAACATCCAAGAGACCCACAAAGTCTTTGAGGAGGTAGCTTTGTGAAACTGCTCATGTTTATACTAATAATTATTTTTCAGTTTTCGCTTTTCAATAATAAAATAATTTAATTATTATAAAAAGCAAATAATGGTATAAAAGGAACAGAAAAATTAACGTAGAATGAACTTTTTAAAGTTTCCCAATTTCCAAGTAACAAATGACCGGTGAGGTAGCTGAAAAAGAAGGATTCTCCGCTAACCAATCCTCGGCTAAGAATCCACCAGCTCTAGCATTGATGCTGGACTGGATTATGAATGCAGCGAGAAATCCCAATTTCACGCTATCATTATCCAGCCATCGGCTAGACCTTCCTATTACACTCAACTATTTCCAGTTTCCTCGGGCTATAACATAATTTTTTTTATTATTTTTTAGCAACTTAATATTTCTTAAGTCACGCTTCTAAGAAAAAAAAAATAGAAGAAAGATATTCAATAGAAGGACAAGAAAAATATACTATTTTATAAAAATATACTCTGGTAAAAATAAAAATAACGATTCTTAAAGGGTCCTGTTTTCTGGAGCTAGTATATAATAACCGCTTCTCCATCACCAGATAACAGAGTGACGTGGAATTAGCGAAATTAAGTACAAAACCGTTTTGACTTTAAAAGAAAAAAGTTTTGATTTAACCATTATAAATTAATGTAATTTGTTTAAATATCATTTTAAGAAAAATTGAATGTTGCCTACACAGAATCTTCCTTTGATCAGCGTTCAAGCCCAAAGCCTGACTTTGACACAATCCTTCCATCGACACTAGGGCCTACCTTTCGTACGCCTACCAGTCGGTTCAGTGAATACCTACTTCAGCGGAATTTGACATACAGATACACAGACACACACTCACACAATCAAAATTTTTTTGAGGGTACAGTACTTCTTGGAAATAAAACATCATTTTTTTTTTAGTAGGTTTTTGTATATTTTTCCTACTATCTTACTATCTTCTACTATATGTCCAAGTAGTGTATGACCAAAATTATATTGGTGATTTTAAGAAAATCATTACAAATATAATTTAACGAATGCTTGTATATTGTAAATATGTAAATAAGTCTTTTCTATATATCTATCTACATTATATAGGTAATAATTTAATACATTCGTTTATTTCGGTATCAATATTTTAAAACCCTAACCATTACCTTCTTCATTATAAGCAAAGTAATAAGTAACTTTTGAGCTTTAATTCAATATTATTTATGTTGTAATGCCTTAATTTTATAAACATAAAATTAAGATTCCCACTTCAAATACACTTAAAAATATATGTACCACTCATGTTCATTTCTAAATAAATTTTGTAAAATAAGTCTTAGGACTGTTAAAATTCAAAACATCACTAAATAAAACATAGTAATATTTCTACTCAAACTTTTGGTATACATCAATTAAGAAATTAAACGCAAAATTTGTAGTCTTCATTTTATCATACTAGAGTCATTAAACTACTAAAAAACAAAATTACTAATGTTTGTGAGGAAGTCGAGTAAAAAAGTAATTTTTCTGACTTAACAATTATTCACCATTTTGAAGTCAAATTCAACAATACTACTAAATCTAAACTAATCATAAGTCAAATTAAACACTTATTTAATTCGGATACAGACATACTTATTCTAAAAACATAAGACAGTTATAAAAAAGATTTTTTTTTAAACTACTCATTTGAGATAAGGAAATCAAATTAGAAACAATTACCGAGCACGGCTAATTGCAGCGTTGCAGCAGTGCATAGGAGAAGAAAATGCATCGACATGTATATCTTTCAAGTGAGACATTAAAATTATCCAGGGATAATTAGATTTGAGGAAGCTTTACAAGGGACTAGTGTCGGTGCTGCTCTCTATCGGAAGTCTCCTGAATCTAGTTACTACCAAGTTTTGTCACCAGGTAGCGCTAATGCTGACATTATCATATATTCATGTATATTATGATGTGAAAATATTTGTGTATAACATAATTATTTGCATTGCTCATTTTTGGAGTTAACTATTATCGATTGAAAGCAGTCTTTTTTAATTATTGGTTAACCAAAAATTATCAATAAAATATAAAAGAATAGTCGAGACTATTCAGAATAACTAAAAAAAAATTTCTCAATAAAAAAATACATTTTCAAGAAAATGTGATTAAAATAATTGCATATAAACATTTGTAAACACTAATAAACATCAACATTATTTATAATAAACATTAAATGATTTCGTTTTAATTTTTTTTTTTTTTATAGCACATTATTGCAGTAAATAAATTTATAACTATCACATATCCTTCATAAATACAATAGAAGTTTAACGTTCTTGTCTCGAAGAAAAAATCGTTCCGAGAACAGGTAGTAAATAAATTACTTAATATTAATTTTTAATGAGTATGGATAACAACTATTAAATTCTTTTTACTTCTTTTATGTGATTAAATTTTATACCATATAAATTATTATCTACAAATCACACAAGTTTCTGCCCTTTTCGTCTTTCTGCGTTACGTTTTACAGCTTTGTATATACGATAACGTTTTTTAAAGTATTTAGCTTTTCAACGGTATATTATACATTACTTTTTATGTGTTAGAAAAAAGAAAAAAAAAAAAAAAAAAAAAAAAGAAACCTAAAAAGATATTTGTTCTTTTCTCCTTTAGATAGTAATCAAATTTGTTCAAGTTGTATTTCTTGAAGGTATTTCTCGTGTACTTGGTTAGCAACATTACTACTGCTATAAATTACAGTTAATAATAAGAAAATCATATTAGTATTTAATATTTTTATAATTTTTTTAAGTTATGAATTAATTTATTAAAAATATTTGTTTTATATAGATGTAATTTCACGTATTAAATATTACTCCATCTTATGTTATTGGATTAGGAGGCGCTGTCGGAAGTAAGGCGATTCAACGTATTGGGTATAGTCCGCGATCCATCAACGAAAAATGCAACCCATTTTACCAAAATTTTTAGTATGTTTTATGTAAAGCATCTATCATGGTAAAGCAAAAAATACACCAACTCAAAACGGGTGGATTACAAATGGCGGCCATTCAAAAAGGAACCGAAAAGATGAAATTCAGACTTATTTGACCACGATTATCCTTTTGACCTCATAATACTAGGTGATGATATGAATTAAACCACGCTAGTCTGCCATTCACAGACAGGTGGTAAGCCCCGGCAGACGCATTTTTAGCAACAGAAATTCTGACGCATGTAACCATTGTACTGAAATTATGCCGGTGAGTATTAGACCTCCAGATTTCTATTACTACTCAAATTAAAGATAATTTTATGCCTCGTAAAGTAGTTCATAACCATTATATTGTTAGGAACAGGAGTTTCCATGATATCAACCAAATTGATGACAAAAATAAGAAGTTTATGTTTGGACATGGCTCAGTAATGCCCTGATGATGGCTCACAAGCTTGAGCCGAAACGTCGGCAAAATTAAAATATTTATAAAAAGACTTACTCCTGATTATTCCAACTATAATGACAAAAATAAGAAGTTTGTCAGTTTCCTTTTTATTTTATTTTTAATTTTTTTTTTTTTTTTTTTTTTTTTTTTTTTTTTTTTTTTTTTATGAACCATATCTATACAACTATAAGTTATAAAGACGCGTTTTAAAATTCAAATTAAAGATGATTTAATTTTCTACATTAATTGTTATCAAAGAGTGATATCTCGTTTTCCGCAATAAAAAAAAAAAAATCTTTGTAATACCTCTATATCGTTGAATATTGAACATAAAAATGTCTTTTACCAATCAAATGAAAGATATGTATAATATTGATGAATATTATATAAATCTTGCTGGTGTTTAAATATTAAATATTTGATGACGTTTCCATGATAGAAACCATAATCATGTTAGAAAAGAGTAATATCTGATTTTTCAGTAAAAAAAAAAAATGTATACCTTATATCGTTGAATATAAGACATACAAAATTCCACTCAAATGAAAGCTTTTTAAATACTCGATGATTTACTTTATAACAATTATCTTCATAGGATGAGCCGTTTTCATGATAGTAATAATAATTATGTCAGAAAAGAGTGATATTTCGTAATATTCCCTTTTTGAATGGCCGCCATTTTGTAATCCATCCGTTTTGAGCTGGCATAGGTGTATTTTTTACTTTACCATGATATTTATGGTATTTTTTATTTTACTATGCATGAAACATACTAAAAATTTTGTTAAAATGGGTTGTACTTTTCTTTGCTGGCTCACGGACTATTAATAATATGCTACCTCACTCAATAAGCGTAGAAATATTCACACCCATTGTGAGCTTACTACAATGTGTAAAAGATGAAAGTAATATGTTATTATTGCTACTATCCAGGATCAGGGTATTACTAATTCCTTTTGAGCAGAAAGGAACACTCAGCTTGGAGTAACACCTGCTGTGACATAAACCCGCCCGTCGTTGAATAATGGAAGAAGACCGGGCAACATAAGAACTGCCCGGTTTTTGTCCCTCAGTCCCACCGTCTCAGAAAATATCAAGAATGGCCCACCTACGGAATTACAATGTTCACTTAAATTATTTTTCGCTCTTACCGAAAATATTAAATGGTCCCTGAGAGTATGAGTTGTATTGCAAATAACTCGAAAGAATTTTACATAATAAATTAGGATAAGAGCGTAATCCATTATAATCCACAAGGAAATTAGAAAGAGGTAAAATACTATTAAATACTCTAAGTAAGTATTTACCTATAATTTTAATTTTATATGTATTATTATTAATACTTCTCTCTAATTATATATTATGGACTGTCTGGTATAGAAAAAAGGATAATATCTTAGAGTGAAAAGAGGGCACTGAAATCAAAGTAGTTATTGTAAATACTAATGTAAGAAAGGGTGTAGATATTCATTTAGGATTCTTAATTTTATTTTTAAAGATGAATATTATATAAATCATGCTGGTGTTTAATTGTGTTACAAAAAAACTTTTACTTACTAAAATGAAAAATCAGGGGGGTCACCAGAAAAAAATCAAGGGGTCACCAGTGGTGTAGTGGCTAACATAACAGCCTTCTATGCCTAAGTTGGGTTCGAATCCCAGCTGTGGCAGAATATTATTTATTCTGTTAATTCAGCCGGGGGCGACCCTAGGGTATGGAGACCCTCCTGGGGCAGACCCCACCTCTTTAAAGCGGGTACCCAAAGTTGGGGAAAACCTGGAGCTGAGCGTGATCAAAGCCTAACCACTTCATTGCCCGGCCGTTGGTCTAGAAAAGGTACGAATCTCTATATGTACTGAGCCCAAGACCCTTCAAAGGTTGTAGCGGTCATAAATAAGTGATTTAACTTTAGTACGATATTTTGTATTTGATTCGACTATACACCTATATAGAGAGAACGGGGGTTTTTTATGCAGTTAAAAACTCGGATCAGACTGTTTTATAGATGGCTTTAATAGTAAAAAATAAAATGAAAAAAAAATATTCCTCCTGAAATAATTAAAGTACTTCTTTAGAGGCAACACATCACAGACTGGTTGTCTGCTTCATCGCTTGGCAATATTCCAGACAGTATGTCAAGGTTAAGCGTTAAGTATTTATTTCTATTGGAATGTAAAACAAATAAAAACTATAGTTAGTAATCACGTGCAACTATGACAAGCAGAGGATGATTTATGAGGAAAAAATTGACGATGTAAAGAATATAAAAGTGCAACTTAATAGGAAGAGTACATTAGGAGCGAAAGTCAACGAAATAATCCTATATTAAAGACATAAATTAAAAAAAACAACAACTATATTACAAAACTTTTAAGATTATGAACAATATCAATGAAAAAAATATAAGAAAATGTAAAACCAAAAGCAATAACTCAAAAAACAAAATGAAATATGTATATGTATATATGAAACAACGAAATTTAATGAAAAAGCAGAATATTATTATATTCTAAATTATACATAAGAATAAAATATTTCGAATAATGCACCGTGCCAGTAGACGGCACTAATTTGCAGCTGTCTCATTTGCATATCATTAAAACTTGGACCATTATTGGGACATTATTTACGATAAAGCAGTTCTCTCTTAATTAATTACTAGAAAAAACGATCGAGTGCGAACCTCCCCATAAAAAAAAAAAATAAAAAATAATGCTCATATCTATTATTTTTTAATAAGGGTTTAATGTCTTTATTCATGGTGATATCACGCTAAAACACCTAGAGGAAAATAAGGTGAAGACACTGAATCAGATTTAAAATTAGTGCTTATAATTTTATCGCCAATACTAATAAAATGTTAATAAGAATATGATTTTGGTTTATTATTTTCAATAATGAACCTTTGTTCTTCTTCTTCTTTATCTTCCTCCTATGTGCCTTTACTAGCGTGGAGGGGCCTCGATCCAACGTTGCCAAGCTTCACGATTTCTGCAGAGTTGTTTAAGTTCCTGCAATCTTTTCCCTCCGATCTTCTGGATATATCCATCATACAAAATCCTAGGCCTTCCGTTGAGACAGTCCATTTGTTCCGAGGCCATGTATGTTGCTTTGAATCAGTTTTACTCCTTTACGGGTGATTGGCCCAGTAAAGAAGGATCCGTTACCTCGGGCCAACTGGGGTCATTTAGGTCATTCATGAACCTTTGTAATCGACTAAAATAACAAACCTCCCCTCCTCCCTCAAACTTTAAGGGCTTTCGTTTCACGATCGGATTCAATTAATCCGAAAAACGAAAAAAAAAAATAGTTTCTCCTAATAAATAAATACTAACTTTTTGTAGTGATATTTGAAAGAGAATTAAATTTTGGACTAAATGAAAAAATAATCATTGACATTGGTTAACAGCTAGTTTAGATATTGTGTTTTGAAATCAGTGGTAGTGTTATGATGTGATTCTTTGAATTAGTGCTTTTCATATAACTTAATTGCCTATTAACGGCCATATAAACAGTTATACCCTAATATTGTTATTTGGAAATAATAAACCATTGTGTAATAATTTGCAGCGTTTTTTTTTTCTTTTTTAATATATATTATTATAACTATAACATAAAATTACAATAACAAAATTGTATATAACAATTTAAACTGTTTTTTTTTTTCTATTTATTTATTTTATTTTTTAAACTCCTTTTCTTTAGATGGTAACCCCGCCCGCATAAGGGTCCATCATGTTCCATACCTTAATGGTATACTAAATATATGATAATATTAGTTAACAAATTAATTTAGCTATTGAACTTAAAAATGTAAAACGAAATTACAAAAATAAAATAAATCAAACAAATTACATAATAAACATAAAATAAATTATACAAAACGAAGCCAACAAAAATTACCTACGCTACCCATTCTGTTCAACTTATGTTATTGGTTACAAATGAACACCTATTATACTCATTCCTTTAAGAACTGCTTATTACCAAATGCAGCTGGCTATTAACAATTATGCACTCAATGACTTTTATTTAGGTTTATTTGAATCAATTTAACTTTAAAAAGGACTTGACATCCTACATATGGAACTAAGAAAAAAAACTGGAACTTGCATCTAGTTCCTATTCGGTGAATCATATTACTTAACACTAGATCTATCTATATAAGTATAACTGGTTTTACAATTTTTATTTTAAAATGTCTACTAGATGATCTACTTTTATTCATCTGTGCAATGGAACTTATCAATATTAAGTAAAGTATCTATTTTTCCTTTATTAGTCTAATTCAATATTTATGGCCTTTGAAAAAGGCGTGTATGAAGAGTTCGTTGTGTGCAACATTACGAGCAGTTTAAAACACGATTTCGATTCGGAAAAACCTCCATATGATTTTACATTGAATTTTAAGAGTGTGGTGAATTTCAAAATGAATACCGAAAAACAACGCGTTAAAGATCAATCGCATAGTCTCGGGATCACCTTCTTACGTCCCCTCCGAAGAACGTCATAATTAAGGATTTTTTACTCTTACTCAAAACTCTAGGACCACCAGCCAGATTGTAACCTAGACCGAAAGAGGAATGGAGTGCTGTAGCCGAAAATAGAAAAAAAACCATTCATTTTCATAATGTATTCTATATGTGTTAACTACAAACCGGCGTTAACACATACCGTTGGAAAGCTAAAGATTTCAGAAAAAATATTACCCTATATACATATTAGTTAAAAGCAATGTAAAGTATAAACTCAGTTTTTGCTTGGACATGGCTCAGTAATGCCATGATTATGGCTCACGAGCTTGAGCCGAAACGTCGGCAAAATTAAAATATTTAGAAAAAGACTGACTCCTGATTATTCCACCTATAATAGTTTCTACAGTCGACTATACATCCTCAATACAATTTTATATTGTCATATTATTAACCTAATTCATATGTTTCCCACGAAACTGAATAACATTTTTATTTAAATGAACTTTTCTCAACTTATATGTTTTTTTAATAGCTCTTAAATTGATTTGAACAGCAAATGTAAGTAAAAGTCGTGTGCTGTACGCACCAGATTTTTGTAATACGAACGAAATTTAAATTAGTTGGATATTCTTCATACAAAAATATCAAAATCGCGATAAAAAAAATGCAAAGGTATGGAAAGGAGGTAAAAAATTTCGGTTTGTAGAAATTTTTTCATGCCAAATTTAAAAAAAAAATCTGGTGCGGGCAACACACGACTTTCACTTACCTCCATTTTTAAAATCAATGAAACAATTTTCAAAAAGAGTTAGAGATAGAAATACGTGAACCTATTAAGGAATTAATTAAATTGAATTTATATAGAACCATGTGTTTCATTAAAAAATCTATTATATTATTATCTAAAATAATCAGTTAGTTTTATGTTCATTTCATCACTCTCATGAATATAGTAATACAGGATAATATAGTTATTTTTATTGAATCTACAAAATTAAAGGTACTTTAGGAGAAGAAAAATTAACATATCGGCATTTAAGCCCTGTCAGACCATTTTAATCAGAATAAAACCTACATGATATTAAAGCCCATTAAATTTTACATCGATATAGCGAGTTTAAACAAAATCGTCGGAACCGTTTTCGACAAAATCGAAAAAAGGTGCAAAATGCATGGTATAAAGTGCTTCTTCTGGTAAGCTCATTTTGATGAAAAAAGTTTTGTCACGTCTCGGGCGTATAGTTGTCTTAAATATGAAATTTCAGTTTCATAGGACTTACAGTTTCCGCCCGGGAGTTACCACACACACACACACACATACAGACCTTTTTGCGGGACTTGGTTATTTGGACTCAGGGTACCCTAAAACGTGTATTTCCGTTGAAAACTGGAATTCGAAAATTTTCACGATCGCAATACATCCCCTTACTGTATATAGTAAGTGAAAGTAAAAATACAAAAAAAAAAAAACATTTTCGTAAAAAGAAAAAATAATTTTTTTTTAAGCGGTCTTTAAAAAATAAATGTACTTTATGACCGATTCTCCTACCTACTAAATATACACAGAAAATTTCATAAAAATAGGTAGAGCCGTTTCGAAAAAGATTGACCACTAACACTGCGACACGAGATTATTAGACGTATTCAATCTAAATCATATGTTTCCAACAAAACAATAACTTTATTTTTATCTTTATCTTTAAACTTTGTTTCAAGTCTAACTTTGTTTTATAGTTTTTTAATTTATTTGAACAACCGCGGTGAGTGAAATTCGCGTGTTGCCCGCACCAGATGTTTTAACAACATTAAAAAATCTGGTGCGGGCAACACACAACTTTCACTTACCTCGATTTTTAAAATCAATGAAAGAATTTTCAAATACAGTTAGAGATAAAAATACGTGAAACTATTAAGGAATTAATCAAATTGAATTTATATATAAACATGTGTTTTATTAAAAAATCTATTATATTATTATCTAAAATAATCAGTTAGTTTTATCTTCTTCTCATCACTCTCTATTAACTTCTAAAAGCTTGTGTATGAGATGATATTTTTGCTAAAATCTTTAGCTTTCCAACGGTATATCATACATGTATATTACTGCTCTTATGTTCAAAAACGAAAAATTTCATTAAAAATATATTTTTTCTGTTTTCTCCTTTAGTTGGGTATCGAATTTATTCAATTTATATATTTACCTGTTTTTCATCAGCGCTAACAAGATAATCTAGTTATTATTATTGAATCTAAAAAATTAAAGGTACTTTAGAGGAAGAAAATTTAAAATATCGGCATTTAAGCCCTGTCAGACCATTTTTATCCAAATAAAACCTACATGATATTAAAGCCCATTTAATTTTACATCGATATAGCGAGTTTAATCAAAATCGTCGGAACCGTTTTTGAGAAAATCGAAAAAAGGTGCAAAATGCATGGTATAAAGTTGTCTTAAATATGAAATTTTAGTTTCATAGGACTTACCGTTTCCGCCCGGGAGTTACCACACACACACACACACACAGACCTTTTTGCGGGACTTGGTTATTTGGACTCAGGGGACCCTAAAACGTGTATTTCCGTTGAAAACTGGAATTCGAAAATTTTCACGATCGCAATACTTTCCTTACTATATATAGTAAGTGAAAGTAAAAAAGCTTGATTCTCATTATTACGATTACTAATGATCGAATTAAAAAAATGCTGAGTTTGGCAATAAGTAGCCCTGTTCCTCCATACATATGTATATTTGTATAGATGTAAGAGAAGTGATAGATGAAGGTCTTGAGGTGGATCATTTATAAAGGGATCCATTGAGGGAACCGATGACAGTTACCACTCGGTTCCCTAATGCCCCGGCAACACACCACTTTCCATCAAAATGTCATAGCCTCCATGACAAAGAGAAAGCATTTCCTTCTTAACTTTATGTGAGGGGAGAAAGTTAATGATTAAAAGGCTCATGAAAAAGTATGGACTTTTGTCCGTGTCCTGCTCCAAGCTGCGATTTCTATAAAAATATAAGGCAAAAACGTTAAGAAGTTCAACGGTGCTAATAACAACGTCAAAGAAAGGTAATTTTCAATTACTGACACACTTGCAATGAATTTCCTGCAGATACTAATTTCATTCTATAATGTCATGTTAATTAAAAGTTATGAGGAGTAATAATTGTAAGTACTGAAGAAACCTAAATTACCCGTATCCTATATTAGTGCAATAGGGAAGTAAAAACGCACAGACGTTGTTTCAACAATAGCATTGCTTATTTAAAAGCGGCAAAAATAAAAATATTATATCGTTTATCATTATTGGGTTGTAAAATAAATTCTTACCGTTTTGCAATTTAATCCTCTCTGTTTTTAAATTCATGTTCACTTTAGGTACAGAAATCAATATCTTTATCATGGTTTGTTGTTTTGAGTGAAATTACAACACAAAAGGAGATAGGGGGTTATTAATGTAATTAATTAATAAAAAAAGCAGGATCACAAAAAAATACTGGCTAATTTTAAAAACTTAAAAAAGTATTAGTTACGATACTTCTGAGTTACTGCAATAATTTAGCTTATCATGACGGTATGATATGATGATATGAAAATATGATGGATTTGGTTGTAAAATGTTTACTTGAAGTAATGTTTAATTATTCTAAAAAAGGATTAGTTAAGGTGCTTTTATGCAAAAGTTTCAATCTAGACTTCTTATCTTCAAGTGGTATTTTGCTTGCTCAACATGGAAGAGACAAAAAAAAAAAAAAATTTTATTTAATGATTCCCGGGAAGGAAAATCCGCTGCAAAGACGGTTAAGAAAATTAGCAATGCGTATAGCGATGTTGCCTTAGGACAAAGTGGTTTGCTCGGTTCAGAACCGGAAATTTTGATTTGGAAGACGCGAAGCGCTCAGGTCGTCCTTCAACTGTTGATGATGACCAAATTCAACAAAAATGATGAAAGATGACAACGTCTAATTGATGAGTCATATGTAATTGAATTTAAATATTTACAAGAATCAAAAGTTTTAATTGAAATCACCCTAAAAACCGTTACGAAATTTTACTACTCAAAAATATATATTGTTTGTATTAATTGATTTATGGTATATAACAAAAATAAAACATTATAAATGTAAACCGCTGATGTTTAGACCAAAGGGCTCAATTCATCATTTTAATTAAAATGAGGTTACAACGTTTTCAAATAAATAATATTTTGATTAAGCTTGTATTTTACTATAAAAAACAGCCCTTATGAGACAACATGAACTACACGATTAGGTAAATACTTTAGGATTTAAAATTATTATTTAAAAACTTTAGAAAATCGTCTTGGAATTTTACAATCCACGACTTAAGCCCTTTTCCTCCAATATCGGTGAAATATTAAACTCGATAGAAGTAAAGTTGACCATAAAAGGAATTATATAATTCCATATTAAGGATACGAATATTAATGAAATACCACATTAAAAACTAATTTACATATGTTTTGTTTACTCCCCATTTTTCGTATTCGAGTAAAAAGAAAATAGTAATAAGAGCAAAAAACATATACTCAAAATAATCTCTACCTTCATTTTGGCAGAGGGAATTAAAACTCTGATAAAATATTGTCTAAAGTAGGTTTCATAAACGTATAAAAAATATTTGTTTAAATATTAGGGTAGATAATTTTCTTAACGAACTAGTAAATAAAAACATTTGTAGCAGAAAGGCCACTTACTTCAATCCACGAAATGGTTTATTCGATTCCGAAAAATCGTTAGAATACATCTTTCTCTCCAGTTTATAAATATTGAAGTTTCAAATCATACTATTATTATTTTCTAGCAGAAAAATGCCTTTTTTTTGTTAGTGATAGATATAGACGAGTGAAGAAATATGGCGCCTCAGAATTAGACGAAAAAGCGTAAGAAAAGTAACATGGACCAGTAAGAGGGAGACCGCAGTTATTAAGGCCTGAGAAGGAAATTGATCGAGTTCCGATTTTTTTTTTTTTTTTTGGGAGTTTAACCTCATTACCAGCTCCAATTAAGGGAGACAAGACTTGGGGGTTCAGATTCAAGAAAATTCTTCCCTTATTATTCTTTTATTTGCCATGAGAGCTTTTTAGAAGTAAAATACATCAGATTTCAGGTGCTGGGACTTAACAATACTTTCTAATTATTACTGTTGCATGTCTGATCTTTATGCTTAGACGTAGTAGGACATCATTAACTTTAATGATGGTATTTCTATTTTTTTTTTTTTTTTTAATAATTCATTTTTACGAAGAATTAAAAAAGTTACAGACAGTTCATTCCCACATTAAGCTGTCGCTTATTACATATCATCATGACATGCAAATAAAACACGTCATCCCACCGGTATATGAAAGCTCAAGGCAATGACCATTTATGGATGGTTTGATGAGATAGATTTGTTGCAGAAAGATATCTTGTAAGGAGGGTTGAAGCAGTTTGATATAGTCCATCCTATTCATGTACTATCAGTGTGAATACACCAGGTAAAACGATGTTTCGTATGTACCTAACCTACGTATAATATGTTGCAAGATAATACTGGACTGACCTATCGGCCTGTGGAGAGGCTCTATGGAGGGTTCTTCTGGAGTAAAGGCATCGTTGACGAGGCCCGGCCTGGACTCCAGGGCCTGGAGCCTCCGCGATCCACGCAGCGACCTCTGGGCCACTTCCGCCGCCGCCGCCCGCTCTTCATCCTCTTTCCGCTTCCGCAGCTGCTCCTAGACACAATACAATAAAGTTAATGCCGCTGGTAATTATAGATAATAGAACATATTACATAGCATTCTATACAGCTACCTGACGGTATATGTTACCTAGTGATCAATGTAACATACACCGTATACATTGACAACACACATTTCATTTTTCACTGGGACTGATCTGTTTTTTCTCTTTTAGCAACTGCTCTGAAATTACGTCTCTAGATTTATTATCTCAAAATGGAGTGAGTGAAAAATTACATAACTCATACATATCATACCTCTATTTAATAAGTACGATAAAATAAAATTTAGTGGCTAAGGCTAAACAGGTTCTAGTGTTATAAATTTGGTTTGTCTTGATTGATAATTTGGTTGATGAGATGAGGGCTACTCTGGCAAGGCAATATTGTATTTCAAGAACAAACTGGGTCTCAGCCACTAAATTGTATTCTGTTGTACTTTATATAGAGGTATTATCTGTATGAGTTATATCATTTTTCACTCATTTTTGAGATATTTTACTATAAATATTACTGAGCTGGAAAAAATCCTGCTTTGAATATTTATATTGAAAAAATGATATAGCTTACACGGTCAAAAGTTCTAAAACAAGCAGTGCAATGATAAGGATATATAAGGAAAAATAATTAATCGTGAAAATAATTTTTAACCTCGCTTGTCATAGCGCGCCAAGGTTTCAGGTAATGTAACTTTTCTCTTTTTAAAAAAATAGTTATAGTACTGAAAATACTTCAATGACTAATGAATGTTACAAGACCTAATGAACATTTCTTCGGTTGTCGGAGGGTTAACGACAATATACAGACATGATAGGTAAACAAAGAGTTGGGTTTGAGTGGGTTAGGAATTTGGAATTAATAGAGGTACGTGGATGCGGGCTACTTTCGCCCACATTTTAGATCTTTTTTTAACCTCTTTCCAAAATAATTTTGTTACTTTTCTGATTTCCGAGCCGTGTTAACTTTGTTAAACTTAATTTTTTTTTTTTTAAACCTATTTATTGATATTTACAACTGTATTTTATACATAAGTAAATGTGATGGACAAATTAAACTAACATGAAATACATCTTGAGACGTTACCCATTGGCAGCAATTTAAAAGTACTCTAAACTAGAAGGTCTCGGGGCCATCTTCTTTTCAGAAGCCTCGGAGGATTATCAGGAATCGAAGAGGATGATAGGATAGAAACTGGTGGGTTAGAGTGGGAATGAAGTTTCTCATGGAATGATACCTGTTTCGGGCAAATTCAGTAACATATGGAACATTAAGGATTTTGGATTGTAACGATTGAATACGGGAACAATTCGATGGTTTAGTAGAGGTTTAGTAAAAAAGTTATATATACATTAAAAGTTGTATCATAATATTTAATTTGAAGAAAAAAAGGTTTAATGGACCCCCACAGCTCAATCCCAAATGATCAAATAGATCTGAAATTATTATCGAAATTAGCTTTATGGAATAGATTTGAAGTTTGTAGCATTTGTGAAGTAAGTGTTCTTCATAACTAAATATTATTCTATTGGTGTAATAGAGATTGTTTGTACATGATGTACTATTAATACGGAAGTAAAAGGAAGCCGTACGAATACAGAAACATGTAAATGTGCAAAAGAAAAGAGTAGTCAAGTTGGTAAGGATGGAGTCTCTATATTAAAATTAGACAGATGAATGCGGAATGTGCAAAGTGTTTTTTATGTAAATTTTTAGCTCAAATAAACAAAAAAAGAAATGAACATTGAATTTAAACCGATTATGCTACTTTTATACTATACTGTGGCCCGGTAGAGTCGCTATAACCCACAATATATAGCATATCTCTATATTCCATAGTACTAAATAATTCACAGTAGACAATCGGAAATAATTAGAGTAGAGGAAAATTAGGTACATTAAGAGCTGCTGACCCGTATTGGTAGACGAGGTAGAATCACAGAATAAATTATGTTATTATGAATGAATTAGGAAATATATTAAGAATGTAGATAAATTATAAAAGCAAATTAAGGTACAATATCTAAGAATATTAAGATGGCGATAAAAAAAGAGCTTTGATTTTTTTAATAGAATTTAGCTCACAATTATATTCCTTATTTTTTCCTTTCGTCAATTTATTTGATCAACAAAACGTATAATACACAAAGAAATATATTGCACATTGATTTGTTTCATTTATCTAATGTCACTTTATGCTACTGTGGTTAATCGGACGATGTTATTTGCATAAATTTTGCCTATCCAGGTTTTATTAGGATAGGGATCTTTAACGAGTACCTGACATCATACAGACTCGGGACTAATTTTTTTGCCTCCGAAGGACAGCATAACTACGGATTTTATATATATATATATATATATATATATATATATATATATATATATATATATATATATTAGGTATAAAGATAGTACATCGTTATGGTCTTTCTTTTGCCCGAGGTCATATTTATGTTTTAAACGATTCTGTTTTTCAATAAAGAATGTTGTTTTTGAACTTAAGATTGTTGGAATGAGGATTTAACCTGATGCCTCCTGATAAAGTTGTGATAGATTAAAATGCTTCTATTGCCTTGATGTTGTGGTTTATGAAGCAAAACCATAAAGGAAGTCGTGCTTCGCATTGGAACGATACGGGGAATCCAACCTGCGTCAATGGGTTTTAATTAACAAACTAATATTTTCCCCTTTCACGATTCTTTTAATTCACATACTATTTTATTACAGGTTCAAAAAATTATTCCTTCAATACTTATTGAAGTATCTGATAAATGAATGATTTTAATAAAACCTTTAAAAACATTTTGTTGAACAAACTGAAATCTATGAGCTGATTCCACTTAGTTTATCCAACTACCTCTGAAAACTAGAGATTGAAATTCAAATCGGCAACTTTTTTAATTAGCACCTGACGACCCTCGAAGAAACTTTCGAGATATGCCGATATGGGTCGTTCATGAATTCAGGAATTCCCCTGAAGTTTGCTCATTTGTGACGTCAGACGTCTCGTAAACGGACATTCACTTCGAAATTAGAATCAGATAGAAAGGGTCCGGTTAATGAATCGTTTATCGCCATCATAACAGGGTTCGCTCAATATTACCACTATTTGCATATGAAGTTAAATAGTTTAGTAACTTATAGTATTATTATACATAATATAATTAAAAGTTTATACAAATCGAATAACACTTTTCGAAAAATAATAAACATTACATTTTTGGAGTGTTTTATATCCCTGTGGTATTAGCGAAGAGGAAAGATGATAAGTTATATTATTATTATTAAAAAACAAAAACATATTTATAGATATTTACAACTGTCAATCAAGCAAATGTGATGGAAATAGTCAACTGAAATGAAATACATGTAGAGACGCTACCCATTGGTACTCTAAATACTCTAAACTAGAAGATCTTTTTTATATTTAAAATATTTTTGTTGAAATTTAAACAACTGCATAAAATACAACAAGTAAATATGTTGATTAATGATAAAAACATGAAGAGAAATTGCCCATTGCCACTCTTTAGTATGAGTCTAAACAAGATCTCGAGGCAATCTTCTTATAAGACGTCTCGGAGGACTATCAGGAATTGAAGAGGAAGCAAGGATTGAAATTAATGGGCTAAAGTGGGAGTGGGATTTGACATGGAAGGATAGATACCTCGTACAGGCCTGGATAATTTAAAACTTAAATTACAAAGTCAACCAATATTTAGTTAAAATTATTTAATTTTGAAGATAATTATCAAGATTATGTTGATAAAGAAATATATATTAGAGAAATGGTTTAAAAAAGGAAATTAAATTATACGATTTTGGGTATCCCAAAGCTAGTTACTCCTTTTTAAACTAGGTAGAAATTCGAAGTAACATGAGTTGATTTTAGTTGTTGATATTATAACTAATTAGTTGTAGCCTCATTTAGATAATATATATAGGCATTTTTTTTTTTTATTGCCTTTTTATTCATAATTTTTCCCCGCCAATTTTTCCAATTTTGTGTGGTGCAATCTTGTGTTTATTGGTTAGCTTTACAAAAATGGTAAATCAGTACTTTTTACATAAATTCATTATCTTTTTACATAATACACATAAGAATATTTAAATTTATTACGTTTCTTGGGTATCAGACCTCAAGATTTTCACTTTTTTGGGTTTTAACAAGTATTTGTATTTTAATGTCATCCTAGATGACATAGATCATCGATAGAACCAAGACAATAATATATTTAATGAATCATAATATTCATGTAATAAATTTGATAAAATGGGTAGACTAAATCTATATAATTAGAATTATAATTCTCTTGATTTAATGAATGATTAAGATTTGAATGATGCCATGATTATTGAAAGTTTGAATATGATTATTATCGAATAAATAAATATACATTTTTGTAAGAAGCAATGAATTTGAATTTTTGAATTCATTAAAAAAACATACAAGTTATATGTAAGATGTATATTTGGCCGTTTCACAAAAGAAGTTTTTGATATATTTTTTTATTTCTTTACTTTTACACGTCACAAAGTTTCAGCCTTGAGGGCCATTTCCAAGCATCTGTGACAATTTTTTTTTTTTTTTCATACCCTCTGGTTTTATTATTTTACACAATATACAATATGTAAATATATCATAGGATATTTGACCATCTATTACCCGAAGGTAAATCATCTGTAATGGTCAGCATAGTTGCCTTCCATTTGTGACAATAAAATTTGTGTCATAAAACTAATGTCAACATTTTAATTAATTATTTTATATATCGTGTTTTTTTCCACCTATGTATACATATATTCTTTCACCGCTTCATCAGCAGTGTCGTCCTAATTATTAGCTGTGTCAAATTATAATTTTTAAAAAGAGTCAATATATATCTTACAAATATTGAACCAAAAAAGAACTCAGGACCATGATAAGAAGAACATACAAGTTATGTTTGATATGTTTTTTCTTAAGACAAATCAATGACCGATTTTGCTAGGTTACGAAAGCAATTATATTTTGAAAGTAGGACGTAATCCAAAAAAGGTTGCGAAATCGAGTCCCAGACCTTGTGCCATGAGACAACGTTTCCATTAGTTAGTCAAAGTATAAATCAGACTTGGGATTTATTATTATGTTATGTTGGTTTTTATTAATTATTTTTTTAGTAATATAAAATAATTAATAAATATCCGTGCCTTATATTACATTTCCAAACTAAAAACAGTACCTATAAATTAACTGTAGATTAAAATAAATATTCAGTGTTAAATTATATTACATGATTGAGAATTTCGGAGTAATTGTGTATATTTTCTTTACACAAATCAAAACTATTCAGAAGTGGACCGGCGGAGGAGAAAAAGAGTATAATAAAAATAAACACATACAAAAAAAAATAATGGCTAGTATTTATAATGGCATTATAAATAAAAAAATAAATAATATTTTATTGCTTTTAAGATTTACATCTTTTAACAAGAGGTTTGGCCTCTATTTCATTTAGACAGAATCATTTTTTACATTTAGTAAGGAAATATTATAACTATTGAAATAAGAGTTGAACTAACTACTTTAGAAACGACATTATAAGAAAAAAAAATAACAATCAACAAAATAACTAAGAATACAAATCTTGATTAAATAATGAACAAAGAAACTTTAAATAAAAAATAAATAATAATAAACTCAAGAAAACCGAACAAAAATTTTTTTACGTATCTTGATAACAATTTTATATAAACAAAAAGTAATGACATAACAAATGCATATAAATTTTGTACTAGTCGTTTGTAACAAAACTTCTTATCTTTAAAGCTTCTATTGAAAACAAAAATAAATCGTTCAACTTCCTATAGGTGGTAATTGTTAACAAGTCTTCTAAATTAAAATTTTTCATAACATACTTAAATAAATAGAATCTTCTGACTGGATCTAAAACTGGACACGATATTAGAAAATGTTGAATATTATCATAACCATCGGTATTACATAGAGGGCAAGACATGCTGGGTTCAAATTTATAATATAATCCATTCACTATTATCCTCTGTGATTTCTCGCCTGCCAGTCTTAGTTGAGCGATTAACCTTATTTTGTTTATATTGCATCTAAGATTTAAATATTCTTCTCCGAATTGGAAGTTGGTTATATGGCGATATATTTTACTGTAAGAGGAATTTTCAATAGCTTCTGTATCCCTGGAATATAAATGATTAGCCATTTTCTCAAACAGTTTGCTCTTCGAATTTTTTAAAACAGCTGGATCATTGAGAGCCCATATTTCCTCTGAACCTATAAGAATCAGTGACCTACGAACTTATGCGGTCCAGTTAAAAGGTACGTTTTTATTTGTTTCTAGGTCTCTAAGTCTATTGTAACATATTTTTGGAAGTCTGGTATTTTCCATTTCTAAAATTTTCTGCCACCAATTTATCATTTTTTTAAATATTTTAAATTTTAAATGTATAAAACCAAACTCAATCCTGACATATGAGTTAGGTGTGTTTTTTGGAATTGAGAGTAATCTTTTCAAAAATTTTAGTTAAACAGTCTCCAATTTATCGGCATATTATAATGACATTATGTAAAATACTACTACATACACTAAATAGAACTAATAGTATCCTGGGGATTTATTGTAATAAATTATCATTTACTAGAAGACCCGCCCCTGCTACGCACGGGAGCAATATGAATGAGATGTCCTTTATGTCTAAAAAAAAAAAAAAAATATATTTCCTACCGATTTAGAGTTTATCGCTTTGGGATTTTTAGTTCATCGTCACGAAAAGTCTATTTTCAGCAAGAAAATATGTTTATTTTATAACGTCTATTCATTATTAAACTTAATTATCGGCAAAAATAAAACATAAATCAAAATAAGTTCAGTATATTATTTTAAATTGAAGCATATATAACGACAATTTGATTTATCCATTTAAAGAAAACTTGAAAGCAATGTAGGTTTTCAAAAACCATAGAAATAACAAAGATTCCTATCCTATGGGGTTTATTACTATTTTTAAATTAAGTTTCCATAGAAATCTCATTTACAGTGAAACATTCGTTTTCGTCAAATAGTATAAATTTGAAATACTTAATCAGAATGTTAGTTTATAGATTTATAACAACTTACCATTTATGTAAACAACTAAGTTACTATTCCGTACGTAATATTGTTTCTAAATTCTTGAGTACTAAATGGAAGAATACAACTTGCACGATCCTGCACGACGGTGACAACATTTAACTATTATAACCTCCCTCTTCACCAATAACATATGTTTATAAGTTTAAGGACTTACAACAACTTTATATTAATTCCTATGATTTCTTTTATTGGATATTACCTTTTCTAAAATGTTACGCTTTCCAACGGTATACTATACGTCTAAGTTACCTCTTATATTTCGGGAATAACTATTTGATAACTTGGTCACAGAAAAATTCCTATTTAAAGAAAACCCTAACTTGCAATGTATTTTACTTATAAACCTTGAATGTCCTAAATGAAGGTGAAAACCGTAACAAAATACGTCTCGTGGAAGAAGTTCGTGAAAACTAAAATCGCGTTATCATTTTATATATAGAGAGGGATAAGGCGTCATCTAAGGTAATGTCGAGTCAAACAGTAGCAGTTTGAACCTAGCCTGGGCGAAATGATGTATTTTGTGATACATCTCGTCCTGTTTGGCTTGATGGAAGCTGGCTATTATTTTAAAACCTTTCGATCTCCCTCCCAAAAATGTTTTTTCTGGATCCCCTCTTAGAACGCTTACTCCGAACGCCTGTGTTATTTCGAAAGCCGTTCGTACCCGTTACGTGATAGTTTTTAATAGCAAGAAATAATAAAATATATATAAATAATAATAATAAAATAAAATGAAAATAGAAAAAGTCTAGATCATTGTACTACTGTTCTATAGCTCTAGAATACGAGTCCATAAATGGTAGATTTATTTTTTATCTTGTCCCTTGAGCCATTCGTTGACCCTTGCGTAGGCAGACATTTCAGGGGCATATCCACGGTATATAAAATGGGTAGCCAAAAATTTGGCAGTAAACCTGATTGAGCGTAATCTCTCGTTACGCCAAGTAATTTTTCGTTTAAGGAAAATTTGATGAAGCTCGTATTTTGATTACCTACAAAACATTTAACTGACCTTGATGGAAGAAGAAAAAAATATATACATGAATAAAACTTTTTTTTTTTATGGATCTCGTTTGGAGGACATTAATAAAATACAACCATAAATTCTAGGGGTGTCAAACAGAAGCAAAATATAGTTAAGATTTTATTTTTATAGAATTTTAATAGATCCACTGATTAAATCCTAATAAATAATACTTAACTTTTAATCGCAATGATGATCTCTTCAACGGACTAGGAATTGTTAATATCGTCATGGAGGTTTCAAGCCAGAAATAGCATTGACGCATCAAGGACGTTTACGACACAACTACACATGACGGATTACAATACGTAAACAGGTAAAATCCATTTTATATATGTTATTGGTTTGAAACTTTCCGATTCACAGATACAGCCTGGTCTAAACGGAGAACCCTGGAAAGAAAAAAAAAAAGACTTGGCCAAGGTCTCGGATAAATAGTTTTTGATAATTACAGAATAGGCCACACCTAGGCAGGCAGCATCGCTATTATTCAACCTTCCTTCTTAACGTAGGAGGAAAGTCGAGGCTTAAACCACGAACTGAAAACATAAAACACAGGAGTCTACAATTTAAATCTTCATTCCACACACTTTCAACTGAATCGCGCTATTCGTACTTTTACATTTCTACCCATGGAACTAAAACTTTTGATAGGCAAAAACAATCATAAGAGAGACGAGTGAAGTATTATAATTTGGCCGATGCTTCGCATAAAACATATAAGCCATCAATTTGAGTTGATGAGTTTGACTATTGAATTTCTGCTTGACATGGCTCACTGATGCCCTGATGATGTTTGAGCCTAAACGCCAGAAAGATTAAAATAATTTTCACACGACTGACCCTGATTATTTCTTTCTAATGATAACTTAAACAGTCGACCACACATATTAATATAGAATTTCATATATTTCCTTCTACGGCCGCTCTGACACGATTTTTTTTTTTTTTTTTTTTTTTTTTTTTTTTTTTTTTTTTTTTTCCTTACCCTCTGGTTTTATTTTCGAACAAAATACAAATACAAATATAATATGTATAGCTGTCAGATTTGTCCTTCTGTTACCCGGAGGTATTCTAAAGAGATTGCTATATGCGCTGGATGCACTAGTAATCTTTCAAGGGCTTCTTCTAAGCCTTTATTTATCCATTGCAAAATGGGAGGGACCATTCTTCAGGGTTTGGCAATAAATTGAGTTCAGACATAGTCCGAACTCCTTCCCTCGCGACAACGTCAACGAGAGGTAGTGATCCTTGCCACCTCCCAGGCTTGGGTGTGGGGTGATATCAGAAAATAATGGATTAGCACAGGCCTTCAGCCCATCAAAAATTTAATGTGCCTCCGGCTGATATATTCAGGCACTGTTGGCAATACTAATTCCTGATGAAGGATTGGTTTCTGGCCCTTTGTAAGTTGGTACCTCTGACAATCCGCCGAAGGATGGAGTTCTGGAACGTCTGTAATTGTGGAACGTCTGTAATTGCGACACGATTCCCTGGAAGTCTCTATTTACTTAAATTCGCAATGTTTTTACACTTCTCCCAAACAAATCAAATCTTCTCCAGCACCTTCCAGCATCCCGTAGAGAAGCACACCAATCGCAATCAATTGAGCCAATTGAAATTGCAGATCAATCATCCTACTATTCATGTAAGATATAATTAATATGTCACCCAAATCCTAGCATTGTGGAATAATTCGTTTAATTATTTTGAGTGTTTTCCTCTTTATTTCCTTCATATATATATATTTTTTTTTTTCACATTTGTAAATAAAAATGAATTTCATTGCTCTCTTAGCCAGAGATATCTTACAGTAAAACATTGTTATCCTTAAGGGACATAGTCAAAGAATAAAGTTGTTTGTTTATCCATTTAATGTCATTTTATGCTACTGTGACTCATTGGACGATGCTACAGTGGGAGTCCTAAATTTGCCTATCCAGATTTTATTAGGACAGGGACTTTTAACAAGTACCTGATATAGCGAAGGCTCGGAACCACATTTTACGTCCCATCCGCTGGATGCCACAAAGAAGGATTTTTTACTATCATTAACCAATCCTAGGACCAAATGCCGGGTTTTAGCCCATAACCTTAGGCATATAAAACTGTTATACTAGCCACTACACCACAGGTGATCCCTCAGAATAAAGTTACTTATTATTAAAATTATGTGAAATACCTTTCAGTACTATAAATATATTATATACATATGTTATATATAACTATTGGTTAACAAATAAGATAACACACATATCCATGGCTAAGGGGCAATTTACTATGAGGTCAGGCAAGCGATGGGGTTTGGAGCTATGTGAGGAATTTGAATTAAATCTATCGACCCCCACGAGCTATAGGCTAATAACACTTCGAATTCGTTATATCCAATATTATCATGATATTGATAAACTCATTTTTATTAACAATGCTATTAAAAAAAATCCGAACGAAAATAATTGCTAATAGGATATAAAGAAAAATTTATTAAATAAAGTAGCAAAGAGTTTCCATAATTCTTTGATATATTCTAGGATTTAAAATTAAATTAAATCCGATAAAACATAAAACAATAACATTATGTGTGGATGGGAAAAATTATTTTAGATCAAATGATATAACAATAGAAATTATTATGTTCAACAATTACTTAACTGTTTATTCTGTTCTTCAATTTTACCTTCACAACTTTGTATGTTGAACGAAAAAATTCCCAAGTCTTTAGCTTTCCAACAATACCTATATTATAGATTTTTATTACAATTCTTATATGCAGAAAAATCCGTGAACACTAAAATCACTATTCATAAAGTACTGATCAAACCCTTATGGACATATGGGATAGAGATATGGGGATCAGCCAAAAACAATAACATCCAAATAATTCAGTCTCTTCAATCGAAAGTATTGCGAAAAATCGTGGATGCACCGTTTTATGTAACCAACGAATTACTTCACAAGGACTTAGACGTACTCACAGTTTCAGACACAGCCACAGAATATTGTAAAATATTTCTTGACAGACTGACTTACAACATGAACCCATCCCCCCAAACACTTTAATCCAACACCAACTCCAACGACTTTAGAGGCGGTGGCCTAGAGATGCCTTGATTTAACTTACTTTTTCAGAAGTTAACATATTTACTTATTGCAATTTATTTTGCAGATGGCAAAAAGCAATTTGTAAAACAAACAAAAAACAGTTGTAAATAAAAAAATGTATATGTAGAAAAAACAAACAAAAAAACCTGTACTTCTATAACCCAAGAAGGGTCATATAGAGATTCGTACTGTTTCTAGGCCAACGGCTGTGTAAGGAGGTGATTAGGCCTTCATCACTCTCAGCCGCCAGGTTTTTCCCAATTTCGGAATCCACTTTATAGAGGCTGGGTATGCCCTAGGAGGGTCTCCATACCTCGGGGTCACTCCATGGCTGAAATAACAGAAAATAGTTCTGCTTCAGCCAAGGTTCGAATTCTGGACCTGGAGAATACTAGACAAATGCTCTACCAAATATACCATGGTGCTATTATTTAAAATTATATTCTTCAACAATTACTTAACTGCATATCATTTTTGTCACTATTACTTTCTACAACTTTTTAAATTAGAAAAAAAAAAGTTTTTGCTTTCCAACGATATATTATACATCTTTAGTACAATTCTTCCTCGCAAAAAAAAAATAAAAATAAAAAAAAAATAAAAAATCCATTACAGTCAGTGATCGAATCTTCTTCATTTTTCATATATAACTCTTTTTCCTATACACGATTATAAAGGATTAATTGTACTTCAAACCACTAAAATTTAAGGTAAATGGAAGTAAAATACAATTAAGTATTTATTATTAACAGCCGATCATCAATAGTACCCTGACTCGATAGAAAACCTTTACAAAATAGATATTAAGAATATGAAACAGTTAACAAAATATTTAAAGTAGTTGATTAAAATTCAAAACGAAGATACATAGAATATAATGTAGCAGGTTATGTAATCTCGTTTTCATCGAAGAAACGAAATATTTATGCTGCGATTCGAATAAAGTTGTGTAAGTTAAAAGGGAAGGCAGCTATTTCGATGGATAAACCACAAAATCTATATTAATATTATAAAGCTAAAGAGTTTGTTTGTTTGAACGCGCTAATCTCAGAAACTACTGGTTTGAATTGAAAAATTCTTTTTGTGTTAGATAGTCCATTTATCGAGAAAGGCTATAGGCTAATAACACCACGCGACCAATAGAAGTGAAGAATCAGTGGAAAATCCAAGAAAATTAGGAGGAGGGAGGACCTCGCATCCCAATGATTTCAAATGATTTACCTTTTAATTTTAAAATAATTCAATTTCCCATTAATTTATCTTTTGCCGTAACAATTAATAAATCACAGGAGTAAACATTTAAACACGTAGGAATCGATTTACGTCAAGATCAGGTTGCGGAGAAAATCAGTATGTTCTTTTGCGACAAAAAAATAAAGCTAAAAATGTCATTTACGCGGAAGTACTTCAAAATGTATTCTTTATAAAACTTTTAAATAGCGATCATAATAGCAGAAATTGACGCAGATAAAGTCGCTTTAGAATAGGTCATAGAAAAGGTGACTTGTACCGTGAAAGGTTTAATTCTGGGTGATAAAATTCCGGCTCTGGGATACGCCGATGATTTGGTACTGCTAATCTGGAATAAAAATAATAAACGATCTATTTAAATTGCCCAAAACAGTCAATTTTAATCCAAAATTCAACTCGAACTAGTAAAATTCTTTTTACAGGACTAATATGAGTTATTATAGAATGATAAAGGCGATTTCAATGAAGTTTTGTACAAAAATAAGTCGTATTTTCTCTGGAGAAAGTAATGGAGTTAAGAAATGAAGAAAGTTTTGGCACTCATGAAGAGGAATGGTATAAGGGAGCTCCTCTAAGGCAGGATTCAGGTCATACCATCCCACGCATCATCGCTTCTCAATGCCATCCGGATTGCCTCCTTATCACACAGCATCTGGCCCTTAAGGTGAATATTGTTCACAGCCTATGTGATATAATAATATAACTCGAATCGTATAGATTTATATACAGTAAAATGTAAAACACCATCACTAAAAATAATCCAGTCAAAGGGAAAATAATGAATAGTAGAATGCCGATGTTTCCGTCCAAACATGAGCCGATTTCAGTTCAAATCTTAAGTAAATCGCACAGAATCGACTTTTTCCAACGATGACCCACAGTTTTAGGTCACATGTTCAATAACTAATTATTGTACGATAAATATACTAGAATAAACATTTCAGACAATCATTAACCTTCGAAAACTAATGAAAATATACAGCACTTTATTAATGGCTGAAGGAACCAGGAAGCTGAGGCAATACAATATGTTGATTTGAAGAAAAATGTAGATAACATAAGCCTAAACTACCCTTATCATCGACTTTAAATATCTGCTGCTGTAAATCGTTCAGATCAAAGTTTGTCGAAAAATAACCATTGGACTGTTATTTATCATTCAATTATAATTACGAGACGAAAAAAGAGAAGAAAAAAAAATGTGATAAACACGTACGTACGGCTTAATTTTTTTGTCTTCTTTTGTAAAAAAAACAAAAAAAAAATTATAATACTAAATTAGGAAGAAAAAAAATTAATCATATTATCATATTATATTACTGTTATATATAATAATATAACTATTTAAACAAATATTTTTAATGAAATTGTAGTATGCTGTGTTTTGAGCAACCCAATATAGTTGGGCAGCATTACTTAATAAATAAAGCATTTTCTCCCTCTAATAGTATAGTATTTTTGCAATTTAGACAACGCCATATATTTTTTCCTTTAGTTTCGAAAATTCTTTTTATGTAAAGAGCAGTGGACTGAGGAGTTCTAAACGAATTGAAAATTGAAAAACCATGAATTCGTTTCCCCTTAAGGAGATGTGAACCAAATTTAATCAACGGAAAAATCACAAATATATAAAAAAAAACCATTGAAGAGTTGTTTTACATCACCTTTTATCCATGCCGTTTAGGCATTATTTTAATAATTTTTATTATTTTATTTAATGACCCATTAGCATTCACCTGTTATAATTATTAACAAACATCAATATAATTTTTTTTTTTAAACCTGTACAATAACCTGATTATCATATGCACTAAATTTAAACAAGAATGTGTTACGTCATAGAGCAAACATAAAGATAGTACTAACAACTTTTTACCCATAACGAATACAGGTTGACAACTTTAAACTACCTTTTTACGACTGTCAATCAAGATAACCAAGCAAAAGATAAAAGAACTTTAAAATCTTAAGCTATTTTTCAAAATGAAAATAGAGTAGTAATTTTTTAAAAACGTTAACCCTATTTAAACCTCAAAAGCATTTCTACATTGTATACTGAGCTATAAAGTATAGCTATATCTTATTTTTAAATATTTATTCTCTATTCTTTAGAAATAATATATCTTTGAGGATAAACTAAAAAAAAACAAAAAAACGTGTTAATAGTGTAGAAAAAATCCAGCACTGTTTAATTAAGGATTCATTGTACCAATCCAATTCATTTATATTGGTGAATTATGAGATCGATAGTTTCTAATTTTACTTCATTTTTGTATTTTTTAAAATAAATGTTACCTATTTTTTCTTAAGCTTCAAATTATACCTCAGCAGTCTTTTTAAGGTTTTAACTGTATAGTGTTGATATATATAAACTACTGTGTAATAATAGTATTTTTTAATGGTGCAAAACTATTTTCAATAGAGAATTTCTAAGAATGGTAAAGTATTATAATATAAATTTCGGTTGATGTGTCATTTATTTGTTATCTTTCCTGGAGTATTTTTATTTTCCTGGCACAAAATCCTATTGTTCTCTTGGTTATAGAAATAAAATGTTCACACAGTTTAGTTTTTATGATGAATACAAATGGAGTAATTTAAAATTATAATTCATCAACACCACGTATAATTTAGAAAATAATATTATCTATAAATTAAGAAAACGAATATCATAGATGTAGTAGGTTTACTCAAAATCCGTTTTGGATAAGTCGTAATAAGGTGCAAAATGTATGCTATAAAGTAGATCTTTCGGTCCGCCGATTTTGAACAACTCGGACCTATAGTTGTGTCAAATATAAAATTTCAGTTTTGTACGACTTTTCGTTCTAGCGCTAGACTTACCACAAGCACACGGACACACATACACAGATTTTTTTGCGGGACATGGTTATTTAGACACAGGGGACCCTAAAACGTGTATTACTGTTGAAAACTGGAATCCGAAAATTTTCACTATCACAATACTTACGCTTACTATGTATTTCATATATAGGTAAGTGAAAGTAAAAATTATTATCTATTATACATAGCAGTAAAACGTAACGCTGAAAGGTGGAAAGGGCATAAGCATCACACATGGAAAAAAAAGTTCATTATTCAATTAAATTTACTGAAATCGGCATTGTAGATGTATAGTAAATAACTTTCAATCCGCTCTAGCAAAACCTAAGTCGACATAGTTATTCCATTCTGATGCAGGACTTAAAACGAAGTCCCAGCTGTTTTGAACGTCAGCCTTGGGTGCATTTTCAACAGATTTTTTTTTTTTGCACCCGTGGCGAATTTCTCTTGTTAACCGGTTCTGCTTCAAACCGAGTGGGCTTTGATAAGGAGCTTTTAGCTTCTTCGAAATCCTCTCAGTAGGGACTTACGATACTCCAGTCGTTTTATTTTTACGATCAGGTCGTCTATATCTCTCGAGTTAGTCAATTATGTGATAACATTATTTTATTATGGACTGGTTGACTTTTAAGATTTACTTCAGTGTATTGAGGAAAAATCGGTTGTAGCTGATACAAGATAATTATAAGGTTCACAATAGAATGTGTTGCAGAAGTCTAGGTTATAGCCTGGGAGAGAGATGTAGCCTGTGCCCCTATGTTTTAAGCTACTTAACCTATGCTCGGAAGTACGAATTTCGATAAAGTCATTAGTGAATCAAACTTATACCTTGCTTACTATGGTTACTATGGTTTTATAAAAAAGAATCGTGGTAGTGAGTATGACATTTAATTTTTTAAGACGATTGGGTCCATGTCCCACAAAAAGGTCTGTGTGTGTGGTTAATTCTAGAACGAAAACCAAAAGTTGTACGAAACTGAAATTTCATATTTAGGACTAATATACGCCCGAAATGTTACCGTAACTTTTTCATCAAAATAGGCGAGCCATAAGAGCCACTTTATACCACGCATCGTACACTTTTTTACGATTTCCTATAAAACGGTTTAAATATTTAGTGGTCTCTAATATCATATAGGTTTTTTATTCCGATTGAAATAGTCTAACAGGGCTTAAATAAGATATTTAAAATTGTCTTTATTTAAAGTACCTTTAATTTTGTAAATCCAAAAAAAAAAATTACCATATCATTTTGTTAGTACAGATAAAAAACAGGTAAATACATAATTTGAACGAATTCGATATCCAACTAAAAGAAGAAAAAGAAAAAAAAAATTAATGCGATTTTTGAGTTTTTTAATTTAAAAACAGTAATAAAGAAGTATAATTTACCGTTGGAATACTGAATATTATAGAAAAAATATTATTAAATATAAAAACTTGTAAAACGTAATGTAGTGTAATGAAACTAAATGATTGTTCAGTGATACAGGTGACCTTAGGACCTCGTTAAAGATTCCTATTTTAAATAACCTGGATCAGCAAAATTTCGAACTCCCACTGTGGCATAAAGTGGCGTTATATTAACAAATAAACTAACTGATTGTCGTAAAAAAAGATAGATAAAAAAATAATTAATCCTTAAACAATTTATTTCATCTTTAACTGTACTTGAAAATAACAACGGACATATGAGAAAGTCGTGCGTTGCGCGCACTAGATTTTTACTAAGACTAAAGCACTAGCGGTTTTTACTTTTGCGCAGAAGTATAATATTATTTTTATTATTTAATTTAATTGTGATCATAATTTTGGGGGAATAAATTTCCTCCTTTTCGTCCCCATACGCCTACTCTCACCCTCTCGTAAATGCGCTACTGATCGAAATATTGTAGCTCCTTGCCGGCATGGTCTTAGGGAACTATAATTGCCAGAAGCAGTGTCATGTTGAGCAGAAGAGGAGTTGATTGCAGGAGACATTAGATGGTGCTTGATCCAACAGAATTACCAGAACTGTATGACCGTGAGAAATCCTAGCTATAGCTGTTGAGTATCTAACTGCCACTGTGGGAATCGAATGCGCTATTTTTTATATAAATTCTTTTCAATTGTATACACTTTCTTTTATATAATTCGCTCTGTAATGTTGAATATCATTAGCTCCGTCAGATCTCGTGGCCTACATTTTTTTAAGACATTATGACAGCAATTCACTTCGTAAGTCGTGCTTTGGTCCTTGGTTATTATTATTTTTTTTTTCATTCGTTATTTATCTCTACAAGAGACTTGAATTTTGGCTCTCCCATATTTCAAATTTCATTCGGCAGAGTAGATGATAAGAGTATTTCTAATAGTTGGAGTCAATTTAAACAATCTAAACGACATGCTGTACAAGCTAAAGAAGAAAAAACTAAACTTTCTAAACTTAGAAACATATTCAGGAAAGTGTTTTAGCCCATATCTTATCTTCTTTGTTTAACAGGGTTGCGTCATCAACGATCTTTCTTCTACTAGCACAAATTTCTATGAGTTGCGAAGGTGAGTTACACTATTTAAATTATAAACCGAAACCATTTCTTTTCCATTTTGTTTTAGAAATCTGATATGCGTATAACATAAATATCACTCACAATTTACAAAGTTTCATGTACTGCCCATACTAATTCCAATTACTTTCTTTAATTAAAAAATATCTAAGCAGAAATTATTATTTACAGCTATCATAGTAATATACGTTTTTTTTATTTGTATTTTTTATCATCTACGTATATGCCATATATTAATTTTTCTAAAAAAATTGAGTTTCTTTTCATTTATAATTTTTCGGGAAGCTCCATTTTTTTTTTTTTTTTTTTTATATATATACAATTAAACTTGAAAAAAAATTGATAAAAGTTAGTGAATGATTATGTAAATATAAAAAAATAAAATATTGAGATTAAAACAATACGTTATTAATAATTACAACATTAAATTTCTTAAAATTAGTTCCCATCTTGATAATATTCTCACCATTTCACTTGTAATCGTCATATCTTCTTGTGTATCTTTACACATTTATAATTAATAAGAAAAGATTGATAATTTCACAAAACACACAAATAAATGTGCTCAAATATAATATAACCGTATGTAATCAATTCTAATAGTAAAAAATAAAATGAAATCGATACAACACATATGTATTAAAGTCGCATACGGTGCGTATTTTCCATTTTACCTACCTTTCATAAGTACTTTCATATCTACCTGTCTACATTCCATTCTACCAAAGTTTACCTAGTTCCCATTAGCCTACGTATCTCCACTCTACACCATATTTCAATGTTTCTTATTTCATATATTTTTTTATATCTTGGTACATTATCTTTAGTCATTATCTGCTCTGTATAGCCCTCTCATTATTATCCCTTAGTTATTGTAATTTAATTAATCGATTTCCTTACACATCTAGTTCCTTTTATGGTTTTATATTGACATTCTCTAGCTCAATAGTTTTTAAAATAGTATATTTAATCTAATTGTAAATGTATCTTTTTAGCCCTGAAGATGACCCATAATAAGGGTCGAAACGTTGGTTGAAACTAATTAATTGTTTCATTCACTGACCGCCACCCGGACTAACTCCTAGTATTTAAAAAAAAAAAATTTTTTTTAAATACTTTTTTTTTTTTTTATTGTAAAAATATTTTATAGAGGAGGTTTTACATATTTTTACTTTCACTTACCTATATATGAAATATATAGTAAGGGAAAGTATTGTAATCGCGAAAATTTTATAATTCCAGTTTTAAACGGAAATACACATTTTGGGGTCCCCTGAGTCTAAATGATCAAGTCCCGCAAAAAGGTCTGTGTGTGTGTGTGTGTGTGTGTAGTAACTCCCGGGCAAAAACGAAAAGTCCTATGTAACTGAAATTTCATAATTAAGAAAAATATACGCCCGAGACGTTACAAAACCTTTTTCATCAAAATCAGCTTATTAGAAGAGCCACTTTATACCATGCATTTAGCACCTTTTTACGATTTTCTCAAAAACGGCTCTAACGATTTTGATAAAACTCCCTACATCGATGTAAAATTGGACGGGCTTTAATATCATGTAGGTTTCATTCTGATTGAAATAGTCTGATCAGGCTTAAATGCCGATATCTTAAATTTTCTTCCCATAAAGTACCTTTAATTTTGTAGATTATTTAAAAATAACCTTATTATCTTGTTACCACTGATGAAAAATAGGTAAATATACATGTTGAACGAATTCGTTATGTAACTAAGGGAGAAAACTGAAAAAATATTGTTTTAATGCATTTTTTTTTTTTCTAACATAAGAACAGTTAATAACATTTATAATAATAATATAATAATAATAATAATGGTTATTAATATAATTTTTTTTTCTATAAATACAAAATAAAACCATTCTTGCTTTGGATTACTCCGTCAGCAGAGTTGCAAATATTATAAATTGAAATAAAGAATACATATCACATATCAAACTAATAAACAGATCAGTAAAGAAAATACCAATTATAAACGTAAATTTTAATAAACTATAGGAATTACTTATTTAAATATCGAAAGTAAAATTATTCAACAAAATGTCTTTCTTTTTCTTTTCTTTTTTTTTCCTTCCTAATTATAATTAAATTGTTGAACTAAAAAAGCTCTTTAACGTAACGCTTCTCTTAAAAATTTTACTAGGACAGTCCAGTTAGAGCCGTTTAAAAGATTAATGACTTCACTATCTGTTAACGTTGCACTATTCAAAAATTTGATTCTATATGGTTTTACTATAGGGCAGATGGCAACTTCTTTTAAATTACAAAGAGGGCATAGTTGACATATATCAGTTCTGAACGGTTTATAATTTAAATTTAATAATTCTGCGCGGCTTTTTAGTATTAATTTTGCATCATTAAATGGCATAGAATATATATAACCCCTGCTTGAATTATAATTTAATTTAGGATATAGACCATGATGCGAGCCTTGTTTTGCATTCGATTCCGCATTTAATACTTCTTCCTTAGTTATATTACTAATAATATTGTCTATATTGGCTTCCCATATTGAGTTGATATTATCTTTGTTCACATTCGTATTAATATCATATTTGTCACACAAATACTTCCATGATTGAAACCAGTAGAGTCTTTTATTAATTATTTGTTTTGCAACAATTTTCGGTAATCTTGAATCTGGCAGCTTTAAAACTTTCAAAACATACTTTAAATGTAATTTTAATGCGTGCAAGTAAATATTTGAAACATTAAATTCTAAATTGAAAATATAATTTGGCGTATTTTCTGGGAGCGAAAATAGTTTTTTAATAAAGAATTTAAACATTTATAATATACCGTTGGAAAACTGAAGACTTTAGAAAAAATATTATCTTATACACAAGCTTGTAAAGGTTGATTAAGAGTGATGAAAAGTCGATAAACTAACTGATTATTCTAGATAATAATATAATAGATTTTTTAATAAAACATGTTTCTATAGAAATTCAATTCAATTAATTCTTAAATGTATTCACTCATTTTTAACTCTATTTAAAATTTCTTTAATCAGTTTTCAAAACGGAGGTAAGTGAAAGTCGTGTGTTGTCCGCACCAGATTTTTTATTTCTAAAATACCCTGAGATCGATTTACAATAAGACTGGTAGAGAGGTAAACGTATCTATAATTACGATTTTCAAGCTCATGGGCACCCATCTCACTTAAATTGTAGATTACCACACGACCACGAACTCTATGGTACCGGCATGAAGACTTCTAATACTCGTTGAATACCGTTGTGGATGCGGGCGAATTCTCATACCGCAGGACCGGTACTTCTCACAACACTAGGTCCCGATCTAGTTGGTGGTCAGGCTAAGCCTCATAGCTAATAACCAACACGAACTAGAAGGATAAGGTAAAAAGAACTATCATAATACTTTATTTTTATTTTCATATTTTAAACCTAGGAGCAGTGTGGTCTACTGGATGTAGCAAATTACATTGCTATCCTAATGATAAATAATATATGAAATAAATAAAATGTGTGGTGAAAAAAAGAAAATGTTAAAATATTGACGAATATATATAAAGATAAATTTTGATGATTATATTAATAAGTTAAAATTTGAAGGATATACCCAAAGATGAGGCAAAGCTTTGAAACGTTGTTAAAATATTTCATGAAATAATTATATTGATAATAAAATATTGCTGAAATGAAGAGATCTACCATTTGGTGAATATATAATTAATTTAACTCTTCTAAATGGATAATAAGTGATGGATTATTCATTGTTATTTCAATCATGGAGTGTCCCAAGGGAAGAAGACCCTCCTGGGGCATACCCAGCCTATATAAAGTGAGTAACTAAAACTGAGGGAAAATTTGAGGTGGGAAATAAAGATGATCACGGCCTAATTATCTTATTCCCATCCGTTAAAAATACGAAACAAAAAAAAAACTCCGTTGATTTCCAAAACGTACTATATCCAATCTAGGAAATTTTACAGGAAGCGCGAAAATCTCTCATTACTCTATTATTTAACAGGCTAATTTGATTATTTTCGCATTAAAATCTTAATTTTTTTTTTGTTTGGAACTGGAACGATTGAGGGACCTTTTCCTACCATAAATGGCACATCCCTGTACACATATAATTTTAAATTTGACTAAAAATACATCATGATATCAGCACTTATTGACCTACATCAATGCCATCTTGATAATGCGGGACAATACATTAATGAAAGACCGAATGATCCATTAATCTTTTCCGATCGTTATAACTAAATCAGATAATTTTGAAGGCTGATGATTTTTATGATTATTTTCCATATTTCACACAAAGGAAAACCAGGAGAATTCAGGCAACCTTACTTGAAATAAGAGAACCTTATTCAACCTTACTCCGCCATAGCCGGTCCCAAGCCCTGGTTGAAAAAGGAGGAGGGTTGGACCTTTTTTTAAGGTCCATAAAAATAAAATCAACGTGCTGGTGGGTACGTTAACCTGGTAAGGGAACTCACCTACGGGAAGGAAATCCCCTAACGAAAAAACCATGATGACGGGCAGCAGCGTCACCATTACTTCTTTGGAGCCGAAAACAGCAGTTGGCAGGGTCCTTGAAGATTATTGTCAGGCGGAGTAGACGGACTACAGAACGGCTGATGAACTGCGGAGGGATCTACCCCTATGAAAAAAGGGCCGCCGAAGTCGGATACATCAGACCTAAAGGTGCAAATATACCCTTGTATCCAATGGATGACAAGACAAACGTGATGTTACGCATTTTCTTCCCAAATATGGTAATTATGATTGGACGAAATAGATTGATACGAGATGCATCTCTTGCAGAATCCCGCCAGGCGAGCAGAGCATCTGGCCCTACTCGGAGGGGCCGCGTTAGAGCTACTGGTGGTAACCTTCCCCCTTGTCGCACAGTCAGGGCCAGGGGATCGAGGGCATTAAGAGTTACTGACGCAGAAAAAACTATCAAGAAACCACTTAAAATCCTTCAATGGAATGCAGAGGGCATCCTTAACAAAAAAATCATACTTGCAAAAAAAATGAAAGATGAAGACTTTGACATCATCTGCATCCAGGAGACCTACCTGAACCCCAATTTAAGACTCAGCATTAGGGGTTACCAAACTTTTAGAAGAGACCGCATTGGACAAAATAAGGGAGGGATACTAATGATGATTCGTCACGATTTCCCAGCCCAGGAAATACTTCCAAATGAAATTCCACAGAACATAGAATGCGAAATAATAGGTGTTAAAATCCAACTGGAAGACCGCCAACTAAAGATCTTCAACTACTACTGTCCGAATAACAAGGCGCTTTCCCTTCAAGTTTTGAACATCCCAGAAGAGGACTGTCTTATCATCGGTGACTTCAACGCACACTCTCCAGCATGGGGATATGATCATCTTGATGCAAGAGGAGAAGAGGTAGAGGCATGGCAAATAGAAAATTCATTACTGCTCCTAAACAGTCCAGAAGATCTACCCACTTTCTACTCTCGCACTTGGAAAACGTGCACAACACCGGACTTAGCATTTGCAACTAATAATCTGGCAATCAAGGCCACTAGAACAATTATGGACCAGCTCGGCGGCAGTGATCATCGTCCTATAGCAATTAAAATTGAAATAGAAGCACCAGTTCCCTCGGTCTCTCCACTTCCCCGATGGAACTTCAAAAAGGCAAACTGGATAATGTTTGAGGACATTACCAATAAACTTACCGCTAACCTAAAGTCTAACTCTACGAAAGTTAATTACACGGCTAAACAGTTCACTGATGCTATCATGAAAGCAGCAAAAGAAAGCATACCTAGAGGGAGCAGGAAAAATTACAAGCCTTACTGGACACCCGAACTAGATACCCTAGAAAGTGAAGTGTCACAAGCTAGAGAAGTCGCTGAAAAAGAACCAAGCGAATTAAACAATACAAAACTGAAGGAAGCTACAAAGAAACTACAACATGTTCTGCAAACTTCTAAGAAAAATGCTTGGAGAGAAAAGACTGAAGAGCTAAATCTCGATCGAGAAGGTGCAAAACTCTGGAAACTGGCGAAAAATTTGGCCGGAGAGAAGTCGAACCAAAATAAAATCACTTTGGAATGTGGAAACCGACTTCTAAACCAAAAGGAAGCAGCAGATCTACTTATAAAACACATAAGTGGTATAGGAGATCTTAACATATGCCGGAAACAACAGAAAAATATGCAAAAACTCTTAAGAACACATCTTAAAAGAGCTAAACTATTTCCGGGAGAAATGGACGCTCCATTCACATCAGAGGAACTAAACAATGCACTGAGGACTTTAAAATTAAAATGCTCTTCAGGTGAAGATGGAGTAATGAATGAATTTTTGATCAATATGGGGAGGGTAGCTAAGACCCAGCTTCTCAAACTATTCAACACAAGCTGGAAAATAGGCATTTTCCCTGACATGTGGAAAAGGGGAATCGTCGTTCAATTCTTAAAGGAAGGAAAGCCCTCAGGGGATGCAAATAGCTATCGCCCAATAACATTACTCAGTTGTACCGGAAAGCTTATGGAGCGGATAGTAAACAACAGAATAATGTGGACCCTAGAAAAAAATAAACTCCTCGCCCCTGAACAAGCTGCATTTAGAAAGCACAGATCCACCGAAGACCAGGTTGCATTCATCACTCAAGAGATTGAGGACAGTTTTCAAAGAAAGGAGCACACAGTTGCGGTTTGGGTTGACTTTGAAAAAGCCTTTGACAAGGTATGGAACGATGGGCTGATGGTCAAGATTGCCAAGATGGGGATAGAAGGCAGAGCTCTCACATGGCTAAATAACTACTTGAGGAACAGAAAAGGCCGAATTTGCTTAGGTTCACAAAGAAGCAGACAAAGAACTATAGAAAACGGAGTACCTCAAGGCGGAGTTCTCTCACCAACATTATTTCTCATTTATATAAATGATATTATAGAAGAACTTCCAAGAAATGTGAAAGCTTCACTATATGCAGATGACTTAGCCTTCTGGAGCCATGCCACATCTATACTCGTAGCGAAATACAGGATCCAAACAGCCCTGAATGCTATTCATGAATGGACAGAGAAGTGGGCTATGAAAATAAATATATCTAAAACTAAATATACTATCTTCAGTCTCTCTCCGAACATCCGAGCAGACTTAAACCTAAAAGTAAATGTAAACAAGATTAGTAAAGAAGATAGTCCAACCTACCTAGGAATTGTTTTAGACCCGCGACTCACATGGAAAAAACAAATAGAAAAAAGCATCGTCAAGGCAAGTAAGAGAACAGCCCTTATGAAAAAGATAGCAGGCTCGAATTGGGGAGCGGATCACCAGACTCTCAAATCTCTGTACACTGGGTACGTCCGGCCTGTAATCGAGTATGGAATCAGCAGCTGGGGAACTGCAGCGCAATCCAACTTTAACAAAATTAACATAGCACAGAACCAGGGACTCAGGTTGATAACTGGAGCAATTAAATCCACTCCAATTAACAAAATGGAGACAACTAGTGGAATGCTATCCATGGAAAACAGAAGAGATGTCAAGCTCTTAAATCTGCAGACAAAAGCTAGAAGCATTCCAAGTCATCCGTTACAAAAAAGGACTACAGAAAGAAATGCAAACAGACTCAAACGTACCAGCCCACTTCACAAAATAAATAGCCTAATTTCAGAACACAATTTAACCTCTCTGCAAAATGAACAAACCAGAATAGTTAGCAACTCACCTCCATGGAATTCCCTTCTTCAACCCCAAATACACCTCACAGTTCCAGGAATCAAGCGAAAGGAGCCTCTCGAGCTTCAGCTAATGAAATCCTTATCAGTGAAAATGCTCAACGAAAGATACCCTTCTACCTCATGGACCCGAGTGTATACTGATGGATCAGCTACGGGTGCTATTGCGAATGGTGGAGCAGGGGTCCATATAGAATTTCCGAGCCGAAACACCCTAGACAAAGCCATCCCAACAGGCTTAAGATGCACAAATTTCAAAGCTGAAGAACAGGCGATCTTGGAGGGCAGCAAAATACTGAGACGGCTCAACAGAAACGCAGACTCAAAAATAGTCTTTCTGTCAGACGCAGCATCTGTACTACATGCCCTGAAGTCAAAAAGAAAACTAGGACTTCACACTCTTGTAGAAGAAATTGAAAATCTACAATTGCAGTATAGTGAAGTGGTACTGCAATGGATACCAGGGCACTGCGGTCTGTACGGAAATGAAGTAGCCGACCATCTTGCAAAGGAAGGTGCAGCACTTCCACAACCAAACTGCACCCAGACCCTCCTGGAGGCGATATCAATAAATAGGGCTGCAGTGAACGCAAAATGGAATGACCTGCACCCGAATCGCGACCCAGAAGACGCCTACTACAAAATGAGTAGAAAGGAACAAGTTGTGCTCTTCAGGCTCAGAACTGGCCATAACAGGATGAGGGCACACCTCTATAAAAAGTTTGGCATCGGGGAAAGCTCCCTCTGCGGATGTAGAACCGGTGACCAGACTGCAGAGCACATCCTGCAGACGTGCCCTCAGCTAGAAGACATCAGGAAGCGGATCTGGCCAAAACCTACCGAGTTGGTGACTAAGCTCTATGGTGATCTGGAGGACCTCAAGAGGACCATTGAGTTTACATTTTTACTCTCGAACATCGCCATTTGAGGGAAGAACGAAGAAGAAGAAGAAGAAGAAATAAGAGAAAAGGACAATATCCTCACCCAATTAAGCAAACAACATATATATAGGGAATCAAATTATGAAGATAATATATACAATATTATTAGTAATATTGTACTGCGTGATAATTTTTTTTTTTTTTCTTTCTAAGCCCCATGGGAGTTGGGGATTGAAAATCATAAATAGAGGAAGGAATATGGGATCTCTTTTTCTGCATTACATGCATTATAAGAGGGGAGAGAGAATATAAAAAATTTCGGTATATGGGAGCGAATGGGAGTCACGTCTAGTGATGGGGCTCACTAGTCTTTCTGAGTCAGTTAGTCAAGTTATGGTTTCTCAGTCTAGTCTGAGGGTCCGTACATAGTCTTGCCAGCGCTGTGGCCGTCCTGTCGGAGTCAGTGTGTTAAACAGTGGGTTCGTGCAGTACCGGAGACTATCAAAGAATTTGATATGTCTCCGGGAGATGAACTCTGTCACGGTCCGAAGTTCGAAGGTGTCGTGTATTTGGTCTGTCTTCGTCCTCTGTAGAGAAGTATGCCTCACTATTCGTCTGAGCACTCCATTTTGAAACTGCTGGAGCTTTTTTGCTATAGTTGGTGATATATTAGTTAGCATCGGTGCTCCGTATAGGAGGGCCGGTCTAATTAATGATTTATATATTAATATTTTCAGGCGGAGGGATAGATTCGGTGACGTTAGTAAATGATTTAGTCGATAGGACTTGGTCCTAGCCGAGCTAATCTTTTTGAGGCAGTGATTAGACAATTTGAGGTGTCTGTCAAGGGTGATGCCCAGGTAAACGATCCTATTGGCCGGCTTGTTTTTGATTCCCGCTACCTCGTAGGTCTTCGGTAGACGGCGCTTATTCTTCTGGAAAGAAAAAATAATACAGTCGGTCTTCTTGGGATTAACTGTAATATTTAATCTCTCCAGCTTTTTTGTTATCTCATTACAAGCCAACTCCGCCTGATGTAGAGCTGTCTCTGCGTTCATCGAGCTACTGTAAATCGCTATGTCATCGGCGTAGGCCGCTACAGTAGCTGTTTTGTATTTTGCTCCAACAGTTTCAGCTGTGTATATAGAGAATAGTACTGGTGATAGCACAGACCCTAGAGGAACTCCACAGGTGAGGTCGATTTCCTCGGAGAAGGCTCCGCCAACCAGCACTTCTATCTTACGCTCCTGGAGAAATGAACGCAAGAGGGTGTAGAGCTGCTCCGGAAACTCATTGTCCTGCAGTGTCTTACATAGTAGACTATGGGACACTGAGTCGAACGCCTCCGTGCGTGATAATAAAAGGACAATTATTAATTAATGAAACCTGGCTAAATATATTTTATGGGATATATATGCACTAGAGTTTTAATCATATGTTCCTAGTGTTACGTTAAATGTGTATTTGAATAGCAAAATGCATTTAAATTATTACTCTCCATATTTAAAAAATTATTATTCTCCATGCCTGATATCAATTTGCAGAGCACATTTGCTGATTGTCAGATAGCTTCTGACAGAGGTGAATATAGATATAAAGAGGAAAAAAAAATTATCACTAATTGTATTTAGATAAGCAATGTCCGCTATTTTCTGTAAGACAGAGAAAAAAATAAGACATTACTTATTTGTTTTGAATGTTAACAGATCATCATTTCATAAATGAATAACAAAACCTATTGTTTCAAAATATCTCGGAGAACAATGGCTCCCTAACCATAAACATTTTATTGTTTCAACATTTTTCATCAATATAGCTGATTGGGTCAATAGTCATCCAATTCTTGAGGTGATTTATGTATTGCACACTGTGTTTCTTGTATTCCATCGTCTAAATAATTGACCATTATTAAATTATTTAGAAATGAGAATACTAATTAAATAAGTAATAGTAACTATAAATTAAAATTATTGAATATGGAACTGAGATTCATTTCACTACCTTCAAATAGTCATTCCAAAATTTATTTTGTCTTTCTTACTCAGTTAGTCATGCGAAAATTTATTTGATGTCATTATAATGCATTTCTTATTTATATACTTGTTTGTTTTATAAAAGATCTCTTGTATCTGAAATGAAACGTAGAATAAGTAATATTTTTTTTACTTAACAATAGAAATAACATAATATTTTTTATCGTTTTACAGCTTCACTTGCATATTATGGAAATATTGTGAGTATGTTAGGATTATTACATACTACACTTTTTATTGTATTTATAATAAATATTTACAAATATATTTCCTCCAAAAAAACATTTTTCGTGTTTTCTATAGGGAATTTTTAATTTATACAAATAACTTAAATGTAAAAGACTTATGCATTACATCGCGGTTTTTAATGCCTCGGATATAAGTGTTTATTTGTTTATTTAGCGCTAGTCTACGGTGCTCCGAGCCCTAGAGGTTCGAATCACGGTTTGGATGGAATATAATTTATTCTGTTATTTCGGCCCGGGGGTGATCCTGGGGCAGACCCAGCCTCTATAAAGAGGGTACCCAAAAATGAGAAAAACCTGGCGGCTGAGCGTGATCTCGGCCGAATCACCTCATTGCACGGCCGTTGGCCTTGAAACAGTACGAATCACTATATGTACTGTGCCCAAGACTCTTCATGGGTTGTAGTGGCACAAGTTTTATTTTATTATTTTTTTTTTTTTTATTTTTTTTTATTTTTTTTTTTTTTAACGTCCCTTACGATAATCGGACGATGCTACAGTGCGAGTCCTGAATTTGGTCAATTAAGGTTTAATTAGGATGGCGATATTTAACGAGTACGTGACATCGCAAAGGCTCGGAACCACCTTTTAACGTCCCTTCTGAAGGACGGCATTTTTTAAACTTTTTTTTACACTAAGGATTTTTTACTGCCTTTAAAACATTCCGGGCACACCTGCGGGTTTGAACCTAGGATCTTAAGCATAGTAGGCTGTTATGCTAACCACCATGCTACAGGTAACCTCAGCATATAGGAAGTGGTGTTGAAATAGGTAAACTATTAATCTGCCGAATCGGAATAGTGTTTTATTATTTATTACGTAACTAAGATAACTGGTAGATATTCACTTAAAGGTAGGTACTTGTTCAATATATTATTTTTTATTGTCAATTAATTAATTTGTAGAACGATTTTAATTATTTGTTTGTTCCATTAATCAATTAAATGGACCATAATGATATGATGGATTGATATAGAATGTTTTATTGTGGTATCATTTGATTTCCAGGTTTTGGGGTTTCCTGATATTTTAAAACAATTTTTGTTTACTTTATTTGTACCCGATTTTACGAAACCATTCAAGACAGGCTTATCTCGAAAGTTTTTCTCTTACTAATAGGGCAACCCGATATTGGGCACAAATATCCCAATCCCAATAAATAGGTCTCGTTGTAGTGCGGTGAAGTTCCATTTTCTATAACCTAATCCACTTTCTCCCGACTGCATCAACGTCCTGTTACTCTATTTCAAATTCAGCTCGCAGGATCCCTATAGTACAAGATAAACCTAATACGTTTATGAGATATTTTGTATGTTTACTTAATCAGTATTAGTTTTAGAAAATATTTTCTAATATTGTGAATACGTAACTGTCCTAGAACAATGGTACAAGAAAAAAAAAATGTACGCAGACCCATTCATCCAATCAATACAATGCCAAGGAACCCAATCTCAAAAATCATGCCTTTATATAAATACGATGTCATCAAAATAACACAGAAGTCCGCACCCTCTTCGAGCGTTTGAAAATAGCAGTTTATTCCAAATATTACTAAATTCATATTTGTTTTCACTCCAAAGTAAACTAAAAAACTCTTTCCATTACTTCAAAAACAATTCTAGATTTCAATGAAAACATAATCAAGTAAATTAGTAAAAAACGAAACAAACAAAAGACTACTGAATATTTTCATAAACGATATAATAGGGGTACTCACTACGTTTGCTATAGCATGCTATTTGTGCTATTATGCTAAACCCATCAATTTTATAAAGGTAATAACTGTAGAAACTCGACGGGTTTGGCAAAATAACACAAACGTAGTGAGTACCCCTAATATATATTCTAAATCCCCAACTAACAGAAACCTTTTTTTTTCACTTACCTATATATGGAATATATAAGGGGTACTCACTACGTTTGCTATAGCATGCTATTTGTGTTATTTTGCTAAACCCGTCGAGTTTCTACAGTTATTTCCTGTAAAAAATTGATGGGTTTAGCACAATAGCACAAATAGCATGATATAGCAAACGTAGTGAGTACCCCTATAGTAAGGAAAAGTATTGCGATTGTAAAAATTTCCAGTTTCAACGAAAATACACGTTTTAGAGTCCCCTGAGTCCAAATAACCAATAACCAATATTTTTCTTTACATTAGTTACTAAAAATTTTCTTAATGTAAGGTATCCTCAATTTTGAAAAAAATAACCATTTCATGTTGTTAGCATTGATATAAAACGGCTCAATATAAAAGTTAGATGAACTTTATAATTAACTGAAAGAAAAAAAAGCAGAAGTATTTTTAATGTAATTATCTTTCTTTTTAAAAAATAAGAACCGTAATATATATGTATAATACATCGTTGGAAAGCTAAAAATTTTAGTCAAGATATTATCTAACACACAAGGTTGTAAAATGTAATGGATAGTAATAAAAAGGGGATGAAATTAACTGATAGTTTTGTATAATTATATAATAGATTATATAATAAAACACGTGTTTTTATTGAAAATCAATTTAATTAATTCTTCAAACTTATTTCATCTTTAACAGCATCTAAAAAATCTTAAATTGATTATAATACAGGAGGTGAGTAAGGTAATGTGTTTTGCGTACCAGATTTTTATTGAAATAATAGACCAACGATAGTAATTATATGCCAGATCTAGCCTAGATACTTATTGTAGTAAGTGAATTACTAAAATATAGAAATACGATATAGGTAACCACGAAACACTATTTACCGCATTTAATTTAAGGAATCTATGAAATGCCTAAGTAATCCTTGTTACGAGTAATGGCTTTACAAATAGCTTTTAATACGATAATTTGATACAATTTTCCAATGACAAGTCGCAGACACCTAGGGGTCTACGGACCACTTGTTGGGAATCACTGTACTAGAAAATGATCCGAATAATTTAATATAAATTCCTTCCTTATCAAGAATAAATATTTTGATAATATTACCCAAAACAACGTCGAGGTACTAAATATTATCATTTTCCCGACCCTTCTTTAGTTTCAAACTTTTATTAATAACTAATCATAAAGTAATAATCGATATTAAATTTTCTAACACATGAATTAAGGTATAATCTTACTGAAGTCACTTATGCCATACCATGTTCCGTAATCGAAGTGAAAATATACTAATTACTAAATTTCGTGAAAATAAATTGAGATCTTTCAACGGCCTTTCTTTTGATCTTTAAATCCTCCAAATGGTCGATGCTAGATAAAAATATGTAATAGTAAAAATATATGAACTACCAAGACAAAATTCCAAAAGCTAACCTCTAAAGTTCAAAGTGATTTTTTGTCCTAATTTAAATTTAAATGGTCTGGATAAACAAAAACATAAGACGCATAAACAATAACTATCACGGCGCTACAACTCGGTGACGAGTCTTGGCCTCCTCCACCAACTTCTTCCTGTTCATGCTCTGTGCGGCCATCATCCAGTTTCCGAGGATTAATCTCTTGAATTCTTCGCCAAACCGTCTGACCATCTCAGTTTTGGTCCCCCTCTTCTTCTCGTGCCGTAGAGAGGATCTTCTTAGGTATCGCTTCATCCTCCATCCTTGTCACGTGGTCAGCCCATCGAAGTTTTCCAATCTTTATCCTCAGAACGACATCTTGATCATTAAAAATTGTATAAATTTCAGCATTTGTCCGCCTTCTCCAGTTTCCATCGATCTGTACTCCTCCAAATATTCTTCGAAGAATTTTTCTCTCAAAGATTAGGAGGTCTTAAGGTTTAAACCTGATGAGCTTTGACTTTGAGCCAAAATGTTGGAATAAATAATAATAAAAAAAAATGTATTCACAGAATCCTTTACTCTGATTTTTAATCTGTTCATATATGTTACAAAAGTCAATTATTAAACAAAAAATTAATAGACTTTCAATATTTGTATCACGTTCTTCCAGATAATGATAGCACAAATTCGTTTTCATCATAGAAAAGAAATGCTGTATCCTGACCTAAATGCAAATGCATTTTAGAAGTTGATCCGTTTTATTACAAAAAAAAAAAAAAAATAAGAAAAAGAGTCTAAAAGAGAAAACATTTTGATATTCGAATAGAAACTATAACAACTAAAAACCTAGGAGAGCAATTATTTTTCGCCAATAGTTGCAGTTAAGCCGTTCTCAATGGCTGGATATAGCGGCTCAGCCTCTGAAACAATGGGCTATTGATGCACCCGAGGCTATTAGTTTAGAAAGCCTTCTTCTTCGGCTAGAATCTCCAGAGAGGTGGAGCGCGGGGTACAGAGATGAGAAGTCGATGGGAGGATAACACCTAAAGAAGTTAACAGAAACCGTTTTCAAGTCTTAAAAAAATTATTAGACGTATAATAAGTCGTTGGTAAGCGCAAATGTTTTTTTTTTTTTTTTGTAGCGTGACATCCTTTGTAGGCCCTTGGCCGAACGGTTTAATCTGCTAGAAGAATACACTCTCGTTTCTAGATATTTTATAGGATAGGATCATCACTCCCTACACCTAATTTTATGAGTAGCCACACGATGGTCTCGAATTCCCGGGGAGAAGCTAGGGTGGGCAAAATCGAATGATCGTCATAATCGGATGATCGGACTTCGATGATTTAAATAATCAAATGATTTTATAATCGAATGATCGAATGATTAATATGCATTTTAAGGACGATATACCACAATTTCCGTCTCTATGATAGCTGAGCTGGCTGAGCCTAGGTGCAAATATGCATATAATTTATGTGATGAGAAAAAAAAAAAAAAAATCTTTCGATTATCCGAGCTCCTTATAATCGAGTTAAACAATTCAGTTCGAATGACCATTCGTTTCTCCAAACCGATTAATCCGATAATCGATTAATTCGAATGATTGAAATAATCGAATGGTCCGATAATCGTCATTCGATTATTCCCACCCCTGGGAGAAGCTATTTCGGACCGATTCTTGCATCGGGAAGAGAGTCTATATTAAAAAGTGTCCTTTTTAGTGTGGTAATCCAAGTTATTAGTGAAATATTTCGATTCGTATACTTGTAAAAAGAAGAATCGAGTCAAGCATGGTGATTCTCTTCCATTTTTAATCGTATCCTAGTTACAAAATATGTCAATTGTTAAGAATCCTTTCAACGAGAATGGCGACTCTAACTGGAATAAAAAAGATATTGTAGAAATAATCGGGTAATTTTTTTATTTTATTTTTTTTTATAGTTTAATTTAGCCAACGTTTCGGCCCAAACTTGTGAAGTGAAAAAAAAATGACTGACTCCCGATTATTTCTACCTAGAATAAAATAAAAAATTAAAGCAATCCTTAAAATACGAAAATCAGTACATAGTCCTTTTCGTGCGTATAAAATAATATGCAATAAAATAAATCGAAATATAAAGTCCTTATAAGCCCATGAACTTATGTTATTTTTATTATTATAAGATGAGGGAGATTATGGTGATTCAGTGTTGCCAACGTACGTAGTACAAGTTATAATATTATATATAGTAATCAAGAATGTAAAAAAAAATAATATGTTCTAAATCGTACGTAAGCTTTGGATGTTAGGAAAAACGACTTACCAAAACGCACGAAAGTAGCTAAAATAATAGAAAGTTGTTTAAATCTACAGAAACTTATCTGCATGCTTTAGATAAACTTCTATCTATTTTTAGGAATAAATCTACTTTTAGATCATTTCATAAAAACAGATATTCCGTCTGATAACTAAATATACTTGAAAATATTACTTCTGTATTTCAACCGTCATATGAATAAAAAATAATTAAACAAATATATAGAACCATTAACATTACAAAATAGAACCATTTAATTTTTTGACCAATTCACTTTAATTCTGCGATGATAAAAAAATAAGCTGAATGTATATAAATAACATATATCTCATAACCCCAAAGTGATCATTTATACTCGTATTTGGTCAAACTGAACTTTTTTAAACGTAAATAAAAAATAAATAAATTGCAATGAAATAAACTAGCAGCAAAAAAAATACACCATACATACTTGAAATGTGTGTTAAAATTAATTTCAACAGAAAATGTTTAATGCCACAAACCTGAAACAAAAAAATAAAACAAAAAGTTAGCTAAGATAATAAAAATCGAAAGCAAATACAGATTATTTCCAATAACTCATGGTACCCATAAAATGTATCCAATATAAATATCTTAACTAATTAAACATTAAAGACAGTATAATGATTTTGTTTTTTTAGAAGATTTATAGAAAAAAATAATTGTAATTTAAAATGGAAATAGAAAGAGGCGACAAAGCTTTTATGGACTCATCAGCAGACTCCTACAGACTAGACTCACTAACAGAATCCTCAGATACATCCAGCTGCTCAAGATCAATACACGCTAGATGACACAAGCCAAAATTGATCTGAAAAGACTTCAGATTGACTTCGTGGACGTAATGGGCAAAGGCGTCTATAGACACAAAGTGTACAAATGGAAGTGATGTCAGAGAAAACAAAACCTAAAGCCCAAAGTGGTCTGAAGAAAGGAAGAGAGCCTCCAGTGAACGAATCAAGGAGCACTGGAAGAACAGGAAGAATAAGTAGTCATAATTGTTTCGCATGGTCTGCTAGAAGGCCTGTAACGTGTGTAATAATTTAAAAATATTTCTAAAAACCTATTATTATCTGGTATAGTCAGCGATTAATAACTTGATTAATTAATAATCATGTCCATTTGTATGTACTTTTTATTTCTACCTGTATTTAGAAAACCATACAGTCAATTAAAATCTTAACCTATTGATAGAATTACCGAAGATCATTATAAGAGCACGTGACTAAAAAAAAACTATATAAAATACTGCTGACAGCAGAATTTTTTATTTTTATTTTATAAATCTAATGATTTGGGACTCATAAATCATAGGGTTTTGAAAGATCATCAGCAAATCATGGGATTTCGGATAAAGAAATGACATAAACAATTTAATGATTGAGTTAATGTTGACCGTTGATATGATATGATGAAGAACTTGTGTTGAGAAAAAATAAAAGAACACATTTATATTTATAATATAGGCTTATTTTTATGGTGTGCCGACATTTCGGCTTACATTGTAGGACTTCAACGGGATAAAGAAAAACGAGATAACAACTAATAATATCAAAAGAAAATATAATATTAAGTACAATAATAATATAGCAATATGGATACAAACTGTAGTATAAAAAAAAAAAAACTGTACCACTACAACCCATGAAGGGTCTTTGCCTCAGTACATATAGAGGTTCGTACTGTTTCTAGTCCAACGGCAGTGCAATGAGGTGTCAACTGAATTAACAGAATAAATAACATTCTACCACGGTCGGCATTTGAACCCAGGACCCGGAAAACAGTAGACTAGTACTCTATCACTAGACCATGCCGCTCCCTTGTAATATAAAAAAATAATATTAATATTTTTATATTACTGTTTGTTTTCATATCTTATTATTGTAGTTAACTTAATATTATATTTCCTTAAAATTGTATTGCTTGTTATCTTGTTTTTCGTAGCCCTGGCCCAAACACGGTATTCAATAAAATGAGTTTTTCTTTTATAGTGTGTTTTTCTTGATGACCGCACCTTCAACCAACTTCTTAATCATATAAAATTTAATATTTTTATTCACTTTTACTAATACTTAATTAATATTCATAGTCATTAGTTAGATGAAAATTCAAACCGTCCAATCTAACCTACCCTGGAGTTACATTGCGTACAACAGACACGGAACCTCCTACGCAGTCTCTTCGCAATGCACTTTAACATGGAACACAATAACTCGAACTCACATCTCTAAGAGTTGATACCTGACTGAACGGAGCTCCTGGTTCGTAACAAGTAATGGCTGAAGGTAAGGTGCTCATTAGGCGAAGCGATTGGCATTCATCTTGCGGCTTCCCAGCCTTCGTTTGCTCCTTTTCATCCGACCAGTCACTGCTTCGCCCAGACAAACAAACTGCCAATTAAGGAGATTAAAATTGTCGGTAGGTGTTTGTTGACAAATATTCCTTATTCAATTCTAGTGAGTTCGTCGTACATGGTAGTGTTCAGAACATTCGACACACTGATATGACCATTTTCGTGGTATAGGTTTTTCTTTCTTGCACAAAACATGCATAGACCATCCTTATCTGTTCAGTTGAATAGTGGTTATTGAATACCGTTGTTGGTGTTACTAATGTTTTAGAGATTTAAGTATCAGAATTTAAATATAGGACTAAACGAAAAAAAAAAAATGTTGGGTGGAGCTATTGTATAATATACGAGAACCATTTGTAGTATCTTTTTTTTTCTCTCGAATTCCTAGGTATCGCTGGCATATGTGGGCGGAACTTTAGTTTATCGAGGAGGATTCAGGGTTAAGGAAGAAACTATAGAGAGGCTTCTACAATATAGGGAACTCCAATACCCAAGGTAGTATTTATTTAATTTGCTTTCTATCTTTCTGCTGTACTATGCACCATAATAGTAGATAGTATTCAATAATTTTATTTTTATTTTTTCAAAAGTATTCATTTATGATATTTCAACTTTATTATTTATAGAACTTCTTTTTGTTCAATGGTTACAGTATTTTTATCAAACATACAGAATTATACACCATCACATCTACTCGTAACAGGTATAATTGGAGGGGCATGCATGTGGATCTGTGTTTACTTATATTTTAATTTTAACAAATTTTTTTTTTTTTTATATATACAGATATTGATTTTGGGTGCTGAGTGTTTTGATATTGTTTTTATTTATGATAGTGTGATTTTTTTAGTATGTAGTTGTTTAACGTATATATAATTTGTTGTTGTTTTTTTTTTTAATTTAATGTTCGATGTATATGTATAGATATATCTAAATATTTGAAAGAAAATGTAAAACGGTAGATAAGGAAAATAAAAAAAAAAAAAAAATAAATAAATAAAATGAAATAAAATAAGTAGGGAGAAAAAAAAAATTAAAAAGAGTGAAAAAGGAAAAAAAAAATTGTATTTATAGTTAGATAAAATATTAAGAATATTCCTGTAGGAAAGAATTGGTATGCTGTGTTATAGCAACCCAATTAAGTTGGGCAGCATCATTTTGTTTATTTATTTATGAATAAAGTGTATCTCTCTTTTATATTGTTACTAGAAGAACTAATTTCATTGTAGTATATTATTTTTATTTGTGTCGAATTGGTCTATTTTTCATTAATTCTAGGTCAGCTAAGCTAACGTTTCTCTTAAAAAACTAAATGCTAGAATAAAGTTACTGTTTATGTTTTATTTTTTTATATTTAAACTCTGTTATCAATTTCTTTATTTTTCATTTTGTCTAACAGTTATTTTCTGAAAATTGTTATTTATTAATTTTTTTTTGGATTGTATATCTATTTATCCATATGTGAATATCAGTTAATCATGTTTCCTTTTTCTGTTGGAAGAACATGTATATTTCCACTGTACAAAGATGTTATTCTTAAGGGACCCCAGTCCTAGAATAAAAATTATTTTCTATTTCATTCTATTCTATTAACTGTAATGTAAAGTTTATTATTATTGGTAAAAAATAAATATAGAAAAGATCAACTTTGGTTCCATTTGAAAAAAAAGCTATTTTGTTAGCGAATAATAAAATAGCTTTAATATCCTGGCATAATATTTAATGATAATAATTCTTTATTTATTCTGGGACGAGTCCCTTGAGAATAATATTACAGCAAATAAATAATGGGTTTAAATTTACATTAAATATTGTATATAACTACGACAGAAGTGATCCAATAACTTCATAGACAATATAATATTAGACTTAAATTTATAAATACAGTTCGTATTATAATTATAGATCCAATAATGGAGACGTTAATTTTCAAAAGGTATTAAATGACATTTTTTACGAAAATGATATTCTGACATATTTGTATTCTCACCATTTAGTTTTATCTAAATCTTCTATTTGATTTTATCTTCTATGACCTCTCAAGTCTTTTGAAAACACGATTTAAAAAAGAATTTTTTTTTCTAAAGGTACTTACGCATTTAGTTCCGATCCAAATCCTACTAAAACATTTCATCCCATAACTTGAATATCGTTCTATTAAGCTGGGAAAAAAGCAATTCTAGATTTTAAATGCAAAAAGAATCGATACGTTGGTTTAATAATATAGAAATAAGAGAGTTTTACGTTGATTATAAAATTTCCTACAATAGATATAGTACCTTTTGGAAATAAATGTCTCATTTGTTCTGTAGTAAAAAAAGTTCAAAAAATGGTTCCCTGAACCGTGAACTTTAGATGATAGAGAGGAGATTAAAAGCATATAAAAATTAAATGGTGCAGAAGATTAGTTCACTCATTATAAGTGTGATTCTTATAAGTCAGTATAAATTATATTCATTTGGGAAGAAGGTAGTTTTTGGAAATGAGAACGGTTTTTGGAAGGTAGTAAAAAGTAAGGGAGTTTAAAAAACGTTTTGAATTCTTGTCAGGAATAAAATAGCATTGAATAGTGATTACCAATTTATTTTAATTAATAAAAATAAAATATTTATTAATAATTGTAAGATCGAATTCTCTTCGCTTAGGCGAAATTATTTTAAATACTAATAAATGAGTAATCGTTTAGTAAAATGAATTATGAGTAATGGTATTAGTAAGTGTTTAGTACTAGCAGTATTTTAAATCAGGCATTAAGATTGTTTTTATTTTTTTATTGAGTGCTAGAAAAACAAATCGTGAATTATCTATCATATAGTATAATAATATTCATAAACCTATCAATATCAATTGGTTGAAATAGTATGGGAATAAAAATACATAAGATGAAAAAAATAAAACTTGAACTTTGTCTGGTTCCATTACTCGGAAAAAACGATAGACCAGTAAGAAATATATATATATATATATATATATATATATATATATATATATATATATATATATATATATATATATATATAAACTCCAAGAATCGCAATTGCTTTATCTATTGATACTATACAATTAGCATTACAAGGATAATTCATATTGAGGAAAATTTACTAGTTGGTTTAATAATATGGATTTAAAATCCCATAAATGGACTTCAGGGAAATATACAAAACAAAATAACGAGCTTCTCGTTTCAAATGCAAATTGCACGAAAGCGTGATCGTCTTTGAACCACAAATAGAAGTAACGATAGTGTGCATCAATGACAAAGGAATCACGAATTAAATATACAAAAATAAACATCCTTACAGTAGGGAATACATTTTTTTTTTTGGGTAAGGTTCGAAAAAGTAACCCAGTAACAGAACACGATGTTCTAAATAATAAATTGTAAAAATATAAAATAATAAAACTTTAAAAGGTAAGTTTCTGATTTTGAGGACTTGAAAACATATTTTGCAAGATTAAATTTCTCGAATTTAAATACACAATCTTTACATGTATTCATTTCACTTCAAAATACCAAATTAAAAATATCAAATAATAAGATTGAGGTAAAATAACTGCTAAGATTATTGAAAAAATTAAATCTGAGCTCTTACGAACGAAAAGATTTTTTTCTGGTGCGAGCCTTTTCAAAAGATTTTCAACCATGAATAGAATATGAACCGAGTTAAATATTTATATATTCTAGCAGGTAGTTTCCCTCGTTTCAGAATTTTGTGAAACCTGTGAGGACCAGTCGACAATTCTAAATCTCTCAAGGAGCACAAAAAACCTAAATAAAATTAGAATTATATTTTTTTAACTTTCTAATCGAAGTAATATTTAAGTATAAGTATATAATATCTTAAATTGATTTAAGATATGTAGTTACATGTTGGTAAGATTGTATTTTCACTTAACCAAAAATAGAATTTATCAAAATAGCGTGAATGTGAGGCGACATTTGGTTCCGAAAATTGCTTTTTCAACAGAACATAACCTAAAATACCAAAATTTCGAAATTTTTAACTCAATATGGAGGGACTGTAGAGGTCCAAAATTGCGAAAATATGTAAAAATCACCTATATTTTGACACTAATTGACCCCTCACTACTTATATGGGTATTCTGTTTCATAACTCTAATACCTTCAAAAAACGTTCTAGGTATTATAAAACAATTAATTACGTACTACCATTCTCCACGAAACAGTGAATAAGCTCTGAGCCAATAAAAAAATAAAATAAAAGAAATTCTAGCTTAACTAAATGTAATTCAGAGATCGCTACTAGTACTGGTAGTAGTAAGTGCTACTTAAACTTTTATAAATATAATTACTCCTTTCAGCCTTAATTTTCTAAATGAACAGTTTAATTTTTATATTTTTCCAGAAATATTTTAAATTTTGTATGTGTTACTGCTATTATTCAATTTTAAATATAAATATATTTAATTTCTAAAGGAAAAATGTTTATACTTAGAAAAAATATTAATTGTTTTTTATAAGGTGTTTCTTTTAGTTTTGTGCAAATTTATGAATAATTGCACTTATAAGTCCATAATAGTTAAGACTAAAAGTAATTTAGCGGTCTGACATTTATTAAACTGTTCAAAAGTACTATATTAGGAAAAAAAAAATGAATTTGTTATTTTAACTTAACGTCCGTAAGTTTGGTCGCCAATGAAATTTAATTCCTAAATTTATCAAGTTCTACCACCAATATTTCTTATTTTTCGCTCTGCAGGAATGCTAACAACCTTAAAATCAAGCAGGTAATTAACACAAAGACAGTCCATTTTTTTTTCTCTTTATTTAATTATTCCCGTAGCTTTCAATTATCATTTTTAACAATTTTATCAATGAAAAATACAACAATTTTTATATATTAATAAAAATAAAAATAAAATATCCACTAGAAATACAGAGAAATTATAAAATAAATTTTTAAAAAAGGACTTTTGTGTAAAATCTGTAACCTTACTTAAAATCTGTATAGTGTCTGTTGTTTTTTTTAAAGCTGGAAATCGTGCATGGTAGCCCTTCAAAAATATAACTGCCACATGCTTCTAGGAGTTTTCGTGAGGAAATGAATTCTATTAATTTATTTATTTATAGTAAAAATATTCAAATTATTCATAGCACTCTTAGTACAAAGAGTCTTTGGATTTCGTTCGGTTGGCTCGATGTAAAAAAATGTTTCTACATCGTCAAATTTATGTTATGATACTTGCCATAAAAGAGAAAGCAATTAAACTTTTATAAGGCCTGGTGTAAATAACGACATGTGATAAAATAAACTGATGTGATAAAATCATGTGAATTACTAACACTGTCTAACAGCGAATGCATCAGGATAGTCCTTAAAAAGGTTAAGCATGGTAATGACAACACACGTAACCCTAACCATAAATCCTACAGGAGTAGGCTACGTAATCACCGAGACCTCTGGAATTTTTAAAAGATGCTAATTATGAGCGTTCAGTTTATGGCTTAATTGTTCTCACTAATTAGGAGAGAGCTAACAGGTCTGCCTTAGTATTGGCTATTCGTCAATGTAATGTTAGGTCGTACGGGTAATGTCTAGCTTTTCAGAAGGGACGTTTCTACAGTAAAGCTTCCTCTGCGAGAACTGGATTCCTTGTTTATTTATTTAATTATCTTAATTAAGGCAAATTAAATAACCAAATCAGTATTAATACATTAGCGTTACGTCTTATGTCTAAGTCCAAATGACCAACGCTCACAAAAAGATTTATGTGTGTGTCTGTGGTAAATCAAGCTTTTACGGTTTTAGTACTTCGTACATCGATCTTCAACTTACTCAACAACTGTAAAGCTATAAAATTAAATCTGCGATGATAGGGCAACCAACGTAAATTTTAAAACAATTCCCTTTATCTCCCAGAATCATTTTTCTCAGAGGAAAATAAGATAAAGCGTTTGGCCATGTTGCAAATAGACTAAGAAAATTGAAAAAAAACTTGATGATAAAATTATTATTTATTAGTAGACAGACAGTTTGTATAAAAATAGTGTACGTTTGCTAATTACTTATGATTTATAAATAATATTTTTTTTTTTTTTAAACGGAAAACAATTATATATGATGTAAACAATTCAGGTTATCTTATCTAGGTGAATTAAAGTATAAAAAGATCTGTACTATTTCGAAGTTATAAATAAAATATGTTGAGACATTTTAATTCGCACATTCCTCGATGGTGTGAGTGAACAACCGTTTATGAGTTTTTGGGAAAAAAATTTAAGAAATAGATTAAAACAAGATCAATATTGTGATATGGGATATTTACAGATGATAAAAAAAAAGAATTAAAAAAAAAGTATATAACAGGATTAAGTATAAGCATATTCTTATCATTATAGCATTATGTGATTTCTTGGAGGAACAATTATACTTGTTTAAATCAGTAACTTTTAAAAATTATAAAACATAAAAAAAATACTTCAACTATTACAAATACTACATACAAAAACTATCCGATCGTTGACAACATCAGATACAATTTTTTTTTTTTAATTTCATTTTTTACACCGATTATGGTAAACACGGGTTATTCTACAAGTTACTAATTCTAACCAGAGTGGGAAGAAATACAGATTAATTTCATGGTACAGCCAAGAAACCAATTTTAATATTTTTAATCCGTCTAGGCAGGTTCGATTTAGTATACATTGAATCGAAACTTAGGCAAATATAGACATTTCTTACGACTATATACAATATTTTATTTATTTGTATTATATCAAGAAGAAACTATAAAAGTGTGTTTTTTAGTTTATTAATTTCAATAATGAACCTTTGCAATCGACCAAAAATATTACCCATCCATCAAAATTTGAGATCTTGCCTTTCGAAATACGTAGAAATCGAAGAAAGAATAAAAGAAAATCCACCTGTCCGTCATAAAAACGTTACGAATGAAACTTTATTTGAAATGTTACCGCTATTAGATAGGAAATTAAAGTTCCTTAAGAAAAATAAATTGGTTAAAAAAATATCAGAAAAATTATTATAATTCTGAAATTAGCAGTGGTGATCGCCCATTTTCCTTTGATTTATTTATTGCTTTTCATATAAGCTAATTGCCTGTAAATAGCAATGTAAGCTTTAATACCCTAATAATTTTATTTACAAAAAATAAACCATCGTTTACTAATGGTATAATAATAAATATATCAATAAAAAATTTCTAATCGCTTTAAATAGTCAACGAAATTATGTATATGTATATGACACAAATGTAAACAATATTATATATACTTGCACTTTTGAAAAGGATCCTATGTTTCTGACGGAAGATCGCAAAGTAAATAAACCAAATTAAGAAAAAGAAGTAATTGTTAAAGACCTAACACCCAATAAATTTTAGAAAAAATATATAAATATACATATGTCATTATTAAAAACGATATCCTAGTATTTTTGAGATAATTCATTAATAGATGAAAAATAACAAAAAAAAAAAAATAGGTATAAGTTTGTTGCAGCATAGAAACATTCCTCTACAAGCCCTCAAACCTATGATAGAATTATGATTAAATTGAACCTACACAATGATGATTTTTAAATTATTTTATTAATGAATATTTACTGAGTATTACTTGTGTGAGATCTTTTCAGTAAGATAAAATTTGCAGTTTAGAGGATAAAATCCCAGTACTGAAAACGTTTTTGTAATTATAATTTGTGTAAAATAAGGCAGCTGCTTTGTGGTGACGATACGGAAGGCTGCACAAAATCGATAGCTAGCAGGTAGGTAGCAGCTCACTCATCCGTGTGCTCGTCACTACTCTCGTACTATAATGCTAAATCGGGCTGTTGGAGCGTACATCGACCACGGAGAAATGTTACTACTAAAGAAAAGGGAGAGGATAAATTACCGTTAGGATAAAAATAGACTGATGAAAGATGTAAATAAGTTTTAAAATTATCAGATTAATTATAATTCTCAGAATTTTTAGACATGAAATCAAAGATCTGAATTTCTTTATATTTCTGAAGTCTTTATGAAATATATATATATATATATATATATATATATATATATATATATATATATATATATATATATAAATTGTACAAAAAAAAAAAACCTGTACCTCTACAACCCATGAAGGGTCTTGGGCTCAGTTTAATAGAGATTTGTACAGTTTCTAGACCATCAAAAGTCAAACCAAAAAAAAATTGAAACTTGACCAATGGCGGAACCCAATGGTTTTGGGGTAATTTTCCAGAAAGACCAAATTGAAAACAGTATCTGAGCCAAAACCCGCCAAAAATAGAAACATAGAAAAAAAAATCTTGAAACTACTATTTTTTAAGTTAATTTTCTAGACAAACGCCAAAAAAAAAAAAAAAAAAAAAAAAAGTTAACTCGTCCGTCTCAATCACTTTGAGAACAGTCAATCTTTTTAAAGGGATATTTAACACAGTTCATCCATCTAAATTCTTTAGCTCAGCGATTTATTTTTCTTCGGGATAAATAATTTAGAAAAGTTTAGGAAATATATATTAATGATTAAAAGAGACATATTAATGTATATATGAAACTATCAATATAGTAAATATTGTAACTATAAGCTACACGACTGGAACAGATTTTCTAATGATAAATTTAAACATATATATATATATATATATTGTATCTATATGTATAAGGCTTAATTTAGTTTCCTTTTCTACATTGATATAAATTAAAGCAAATATACGAATTTCTTTCTCTCTGTGTCTCCATTTTTTTGGAATTTAAAAGGAGATTTTTAAAACTATATCTTTTCTATAGAAAAATATTCACACGAAGTCTGTCAAGAGAAATTTATCAAAAAAAAAAAAAATAAATAAAATTAAAATAAAGCAAATTTAAAGCCACTAAAATTAAATCAACTTCAACAAATTTATTCATTTTAAAAGAAAAATAGATATTTAAAAAATTACTTTAATAATATCTTATCCTTGAAAATTAGCAAAATAACAAGGAAATGATGAGGAAAATCAAGACATGTCAGAGAAAGCTGCACACTTTTTTTTCTTTTGTGGGATAGTCTTTGAAAAAAGTCTAATAGGTAAAAGTTGATAGGATTTTCATTGATTGTTTGAGGTAAAACCTCCAGACAACTCTCAAAGTTAGAACAAATCTGTGTTTCGTTCTATAAATATCAACGTATTTCAGAATACACCATATTGATTAACATTGATTATTATTGATATTAATATTCTAGTATCGGTAATTTTAGTTTAGAAATCAACAGATCAATGCTAGTTTCAATCCTTGAAATAAGTTAAGATAAAAAAAACTTTATATTACCTAGCTTCACAGACCTTGAGTAAAGGCAAAGGCTGAATTAAATTTACATGCAATAATCCTGATAATTTACCACGAGTGCTATTTATGTAACTCATCATGGACCAAGAAACAATTTTCTTAGTTAAACTGATTAACAACGCCAATTTACTTCAAGTTCACCAGTGCCATAAAAAAAGTCCACCAAAACCAATTAATTCTAGACTTTAACGATGAAAAATAACAATGATTTATTATTTTCAAATAAAATTATAAATGATCCAAAAAGATGTTTTAAGATTCCTTGATATTGCATTTAAATATCTATATTCCTCGCCCAACTCTGCACATACTAGGACTGACACTCGATCGAAGGATGTCATGGAGCCCACATGTCAAGATGAAATGACAGACTCTCAACCACCGACTGAAAGTTCTATACTCTCTTTTATCTAAATCATCAAATTAAAATTTATACAGAAACTGAATACATACACATACCTACCTTAAGCCAATATGGACTTACACTTCACAGATTTTTGGTTCAGCAAATAAGACTCACATACAAAAAAACCTTCCATAACGACAGCTCCTTGGTACGTAAACAACAAAATCCTACATACGGACTTACAATAAGAACAGTTGACCAAAATATAAGAAACACTCAATTCTCATTTTCACAGTAAACTTAATGGACACGACAATAGACTGATTAGCTGAAATGTCAGTCAGAAGAGGCTAAAAAGAAGCTGGATGAGAGATCTCCTTTGCTAATTTAAAGCCTAAGAAGGGGTGCTGCTGATGATTCTCCTTCCCATGCCTACCATGTCTGATCTCACATTGTCCCTGTGGTTTCAGGTAGCTTCTGAAGGTGTGAATAAAGAAAATAATGAAAAAAAAAAAATACTATCTAGAAATGCGAAACAAGTGCAATACAACGTGAGCTCATGGAAAGATAAATCTCTTTATGTAATATCTGGTTTATTAATAACTCGAGCTGGAATCTATATGGAATGTTATAATTAATCTGAGGGGAAAAAAAAAACAGGTTCCATAAAACCTTATAATCTTCCATTTTAAAACGATACGACTATAACTTCACTCTTATGACGATATATCACAAGATTTTAAGTACGAAATTTGAAGATTAGAAGACGTAATAAAGATTAAATGATAAACTTCAAAGACATCAAAAGACACTAACTTAAACATGGCGACACGGACGTGCAAGGATTTACCAGAAGGCTGAATAGCAGCTGGATAAGAGATCTTTTGTTTAAAATACTATAAAATATTCATATTTGTAATGTCAATTGAAACTGATGCCTAACACGCGATCTACCTTAAGTATGTGAATCACATCCGCTTATTTTCGCGGTAAGAGTGACAGGGATATGGGAAAAAAAAAAAAAAAAAAAAATTGGAACTTTGAAACTGTACTGATGCAATGCAACTAGTAAATAGAGTTTGGAATGAAAAAAAATGTATAAAATATATCTTTAACCAATATTTAGGGAGTATGTTGTTATCATTATGATTTGTTTGATCGATGTGTGTTGTATGTCTAATACTGTACTTTCTAATGAAATATGCTTCACAATTTTAGTTTTATTTTTAAAATTATTTGAATTGCTTATTTATGAGCACAAGCACTTGTTAAAGGAAAATCACGTCAATAATGAATATGTAAATAATGAAAACAATGTTAGGGATAGCTTAATTATCAATTTTTCTGTTCTAAAGTTAATAAATAGGATATAATATTACAGATGATTGGTTTGAATATTTTATTTAATAACAAACTGTACCATGGACTCAAAAAGGGTTTCGGGCTCAGTACATATACAGATTAGACCTGTTTCTTGGCCAAAGACTGTGTAAGAAAGTGATTAGGCCATGATCATTCTCAGCCACCTGATTTTTTCTGCAGTACCCACTTTATAGAGGCTGGATGGGCCTCAGAAGAATCTCCCTACCCTTAGGTGGTAGAAATTTTATTTAGGGTTTTTTGGAGGAATTTAGATTACAAGGATTGGATGCGAGAGGAATTCGATGGTTTAGGGCAGCGGTTCCCAACTAAATTGTTTAGCGGACCTCTTCATTCAATAATTTTAATGGCAAGGACCCATATATAAGATATATATTTAGATTTTTAGTAGGCTACAACGTATTGCATGCGAAATAGATACACCGAAACTCCATATTCCAGAAACGACCTAGTTGTGTAAATTAAATAAATAAAATTTTATGTTAAACATGGTCCTAGCATTTTTAAAGGGAGTGTTAAAACCTTGTTTATGCGGTCCTTCTAAGTAAACGTAAAATGATGGACCAGAGCCTCAGCTAAGTCAGATATTCGTTAAAAATCCTATTCTAAATAAACCTGGATAGGTAAAATTTATGACTTTTATGAATTTATGAGAAGACCCATTTTATACCAAGAATTTTTCACATTTTTACTATTTTCTCAAAAAAATGGCTCAAACTATTTTGATTAGACTCGCTATATCAATGTATAATTTAATGGGCTTCAATGTCATGTAGGTTTAATTCTGATTGAAATGGTCTGAAAGGACTTAAATGCCGATAGTTTAAATTTTCTTCCTCTAAAGTATCTTTAATTTTTTAGATTTTATAAAATGTACCATGCCATCTGATTAGCATTGCTAAAAAATGGCCAAATATGTTCTGTAATATGTGTAGCTTCTTTAATTTTTGATAACCGACTAGAGGAGAAAAGAACAAAAATATTTTTTGTGCAATTTTTGTGTTTTTGGGCATGAAAAAAGTACAATATAACGTTGGAAAGGGAAAGCTACAGATTTTAGAAAAAAATATACACAAAATTGTAAAAGTTAACGGACAGTGATGAAAAGCCGATAAAACTAACTAACTGATTGATAATAAATAATTTAATAGATTATATAATAAAAAGAGTTTCTATTGAAATTCTATGTATTTTTTTTTTTTTTTTTTTTAATTCAAACTATATTTAAAAATTCTTAAGAACAATTTAAATCGATTTTAACAACAGAGGTAAAGTCGTGTATTGCACACACCATATTTTTTATATTATCATAGTTAATCTCAGTTATTATATTATTTAAAATACAGATATTATTAACGTACACCCTACATTATAGAAACTACAATGTATCCTTATTTTCTTAAAAATGTTTCGGTTACAATTCGGTTACAAGTTCGTGAAAGATGAATATATTCATTTTTCATGCTCTGATTCTCTTCGTTTTATGACGTTATTCTCATGAATTATTTTTGTCACCGTGAGAAGTCGCATTGTATCAAGATAGCATATTGTTTGATATTTCTCGAGACGTTTTATTTTAAATGTTAAGGTCTTGAAGTTAATTTTTTTATCCCTTTCGTATGTCATCTCTAGATATTATAAGTATTACTTAGGTGAAAAATTCTTTACCAAGCTTTTAAATTTATTTTAATTGTTTAAAATATAGGAAGAATAATACAATAGGAGCAGGAGTAAATTCTGGTCGAAAATTCGCTGCAATTTGGACTGATCTATGAATTATGTCGAAGAGTTAAACTTTGCATGTTAATTCAGTTAGTGTTTAAAAATTGTTTTTGGAGTCTCAATTTCTTTATTTTGGTACTATAGAGAAAATGCAACCCTATTGACGGTACTATGCTGTTTACTTCGTTTTTATCCCTTTTTGAGCTATTATCGTTTGTATTAATTTCAATTACATATCTTATAATAATATCTTTGTTTATTTTAGCCCGGATTAAAACCTGTAATTAGGTCATTGCATTAACATCAAGTTTATACTATCTTAAAAAAATAAAATACAATTTTTTTACCACCACTTAAACAATCTCATCATTCATTACATCTATTCTACAGCTTTAAGTATAATAATATTTTAATGGAAAACCACAACTTGAAAAGAAAATTTACTTAAGAGAACACAGTAACCAACAGAGAAGCCGAATCTGTCCAGTCATTCGACTACCTGGTGTCGGCGCCAGGACAGACCGTTGGCTTTTAGCTTCTACTCAGGGAGAGGGAAAAAAAATAAAGAAAACAAATTTAAGAAACTTCAAGGAACTTACTAAGAACTGGCCAATCCTGCTTAAGCAAACTCTTGAAAGCTAAGCGTTAACACTAGGTGGTTGCTTGGTAAGTTTTACACGTATTCCGATAGGATATAGAAGATGTATTTAGTCATTTGTGTTCAAGGATTGGTTAGGTTTCATAAACTTAAAATATATAGAATTCACATGTGGTGTAGCGGCTAGCATAATGTGTAAAAAATCTTTGGTTATTCAGTCCTTCGAAGGGGAGGTAAAAAGGTGGTCCTGAAGCTGTGTGATGTCAGGTACTCGTTAAAGGTCCTAATCCTAATTAAACCAGAATAAGCAAAAATTAGGATTCCCACAGTATCATTGTCCGATTAGATACAGCAGCATAAAGTGACGTTAAATATATAAACAAGCAATCTTAAAAAACATTAATTAATTTTGTTTTTTGTGAACTAATCTCTTTCCTTCAACAACTGATTGTCTCATACAATACATACGTGTATAAAATAATTATGTATAGAATACAAATATATGGGTGTACAAATATAATTGGAACATAAATATTTTTTCTTTAATGCATAACCTTATTAGTTCATAAGGCTATACTTAGTATACTAGGATACTAATAAACTGGCACATAGGGATTTTCAGGACTCATTTTATGTTTGATAGGTATTTAATAAAGATTTTTTTCATTTAACGTGGTTATTCGGACGATACTACAGCGAAAGTCTAAAATTTGGCCTCATCAGGTTTAGTAGGAAGGGATCTTTAAATAGTACCTGATATCATGTTGGGGAACACCATATTACATCCTATACAACCACATGGCCCTCTTCCGGGTTTGAACCCGCAATTGGGCATAGAAGGCTGTTATATAAGTATTATCACCGGTGACAAAAATTGATACCCTAATACCTTTTAGTCTTCTTGCGTTAAGTCCAAGTGTACGCTGTCAAGATGTTTTGTAAAATGCGGTGATTACTTTAAGCCTGTTTAGAAATAATCCAAGAGAAAAAATTTCACGTTATTTAAACTTAATACAAGAGAAAGCTTTTAAACTAAAATTATCATAATAAAGTATAAATAAATAAATACGAATATAAATATATTTTTAAAGACAGTTTCAATCCGAACTATTATGGAATTATGGAATGCCTGTATCTAAACTATAAACCGATTGCACCACAAAAACTATAATGTTAATATCCATGTTTTACAACCCAGTTAGAGATTACTCCTAGTTTGAGATTATTCCTAGATATCAGAACGAAGCAGTTAAAGTGAACATTAGCAATAAATAGCTTCGGTATAAACTTCCAAATGATAAGAAAATGAAGATAACGATAATAAGCCGAAACCGAATTGTTATGACAAGTAAATATTATTCTATTTTCAGTTATTTAGCTGTCTCGTGTGTAAAAGAAAAGAAAATAACGACAGAGGATTTAATGTTACTGATGTAATGCGGTGATTACTTTAAGCCTGTTTAGAAATAATCCAAGGAAAAAAACTCAAACGGATGTAATACTTATGAAATATTGTTAAATATCTATGAATCATAATGGTAATAATAAAGATATCTATAAATGTATTGAAATTAATAAAGATTATTTTTATTAATAATTAATAATCATTTATAAAACAAATCTGGTGCGCGCAACACATGACTTTCCGTTGTTAAAATCAATTTAAATTTTTTTTAAAATAAATTGAAAGATACAAATAAATTGTTAACGAATTATTTATTTATTATTTATATTTTTTTTTAAATTCAATAAAAACATTGTTTTTATTAAATAATCTATTATATTTTTATCAACAACAATCAGTTAGTTTTATCGGCTTTCATCACTCTCCATTAACCTTTAAAATTCCGTATATAAGATAATATATTTTTTTTTTAATCTTTAGCTATCCAACGGTATATTATACATCTATATCCCTATTCTTGTGTTAAAAAACGCAAAAATTGCATACAAAAATATTTTAGTACTTTTCTCCTGTGGTTGTTTAACAAATTCGCTTAACTTGCATATCTACCTGTTATTTATCAATGCTAATAAGATGATGTTCCAATTTTTTTAGATCTATAAAATTAATGGTACTTTAGAGGAAGAAAATTTAAAATACAGGTATTTAAGTCCTGTAAGACTATTTTATATATAAAGTAACAAAAACTTAGATTTGAAATATAACAAGTTTCTTATCTAATATCGGGTTATAAAATAAGTTCATCGCGTTTTTAAATATTTCAATTTAACACTCTATGAAATTAAATATCCTCAATGGCAAGAATAACTATCTTTTGTTCCCAAGACACGGTTATGCCGTCCTTTGGAGGGGACGTAAAAAGGTGGTCACGAGCCTGCGCGATGTCAGGTACTCGTTAAAGATACCAACCTATCCTGATTAATACAAACTATTTATTAACTAACGTTTCCAATCACTTTTCGGGTCTTTGTGCAGGGCTTTCAGTCAAGAGTTTTAGTTACTTCTCGACTTTTCCCTGAAAGCCCGCAACGTAGATTGAAAAGTTGGATATAAAGTAGTTTTTCACTATTTTTCATATTTGTTTACTGCCACACAAACCATGTAATGCTTCTTATTCATTTCACGGTCAACTATTTAGTATTCTATTTATATTGCAGTCATAAAAGTTACTATAACAAGCTAGTAGACATTTTTTGATTCACCATTTGACCAGCAATGGTGGATATATAAACGATGTTTTTTACAATTTGAAAACAAACCATAACAATCTTTTAAGGCAATTATTCATTAATAATCATCAGTGGGTGTCACATGTGAAGATACGTTTCTAGAAGGAACGATTTTAACGTACAACGAGTGAAATTAAAACGGATTCGTTATAACAGTTAATAACCGTTCCCGTAGGATACTGTTCTGAATGTTATTACATTAAAAAGCCAATAAAAGATAACGACGATGCAATACAATAGTCGAGGAAGAGAAATATCTCGTTAGCGATCACCGTTGGAGGTATAAATACGCCTCCATGCAGAGTACTAAGGAAAGAACTAGAGAAACAGTGCTGCAATATACCACTTCGTACGTAATAAACGCGATTCAGTTCTATGATGATGTTTTTTTCTTTTGAATAGCTGCTTAAGTGGTATTTTATGAACCACATTTGACGGATCAATAACAGAGGAACACATAAAGCTTTATAGGTATGAATCACAACACTCATCATCTAAGAACCATGACATATAACAGCTTAGGGTAAATTTGAAAATATTAAACAAGTAAAGTAAAAATAAATTTCTTTTCGCTCATATCGTAAAATTTTAATATGCAACATTGAGTATCATTTAATATTTTTAAAAAAAGCCACTTTCTTGTTTAAATTTTAATATATAATTTACCCATTAATTTTATTAGCAAGCAGGACGTAAAGGAACAATTAAATATAAAAATTGTTCTTTTCAGATGAAGGAGTTAAAAAACAAATATATAAAGCATGGTATGCTATGCTGTACGAAAAATCAGTGAGAACTGTTGTTACGTTTCCGAGACCTGGGCGATAAGGCTACTAGCTGAGAGGGCTATACAGAACAGATAATTACAAAATATTACGTTCTGTATAGCATTCTCATTATTATACTAAAGTCGTTGTAATTTAATCAATCGATTTCTTTACACATCTAGTTCTTTTTTATGATTTAAATATTGACATCCTCTAGCTCAATAGTTTATAAAATATTGTATTTTATCTAATTTCAAATGTATTTCTTTAATATCTTTTTAGCCCTGATGATGATCCACAATGGGGGTAGAAACGTTGGCAGAAAATTAATAGTTGAAACTACTTAATTATTTCAATCACTGACCGCCACCTAGACTAATTCCTTCCGATAATTCTCAACGGTCAACTAATTATATCCATTAAGTTAGATAATATAGTTTTTATTTTATTTGTTTGCTATTTTCATCTTTTATGACATATTTCTGAATAATCATAATATTAGAATATTCATAAGTGCTATGAAAACTCTAGCCACTGTCATAGGTTCCAATTCCCTCATCAGATCTAATACCACGTTCTCTAATCTAATCCTAAATTATCATCCATTCGCCTTCAGTTCCTCAGTAAAAAAACCTTGGCATCACCATCGATCAAACCCTATCGTGGAAACCCCAAATTGCACAGATCTCTTGTAGAATAATACGTACCCTTAAATGTTTCCATCGCTCCCGTTATCTACTTCCACTATCCACTCGCAAGCTCCTTGTATCCTCACTTGTTTTCCCCCACTTTGACTATGGCTGTATGGTGTATGATGGCCTTTCGACTAAGCTTGAGGACAGACTGAAGTGAATCATGAACAGCTCTATAAGATTTGTCTTCAGGGCATCTAGAAGGTAACATGTTACCCACTTATACAGCGAGGTAAAGTGCCTCCTTACCTCCACCCGCATAAAATATTTCCTAGGATCATACCTTTACCATACCATTAACTCCCATCATCCACCCTATATCCATAGTCTCCTTCAATTTAAATCCTCAGTCCACTCTCTTGAAACAAGATCACGCCATTTCGACCTTTACGTTCCTACCCATAAAACTAAAACTTTTGACCGTTCCTTTATTATCCGCTCTACAACCCTCTGAAATTCACTACCTACCTCATGCTGCTTCTCTATTATGATTCGAATTCCAACTTTTCCTGTATTTCCTATCCAAAACAGACGATTAACAATTATGATATTCTAATTCTAAGTATTAAAATTTGAATGAAGAAAATAAGTAAAAAGCCTACTGTTTAAATGTATATATTGTTTACCAATTCATTTATTTTTCATTCTGTTTAACACCATCGTTTTGGGAAGATTTCATTTTTCAGTTGTATAATATATCTTATTTAAAATAATAAGTATGTTAATGTTGTCTTTTGGCCAGACATATTATTTCATATTTCAATGTACAATCTGTTATTCTTAAGAGACCCAGTCCCAGAATAATTTTTTTTTCTAATTCTATTCTAAATTAGCTTTTAAAAATAAGGTTACACTAGTACATGTATGAAACCATAATGTCATATATCTAACGCTTTCCCCTCCTAACCGCACTACCACATTTCTATTACCAGCGCGACAACCCCGATTTGATTAACAAATGCACTAGAAATGAACATCTTTTGTCAGAGAAGACCCGTAGACTGACGGCGGCTAAAGTTCTAAAATGTCAAGAGGAAATACCAACAACCGTTCAACCTCGTTCCACCCTTTGTGTCAACCCATAACAGCACACCGCCTCAACGGTATCAAGTACTGCACTCTCTCACAATAGGAAGCCGTATTGACAACATGCCGGAGGTTATAGGATATAGGACCTAATAGCTGGATTCTGTTTTGAGGGAAAATATGTGTATTTAAATTTATAAAAATCTGGTGGGGGCACTAAACGGCTTTCATTTACCTCGGTTGTTAAAATCAATTGTACGAAATATAAGAAGGATTAATTTATGGATTAAAGGATATGAAAAAAGAAAAAAAAACATATATTCAGTTTCGTACGAAAAATATGTTCTAGATTGAATAATATCTCTCTATACATAAAATTATAACGCGATTCTTGGTTCCCGCAAAATCCTCAAAAACCACGAGACGGATTTTGATACTGTTATACTATAATTTTTTCCTGAAGGTTGAAAGTAAAATACATTACAACAAATATTTTCTTGAGATTGGAAAAGTAAATTTTAGGTCATCAAGGCATCAAAAAATCCTGAAATATGAGTATTATACGAAGGTATAATATACAGTTTGAAAGAGCTGTACAAATGAATAGTAAGTTTTTATAAGCGCATAAGCTTATAAAAATATGTTGTTTTACTGTTTTGATGAGGGAAGTTATGGTTATGCAGAGGTGCGTACAGGTTAAATTCATCCAAAAAGTGTGAAAGATTTTAGAAAAAATTACCTCGATTGTTAAAATCAATTTAAGAATTTTCAAATAAATTTAGAGATAATAATAAATTGTGAAAGAATTTTTCAGAAACAATTCTTTATTGAGTAATATTACAATCAGTCCAATTTATTAAAGAATTAATCAAAATGAATTTCAATAAAAATATATGTTTTAATGAATAATTTATTATATTTGTATCTACAACAATCAGTTAGTTTTATCGGATTTTCATCACTTTCCATTAACTTTTACAATTCAGTGTATTAGATAATGTGTTGTGTTTAAAAACACACTATGTCTAGTGTTTACAAACACAAATTGTATAAAAAAATTATTTTGCACTTTTCTTCTTTAGTTGTTTATCAAATTCGTTCAACTATTTTTGTATCCGTTCTTTACCGATGCTAATAAGATGATGTGCCAATTTTTCTTTTAAATTTACAAAATTAAATGTACATTAGAGGAAGAAAATTTAAAATATCGGCAGTATATTATATTTGTATCAACAACAATCAGTTAGTTATATCGGTTTTTCATCACTCTCCATTAGCCTTTAAAATTTCGTATATTAGATACTATTTTTTTTTTTAAATCTTCAGCGATCCAACGGTATATTATACATCTATATTACTATTCTTGTGTTAAAAAACGCAAAAATTGCATACAAAAATATGTTTGTACTTTTCTCCTTTGGTTGTCTATCAAATTAGCTCAACTTGCATGAGTTTCATGAGTGCATGATGTTCCAATTTTTTTTAGATCTGTAAAATTAAAGGTACTTTAGAGGAAGAAAATTTAAAATACAGTTATTTAAGCCCTGTTCTATTCGACTATTCGATCACAATGAAACCTACATGATATTAAAGCCCATTAAATTTTATCCGGATATAACGAGTTTAAACAAGATTGTTAGAGCCGTTTTTTGAGAAAATATTAAAACTGAAAAATGCTTGGTATAAAGTGGCTCTTCTCGTAAGCCAATTTCGATGAAAAAAGTTGCTGTAACATTTCGGGCGTATAGTTGTCTTTAATATAAAATTACAGATTTATACGACATTTTAAATTAAGCGCTAGACTTACCAAACCTGTACACACTCACACACACAATTATAATTAGTCAATTCTAAATAAAACAAATACAGATTATATCCACATTTGCTGAAGCCTATGTTATTGCAGATAAGTCACCAAATCCATAGGTTTATTCCCTACCATCGTAGAATGATATACTACGATTCAATTCAGATTTATAATTGGATTAAAGTAATAACTCGTAAGGAATCAAAGAGGACTAGTAAACAACTTCAAAGCAGTGCATATAGATTAGATAGTAAACTATTTTTTTCGGATACAGTCTTCCTCAAGTAATTCATTAATATATCACTTTAAGTTTATGTAATTCACAAATTCCAGCGAGCAAGCAAAAAAAGAACTGTAAGATGTGATTTGCCAAATAACGAGGCAAATAAACGGGTTAATTTAACACGTATGGTTTTGGGTTTCAGGATTTATTTTCAAACTCTAACTATACTAATAATAATCATGTTTTAATTTCTAGCATTTATTTTAATTATATAATCTGAAGTACGTATGCATTTAAAATTTAAGGTTATTATTTTTAACAATCATGACCTAAGAAAGTATAATTGATAAGAGGTTGATAAAGAGGTAGATAAGAACATAAAAAAAATCCAATGGAATTATTTAGTAAAAACATTTTATAAACTAATATTATAATTATCATCACACAAATAATTTTGTGATCGAAAGTCCAGGGATGGAAACCTGTTCAGCATTCAAGCTATTAAAGAGATAAAGAGTTCTTTGAAAATGCAAGACCTTGGCCTAATATTTTTGAAATAATTAAGAACAATATTGGCAGGTCGCCTGTATGTTATTAAAACAAATAATTTATTTATTTACAGCACGAGAACCGATAATAATGTAAATATCATTTATTTATTTTCTAAGAATTCATGACATTCTTTAACAAGGACAAATGTTAACTAAGATCCCATCGGAATCAGTTATAATGCTGGGATAATCATATACCTGTTGAATGACTAACTTTTCATGCTCATATATATATATTTTTTTTTTTTAATAGGCGTATATTACTACTTCTAATTGCAATTTTTATTATTGCAACTTAGATAAACCATAATTATTGATGTAACTATAAAAATGTAAAAGTCAATGCAATAAATAACTTTATTAAAGTGACAATTATTTGATGTGACTTTGATTCCAATTACGGTTATTTATAATGAAACATTTGATTAGTAATAATGACGAAAATAACGAATAAATTGAAACAAAAGACCCTCAACAAAAGTCTTAATTCAATATTTTAAAACTTTTTAAATTGAAATTGGAATAAGAACTAAATAAATACACATAATTACTCAAACCCATATCCCATATTCATATCAAACTGGCATATCCTTCACAGATACGAGTAGCAACAAGACTCACTTAAAAAACACCTAATTTTTCAGGCCAAAATATTACGACAAATGCCTTTTCCATTACTTTTGCACATATGTTTATTATCCTTGTAATATGGACAGGTGCAATAATATTCATAAAAATCATGTACGGGCAACACACGACTTTCACTTACCTCTGTTTTTAGAATCAATTAAAGAATTTTCAAAACAGTTAGAGATGAATATGAGTGAAACCATTAAATAATTTATTAAATGGAATTTCTATAGAAACATGTGTTTTATTAAAAAATCTAATATATTATTACCTAAAATAATCACTTAGTTTTATCGGCTTTTCATCACTCTCTACTAACTTTTAAAAGCTTGTGTATGAGATAATATTTTTTTCTAAAATCTCAAGCTTTCCAACGGTATATCATACATGTTCTTATGTTCAAAAACATAAAATTGCATACAAAATAAATTTTTTCAGTTTTCCCTTTAGTTGGGTATCGCATTCATTCAATTTATATATTTACTTGTTTTTTTATCAGTGGTAACAAGATAATATAGTTATTTTTATAGAATCGACAAAATTAAAGGTACTTTAGAGAAAGAAAATTTAAAATTTCGGCATTTAAGCCCTGTCAAACCATTTTAATCCAAATGAAACCTAAATTATATTAAAGCCCATTAAATTTTACATCGATATAACGAGTTTAAACAAAATCGTCGGAACCGTTTTCGAGAAAATCGAAAAAATTTGCAAAATGCATAGTATAAAGTAGCTCTTTTAGTAAGCCGATTTTTATGAAAAAGATTTTGTAACGTCTCGGGCCTATAGTTGTCTTAATTATGAAATTTCAGTTTCATAGGACTTACCGTTACTATATATAGTAAGTGAAAGTAAAAATCAATTAAATTTTGCTTATTAATCCCTTAATATTAAAAAAAAAATCAATAGTGTAACAATAATTTATTTTTAATATTTCAACAAATATCTTCTCATAATATGAGTATTGTTAGGAGTAAGTTCAGAACTATAGTTAATTTTCAGTATGAAGGAACATTATTCAGAAAATGTTTAGGAAGATAAGAAAATCATATTTTAGATTTTCTTATGTTTCGGTTTCAATATATTTACTATAATTATTAGTCATACGAAATTGTTCTATTGTATTTACCCATTACAACGTTTCGGCCAATTTTACCTAATTCTGGCTACTCTTCTTATAGTCATATACATACATATAATTTTTTACGTGTGAGTATACTCTTCGTAACCGTATTCCAACATTGGACAAGACTTTGGAAATAACTGAACCATAACATTCTCTTTTTTTTATTGAGTTTAAGGTTTTTTTTTTTTTTTTTTTTTTTTTTTTTTTTTTTTTTTTTTTTTTTTTTTTTTTTTGTATACAATACTAATAGATTCAGCCATCATTCTCTTACCTTCGCTCTTGATTCGTAGATGCAAAGGAACAACATCTAAGGTGAGTGGAGAAGCGGCACCTAAGGCAAGATATCTACGACTGACTACTCGGATTTTAATATTACCACTGTTAATCAATAATCTTCGAAGATATAGGATTCTGAAAGGTAGAAATCTTATCTATCGGACTATATCCCTTAGTGGAATAAAAATCTGTCCATGTCTTGCCTGATTGACAGCAAGATTTTCCTTTTATAGTTGACTCAACTTCTTAAAAAAAATAATTAAAAGAAAAAGAAATATTTCTGTATATTGTCTTGTATATGATTTTTTAGTAAAAAACACAAGGTCAGACAATAATATACTGTCTACTATCTCATCTTATAAACGACAAATAATATGACATACGAAGCCGAGACTTATCAGCACCACTAAAAAAGCCTGTTTGGATTCACACAGCCAAAACACAGAGGCTAAGCAAAACAAGTCCACGAAAACAAAATACAAACATTTCAGCAGGAATTCTACAAACAATTTTTAAGACAACTTGTTTTATTTAAAAACTTAGCATAGAAAACGTATAATGCACACAGCTAAAGTTCTTAAGATTAATACACCAAAATTTTAACCTTTCAAAACCAATCCAGTCAACCCATTCTCCATCGACGTCATCATCCATGTTTTTCCGTTAATCAAGTAAAAAAAAAAAAAAGGCAGCCATCGGGACTGTTGATAGAAATGAGAACTTTCTTTTCAAATTCTCGATTTGCGCTGGAATTTTGTTGGAAAGAAGAGTACGTTCGTTAAAGTAGATTATGTTGAGAATGCATTTTTTTTTCTATTATTGTTATATTTTATCGTAAAACATCATCACCTTATAGAGATATATGATCTTGAAGCATGTCGTCGTAATCTGAATGTGACTGGAGACTGGATGAGTTGGTAAGTTGGGTATACATGGCACATTTTTTTTAAGTATCTGCCATTTGTAGGAAGAAAATTCAGACATTTAGGAATAAGCTGTTGAGAAACTGAGAGATACCAAGTAAACAAGGGGGCGGGGTAGCTGAGCGGGTTAGCGCGCGTTGCCTAGCAACACAGAGGACCGATTAATTTGAAACCCAAAAAATTACGAGTTCGAGACTCGGTGCTGTGGGGACTTTTATCCAAGTAAACAAAAAATATATGTTTTAATTAGTAATAAAATATACATTGTGCTAATTGAAATCTATATTATTAAAAAAAAAATTCACGTTAGGAAGAAGTGCCGCTGGGTACTGACCTCCCTCATTCCTGACATGCCATCTCTTACAATATATATACAGCGCATCTGCTTATTGTCGCGGAAAAGTGACAGGTGTAGATTATAATAAATAAAGTTTAAAAAAAATAAAATAATAATATTATTAAAATGAATTTAATTTTCAAATGTCGTATTTCTATGCATATATGATCAAGATATTTTTTTCGATTTTGGTTGATAGCAATTTAAATATTGACAATAAAATTGTCATGATTTTGCTTCGTATGTTTAAATGTTTTCATGCAATGTAATATTTTAATAACACTTACAAATATCGATATTTTAGAGTCAAGGGAATTAAGATATTCATTGTATTAACTTTATATACAGTAAGAGGTAAGTTCTTAGATATAATTTATCTACCATGTCTTTACTCATTCATTTGTAACTAAATTTAATTCAATTAAATACTGAAATAAAGTTTTATAAATATCAATATTTGTGTGCCGAAATTACACCTATATCGATAAATTTCACGGAAATTGATATCTTTATTCCATCTCTAATAGAGAGAGGTCAACACAGAGCGCATGCGCCAGTCAACAGTATGTTGCTGATGTTACCATGGTTACGAAATCCAAGCTTTTACCCCTGCCAATTATGTATACCACAGATGACATATTAGTTAGTAGGTTAAGAACAGCTTTGATACTGATAAGTGAGTTCCTGTTAAAGAGTTTGAAATAAGGTGTTATACTGTGTTATAGTTCTGTTTTATTTCGTTGTGTTCGTGTTATTTCCTTTTTACTATGTTCTTATTGTTATTTTTCCATTAGTTTCCGTTTTTACCAAATTTGTTTTTTAGATTTAAGTGGAACGTGTCAGGTTAGGTTGAGCCTACTGGCTTTGCCTCCTTTATTTAGAGGCAGCAGTTATTCACTGACAGGTAAGACTGTACTTAAAGTTCATTACAGTGCTATTTAAAGACGAAGTTCTACTTAGAAAAAATTGATAACGTTGGTTAGGTTATAGAGGTTACTCACACTTATTATCAGATATAAGCTGTGGAAAAGCCATGGTAACTAATCACGGTGTTACAATGGAAGAAGAGGTTGCTACTGAAGATAATAATGTAACAACCAAACCAGGGAAACCCCCGTCAGCTAAAAGACCTAGGTGCAAAACGTCGGATAATGAGGAAGAACTTGAAGAAGATAACTTTAAGGACAAAATGCTACAAGAGGCAAGATCCATTCAAAGTAATCTTAAAACTTTCTTATTAGGGTTGGATAAAAAGATTACAAACAAGACTAGAGAACACATAAACGTAACGGTGGAACGTCTTATTAGCATTTTAGAGGCTATGAGCTCTAGAAGCAAAGATACCGATGAATGCAAAGGGCTCTCAGTGGCGGTTCTAGTCAAACAGGTAGTGAAAGAAACACTAGAGTCTACTAGCATTATTAATGTACTTACGGAAAAAATAATGCAAAAATCGTTTCCTTTAGTAAGTCAAGAAATACCAAGTGTGGAAACATCAACACAATACCCTCCACTGATCAAGGCTGGAACCTCTAAGGAATCTCATCAACCAGCTGAAATCGAGAAATTCAGTATTGTAAAGAACAAACGAAACCGGAAGAAAGCTAAGTCCAAGCAAGAAAGAAGAATACAGAATCAAGACGGTTTGGAAGAAAATAAACATGATACTCCTGAACCTGAAAAACCTGTAACAGCACAAAAACCTAAAACGTTAGCAGATATTGTTAAGAATCTGCCACTAAAGCCAAAAAGCACTCCACAACCCACTTACCTGACAATTAGTGGGTCGGGAAAAAGTCCTACGGATATCATCCAAGGACTCCCTTCCCTGAAAGAAATAGGTGTGAACGCTTCTATTGTGAGAAAAACGAAAGCAGGCTCAGTGTTGGTTCGTCTTGAGGACAGCTCTCAAGTCACAAAAGTAATTGGCTGGAAAGGGCTCCGAGATAGCGGTCTACATGGCAGGCTGGCCTTGAGGAGAAAACCAAAGATGGAAGTGAGGGGTGTGCCTCTGACATGGAATTCTGCCGATGTGGCGAGGTTTCTGTGGGAAAGAATACCCGAGAAGTCGGTTCCCACTCCGTTAGTTTCCGACGATCTCCGGCCACTTTTCTCCTCGGTAGCTAAAAACGGATTAACGAAAAATTGGGTGTTAGAGGTACACCCAATGGTTAGGTTCCAGTTGTTGGAGTTGGGAACCTTGGTAGAAGAATGGTGGTGCTTGTCGTTTAAAGACTACCTTGATGCTGCTCGTTGCACCAAGTGTCAGGGCTATGAGCATACCAAGGCCACATGCACAGCAGCTGCTGAAGTTTGTATCTGGTGCGCAGAGAGTGGTCATTTAATGAAAGTGTGTCCAAAGAAAAATGCCAAGGTTGAACCGATTTGTATCAACTGTTTGCGGGAGAAGGTCCAAGCGAAGCACAAATCAGGGAGTCGAGAGTGCCCTGTGCATTTGAAGTGGTGCAAAGAAATGGCAAACAGGACTTATTATGAATAAGATTAAGGTTCTCCAACTGAACATGGGCCGCCGGAGAGTTGTAGCTGATGAGCTTCGTGCTCTTTCACAACGCTACGACATTATGGCGGTCCAGGAACCGACCTGCCGTGGGAACATGGTCACAGGATTTGGCCTTACGTCGAGAGTTATAGCTCTAAGCAGTGGAGAGAGGAGGCCTAGGTCTGCGATTGTGATTAACAATCCAAACCTCGACGTAATGGATCTGAGGCAATTCTCTAAGGCAGATTGTGTTGCATGCTACATCAGGTATGGTAACATCTCATTTACGCTGGTTTCAGCATATCTGGCAAACCCAGGCAACATTGAAGATGACATATCTGCCCTGGAGGAGATCACAACAAGCACGAGAAATGTGATCATTTGCTCAGATACCAATTCCTGGAACACGGTCTGGGGATCCAATCGTACAGATAGAAGGGGTGCTAAATTCGGAGAGTTTCTCGCGAGAAGCCAGCTTGTCGTGGTGAACGAAGCCGCTTCCATCCCTACGTTCTCCGGCGGGATGGGTGAGAGTTGGATTGACGTGACGCTGGCATCTCCGACGCTCGTAGGACACGTTTTCGATTGGGCCCTCAGATCTGAAACGAGTTCAGACCACAAAGCTCTAGTATTTGACATAGTTCAGGATGAAGAGCGTTCCCACGGTGTTAAAAACGGTTATGTAACACGTATAAGCAACTGGAATGCTTTCCGATCGACGCTGGAGGGAAATATTGTTGATGAAGATTGGGAAGAAGGATATTTTGAAACCGAAGAAGACCTGGATCTCAGAGTGTCCAGAATTACTAATCTTATTCGCGACACAGCAGAGAATTCCCTCCAGCATCGGAAAGTGAGAGCTCGACCTGTCCCATGGTGGACGCCGGCCTTAACCACCATGAAGAGAGAACTCAACAAGGCTCGGCGATCGTATCAGAAGTGTAGGTGTGACGAGAGGCGCATCTTACTTCGTAACGAGTATAAGTCTAAAGCCAAGGCATACCGAAACGAGGTGCGTTCACGCAAGCGACGTTCTTGGGATGAGTTCGTCTCCAATGAGTCCGAGAAGCATCCTTGGGGCATCCCATATAAAGTGGCTATGGGCAAGTTGACCCCTCCTCATGCTGTTGCAGCCCTAAAACATGGAGATAATCAGGCCGCAACTCTTGAAGAAGCGGCAAATATCTTCATAGAGGCTACTTACCCCAGAGACGATAGTTCTGAAGATAATGTAGAGGATAACTTCGTGAGACGCACAACGGTATGCCCACCTGGCACGGACTTATACCCTCCATGGGACATATATGATCTGCGTATTGCCGTGGATAAGCAGAAAGCTGGGCGTGCTCCAGGACTTAATGCTATAGACGCGGCGATTTTGAAAAACAGTTTCCCCTATATAGAAGATAAGCTGCTAAATCTTTTCAACGACTGCCTTGATAGGGGATATTTTCCGAAAAAATGGAAGATCGCCGATCTGAGACTCCTCTACAAGGGAGGGGGTAGGGATAAGCAGGTCCCTAAGTCCTATAGACCCATATGCCTCCTCCCGTTAATGAGCAAGGTTCTGGAGCATCTGATTTTAAGCAGCTTACGACCAGTTCTTGCAAGAGCAAGCCATCCGCGACAATACGGATCAACCAAAGGAAAGGGAACCGCAGATGCCCTCCTTCAAGTTCGTACAGACGCAGCAGTAAAAACGGAGCGATGTCATGTTACTGCTCTTTGACATATCCCCCGCTTTTGATAGCGTCTGGTGGCCGTTGGTGCTTCAGCAGCTGCATAAGTATGAAGCTCCCAGTAACTTATACGCTCTCGTAAATAGCTACCTCCAAGACAGGTTTGTAAAGGTTCGGGGATGTTACTATGAGACTGAAGTTTCTATAGAGAGGGGATGTCCTCAAGGATCCGTCCTCGGCCCAGCTCTATGGAAGCTAATATTTGATGAGTTGCTGGGAGTGCTTGAGGAGGAACAGTTCTCTGCTACTGCATACGTTGATGACCTGGCGGTTGTAGTGGCATCTAACAGCAGAGCTGGGATAAAAGCGGAAGCTGAAAGGTGCGCCAACCTGGTAGGAAGGTGGTGTCGTATGAAAAAATTGAAAATGGCCGCAGCTAAAACTCAGACCATCCTGCTAAGAGGAAAAACGGATAGGGCACACCCTATAAACCTCTGCATTGAGGGGAAGAGAATACGTCCAAGTGAAGTGGTCACCTACTTAGGGATACGATTTGGCAAAGGATTCAACATGGCCCCTCACTTGGACTACTTAAGCGATAGGGTTGCCTTAGCTTTCAACGGTCTGAGTAGACTAGGGGGCGCTTTCTGGGGTCTTAGATACCCAGCAACAATGACCATTTATAACGGCATGGTGCTGGGTATTCTGAGATACGCGTCCCCCGCCTGGTTCAAGAACATCACACAACGGCAGAAGCGTAGGTTGGCGACCATTCAGCGAACGGCTTTACTACGAGTAACAAAGGCTTACCGTACTGTATCCCATGAGGCGGTTCAAATTCTTGCAGGAGGAGTACCTCTCGACCTCCTCCTGCGTGAAGATTCATTTAAAGATGCCTACAAGAGGTACGGCTCAGCAGGTCTCCCGACGAATATCCAAATGAGGATTGCGGAGGACCCAAGGAAATGGAAGAGTGCAATCCGGGAACATACCATTGATGAGTGGGACCGGCGGTGGGTGACAACCTCAAAAGGTGCTACCTTGAAGAAATTCTTCCCCACGGTCCGGTCACGATTGAAAGCCAAATGGATTGTTCCGGATTACTGGGTCTCGCAATTCCTCACTGGGCACGGGGCTTTCCGAAGTAAGCTGCACAGTTTCGGAAAAGACGTAGATCCCCTCCTGTGCCCTCGTTGTGGAATCCCGGAGACTGCTGAGCACATCATTGTGGAATGTTCCGCGTTTGAGGCACTAAGGGCCAAACTATTGAGGGAATGTGGCCTCTGGGTCCTCTCGGTGAGCGATTTCCCTCAGCTGGTGTCCGAACAAAATTATAAACAATTTATATCATTTATTCACGGGTGGAAAACATTAGTAGGCCCAGCAGCTTTTAACGTAGGTGGAACTGGACGAGATCGAGGAAGACCACCTCCGAGAGAAGAAGCAGGAGCTGAAGGGATAGTCATCGAGGAGAGACCAGATTAAAAAGCTGGGAAGAGAAGAGAACAGAAACTCAAGATTACTACTGGTAGCATCTCACTCATGGCTACCGACGCCCGTATTGCCATATGGCAAGGCAGGGAGACCTAAATAAATAAATAAATGTATACCACAGATTATTCCTAATCTCAATTGGTAAAAATAGCAACGTTTGTAATTTTATATTTGTTACTTTATTTAATTTTGTTACACTTTTTTAAATTCTTTTTTTCTAGTATATTCTGTAATTATTATGTGTCAACTTAATATTAATCGTAATTCATGTACCCTCCAACATAAATTATATTTCAGTAATAACTGTAATTTAAAAATTGGATAACAAACAGCCATTTATCAGCTACTAAATTAATAAAAAAAAACTTATTCCTTACAGATAAAATTAAAATTGTTTCATACTGAATAAGAATTCATTTAAATTTAGGACTTATCACTAAATAACCTTAGTAACAGATTATTTACCGTATATAAAATATTTTGTCAAGTTATTTCTACTTTTTTTTTTCTACTCCTTAAAATATTAAACTAACTGGATACGATTTTTTATGTCATGATAACGGAGGTTTTTGAAAACTAATTTAAGGTCCAATTTACCATTTTTTTTATACTGTCCGTAACGATTTATAAAAAAAAAGAAGTAAAATTAGTTACACAGACTCGATGGTTATTTAAAAAAAAAAATGTATCGAGTTTTTATAACATTTTTAGCAAACGTTCGATTAAAAAAAATCGGGAAGTATCGTAAATGAGTATAAGGTGGCGTTGCTCTAACGGGTTCCTGAAGTATAATGGGATGTCTAACGTCAGGTCTCCTGTCAACAGGTTCTATACACAGTCTGCGTAGGCCACGTATACAAGCTAAATACAATAGTATAGCATAGGTACGTTTCAAAAATATATTTGTTTATATCTATATATTTTTCTGATCATTTTAATGCGATAAATGCAAGATCAGTACTTAAAAACTGAGAAAAGAAATTCTAATTAAAATAATAAAATTATATATATATATATATATATATATATATATATATATATATATATATATATATATATATATATATACATACACACGTTTACAAGGACAGGTTTCGAATTGACAGTCAACATTCCATGTCTGAAATTAACCAGAAAAGTGCCTAATTACAGCGGCTTCTTTCGTAACCACACAATCTTAAGCATTCCAAAACGATGATATTTATAAAAATATTCGGTCATTTTTTTTTTTTTTTTTTTTTTTTTTTTTTTTTTTTTTTTTTTTTTTTTTTTTTTTAGCAAAGTAATAAAGTATTTTTTATTAACATGTTTGGTGTACTTGATTTTTAATATAATATATTGATAATTTCTTATTCATGTATCTATAAACAAGTTTAAAAAAAACTTCATAGGACTTCCAGTGATACATTAAATACTGATCTCCCATCATTTTAGTTTTTCCTCATTTAAATAAAATAATTAATTTATTTTTGTGGAACTAAGATACGAATATATATATTTAATCTACTGAAGTTATTACAAATTTATGATTCGTTAATTTTTTACTTTATCATTCATTATAAAGTTAAACTAATATTCCTTCTGCAAAACTCAAAGGTTAAAACTGGACCTTGTCCAAAATATTAATATTTATGTGATATATGGAACTACTTACATCTAAAAACTATCGATGCTATACAACTACGACTTAATCTGTTAAAAACCATTATATACCATCAACATAGTAATAGAATTTTGAAATAAATATTTAATATAAGCATTTTTTGTTAAAATAATTAGATACTTTTTTCGGAAGAGTACAAATTTAGTTAGGAACTCACCTCTTTGCTGATTGATAATGACCGTCCCTAAAATATTAAATTTGTATTTGGGCAAAATAGTTTAAGTCATAATTTTTATAAAAATGGAGTTTCTATGTTTTCAGGCTAATAACTAAATAATATTTTGCTTAATTTCATATTTTTCTGTAAAGAATAGCGACCTTAAGAGATAATATAGCGATTCATGAATAAAGAAATACAGAATTTACAATATTTCATAACTAAGGAAAATCATTCTGTAAACTTCACATTCCAAGACCTTTTGTCCAAACATCAATGATAAAGTATCATGTTTTTCGAATCAAAAGGTCTCAAAACGTGTTGATAGGTCATTTTAAGAATCATGTTATATATGTATTAATGTATTAATCTAATATATGAATTTTGTTATCTATTACAAATTAAGTTTTATTGCATGCTTGTTAATTGTTTATTAAAACGAACATTCAAGTAAATAAAGATGAGCAGAATTAAATATAGGAAAATTTAAGTAAATCTGAATAACTAAAGAGAAAAAAAAAGTGGAAATAATTTAGTATTAGAATAGACTAGAAAATACAAAAAAAAAATGAAAATTTATCTACAATATGTCCATGAGGGATTGATAGGTATGGTGTGTTATTTTAGAAACCCGATGTATTTGGGCAGTATTGCTAAAAAATTAAGTATTTCTCTCAATTATTAATAAAGTTATTAATAAATATTTTTCTATTACAAAATATAGGATATTGAGGATGTAGAGCCGACTGTATAAATTATCATAGGTAGTTAATCGGTAGTCAGTCTTTTTTAATATTTTAATTTTACCGAAGTTTTGGCTTAAACTTGTAGGCCATCATCAGGGCATTACTGAGCCATGTAGAGAAAAAACTGACATATTTTATGATATGTATGATATGCTTGACAAGGCTCAGTAATGCCCTGATGATGGCTCACAAGTTTGAGCCAAAACTTCGGTAAAATTAAAATATTAAAAAACTGACAATCGATTGTTTCTACCAATAAAAATATAGGATATATACATATTTTATTTTTTTTAAAGCATAATTACATACTGCAGTAACTAAAACAATAAATCAATAAATAACCTTAAATAATTTCATATTTTGATTTATGCTACTTTTCGTATTTATTTCCAATCCTATAATGACGGATTTACTGACAGTAAATTTATAAGAGGAAATTCTCACTGTATAAAATTATATCATATCACACAAGGGTTTAAACTAGTTAAAGTCACAATCTAACTTGACACGACGATCTCTATGAAGTAAAAAAAATCAAAACAAAGAGCTTATTAGCGTTGCGTTTCCCAGCGGAATGCTTGGGAAGTTAAAAATAAAGAACACAACAAGATTATATTGATATTTCAAGTGAAAATATATCAGAACCATAAGTAACAACTTGGTACTGAGAAGTAAAACACAAATAATAGATACTTTAAAAACCTTACATAATTAGAATATACTAATAGTTACTATTTTTCAAATCAATCGACATTCAATCAGTCAAAATTTATTTTTAACAAAAAAACTCCATGTTGTCAATGCAGAGTAGATAGGTCTGTTAGTTTATGATAAAAATGTTTTCTAAACCTATTGTTGACGCTCACAAACAAAAGACTAATTAAGATAAGAGAACTAGGAAAACTCAGTTCATTTATCCAACGATGGGCTTAGCTGAATATTAAACACATGTTACGTTGCATTTTTAAAGAATTTCGTGAAATAAGCTGATGAAATAATAGCGAAAAGAAGCTAGTCATTAGAGTTAAATGGGAGAACAAAATTATTGAAAGGTGGATCAAAATACCAGTAAAGTAAAATGATTGAAAATGTCTATATATTGAATAAGTGAGAAGATTGTCCAATATAAGTTGACAAATTAACTGAAAAAAATAAAGGAATACCTAAGTGCCAATAATATGTTTACATATCTGGTGCGCGCAACGTATAATTTTTAAAAACAGTTAGAGATGAAAATGGATTAAATAATTAATCACACTAAGTTTCGATAGAAACGTCTCTTATATTAAATAATCTATTATATTATTATGTACATTAATTAGTTAGTTTTATCGGCTTTTCATCACCCTCCTTTAACCTTTACAGTTTAGTTTATTAAGCTAATATCTTTTCAATTTTACTCATTAAATTTTACATCGATATAGCGAGTTTAATCAAATTCGTTAGAGCTGTTTTTGAGAAAATCGTAAATGGTGCAAAATGCGTGGTATTAAGTGGCTCTTCTGGTCTGACGAATTTTACAAAAAAATTACTATTTCGGCTGCCTTGTTGTCTTTAATATGAAATTTCAGTTTTGTAATACTTTTCGTTTGCTAGATGGATACACACAGACCTTTTCGCATGACTTGATTATTTGGACTCGAGGGACCCTAAAATGCGTATTTCCGTTAAAAGCTGAAATTCGAAAATTTTCACGATCGCAATACTTTTCCTTACTACATATATCCCATATAGTTAAGTGAATCTAAAAATAGTACGGATTTAAGTTAACTAAAGATTTTTTAGGTTCTTTTACGATGAATCATTATGCTCAGACTAAAAATTTCTATAGTACTTACAAAGTTATAATAGCTTTAATCTTTATTGGAAGAGGAGTAAAGTGTTGAAAACTTTAGAGACGTATAAAGAAGAGGAGACTATTTATTTTGCGAGTCAACACAATTAAATCAACATCACACAAGGCAACATATTCCGTCATTTACATATGGCGAACCTTTCAAATCGCTCTACTTATATATAAGCTGACAGATAAGAGACCAAGGTTTGAGCTAATCTCTCCCAACAGTGACGGAACGTGACACGATAACGACAAGGATGATGGTCGAACAAGAGGAGAACTGCATAGGATGCAGCCTTACTCCTGCAGCCAAGGTGCATCTTAGGGGGACCGCCAAACATCTGGACTCACCTCTAGGTAACTCTTGTTGACCCTCTTGTGGGCGAACTCTGAGATGACGGAGGATCGAACCATACGGCAGGCACCATGGACACTGATCACAGACCACTACACACAGCACGGCAAGAGCTCAGGTGACGGACTGCCAGGTGTTATCACCGCTCCAGTGGAGGGGGGAAACCGGCTCCCGATCCCTCTCCAGAGTCTGCAGGGCTAGCCTTCCTGTCCAGCAATATCCAGCGCCTTCTCCAGAGGGGAATGCTCTTGGTAGGCCTTGTTTTGGGTCATTAATCAGTTTAAAACAGAACAAATAACTATAATTGTGATATATAATAAAGGAGGCACACAACAGGTAATTCATAGAAGCGCTTTTGTAAACCTTAGATTTTAATGTAATTAAAAGTCAATAAATCGTAAGGTTTTATGCCGTCCCACAATATATATATCCAAAACAACAAGGTTAGAGACCTTACTCAAACCTACATCTCGAAACGCTTATACCGGTTACATTATATGCTGATTAGTTTTTTACTATCCACCTTCTAGTATGGTAACTTCACATGACCATTTTTTACTATATTTTTTTTTATCACTCAACATTTTATGTACCTATAAAGAATCACAATATGAAAATGTGATAATATCTAAGGATATGTGGCTTGGGCAGGCATGATGAAGACAGCACCCAGTAGTGCATCCTCCTAACATTAAGCAGAACTATATTTTCAGGCCAGAAGGTCCCTCATCCAACTCCTTCTCAGCTTACGCCCAGTTACATTGTAGCCATGTTTTGCACAAGGTTGTTTATGTATCCATTTAGTTTGTCGTGAAATCGTTTGTAATTCGATTGAATGTGGTTTTTGGTAGTTGGAAAACGTAAGTCAATATGAAGGGTACAGTTTGAAACATAAGGTGCTGAGTTCGTTGCCAGTCTTAAAAACAGTGATTGAAAGGATTGTATTTTTCGTATGTGTATATTTTTAGCAGGTCCGTATATTTGGCAAGGACCGTTTCATTTCATGATACTGTATCACTTACTTATATTCTGTGGGCTGAGTATTATAAGCGTCTTTATCTTTCTTCATCACACACAAATGTATATATTAGTTGTTTGATAAAAAAACAAACAATATATATAAGCATTCATAAAAAACGGCTTAATATAAAAGTTAAACGACTTTGATCACCAAATAAACGAGAAAAGAGAAAACATATTTTATAAGCTTTTTTTTTTTTTTTTTTTTTTTTTTTTTTTTTTTTTTTTTTTTTTTTTTTTTTTTTGTCTAGAGTGTGAGGGAAATAATTGTTATTCAAACTATATAATTAATATTTTTCAAAAACAATTACTTGATCACTGATTCATTCTAGCGTTGGATCACTAATCTGGTTAAGAGGTGTTAAGTAACTGTTTTTATAGCTAATGAGGTATGGGTATTATGATTAAATCACAGTCTTTGACCTCAGCTCTACAGATTAATCGTGATTTATCTAATTGTTAATGATCATTAACAATTAATTGTTCCAATTTACCGATAATTAGAAATTTATTCATTCAACCCTAACTAAACTAAACGGTACATCTGTTAAAATGATAATTTTACCCTTCTTGCACCAAAATATTTTTAACTATAAAACTGAACAAAAACTATAACAGAAAATGTAATATGTAAACAACTATAGGTATTAAAAGAATGTAGTTGAAGTTGTTGAAAACTCTATAAAAATAATTGTATATATATATATATATATATATATATATATATATATATATATATATATATATATATATATATATATATATTATATAAATATATGAGGTATATGAGTTAATTATATAAATATATATATATATATATATATATATATATATATATATATATTTATATAATTAACAATTTAGGTATTAATATTAATGTACGTATAATACATCGTTTGAAGATTCAAGATAGAAAAAATCATTAAGCAATAATACAATCCCTATGAATTGAGTCCTGAGTCCCCAAAAACCCACAAAATATAAACCGTTTTTGTAATTAGTAATTTACACTTTAAGAATATTTCATATAGGAAGTTGTATCCATTGAAACTGGCTGAGTTTTAGCTGAAGCTGAATGCAAAAATTGAATATTTATTTTAAATCTGTGTGTGTAAAATATTCTTTTGTTTCTTTATTTGTCTGGTTTTAAGGCGCAAGTCTAAGGTAATCAACGCCTAGACACTGTATGTATATTTACCTTTATAAAAAAGAATTGTTGGATAAGAAGTAATTAACAAATAAATGATTATTTATAATGATAAAGGTCGGCACACAATTAAAATAGGTACTACTTTTTAATGTGTGTTTCTGATGACCGAGCCCCCTGCCATCTTCCTCATCTAATAAATGATTATTACATATAAAAATACTAAAAATAAATAAAAATAATAATAATTATAAAAAAAGTTGATATGATTAACTCATAACAACAGTACTTAAAACGATACAATAGTAAACAAAATCAAAATCAAGACAACAAAAAAAAAAAAATATTTAATTAAAAATGACCAGGAATTTATATCTGTATATTTAATCAAAATTTTTATAATTTAGATAACGATAATTGTTCCTTGAGAAAATCAAAACTAATTCAATCGATTCCTCTCTGTTACGTAGTACTGTTGATATATTTGGGTTCAGTCCCATTTAATTCAGATATAATGAATAATATGGGCATTCTTTTATGCAAAATATTAACTAAAAAGAGTAAAATATTGAGTGAATGTTGTGTGGTTCCATAACCATATTTTAACTACATTATTCTTTTTTTTTATTTATACATATTAAGCAACGTAGTAAATGTTATGATATACACCTAGAGAAAGTACCAAGTGAAAGTAATCCAACAAATTCTTTAATTAGAATAAGAATACCAGGGACTCCTAACTGTTAAGAATTATTTATTTACAATTGTTTTCTGTTTTTTCTCCATTGCTATTTTTGCCATCTGCAAAAAAAAAAATAAAAAAAATGCAAAAGCAAATATGATAACTTCCGAAAGTTTGTTAAATCAAGGCATCCTCATAAGTCGTCGGGGTGGATTGTACGGGTTGGTGTAAGATTTAAGTGTTTGAGCCGATGGGTTCACGTTGTAAGTCAGTCTGAAACTGTGAGTATGTCTAAGTCCTTGTGAAGTAATTCGTTGATAACATAAAACGGTGCATCCACGATTTTTCGCAACTGTAAAAAATAACTCATAAAAATATTAATATAAAGAATCTAAGAGCATAAGGGAAAACGTATAAGTTTCGTGAGTGAGTACTTGCAAAACTTAGACAAAGCTTGTTTTCCTACAGATAACAGCTGAATAAAACATGAACTGTGTTGGTAAAGAAGGCTCTATGAAAGTGTACGGTGTACGGTGGCTGGTAACAGTAGCTCTGCATGTGAAATTCCTAATAGTCTCCACTGATCATCTGTTCTGGTAGTTTAGACAGGGCCTCCCAGCGGGTGGTTCAGTCGACCGTATCATACAAAGATTGGTTTTGGATTTAGCTTATAGTTGTAATTTTTTTCAAAAAAAAAAAAAAAAAAAAGTGTTTTATCTAAGGTGTAGATTCTTTTAGGTGAAGGTCAAATTTTTTATAAATAAAAATTGGAGGCTGATGTCTACTTCACCACTATTTTATTGAAAAAAAATATTCGCACTACGTTTCGGCTAACAATGCCATCTTCTGGTGCAGTGGAACAACTTAGATCTAAAAGTACAAAATATTGTCAAGTTACAAATAATCGTCTTACAATTTGTCATGAAACCATACAACTATGTTAGATTGTATGATAAAAGGATAAATAAAATATATATATACACATATACATACATACATTCATACATACACGCACCCTACATATATATACATATACCCATATACACACACATACACACACACACACACACAACATGTTTATATATACAGTCAAAATAAATTAATAATTTATGAGATTAACGTTAACAATCTTAAAATTCTATCATAACAATTTAAAACTATAACTGAACATGACAAAACCTGAACAATGAAACACATTCCACTATAAAAACTATATATAAATTGACTCAGTTGATGTACCATGCTCATCATTGCACAAATCCAATTAAAATGATTAAAATTTAATTAATAATTATGAAACCAATAACTGATAAATTCAAAAATGCACCCTTACTTAGTGTGGGTAGCTGCTTCCTAGTCAAAACCACATGACCAAATCAGATGTCCATGAAGGGGAGGGGGAGGAGAAGGGTACTACTATAAAAATCGCTAATCATTTAAAAATTAAATATAGGAAGGTCAGACATGATCCAGCCAAATCCACATACAAAATAGTTGAGAATTATGTTAATAAATTAATTAAGGAAGGCTTTATTAAGAAAGAGAATAAAATAAAACTTATTAACCCGAACTATATCAATCCTAGAATTCATGGTTTGGTTAAGACTCATAAAGCTGGTCATCCACTTAGACCCATAGTTGACAATACAGGTTCCATCACAGAGAGATTGTCTAAGTATTTAAATCCAACACTCAACTATTTAAATAGTTTGAATAGATATGACGTTAAGAATTCCTTAGAAGCTAAGAATATCATTGAAAAAGTGCATTTTGTTCATGATAATTTAACATTAGTCAGTTATGATGTTGAAAATTTATTTTCCAATGTAAAAATACAAGACATTATTAAAATCATAGACTTAAATTGGGAACACATTGAACCTCACACAGTTATAAAGAATAAAAAAACTTATATTGAAGGCATTAAAATTTGTTGCGAAAATTGTTATTTTTCATATAAAGGAGAATATTACAGAATGATAAAGGGTATTCCTATGGGCGGTTCCATGAGCGTTAATCTAGCAGGAATTATCATGAAAAAACTTTAGATAATGCAGTAGCACAATATAATAAACCCCTACCCATCATCGTCAAATATATTGATGACATTTTGACGTTAATTGATCATGATGACATAAAGGTTTTTTTAGATATCCTCAATTCGATAACCAACCTTAAATTCACATACGAAGCAGAAATAGATCACCACTTAAGATTCTTAGATATTGATATACATAGTATAACAACAGAATAACCACAGAATGGACTAAGAAGGAAATCGCCAGTAATAGAATTTTAAATTTTTACAGTAACCACAGCAAACATCGAATAGTTAATACTGCATACAATTTAATATACCGTGCAATCACCTTAACAAGTTTGAATTATTTAGAGACAACAAAAGACAGAATTTATAACATGCTATTAGAAAATTTTTATCCAATAAAACTAATACATAAATTATGGCATAAGGGTTTAAACCATAAAACAATAGATTTCTCTGACCTTAATAATAGTATTAATACTCATAATAATTACAGTAACAATACAGTTAACAAACCTATAATTCAATTACATAATAACAATAGAAAACTCATCACACATTATTTTCAACCGACCGTTTTGAATATCAACAATAGTAATAATCCAGCTAATATTTTAGATAGGGACACAGATTGTAATAACACCAATAGACCTAAATATTATTCAATAACAAATATACATAATTTAACTGACCAACTTATACAAACTTTTAAAAAATATGACATAATAGATATTAAATTTGCAAAAAAAACCGATCAATAAATTAGCTCTTATTTACACAAATAAAAAAGACAAAATAGACAAACTCAAAAAAACTAACGTCATCTATAAAATAAAGTGTTCCGACTGCAACAGAATTGACAATAAAAATTTAATTTACATTGGACAAACTAAACAAAATCTAAACAGCAGAATCACTCAACATATTAGTAACTGCAAATCCACCATCAAAAAATATAATAAAGCCACTGGCTTATCAACGCATAGCACAGAATATAAGCACCAATTTGACTTCAACAACCCAGAAATTTTAGAAATAGAAAACAATAATAAAAAAAGAAGAATATTAGAGGCCATTCACATCACTAAAAACATCAAACAGGTATGTAATTTTCAACAAGACACCCAAACATTATGTAATGCATATACCAACATCATCCACAAACTAAATATATAATAATAGTAGTTGCATAAAACATACCTTTCATTCATCAGGTTTTAAAAAAAATTTTTTTTTTTTCTTTCTCTTTTAAATTTGATTTAATTTTTAAATGATTAGCGATTTTTATAGTAGTACCCTTCTCCTCCCCCTCCCCTTCATGGACATCTGATTTGGTCATGTGGTTTTGACTAGGAAGCAGCTACCCACACTAAGTAAGGGTGCATTTTTGAATTTATCAGTTATTGGTTTCATAATTATTAATTAAATTTTAATCATTTTAATTGGATTTGTGCAATGATGAGCATGGTACATCAACTGAGTCAATTTATATATAGTTTTTATAGTGGAATGTGTTTCATTGTTCAGGTTTTGTCATGTTCAGTTATAGTTTTAAATTGTTATGATAGAATTTTAAGATTGTTAACGTTAATCTCATAAATTATTAATTTATTTTGACTGTATATATAAACATGTTGTGTGTGTGTGTGTGTGTGTGTGTGTGTGTGTGTATGTGTGTGTATATGGGTATATGTATATATATATAGGGTGCGTGTATGTATGAATGTATGTATGTATATGTGTATATATATATTTTATTTATCCTTTTATCATACAATCTAACATAGTTGTATGGTTTCATGACAAATTGTAAGACGATTATTTGTAACTTGACAATATTTTGTACTTTTAGATCTAAGTTGTTCCACTGCACCAGAAGATGGCATTGTTAGCCGAAACGTAGTGCGAATATTTTTTTTCAATAAAATAGTGGTGAAGTAGACATCAGCCTCCAATTTTTATTTATAAAAGTGTTTTATTGTTATTTGGCCTTACATGGCGACTGGTAATAAGGAACTATAAAGTGACGAGTTTTTTTCAGCCGGACAGGTATTAAGCGTTGTGAAGTTCCAACTTTATGTTGTTCTATTACTTGATAATTTCAATAAATTATGTTAAAAAAAAAAAAAAAAAAATGTTCTTATTTATTAAATACAAAGAATTTTACTCCAAATAACACTAATTTGAGAATGTAATGGGAAATAAACTACGGTCATAAAAATCCCGTAGGTAATTTTCAAGTTTTTTTTTTTTTTTAATTTTGATATTAATTTATTTCCAGATCGGCTTCATGAGCCATTCATGTTTTTTTTTTTTTTTTTTTTTTTTTTTTTTTTTTTTTTTTTTTTTTTTTCTTTTTAATAAGAGAATTATTAAACTGGTAACAATTGAAAAAGTGACGGGGTAGAGTCTCATACAAAAGACACCATTAAACATCATAGATTTATAATTATTCCTAAGAATTGAATAATTAAATTAAATAGATAACAATCCGACAAGAATAAATAAAAAAAAGTAAAGAAAGAAAAAAATAATGAATGTATAAAATAATAATAAGTTTGAGGCAAGAATATAAAGCATAAAAGTAAAGTCGATTGCAGTCTAGAAAAAATAAAATAAAAAAGAGGTAAAAGATAAACCAAAACAACACAAAAATAATAATATGGAGTTCATCAAGCTAAATAAATGCTAATACGGAAAAAAAAAATTCCGTTAAGAAACAATGCCTGAATACTCTAAAATACCAATTTATGACCAATAGTCAATTCATAATATCGATAAGATATTGCTCACTAAAAGAAAGAAATACATCAATAATAACAATATTTCATTATACAATAGTAATCATTGATTCCCTTTATTTTGTTTATAAATAAAATTTGTTAAAAGATAACGAGAAAATGCAGTAAAACTGTTCAATTACCAAAAGGAAATAAAATATTAAAATATAATATAATAATACTCAGATGCCAATGATCCTTTTTGATGAAGGCAAAAGAGAAAAATAAATAACAGTTTTAATCGATAATCGCTCTACGTCAACTTTTAATATGTTTTACTCAATATCAGTCTCCATTGATCATCTGTTCTGGTATACGAAACTTGCTTATAGTAATTCTATGAAAAAAAAAAAAAAAAAAAAAAAAAAAAAAAAAAAAAAAAAAAAAAAAAAAAAATTATAAAATTATTATTTTAAACTAGTTAATGAATAATAATAATAATTATTATTATTATTTTTTAATTTTCTTATCCGCCTCTACCCTTGAGGGTCATTGGCCTGGTCGAAATAATTATATTCTATGGTAGAATCATTTTCATCATATGGTCTATCATTTTCGTCAATTCTGTTAATTTGTTTATACTTTCTCCCTCATCTATAAGTAATTATTATTTTTAAAACGCTGCAAATTACTACACAATGGTTTCCTATTTCCAAATAATTATCTTAAGGTATAACAATTCATATAGTTATTTGTAGGCAATTAACTAACATGTATAGCGATAATTTGTTCTGAGGAAAATGACTTATTATTACTTCTAAGTTTAAAACGCTAATTGGGAATTTAATTTTCTTTTTTATTCTTTGTTCGGATTCTATATTTTATCTCACCTTCAAACGTATACCCTCAAATTTTGAGGGGAGATAATTTTTTTGTTACTCATAATTATCAAACAAGGAGATATTATTAGTAATTTTAACTAAAAAAAATTAAAGAAAGCTCAAAGAAATTCGAAATAGAAGTCCTGTCCGACTAGTTTCATGAGAATAAATTCTACATGATAAATTTTGATCTACGTGAAAAAATTGCTCTGACGTTTCAGCCTTACATCAATCTCAAATCGGTGATTTCATTTAAATTTTTTTTTTTTACTTTTATTGTAAAATGAAATGAAATGAAAAGTGGTTTTATTCTGGGACGAGTAGTTCCCTAAGAATAACAAGAAAAGTGTAATATTAATGATAATTGTCTTGTCGTTAAAGACTTCAGTTTAACAATAAAAGACAGATTTTGTGACAGTGAATAGTTATCATCTATAGATTTTAAATATTACATATGTTGGGAAGCTTGATACTTTAGGAGATGGAGAAATAGTTAGTGTTTGAAATTGGATAATGATAAGGCTTTACGAATGGATACAGGCAAGGAATTCCAAAATAGAGTAGCACGAATGCCAAAGGATTTTTTGAAGGAGACGGATCTGTGAGAAGGTATGTACAAGTTTATGGATTGGGATCCTTGTGTTTACTGAATGTACAACTGGTAAGCATAACGAGAATATAAGAAGGTTTTTTGTTTTGAAAAATCAGAAGAGGCAGATACCAAGGAGGTACTGCCGACGGAAAGAGGGATAGAGCCAATTCAACTCGGTATGCCTTCTAGAAACATGGGAGCGTCTGGGGTTTCCACATGTGAATCTAATGAAACAATTCATAAGTATAATGTTATTAGAGTTAGAATTGCCATATACATACAGACTCAACCCTACCATTTTGCGAGACTTGTCATTTACACCAGTTAATACAAAATTTGTATTTCCGTTGAAAACTAAAAAGTTTACGAAATATTAAAAACGATTAAAATGTGGCGTGTGACTTTTTCAACGCTTATTATGTTATGAAGACTGGTCATCAAACTAGTGCTGGACATCAGACTAGTGCTGGACATCAGACTAGTCCATCAGACGTGTCTGTTGACAGAAGGCCATCATTCGGAACAAAAGAGGTGCTAAGGAACAGGTTAGGCGAGATGTAAAGTTCAAGGGCTTGTATCAGAATGGAAATTATGAAGAGGAACATTTTAGTTTTTAGCATACTTAAATGATATGTTTTATCATCTTATTCAATCTTTCTTGTTTTTTTTTTTCTTTTTTTTTAAAGACCTGAAATCAATAAAATGTAATCATGATTAAGCTTAATTAATTATCTCTTGACAGGTAATTTGTGGATTTTCAGGGTAATATCGATGATTTGATCTGAGATTTGCTCAAATTATTTCACCATTCGAAAATCAAATTGTTATATTTATAGAGAGGAAATAAATGTATACGAAAAAGGTCAACGGAATGGAGGGGTAGCTAGCTTATTTACATGTCATATTTCTGACAACAAATTAATTTACATATGTTTTATTTTTTCATCATGGGGTACACTTGGGATGAAATTTTAAAGAAAAAGAAAAAATATATATATCATTTTTATCTATTTTTGAAATGCATAAGACCAATATTATAATTAAAATATGAACTTTAAAAACGGCCATTCATTAGGGCGGAAACTTTATGTATTGACGACAGTTAATTGTGATTTATTGCTATTACATTAATGAATATAAATATGATGGGTTAAAAGTGGTCTTTTTTATTATTCAAAATAATATTAACAAACTATCATTAATAATAAGTTTTAACAGAAAAGGTTACGTGAAATGTATGGACGATTCAACGGTAGCGGGCGGGTGACAACTTTCACGAAAGATGACAAGGAAGTATTCTTTTACCATCCACCTTTACAGATGGAGATGTGACTCAACTGAACGCTATGGGACAAAGTATTACATTCTGACATGGCATTATTTAAAAATGCATTCGAACCCATTACTTGCAAAAAAAAAAACTATATCGAAGTACCGAATGATGTTGGTTATTATAAATTGGAAAGTCTTTAGTTGTAGATCTCCCTCAGGAGTGAAATTCGTGTAACTTCTAAATAAAGAAAAAAATTGATGCTACAAAATCCGATTTTTTTTTAAATTTTTAAATGTTTTGTGTAGGAATAAACAACTGATGACCGGAAGAGGTAAGAGTGATTTAGAAGGCAGGAGAACGGAAGTGCTACTGTTTCCTGCCCGGAACTAACATGGAGGAAACAACGGAACTCATCAATATGGTCCCTTTCAGTAAACCTCATACATTCAATCTAGGCATATTCTATTTTCTATTTTAGTTAATTTTTGTAAAATTACTAAAAACAACCAGATTATAACGATACCTTTATGGATTCCTAAAGAAGACAGGGCCTTTATTAAACAGCAGACTGTTTCGAAAAAAAAAAAAAAAAAATGTAGACTGTTATAGTTATTAAATGCCGCGCTACACGGCGAGATTAGGAGTAAGTAAAATATGAAAATGTGTATAGGTTTGATGTGGTGTCGGTGATAGTGAACTATTATGCACACTTAATCATACACTCACTTTCAAAGTATTAGAATAATTATACAATAACCCTATTTTCTATATTACTTTTTTAAAACGTTTTTTTTTAAATAAACAATTTCTAATTTCTTAAAATAGAGTTTTAATATTTAAAAACCTTCCTGCCCCACCGTATCCTTTAACAATATCCTACTTGCTCCTGTTCAACAGATTCGGTACTTAGGACTCCACCTCGACAAACGCCTAACATGGAATCCTCACACTAGACTGAAACGACAGGAGACTGCTCGTAGATACAGATTACTACACTTACTCGACAAACGCTCAAAACTTCCTACTTACTACAAAAAACTCATTTATAAAACAATTATCAGGCCTATTTGGACATATGGGGTTCTACTAAACCATCGAATTCCTCTCGCATCCAATCCTTGCAGTCCAAAATCCTTCGTAAAATCCTCAATGCTCCTTACTTTGTTACTAATAAAATCATCCATAAAGGCCTAAATTTCTCATTTGTTGAAGACTTGGCCCGTTACAGATATACCTCTTTTCATTCCAAACTCCCTGCCCACTCAAACCCGCTTATCCGTGACCTCTCCTCCATATCTATTCCCGACAACCCACCGAGGCGCCTTAAAAGAAGATGGCCAAGAGACCTCTTGACATAAATTAGACATTAGAATGCTACCAATGGGTAGTTTCTTCTCAGGACTACCATGTGTTCTAATCATATATAAAGCCTATTTACTAGTATTTATTTAATACAGTTGTAAATTTATTTAAATAAAAAGAAAACTTATGAAAACATGTTTTTTTTAAATATATTTTTTTAAGTTGAAATCATCAGGAGGCAGTCGTGTGAAAAATGTATTATTTTTGCTGACGTTTCGGCTCATCAGGGCATCAGTGAGCCATGTCATGTTTTTAGGTACTTCAACACTCACTAGACAAACGTTCTCATTTACATGACTACCGTTATGCTGGTATGGAGTTGAACTTTGTGGCTCTGCTTAGTCATCGAATTCCTCTTATATACAATCCTTAAAATCTAAAACCTTAAATTTTCCTTACTTTGTCACTTTATAAACTCACTCATAAAAACCTCAATGTTCCATACGTTGCTGACAGCCCGAACCAGGCACCATTCTTTAAACGACGAACTCAAATCCCATCCTAACCCACCAATTTCAATCCTTGCTCCCAATTTGATTCCTGATCAGGGGCGTTTGAGAAGAAGATTGCTGTAAGACCTTCTGGTCTAGAATATTTAGAAATCATCTGGAGTCAGTCCTGTAAAAAATTTTTAATTTTGCAGACATTTCGGCTCAAACATGTGATCATCAGGGCATCAGTGAAACATGTCAAGCATAAACCTAAGTGTAAACTCATAAACTAAACTTATTTTTTGCTTGATATAGCTTACTGAGTCCTATCGATGGCTCACATATTTGAGCCAAAACATCGGCCAAATTAAAATATTTTTCACAAAACTTACTTCCGATTATTTCTACCTATGGTAATTTCAACAGTCTACCAAACATCCTCAATATGTTAATTAAAATTGTTTTTTTTGTTATAATTTTATTTTTGTTTTTAAATAATATTCAATGATATTAAATATTTTAAAAACTAACTTTCCAAAAAGTAATATTTCATTTTATTCGATAGTCTCACTACTTTCGCGAACTCTCACAAGCACTCACTTTCAAGAATGTTATCTATCTCTTCTCTCTCAACGTGTAGCGTCCTTAAAAAACTGTTAAAACGTTAAAGGTTTTTTCCTCTTATAAAAGAAAGAAAAATTTTAAAGAAATAATTGTAAAATTGCTGTAAACAAACGTATATAGAATGAGAATGAGATGAGATTAAAAAGGATTACAAGTCAATCGACGAAGTGAGTAAATCCAGCTATAGGGACATCAATTTCAATTACAGCATCCACTTATTAGCATATTCTAATCGCTTTTATTTTTATCTTGTTTATTTACAACAAATACAATGGAAGGATACAAAGACCAACGCTAAAGGAAAGACAAAAAATAAATGATCTTGTTTTTGAATCATTAATATACCTTATGAGTTAAACAATGAATAAACATTCAATTATTTTTAATGAGTTAGAAAATTGAATCTGCTTTAAACAAAATTATAAATAACGAAAAGTATATTACGTCAAAATCTTTTAATTATAGGCGGAATAATCAGGAATCAGTCATTTCTTTAAATTTTGCCAACGTTTCGGCTCAAGCTTGTGAGTCATCATCAGGACATAACTGAGCCATGCCCTGATGATGGCTTACAAGCTTGAGCCGAAACGTTGGCAAAATTTAAAAAAATTCAAAAAATGACTGATTCCTGATTATTCCACCTATAATAGTTTCTACAGTCGACTATACATCCTCAATACAAAATCTTTTAATATGTATTAAACATGAAGTTTATACATAAATTTAAAAGATAGTTCGATCATTTTATTTGAAATAATTGTTTGATTTGCTGTATTTACTACATTATTCTATTTGTTAGTTTGATTATTTACTTGACATCACTTAATGCTACTGTGGCTAATCGGATTTACATATATCGGATACAGTGGGAGTCCTAAATTTTGTCTATCCATGTTTAATTAGAATAGGGATATTTAAGGAGTACCTGACATGGCTCGTGAACACCTTTTTACGTCCCCTCCGATGGAGTTTTATACTACGTTTTTTACTCCCAGAAAAAAATCCTAGAACCACCTGCGGGTTTGAACCCGCGACCTTTGGTATTGAAGGCTGTTATGCAAACCACTATGCTACACGCAACCCCTGCATTATTCTATTATTTATTTGTAAAACATATTTTATTTATAAAAATCTAGCGCGAACGTCATGCACTAACGGAGGGTTGATATCAATTCAGGAACATTCAAGTTTTTTTAAGCTTAAGTTAAAAAAAAAATTAAAGAATTGCATTAATTTTCTATGGAATCATTTATTATAGATTACAATATATAACTATAGAAATTATTTAAAAAACAATCTCTACATTTTATCACCTTTTCATCATTCTCCATAACCTTTAAACAACTTTGTATATTAGATAACGTTTTTTTCTTATATCAATATTACTATTGTTATTTGCAGGAAAAAAATAAACCAAAACAATTTTTTTCAGCTTAAATAATTTTTTCCTTTAGTAGGTCACTGCATGCATTCACAATAAACCAATGTTTGTCAGTGAATCGCCAAAATTTAAAATACTTAGGAAGTAAAATTAAAATATTCTGAATTCTAACTCCGGGAGACTATTTAAATAAGGATTATACCTACATGATATCAAAGGGCATTTTATCTTGCACCAGTATAGTGAGTTTAATCAAAATTATTGAACATTTTTTGCAAAAGTCGAAAATGGAGCTAAATACATGGATAAAGTGGCACTTTCGGTTTGCCAATTTTAGTAAAACTAAGTTGCTGTAACATACCTATACATGTCTCAAACATGAAATTTAAGTTTCATACGACTTCCACTACACACACAAACACATAATTTTACGGATGATTTGGTCATTTTGATTCAGGATAAAACGTGTATATATGGTGAAAACTTTCACGATCGCACTACTTTTTTTTACTTTATATTTCTTGTATAGGTAAGTAATAGTAAAAAGCTAGTATGGAATATTGAAATTCATAGTTTTGTCTACATATTTTGTTATTCACACCTGTTAGAAATTATCTGATAAAAAACAAATGTGCTGTAGAAACTTTAGCTGCATTTATAATAGGCATGTAAAAGCAAAGTATTCAGCAGCACCCCTTCCTAGGCTTAAATTTAGCAGAGAAGATCTCTTATCCAGCTTCTTTTCAGCTATTATAACGACATTACAAGTCCATTTTTGTGTCCGTACTGTTTGGTATGAAAAGAGTAGGAATGAGTTGGTCAAATGTTAGTTATAAACGTTAAAAGGTTTAAAATTTTGGATTGAAATTATTGCGGGTTTCGTATGAGAGTCTTTTATGCTGAACCATAAATCTGAGGCGTATGTCTATATAATAGGTCTATTACAGGTATTTATATGTTATGTTCTGTTCAATAAACAAAAAAAAAAAATTCCAGAATCTGCTAATATTAGAAAGCATGCGATTCACTTTCGAGCCATGTAACTCAAATTTCTTGTTTTGTTCCGTGCAGACATAGAAAAACTGAAAAAGCGAAAAAAATGATATTTAAAATGTTTCCTAATTACAACAAAAGATCCCATTTGAGCCCTCATAACAAATTAACAATATATAAATCAGTTATCCGCCCGTTGATTACATACGCCTCGCCAGTCTCGATTTAAACCTTTTTAACTAATTACCGAAAACTTGAAAAAAACCAAAACCTATCGATGCAGATAATTAATAATTACCACCTCTAGACAAAATTCTTCTCTATGCTACAAGACTTGCAGCTTCCTACAGTAGATATTTTCATTTTCAAACTTATTCTTATTCCAATAACTCCAGCTTCCGAAAAACATTTAATTCATAAATTTTATATTTTCAATCATTTCATTCGTATTTATATATAGGTTTTTTTATTTAATGTTTCCTACAACTGCATTATAATTTCAGTTTCGATCTATTAAATGTAGACTAATAAATTATAATTAAAAAAAAATAATAATCTTGCTGATTGTAGAGATGTCTCATTTGTAAATATCTTGTCATTTTGTAAATTTGTAAATAAAGTTTATTTTCTTTTTCCTCTTGTTTCGTTAGGCATAATTTATGTTTTATCAATGTTGCTATAACGTGATATGAGTATATAAGTTGTATCATTTTTGTTTTACGGAGCACTCTATTGGTTTTGGCCATCCTTGATTAATATTCTCATTAATCCAGATTCGTTTTTACCTTCAGTTGTGTGTGTGTGTCTAGCGCAAAAACTAAAAGCCGTACGAAAAGGATATTTCATATTTAAGACAACAAAAAGTCTGCGATGTTACAGCATCTTTTTCATCAAATCCAGCCAACCAGAAGAGTTACATCTTTAAGATTTTCTCAAAAACGGCTCAAACGATTTTGATTAAACTCGCTATATTGATGTAAAACTAAATGGGCTTTAATAAGATTTAGTAGTTTCATTATGATTGAAATAGTCTGGCAGGGCTTAAATGCCAATATTTCAAATGTTCTTCATCATTCATTTCTTAAAATTAAGCACATCATCTTAGAAGCATTGATAAATAACGGCTAAATTTGAAAGTTGAAAGAACTTGATGAACAACTTAAGTAGAAAGTGCAAACATATTTTATTAACTCAATATTTATGTTTTTAAAAACAAGAAAAGTAATATAGATGTATAATATACCGTTGGATAGCTAAAGATTTTAGAAAAAATATTATCTAATACATAGAATGGTAAACGTTAATGAAGAGTGATGAAATGCCGACAAAACTAACTGATAGATAGACAAAAATATAATAGATTATTTATTCTACTATACAACTCAATAGCGTAACAATAGTAATTTCAAAACACGTTAAGTATTTAGGAGTCACCCTGGACTATAAAAAACTACTTTTCAAACGTTACGTAGACAATAAAATAAATAGTGCCCGTAAATTATTATATAAAATGTACCCCTATTTTAATAAAAATTCAAAATTAACACAATTTCAAAAAAAAAACTAATTTTATATAAATCTGTTATCAGACCTATAATTACATATGCATGCCCAGCCTGGAGTCTTACAAGCAAAACACATATTAAAAAATTGCAAGTACTACAAAATAGATGCCTAAGAACAATTAATAATTATCCACCATACACGAAAATAACTACCGTGCACAAAGATCACTGGAAATCCCTACAATACAAGAATTTATACACCAACAAACTCAATCATTTTTCTCAAAATGCCAACTGACAGGCGGTACCACTATAAAACAAATTGGTAATTATACTAAAGTATCAACCCCTAAATATAGACATAAGAGAACTAAACATATGCTGTTATAAAATTCTAAATTTCTCAATTCCATCATATGATTTTAATAACTATAATTATATTTAATTATTTATTTTTATTTCTGATGTAAAAAATAAATTTTAGCAAATAAGTAGCGCATTGTAATGGATTTCCAATCAATGTTTTTAAAAACTGTGCAGATGTATACTATATAAATAAAGATTGATATTGTTGTAAAAAAAAAAAAAAAAATAGATTATTTAATAAAACACATGTTTCGGTTGAAATTCAATTTGATTAATTCTTTAAGAATTTATTTTTATCTCTATATTCTTAAATTGATTTTAAAACGTGTGAGTGAAAGTCTTGTGTTTCACGCAACAGTTTTTTTTTCGTTTTGTTTTTCGCAATGAACTGTTAGATTAAGCACTGGTTAATTTAAATGTTTTAGTTTTTCCTCATATTTTCGCATACTCACTGGTACGATAGGCGTATCATGTTACAAGAAGACCCCTTAATACCGTAAACTCATCTAGAAGATCTAGAGTAACAGACAGACAATGGATGGAAATAAGAGGGGTCAGGTAATACCATCCAATGTACAGTCAGCCAGCGTGTGGCTTCCTACCTACTCCTGTCTATACGACTTCACCCTCCCTGAATAAATATGTGTTATCTTGTTGATGTTTGGGCACTGTATGGTGTTTCAACATACAAGATGGAACAAAATTATGATATTATATGAGGATAATTTACATCTAAATCCATTAATCATACCGATCAATTTATCATTCCAACAACGACAGAGACATCTATTGAGGAAGCGAGGAGTGTCTTAAGGCACGGAGATCTCTCCGAGTTCTTACATCATTGATAGTTACAGTCACCACTACCTTCAAGGTCAATCGATAATTAATTCATTACACAATGCCAGGCATCAAAGAAGAAGCGAATAACGATTTGTTGTGCTGGAAGTTAATATGAGGCAACCTAGCTCAAGGATGTGAAAAACTTTTATGCTATCAAAGAAATAAAACATTCGAAAGTTGAAACGAGTGACTAATAATACGTATGCAAGGACTGAAGCAAATCTATCGCGTGTTATATGGAGGTATAGGCATACAGGTCGTTGACTATCACTCCACTCCAAAACCCTAAATGTTGACAGGGTGTTTTAGATTTATTTTGTTTTTGTTTTTTTAAATGATGCTTGACACCTTAAATCCCAACTCCCATAAACTTTATTCACCAACTCCAAATGTCAACCGCTCCAACCAGGTGGTAAACTAACAGACCAACTATAGACTGGTCAGTTTTTTATACTAACTGTTTGTCCTTGCTTCATTTGTCTTCAAGCGTTCGTCAATCCCCCAGCAATTATAAAACTTGTGATACATTTTTTTTTGTTCACTCCTACCTCGCATTTGAAGCTACTTAGTTTCTCGGACCAGGAGGTAAGAGCGGAGGATAAATGGTAAGATAAAAGCCCGCTGTACCAAGACGCGAACTCGTATTTATTTGGTTTCAAGTTTTGGTCCTCTGTGGTGCCTAGCAACGCTAACCGACCAGCCACCCCGCCCCCAAAAAACTATCGATACCAATACGAATTACTATATTTTTGGTTTATTATTTTCAATAATGAACCTTTGTAATCGACCAAACAAATAAAAAAAGTCCCTCTCTCACTCAAAATAACGGTTCATATTAATCCGAATAAATACTAATTTAAAAAACCGTTTGTCCGCCGTCGATGGCGATTCTCTGAAACAATGGACCAATTTTTTCTTAATTCGCCACTAAAAAACTAAGGCATCCTAAGATGATCTTAACATCTAGCCGAGGATATCAGCTAGTGATTTTTAAAAAGATGGCCGATTAAAAGTGATTTAATTCAATAACTAAATTATTTTTTAGTTGATCAATTATAATATATGTAATTCCACCAAAACTCTGTTATTATTGAAGATAAGAAAAAAATCTAAAAGATTTTTAAGATCAAGACACCGCGATGAAGACAGAAAAAAATCAAAATAAATAACCTCATATGGTCCAGCAACAACTAATAAATTGCTTAAATGAGTCATATGATAGCATAAATTCCAAGCTTTCATGTCAGTATTAGTGCAAGGGAATAAAAAACATTACTATAAAGTGAACATACATGTGTATTCAAGTCGTTTTCGAATAACTGTTATTATATAGTCGATAAAAATAATACAAGACTATTAAATGTAAACTTGTATATAATCCTGTATTGTGTGGTAATCATAAACAATACAATTATTTTTTTTTTAATTTAAGCTCAATGATAATTCCACATATTACTAAAATGACTAATTATAGAGACGTTCAATAAATCATTCCTCATTGTAAACTTATTTCGTGATTACAAATGCATAATGCATTACAGCAAATATGGAGACAAATCTAAGTATAACGCATAATTATGTCACAGAATACTGAAATAAGTATATTAAATACATTTTTATATTGTGTAAAGTTAATCTTTAAAACTAGATAACAAAGAACAATTCGATATCAAAATAAACGAGCATCGATAACAAACTTACATTATCGTTTTTATTCATCGTAAAATATGTTATAATAGTGAGGACTAATTATAAATATATTTAATAACTATTACCTAAAAGTAATATCTAGGTTTTCATATATCTAAGCATCAATGCAACAAACGCCGTTAAAGTCTAGACGGTGCCTGCACAGCAACAAAGTATTGCGGGTTAACCGAATGCAGGCGCCGATTAATAACCTAATGTACTTTAAACTGTTTGACACTTTAGTTAGTTAACCTTCTAGAAACTGAAATTTTAATAGATAAAAAAAAATGTAATGTAGCTACATCTATGCAGATATAAAAAATTATAATTATTAGTTATTACGGTAAATTATTCTCTGTTCCAGAGACTTTTTTTACACCATTCCTTAAATGAGCTGAACTATAGAAAACATATTTAGATTAAAATGTGTAGTTTTATTTATTTTCAAAGTTAAATAAACGATTGATATAGATTATTATTGTCGCAATTAAAAAAAATACAAATATTAGTTCCAGTTAGAATAATTAAAGGACTCTTATCTGATAAATTGTTAAATATAAAATATTGTGTCTACAATATTACCTCCCAATCAAATCTAACTACAAAAACATCTTATGCACATCCTTACTTCAAATACGCATAATTTTTTTGGTGAAATAAGATGTATCAATTTTTTAAACTAATTTATCTTTATGCTCAGAAACTGGCAAATATAACCAATAAGCACCAATGAGAATAACATTGATAACAGGTTTGGAGTTGATTTGCTTGTAAGTGACCAACACACGTCATTCTTGCAAGATGAAATATGTTCTTAAAGAATTTCATTCTTATGAAATTCAATTAAAATGTTTCTCATTTCTAATCTGATAATTTGACTAAATGATAATTACAAAACTATTTATTATTTAAATATATTTTTTTAAATTTATTAATTCATCCACAGAGACCTAAATAACCCACTGGTTGCAAATTTAGCCCACGATAGGCACACCTCCCCTTAATTCCAAACTACCAGCCCACACAAAAAAAGATTGTCCGTATACTCTTAACCACATCTATTCCTGATAATCCTCCGAGGCACCTGAAAAGCCGGTGGACTCGAGACCTGCTTATAAAATAAACTACTGGGTAGCTTCTTCACCTCTCTATTCATACCTATTATTGTAATTAAGCCATTTATTGTAATAGTATATACAGTTGTAAAAAACAATAAAATATATATTTTTTTTTAATGATACATCTTTGATGTGATTGTGAATTCACTCAACATATATAGGGTTTTCCAATGACGCAGGTCGAACGATTCTCCGTTTCTGGAGAAGCAAAACCTGGAGCATATAACTCGCCAGGAGGGTTCCTAATATAACTGACATGGGTTCCTAAGCGTCCATGTTTTGACGAATATTTTTGTATTAAAGCCTTCAAGTGCAGAATAAATAATCATATTACTAAGACTGACCTGATATTTCTTGATTGAGTCCAACTGCTGCTTGGTGGGTTCTTTGCTGGGCTCTGCTGTGCTGTTGTTGTTGATGTTCCTGGGGGCAGGGGGTGGCCTGGGGGGTTCTCGAGGGGGTGGCACTGGTTTGCCTGGGCTGCCCGCGTTACCATTCACCGCCCCCGCCTAAGACAATTAAATAATATGTATCTTTTTATATTAAAAAATAATTACATATACATAAATTTTTACATAGCGCTAGTCTTTATGCGCGTGCAAAGGAAAATCGATAGAAAAATATTTTTTTTAAGGTTCGTACCAATGGAATTTAAATAGGCTCTTAATTTATGACTCTTTGGGTTTGGATAGTTTTTTTTAAAGTTACAGCAGTATGTTAGTGACGAAATTAGGTTTTCAACATCAATGGAAAAATTTGCCTATTTCTGTCGGACAATTGTGGCAATATTACTGAATCAAATTCAATAATAAGGGTGAATTTTAAAAAGTACATTAAACGTTCTTTCATTTTAAACAAAAGAAAATACTTTTTGTAGGAAACACCGTATTCGAGTTATAGATAAATAACTGAAAAAATTACGAAAATTTGCAAGGTTTTTCGGTCCCAAAAAGTCAAGCTCACCATATTTGATGGTGCAACCTAATTTCAGAGGTTCTACAAACTCACGTGGGCTCCCTATAACAAAAAGTGCATTTCGATAAACGTAAAAGTAAGGCAACCGAAGGACATTCCAAAATTAAAGAAATAGAAAAACAGGAGTGAAAAATTCTCAGAAGGATTTTTAGGGCCATCAACAGGAAAGGAATATGGATGAGGAGGACTCAGAACGAACAAAACCAAAACATCAATACAATAACCCAGAAAATCAGAACGCGAACGCTTTTTGTTTTTACGCACATATTTATAGGAAGGAAAATTCAAGAACGGCAAAGAATATATTCAGAATTATAAAAAAAAAAACAGTAAATGCAACAATAAATGGCTAAATGAGGTCCAGAAGGACTTAAACAGTAAAATATAGACATTTTTTAATACCGCGCAGAATCCCGAAATAGAATTACAAATATAAAATTCGAACAACAGAGAAAACTGAAATCATGAAAGTAGGGCGGGACGAAATGAACGTAAATGTGACTGCAATGGTAAAATGCTTGAAACTGTCAACAATATGAGTATTTGGGCACAACCGTAGCAATGATGGAAGGATGGGAGAGAGGATGAAGAGAGATTGGGAGGCAAGGAAGAAAAACATTAAGTCCTGATTTCAGGTTCAACGCTCCCCTCAGGTGGAATAATCGTGATAATTACAAGAGTAATAAATAACAAGCAATGAAATAGCTGTGCATGATGATGCCTTCTTTACAGATTTCAACGCTAGACATTTTATCAAACCGACGTATTATCTCGAAGGATAGGGAGTTCATTAACTATATCTCTGCCCAAACTGATTAAAATAAATTGTCTTTTTTTTATCCTAAATATATTTTTGGTAGTAGTTGGCCTTCAAGAATGGATTTCTCGGGTTACGTATCAAGTGACAAGGTAACCAAGTATCATAGAAGAGACTGTATTGTATATGATGAGATACTTACCGCAGGACGAGGTGGAGGGTACCTCGGGGGTGTCTTGGAGTTGGCGATGAAGGAGTCGGGGACGTCGACGGGCATCTCTCGGTGGGGCCCGTTCTCGACCATGGCCACCATCATCCCGTAGCCCTCATCCGGTCGCTTCTCCGCCCCGCCCGCCTCTGTCCCGCTACCGCTCCTCCGCCGCGGCCTGCAACAAAAATAAAACAATATTAGTAATTATATTATATTTATATAATATAAACTCAAGAGTTTATGCTCGACATGGCTCAGTAATGCCCTGATGATGTCTCACAGATTTAAGCCGAAACGTCGGCAAAATTAAAATATTAAAAAAGACTGCTCCCGATTATTTCTACCTATGATTATTTCATTTGTAATGTAATAAGACGGAGGTTATAGCCGTTTCATTTCTGCAACCGTACAGTATTCTAGAAGTTATAATCTTCCGTACAGTACGCAGGTTTTAGAAATTAAATAGAAAGTCGTTCTCAACAACATAAAACAAAACATATTTATTAAAAACTTATCTAGTCCATGATTAAAAGGTTGATTTCCACAATATGACATTTTATACGAAATTGATATTTTAACAATTTAGTATTCTCATCATGCAGTTTTATCAAAATCTACTATTTTATTTTATATAATGAACTCTCAAGTCCTTTAAAACAGCGATTAAGAAATACCGTTACTTTCTTCCTCTTTATCTTCCTCCTATGTGCCTTTACTTGCGTGGAGGGGCCTCGATCCAACGCTGCCAAGTTTCACGATCTCTAAAGAGCTGTTTAAGTTCCTGCAATCTTTTCCCTCCGATCCTCTGGATACATCCGTCGTATAAAATCCTGGCCTTCCGCGCGGCCTCTTTCCAGTGGGTCGAGCTCCAATACTTTTCTGGGTTCGCGGTCTCATTCATTACAGACATCGAAAACATTGGCCGAATCTCATAGGGGGACTGAAAATACCTCATTTCAGCTGCAGTAATTCGGCTTATTTGATTGTCCAGCATTACCCACCTCTCGCTCCCGTAGGTAAGAGTGGGGAGGTAAACAGATTTGTAAATGTGGAGCTTCGTCTCTAGTCCCACATCTCGATTGCTAACAATACTATAGCATATACTATAGTAGATTTGGTTTGCTTTAGCAATCCTGTTTTCTATTCTAATATATTTTTCCAGCCTATTTATGTTGCAGCCTAAGTAGAGAAAGTTTTCAACTACTTCGAGAACCTCGCCGTTACAAATCACCTCCACAGTCTCCTCCTCATCTCGGGACAGGACCAGTATCTTGCTCTTGGAGACATTAATGGTCATTCCCTTTCGCTGAAGTTCTTCCTGCCATTCTATTAGAGCTTGCTGTAGTTTATCTTTTGTGTCACAAATAAGACGATCATCAGCGTTTAGCAGTGACTGGCTCAATATCGTCATGTTCCAATTACCTGTTCAGGCAGTTCGCCTTCTACAAATTTTATGGATTTCATCCATAAACACCGTAAACTGAAGCGGGCTCAGACTCTCTCCCTGCTTTACTCCTCTATCAATGGGAAAAGGAGCAAATTCTGTTCGAATAATCCGTACAATTCGTTTAGAACTCTCAACTCCTTTAAAACAGCGATTAAGAAATACCGTTATTTTTTATAGTACCTATAACGCATTTAGTTTCGATGCAAATCATACTACTATAAAACATTTCATTCTATAACTTTAATGTAGTGTTATTAATACAGGATACAAAGAATTATAGATTTTAAAGCTAAACAAATCAAATAATTTGGTTTGATAATATAGTAATGAGAGAATTTTGCTCTTTCCGTAAAATTTCCTCGAATGGATATAGTACCTTATGGAAATCAACGTCTAAATTATTATAATTATTTTTTGTTTGATTAAAAAAAATAATTATACAGTTTGCCACAAGGCAAATAATGTTAATACATGAGGTGCAAACCCTATTGCCGCATTACAATTAGGCGATATTCGTAGTGGGCTAATAGTTATGTAGTTTTTGAACAGTAGAAAGAGGAACTAAAGAAGACCTACACAATAAATTAAAGTCCTCAATGGTACAATTCGAATTACTTCAAATAGTCGCTTAAAGTTTGCTTCCTACACATGGCCAGGTTCATAAAGTACAAAACTGAAAAATTGTTTCCTTCTCAATAGTTTATAGAACATAGTACATAAGAACTTTTTGCTGCCGTTGTGTCTGGTTCTTACACTCGACAATCCCTATACCTATACAGATAATATTTTTTACATTACCATCTCAAAACACGCTTGAACTCACCAATGTATGGCCAAGTATCTCAAACGATAAGCGATAATCCTACATGACGTCTAAAAAGTGTATTAAAGAATGATTTTCAAAAAATAAGATAAAACGTTATCAAGCTTAATCTGGATTTACAGACTTGAGCTTAGTCGAGCCATAAACACTAAACCATCAATCCGACTGTAATAAACTACGACCGTTGAAACATTCCTTAATTCTCATTATTTTGAATTTAAATATTTTACAAATTCTCTAATTTATATGGAGTAGATAGTACTGGAAAGTATTGCGATCGTGAAAATTATCGAATATAGTTGATGAATCACACACAGTAGAGATATTTAGATACTACTTTCACTCTGAAAATAATATATCTCCGGATAAATATAGACTGTGCTGAGGAGTTGTAGGTGACTCATCATTTTATGAGTTTGACACAAGCAATGTAACACGAGTGATTAGTTCTGAGGATCTGGGGTAGATATAGGAAGGGATTATAGGGAAGATGAGGAAGGCGGCAGAGGGCAGCCAAAGGTAGTGTTATGATCGCTAACGCAGGTATTGGGTATTGTGCCTTAAGTACAGGTGTGGGTTCCTTTGTCGGTACTAAGTCCTAGGTAACTGGTTGGAGGTTACCGGAGTCGCCTTATATAATTAAGTATTTGAACATTTTAGGAGACAAGAGAAGTATTAATTATTTAGATGTTAAAAGGTTTATTATTAACAATCACTATAATGGATGAGCCTTGCCTATTCTATAACAACAGAAAATACATGATAGTAGAGTTTATGCTTGGACATGGCTCAGTAATGCCCTGATGATGGCTCACAAGCTTGGGCCGAAAAGTTGGCAAAATTAAAAACTTTTCAAAAAATGACTGATTCCTGACTATTCCATCTATAATAGTTTCTACAGTCGACTATACATCCTCAACAGAAAATACATGGTTTAGTGTCACCTGACCAAGTCAACCTGTGGTCGATCTAGCTAGAAAACGGTAAGTTGTATAAAACTGAAATGTTCAGAAGTTTATATGCCTGTGATAATACAGCAACGTTTACGACAGTCGGCGAACCAGAAGAGACACTTTAATCAATGTATTTTGCACCTTTTTACGATTTTCTCAAAAACGACTAAAACGATTTTGATTTAATTCGCTATATCGATGTAAAATTTAATCGGCTTTCATATGATGTATTACGATTAAAATATTGTGACAGGGCTTAAATGCCGTTATTCCTTCAATTTTGTAGCTAAGAAAAAATTAACTATTTCATCATGTTCGAGTATATAAAAGAAAATCAGATAAATATATAAGTTGAAAGCATTTGATATCTAACTAAAGAAGAAAATAACATACATATATATTTTTTTACAAAAGAAAATCTATGTAGTATATACAGTTGGATAGCTGAATGTTTTATAAAATATAATATCTTGAAAATAGAGTTGTAAAAGGTAATGGAGATTGATGAAAAGGGGAAACATATAAGTGATTTTTATAGAAAATATACCGACGAAACAAATATTTCTATCGAAACTCAATGTAATTCTTAACTCTTTTTCATCTCAAACTTAATTTAATAGCTCTTATATTGATTTTAACAACGGAAGTAGATGATAATCGTCTGTTAGGCGCACTAGTATTTTTGTATTTTGTTTTTTTTTGTTTTCATTAAAATGGTTTTAGTTGGTTATAGCGACTTGTTACGTTGTGTATAAAATTTGATACAATAAAATTGTAACCTTCTCAAGAAGAGGCAGGAAGAGCATCATTAGGTCAAATCGTAGTAAAACTTGAAAATCCCAAACTCATTTACAGCGGAAGACTGAATCAAAGATAGGATCGCGGCCTTGCTTCTCCGCCAAACGGAAGACTTACGCAATGCCCAAGGGAAACATATAGAACACCTCAACTGTGGAATTATAATGACTGCTATCTCCTGGGTATCTCGGAGGAATGTCGTGTCAGCGGTTATGAAAGAGCGGAGTAATTTATGCAATACGGTTATTTTGGGATAAAATTAAACGGGCGAAATGTGTCAACCATCGGGTGCCATAAACAAGTCGGGAATATTCTGGTTGCGACAGCCTACCAGGGTATTAATCTACTCTTATAATACATGCACATTGCTTGCTGGTTCTAAGAATTACCACGAGGGATTGTAAACATTTGATAATTTGGTATGAGGCGGTACTAAATATTGGGTTGATGCGAAATTAATGCAGGTTTCCTCTATTGCAATATCTTAATTCCAATTGTGTAAACAAAGCTAATCCTAACATTGATCATTATTATACCAAAACAAACCTTATCTAATACCCTCTCTTTCACCATGAATTTGTTTAGTAAAATCGTTTTGTTCAGTGTGTTCAAAGGTCTTGAATCGTAAATGTCAAAGTGCGATTTTCGTCAAATTTATTTTTACGAATTTAAATTAGGGCGCAGCGCTGCGCAAACGGCTCGTAATATTAATGAAGTGTGGGGTCAGGGGGCTATTAATGAGTGCACGGTGCAGCGTTGGTTCCAGAAGTTTCGCAGAGGAGATTTCGACATCGAAGACAAGGAGGGTCGGGGCCGTCATCTTGCTCTAGACAACGACCAGCTGAGGTCAAAAGTGGAAGAAGACCCAACCAAAACCACACGAGAAATGGCGGCGGAACTCGGAACTCAAAAATTGCAACGTCTTTGCCCAGCATTGATGAATCGGAAGGGGCCGATCCTGCTCCACGATAACGCCAGACCACACGTTGCACAACCAACGCTTCGACGACTGCACGAGTTGGGCTACGAAGTTCTCCAACATCCGCCTTATTCACCTGACCTCTCTCCTACAGACTTCCACTTTTTCAGGCATCCGGACAACTTTTTGAGGGAGAAAAAATTTCAAAACCAGGACGACATTGAAAATTCTTTTCGTGATTTCATTGAGTCCAGGGATTCGGATTTTTTTTCTGGTGGAATAAGAAAGCTTGTTGAACGTTGGCAAAAGTGCATTGATTCAGATGGAAATTATTTTGATTAAATATATATGGTTAAAGTAAAGATATGGCGTATTTACAATACCTACTAAAAACCTGCATTAATTTTGCATCAACCCAATACAAATTATAACAATTTATCAGTCCCACTAAAAGTCTAAACCGCGGGTTCTGATTTTACTGATAGGCTAATAGATACTCTAGAGAAATAGTGTGGTAAACCCACTAATCTTGATTGGTCCTAATCGAATTTAGGCATGATCGAAGAGATCCAGGAAGCTAAATACTGGACTTTTTCTGTCCAGCATTCCTTATTTTTAGGGGACAAAGAGTCTTAGAGTAAAAATTATTCTAATTCATTCCTTCATTTAAAGCAATAATCCGGACTATTTTTCTTTCGAAATAAAAAGAAAATTAGGCCGAATTACGAAGTAGAAAGAAAATTTAAATCCGAATCACAAGTAGAATTCAACTTCAGTTCAACTTGAAATATCATACTACCTTTGCTTTCCACGACCCCTTAATATTAATATACAAACTTATAATCTGAAAATAAGGCCATATTGACTAGCCAAGTTATCCTGTTAATAAAATAAAAAATTCGGATTAGTTCGAAATTAAAATGAATTACGAATATAAATTGAACCATTAATGTATGAGATACGGTGAGATCAAGTATAAATAAAAAACACTGCAAATTATTACACAAAGATTTATTATTGGCAAATAACTATATTAGGGTAAAACTGTTTATATAACTTAAGTAATTCCAAGGAAAACGGAATATCGCCGCTGTTAATTTCAAAACGATATATCTCTACTAGTTCTGATCATTTTTTTTTTCGTGTTGATTGAATCTAAAACTCGTATTTATCGGTAAAATTACAATTTTTTTCTCGTTTTTTTAATTATTCGCGGTTTTTGTGTTAAAAAAAATGATAATGTTTTTCTCTATCTTAAAAAACAAAACAAAAAACAACTGAGTTATTGAATTAAATCACTTTCGATCAGCTGACATTTTAAAAATAACCATCAGATATCAACGTCCATGTGTTAGGAACATCGTTGCATGCTCTAGTATTTTTGTGGTTCCTATCTTGTAAAGGAAGCCCTCAAATTTTGAGGGGGGAGGGAAGGAGAGGTAATTATTATTATTATTTTATTTTTGTGGTCGATTACAAAGGTCCATTATTGAAAATAATTAAAGCAGCAACATGTAATTAAATTTAAAAAATGCAACATCACAACCATTTTATTTGTAATAAATATGTTCTAAATTTAAAAGGTTTTGAACCATTATTTTGTTTTTCGAAGAAACCTTAACCTTAGCTATGACAAGTGCTATTCATTTTAGACTATAAAGCAGGATATAGTAGTAGTAAATATTATCGTTATTATTGTAACTCTTGAAATACATTCATCCTATTAATATGTTATGAAAAATACCAAATATTTAGCGCAGATACAATAGGGCTTGGACATGAAAGAAGAAAAATATGTAGGGAGAAAGAGTGTTTAAAAAAAAAAAAAAAAACTTATTCAGATCGGTATTATTGTAAACATAAAAGTCTCTCCCAACGCAAAAACATTTTGCTAGACAGCGATTATCCACGGGTGTCGGACAGGGATCATATCTTGAAAACTGGGACAATGGGACCATCCGGGTCGTCGATTTCGAACAGGACGAAGAAAGGCTAGTCTGAAGTGTACGTACTCAAGTGAAACTGAACACATCATAGTCTAATTTCACTCCTGGACTCATTCCATCCGGAGCTAACTGAAAACCTAGGTTTCTAGTTCATTTATTATAAGTTTCTTTTCTATAAATTAACAACCAACGCAAAAAAAGAGATCATTCTTCTTTAACATAAAACATTTTTAATTTAAAATGTCTAATAAAGGAATTTTTTAAGTTAATACTGCGAACTCCACCAAAACAAAAAAAAAAAAGCAGAGAATCCCTTATACAAACCATTACATACAAATAATATAATACTGTAACAGCCATATTTGCTCAATGTCACAGGTTCGAGCCTGGAAGGTGGCTCAAGGATTTTTCAATGTTAGTAAAATATCCCTAGTTATGCGGGACGAAAAAATGTGGTCCCGAGCCTCTGCGATGTCAGGTACTTATTAAAGATCCCTAGCCAAATTAAATCTGGATAGGCAAGATTCAGGACTCCCACTGTAGAGCATCGTCCAATTCGACACAGTAGCATAAGGTTACGTTAAATAAATACATTTTTTGAGACAGAAAGTTAACCTCCTCAAACAAGATTAACCTCCAAGGAATTTTTCAAGTGAATCTCAACGCCCTACTTTTTAACGTAGCGCTTCCCTCTAAACTTTTAGTAAATCACTTTTAATATAAACAAGACTTAAGAGATATGGCGTGGAAGATTAAAGAGTTTAGTAAAATTACTTTTAAAAACCTAGTTCGTTAATGTCACTGGATCAGGAGAACAAACACCAAATTACCTCGTACAAATTTAAGGTATTATTGACATTCGCGTAATGCTAGAGAAGAAAAAAGAACTATTGCAATTTAATGTTTGAGCAATCATCAATATAAATTAATAATTGCTACTCATGCAATTATAAAGGCAAAGGATTAGGTGCCGGCAATACACGACAATATATTAGCTTCGTTTGTTCAATTCAATATAAGGATTTTTAAATACAGTTACAGATGGAAACGGTAAAATAATTTAATTATTTTAAGTTTCAATAGAAACATGTGTTTTATAAAATAATCTATTATATTACTATTTATGACAATCAGTTAGTTTTATTGGCTTTTCATCACTCTCGGTTACATTTCACATCTTTGTGTATAAGATAATATTTTTTCAGAAATCTTTAGCTTTTCAACGGTATATTGTACATTTATGTTACAATTCTTAACTTCAAAAAAAACAAAAATTATATCGAAAAATGTTTTTGCTCATTTCTCCTTTAATTCATAATCAAATCCTTTCAACTTGCGTATTTAGCCGTTTTTTATCAATGCTTACATGATGATATGGTAATTTTTCTTATCTATAAAATAAAAGAAACTTTAGAGGAAGAGCATAAGAAAAAACTGCATTTAAGCCTTCTCAGACTATTTCAATTAGAATGTTACCTACATTATATTAAAGCCCATTAAATTTTACATCGATATAGCTTGTTTAATCAAAATAGTACAAAGTGATTTTTAGGGTTAGCCGATTTTAATAAAACAGTTGCTGTAACGTTTCGGGCCTATAGTTGTCTTAAATATGAAATTTCAGTTCTGTTCGACTTTACGTATACGTGCTAGACTTACCACCTACGGACACACAAGCTCACAGACCTTTTATGCGGGGCTTGGTTATTTGGTTTCCTAAAACGTGTATATCCGTTGAAAACTGGAAAAAAAAATTTACGATCGCAATACTTTCCATTATTACCATATTTATCTGTTATTTATCAATGCTAACAACACATTATAGTTATTTTTAGAGGAAGAAAATTTAATACAACAACAACAACAATTTTTATTCAGTAAAATTACAATCTGTCCCAATTTGGACATTAATAGTAGTGCTGAAAGATATCATACATACTACATTCATACAATATTTACACGGAATAAAATTACAATAAAATATATACACAATAATGAATCAATACAATAGTCAAGAATTCACTTATACCTATATACACATACACACACTCATACGTACATCACATTGAGTGGAGAATCTAGCCAGTGCTAGAACTCCAATGTATTTACAACAGGTCGCGGGGCCACTGCCGTTTCAACCTTCTAGGTGGGTTGTATGGATGAGTGGAGCTGGATAGGGATTGAGCTAGAGGATTAGGATGATGAAATAGGTTCTGGTGGAATTTGGAAAATTTGGATGGAATTAGGTCTGAAATAAATGGAACATTAAGGTCGTGGTGCAAGGTATAGTTGGAGACATAATAAGGAGCATTTACTATTGTACGGAGGACTTTGGATTGAAAGGATTGAATGCGTTTGATGTTAGTACGTTTAGCTGTCCCCCACAGTTCAAGTCCGTAGGTCCAAATGGGCTTCAGTATTGTCTTGTAGATTAATAATTTGTTGTCAGCTGTAAGTTCAGATTTTCTGTTGAGTAGTCGGTATAACTGTCCGAATCGTCGGTTGAGTTCTTGTCTTTTAAGTCTTGTATGTGGGTTCCAAGTCAATCTTTTGTCTAATAGTAAGCCAAGATACCGGACTGTATCTGAAGGAGGAATTGGAATGGAATTGAAGTAAACTGGCGGACAGGAGTTTCGTCGAAGAGTGAAGGTTACGTGTTTGCATTTGGCTTCGTTCACCTTAATGCGCCAAGCATTACACCAGTCTTCGATAAGAGAAAGGTGTCTTTGCAGGTTTAAGGATGCTGTTTCAGGATTGGAACTGGATGATAGGATGGCGGTGTCGTCTGCAAAAGTTGCCAGAAAGGTATCAGGATGTGTAGGAATATCAGCAGTGTAAAGGATGTAGAGGACGGGTCCCAAGACGCTGCCTTGAGGAACACCGGCCTCAACGGGATAAAGGTTAGAAAATTCTACACCACAGCGAACGCGGAAGGAACGGTTTGAGAGATAGGATCGGAGAATGAGGTATAGAGACTGGGGTAAATGGGTTTTCAGCTTGAAGAGTAATCCAGTGTGCCATACCCGGTCAAAAGCTTGCGCAATGTCCAGAAACGCACCAGAACAATACTCTTTGCATTCAAGAGCTGAGGAAATATGGTCTACAACTCGGAGCCCTGTTGAACTGTGGAATGCTGAGGACGGAATCCAAACTGATGGGAAGGAAGATTTTGAGATTCTAATATGGGTAGGATACGTTTAAGAAGAAGCCTTTCGAAGATTTTTGAGAGGATGGGGAGTAGACTAATAGGCCTGTAGGATGAAGTGTTGTTGGAAGGTTTGCCTGGTTTTAGAAAAAGAATGATAGTGGAATGTTTCCATAACAGAGGAAAATAGGTGGTGCGTAGGATGCAGTTGTAAATATAAGTAAGGAATATAACAGCTTTCTGCGGAAGTTGTCGGAGGATCTGGGGAGTAAGGAGATCGTGTCCAGGAGATTTACGGAGGGTCAGTTTTTGGAGAAGATATTTGACCTCAGAGGGATTAATAGCTTTAGGAGGTAGGGAAAGTGGAATTGGTGACATAAGAAAGTCTTGCACTGTTGCGGTGTGATTGGCGTGGGATTCCGGGTGAGGAGTGAAAACTTTGGAGAGGTGTGTGGCGAATTCCTCGGCTTTATCTTCATCAGACGCAGCCCAGGAGTCATCACAACGTCGGAGAGGATGGGAAACTTGATGGTATTTTAGGATCTTTTTCGTGATATTCCACAGGGAATTATCACGAGCTGATAGAGAGGAGAGGTAGGAATTAAAGGACTGGGAACGGAAGGTCGCCAACTCCCTCTTCAATTGTCTACAATAGAAGTTATAGGAGCGGCGATCTGTTGGGTGTCGGGTGCGCTGCCATAATGATCTTGCTCGGCGTTTGGTATGGATGAGGTCTATAATATGTTGTGGAAAATGATTTTGGTGAGGATTTATATTGGAGTGTTTAGGAGAGGAGGCAGTCCAGACAGCTTGTTGGATGGCGGTGGTAAAGGAATAGACGGAATTATCTAGGTCATCTGGGGTTTTGAGGGTTACTCTGAGGTCAATATTATCGGTTAGGATTTGGCGGAAAAGGTTCCAGTTGACAGGGCCTCGGATGAATGATGGTGGAATGGGTTTTGGAATTGGAGTGAGAGATACTTTTAGGATCAGTGGACTATGGTCTGAGGATAGTTCATCAAGGCGAGTTACAGACAAGTTGAGGGAGCCTAATCCGCTGTGGATAAAGAAGTCGAGGATGTCAGGATTGCGGTTAGGATCGGTTGGCCAGTAGGTAGGGGAGTCAGGAGGCAGGATATTAAAATTTCGGGAGTTGAGTGCAGACAGCAAATTTCGTCCCCGAGAATTCGTGGTTCTGGAACCCCACTGCTGATGCTTGGCGTTTAAGTCTGCACCCAGAATGAAGCAATTTCCTAAGGAATCCAGGATGGATACAAATTCGGAATTGGAAATGGAATGTTTAGGAGGGCAATATGCAGATGTGAGGGTTACCGGAAAGGAAAAAGTCTTGATTACTATTGCTGTGGCTTGTAGGAAATCATAGGTGGGAAGTGGGAGTAAATGATGAGAGAGGGATTGGTGGACAATGATAGCAGAACCGGCATGGGCTTTGCCGTCTGGGTGGTCAGTACGGTATGTCATATACTGCGGTATTTTGAAGTAATGTTTAGTGGTTAGTCTTGTTTCAGTTATAAGTGCAACATCGATTGTTTTGTCTTGCAACAACGCTGTCAGTTCGTCAGTATGATTTCTAACACCATTCGCATTCCAAACTAGAATGGATAAGGAGTTAGGTGAATTCATTTAAGGATTTTTCAAGGCAGGGATTAAATTTGATACTAGATTTGTAAGGAGTGATATAAGCGGCATAACAAGAGATTTCATTTCGGAGATGAACGATGTCATTAGACTGGTAAGATCTGTGACGTTTGATGGTGAAGGGATATGAGGAATTTGATGTTGAGGAGTTTTTGAAGATTAGGTAAACTTTGAGAAGTAGATTGTTGTACAATAGATTGAGATTGTTGAAGAAAACGTTGTTCCGGCAGTGCCTCGACTTCATGATTCTGGTTTCCACCTCCAAGCAAGTGGGCAAATGACACGTTAGAATTTACAAGTTTAGATGGTTCTCTCCTGCTTCTGGTTGGTGCAGCTGTTTCATTCGTATCCTGAGGTTTTTGGTATCTGGTTCGGAGTTTCTTGTAGATTTCACATCCCTTGTAGTTAGCCGGGTGGTCCTTGAGGCACAGAGCACATACAGCGGGTGTAGATCTTGATCTTGTACATTCTTCTGTTTTATGCTGTTCACCGCATTTCACACAGCGTGGTATGTGATGGCAATAACTTCTGGTATGACCATATGCCTGACAGTTATGGCACTGAACAATGTCTTTCTTTGTGTAAGGTTTTTCAACCTTTACACGGGTATAGTAGAGTCTACTGAGGTCATAGATATTTTCGACTCCTGCTGATGGTTCCAAGTCCACGAAGAATAGAGGTAGTGGACTTTTATCTTTTAGAACGTTGGTGACTTGCCTCACTTGGAATCCTAGTTCTGTCAGTTCTTCTTTGATAGCTTCAACGGGTGTTGAGGAATGTAGGTTTCTGATTACGACCCTTAATGCTCTCTCCTGGCGCAGCTGATAAGTATGAAAGTCAGCTTTGGTCTCAGTCAGATATTTCACAATCTTTCTGTAGGTTTCAGCAGTAGTCGGAGATATTTTAGTATCATTGGTTCTACTTATACAATAATAACTATTAGGATCAGTTACTTTGTTTAAATGCGCACACATAAGTTTAAAATTTTTAATATTCTTAACAAATATTGGTGGAGGTAGTGGTTCCCTGGGTATAGGAGAAGATTCCATGGTTTCTTTTTCATTTTGGAGGATTTGAAATGGATTCGGTGTAAAAAACGGGGATTCATCAGTTATTCCTTGTGATGATGTGCTGGGCTGTGGTTCAGATCCTAATGAGGTAGCTGACGTGTTCGCTGGTGGAATCATTTTTTTATTTTGTTCACGGCGGGGTCTCTGTTTTGTGGGAGACGAGTTTGAACCTGCAGATCTAGATCTTTTACTTGCAGACTTTGAGGACATGACTTGATGAAAATATCTCATTGATCAAGAAAATAATAATAATAATAAATAAATAATGAGATAAGAATTAAAGATAAAAGAAAGATAAGTAAAAGAAAAGCAAGCCCGAGCTTGCCGAGCTAGCGGCAATCAGCTGATCAGTGACCCTCCTTTCACTTTTTCGTGATTGTACAAAGTAAATTATAACTTTGCTTACCGAAATGTCTCTAATATTCACTGCCGTAGTATTCCTGAGGTCTAGTGATGTTCTCCAGACCGAATTCAAGCGAATTCCTACTGAAAAAAGCAAAAATCTGAGAGACGATGTAACATATGACTGTTATCATCGAGCGCATCAGCTGATTTTTTTTAGAAAATTTAATATATTGGCATTTAAGCTCTGTCAGACTATTTTTATCAGATTGAAACCTACATGATGTCAAAGCCTATTAAATTTTACATCGATATAGCGAGTTTAATCAAAATCGTCGGAACCGTTTTCGAGAAAATAAAAAAAAAGGTGCAAAATACATGGTATAAAGGGGCTCTTCTGGTAAGCTCATTTTGATGAAAAAGGTTTTGTAACGTCTCGGGCGTATATTTGTCTTAAATATGAAATTTCAGTTTCATAGGACTCCCGGGAGTTACCACACACACAGACCTTTTATGCGGGACTTGGTAATTTGGTCTCCTAAAACGTGTATTTCCGTTGAAAACTGGAGAAAAAAAATTTACGATCGCAATACTTTCCCTTACAATATATTTCATATATCAGTAACTGAAAGTAAAAATGATCTTTTTATTTCCATGCTAATTGTAAATTTCAAAAGATAGGCTTGCTGAATCATCAGGTTATAAAAAATCACTGGCAAACTGAATTAAAAATACAAAACAATTAAACAGAAATATGTTAAATAGCATGGAATGGAATAGCTAATGACGATATCACAAGGGAATAAAAACTGTGATGGTGTAATATCAACCGCAAACAGTTAAAAACTGATTTCACGTAACGGAAGAAACAATCACGTTACTAAATTTACTGGAAGGAATTAGTCCGGGTGGTGGTCAGTGAATGAAACAATTAAGTAGTTTTAACCATTTATTTTTTTACTAAATTTAACATAAAAAGGATAGTCAGTGATAATAATATAAAATAGTTATTTAACAAAATCGCCTCAAGACGCGTAAGTTTAAAATAAAACAAACATGTGAAGTTGCAAGAAACTGACATCACCTTTTTAAGAGGATTATAAGTCTAGTATGTTAGACTATAACTCCGTCCCTTTATATTAAAGCGTTTGCAATAATGTTCGTACTATTATTTCAAAATAAGCTTCTAAAGAAACATCGTAATTCGTTATTCTTCGAAATATTAATAAAACTCATCACATCAAAGATACGGTATAAATTCAGATAAGATTTGTTAAATTTGTTTTCAATTAAATAACCCACATTATGAACGAATAGGAGCTAGATCGTTCAATGAAATTCTTTATTGAATGAAGCCTTAAAAGTTGACCTGCTGAAACCTTTAGTAAAGCCGTATCATGTAATATGGAACCAAATCTCATTTATCCCGGAGATAGAAAAAAAGAAATACAATACAGTGCTTAAGTATCGTGTCCAATCGGAGCCCAGAGTTACTTTCATAACATTTTCTATTACATTGAGCATAAAGCTAATTAAATATAAACAGTTCATAGGCGTATATGAAAATTTTCAGACAGACAGTGACGACAATGAGACCTTGATTTTTAAAAGATACTGAGGGCATTTTTCTACATATTTGTATTCCCATCATTTACTTTTATCTAAATCTTCTATTAGATTTTATTTAATGGACACTCAAGTCCTTTAAAACCACGATTTAGAAATACCATTTTTTCTAAAGGTTCTAAATTATACATTTGGTTTCGTTCCAAATCATACTAAAACATTTCTTTATTTATTTATAATATGATGTTATTAATATAGTAGAAATAATAAGAACAATTCTAGATTTTAATGCGATAAGAATGAAATTAGCTAGTTTTAAAATATAGTAATGAGTGATTTTCGCGTCTTCTGTAAAATTTCCTAGAATGGATATAGTACCTTTTGAAATCAACGTCTCAAATGTGTAAGAAAAACAAATATTAAAATAAATAAAAATATCTTTACTAATAAAAGTATCCTGTTACAGATGTGTTAAGTTCAGTCGTTAAGACTTCTGGAGGCATGAGTTTCATGACTCAGGGGCATCTCGTACCCTTCTTTATTAAAATTATTCGAAAAGATTATTCTTCATAGTCTAAATTCGCTCGAAATATTTAGAGCTATTCCAAATTATCAATTTGGTTTCAGAAAACATCATTCCACCATTCAACAAAGCCGTCGGTTAGTAGATTACATTTCGAATGCTTTAGAGACTAAAAAATATTGCTCAGGTGCTTTTCTCGATATTAGTCAAGCATTCGATAAGGTATGGCATGAAGGATTGCTTTCCAAGCCCAAAAATTTGCTTCCTCCGACTTATTACTTAATATTACTTTCTTACTTGACAGACCGACACTTTACTGTAAAAGTAGGAGATGCATTTTCTAGAATAAAACTAAATGTTCAAGCAGGAGTCCCACAAGGTAGTGTACTGGAACCGTTACTATTTAATGTCTACACGGCAGACTTACCAGAAAATGATCACACCTTACTAGCCACTTTTGCAGACGATACAGCTCTTTTAACATCCCATCAAAACCCAATTCTGGCATCCTTTATATTGCAAAGCAACTTTGATGATTTATCCAGTTAGGCTAATAGATGGAAAGTGAAAATCAATCAATCAAAGAGTCTATTTATCGTTTTCACGCACAATCATGGGGATTGTCCAGTTGTCTATTTTGAGGATAAACTCATTCTGACATCAGAGGAAGTAAGATATTTGGGACTGTACTTAGACAAAAGACTGACATGGAGGACTCACATTAGACTTCAAGACATCTGAACAGACGATTAGGACTACAATCCCGTCTGCTTGACAAACGATCAAAATTATCCGTGAACACCAAAATTTCTATTTACAAAGTACTGATCAAACCATTATGGACATATGGGATAGAGCTATGGGACCTGCCAAATATTTTAATATACAAATAATTCAGTCTCTTCAATCAAAAATATTGCAAAAAATCGTGGATGCAGCGTTTTATGTAACTAACGAATTACTTCAAAAGGACTTAGACATTCTCACAGTTTCAGGCACAGACACAGAATATTATAAAAGATTTCATGACAGGCTGACTTACGACATGAACCCATCGGCCCAAACACTTAAATCCTAAACGACCCCGTACAACCCACCCCGACGACTTTTGAGGCGGTGGCCTAGAGATGCCTTGATTTAACCGACTTTCGGAAGTTATCATATTTGCTTATTGCAATTATTTTTTATTTCGCAGATGGCAAATAACATTGGAGCACAAACAAAAACAATTGTAAATAAATAAATAAAAGTATATTAATACACTTCGTTAGTAGATTATTTCTATTTTATATCGGTTCGAAGTCGCACTTACGTGTACAATCGAATCCGATTTGGAATAGATAATGTATAGTAAATTATTATTTATCGCGATATATGCCAAAGATACATTATATGCGATATATGCCACGCGTATATATTTTTTCCCTTATATTCATTTTATTTTTTATACTATACCCTTCTTTCTTGCCTCCGTCATTTGCTTACTTTCTTGCTTATTCTTCTCTGTTCCAAGAACCTTTATAATTTTCACTATTTTCCCCAACTGATCCCAATCTCTGATACCCGCTGTTTTAACTTCTTCTTTTATTCGTTCTGGAAAACTTTTTATATTCTTCAAACCCGTTACTTTATGAAATATTTTTTGCTCAATCTAATATCATTTTTTTTTTTTTTTCATATGACCGAAAACTCCTTTTTCTCATCGATGATTCCAGATTTTCAAAATATAAATAAATATATCAGATATTTACATATTTTATTCTAAATAGTTTTTTTTTTTTGTATAAATTCTTATAAACTTTCTAAGTGATTCTTGGGCAAGGTGAAATAGCTGGTTTTCACGCAATTCCTTATTAAGCATTATATACATAAATAATAATGTTGTTATTAAAGAAAACCTAATTTTAAAATCTTATTATAATACTTTAAATTTCATTCCATTTTTATTAATAGCTTCAAATTTTTTTTATAATAATGCTAAAATTACTCAGTGGGACAATGTAGTTTTGTAACAATCTAGGATTAAAATACTGTAAAAATAGTTTACATTATAAAACATAATTATTATTATTAATAACATGAATTATTAACAAAATTTTAGGGAAATTTGCATGGAATTTTATTCATTCCCCCTCTGGGTACTTTTAAAATAATAAAATCACAAAAATCCGTTTAGGAATAGTAAAAATTAATAAAGCATAAAGCTAAACAAACATATTTTTTTCGAATTCGGTAAATAAATAAAATGATAAAATAAGCAAAAAAATTCCTTGTCTCATATTAACGAAAATTTGACAACCCATTAGTCAACCAGGTGATTAGAACTAAGATCCGGTGAATTATATAACTACAATCTTAATAATTAGCTTCCTGAGATTTTCAGAAAAACAAACCCAAGTGTCGAGAGATAAGACAATGGACGAGATGTTAGATAATTGCTCTCAATTATGATAGCGCTGGCCAATAATATGCAACGGCAGCCATTTGCGGTTGACGACAGATTACCTCATTTCCGAACTCCTCTATAGCCTTGGGGGCTATTCGATTGTGTTAAGGCCTTCGATTGGGATGATCTACAGGATATCAAGTCGTTAATCACGTAAAGCTATCTCCTAAAATATATCACAGAAGGTCAATTATACCCAAATAATTACAATATACTTGTAGGAGAAAATTAACAAGACTAACATTTCTTGGAATTCGTCAATAGAAGGTAAATATATCAATATTTTTTTAAATATTTTATTTTAATTTTTTTAAGGACTCTGTTTTGTTATTGAGTTTTTTTTTTAATACTTATTTTTGGTTTTCTTTCCTTGGATTATTTGCTGTACTTTAATATTTTAATTGTTTATATATTTATTTCTTACTATTGCCAACTACTATAAATTCCTCCTTAAGGGAGAGGCTTTTGCCAATGCTGATGCCAATAAAGCTATTATAATTATGATATCAATTTATAGGATAATATATTTAAGAAAACCAAAGCACATATCATAAACAGATGTTAATGTTCTTTAATTTAATTTTTTATATCGCAAGTAATAAGTCTTATCCTACTATAAATGTGACCAACTTCACAAAGTCAGAAAACCTTAATTTTGCTTTTTTTGATATATCGAACTAGAATATTTTTTTTTGAACTCAAGAAAATCTCTAAAAGATGCGAAATTCATGGTATAAAGTGCTCTTTTGGTTGGCTGATTTTGATATTTAAAAAAGTTGCTGTAACATCTTTAGTTTTCGTGCTAGACTTACCACACACACACAGACCTTTACGCTCGACTTAGTTACTTGGACTCAATAGACCTTAAAACTCGTATATATAAGTAATTAAAAGTGTTATACGTAAGTATATTGAGAATTCCAAATATCTTTTACACATACCACAAATTATAAACAATTTTATATTAACCATACTTATTTGTATTCGTTGATTTAAATAAAGAAAAACGATAAGATAGAATAAAATACTTTTAATATAATAAATATTGTTTATTAAGAATTGAGACGTTGATTTCCAAAAGGTACTAAAGGACATTTTTTACGAAATTGATTTTTTTACATATTTGTATTCTCATCATTTAGTTCTATCTAAATATTCTATTTGATGTTATTTAATGAATTCTCAAGTCCTTAAAAAACACGATTTAGAAATGCGGTAATTTTCTAAAAGTACTAATTACGCATTTATTTTCGTTCCAAATCATTCTAAACAAATTCATTTCATACCTTTAATATGATGTTATTATTATAGTAAAAAAATAATTCTAAATTTTAAGCCAAAAAGACCCAAATTAGCTAGTTTAATAATATAGTAATGAGAGATTTTCGCGATTCCTGTAAAATTTCCTAGAATGGATATAGTACCTTTTGGAAATCAACGTCTCAATTATTAAACCTAGTTTACACGTAAATTTACTATTTCATTCATCGGCCAGTCCAGAGTTGGCATCTTTAATTAAATAACTGATAAGAAGTTCTTCACTACAACTTTAATTGATTCACTATAACTTTAATTAAAAGTGTTAATCTTCGATATAAAATCCAAAAAAATACTTGTTATTATGATTTATTAAGATGTTAATTAATTAAATAAAAGAGATGATTGAAGAGAGTGCTGTAAAAAAATAAATTAAAACCATTAAACAATTGAGGCGCCTAGTTAAATTACTAGAGTAAATTTAATTATACTATTATTAAAAGTGAACGTTTACGACCAGGCTTATTCGAAGTAGTAAGTCTTTTAATATATGAATAACTTCTCCGGTTTGAAAAATAAAATAATCTGCCATTTAATTAATTCACTTTCCTTTTAATTAAATAATTCAATCGTAGATAATGCCTCCACGGTGAAATACGCCTTTCTTCGTTAGCCTTTAACAATGGTCGAAAAGGAAGCAGCCATTTTCTGGATCCTGGCAGCCTTAAAAGCCAGACCTAACACTAATTGTTGGCCTAAAAGCAGAACAGGATCATTGGGTGGTCGTCATGGTTAGTGAGAGCTTCTTACCTTCCATCCACTGGATATCCGAAAAATAACCAATGTAATTTCTTAGAAAAATATTTTATCTTTATCATAAAGCTAATGAGTTATAAAGCGATTTAGCTAATGCCGAAATTTAAATCATGTTTTCACCCGCTTCAATGATTTGAAAAATATTATGCTAATTCCATTTTGTATTGATATACGTATACATGAGTTTATAGTAAAAGTGGCTAAAACACATATAAATTCGCTATCAGTCAATCATTTACTCCCTTCAAAAATTTGTATGTGCTTCGATTTAATTAATTAATTATCGTCAAATCAGCAGCACACCAAAATAGGTAGGCATGCCCATAGTCAATCAGTAATATTCAACTTTTAAGCATAATCGTAATATATTGTCACAATTCGTTTAAAGCATGAATACAAATATTTCCAAAACATAGGCGAAAGCTCCCACCTTAATTATCCGTATTCATACAAAAATACAAATTTCAAAATAAAACGTATTTTAGCCTATTGAAACTATTTTTACTTCCACTCACTATATATAGTAAGGGGAAGTATTGCGATCGTGAAAATTTTCGAATTCCCGTTTTCAACGGAAATGCACGTTTTAGGGTCCCCTGAGTCCAAATAACAAAGTCCTACAAAAGGTCTGTGTGTGGTAACTCCCGGCAGTCCTATGAAACTGAAATTTCTTATTTAAGACAAATATACTCCCGAGACGTTACAAAACTTTTTTCATCAAAATGAGCTTACCAGAAGAGCCACTTTATACCATGTATTTTGCACCTTTTTTTTATTTTCTAAAAAACGGCTCTAACGATTTCCATCAAACTCGCTATATTCATTTATCATTTAATAGGGTTTAATATCATGTAGGTTTCAATCTGATAAAAATAGTCTGACAGAGCTTAAATGCCGATATTTTAAATTTTCTTCCTCTAAAGTACCTTTTATTTTGTAGATTCTATAAAAATAACCATAATGTGTTGTTAGCATTGATAAATAACAGCTAAATATGTAGGCTGTACGAATTTAAAAAACAGCTAAAGGAAAAAATGAAAACATATTTTTTTAATGCAATTTTTTGTTTTTGAACATAAGAACAGTAATATTCATGTTTGATATACTGTTTGAAAGCTAAAGATTTTAGAAAAAATATTATATTATACACGAACTTTTAAAAGTTAAGAGAGAGTGATGAAAAGCCGATAAAACTAACTGATTATTTTAGATAATAATATAATAGATGTTTTAATAAAACACATGTTTCTGTAGAAATTCCATTCCAAATCTCCTTGCAGAAAATACGAGATAATCCATTTGCAGCATGCTTCGACCTTATTATCTTTCGTATTTTGTCATCGTATAAAACTTATCAGTAAAGTAATTCGTTATTATTATCTAATAATTGACAGTCAAAGTGTTAAAGAGTTTCACAAATTCAAAGAAACTTTGATTAAAATAAAAAAAAAAATCCACAGAGCGATATGTATACATACTTTATAGTGAATAAGTATGTATACATATCGCTATGTATATATTAGGGGTACTCACTACGTTTGCTATAGCATGCTATTTGTGCTATTGTGCTAAACCTGTCGAGTTTCTACAGATATTTTCTGTATAAAATTGCACAAATAGCATGCTATGGCAAACGGAGTGAGTACCCTTATTATAATGTTTCACATTTTTTCGTACTATAAATTTTATTTCATTTTTTATAATCTAATCATTAACCTTTTATTAAATTTATTTTGCTGTTTTGTTTCTAATTATTATAGTATTTGTCAATTAACATAGCTATTGTGTTACTTTGTCTGTAACCATCAGTATTTTTTTAGTTATCATCTTTATAAATTGTATTCTACTACTTGATGTTGTCTATTGTTTTATAATCCTGAAGAATGATTTAATCTTACTGTAATTATATTTCTTTTCTATCTTTTTAGCCCTGATGACTCACAATGGTGGTCGAAACTTTTGCAAACAATAAATAGTTAAAACTATTTAGTTGTTTTCATTACTGTTGGGAGCGGCGTGGTCCCCGTAGCGTGGCGTGGTATCCCCGTGGCGTGACATACCCTCTAGAGTAGAGGGTCTACTGTGTTTCAGGTCCTGGGTTCGACCCCCAGCTGTGACGGAATATTATTTATTCTGTTATTTCGGCCGATGGGCGATCCAGGGGTATGGAGACCCTTCTGGGGCACACTTAGTCTCAATCAAGTGGGTACCAAAAAATCTCGGCCGAACCACCTTATTGCACGGCCGTTGACCTAGAAACAGTACAAATCTCTACATGTAATGAGATCAAAACTCTTCATGGGTTGTTGGTACAGGTATTTTTTTTTTTCATTTACTAAATCTAATTCCTTCCAGTACAGTAAATAAAAAAAGGTTAATTAATTTAAAAAAATTATTAATCATAGTCTAACTTTTTTTTATTACTAAAAATATCTTTGTTTATGTGCCATATCTAATTTTATGTGCCAGCTACAAATAGCATAGAAAATTTCACTTATTTTTTTGCCATGCAATTCTAGTAATTAGATATAAAAAAATAATTATTTCATCTAAACATAACGTGAAAGCTCAATATCGCACCGACCATTATAATGCTTTCTCTCGACATGATAAAATATAAAACATGCCATTAGGCAGCTCAGAAAGCATTTAATTACTCAAGACGATCTTTAATTTTAAAACGAACAACAATTAACCAGACGAGGGCAGTAAAATTCTAATTGCCCTACATAAGCACCACTTTTGAAGCGAAGTTAAAAAAAAAAAACAATAACAATAAAACAAAGGATCATTTTCCTATAAGGTTTTTCAAGGGCCAATTGCATTATGAGTAATAATTCAATGACGTATTAGCATGCTAATGTGCGAAATGGATTCACGAAGGCTAAATGATAATAAAGTTTAACAACCGCTTTAAAGAAGAATTAATTAAATCAGTAATGGCAAGATGATGCTCATAGCATCATATCATGAGGTTCCACTATAATAGCCTTTATAGGCCATTATAATCTATAATGTTTACGATGATAAGGTTGTTTGAAGAACGCAAATAATGGTTTAATTAACGGATCTTTTGGGGTTATCGTAGATATTAAACGAAAATATATCCATAAGACTGCCTGTTATACAAAACTAACATTAGTTATTTAACAAAGATAAAATAAATTTAAAAAAGTAGAAAATCTTCATGTAAAACAATCAATTTAATAACCAAATTTTACATAAAAGAAATAGAAGCCTTTTTACTAACACTAACCTATAAACTAGATATATAGTAAGCAAAAGTATTGGGATCGTGAAAATTTTCGAATTCCTGTTTTTAAAGAAAATCCAAATTTTGAGGCCCCCTTAGTCGAAACGACCAAGTCCTCCAAAAAAGTCTGTGTGTGGTAAGTGTAGTCCAACAAGTTGCATAAAACTAAAATTTCATATATGCCACAGATGTTATAGCTAACCAGAAGAGCTAATTTTTACAATGCATTTTGCATTTTTTGTTTTTACAAGTTTTTTCGAAAACGGCTCTAACGGTTTTAATTATACTAGCTATATTGATGTAAAATTGCATGGGCTTTGAAATAGTTTTACAAGTCATAAATGCCGATGACAGTATTAATTTTGTAGATTTAAAATCATAACTATATCATCTTGTTACCATTGATAAAAAATTGGTTTAACTTATAGGTTAACTTTATGCTACTTGGCTAATCGGAGGATGCAACTGTGGGAGTCCTAAAATTTGCCTATCCAGGTTTTGTTAATACCCCTCCTTAATGATAGGGACCAACTTTTCTACGTGCCCTCCGATAGACGGCATGACTATATATATATATATATATATATATTGACCTAATTTTATATATATATATATATATATATATATATCGTTGGAAAGCTAAAGATTCCAGAGAAACTTTATCTTATACACATAAATACAGCAATAATAAAAAAACTAATTGACTTTTAAGTACAATTATTACTGTTGGTATGAAAATTGTGTGAAGGTGAAATAATAAACCGTAGAATAAGTTTTCACATACCTTTTTAATTGCAGGATTATTATTTTTTTTTTTTTTTTTGCATCACCAAATTTTATAAAAGCCATTTTTACTACGTATTGTTGTGAAGGTTCATTATTTAAAAAAATTGTAATTATTGCATTTAGGCATGAAAGTGATTCAAAATATTTCATCTTACACAAATTTAAATATAATTGCCTCGTTAATTTATATCATAGTTATTATTGGGTAAAAGTGTAATATACAATGTAAGAAATTATCACATTTCTTCAGAAAAATATAAACATGTGAGTTGGTTTGATGTGATGTCGTTGATAGTGCCCGAGTGAATTTCATACACTTATAAAAGACTGATTTGAATACCTTTTTTTAACAAATTTATAAATTAATAATAATTTTAGATTAAAATAAATTATTTATGTTAGAATTAACTTTTTTTAATGAAGTTGTAATGATTTGTTGAAATTGTTTATAGGATCTTGAAGGTGGGTAAAGTATCCCAATGGATCACCTGTAGCAGGGTGGCTAGCATAACAGCCTTCTATGCCAAAGGTCAGGGGTTCAAAACCGCAGATGGTCCTAGGATTTTTCAATGGGAGTAAAAAATCCTTAGTTATGGCGGCTGGAGTGGACGGACGTAAAAAGGCGGTCCAACCTGTGCGATGTCAGGTACTCTTCAAAGATCCCTAATTTAGTTAAACTTGGAGAGCAAAATGTAGGACTCCCACTGCAGCATCGTCTAATGAGACGTAGTAACATAAAGTGAAGTTAAATAAACAAACATATATCCCGAAACATTGGTAACTGATTTTTATTTTAATAAAAATGTTTTTTTTTAGAAGTATAAACAATTTCCTACCACAGATATCAGGAGTAAAAAAAAAAAAAATAGATTGATGTTATTATCCGAAATTATTTTAAAAATTATGCCTTTCCCCTTTAAGTTCTTTCGTGTAACCTCCTAACAAGCATCGCTTTAACGTATTTTCACCTACGTCTCTCATTGTGCAGAGCTGGCATAATAAGCTGGTATGTATCTGTAATTCACCCTGAAAGACGATGTTTGCTTTTAATAACCTTTAACATATACAAATGGACACTTCAATGATAAACCCAAATAAACAAAAAGAAAACCCAGCTATCTTCAGATCGCTGTTCAAACAATCAACGGTATCAAGATCATTTACTTCTCATACCGCATGTAATACTGTAGCAGGTTGATATAAACACTGAAATCGACGATAATTGTACATCCTGCAACATTGTGCAACCATTGAGGGACCTTCAGAAGCCCCCCAACCGATCTCTCCCACAGGTGATGCTACGAGACTAAATAGCGTGAAGAGCCGAAATAAAAGTGAGGATGTTCCGGCTAGTGTGTCCCTGACTGTATAATGGCCGACAGTTTTTGTGATCCGCGCCTCTCTCCGGCGAAGGCTGCGTATCCAAGCGCAGCCTACCTCCCGGCTCCTGGTCCACTGCCCTACTGGGAAAGTCGTCCTCCATCGGCATAAAGAAGTAGAAGAGTCACAGAGGCAGGATGACATGTCTCGTCCATGCAGGAGATCGTACGCGAGAGACATTAAAAAAGTATCGGAACGAGTACAAGGATACGAAAGAAAGAGCGGAGAATAAGATTTAGATATAGATATTTAGTTTATTAACTATTATAAACATATAACCCATGGAGTTTGGGCCCCATTTTATTATAAAATGGTTGTTATTATAAAATGATATTATCATATATAATATATATATTATATATATATATATATATATATATATATTTAAATATGATACGAATGTACGGCGAATGTGCTACCATACTTTAGAACTCTTTACCTATCTCCCTCCGAAAAGTATCAGCCCTAACCACATTCAAACACCAATTATTTAACCACCTCCTCAAAAATCAATCTTCCGCATAGATGTAATAAATCTAGACTTTGATAATACTGAATTAAACTAATTTGAGTCGTTATCCGTTTGTTTTTTGTTTTGCTTTTGTATCTTTTATTAATATTAGCCTTATATTATTTACTAGACTAAATAATTATAAAAGAAGCAAGACAAATTGGACTTCCTCTGTTCATTGTATATAATTCTTAGGGGACGAAATGTCCCAGAATAAAATTTATTTTTCATTCATTTATTCATACATATGGCATAGTTATAAATACATACATAAATGGTATAAATGATAAAGGATATATATAAATGAATAGGCAAATTCCAATTACTTAATGGGACATCTTAGTAAATATTGTGTAACAAAATATGTGGATTTGTCGTCTCCTTAAATGTATATAGTTTTTAGCAGGAAAAAATACAATTTATTTACCTTATCCACATCATCAATATTTAGAATTTTTTCTGTGGGATAAGGATGATTGTTTACTGTTTTGAACGATGTAATTCGCCAGGTAATATTACCTTTCAATACTGAGTGTAGGACATTGCAATAACATGTGCTTTAAGTTTTCGGAGATATGTTCTTGACACCATCTACATTTTTATCCTGTTTTTTTTAAAATTCTATATAAAAGTTTAAAATTTTCCGCATCGATATTCTTAGCTGGCTAACGAGTCTCAGTTTATTTATATTAACATGATAAGTTAAATAACCTTGCCGCTGAGGGCTGTTAAAGTTTCAAACAGTTCTATAAAGTGGATTGTATTTAAATTGAGAGCTCTATCAATGTCTATAGAGTGGAGATGATTCTTTACTTTAAATGTTTATTAGTAAGTAAAAAAAGTCGGTTTTAGCGCTTCGAAAAAGTCTTCTTCAGCATAATTACCTGCTGCTAATTTATTTATTTGTGAGATCTAATTAAAACCTGTGTCTCTATTCTTTGTGTCCAAGTAAATAAGTTTAACAAGGCATTTGCGGAGGATAAAATTTATAGGATCTCAACTCGCATTGATATCCAGCCCTTTAGAACTTTTTTGTAAATTTGATATTCCTTTATTTCTGCCGTACAATAATCAATGATCAGCCTCTCCCCCCTTTTTCGGGAACCCACTAAATAAAGGAGGTAGGGGTGGGCATAATCGAATGATCGTCATAATCGGATGATCGGACTTCGATGATTTAAATAATCGAATGATTTCATAATCGAATGATCGAATGATTATTATGCATTGCGAGAGACGATATGTCACAATTTCCGTCTCTGCGGCGGCTGAGCTGGCTGAGCCTAGTGCAAATATGCATATAATTTATGTGACGAGCAAAAAAAATAAAAAAAAAAAAAAAATGGTCCTTCAATTATCTGAGCTATCCGAGCTCCTTATAATCGTTAAACAGTTCACTTCGAATGATCCGATAATCGTCATTCGATTATGCCCACCACTACTAGGAGGGCTTCAATACCCCATGGTCACTCCACGTCCCTAGCTTTTAGTGATTTTTAGTAATTCTTAATAAAAGTTTGGTAATAGTAATCGTGTTTTTTTTTTCTGAATAAAACTCAAACAAAATGTAGCAATAAATTTATCAAGTAGAACATGATAGCTTAATAAACTGTAAGTAAGCAAAGTGGACTCGTTATAACTCTTTGCTAACAAAATTATTACATTAACTTAGAAGTAATGATAATTTTAATTATTTTTTAAATGAAGCAGTTTTGAAAATTAGTGATTATTCAATGAAATAGTACAACAATTTTTAAGGATATACTTTAAAAAAAGTACTAGTACAACAATACCTGATAATAGGGGTACTCACTACGTTTACTATAGCATGCTATTTGTTTTATTTTGCTAAGCCCGTCGAGTTTTACAGTTATTTCCTGTATAAAATTGATGGGTTTAGCACAATAGCACAAATAGCATGCTATAGCAAACGTAGTGAGTACCCCTAATATAATTAAAAATAGGATTAAAAAAATATAGACAATACGTTAATTAAATTAGACTTTGAAAATGGCCATTTAAAGTAGATGCAACAAAAAACAAATGAAAAATCAAGAAACGAAAGTATATCAATTAAAGTATATATCATCAATGAAAACTTATACAGTATCGGGTAATTGTACAGTATCGAAGCTCAGTATAAGTGGAGATTCATACTGAAGACCATAGATTAGGGTAGATATAAGGACTATGTTATTATGATTCGTTAAATGGATAAAGATTATTAAGCTACTGATAAAGTTATCATACAATAGCCACATTTTTCGCAAACAATAATATTTCAGAACATAATGTTGTTTTTTTCCAAGAGCGAGAAAAAATATAATTATTCTTTTGAGATGTTCTTTTTTTAAAAGTTTAAACCAAGAAAAATGCTCGAATTGATCAAATTCAATATAGACCTTTAAGTTCCAATATTTGCATCACTAACGTAAAACTGCAGCTAAGGAATGTTCGGCCATACTGCAGATCGGCCATATTGGGAGGGGAGTCGGTCCTATAATATACAATCAACCGCCATACACAACACGTGCCAATACCAAATTAATGATAAACAGAAGCATATTTATTCTGAATTATATGTGGTGGGACACCGTCAATAATTATTTTGAATTACTGCGGGCAAAGATGAGGGCATTCGCATAAAACATTACGGCATAAAATGACATATTTGATAGTTTTCCTGCAACCCTCCAAACAAAATTGAATAGATTTTTGCAAATGTTACTAGATATTTATAAGAAAAATCAGCAAATACAGGGAAATTTTTTTTTTCTAGCTCTACAGAAAAGTTATTGACACGACCATTTAAAAGTGCACATCGAGTGAATATAGGCTGGACAAAACGTCAAAAAAGTGACAAAGCATTTTTTATTTGAACTATAGAAGTTAATACAAATATAAAATTTTCTATAACTATAATAATAGCAGAATTTAAAAAGATTATTTTCTTTCTCTACTAGACCAAATATAATCGAATGCAATCACAAATCCATTTTAGAATTTATGTTAAGGTGACTATAATGTTCATTTTAATTAGTCTATTTCGATATTATGTTATTTATTTATATTATCTATAAATACGGTACGAATGAAGTTCTTTGGCACTGTAGTTAAAAAAAAAGAAATACTACATAAAAAAATTATATTGATAACTTTAGAATCGTGGTCATTGACTATTATTAATTTTCGAAAACAAAAGATAACTGCTAAGTGTTAATGAAATGCCGAATTAAACACCAAAATTAAACTATAGCTTATAATAAAGTTATCTCAACATAGGGCTAAGTATAAAGTGAAATCAAGTCATCAAAACTGTCCACGAACTCTTCCCGAAACTGTTTCAACAAACTTTCTGGGCCTTATCTTCCTGCAACTGTCAGTAACAAAACGGATCATTGCCGAGCATTTTTTTTTTTTTTTTTTAACAATAAAAGTTAAAAATAATTTAATGGATCATGGGTTACATGAATAGTTTAACTAGAAGGAAACCTGAAAAGTTCAGCCAAGTAAAAAAAAAAAAAAAGTCTTATATTATATAATAATTACAATTTTTGGTACGAAACTCTCCATTATTTCAATCATCCAACTAAAACGTCTCACATATATATGGTTCAGCAAAAAAGACTTAAATACAAAAACTGCGATAATTTCGATCAAACGTTTTAAGACTCATAATGACAGCTCCTTGGTACGTCAATAACAAACCTCGACATAAGGACTTAAAACAACCAAGGATTGACGAACACGTACCAACTCTATTCACGTCTTCATAGCAAACTATATGGAAACGAAAATAGACTTATAAATGTCATGTCGATAGGCGAAATGCCTGTTAGAAGAAGGCTGAAAAGAAGCTGGAAGGTGAATAAAAAAAAAAAACACCATCATAATCCTTTTTAATTTAAGGGAAACAAACTTGCCGTTTTCAAAATAAAGGCTCATCTACATGACTGTCATGAGGCTAATCTGAACTTACGGAATTAAGATTTGGGGATCTACTAAACATTCAAATTATTCTCGTATCCAATCCTTATAATCCAAAATCCTTAAATAGTAAAGTGTTATATATTAAATGAGGATCAAGATAGAAAATTGTTTTAATGAATTAAGATTTATGTAATCTATGTAATCATAATATGATAAATCTTAATTCTTTGAATCTTAATTTAAGAAGAATTTAGATAAGAAGTTGAATGAGAGACCTCCTTTGCTAAAGTAAAGTTTGGAAGGGGTGCTACTGGGCATTTCCCCTTTCTATATGTCCTAATTCATTAAATTGTATTGTCATATATTTTTTTTACAAGTGCGAATAAAAACATATGAAGATATAAAAATCTGGTGCACGCAACAAACGACGATACAAATAAATTGTTAACGAATTAATAATTTTTATTTTCAATAGCAAACATGTGTTTTATTAATTAATCTATTATATTTTTATCAACAACAATCAGTTAGTTTTATCGCTTTTTATCAATCTCCATTAACTTTTAAAAATACGTATATTAAATAATATTTTTTCTAAATCTTTAGCTATCCAACGGTATATTATAAATCTATATTAGTATTCTTGTGTCAAAGCACAAAATTGCATAAATAATTTTTGCACTTTTCTCCTTTAGTTGTAAATCAAATTCGCTCAACTTGCATATTTACCCGTTATACATCAATGCTAATAAGAGATGATTCCAATTATTTTGAAATTTATAAAATTAAAGTACTTTAGAGAAGAAAATTTAAAATATCGGCATTTAAGTCATGTCAGACATTTAAATCAGAATGAAACCTTGATGATATTCAAACCCATAAAATTTAACATCGATACATAGAAATTATAAAGATCGTTAAAATTTGATAATCGTAAAGTGCAAAAGCATAAAGTGTTCGTTGGTAGTGATTATGAAAGATTCTGTAAATTTCAGGGTTTTGTCTAAATGAATTCAGTTACGGCTTTATTTTCGCGATACAACAACACACACACCCGCACGACTTATTGCGGGACTTGGTCATTTGGACTAAGGGGGCCCTAAAACGTGTATTTCCGTTGAAAATTGGAATTTGAAAATTTTACGATCGCAATACTTTCCCCTACTATATATTTCATATATAGTAAGTGAAAGTAAAAACTTGTTAGTGATATTCGATGTTATTTAATTTTACTGCGATATTATTATATCATTCACTATTTAACATGGAATCGAAATTATAAATATGATAACTCATTGAAATACCGTATGTGCACGATGAAGGAAATAGGTTAGCTTACAGGTAACCAATCAAAACCACTTCAACTTTATCGGGCCTTATCAGTACTGGTTACTCACAACACTTAGGAATCCTGAGATTAACCTTATCAGAGGCAGTGACTGGGCATCTTTAACAACAGGTAGTAATAATCTCATTTCTGATATTTTCCTAGTTCTTGGAAAGAACAAACAGCAGAAGAAGAAATGATAATTAGATTGAGTTAAAATATTACAATAACAGAATCCACACTACAATTAATTTAAATAAAAATACTAAAAAATAATAAAATTATTATATTGTCGCTAAGTTTAGGAATTTTTCGGAGTAATTTGAAAAAATAAAAAATATTCTGCAACTATCAATGAAGTTATACTCCAGAACTACGTAAAGTTAAAAAAAAAAAAAAAGAATATAAAAAAAGTTTAACTTATAAAAGTTCAACTTATATTCTACATGATGCGATGAAAAGCCTATCCATATGTGAATAACTTGTAAATTCTAAAAGCGTTTCACGATTTCCGTTCATTCACAAACGTACGAGTCTAATAATAAAGTAATTCTGTATTTTAGCATATTCAAAAATTATTTATTTTCTTACTATTTTATAGTTTAAAATAGTATAATAATTTTTTATTTAGCATGATCACAAATTTTTGTTATTTACTTTGATTTTTATAATTAAATTAAGTAATTAATGTTATATAGCACTGATCACTGACAATATGGTTAATTAAATAAATAATAATTATTATTATATTAATTTAAGTAAAAATTTAATGTTAATCAGTCTCTGATCAGGACAATAAGAAGGAAAAGATAAAAAATAATTTTATTCTGGACTGGGTCCCTTAAGAAAATATGATATACACAATAATAATACAATTCTGGCCACAAGACCAAAGATTATAATTAATTTTATTTACAAACTAAGAAATAGATACATAAACAAAAGAGTAAAAAAAATAATCTGATGTTGAACAAAACAACATTGAAAGTGATTCATAATAATTGTTCCATATAGAAACATGAACAATAAATAATAAATTTTCTTTTTGAATAGATATTTGATTTGAAATATTTATCAAATTACAAATAGCAATTTCGCTTAGGGGATTCATTCACAACAAAATTACTCATGACATAAATTATGGCAACAATCGAAGCCGTACGGAGGTTTTTCATAGGGGGACAAGTACCCCTTAACAACCGACAAGTAAGGAAGCCATGTCGGAATGAATATGGACATAAATTTGAAAATTAAAAGCGTTTTTTTATGTACAATTTGTTTTTAAGTATACATTTTATCCTAATATTATATGTTTTTTTCTTTTTAATATTTTTATTCATCTTAAGAACTTTTAAGGAGAAAAATAAAGGCTCTTCACAGCATACGCCAATAGCACCAATTTATTAACAGGGAGACAAAGAGAAGATAATATAATTATCTAATAATAGCAGTAATACTGCATAATATTCCTACTATAAACTCCTTCACAATATTTACCCTGAACCAGGACAATTTCGAACTATGATTGTCCATTCACTTTTAGAGTGAAAACAAGAAACCAGAAGATCCCAGAATTTATGAAACCCTGAGCGGTAAATATGACGTTCCAATCTAATAAGTAAATATAAACCTGTAACTTAATCCTAGACAAACGGCCGTACTCTCTCATTTTCGGTAACCACTTAATAGAGGTGGTCTGAAATAATATAATTAATAATTTTTAGGTTCTTTTTAAATTAAACAAGTGATCCAAATATTTTACTCAACAACCTTTTTTTTCTCTCCAACTTTTCAACCTTTTGCTATTTTCAAGGATCCTACTCTAATCTGTCCTGTCTATCGCATACATAAATATGTATACACATTGTCACATTATAAAAAAAATATATACTTTAGGGCTAAAACCAGCCTTGTCAGCTTATTATTATCTACTTTTCAGATTACAGATTGGTTACAGCCTAAGGTATATATATATATTTTTTTTTTTATAATGTGACAATGTGTGTATATATATGTATATATATATTATTTATGCAGGATTTTTATAGACAGGAGAGATTAAAGTAGGATCCTTGAAAATGGCAAAAGGATGAAAGGTTCGAGAGTAAATAAATTGTCGAGTGAAAAATATGGATCACTTTTTTATTTAATTTAAAAAAAAAACCTAAAAATAAATTTATTCACTTGAATCAATACATATATACTAATAGTTTATAATTAATAATTATTTCTCATGGGATTCGAACCCTGCGTGCTCTATACACTGGACTTCTTCCTATAAATAGAATTCCAATAATGGATAAAAAACCCTAAAGCAAATGCAATAATGGTAAAAAGAAGGATAACAACAGTTGAGATAGTTACATCACTGGAAGCGGTTACAAAAATAAAATGAATTCCACGTAAGACGGGATTGTACTTAACGTAAGAGTAAAAAATAGAATGACTGACAAGTAAAATGAGGTTATAGCCTCTTAAAACGTTTCAATGATCCACGTTGTAAGGAGGCTAATAAACTGAGAAAAACAAAACACTTATTTCCCGTGTGTGTCTTCGAGCTATAAAATTCTTTGTTAGAGTTTCACCTGATAAGAATTCACTCTGTAGCATCCTTTATGGTCATAATAAGTAACAAATTCAATCTCTACCTTTTGAATTGGAACGTCAAAAATGTAGCATACATTAAAGACATTGTTAGAAGAAAAAAAAATGTCAAACCACGACTAAGCTGTAAATAAAAACAAAGACATATTGTAGACTTGTTTGGAAAGGGAGTAACGGAGAGAATGCAACTGATTACCATCGCCGGCAAGTTAGGACCGCGGCAGACAATGCCATCTAAATTGTTAATGGCCCTCAAAAGGAAGGGCAGTCCTAATTAATCTTTCCAAGGGTATACATAAGCTATGCCAAAGGAAATCAATAACACAACTCGCTTGTTATGCTTAGCACTACAACAAAATTATCGAGTATTTAGTGGTAAAGGAGAGGACTAAAGTTTTAAAAGTGAAAAAAATTATATCTTCTCTTGACTCGTTAAAAATTTAATCTGTTTTATGATAAAAAAGTTGGCTGTGGATCTGCCATAAAGAAAACACACCTTATAAGAAACACTCATAAAGTTAGCCCTGATGAAGGCCAGCAGTGCAGAACGAATCGGCACACGAATACGCTTGTCTTATTGGTGTGTTTTCTAAGTGACCGCACCCCCTACCGAGTTATCCATCATATAGTCTCGTCTTAATGGTCATCAAAAAACTCCATCATAATTTTTTTTTAATTTAAGAGAAAATAACTCATCCTTTTCGGCTACAAATAATTGCGTTAAAAAAATGTTATTTCAGTTTTCATTGTGTTTTTATTGCTCAACTTGCATATTTAGCTGTTATTTATCAAAGCTAACATGATAATATGGTTATTTTAATAGAATCTACAAAATTAAAGGTACTTTAAAGGAAGAAATTTTAAAATATCGGCATTCAAGCCCTGTCAGACTATTTCAATCAAAATAAAACCTACATGATATTAAATCCTATTAAATGATACATGAATATAGCGAGTTTGACCGAAATCGTTAGAGCCGTTTTTGAGAAAGTCGTAAAAATGTGCAAAATGCATGGTTGATTAGTTGATTTTGATAAAAAAGTTGCTGTAAAAAGTTGTTAATCTGGGGCGTATAGTTGTCTTAAATATGGAATTTCAGTTTCATAGGACTTTTCGTTTTCGTCTGAAAGTTACACACACACACGACACACAGACCTTTTTGTATGACTTGGTTATTTAGACTCAGGGGACCTTAAAACGTGAATTTCTGTTTAAAACTGGAATTGAAAAATGTTCACGTTTGCAATACTTCCACTTACTATATATTTCATATATAGATAATTGAAAGTAAAAAGGCTCATCTACATGAATGTCATTAGGCCACTCAGAAACTCAAATCCTTACAATCCAAACTCATTGAATAGTAAAATGTAAAGATATTAAATGAGGATGAAGATAGAAAATTATTTCAATGAATTACGATTTCAAGGTATGTTATAATTATATAAAAAAATTAGGTAAAAAAAAGCAAAGGCGATGTTTTAAAAAAATGCTTTTAGGATACCTAAAGATGAGAGAAAGCCTCGAAAAGTTAAAATGTTGTTAAAAGATTGACGAAAGAAGAGTTGTTCCATTCTTGTAATCAATCATAATATTAATTAAGGGTATAATTAAAGAGGTATAGATTGTTTAATTCACTTTGGTCTATTATTTTGCTAGGTGAAAGGTAAAAGGAAAATAAATTATGCTAGAAGGGCCATAGACGGAGACAGCTACAGCATCAAGGGCCGTAGAGCAAACAACTTCCTTCTATAGAAGTTGTCTTTAACACAAATGGCTACTCCATGACAAGATATTTTTCTGGATGTGTAATCCTGATAAAATGCAAGAAACCTTGGCATATGTTTAAATGAGAGTTTAGTTTCTTTTAAAATTAGTATAGATATAGACTTACGCATAACGAAATTTAGGTATATAAGGTAACATTATATATATAGCTTTATATCACTCCTCAAGATACTTTTCATTTATAGATTTTTTTTCGATTAGGCGCGACAGGCCTTGGAGGACCCTTGGCCATGCAGTATGGTATCCGATGATTCCACATCGTGATTCCCGATGATCTTATAGAGGCAAAATTATGGAAGTAATGTAGTTGTTAGACTAACCTCCTCACTGTGTTCGACCTGAGGTAAATGTTGACTGTAGGGCAGGTGACAGACTGGCTACAGAGGACCACAGGAAGGAGGGTGCGGCAATGACAAAGCCCGTGTGGGCGTACTATTGTCTGGGGATCGCTACATCGGCTATTTACTGCGATCCGCCGCTCATCTTTACTTCTTTCTACTATTAGCTTTAGTACTTTACACTGTTTGTACTATCAGTCGAGTGTTTATTTTCTGACCATTGGTAAGAAATTCTGTTTTACAGTAAAACTAAGAGAGCATCCGAAATGAGGCTACACAAAAGTTGGCAAGGAACACAACAGTTACTGCAAATATTACTAATATATCTGAGAGGTGTTGTAATTGCAGGGTCATAGATCATTGGTTCCCAGCAAAACACTTTGGTGGACCTCTTCATCCAATCAGCACAAGGGTTCCCTTTATTGAAATAAATCGTACATATTATAACACTAACTTCGATAACGTCAAAAATATTCAAGCATATCTTATATATCAAGTATATCCAATATCAAGAAATCCCGCCGCTAATTCATCACTTTAAAGCGATTAAATGGATTCCGTCACCTGTTTCCTCTTGAAAACCGTTAGATTCTCGTATCCTCTCTGATATTTCCCCAATTTGATATTGCTGTACAGTGTATGGGGTGTATCTGCAGATCTTGGAGAGAAACTAAAACGGTTATTTGATTGCTTCATTCGATTCATCTTTGGGATGTACTCGGTTTAAAAAAAATAAATAAATGACGAGCTAATCATTTTTAGATAGTTCACCTTCCGACCGTAAGCCGTGATATTAATATAATTACAAAGATAGCAGATCTAATTAACCGTGCCTTGAAGTAAAGAGAACCTTGGCGGGGTTAAGAGGCAATCGGTTCCACTGCTCTAGGCGTCTGGGTTCTGGAAGAGGCTACTTTCTTTCTCATCCCTGAATTACAACTAACCCCGGGAAAACCGAGTGAGAGTGTAAAAATGGTTTTTGATATGACATAAGTAATCATCAGCGTTTCAGGATTAGCATCTAGTGTTACGCAAACTGAAATTTCACACATTCTCCTAAACTTATGTAGTGAAGTAATATAGGCAAAACAAAATAGAACTCATGAGGGGTACCGGAATTTCTAGCAGTATACCTTAAGTATAAGGCATATTGAATCCGTTATAGCAAGAAAATTTATTGGCAATTGTATGCCAAATAATAATATCTTTCTAATAATAAATAAATGAGCCCTCACCAACTATTGTATATTGATACCTACTTAATTAAATATAAAGAGTAGTAATAAATTCTTTGCTCAGAGGTTTTAACGCAAAGTACAGTTTGAGATAAAAATGTTGATAAAAAAAATATCTAAACTTAGAATAGGAATTATAAAAGAAAATTCTAAAATAATTCGTAAGAATTCTTTTACGAAGAACATTAAACCAAGGTCTCGAACCCGAACATTTTTTCGGCGATTTCTTTTTTTGCTCCACGTACGTGACTACAAGAAGACCGCTGATGACCTTGTAGGCAACACAGAGGTAGTTACTTTCTGATCACATTATCATGGTACTAATACTATTCCTGATTATGAATTAAATAATAAATATTATGATAAAAGGAAGAAATTATGTATTAAAATAAACATAAATAAATATATTGAGTTACTGATAACTTCAAACTAGCCATACAGGAAAGGGAACAACATACGGTGAACAACGATTAAACAAAAACAACTCTACAATTTTTTAATATTCATTAAATAAGAATTAAGATTCGTTAGTGACTTTATATAGTAGTTGCAAACGCAAAAAGTTCGTGACATTAAATATTTTTAGCAAATTAATATTAATATCAGGAAAAAAAAAATTTGGTTTATTATTTTCAATAATGAATCTTTGTAACTTAAAAAAAAAAAAAATATACCCACCCCTCAAAATTCAAGGGCTTACATTTCAAGATACTTAGAACCCGAAAAAAAGAATTAAAAATCCATTTGTCCGCCGTAAGCCGTCCGCGACATTTCTCCGAAACTAATGGACCATTTTTTTTGGTTTTTACCCAGCCAAAAAATACAAATTCACGCAACGATGATCCTAACACCTAGACGTTGATATCAGCTGGTTATTTTTAATGGCAGGCGATTAAAAGCGTTTTAATTAAATAACTCAGTTCTTTTTGAAGATTAAAGTAGTTTTTTAACCAAACAAAAAAAAAAAAGCGAATAATTATACAAAAGAGAAGAAAAAAATTGAAATTTTACACATAAATACGCCCATAACTCAGTTATTTTTGAAGATAGGGAAAAACATGTATAGAGGTTTAGAATCAGTAAAGCGCGGCAAACAAAAAAAGGAAAAAAATTATATATTTCCTATATATACATTCGTAACTTATAACAAAAAAAAATGCGAATAATTATTAAAACAAAAAATAAATATTTTCCATAATACAACCATTACTTAGTAATTTAAAAAAAAAAAAGAGAGAAAAATATGTAAAAATCTTTAGATTCAGAAAAGCGCGATAAACAGAAGAAAAAAAAAAGTTGATCTTTATATTCAAGTAACAAATTATAATTGATGTAATTCAACCAAAATTCGGTTTTTATTGAAGATAGAGTAAAATAGAAAAGATAAGCAGCAATAAACAGTTATATCCTAATATAGTTATTTAGAAATAATTATTCATTGAGTAATAATTTGCAGCGATTTTTTTTTTTAATATTTAAAATTTATTGATTGAGTGTTATTTGAAGCCTTCAGTTATTCCTTTTTCATTTTGAATTTATATACACTACACACATCACAAAATCACGCACATAGTTATTATTATATAAAAAAAGATACATACGATCACCATCAGAGAATCAAAAAAAGATCACGTACCTGAAACAAAACAAAAAAATATGTTAGAAATTATGTTAATACTAGTTAACTGAAACTGCATAGTAAACTTTCTTAATGTAATCTTGACAATAACAGAAATATTTCATTTAGAAGACAGATTTATGAATCATTACCGTTCTAACCGTAAAATATTAACTTACACTGATCGTTTTTGATGAAGTTCACCGAACATTTATGATCGTCTAATGACTAATCCAACTAACGTCATGGACAGTATCCAGACTCTAGATGGTCTAGTATCTATAAACTAGGCCGCCAATAAAATAAAATACCAGCCAACTAACTATTTCCAGCTGATCCAAAACTGCATTTAAAGCATTTGAGTATTGAGCTGAAGAACACTTGAACTATGAAGAACTTCTGCATGTAAATAAACAATGTAGTGAAAAAAAAAATTCTAAAAGATAAACTTAAATCCCACAAAATAGAAGCAAAAACATGACCAATATTTCCTGATAATATGAATACTAAGTTTGAATGAAAGGAAGGTCATAAAGTTCTTAAGTTATAGTTAACAATAAAAAAAAATCGAGTGCGCATACCACACGCCTTTTAGTTACCCCCGTTCTTAAAAGCAATTAAAAAACTTTTGAATGAAGTTAGAATTGAAAAAAGTTTAAAGAATTACATCAAGTTTTAATGGAAACATTTATTTTAGATTAAATATATTAACAATAGAATTTATTATATACAACGATCATTTAATTCTATCCGATTTCCATTACTCTCTATTACCATATTTTGTATAAAAAGTAACATTTTTTTTAGCTTCCCAACGATATATTATACATTTATATTACTATTCTTACGCTCAAAGAAAAAAAAAAAAAAGCTGAAACAGTATGTTTCCCCCATTCTCTTTCAGTCGCTTATCAAAATCTTTCATCTTTCTTATTTAACAGTTTTTTATCAATGCTCTTTAGTATCTTTAATATCTTTTATTAAATGGGTATTTTTTTTATTTACTAAGTGTAAGGTAATTTAGAGTAAGAAAATTAGGAAAATTGGTATTAAAGCACAGACATTAAAAATATTTTAATCAGAATGAAAACTATATGATATCAAAGCCCATGAAATTTTACATTCTTAGTATCGTGTTCAATCAAAATCGTTCAATGAGAAAATCTTAAAAATTGTACAAAATGCACAGGTTTAAAGTAGCTTTTCGGGTTTATGATTTGTTTGGAAAAGTTGTCGTGTTATATGATACATGTCCTTCTAAACATAGCAATTTCAGTTCCATAAAATTAATCGTCTACGAGATATATTCAAGGGACTCTTAAACCTGTATTTTCGGTTAAAACAATAATTAAAAAATTATCATGATCGCAATACTTTTCCTTTAAATATATTCCATAAATAAGTAAGTGAAAGTAAAAATTAAAAAGAACATACCCTCAAGTTGGATTTATGAATGCAGCAAAAGTATTATAGATAAAACCATAGATAAAAAAGATCTAGGGAATGGAAAATTATAATAGTTCCGCCATGCAACAACATTAACCGTAAAAACAACTATAAAGAAAAAGTTTTTGCTTGGAGTTTATGCTTGGACATGGCTCAGTAATGCCCTGATGATGGCTCACAAGCTTGAGCCGAAACGTTGGCAAAATTAAAAACTTTTCAAAAATGACTGATTCCTGACTATTCCACCTATAATAGTTTCTACAGTCGACTATACACCCTCAATATAAAGAAAAAGCTCAATGCTAATCCCAAGAAAGGTAGGACACTTTCTACTATTCAAAGAAGCTGAAGGAAGTTGTACATCTACCACTGCCTTAGCGGACTCTAATGACGAGGAGACGAGAAAGAATGTCTTCCAGAAGGATTGCTCTTGTTGAGTGAGTCGGGTTTAGGACGGGATGGAATGGGTTATACTCAGGAAGGATCATTAAGAATTAATATTTAACTGAACTTTTACGACAAAACACAAAGTTATTAATCCCTAGAAGTTATTATGTCATGCAGTCATTATGTTACTAGGACCCGACACTGCTTCACACTGGTGAAATTTGAATTAGTCGTCATTTATATATAAAAATTGAGAGTTTTTGTTTACCGTGACGCAAAGTGCAATTAGAAAGAAAATATGTTTATTTTATAATGTCTATTCATTATTATATTTAATCATCGCAAGAAATGGAAAATATAAATCAAAATTAGTTTATTTATTTGTTTGTTATTAAAGTAAAGCAAAAATTTAAATTTTCTATATAAAGAAGACTTGATTGCAATCTATGTTTTAATCAATCTATCAAAATCTATAAAAATAACAAAGATTCCTATCCTATTAGGTTTATTATTATTTTATATTTCTAATGAACTATTTAAATTACATTCTAAATGTTAAATTAAGTTTCCATTGGAATCCCATTTAGTTTACAGTGAAAAATCCGTTTTCATCAAATAGTATTAAGTTTGAAATAATTATTAACAATCGTAGTTTATAGATTTATAACAACATACCATTTATTTTAACAACTTAGTTACCATTCGGTACGTGATATTGTTTCTAAAATCTTGTATATTAATGGAAGAATATAACTTGCACGATCCTGTACATTCGACTATTATAACTTCCATCTTATCCAAATATATATGGTTGTAAGTTTGTGGGCTCACAACAACTTTATATTAACTCGTACGATTTAATTGATTGCATATTAACTTTTCTAAATGTTAAAACCGCTTTCCGACGGTATATTATATGCCTATGTTACTACTTATATTTAAAGGAATAATTTGTTGACGACTTGATAAAAAAAAAATATATTTTAAGCCTTCAAGACAGAATGCCCTAAATGATGGTAAAAACAGTATCAAAATCCATCTTGTGGTTATATATAGAGATATCCACTTTGATCAAATCATTTAAATAAGATTTCATCGGGAAACCTAATACAAGGTTTAGATTTCCGACATAATATCAATATTTCTGGTTTAGGGGGTTGGCCAATAACAACAGGTAGATATTAGCTTAAAAAATTAACCCATAAGACTAAAAAGAGCTGACCTAACTATACATCAAAATAATATTATGAATTACAGGACATTTTTAAGTGTACAGTTAGTTACTAGCCCCAAATTCCAAGTTTTATGCACACGCGAAATAGAAAGTTGTAATGAAGTTAAGTAATAGATGGATTTACGATTAGACAATAAATGCAATTTATTTGATCAGGCTTACCAACTGCAAAGGTTATATTCGTATTATAAAATTATTAGTTGTCCCTACCATACAATAAATGTTATAATTAAACATAACGATAGTAGTAGTTCTATTCATAGGAATAACTTTTTTTTAGGTGATGGAAGGGAGATTATTTTTGGTTCCGGATACAAATGATAAGGGATTTTTAAGAGGAAATTATGTAAGTGTATATATATATATATATATATATATATATATATATATATATATATATATATTATATATATATATATATATGAATGTATATGATGAACAATATTAAGAATATATAGTCGACAGTTGAAATTAGGAAATTTCATAGGTAGAAATAATCGGGAATAAGTCGAATTTAATTTTACCTACGTATCGGCAAAATTAATATATATATATATATAAAATATATGTAGGTGGAGATCTCTTGTATCTAAGAAAATGGAAGAATAGAATTACACAGAGTGAAGAGGTCAAGGATATAACATGGTTTTCAGTTCTACTTAGAGGATTAGAATAAGAAGCGTTTTCTTAACAAATTAGGATACAGCCACTCTTAATCCGAATGCCAGTGAGAGATTTAAGGGTGTCTGAAAAAAAACACCCTGTATCTCTACAAGCCATGCTGGGTCTTCGGTTCAGTACTTGAAGAGATTCGTAATGTTCACGACTGAAGACCGTGCAAGGAGCTTAAGCTTAGATTTTTGTGTTCAATCTTTATAGAGGCTGGTGCCAATCATGATCTTCATATCCCAGGTTCCCTTCACTCCAGATGAATTATTTCGCCGCTGTTGAGGTTTCATACCCGGAGAACAGAAGTGGAGATTTTGAGGTAGTTTACAGTGATATCAATTAATCTTATGGAGCAAAATCTTTTGTATCAAAAGAAATCTTTGGAAGAGGAGGGGTTTCTCTCGAAAAATCAATGTAGTAGCTACATCGCGTAGTGAGGGTTTTGCATACCTAATAATACGTTACTATATAAAATAGAATATAAAATCAAATATAATAAATTTGATCGTCAATACTACTAAATAAATCCTTAAGGCAGCACATAGGAGCAGTATTTCTAGAGCCCTTTTGATAAGTGTCTACGTCCCAAGAGGGTAGTTTCAACGAAGATAGAGTCCGCCAACGAGAGAACGGTCGAGAAAATTTACAGTCCTGCCATGAATCGAACCGCACTCTCAGAGTATAGAAATTTATACCTTTGAGCTTTTGACTTGGAAGGTGAATTGAGTAGATAATATTATTACCATTTAACAGGTTATACACATGACATTTAATGGGTTTTATTTTATATATACACACACACTCACACATTAATTTTATGATCATATTCATTTTACCTTATTTTTTGGAGTTAAAAAACGAATATATTCAGATGTAAGAAAGTATTTCCAAAAAACTTTTAATATAGGTAGAACTAATTATTTGAAAATTACAAGGCAATTTTTAAATACACGTTTAACCTTAAAAAAAAAACTGTTTGAAATTGAAACAAATATTTTTTTGTATAAAGCCCGATTATTTCTTCCTATTATTAATAAATATTCTGAACCAGAAGGTATACAGCTATTTCAAACGCCTCTGATCAGGAATCAAATAGGGAGGAAGGAATGAAATTAGTGGGTCAGAATGGGAATGGAGGGAATGTTGTCTGACTCGGGCTGTCAGCAACATATGGAACATTGAGGACTTTATGAGTGATTTTATTAGTGAAAAAGTAAGGATCATTCAGGATTTTGGATTTTAAGGTTGTATATGAGAGGAATTCAATGATTAAGCAGAGCCCCAAAACTCAACTCCGTATAACAAGATTGGCATTACGGTAGTCATGTAAACGAGCCGTTTGTAGTTCAGTGGAAGATTAGAACGTTTATCTAGTAAGAGTTGAAGTACCCAAAAACAGTTCTTATCGTTTCAGTCTTGTATGAGGGTTCCAGTCAAGGGGTTTGTCAAGAAGTAGTCCTAGGTATCAGAACTGTCTAACAAGGACAAGCGTAGTGTTATAAAAGGATATTGTAGGGCAAAAAGTCATAGGTTCACGACAAAGAGTAGAGGTTATTTAATGGAATTAGTTAAAGTTTATTTTAATCTTCTAATTTAGCACCATTGTCTAAGATCATTCGTGTAGGATTGAATATTTAGGGATCATTATTTACTGATAACACACAACCGTCTTCAGCATACGAAGAAAGGACATATTTAGGACTGGTTGAGATATCAGCTGTATAGTATAGACTGTGTAAAGGATGGGTCCGAACATACTGCCTTGAAGAACACCAGCAGCCTGAGTAAAAAGGGATGAATAGGAACAATTGTAATTTATTTTGAAGGATGTATGATTGGACGATGAGAAAGAATGTAGATGAAAGAGGAACAAAGTTAGCAATATGGCAACACTTAGCAATCTGAATTGCCTACATTGTATTTTTAACACAAAAAGATGAGCTAAGAGTTAATTATTTAGTTCAACCGAAACAACCTACGTCCTTCAGGTTACTATAAATTATATATTTTTGATAGCTAAACCGCTTAATAGGAGACAGGGGAAAAAAACAAACAAAAATGAGAGAAATCAGATGCCAGAGCTTAAGAGCAATCATAGATGCCGTTACATTGGCCAAGAGTGTTAGTACACCAGCCCAAGTGGATCCTGATGAACCTAAACGACCGCAGTTAATGCCAGCATCAAGAAAAGGGCACAGGTAGTCATCTCGGATGGATTATAATGGTGATGATATGCTAAGGGGCTGTGTGAGGTCTTAAGAATATCGGTGATGGCCAAGATAGCGTACGTTAATAATTCAGAACGAAGGTCATTCATTACTTAAAATTTAATGTTTATCATCATCATTCAACTAAATAATAATAAAGCATGTAACGGACTATAGATATCTAGTTCCAGCGGAATGACAGGGGCAGATGTAATGTGCCTCAACGCTCGTGGTTAGATCATATGTCACCGTTGAAACCCACAGAGAGGCCCAGAACCATATGATAGCCATATGTTTTATCATCTACATCTATCCTATGGGTCCGTCCGTTGTTGCTCTAAGGTTTGAAATGGAATGAAACTAGATATGATCTAGCCACCATAAAATTGAGAATTATTGTCCCTAATTAAAATATTCTATCGAATTCTATTGTCAATCTATACTTGAAGAAAAAAATCAGAATTTATTTTTTTAATCTTGTCAGATCACGCATACAATTCGCCCTGATGATGTCCCACAATGGGGATCGAAACGTTGGCAGACAATAAATCGTTAAACCTATTTAATTGTTTCGTCTACTGACCGCAACCCGGACTAATTCCTTCCGGAAAAAAAAAGAACTTTCAGAAAAAAAAATTAATCCCAGGAAAATATAAAATGATGAACACTTTTACTAAAGTTGAAAATTTTGGGTTATATCATAAAAAAATAAAAATGAAAGAATCATGATCATCAAGAAATAATTACATCCTAAAACCAATATTGAAGTGCTACTACCCCCGCGTATTTTCTTCATAAAACTTTTTCACGCTTATAATTATAATTCAGTATTTTTACTTGTATTTATATTAGTGGATATAATTAGTTGACCGTTGAGAATTACTGAAGGAATTAGTCCGGGTGGCGGTCATTAAATGAAACAACTGAATAGTTTTAACTATTTTATTGTTTGCCAACGTTTCGACCCCCATTGTGGGTCATCATCAGGGCGTCTGGTAGGTGAGTGGAAACTCACCTAGGTCAGTTTCCACTCACCTACCAGACGCCCTGATGATGACCCACAATGGGGGTCGAAACGTTGGCAAACAATAAAATAGTTAAAACTATTCAGTTGTTTCATTTAATGACCGCCACCCGGACTAATTCCTTCAGTGTATTTATATTACTTTATTTGTATTTGTATAATATTAATAAAAATAATGTTTTGGAGCTTACGACAAAGTTAGTAGTTGTGGAACAATACAAAAAGTAAGGAAATAACTAAATGATTGAATTCAGGATCTGTAATTGAAAAAAAAAAAAATCTGATTTAATTAATAAACATCATTACGGGTAACCAAAATATATCATAGAAGTTCCTGAACTGGAAACTATTTTACTGAATAAATATTTTATTAAAAATATAAAGCTTATGAAATTATCAGCATTGATCGGCGAGAGAAAAAAATTAAACTGGTGTTAACTATCTACTAATTACCACGTTTTGACTCACATGATTGAAATCACCTAGTTAGAAAAACGAAACTACAAAAAAGGAGTACTACAGAGCTATAACTTAAGTAGAAAGTTTAACTTTTCGATAAAATGTTGGCTGATAATATTTGATGAAGCTGTGAGGTAACACGAAATAATAAAATTGTAAAATACAAATTAAAAAAAGTAAAAATGAAAAAAATTGAAATTATAAGCTGGTACGGAAATATTATGGCCGAAAAGAGTTCTTCGCCATGTGCCACATAGGAGGAAGAGAGGTCGGCTGGAAAAGAAATGAATGTAACTTTTGAGTCGTAATGAAGTCGTTTATATATTGAAAATGCAACAGTTGATAAAGTAATAAATTAAAAATTGTAAAATATTGTAAATAAAAATAGAGTTAAGAAGCTAAAAATGGGCATAAATGTCGGAATTCGTGCTATTTAATATTTCCTGACCGCCACCCGGACCATCTTCAGATACTCAAATTCTCCTATTCCAAAGAATAATTTCTTCTACAATTTCGAAACTATTAGGTAGCTGTCATCGATTATAGCCTCGAGATTCCTCGTTACCTGTTGAGTAATTGACGGCCATATCTCAATAAGACACTCCCTTGTTGACTGATGACAAACAGCTGATAGGATCGTCACTATCAGTAACTGTCTTTGTTTAGGGCTACTATTCATGGGCAGAGGTCGCCCGAGATTACAGTAATATGGCATACCTCATGGTTGTTTATAAAAGGAATATTTATTACAAACAGATGGTGTGAAAGCTTGGCATCAATTTAGAACACAAAACAGATTATTGAAAGTGTAGGCATCAATGAAAATCACAGACATTTAAAAAAGGCGACATATTAAAGACTGCAGAAATCAGCGTACATATAAGAATTTCTGAAAAAAATAAGTTATACCTCTAAAATTCTTTGGCTTTTCATTTCAGATTCGAGAGAGATTCGCACTCACAACCATTAGCCTAGGGGCCTCGGACGCTTGCCACTTAGCCACGGGCTCCCCTTGTTTTATTTTAGATTTTGGAATATTAAAACAAATTTTAGTTAAAACGCCAAATCAGGACATATAATTAAATAATTATACTTTTTTTATTGGATGATTTCGTTTTATTGCCCTTATCTATAGGTAAGGCCAAAAGGCAATTAAGAGGTTAAGAGCTCAAGCATGTAATTCTATTTACATGAATGGATCAAGTTCTAGTACTAATAAAAGTATTGTAAAAGGAATCTAATAGGTAACTAAGCCGAACCTGCGTAACTATCAGACCTGTAATCCCATCATGACAAATCTAGCCAAAGCTGTTGATACCAAAGAGGATTGAAGGAATTAACAATAACGGCCAATTTACGCAATCAGTCCAAGCAGGTCTTACGCAAGTAGTCCAGGGATGATGGCTGCGAAAGGGATCGGGGATTAGATGTGGATGGGACACGTGGCTGAGGAAACCGTGAACCACTTACTTTACGCTGTGTCAGGAGGCACTCAATAGAAACTTTAAGTCATCGGAGATATGTGTGAAATGCAGAAGTTCGTTATGTTATGATTGTGAACGTCCCCTAAAATTTACACACAATACAACCACCAACACAACAAAACAATACTCTAAATATTTATATTCCTGTTGCATAATTTTCAATGTATCTAGTTACACTTTATCACGCCGTTTTTCAGACGAAGTTCAGCAGATAAAGTTACATATTGCTTTTCTGCAGAGGACTTTGGTAAACGATCAAATATGCAGCCAACGAAAAAATAAACATGAGAACTCGGTAGCATCCTTCTCCGGCATGAGCTTCCTAATACTTATAGATAAGTGTATCCCACATCCAGGAGATTTTAAGTCTCATTTAATTATTCGGTAAACGTATATACTTATTTAACTCGGCGTTGGCTAAAAAGGAGTTGGATGAGAGACCTCCTGACCTGAAAATATAGTTATACTTAATGTCAGAAGGATGCACCACTGGGTGCTGTCTCCCTCATGCCAACGAATCTATGTTTTCCATATTTTGAACCTATTTGCTGATTGTATTTATTTTACAGAGGCAAATAAAGTTATTCAGTTAGAAAAAAAAAAAAAAAAATATATATATATATATATATATATATATATATATAATATATTTATTCGGTGGCATCATGGACGTTTTTCCGACGATTTTTCATTAAATGTAATGTGTGTGCTAGCTATTGATGTGACTTTTTTATTCAATGCAGCAATAAATAAGTTTGCATTTGTTTTAATTTTACAAAACTATTTTTGTATTGGGTATATTCATCGAGAACAGAAAGGGGTCACACTTATGTCGCCTCCCAGGTGCAACAAGACACTCTCGTCACGCTACGAGTGAAAATGAACAGTATACTTCCAAGAGGAGTAACTGCATGTATTACGTCATCCATGTTAATGTTACATTATCAAAGTTACAACCAAAAAATTCATTTTTAATGAAATAAAATCTAAAAACCTGTATCTTTGCTTACTATTTAATTAACTTAAAATCATTTCTAGATATCTAATAATTATTTAACTGGTTTAAAATGAAGTATCTATTTGTAATTATTCATATTTCGAACGAACTTTATCTTTTATTAAAATTGAATCAAAGTTGACATGCTTTATAAAAAATTGTGAGTACCCTACGCTGTTTATTCGTTTAACGTCACGTTATGATGCTGTGGCTAATCGGTCGAAGTAGTCATAAACATTGCTTATTCCGGTTTAATTAGTATAAGGATCTTTAACGAGTACCTGACATCGCACAGGCTTGGGACCTAATTTTTATGTTTACTCAACAAAGAACGATCTAACAAAGGATTTTTTAGAGCCACCTGCCAGATTTGAATCCGCGGCCTTGGGCATATAATGATGTGTTATGCTATTACACCTCAGATGAGCCCAAATATTATATGTGATTCTTATTACAAGCCAAGGCTTCACTAATATTGACGTTAAGGTAATTCAAATTAAAGCATTCAAGCATAAACAGACACGCAAAATATAAAATAAAAACGAAAACGAGCTTTCATAAAATTTTAAATTGCTCGAGGTCTCATGAAGATATCCTAAAAGTACCTGGACTGCCCTTTCTGAGTGGGTATTTATCTGGAAGACAATACCCTTCCGCCCTACACTATTAGTGTAGGCCACAATTGCTGTGTGCACAGCTGTACTAAGCTACCTAAAAAACACAACCAAAATTTACTGCCTTGTTTTCATCATATCTTATATAACACAATTATCTATCGATAAGGTGCGATACCGAAAATACCTACGTTCTAAATCAATTACTAACGAAAAACAGATAATTTAACAACTGAATTGAAGTTATAAACGCAGCATACCTAGTTTTCACACAGGTATCGCATGATAACATTTTATTTCTATTTTTATAGAGATAACAATGATTTATAACAGAGAAAAAAAAAAGGAGAATATCTACGAATGTAATGTATTAACTTTTTATTGTTTCATTTTGATGATTAAATTACACAAATGTTCACAAGAAATAAGTAATTATTTATAATAAGTCCAATGATCTTAATCTCCTCTATCTATTTAATTTTAAAAACGTTTTGGCTAGAAACGTACTCGACTATATATATTTTAATTGCTTTATTAATTTATTTACCATTCTAAACTTATTAAAAAGCATTAGTAAGCCCCGGTGGAGACTAATAATCAAATGGGAAGATATAGGAATTATGTTATTTTTTTAACTACCTAATATTAATGTATAAAAACAAACAGCAGTCAATTATATAACATCAGCGAACGAAATAAAATATTACTCATAAAATGTAGTTTTATATAGACCCAACGAAAGACAAGGTTTCAGTGTTTGCAATGTCTTACTGTTATTAAAGTAATAAAAAAACTTGTAATAAACTCAATTGGTCTATTACATAGTCCTTGAGAAAATCAGTCCGTCTATGTTATGTGCATCGTAATTATCTCACTAGACTTCTAATCTTTCTAGTTAACAATTAAAAGTTAACAACTGTAATAACTCAAAGATCTGTAGCAAACTTAAAGATTTATAACTGTAAGTCACCAACTTCTTCACATGGCTTGAAAGAAATCATTGTTTACATGCTCAATTTATGCATTGTGGTCTCACAACTTATCATATCCTTCGAAAACATCACGATTAATAACCAGCAATCATCAAATTCTTTATTTGCTTAAGAATGGAATAATTTAAAAATTAGGACAGTATATAACAATATATTCATATATTTTGTGAAATTTCACTTCCATTCCATCAAAATAAAATGAAATATCGAAATATTTAATATATAATACATGACCCAGGGTGCGGGGTAGTCTATTGAATAGAACACTTGTCTACTGTTCTCTGGATCCAGGGAAAGAATATCGGCTATGGCAGAACAATATTTATTCTGTTAATTCAGTCGGATGACGACCCAGGATACGGAGACTCTAATAGGGCAGACTTGCCTCTTTAATGTGTGCATTTAAAATTTGAAAAAAAAAAATCGAAGAACTGATTCTGATCTCAGCATAATCACCTCATTACATAACCTTAGGCCAAGAAACAGTACAAATCTCTATAAGTACTGATCTCTTGAGTCCAAGGTTTCGATACACAGTTCTTTTTTTTTTTTTTTTTTTAATACATACAAAAAAAACAATACAAATGTAGATCACTCTCAGTAGGGTAGAATGTATTGAGGAAATGAGAAAAAAAAAAATAAATAAAAATTAACTACTCACCAATAATGTTTGAGCAGCCGCATCGTAAAGTAATTTCCGTTGCTGTCACATTCGGCATTCATTCATTTGCTTAAAATTCGACGAGGGTTCAAACTACACTCAACCTAACATAAAAAATAATCACTAAGTTAGTTGTTGTTACTTTTTTTTTTTTTTTTAATGACTCCAATTCAAATCGTTTCATTTAAATCATACGACAGAAGATTTATCCAGGTTGACTGAATTCTAGTTTCATTAGTACCGATGATGTCAGATCTTGAACTCGACTGTTCTTTTCTTATTATTTTTACATACTCTCAGATAAACCTAAACGATTGTTACGTTTATTGTTCAGTAAATTATAGCTTTTGGGTGAATAAACTTTTTGGTTGTTAGTTTTGATGACTCTAGGAGAACTATGACAACCTCTATAGATTTCAAGAAAATACAATAACGTCCAGAAAGCCAAACTATAGTTATAAACAGAGAAGCAGAGTCAGGAATAACCTCACGAATCTAACAAAAAGGAAAAAATATAAGAGAGAAAAAAAGAAGCTGAACAAGGATATGACCACCAGTCCTCATCCAATTATTGTGAGGTCAACGTAGCATCTCCTAGGGTCCTTTATTGCAGCTACGGAATTATAGAGCTGAGGCTGAGAGAATAGCCAGGTATTTCAACCAAGATGGTAATAAACATTGGATTTTTTTTCGTATAGTGTTTTATAACAATAATAAGAGATACGGAACAATTTTGTTAGTTGTACTTATTAGTCAACTATTGCTAATTGAATACATGAGAACTTTTTTTTAATGAAATACATAGTAAGAGAAAGTATTGCAATCGATAATATTTTCGAATTCCAGTTTTCAACAGAAATACAGGCCAAGAATACCTTAAGTCAAAGTAACCAAGTGGCACAAAAAGGTATGGGTGTGTATGGTAAATCTAACATGAGAACGAAAAGTCGTGAGAAAATGAAGTTTCATATTTAAGAAAACTGTACGCCTGAGATGTTACACCAAATTCTAACCAAAACCGGTTGACCGGAAGCGCTATATTTATATTTCCAGAAAACAATTTATCTAATTAATAAAAGAAAGCAAGATAACGAATCAAGTAATAAAGAAAAGAGGGATGCTATTCAGCCATGCATTACTTCCACTACTGATTAAGTGAATGCAGGAAACTTGTCTTAATCGTTCCGCAAACCTAATTTATACTAATGAAAAAATCTACTGTAATTAAATCCATATAATTATACCTATATATATAGTTTTACTTAATAAAGTTTGTATTAAATTTCTAGAAAAAAAAATCCTATAACATCCAATTATAGTTCATTTGCGCTCAATTATTTAATATCATCATCTTCAATACATTCTAAATGATGGGAGAATTTGTTTGGAGATAAGTTCATCGAAGAATAACATACTCGAATAAGGATATGTTATTTCATTGTGTGCAACACTACTACTTCTATAAAACTATAATGGAGTGAAAGTTAGGTCGAAATGTCTGCAAATTAATAATTGTTTCCGAAAGCTTATGGGAAATATTGTTTTAGATATGAAACAAAATTAACATTTTAACCCTGCATAAGGTCTCTGAATACGACATTACTATGAGGCGTCTTCCTTTTAAAATAATTCGAACAGGACTGATGATGACCCACAATGGGGGTAGAAACGTTGGCAGAAAATAATAATAGTTGAAACTACTCAATCGTTTCATTCACTTACCGCCACCCGGACTAATTCCTTCTAGTAATTTTCAACGGTCAACTAATTATATCCACTATATATTGAATTTAAAAAAAAAAAAAAACCTGTACAACTACAACCCATGAAGGATCTTGGGCTCAGTACATATAGAGATTCGTACTGTTACTAGGCCAACGGCAGTGCAATGAGGTGATTAGGCCTTAATCATGCTTAGCCGCCAGGTTTTTCCCCAATTAATTTGGGTACCCATTTTATAGAGGCTGGGTCTGCCCCAGGAGGGTCTACATACCCTAGGGTCGCCCCCCGACTGAATTAACAGAATAAATAATATTCTGCCACAGGCGGGATTCGAACCCAGGACCCGGAGCACAGCAGACTAGTGCTCTATCCACTAGACCACGCCGCTCCCCCATATAAAACTTTAATACATTAAAATGTATTTAAAATAAGTTCTTATGAAATTTAAAATTGTAATAAACAAATAAGCTAAAAAAACTTTTGGTTTTAAACTAATTTCTAATTTCTGCCGATGATTAAATATAATAATGAATAGACGTTATATAATAAACATAATGTTTTAACATGAGTTGTAACTGCACTTTTCGTTGCGATGAACTCATAATCTCAAAGTAATAAACATTTAATAGGTCAAACTAAAGGTTTTTAGACATAAATGACACCACATTTTAATTGTACCTGTGGGAAGCAAGGGCGAGTCACTAGTACATAATAATTAATATAACTTAATTCTAAAACTTCAATAATTAATAAATATTAATCTGTTTTACATTTTATAAGGGTGATTGGAGTAAACAGTGGGATAACACTTGGTAACAAAAGCTGATATTGCTTGAGCCCGTGGGTTTTCGTCTTTTTTTTCTCTCTAGTCGAGGCCACATTTTCTTCGGACCATGAAGCTGACCCAAAAAGTGAACACAAAGACTACTCCAGCTCAACCCTCGTAACCATAGCAGACGAGTTACGAATACAACAATCCCTACAGCTTAAGGTGGTTTATAGAAGAGTTATTAGCTTTAGTAAAACTGGTTTTGTTTCGTCGTTACGGTACCTGATTTCTTAACCGCCGTCAGCTTAGGAAACGGAAGTAGCAACGAGTGAAAGAGAGGATAAGGAATACATTAGCAATGAAGGACCGTAATCCGCCAACTTGAGAAAATGTGAAATGTTGGAACGATAAAAAGGTTTCCAACTTCAGTTGGTAGGCCGTTTTATTGGAACAAAACATCATGGACATCAGTTCCAGCCAGATATTTGTATTTTAGAGAGTAAATCGGAAGAAAATAATCAGAGAAGTAAAAATATAATAAAATTTTAAATTGATAAAAATAAATAAGCCAATAACAACGAAGGATGAAAGAAAACAGGATGTTTAAGAAATTAGTATACAAACTGTTTGAAATGAAAACGGCTATAACCTGGATTAAGGAAGTAAAACAAGATCTCGAACGAGATGGAATCAGAATTGAACAAATAACAAACATAAAAATATTTGGAGAAAAAGTCATGAATGGTTGTTTCCAAGTCGTACACAAGAAGGTAAGAACGGGAACCAAGTGGACGGAAGGACGAAAACAGCGGTTTTCTGAACAGATGAAAAGCATCTTGGGAAATAAGAAGAACAAATAAGAAATTGAAATATGCTTCAAATTAGTCTACCATCGTGATCTCCAAATTGTGTAATCGAATAAATAAATAATAATAAAAATAAATAAATCAAACCAAAAAAAAAAGAAAATACTTGGATTTCGAACTTACGATCGAGCAGGATACCGTCTGAATGACCTCAAAGTTATAAAAATATGTAATTTTACTATAGGTGGAATAATTAGGAGTCAGTCTTATTTAAATATTATTAATTTTGCCAACGTTTCGGCTCAAGCTTGTGAGCCATCATCAGGGCATTACTGAGCTTTATGTGCAAGCATAAACTTCGAAAAGCTATGTCCAGTTTATGCTTGGACATAGCTCAGTAATGCCCTGATGATGGCCCACAAGCTTGAGCCGAAACGTTGGAAAAATCAAAAATATTAAAAAAAAGACTGACTCCTGATTATTCCACCTATAATAGTTACTACAGTCGACTATAGTATCTAAATTAAGAAATATATCTTAATATCTAAATTAAGAAGATAGATTATTATTACCATAAAACTTTTAATTTTTTCTCTGCAAGAGACCATTTATAAGTTAAGTAATTATTATTCCAACTTTTGGCACAGCGAATATAATATCCAATCAACAGATCAGAGACTTAAACGTAAGCCAGTGAAAAATACCTGGACTTTCATGAAATCTTGATTGAATCAAATTGAATTCAAACATTTATTAAAACCGAAAAATGCCAAGTGGAGGCCTGGACTGTGTGTCTAGCGCGCTAGTTGTGAGTTGTAAGACCTGGGAGGACTTTTTTACGAATATAATTATACCGGGATTCGCTTACAACCTCTCCCGGTTGTGTGGGACCCGTCAGCCTACTTATGGCCACACAAAATAAGCATAAGAAGTCATGACCTTAACCTGTAACATACTATCGAGAATTGAGACGTTGATTTCCAAAAGGTACTAAAGGACATTTTTTACAAAATTGATATTTAGACATATTTACATTCTTCTAATTTAGTTTTATCTAAATCTTATATTTGATTGTATTTAAGGAACACAACTCATGTCCTTTAATAACGTGATTTATAAATATCATTAATATCTTAAGATACTAATTACACATTTAGTTTCATTTCAAATCATACCAGAACATTTCATTTCATAACTTGTCTCGCCAATCGACTAAGAAGATTTAAACCATAAAATCATATAATCATTGCCAAAATCCTATATTCTACAAGTAGATTCTTACATGAGTGAATTTCTAAATGTATTTTTAATTAGGTCAATCTATAAGCACATACTAGTCCTATTTAGTAATACAGTATTTTTTAATTTATGGAATGATCATTAGTGATACGAAATTGGACAAAGCATTATTTCGGACAAAGTCGGTTACTGCATGGGAGTCGATATTACTTTTATTTACTAAAGCTTAACCATATAATTGGAACAAAGTGCATTCCTTTAATGCTGATCACCTAAGACAGTACTTACTTTACAAGAATCGAGAATGATAGATGTGAAATAATTAATAATTGACAGCCTAAAGACTTATTAAAACTTATATCATAAAAACTCCTGACCATAACCTGACATTGGCCCTTTTAAAGCGAAAGATGTAACTCATCATTAATAATTCATAATGATTTCTTATGAGCGAGAATTTTAATGTATAGCTTAAGGCTATACCGTTTGATTGAAAGATGAGTGCCAATGTAGGCCTATATCTAGAATAAATGTAAGATTTTTACTTCCATTGTTTACTGCTGTAACAAATTATTCCGAAAAATAAATAAATCCACAAATTATTAAACTACCGCAAAAATATACGGAACTATTCAGCAACTTAAATTTTACAAGACAATTTGATGACGATTCCTTCAAGCAGTATTTAAATATTAACCTTAATAAACACTCTCTGGGTAAACGTAATAGTTATATTTAACGTTTTAATAAAATTATTCTTATGACGTTCGCTTGAGTAATTATAATAATGATATTACATTATTTTGTACTTTTTATATTAAATAGAACTAAATTTTATCATTTTCGCATTTTATACATTTATAAACAAACCAGGTGTAGATTCTTTTTTTGGATGATATTATTTCCAGGAATAACCCCTCCTCCACCACCCGTCAGGTACTTTTAATACCATTTAATAATTATTCATAATCCATATATGTTTTTGTTTAAATCATACACGTCAACGTATTAGTTTTTTTTTTTGTTTTTTTTATGTTGTAAAGTTTCATAACAAATAAAGTTTTAACCACACTGAAAAGCATATTTTACTTACTTATAGAAGGAAGTATTTATTATTTTTTTACATTTCATGTTTTTTTTTTAACAAACTAATTAGTTATTAAAAAGTTAAGTTTATGGCAAAAAAAAAAGGATCTTTTAATAACAAAATTTTATACTTTAATAATTAAATATCATAAAAATGAAGATTAACTTTTCCAAAAATATAAAAAGTGGAAGTTGATATTTTGGGCTGTGAATTGATAGTCATAGGGTAAAACAAAAGACGAAATTCGTTCCCAAAGTTTATTTAATGAAATTCTTTAACGGTCAATAACTTTCCGATTAAACATTATATAATCAAAAAAGTAAACGTTTTTTAAACAACTCTAGGCAAATAATATCTTTACAATAGAAATAAATAACAACAGGGGGCATATTTCTATAATACTAATACTATTGCCAATACTAGGGGAGCCGGTGGCTGAGTGGCTAGCGCGCTAGTCTCTCATGCTACAGGTTCTGAGTTCGAATCCCAGTCCCGGCGTGGCTTTTAGAAGGATGTAAACAAATGTGGATTCACTCACAACCTCTCCCCCGGGTATGTGAGACACGCCAGCCAAAGGGTGGCCACTCACAAAATTAGTCGTAGGGAGTGATGACCCTACACTAAAAATGGCATCGTGAAACGTAAGTGTAAACTCGCAGGAGTTTACACCGCGAGGCCCAGGGCCTACATGGCTTGTCGCGCCACTGGAAGAAGAAGAATACTATTGTGCTACACTTTATCTTACATTGACCAGATCGACTACCACAAAATTCCCTTTAGTTCCTTCATACCCACACCTATTTACCACACTCTCTCTCTCTATCTCAGTGGTTCTCAACAAGTGATCCGCGAACTCCTGAGGATTCGTAGACGATGGCTGGGGGTCTACGAGAGGTCATTTAAACACTGTTTAACCTTAATGAATTATGTAATTTAATTACCTAAATGAAAAATTTTGGCGAAGGCTTGGCTTGTAACAAGGATCACACACGAATTGTACGAACACCTTATATCAGGGCGGTAACTGACAGTAAATAGGTATTTATAATGTATATCTAAATATTAGCAGTCCAGTACTAGCGATGTTTTGTGGACTGTAGTCGTTTCATAGCAAATAATATCTTACATCGCCTTTAACAATTTATTTCGATCACTGTCACTAAAACGCTAGTCCATTATTTTAATATCAAACGTTGGGTGCGCCTTAAAACTAAGAAAATTATTTGACATGAGTACAATATCAATATCAGTTAAGAAATTTAGTCATTTTTCACTGAAACAATTCTTATGATAATTATGGTTTATTATTTTCAATATTTAAAGATTTATTTATTTTAGGGGCTCCTTGCCATTGCGTTAATTGAAAAAAAGAGGTCCACGAAAAATTGTTGTTGGGAACCATCACTTTATCTATTTATCTATCTATCTATCTATATATATATAATTTGTCTACATACCCTTTATTTATAAACCATGACTTAACTATACAACCCATTCTAGAAGCTACAGGGGATCACTTGTAGCTGGGTGGTTAGCGTAACAGCCTCCTATGCAAAAGGTCACGGGTTCGAACCCGCAGGTGGTCCTAGGATTTTTTAATGGGAGTAAAAAATCCTTAGTTACGCCGTCCTTCGGATGGGACGTTAAAAGGTGGTCCCGAGTCTGTGCGATGTCAGGTACTCGTTAAAGATCCCTATCCTAATAAAACCTGGATAGGCAAAATTTAGGACTCCCACTGTAGCATCGTCCGATTAGCCATAGTAGCATAAAGTGACGTTAAATAAATAAATAAATAAATAGAAGCTACATACCACAACAAAAACCCCACACTTATACTTATCATAACCATGTTACTACACTAACCTTCCGACCTCTAAACGTAACTAACTACCCCGCTCAGCTCAGGATATCGGTGACCAGTAGCTCCAATCCGTCTCGCATACCGGCCCATGTGAAACCCCTGCCGCGCTCTTACACAGCGGTCGTTCAACCCTGCTCTCTCTGGTTCGGGGCGTGTAAGCCATAACTCACCGCTCATGAGGAGGAGGTAATGATGGCTCAATGCTCAGGGTGGTTACTTACGTAAGCAAAGTAATCGCTTCCAGTATCCGAAGGAATAAGGCTCCGGTTCAAGCATGGGTGTAGCTCGGACCGAAACGGGAGAACAAGGAGAAAGAGCGAAATACTAAATTAAACCTACTACAGATAGGTAAACAAAACAATTATCATCTAATAACCACCATGTACTTATTTGATTTCTTTTAATTGGCGTAAGTTGACAAACGAAAAAAGGCATAGGACTTGGGAAAACGCATCCCAAAAAGTAAGTCCTACCAATCACAAATGTGAAAAAAGTGACCAATTTGTTAACACCGAAAGTGATTATTTCCAGTTTCAGACAATACCTAGAGTATACTATGAAATACTATTTAAACAAAAAATAATAATAATAAAAATCTTAAAGATTAAATAATTGAACGTGTGTTAAATATAAAAGATGAGATGAATATGAGAATACGAGCATTTCAGAAGCCTTTATGAAAACCCGCGAAGTGGCTGGAATAAATAGTTATTACTATTTTATAATCTTTCAGCTCCGCAACCCGAATCATCCCATCTTCAATAGAAATAAATCCTTTAACTAAGATATAATTAATATTATGATAAACAACTGACCTATAGTAACCACTTTGGTGAGGATACGGACAAGGATTGTGCAGAAATGACGGTTGTATGTGAAGAATACATTAACTAATTAGTATATTTCAATACCTTATTAAAGAATATCACGCAGATGGAAAATTATTTTCAGTCTAATTAATTCAGGTATCATGGCAGATTGAGCTGTTTTGTAGCTATAACTCGAGAATAATGATTCTGAGTTAAACATTTCCAAATCAATGAATAAAATTCGCTGTAAAAACTCTTAAACATAATATTGTGAAACCATTCAATAACAATGAATTACACCCGTCCTGGTTTTAGTTTTCTAATTCAGTTTATCAGTTATCCTGACACCAGACTGAAACTACAAGAAACTGCTCGAAGATATCGATTACTACAACACTTACTAGAAAAACGTTCAAAACTTCCAGTATATTACAAAAGACTCATTTACACCACTATTATCAGACCTATTTGGACGTATGGAATCGAGCTTTGGGGCTCTACGAAACCATCTAATTCCTCCCGCATCCAGTCCATACAATCCAAAATCCTTCGAAAAATCCTGAATGCTCCTTATTTTGTTACAAATCAACTTATTCATAATGACCTTAACATCCCATTTGTTGCAGACATAGCCCGTGATAGATACTCCTCTTTTCATTCTAAACTCCCTGCCCATACAAATCCACTTGTCCGTAATTTATCTTCCTTAGATATCCCAGATAATCCTCCAAGGCGACTGAAAAGAAGGTGGCCTCGGGACCTACTGCGTTAAAATAGTTAGTAAAGTGCTACCACTGGGTTGTTCTTTCTCAAGACATTTTCATGACATTTTTTTTTTTTTCATTCCTCATATTTACTTATTGTGTTCTTTAATACAGTTGTAAATTACAATAAATAAATAAAAAAATAAAAAAGTTTATCAGTTAAATGTTGAAAATATGCTTCTGATAAATGCCGATAATTTAATTGAGATAAATATAATCAACAGGTATAGACTCAACATGGGATATCATGAAGACATTGGATTCATCCTTTTTGTTGTATTTTTTCGACTTAATTTTCGCTTAAATGTCAACAAACAGAATCGTCTTGGGCAGGAAACGATGAACCATGAAAAGGAAAAGCATCAAGAGATTGTATAAGATGGTTTAAAAAGGTCTGCTTTTATAACTTTATTTGCGATCATGGTACGTTAAGATACGCTTTTATACAAGACATTTAACGTAACCTCAGTCAGCAAATCAATATTATATATATTGAAATGATTAATGACTCAAAATAATTCTTCTAGCACATTTTGCCTTTAATAAGTAAAAAATAAATCGGGAAATAAGATTTAAAAAAAAAAATTAGAACATTTTTTTTTTTTTTTTATTGCTGACTAACAAGCAGTAGGAATGCTTAACTCATTACTCTGGAGCAGCAATATAATGATAAAAACGAAGAAGCTCATATACAAAGCTTTGGTAGAGAGCATAATGTTGTATGGTTCGGAGACATGGCCCCTCAGCATAGCCCAGGGTAAAAAATTTCTTTCTGTTGAAATGGATTTTTGGAGGAGAGCGGCAAGGGTATCGAGAATCGAAAGGGTGAAAAATGTCACTATAAGAGAAGCACTTGAAATAAAGCACAACATGAGGTGATGGAAGAAAGGAGGCTAAGGTGGTACGGCCATGTGAAACAAATGGGAGACAATCGCTTACCTAAAATAATTATGGATTGGGAGGCAGATGGTAGAAGAAGGAGAGGAAGACCCCTAGTTAGATGGAAGGATAGAGTGGTGGAGAGTATGGCTGGTAGGGGGCTGTCGGAGGAGGACGCGATGGACCGGCAGACATGGAAAAACCTGCTGGAGCAGGAGTTTGGTTGAGGAAACCTTCAAATTGAAGAAATTCCTGACGAAAAAAAAAATTGCTGACTAACGTTAAAACAACATTAAATACTTTGGTTACTTGGGTAATATACCAGCGGTGAGAGAAATAACCCAGATATTGCTAAACAAATGGAAACAGTAATGGTTATTTTAGAGTCAGCGGTGCATATCAACATTGCCAAAACCAAGGTTTTTCCACCACTGTTCCAGCGAGATCATTGCATCCGAAACAGATTAGTAAACGCCATATGGTAATATATAATAATATGAATGCATAAGTGATATTTTTATAATACATGTCAGGGCATTAATTTTTACTTTCACTAACCTATATAAATCGACCTAATGAAAAACAAAGATGGTAGTATATCCTTAAGAAATAAATAACGCTTATTTTAGGGAAGAATAAAAGGGAACAGTGGAAAAAATATTCTGTCATGATGACATCCAACTCAGACATGAGGTTTCTGGGTGTAAGTACCCACACACCTAAAGGTAAAATAGTTCTGTCCACCAGAAGATAGCATTATAGCCGAAACGTAGTGTATTATCTACATATACAAAAATTAAAAGGCTTTTCACGTGTGAACGTCTTGATCGATTTCTATAATTCTTTTTTTTTTGTTATGTTTTTATCATTCAGGAGAAGGATCTTATGAAAGAAAAATAGAGAAAAGTTACTTTACTTCATATGTACTTAAAATGAATCGCCTTTTCCCTTGGTATATATATATATATATATATATATATATATATAAATTTCTGTTGTTCTCAGGTTTCAGTCAATGAATAAACAATTTTATCAATGCGACGTTTCGAGAATTTATTGTTCTCATAATCATGCCTTAACAATGGAAAAACAAAAAAACAGAACATTAATATTATTATACAATAATTAATATATGATGTTATTGTTATTTGTCGCATAGATAAAATTGTTTATTCATTGACTAAAACCTGACAACAACAGAAACTTAAATTATCAACAGAGAACTGATCAAACAATACAAAACAATCTTATTATTAATTATATGATTAACGTAAGGGAATATTTCACCAAGGGAGGTTACATCTCAGTTAAATGTTAGTAAAGGACAGTTAAACAATTTGTAATTATTCTTCTTGGTTAAATTACTTAGGAGTTACACAATGCTAAAATAAAGAATTGTTTAACTGTCCTTTACTAACATTTGTTTCAGATAACTGAGATTTAACCTCCCTTGGTGAAATATTCCCATGTGATAATGATATAATTAATAATATATGAAGTGGAGTGTAACAAAAACGGAAGGAAGCAAATTTGTTCCACTTTAGTTGATTCTTTACTCTTTTTCCTCTGGACAAAAGAGTCTCTGACCAGCGGGGGGTTAGATTAAGAATTTTATTATTAATTATATCATTATCATATTGGAATATTTTACCAAGGGAGGTAACATCTCATTTATCTGAAATAAATGTTAGTAAAGGACAGTTAAACAATTCTTTATTTTAGCATCGTTTAACAAGTAATTAATTTAACTATGAAGAAGAATTACATATATATGGCATTAGAATCGAGACCACAGAAAAAATAAAATAATATATTTTATTCATAACGTAAGAAGAGTTAGAAAAAATTACTTATTTTTCTTTTATCTTCTATCACTTTTTTTTTCGAAATAAATAACTACATTTTTCGTCAATTTGAATTCAGTAAAAAAAAAATAGATCATAGTTTTACAGATTTGACAAAATTCCAATGGTTCATATTTTCTTTTTTCTTCTCTGCAGTCAAAGCTCAACTGGATTCTTTATGTTTTAAATATTTGAATTGAAATAAGCAAGCTAATTGTATAAATTGATATATTTTATATTCACTGAAGAAAGTTAACTCGAGAAAAATAAACCAGAGAAGTTATCAAGGAACATGATTCATCGCCATGTGTCGTTTTATTGGCTTGTTATCCTAGTCCTATCTGAGAGCTATTGGAAATGTTTTTATGCTTTCTCTCGCTGATTGATAATAGAACTAATGCACTGTATGGAATCTGGAAGGAGTTATTCCGCCTATAAAGTATATTCCTCAACATTGCTCTCTTCCGTCTGACGCGGAAAAAGTTTAAGAAATTAGTGCGACTTTCCATACCGCTTTCTATGTAAAGTATAATACATAGTGGATAAGTTTGCATTGTTTCCACCCGAAATACATAGATTTAGTTTTTTTTATTTATCTGAGTTACCTTTTTCTAATACATGGTAGCAGCAATGTATTTTTTAGAGCCTCCATAGACCCGTTTAAATCTCCAATCAAAAGTGTCAACAGATTATAATAATTTCTGTGCCAAGTAAGACTTCAGACTTTATAAACAGATTAATAAAAACACGGATATATTCAAGCATCCCTCAACAACACTTACATAAAATTATTACATAAGATACGAACAAATTAGGACCGAAACCATGGACGATACTGATAACACACCTATATCACAGGAAAAGTAAACAACCTACGAATAACATCCGATAGGTGAACGACCTGGGGTCCACACAAATTAAAACTAAAACATAAAACATGTATATTAAGTACATTGAAAACAATTACTCAGAGACAAATCCTCCAAACGAAGTTGATATTAATAAACATGACATTTATTGTATTACTGATGTTAAGTGAAAAATATATCATTTGGTATATCAGAGGTTCGGACACTTTGGAGAGTTGTAAAATATCTAGGGACCCAATTCGGATTCTTACATTGTTTGTTTATTTATTTAATGTCACTTTATGCTACTGTGGCTAGTCGGACGATGCTACAATGGGAGTCCTAGATTTTGCCTATCCAGGTTTAATTAGAATAGGGATCTTTAACAAGTACGTGACATCGCACAGACTCGGGAACATCTTTTTATGTCCCCTCCGAAGGACGGCATACCTAAGGATTTTTTACCCCCATTAAAAAATCATAGGACCACCTGCGGGTTTGAATCAGTGACCTTTTGCATAGAAAGCTGTTATGCTAGCCACCCAGCTACTGGGTATTCTTTCATTTAAGCCCAAAAACTAAGTCCAATAAATAATACACCATGTTACATCAACTAAAATTTGAAGTTTACTTAAAATAAACATATGTATGGAAAATTACTATCATAATGTCTCTTCGATAAGAATAATAGCATGATTATCTAGCTCGAAAACATCAAAAATAGAATAAAAAGCCAAATGGTTATTTTAACAAACTTAATAGTTAACCCGGCTTATGTTGATTTAAAGACATTCAGTTCATACCTAAAGATTCATGATTTTTTTTTAAAATTAAGAAATGTATTAATTTTAGCTATGGAAGAATTCGATAATCATTGAAAGTATAAATACATTTTCAAATACGTTTCCAGAGTTATAAGCAGATACATACATGCTTAACATATCGTTTGAAAGCACAAGATTTCATAAACATTTAGATGAAAAAAATCGTATAAATGAGTGAAGCCTTATAAAGCATCAGTTTACTATTGTGATAAATAATTTTCACTTTTTGAATAGTATATTAAATAAATCATAAATATGTGTTTCCAAAGAAACTAAGCATGCATGTAAGAGAGGTAAGTGAAAATTGTGGACAAACCAAAGTATTTTAATGAATTAACTTTGAAAGCATCACCCTAAAAAAAATTATCGACTTATTTTTTAAGCTAAATGGGAAAGAATAAAAGGCAATGATACAAAAATTGTATACCTGTATAACATATGTTTATAATAGCAATGAGCTATATGTATGTGTGCATAGTTTAATTTACTAGCAACACAACTAAGAATTCTTAGAGCTCTGCTTTGCCCGGTAAGGGGAGAAAAAAAAAACAAGTTATAAGGTATTCTATTTTTAATCTTAAGTGTACCTAGTTCAAAATATCAACTTGAAATTCATGGTAAGTTGGCAAAAAGGTTTAAGTTTATTATTATAATTTATTTATCATAAATGTTTTGACAGTATTATTTTATTTGCCAACTGCAAAAGAAAATGTCAGTATGTCGTGATAATAGTTATAATATTCTGTAGCAGAAGATAAAACTGTGGGCGAATCCAAGCCCTTGTGGAGTAATTCGTTTGTCACATGGACGGTTTTTCGTAAAACTTTTGATTAGAAAGACTGAATTCTTTGGATGTTGAAAGTTTTGGCAGAGCTCTATCCCGTATGTCCAAATGTGTTATTGAGTACTTTGTAGAAAGTAATTTTGGTGTTAAAGGACAATTTTGATCGTTTGTCATGTAGCCGAGATAATGATCTTAATCATAATAAAAACAGGTCTAAAGGAAGATTGCAATTGATATAATTAAAATAGTAGGTTTCTATTATCTTCCAAAAAAAAGGTTTTTACAGAAAAATAAATAAATAAATAAAATTTGGTACAATGAAATTAAAAACGAGCCCGTGAAAATAAACCTTAATGTTAATAACGATAAATTGGTCAATAATAAAAATAGAGAAAAAATTGACAACAATAGAATAGTAAAACCTAAACAAAAAACTATAACAGATTTTTATCAGGATGAAAATAATAATAAAAAAACAGAAATAGATATTACTAATGATGCGATAGATATAGAGGTAGGTAGGTAAGGTAAGGTGTATTAGGACGATAGCGATAGATATAGAGATGATAACTGGAAGAAATAAAAATATATACCAATACCATAAAATGCAATTCATACCTCATCTATCCAAAGAAATTAAGAAAACACTAGTTGAATTTGATTTGCCACACATAAAATTAGGTCTATATAACCAAAACCGACTAAGTAATCATTTATCAAATATAAAAGATCCAATTTTACCATATGAAAAAGTAATCGTTATATATAAAATAAATTGTTTGGATTGTGATAAGGTATACATAGGGGAAACCTCAAAAAATATATCAACTAGAGTAAAACAGTATAGCAATAATTGCAAAAATAGTAAAAAATATAAACACCACAGCATTGGCACAACACATTATTCAACTTAACCATAAATTTGATTTCGAAAAACCTAATATTTTGGAAATAGAAAAAAATAGTTTTGATAGAAAAACAATAGTATCTACATACATAAACAAAAATATAAAAAATAAAATAAATTATAAAACCGATTCAAAACACTTAAGTTCTCACAATGCAGATGCAATAGAAAAGTTAAAATTGTATAATTGCATTGTTGACCTAGTTAAATAATAATTCAGTATACCTTTACAGTAAATAGGATGACCCTAATCCATAAGGGGCCAAAGAATATGTGAGGTGGGATGATTGTTGTTTCCTGTGCAATATAATTTTATTTTAAAGACTTTTTTGACAACATTTTTAAATTTTAAAATAAATGGATTTTTAACTTGTAAGACAACACAGGCAAATAAATAAAAAAACATTTTTTTATGTAACATTGTTACTTGAATGTTGTTAATGTTCATAAGTTATCATATTAAATAGTTGTATCTTAATGTTAATTATTAATTGTTGATGTATTTTAGTGAGTTCTGATGATGGGGAAGGCCCCGAAACGTTGACTCATTCATTCATTTTATTCATTTAAAAACTTTTTTTTGAAAGATAATAGAAACCTAATATTTTAATTAGATCTTAATAATTTTTCAGCTGTTCTCTTAAGTGTAATACCCACATTATCCAATTCATCTTCCCTGAAAACCTCACAGTAAATAGTCCTAAAATGTTGTAATACACCTACAGAGCCAAGGATAGTAGTATGAAGCCGTCTTAAGATTAATTCCTTGAGACTAAGGGGATAGTCCTATTGCCGTTACTATAATGACTTGTCGGCGGCGGGGCTCAGTAACGCGATCTGTCCGTTATAGCTAACAAACACTATCACCTCCTACCGCATTCCCAGGAGTTAATAGGAGACAACCAAGGTCTAAATTAGTTTTCAAAACAACTAAATAGTTCAACGTCATATTTCTTATCTGTGTGAAATCTTATTCGTGGCATCCCTTCAAGATAGGATTTCAACAATCAAAACCAATTATTTTGCTTCATTAAACAATACAGCTAGCTTAATTCATAGATGCACTTGAGATTAGGGTGTCCAAATCAATTCGAAGACCTTCGAGTTGACTAATTAACAGCTTGAAAAATGAAATTCTTCTCAGAAAATTCGTCTAAGGGTATTCTAAAAGTGGTTGAGGTGGAAAGAGGCATGAGGAATCATTAAAATAAATTATAAACAATATTTAATAATACGTCCCTTAAAGTGGTTAATTAAAAAATCTGGTGTGCACTACACACGCCTTTCACTTACCTCCCTTGTTAAAATCAATTTAAGAATTTTTAAATACATTAAGAGATGAAAATAAATGTTAAAGAATTAATTAAATTGAATTTCAATTGAAGCGTCTATTTTATTAAATAATCTATTTTATATTATTGTCCATAAAAATCATTTTATTTTATCAGATTTTCAACTTTCTCCGTTAACATTTACAATTAAGTGTATTAGATGATATTTTTTCAAAAATCTTTAGCTTTCCAACGGTATATTATCCATCTATATTACTATTCTTGTGTTCAAAGCACGAAAATTCCATAAATATTTTTGCACTTTTCTCCTCTAGTTGTTTATCAAAGTCGCCCCACTTGCATACTCAGCACTTAAATTTAAAAGTTAATGGAGAGTAATGAAAAGCCAATAGAACTGATTGTAGAAAATTATGTGATAGATATTCAATAAAACACATATTTCTATTGAAACTCAATGTAATTAATTGTTTAGCAATTTATTTTCATCTCTAAATGTATTTAAAAATTCTTAAATTGATTATAAAAACGGAGGTAAGTGAATGTCGTGTGTTGCTCGCACCAGATTTGTTATCATGTCCCCTTAATCCTATGTAAACAACTTATATATATTTGTATAAAAGTATAAAGAAAGAGGTTGAAGGTGCGAATTTTAAGAAAGAGAAGACAGCTTGGAATGATGGAACCAAGGACACGGGCAAAGTCTGCAAGAATACTCAACCCTCTGCCAATAGCGAAATATCCTTTGTGTTATTTTAATAACAATAAAAAGTGATTAAAACAAAAATATTATTGATTGATCTTAATCTTTATTGCAATTTAGGCTTCAAGAAAACATGATTAATTATTTTAAAATTTATACAACTGGTACAGACATTTTTCACAATGTAGTAAAAATATAATCTTTCATTATAAACAAAATTAATTGTATATATATATATATATATATATATATATATATATATATATATATATATATATATATATATATATATATATATATAGACAAGTAGAACAATAAATTATAGAGTTTGTCTATATAAGTGACTCAAAACTAAATGATAAATATTCCTAAAGTTTTTGTCGCAGCATTGTAAATTAAATTTTGGATAGACATCCGATAATAGACAAACGGATAAAGTGTCCTACGTATTTAGTCCTTGGTGCACAAGATTATATTTTTACCGGAAATAAGTCAGTTTAAAATTAATATATAATTAAATAATATAATAAAATATACTTTTCACTAAGAAATCCTTATCTATTGCTTTCGACGATCTAAATGTTGAGAAAGAGAAAACATGTGAAAGCAGTGGTACAAATAGTCTGAGTACACTTCGCATGGCGCTTAACTTTCTGTTGTGAAGCCAATAACTAGCTAAGTGAAATGTAATTCATTTACTTGTCTTCAGTAAACATATGTTTAGCCTCATATATTTAATATCATAAGAAGATATAAGAATCATGCACAGAAAAGAAAATATATTATTTTTAATTATTAATTCAATTATCCCTTTATTCCTGTACACTTAGCCACTATAAAGTAGGTATCCAGAAATAGTGGAAAAATAACCGGACGGCTGAACGTGATATTGGCCAAATTATTTAAAGACCCTTGAGTTGTATAATAACAGGTTATATATTTAAGGGGGAATAAAAATATCACTGAACGATTTCCATAATGTTTCAGATAATCTTCATTCTCAAGAATCATATTGATATATACATTGCACTATTTGTAGACTGTTTATATCATAAACTATACAAATTTATAGTTATAAATATTAAAATTTAAACTGTACAAACTCGTTATTCTAAAGGGACCTAGTCCCAGAATAAAAATTATTTTCTATCTATCTATCTAAACTATGTGTCTATATGTTATATCACTTGATGAAAAATGGAATGATGAGGTGGAACAATATTCATCATTTTAACTAAGAACTGCAGTTGCTGCATTCCATGTGTTTGTTTATTTATTCGTCCAACGTCACTTTATGCTGCTGTGGCTAATCAGAAGATGCTACAGAGGGAGTACTAAATTTTGGCTATCCTAGTTTAATTAGGTTAGGGGTTGTTAACGAGTATATGGAATCGCACAGGTTCTTGGCCATTATTTTACGTCTCCTCCGAAGGATAGCAAAACGAATGAATTTTAACTCCCTTTAAAAAATCTTGGGTATACCTGCCAGGTTGAGACCAGAAGTCTGTTATGCTAGCCACTACACCACAGGTGATCTCTATTCCATTTTGTTTACGTTTTAGTTAGTTATAAGGTGTCCAGGTATACATACCATGCTGGAAATAGTGGAATCACAAATTCTTTAGTGAATAGATAAAAAGCATTCAGAAATGTAAAATATTTGACCAAGTAAAAGTATCTTTCCAGAGAATACACTAAAAATTGATCTTGAGGTAGGGTAACTTGAGAGTCAGACAGAACTTTTTTATGTCGTCTAATGTGGAAACAGTAGCTCTAGGGAACGTCTGAAAAGGAGAATGGGAGAAGAATACTGACCCTAGCCTAGACAAAGGGACAGGGCCCAACCTTCAGATAAAGGAAACGTTGAACCTTACCTGCTAGCTACCTGGGGCGACAGGTGCGCCGGCCCAAGGTACAATATGCTTCTGTCCTTCAGCCCTTCGAGAGGATTCCAGCTGATCAACAACAAGAATCCCAAAATAAGGGAAGCCACTGAACTGCCAAGGATTCAGATATCTTCCTAATGTCAGGTTGGGCAACATCACGCCAAAACGTGGACCTTGAGGTACCAGGCACCGAACCTTCCTGAACTATAAATCATAATTTCGTTTCGATCATCTACCACTTCCAAATGGCCTCCAAAACATGCTAAGAAGCATTTCTTTTCCAATATAAAACATAGACAGATAATAAACACCCAATAAAGTCCATTATTATACTGAGAGTAGCGTCAAAGGAATTTCAATTCACAAATTATCAATTAGCTCTAATACGCGAGTTTAATAAAGGAAATCATTGGTATTTAATTCATTAAAATATTATTTTTGATAGAGAAAATAATCTGAATGATTATTCAAATCACTATTATCTCACAAAATAGAAAATCACAAGTATATATACAATTCATTCTGATTTAAACTAGCTTGTCTTGCCGATGTGTATAATTTATTTATGACAAACTTTCTTTATATTTGGATTATTCAATTCAATTTAAAGAAATAACATAATAATCTGAACTAAATAAACTCCAAAAATTCTAGCATAACAGACTTCTATGTCAAACCTGGCAGATGGCCCTAGAATGTTTTAATGAATGTGAATAATCTTTAGTTATGTCGTCATTCACAGGGAAAGTAAATAGGCGGTCTCGAGCCTGTGCGATGTCAAGTACTTGTTCCCTTCGTAGAGATCCCTTCCTAATTAAACCTGGATAGGCAAAATATATTACTCCCACAGTAGCATCGATATTATATTATTATATATAATAGCAGATTAGCCAGAGTAGCATACAGTGAGGCTAAATGAGAAAAACAAATATAAAAGAAAATGTTTGATCTTATCATATAAAAAAAGAAATTTTTTTCTCTGCTAAATACAATTTTATTGAATCAGTAAAAACAGTGCATTGAGAAAAAATTGTCATAATATAAATTTTAGTTCAAATAAACTTTTAATTATATCGTAAATAGTAACCAACGGTTTTGAAAATCTATAAAATTCAAATTCTTTTCACCTGTTTTATTTAATATAGCTTTAGAATATGTCATAGAAAAAGTGACGTGTACCGAGAAAGGTTTAAATATGGGTGATAAGATTCGGATTTTGGGATATGCCGATGATTTGATACTGCTAGGTAAAGACGCGGGAACCATACAACAAAATACAAGTGTGTCAATAAAAACCGGTAAACAAATAGGTCTCGAATTAAATACCGAAAAGACGAAATATATGATTAGGACATAATTTTGAACACGTAGAGAAATTCAAGTATTTAGGTTCCATGATAACAAGAAAAAATGAAATCCGGGAAGAAATAAAGTCCCGGTTAAAGGCGGGAAATGCGTGTTATTATTCAGTTGCTAAATTACTTAGCTGGCGGCTTCTGCCTAAATACTTAAAGGTTAGAATTTATAAAACTATTATTCTTCCGACGGTTCTTTACGGATGTAAAACGTGGCCGCTTACTTTGAAGGATGAAAAACGGCTTAAGGTTTTCGAAAATAAGGTACTGCGTAAAATATTTGGTCCTAAGAGAGATGAGGCCACTGGGGAGATTGAAAGGTTGCACAACGCTGAATTGCGGAGTTTGTACTCTGTGAATATACACGTAATTGAGTTGATAGCATCGCGGAGACTCAATTGGGCGCGTAAAGTGGGCACGGTGAGGAACGGATTCCAAGAAAATTGGTATTCGCTGAACCGACTGGTAGGCGTCCGAAAGGTAGGCCGAAGCGTCGATGGGAGGATTGCATTAAGGCTGATCTCAGGGGGCTTGGGCTTGACCGGCGAACATTGGACGAGTCTGTGCAGGCGAAGTTTGGTGGTATCGGCATCGAACCTTCGGGTTCGGTAAGCCTTTTAGTATTATTATACTATTCAAGACGTAACCGTGACAACTGAAACCGAAATTGATTATCATAAACCAGTTTCGACCTAAGTAAGAAATATAACTCAATGCTGGCTAGAAAAGCGTTATGCGATAGTTGTCGCAACTCAGGGGCCTTGGAACTGACTATCCCACCACGTATAGATCTAAACATATACCATGAATTTTTAATTGGCGATGCATTTTAATAAGAGACACTTCGGAATAATAATCAATCACGCTTACAGAATGAAGATATAAATATGATACATAATTCAGAACGAATTATTAGATGCATACCTTAAAGCGTTAGGTGTCGGTTCTTTGAAATTCAGTAGAATTGAAAAACAAAATTCTGTGCAGGTATTAAAACCCGAGTCGAATTCATTAACACTCCCAAGCAAAACTTTAATTTATACGTTAGCTCATTTTCTACTAATGTATTAAAATTGGAATTTTAATGATCCATTCTTTTTATTCTTATATTTCAACTCTCCATTAATTATAATCACTTGTCTATATAAGTTTAAATTCGTAATAATTACAAATGCAATATTTATATCTTAATACGCAAGTATTACAAAAGAAACATTTGGAATCAAAATTATCAATAAGTGGGTGGATGAAAACATTTCTTGATAATGTAGAGTAGAAAAAAATATAGTTCCGAAATAACTGAATGTTAACATTACAACTTAAATTGGTAAGTTATAAATATCACATAAATTTAATCCTTTGACCTTCATAAAAGTGTAGTCTTGTTTAGAGTTGAAGAGTCAAATGAGTCAAATTTCCAAAATATTTATGATATTTAATGATTATTAATTGAGACGCACACTACTTCATCCTCAAAATTTCCATTCATTTTCCATATGACCACATTGTTTCATGTTTAGCGAAAAATGCAAGTCGTATTGTTCAAATGGATATACGCAAATACACCTATTGTTAATAAGGAAATATAAAACACAAAAAAAATAATTCCATGTCACAAGTATTAAATTTTCATCAACGGTTCATCAATTTTATTATTCAACAAAATATATTATTATGGTAATCTTAGTTTCATTGTAATCATCAGAGCAAAACATATTTTTAAAAAACTGAATTACTCTTCAGACGAATTCTTATAACATCCTTAAATTTTGCTTATGACAACCATCAGCGTGAATAAATCCAATCCAAAAAATATTACAAAAACAATAAACTCAGTTTGTAGAAGTCTCAGAGTTGTTGAAAACCATATAGAAAGCGTCATAAAATTTGAGGATATGCTCAACAAAAAAATAAACACACACATATATATATATATATATATATATATATAATATATATATATATATATATATATATATATATATATATATATATATATATAAAACGCATATACTACGAGTATTATGCGCCTGTAGGGCGTAAATTTATTATTGTTCATTATTAATACTTATAGAGAAATATACCAAGATATACTTGTATAACCAGTATATACCGAGTTAAAAGCAGAAAAAAGACTTAATTTTAATACAATCAAGTATATTTTTTTTAAGAGTAATTACTACTAAAAATGAAGGCGAATTAGGGTAATATGCAATACATGATTCCATTTTAATGACGGTCAGCTATGATCTAATAGAGAGAAATACGATCATTTCTTTTTCTTTTCTTTTTTAAAATTTTATTACCAAAGCAGTAAACAATAAAATGGAACAATGGTGTTAAGAAAACAAAGAGCACAGTGAATAAAAGGCCTTGAATAGACTATCCTTCACAGTCCTCATTAATTATTTCAATGAACGAGAAAATTAGAGAGATAAAAAAAAAAAGTATTAGGGATGGAAAGAAGATAAATCTAACAGATGCGATATTGACCTAAGGCCATAAACCTAATGACAGTAGATACGCATTCCTTTAACAATGAAGTCCGCTAATTTGAGACAATGGATACAGAATAACAGCTACGGATATATATTTTTTAGTTAATTATTAAGCATAATACTAAAATTTTTAGTATGTTTTATGCAAAGAATCTATTATGGTAAAGCAAAAAATACACGTCTGCTAACTCAAAACGGGTGGGTTACAAAATGGCTATTCAAAGAGGGAATATCTCGAAATATCATTCTTTTCCAAGTATAAGTAAGAAATATCATTCCATAATTATGGTTACTATCATGGAAACGGCTCATCTTATGAAGATAATAGTTATAAATTAATTCATCAATAAGCTATCATTTGAGTGGTAAAAGACTATATCTATAAAAGAATATGTCTACGATTCAACGATTTAGAGGTATTACAAAAAAAAATTTTTTTTGCGGAAAACAAAATATCTATATTTGGTCATTAACTTGGTTGATATCATGGAAACGGCTGCTCCTGACAATATAATGGTTTTATACTACTTTGCAAGGCAAAAAATTAGCTTTAGTTTGAGTGGTAACAGAAATCTGTAAGTCTTATACTCACCGACATAATGTCAGTGCAATGGTAACATGGGCACAATTTCTGTCCCTGAAAACGTTTCCGCCGCGGGTTCAAACCCATCTGTGAATGGCAGACTAGCTTCGTTTGATTCGTATTATCGCCTAGTATTATGAGTTTAAAAGGAAAACAGTAGTCAAATGAGTAAAAATTTCGTCTTTTGTTCCCTTGTCGAATGTTCGCCATTTTGTAATCCACCACGTAAGAGTTGGCAGACGGATATTTTTTGCTTTACCATGATAGATGCTTTGCACAAAACATACTACAAATTTTGGTAAAATGGGTTGTATTTTTCGTTGCTGGTTGTCTCACGGACTAAAAGGTAAGTCGATATGGGAAGGATCCAGAAATGGTTACCTTTTAGAGGAAGTTGTTCGTTAAAATGTTAAAAGATTCATTCCAACACCAGCAAAAAGCTACCAGATCACAAGCAGAATATTTTTTTTCGTTCCAACATATATATCAATGAGGCGTGTCCCAACTAAACTTCGGAGCTGCCAGAGGTTTGCGCGTGAACAGAAAAAAAAAATAAACACACGCCAAAACATTAGAACACTTGACCTATCTGTAATCCGAACTAAATCGAAGTATCGAGCATGGGCAGAAACGAAATTCTAATTGTTTAGAGAATAAGACGTTGGAAAAAACGTTGGTTATATTAAATACCGATTAATGACCTCTCGAACTTGAAAAAGGATTTTAATAAAAAAAAAAGGTATAGTTTTAATAATGTCTTACACAAATATGATGAACCTACAGGACACAGTCACGCGAGCTTTAAGTTTGTCAGTTATACCATATTTACCAAATGTCGCCAGTAGCAACAGGAGATCCTTAGACGAAGATGTGCGATAACAATGAAGAGACCGTCCTTAAAGGAAGGTGTTTCCCAGAGAGTGGCCTTCGTCGCCGGCTAATTGGAAATTAAATAACAAAAGCAACAGTGTCTATTACGAGCAGACAATGGACAATTACTGTCTCTATCGGGTAAGGAGTAGTAGGAACACCGCTGAGGTACCAACAGGCCGCCTTGGATTGATGGTACTCCCGTTCAAGGTTCGAAAAGCGTAACTAGAAGTTCGGAAAGGAAAGGTCAAATAATTAATTTATATCGAACATTATATTAATTAACTATAAAGGTCATCAAGGATCACTTCTTTCTGGACTAACAGATTTGATTTTCGAACAAATGAGAAATTCATTAATACTTATTAAAAGGCGAGAAGTTCATTATCTTCAAATGAAACATAGAACAAAAGAATGGTAAATTGGGAATGATAAAAAAATGGGCCAAAAGATGGGATTAGCTGAAGATTTTCTTCTTTTTAAGAAGATCTTGAAAAACTCCAAGTCCTTTCCTCAACCAAGTAACAAGCAGCTGTTTTAATTAGACTTTAAACTAGGACACGCTTAGTTAGCATTGGGCATCAACAGGTTGCCATCCTTTTTGAAAAAATAAATTTTTAAAAATTAGCTATTAATTATTCCGAAATGCTTTGTTCTTTCCTAATAGGTTCATATAAAAAATGTAATGTACAAATTTTTTTTATTTCAATTATCAGAAAGAGAAAGAGAGGTGATGTAGAAGATTATTTATGAGTCTTGACTAAATACTTGTCTCGCAAATTAATTTCTTATTTTTAATAAACTGTCTTGTTGGGGCGAGGAAAGGTTATATTTGTTATTTGTAAGGTAGCAATCTCGGACATTTTATAATTCACAATTAGGGTCCAACATATAATGAAACGTATAAATAACTAAAAATATGAAATACTTCTATAATTAGTCTATTAAAAAAAAAGAAAGAAATATTTATAGTTAATATATATATATATATATATATATATATATATATATATATAAATTATAAAGAAAGTTAATTATTTTTTCTACTTTTTTATTGTGTGCGTGTGCGTTTATATTTTTTTGTTTATTATTATTTTATTTTACAATACTTCTCCACCTAATGTTTAATATTTTTAGTACTTTTTTAACCATGTTGTACATGCTCAGCGTTATTCGTTTAATATAATGAATTATAATAAAAATATCGTTATATAATTAATGCTTATTAATATGGATTGAAAGTTAGATCAAATTTTAAAAAAAATATATATAGTATAGAGTCCCACCAAATAAACTCTACCTATCGTCGTAAACCAATGAAATCCTATCCTAAAGTATCCTTAAATATAACATTCTGCTTGTACCAATTGAACAGATCAAATACCTAGGACTCCTACTTGACAAACGCTTAACTGGGAATCTGCACACAACACTAAAACATCAAGAAACTGCTCGCCGATTTTGACTACTTCAACACTTACTAGACGGATGCACTAACCTTCCACTTAACTAGCTAAAAATGGCTTATTTACATGACCATCCTAAGGTTAATTTTGACTTACGGAGTTAAGTTTCCGGGCACTACAAAACCATCTAATTATTCTCGAATCCTTAATGCTCCTTACTTCTTCACGAATGGAGTAATAAATGTGTTTGTGATATGGCCCAACCTCTCCATCACAAACTCCAAAACTTGCATCCTCTCCAATTTCTGATGATACTACAAGGCGTCTAAAAAGAATATGGCCGCGAGACTTACTAACATTTTATTGGAATGCTACCAATGGATAGTTTCTGTACTTGTGAATCAGGGCTTAGTTTAATATTCTACCCACATTTATTATAATTATGAACTAGATTATTATACTTTAGATTAATTATTATTATTTAGATTATTCCAATAAATATATTATTATTGAGTAAAGAAAGTAGTGAAGAGTAAAGTTTGACTAAAAATGACGAGCTTTGCACTGTATTATTTACTTTTTACTTGTATTTTGATTTTTGTTGACATAGATGCAGCCATAGTAACGGTTTTACACAGCTGTTCGGACCTTAATAACACCAGGTACACCTGCCTTCACCATAAATATTGGCAGCTACTAACGATTCTCTTACTTATTTTTATTAGCTATTTGTTTAGACTTTATTTATTTTTTAAGATGGCTCACACTAGACTAGGTAACGACTCTTACAAAATATTTCTATCAACTTGTCATATATTTATGACCAGATCAAGTAGATATATTATATAAATTAATTTGGGTGAAATTTATTTAGAATTAATTGTTTTAAAATGGTATACAGAAGTCAATAGAATAGATAGGAGACATCTGGTTAATAACAACCGATTTGATAAATAAATAGAAACATATTCTGCACACATTTCGTTCAGTGTGTGCCAATATTCTTGCATTTCGACTAAAGTTATTGGATGAAATCATTTACTTAGATAAAATGAACTTGGAATATATCTACGGAATATAAATTTGTAGTGAATGGACCAAATAAGATAAAGCAAAAGTTAAAATAACAAACAAAAACGTTGTTTGATAACATTATTAAAGCTACAGACCAGTATAGCAGTGTTTACAACATGTATTTCCTTGTTAATATATCTTATTTAAACTAGGGTAATGTAATATTGTTCTTCTTTTTTTTTTTATATATATCATCTATCATCTATGCCTCATATCTTAAGGTATTTAAATAATAGGATTTTATACCAAATGTATTATAAATATTCAGCTAAATCGGACTCCATATTTAATTTTTTTAAACAGGATCCTCTACAACCCATGAAGGGTCTTGGGATTTCTACCATTTCTAGGCCAACGGCCAAGCAATGAGATTATTAGGCCTTGATCACGCTCAGAAGCCAGGATTTTTTCCTCCAATTTGGGGTTATTTTCATATATATATATATATATATATATATATATATATATATATATATATATATATCATTTATTTATTTATTTTTTTTTTTTACTTGACCGTCACCCAAGCCATCTCATCCTTATTTTTTTATTTTTTTAAAGTTTTTTCTTAATTATGTAACTGTATACCAACAAGTTGAGAATAATAAGTGATTTTTCATCTAATTGTAAGTGTAACGTGATATTCTAAATGTTTGAATCTTAAGGTCTTTAGGATAGTATCAGTAATAAAAATACATGCATTATTCACGTGGCACTGGCATCATTTTACTTTAGTTTTTTTTAATTTTTTTTTTAGTGCAATTAGTAACAAAATATGTTTATTTTATAAAGTCAATTCATTATATATAATCATCGGCGAAAATTAGAAACATAGATTGATCAATAAATCAAAATTGGTTCAGTTTGTTTTTTTGTTATTTTAAAGTAAAACTTGGATTACAGAAAATTTAATTAGTATTTGATTGCAATCCTACCTCGCTGATAGATCTTTTAAAATAAATCACAATAGTTCCTATTCCTCCCTGTTTTCTCAATCTGCTGGTGTTCCTCAAGGCAGCATCCTGGGACCCGTTCTTTATACAGTCTATACAGCTGATATCCCAACCCATCCAAACACTTTCCTTTCGACCTATGCTGATGACACGTGTGTGTTATCAGTAGATAATGATCCTGTTACAGCCTCCCACACTCTTCAATCCCACATCCGAGACCTTGAAGTATGGTGCCAGAATTGGAGGATTAAAATTAATTCTAACAAATCCCACCAGATAACATTTACCCTTCGTCGTAAACCCATGACTTCCTGCCTTACAGTATCCTTTAATGACACTCCACTAGCCCCTGTTGAACAGATTCGATATCTAGGACTCCACCTTGACAAACGTCTAACTTGGAATCCCCATACAAGACTGAAACGACAAGAAACTGCCCGACGTTTTCGACTACTTCAATACTTACTGGACAAACGTTCCAACCTACCACTTAATTACAAAAGACTTATTTATATGACCATCATAAGACCGATATGGACTTACGGAATAGAGCTATGGGGCTCTACTAAACCATCGAATTCTTCTAGTATCCAATCCTTACAATCCAAAATCCTTCGTAAAATCCTTAACGCTCCTTACTTTGTCACGAATAAGCTCATCCATAAAGACCTTAATGTCCCATATGTTTCTGAATTAGCACGAACCAGGTATCAATCATTCCATGAAAAACTCCATTTCCACTCACACTGTTATCCTCTTCCATTCCTGACAATCCCCCGAGGCGTCTGAAAAGAAGATGGCCTCGAGACCTTCTAGTTTAAAATACTTTTAGAGTGCTGCCAATGGGTAGCGTCTCTACATGTAACTCATGTCAGTTTACTATGTCCATCACATTTACTTGTTGTATATAATAATACAGTTGTAAATATCAATAAATATGTTTAAAAAAAAAAAAAAAAAAGTATTTGATTGCAAAGTTTATTTTCAAAAACCATAGAAATAGCAAAAGTGTCTATTCTATTCGGTTTATTACTATTTTATGTTTCAAATGAACTATGTAAATATTTAATTTATTGTCTATTGGATGGGTTTCCATTTTAGAGTTAAACGTCGGTTTCGATGAAATACAAGTAAAAATAATTATAACCAATGTTAGTTTATTGATTTATAACAAGTTTTCATTTATTTTAGCAACTTTATTAAAGGTTGAGATTGTAATAGTTTTTTTCTGAAATATTGCTTACGGTATGGACGAATATAAATTGTACAATACTGTAGGGTGGCAACAAGGGATCACCATAATCTTCCTCATTACAACATTACAAATAATACATGTTCATAAGTTTATAGGTTTACAAAAACAATTAATGTTACTGTATATTAACTTTTCTAAAATCTTACACTTTCCAATATATTATACGTCTATATTAAAAATCACATTTCAGGTGTAATTGCTTGGTGATTTGATTATAGAAAATTACATTTTCCCTTCGAACAAAAAACTTATGCAACGTATTTTACTTATAAACCTTCAGGAAAGAATTCCCTAAATTAAAGTGAAAACCGTATCAAAATCCGTCTGGTGGTTTAAAAGGAGTTCGCGATAACTAAGAATGGCAGTATCATTATATGAATAGAGAAAAAGGAAATACTATAAACTAGTAAAAATATAAATAATAATAGTTATGCGATATCCCACGTAATCGTAATGAGCAAGGTATCTTACTAGCAATATTGTCAACAAGAATAACTTCTAAGAGACATAAAATAAAAAAAGAAGATGTACGCTATATAATTTATACCCCACACCTGCACGACATTTATCGGCGTCGAAACAAGCGATCACGCAAAGTTTCATGCACGACAACATAATTACTGACGAAGTCCCATTGCCGCCACTCGAGTAAGATGGATGAAGTCATGATTTAATTTGTAATTTAGTGATTTATAAACAAAGAAAATATAAATTTACAAGTGATTTACGTGAATCTACGGTCGTATAATTTTTAATTATGGTATTTCTATATTTTGATGGATCTGCAACTGGCAGAACTATATTAAAGAAAATATTAGAAATAAATTGCTACACAAAGAGGAACACATAAATTGTGTTGTTTTTAAAAGACAGAACTTCTGACGTTTAAAAAAAAATAGGCATTAAAAGTTTTATGACTTCTTTACACAACTGATGGGTAAATATTTCAAGTGCCTCAACTCTAAACTCTTTATCTATAATTAAAGAGTTTAGAATATTTCGTATCACAACTATAACAAGGAAGCATTAAAACAAATGGTTTCTCACTATGTATAAGAAATGTTTTGAAATAGGTGTCATAATCAAAATGTAATGTAAAAGTCATTTATTTTTTGTTGTTTATATTATAATATATTTATATGAAAGATAAATATAAAAAACGTTGCAAATTATTACACAATGGTTTATTATTTCCAAATAACAATATTAGGGTATAACTGTTTATATAGGGCAATTAACAAACATCAAAAGCAATAAATAATCTTGAGGAAAATGGTATATATATATATATTATAAATATATATATAAATATGAATAGGGTATATAAATGGTATTTATTTATTAATTAAGAAAACATTAGGGGAGGGAATAAAAAAAAAAAATATATAATATATATATATATATATATATATATATATATATATATATATATATATAATTTTTCTTTTTTTATCGCGCTTTACTGATTCTAAAACACTATACATATTTTTCTCTATTTTCAAATATAACTATGATATGGCCGTATTTATAAGTAAATTTTATTTTGTTTTCTCTTTTTTTTTAAATAATTATTTGCGGTTTTTTAGCAAAAAAACGCTAATAATTGAATTTTCTATCTTCAAAAATAACTAACATACTAAATTAAATCACTTTTAATCGGCCCCAATTTTAAAAATTACTAGTTGATATCAACGTCCAGATAAATTGATTTTTTTTTTTATTTATTCATTTTTTTTTTATTCGAGTTCTATGTATCTTGAAACGTTTTTTGATGATTTTTTATATTTATTTGGTCGATTTCAAAGATTCATAACTGAAAATAATAAACCAAACTCCTTTATTAATTCAATGTTTTTTTCAATCTCGAAATATTTTTCAACGATTAAAGAGAGTATTATTTTAGAATATTTCATATCACAGGTATAGCAAGGAAACATATGAACAAACGGTTTCTCCTAATGTATAATAAAGAAATGTTTTGAAATTCATGTAATAATCAAAATGTAATGTAAAATTCATTTATTTGTTATTTTTTAAATTATTAGGTATTTGGAGGACATAAAAAATTATAGATAACCTTAATAGCCTTCGTTCTGTAAATTTTGGATAAAAACAGCAATATAAACAAAAAAAAGAACAACTACTTTTTAAGCTATGTGAGACTCAAGTTTTATGAAACAACAAGATTTTTGAACGATATTTAAATTTGATCAAGAATTCCAGACGTTGAGCCTATTACAATATTGAAATGATATTATATCGAATACTAAAAAATTCTTCAAATCAGACATAATTTGCGCCTCGTCTCCAATTCATAACGTAATACTTCAAAAGAATGTTCGAAATCAATGCGATTTAAAAAAATCTGGGGCGGGCAACACACGACTTTCACTTACCACCATTGATTAAATCGATTGAAAATTTTTCAAATACAGTTAAAAATAAAAATGAGTGAAACTAATAAAGAATTATTCAAAATGAATTTAAATAGAATCATGTGTTTTATTAAAAAAATCTATTATATTATTATTTACGATAATCAGTTTGTTTTATCGGCTTTTCATCACTCTCCGTTAACTTTTACAATAGTAGGTACAAGAAAATATTTTTTCTATCATTCACTTTCTTTTTTTTCATTCACTTCATATACATTCATTTTTTCTAAAATCTTCAGCATTCCAACGGTATATTATACCTGTATATTACTATTCTTAGGTTCAAAAACAAAAATATGCATAAAAAAATATTTTTGCAGTTTTCTCGTTTAGTTGGATATCTAATTCGTTCAGCATATATATTTAACTGTTTTTTAGCAATGCTAATTAAATGATAGGTCAATTTCATAAAATCTACAAAAATAAAGGTACTTCAGAAGAAGAAATTTTGAAATATCGCATTTAAGCCCTGTCAGACTATTTTAATCATAATGAAACCTAATCATCCTCAAGCCCAGCAAATGTTACATCGATGTATAGAGTTTAGACCAAAATCGTTAAACAAAAACATCTCGGGCGTATAGTTGTCTTAAATATGAAATTTCAGTTTCGCAGGACTTTTCGTTTTCGCCCGGGAGTAACCACAAAACACACACCTTTTTGCGAGACCTGGTTATTTGGACTCAGGGGACCCTAAACCTGTGTATTTGAAAACTGGAAATAAAAAATTTTCACGATCGTAATACTTTCTCTTACTATATATTTTATATATAGGTAAGTGGAAGTAAAAGTTATTAATTTCAGGTTTTTTCCAAAGTTTTTGGATAAAAAATAAAATAAAAACTTCATTTACTTCACCAGTTGCAGATGGAAAAACATAATGCAGCTATGAAAGTAACTGGATGTAGATAGAGGCATATGGTTACCATAACTGGATTAGCCGGATAACTACAGTTTTCTCTGGATTAGATACAATTTTCCAAAACCTACAGAACACAAGAGAGGTTCCAAGAAGTTGATGGCAGACATTGTGGAGTGCCTGCACGGGGTTAACAATAGAGCCAGCCCGTTAAATGTAATTATCAACTGTTTACATGTAACGGGCACCCCGGACAACGGCCTAGCGCTGATTTTTCTCATACGTTTCTTCCTCGTGCTACGAAATTATCCCACCCCAAGGATACTAAAAAAGAAATATGTTAGGTCTATTAACACAACTAAACAAATCAGAGAGAGAAATTATCTAAACCTTTTAATAAAAATATTTTGGAATACCCCTAAAAAATTACCTGTATAACATATGACATATAATATCGGTCAACTAAAAACAAAAAGAAAATCACAAAAATGCAGCGCATCTAAGGTATATAGGCAATAAGAAACAAATGGATGGGACTGAAGATCACTCTAACATACCCAAATAAATACTGGAAGGAAAAAAAAGGTGACATAAAAACAGCTGGAGAGGTTATTTGTCTCCCCCCCCCCCCGCGTTTTAAAAACTACGTTTTATTTTTATTTTTACTTACACGCATCATTTAATATCACAGAATCTAACCCGCAGATGACCCTTGGATTTTTTAGTGGGAGTTAAATTTGTTAGTTTAAAGCTTCCGATTTAAATTGATCAGTAAAATATATTTTTTTTTCTTTTAAGTATATAAACAGTTTAATGCTTCGAATAATTATTAGCATAACTATTTAGTACAATTTACATGTGTGTGACAAAAATTAATAAACACTCTTCAACAGAAACGAAGCAAAGATCATTACAAAAATTTTAGATTACATATATTCGAATCTTTATAGATTAAAACAGGTAATAATAAACCAATTTTCAAAAAGTAGAAAAATAAAACTCTTAGCTATCCTAAATGTGATTCAAGAGTGCAATCTGAGTGATTCAAGGATTTTTTTTTAATTTACACAATTAAGTTGTTTCTTTTTCGCAACAATAGGGAATCTACTAAAATACAATTATAGCCAGTAGTCAAGGAAGCAAGATAATACCCAGAGAAACTACAAGGTCTCAAAGGATTCACGTTTTCTCCATTCATTAAAGAAAGAACTATCAAAGAACAAAAGATATATAAAGCAATAAGAAATAGATTAAAACGGAATTATATCATTAATGATAATATAACGTAAAAAGAAAGATATTACGTCACAAATTTCCAACTATTTTAGTAGAAAGAATAAATGATTGTCAATATTTCATGGGACAAATTTTTACTTTCACTTACCTATATATGGAATATATAGTAAGGGAAAGTATTGCATCGTGAAAATATTCGAATTCCAGTTTTCATCGGAAATAAACTTTTAAGGGTCCCCTGAGTCCAAATGACCAAGTCCTGCAAAAAGGTCGTATGTGTGTGGTAAATCCAGTGCAAAAACCATAAGTCCTATGAAACTGAAATTTCATATATAAGAAAAATATACGCCCGAGATGTTAAAGCACCTTTTTGATTAAAATCAGCTAACCAGAAGAGCCATTTTATACTATGCATTTGGTACCTTTTTAAAATTTTCTCAAAAAAAAAAAAAAAAAAAAAAAAAAAAGGCTCAAACGATTTTGTTTAAACTCGCTATATAGATGTACTATTTAACGGGCTATATTATGTAAGTTTCATTTTGAATGAAATAGTCTGACAGAGCTTAAATGCCAATATTTTAAATTTTCTTCCTTTAAAGTACCTTTACTTTTCTACATTTAAAAAAATTAGGCTCACCATTTTATTAGCATTGATAAATAACAGCTAAATATGCATGTTGAGCGAATTTGATAAACAACTAAAGGAGAAAAATGCAAAAATATGTCTTTATGCAAGTTTTGTGTTTTTCAAAGCATGAATAATAATATACATGTATAACATACCGTTGGATAGCTAAAGATTTAAAAAAAAAAATATTATCTCATACACGGAATTGTAAAGGTTAATGGAGAGTAATGAAAAGCTGACAAAACTAACTAATTGTTTTAGATTAAAACATTATAAATTACTTAATAAAACATATATTCTATTGAAATTAAATTTCATTTATTCTTTAACAATTTATTTTTATCTCTAGATGTATTTATAAATTCTTAAATTGATTTTAACGAGGTAAGTGAAACTGACCGCCACACCCGGACTAATTCCTCTTTAAAGAGAAAAACCTGATATCGGATTATCCGTGTGATAGGAATATAGTCCTACTAATTTATGCTATAATAATTGATTATTAAATCAAACCAATCAAAATAAATCAATAATTCAAATTATCGGGTACATAAAAATTATAAAGTATTCTAGAGATGTTACAAAAATAATAATAATAATAATATTAGTGGGAAAACAAAATAAAATAATAAGAACATTCTACAAAATTAATTTATGAAACCACTCTCTCCCAAATAACAGACAACCTTCATTGTATTCCAAAATATGTTTTGGATGCGGTCGCGATAAGACTGTATTGGAAATCAGTGAATGCTTGTTACTACAAAGGATCTTCTCAGACATACCATTCCCACAATCAGCTAATGGTCTCAAAATTTTAATATATTCTTTATTGTGTGTACTAACAATATTTACTGTTACTATTACAATTATTAGGAATGTATAATGCAAAACAACACAAACACAAAAACATTCATTCTTCTGATGTGATGATGAAATGCGTGGAAGTTCATATTGTTTTTTCAATGAATCATTTATCTTGATTTTTTATTAGATATTTACCAAGTTCAAATGATTAATGTCAAAGATATATTGTCAATAAATAAAACCTACTGTAAAACTTGGTATAGTATTAGTATACTAGTAGAAAAGTAATACGTAGTAGTAGAACGTCAGATAGTAAATTACATATACTTTATTGTAGTTTCCAACATTCTAAACGTTACTATCAAGTTTGTAAAATTTTTAGGGTCCCCTGGGGTGTAATGGCTAATATAACAGCTTTCTATGCCCAAGGTCACGGGTTCAAACCTGGCAGATGGTCCTAGGGAATTTAAAAAATCTTTAGTTTTGCCGTCCTTCGAATAAGGTGTCCCGAGCCTGTGTGATGTCAAGTTCTCGTTAAAGATCACTATCCTAATCAAGCCGAAATAGGCAAAATTTAGGACTTCGACTATAGCATCGTCCGATTAGCCACGGTAGCATAAAGTGACGTGAAATAAATAAATAAAAACAAAGTATAGTCCCACCGAATAATATTCATTTATAGTCTAATACCTATGACATCCTGCCCTAATGTATCATTACCCCATTCCGCTAGTACCAGTTGAACAGATACAATACTTGTGACTCCTGCTTGACAAACGTTAAACTAAGAATCCGCACAAAAGACTGAAACGACAACAAAGTTTAGTAGAATTTAATTGATTTTTGATTTCTTTTAATGGATCGTACCACAATACATATTTTATCGCAAGAGTAATTATTTACCAGAACTTTTATTTGGAGGGCATCAAATAAATTTTACTAATAAGAAAACCAATAATAGTGTAGCCCTCTCCGGGTCAACCCTGACGAATGTGTGAATTTTAGACCGAAACGTTGGCATACAAATATAATATGTTTTTATTAATGTGATTTATTTAATGAACCGTCAACTTCTCCATTTATGATAAATATTTCATTTTTAATATAACCATTAATAAAACCAAAATATAATTATTTAAAAAAATATTGATACCTCTATTGCTTAAATGTGATTATCAATCACGTTATACGCTAATTATTTACCAATATCGTTTTGTTATGATTCAAAAGTAGCCGAAGACGAATTATCATTAGTATTAGGTCTGTGATAGAACTTATCACAGACATTGACAGAAGCCATCCAATAGATGATATGCTAACAAAGAACAGAGGTTCATCAAAAATATTATTGTAAAAATGTTATTCCAACTACGTCACAAAAAAATAATTTTTGGTATTTTATGGTGCAGTATAACAGCATTTTAACAAGAAAAAATATCTATCTATCTTTTAAGGCCTTATTTTTCATTAAATGCCTAATTGTGAACACAAACACTTCTAAATCTGTTTCTAATGAGTTAAATATAAACCTTATTATATACCCCATAGGTCTAAATAACAAACATTTACGACACTAAAGAATCTATTAAAACATCAATTCAGAATTCGATATGATCGAACTACTTAATTCATTGAGTAATTAGTGATATATTAATAATTAACCTTAACTAGGTCATAAGTAAAAGTTCAATCGGGCAAATCATTTAGTTAAAAGCTCGACAGAAATGTAAAATTAATATTCTAAAAGCAGAGCGTTGTAACAGTTCGTGTACTTTTTGTCACTGAATAATATATCACCTTAAAGCCCAGTGAATCGCATTAAGGTGTTATAAAATATTTAATACATATTCATATACCATTAATATAAATAACGAAATACCTGAACTGTGCATTTTTTATATAAGGGGCATATAAGGCAACAAATGAATATTACTCTTTAAATCCAAATGGTAAGAGCTGATGTAGTATTAGCTTAAATATTTATATATTATTGAAATCGCAAAATATTCCTTCGATGAATAAATTTACATAAACATTTACATTTTTTACATTATAATTAAATTTATTCAATATTCGTAACGGGATAAAATCATATCCCAAATGCTGTTAAACATAGATACAGTAATGCCAATAACAATTTTTACTGCCTAGGATAGGGATGAAACTAATTAAAACACAACCGAAGAATTCAAATATAGATTAAATTAATATATATAATATATAAATATATATTATATATATTATTTTGCGTTCTAAACTGAAAATCATGCGGTTAAATATTAAATACAATTTTTGTAAGACATATATTTGGCCGTTTCACAAAAAAGTTTATTGATATATTTTTTTTTTTTTATTATTTTTACGCTTATTATTATTTTTTTTTACGCTTCAGCCTCTAGGACCTTTTTAAGCATCTGTAGCAATTAAATTTTTATAGTATTTCTCCACTTTTAGCATCTAATTTCAAATTTAAATTAATTATTATATTAAAAGTGTCTTTTTTAAAAAACGCTTACCTGTCCCTGCATATTTATCTGATGTATATTCTTACACCGTTTTGTGAAACGGCTAAAAATATATCTTACAAATATTGAACCAAAAGAAAACTAAGGTCTAAATTGACCATTAAGTAAGGAGACATTTCTGGGCCTCACCATATTGGAAGCAAAACTTGACAGTAGGGAGGTCTAAGCTTAATCACTTACTTGTACAACCGTTAGCTTAGAAACAATTATTCCTCACAAGATTGGGCAAGGGTGGTAGTAATAATTTTTTTCATCTCTGTGACAGACGTAAGAAACAAAATAAGTCATTTTGTGGGACTTTGTTATTTGGAATCTTACATTTGGATTCGGGAGACTTTATACGTGGATTTAAAAATGTTCACGATCACAATAATTTCCATCTATATTTACTTCACAAAAATATTATTAAAATTGAGAAAATCACTTCCCTAAGAATTATAACAGGTCATACAAATATAAAAATGATTACAATACAGGCATACATTTTTTAATAAATAGTTTAAGGATGATTCTAAAACAACATATAAACAGATGTACCAAACGCACCTTATACTGCGACTTGAAATTTTCTTAAAATATGGCTAAGTTAGCCTATATTTTGATTGTCGTTGATAATTTCACACGAGTTATTTATCAGTAGGACTGTTTTTTTTTTGTTTTGTTTTTTTATTTTGGAAATGATAAGTATGTCAATAAAACGGAATCTTATGCAGCTTATTTTCTTAGTTGTTAATAAAGTTATAGAGCAGTGAGAGAAGATACCTGAGTGGAGTGGGGGACGGATTCCAGCACGTCAGTCAGTATGATGGATAAGGGTTACAACACAGTTATTGAACAAGACAAAACCATACATAATGTAATTCTAGACGAAGGAACGGCCAGAAACCAATCATTAATAAAATAATAATGGTTTATGTTAGCATATAATTATTTTATTACAAAATAAAAACTTGTCACAAGTCATCTAGACGTCATATATAATATGACGATGTCTAACCACAAAAAATAATCCATTACATTCAAGTCACATAGTAAAGATATAATTATGGTTGTTTTATTTTTAAATGAAGAAATTTGAGTTGGAGTCATATTTGCTTATAAGAAATAAAATTAAAATAAAGTAAAATATAAAAAGAATAAATTTACTGACAAAATCAAAAATTTTCTAGATGAATAATAAAGTCAAATCTGCAATTAAGCCTAATATTCTAAATAATTAATTTTCAAAATAATTAGAATTTTTATATTCTGTTCATATTTGTTTTTTAATATTTCGAGAAAAAATAAATAAATAATTGAAACAGCAAAAATATATATATTTTTTTAAAAATTGTATTCTGTTGTATGAGTGAATAAATTTATTTTTAGGTTCTTTTTAAATAAAAACGATCCATTTTACACTTAACAATCCTTTATTTCTTTTTTCTCTCTCCTACGTTTCGGCCTTTGCCATTTTCAAGGATCCTTTAATCAGTCCTGTATATTGCACATATAAAAGTATATTTTGTCACATTATAAAAAACATATACTATAGGCTGTACCAGCCCTGTCCGTTTGTTATTATCAGTATGTTATAGTAGATAATAATAAGCTAACAGAGCTGGTTTAACCTATAGTATATGTTTTTTATAATCTGACAAAAATATATTTTTACATGTGCAATATACAGGACTGACTAAAGGATCCTTCAAAATGGCAAAGACCGAAACGTAGGAGAGAGAAAAAAACTAAAGGATTGTTGAGTGTAAAATGGATCGTTTTTATTTAAAAAGAACCTATATACATATATATATATATATATATATATATATATATATATATATATATATATATATTTTACTTGAAACACTATTATACATCATATCATTAGATAATAACTGATTAAAAAAGAAATATTATAATTTTCATAGTAAAACATAAAAAAAAAAAAATGATTATTTATGTGGAAAGAATACATAAAAAGAAGAGACATTTAAGCTATTATTAACTAATAATAAAATGTATTTATACCTGAATTTAAAAACAATGAAAAATGGAGACTACCGTCAAACTTGACTTCATAATCCACTATAAAATTCTTAATTTCGTATAATTCCAAAGATATTCATCATTTTATACCTTAATGGCCTAAAATTGGAAATGGTAACATTTGCACAGCGGTTAAGAACAGACTGTTTACTTACGAAATGAGCCATTAAATATCTATTATCAGGGAACAGCACTGTTCGCAAGACAATGACTGAATAATTGTGAATCATAAATGTTTGCTCTAACCTTTTATAAATAGTTTGATAGGGTCTTATCAAAAGGTTTAACAAAGGATATCATTTTTTTTTTTGCTGGTATTTCAACCAACACAAAGGTGTCATTTTTTTTAAAGGAAGCTCTTATCGTATTATTTGATTAATATAAGATATAATTCTGGCCTAATGATATTTTACAGTTCCTAAACTCCTTTAGATGTAAGAAATATTTATTTTTGAAAGTAAAATTAATTTTAAAAAATTGAAAAATAATTAAATTAGTTCAAAAACTAAAAGTTAAATTAACTTCGTCCTTTTTTTTCAATATAGATTTTTATTCTGTTATTATTTTACGTTTGATGAGTTAATTCATAGTACGTATAAGAATTATGCTCAAAAAAAAAAAAAAAAAAAAAAAAAAAAAAAAAAAAAAAAAAAAAAAAAAAAAAGAAAATACGCAACCAAAAAAAAGTATTTTAGAATTATTACGATAAAAATTTAAAAAACAAACAAATTTTTTTACGAAAATTGGCAAAATTTCAGTGATTATACGATAATATAAACCTACAACCTATTAACAAAACTGTCATAAATATATTAAATGAAGGATTGCAATAATATCCTTAATCCACAATAAATATTATAAATGTGTGAGAAACATAATCCTAAAATCTGTTTTTTTTATTTATTATTTTTATTATTTAATAAACCTTATTCTATAAGTAATTATCTTGGTGGGCATAAACATGATATTTATTTGAATACAAATAAAGTCAGATATATTGATTTATTTATTAGTTAAACAAACCTAGAAGTTATTCTAAGCAACAGGTCAGACAAAACACATGAGGTAACCAAAACAAAGGTTCACCACAAGGCCGTTAGGCTTACGAATTATTATTGTTTTTATTTTCTGATTTAATATTTAAACAATATTATACCAAAAGTAAATATTCAGTTACTATCACAATATTATATAGATTAATTAAAATATTTTAGATTAATATATATATATATATATATATATATATATATTTATTTATTTATATTACAAATGACCCTCAAGACTTGATAACAAATCCTATTTGGTTATATATATATATATATATATATATATATATATATTTTTTTTTTTTTTAATATTGTAAAAGTGGGCAAATTTATTTTTAAACCAGCTACACCTTAATCATAAGGACATTTCAGGAATGTTAGTGCTTACGTCACAGTAGAAAAGGGTCTCCGTGTTACCTGAAGTTTTGAAACTTCACAGAACTTGAAAGGAGGAAACGAAATTCAATGTCAAGGTATCCAAACGGTTGCCAATAATAAATTCTGTATTTTTCGTTTGAATTACACATTTTTTGTTTGAAAAATTTCTAGTAAAAATAGAAATGGGAAATTTAAAAATAAAAAACGGTTTTATGACTTAAATATGTAAAAAAAAAAAATATATATATAAAATAAAAAAAGTGCAATATTGAGCTCAGTTAATAAACCAAATCGTATGGTGAAAATCACACTTTATTGTTTAGGAATGTAGAGCGGAAATGATTTTTTTTAATTTTAAGAGAGCGCACAATTTTTTATAAAACGTAACAATCACTTAAAACGTTTTAAAGATCATTTTATTTAATTTATTACAATTTAAAAGTAATAAAAATTATTTAATAATAATTTTTTAAACCCATGAATTTTAGAACAAATCTAATAAATATTAAATTTAAGCCATTTTTTATAATTATTATTATATTGCATAATAATATCATGATTTCATTATGCTTGACACTACAACTAAGAAAAAACACCCGGCTAGAATAAATTTATATGCATTTAGTTCATCGTCAACTATAACTAACAAACGAGAAAAAGTTTTAGATTTATTATTTTATTGGAAACATATTTTTTTTTTTTATTAGAAACAAAAAAAAACATTGTAAGCACAAATGATAAGAAATAGGCAGAGGGGTAAACAATGTTTTACAAGAGGGGAAGTGACAAATAATACGTGATGCTTATTATTATTAATTTGTTTTGGCAACTTGAAAAGATTATATATTATTTTAAAAACATTTTGCCAATAAATATCATAAAAAATAAATAGTTACAGAGTGATCTTGTAGGTATAAACACTCGTTCGTAAGCCAGGCGAAGAAAGGGAAGGGAATCTCTCTCCAGGTTCGGGAAAGCATTGAATTCCTGGAATACTCTTGGGTGTTCCAGCAAACAAAATAAATTATTTTAAAAATTAAAGGGAAAAAAGAAAAATCATTCTTGTTTTATGTAGTGGACTTTAATAGTACAAACAGCTTTACTTTAATTAACGAAATTCTTTACCTGGCGCACGAAATTTCCAGGTATACAAACAACCTGTTGATGCCTTAGTTACCTTCTGGGATGGGAATTTTGTAGAGGAACACTTTAAAAAGTTCATTTCTTTTTTTTTTTTTAATTAACATTTGTGTTTAAATGGTTATTATTTTGTTTCTATATGCTTTAGTGTGTGTGGTTTATAAGTACTTCAAGTTACAGGAATATCGTTTCACATACGGCTAGAAATAAATAATAAAAATTCAGGGTGTATATGGTTTTAAAAAAATAGATAATATAAAATGGATGTTTTTTGTCATATTGTGTAAAAATAAGAGCAACTATTTTTATTGTAGAATTATAAAGTATAATACACTACTGTAAGTTACTATAATGATGATCCAGTGTTGTTATCCAGAATAGTACACATATAAGAAACTATTTTTGGTAAATATAGACGGTCGAGACCTTACCGCAGTGCAAATGTTACCGAAGTCTTTATCAAAATCGAGGACTTATGCTTACCAGAGAGGGGTATGCCTTCGAAAAGAGACGACGCTGCTTACACACAAGAACACACTAAAACCAGAACACAAGAGCACAAACACACACAGAGCACAGAAGAAGGTCCAACACCGACTGGCGAAGCAAAGCGCCCCACCACCTGTTCAAACCCCCCTACCTGCCCTTCCGATTCACAACCATAGCCGAGGAATGCTGTTCTTTTGTCTTCGATGCCTCGGCCGCTGCCAGGAAGATCCACTAGTGCCAGATGGATTGCTGCATCCACTTAAGGGTTATGTACGTGCAATGGGTATTATTAACCTTTCCGAAGACCTCTCTACAACGGAGTTATAGTTGTCTACAAGGAACTCAACAGAGTACCAGAAACTAAGGAGTTCTGGTTCACTGGAACTACACAACGAATATCAATATGTTAGAATACGATTACAGTTTAAATTAAGAATTATACTAACTGTGATCCACGACTATCCTTGCGAATATTTCATTAGTTGTTTATTTATACACTTTAATGGTAAGAGTAACTACAATAGACATAACTTCGTTATTCGTAAGTTAATCACTGATTCTTATCACTATTTACAAGCACAACGTATTAAGTTATTATTTAGTGCCAGATCTTAATTTTATTCTGTAAAATCTACAATAGCATAACAGAAAAATTAATTATATCCCTAATTACTCAGCATGTATACCTTATTTATTCATTTTTTACGCTAGACGGACGTTGCTATACAGGGAGTCCTAAATTTTGTCAATCTAGGTATAATTAGGCTAGAGATCTTTACCGAATACCTAACATCATACAGGCTCTAACCTTTTTACGTTACCTCCGAAGGATGGCCTAACTAAACATTTTTTACTTCCGTTAAAAGACCTCGAGGTGCTAAGTGCCAGGTTTAAACTCTGAATATGTATTAGATTTTAGTAAAGCAAAATTGTTTTTTAAAAACTTTCCTTAAATAAATGTCAATTCCTCCATTTCGAAGCTAAACTTTTTCAGCTAAACAAAAAAAAGTAAACTTCAGGTTATAGAAATAAGTTCAATGTTGTAGAAGCGAATTATTATTTTATTTATTTTTTTTTTTTTTTGCACTTAAAACAGTTTAAAAATATGTTTGATAAATTAACAAGTTAAGATGATATTTCTTTATTTTTTAAAGATAATTTGATCACCTTTCAAATCAGTAATTATACTTATTTAAGTTTACTTTGAGTTATTCGAAAAATCAATATTTATACTTTTTAGAATATTTTTAGCAACTACTTAGAGAACGAATTTTATCAATCCAAGCATTATTGCACATCTAGAAGATAAAGGGAATATCCATTAAAAAATTCAGCTTCAGAACCATGGTCATGTCATTTTTGAGATAAGCGAATGAATGGTGTTGTTCTTTTGTAATTATAGTTTACGAATTCAATATGTATTTATACCAATGTTCTATATATATATATATATATATATAAAATATACATATATATAAAATACAACCCCCAGCCATAAATAAACTCTAAAGCAACAAACCAATCACAAAACTTTCACGTGCCTCTCTACTTGAATTAAATTGTTTTAAGTTTATATTTAATAAAAAAATATTCATGAAAATTCTATTTAGTTTACATGGTATTATCTGAAATTTATCTGTAAGTAGCAACTCTAATGATAACGTAAGTTTATGGATTTATTGTCACTCTCCTCATACCAATCACTTTATTTGTTACTTATTATTATTATTTTTTTTTTTTATATTTTGTTTTCTAATGGTATATTACAACTAACATTTTCAGACACATGTTTTTAACATGATAAAATATTTATCCTTTATTATGATTTTATTGACTATCGTATTTTTTCATGGTTTATATTTTTACATCCCTTACTATTACAAAAAAAAAAAAAAATAAATAAATAAAAATGAGTGAAATAAATTTTGAAAATCCTACTTTCAATTTTTATTTAATTTATTTGGACTTATTAAATCAAAAATAAAATATAAAATTGTTTGGTACTGATATTAATAAAGGACATTCAATTATATATTGCACCGTTTTCAAGCTAATGGCGAAAAACTAAAAAAAATCGACAAATAAGCTACTAAAGCTTACCAACTGAGGTCAAAACTCTATTTAGGACCATTAAAAGATATCAAAACTATTTACAGTTTTGTCCAAATTAATTTATACAAATAGTAAATTTAAACTTTATTTCACTTATATATATATTCACTTATATATTTTATTGTAATTTTATGTTGTGTAAATATTGTATGAATGTAGTATGTTTGATATCATTCAGCAATACTATAATGTCCAAATTGGGACAGATTGTAAAATTTTCTCAATAAAAATTGTTATTACTAAAAAAAAAAAAAAATTTCACTAATCTATTAGTCGAAATTGGATAAAAATAATAGGTTTTGCTAACCCAAAAGTTCAATGCCGATACCATCAAATGTTTTCTACACAGATTCCTCAAATAATCACTCCCGAGATCAGACTTAACACAATGAGTCGCCGCAATGATATTATCTCAATTATACTGGCAGGGTAGAAGCTCCGTAATTCCTCGTTGTGTAACCTTATATATTCCGCAGTGGACTTAGCTCTCTTTGGACCAAATATCTTACGTAGTACCTTATTCTCGAAAACCTTAAGGCGTTGTTCAGTCTTCAAAGTAAGCAACCTACGTTTCACATTCGTATAGAGCCGTCGTTATAATAATATTCTTATAATTTCTAACCTTTAAGTTTCTTGGCATAATACGCGAGCTAATTAATTTCGCAACTTAATAATAACACGCATTTTCCGTCTTTAACCACAACTCTATTTCTTCCTAATTGATGAAAAAACTGCTATAATATTTATAACAACAACACCCTTTTGTGAACCGGATCAGAAAATTTTCACTTTCTCTGATAACAAATTTTATAAATAGGTAATTGAAAGTAATAAAAAGTGAAATGTTCTAAATAACCATTAATTAAGAATATAATTGAAATTTTATCATTTTCGAGCATAGCATAACGAGGAACCTTGCATAAAATTGAAAAGGTCCCTATTTCAAATAATAACGAGAGTTAGTGTGTGGGTGTCTTTATAGACAATTTGAGCTGTTTGATTTTGTTAAATTTAGAAACGATCATTGACAAAAATTAAGGTCCAATGACCGCCAAAGAAAATAATCCAAATAACCACATAAACAACAGTATTTTTACGACGCGATAAATTTTTCTATCAAAGGAATAATGTACTTGAAAGCCCAAAGTTTCTATTTCGGTTGAATTTATTGTGATAATGTGCCCTGGACCGTGAGAGGTTGGGGCCTATGGCGGAGTGGGACTCACCAATAAATCCCAACTTTACTGAGTCATAACTAACTTTTCGCCTCAGTTGCAATCGTCTTCCACTTTCAGAAGCATTGGAATATTGAGAAAAATATATAATAATGTACAGTTTTGAAAATGCCTGTTACTTCGATTCTATATCTATATTAATAGTAACAACTGGCAACACACGACTTTCACTTACCTCCGTTTTTAAAATCGGTTAAAGAATATTCAAATACAGTTAAAGATAAAAATGAGTGAAACTATTAAATAACTAATTAAATTGAATTTCTATAAAAAACAAGTGTTATTAACAAATCTATTATATTATTATCTAAAATAATCAGTTAGTTTTATCGACATTTCGTCACTCTTTATTAACTTTTACAAGCTTGTATAATGTTTTTTTCTAAAATCTTTACCTTTCTAACGGTATATTATACATGTATATTACTTTTCTTATGTTAAAAAAAATTGCATTAAATTTTTTTTTTCAGTTTACTCCTTTAGTTATATATCGAATTGTTCAACGTGTATATTTACCTGTTTTTTATCAATGGTAACAAGATGATATGGTTATTTTTATAGAATCTACAAAATTAAAGGTACTTAAGAGGAAGAAAATTTAAAATATCGGCATTTAAGCTCTGTCAGACTATTTTAATCAGAATAAAACCTACATGATATTCAAGCCTATTGAATTTTACATCAAAATAGCGAGTTAATCAAGATCGTCGGAACCGTTTTTGAGAAAATCATAAAAAGGTGCAAAATTCATGGTATAAAGTGGCTCTTCTGGTTAGCCGATTTTGATGAAGAAGTTTTTGCATCATTTTGGGCGTATAGTTGTCTTAAATATGAAATTTCAGTTTCATAAGACTTTTCGTTTCCGCCCGGGAATTACCACACACACAGGCCTTTTTAGGGATTTATTTGGACTCAGGTTCATCAGGACTCGACTTGCTTATTTGGATTCATTAGACCCTAAAACGTGTATTTCCTTTGAAAACTGGAATTCGAAAACTTTCACGATCGCAATACTTTCCCTTACTATATATAGTAAGAGAAAGTAATAAAAATGAGTTAAACTAATAAAGAATTATTTAAATTGAATTTAAATAGAAACATGTGTTATATTAAATAATCTATTATATTATTATTTACGACAATCAGTTTGTTTTATCGGCTTTTCATCACTCTCCGTTAACTTTTACAATAGTATAATTTAACAATACCTGTTTTTTATCAACGGTAACAAGATGACATGGTTATTTTTATAGAATCTACAAAATTAAAGGTACTTTAGAGGAAGAAAATTTAAAATATTGGCATTTAAGCCCTGTCATACTATTTCAATAATAATGAAACCTACATGATATACAAGCCCATTATATTTTACATCGATATAGCGCGTTTAATCAAAATCGTTAGTGCCGTTTTTGGGAAAATCGTAAAAAGTGCAAAAGGCATGGAATAAAGTTAGTTGATATTAGTAATGGTTAGTTGATTTTGACGAAAAACATTCTATAACATCTCGGGCTTATAGTTATTTTAAATAAGAAATTTTAGTTTCATAGACCTCTTAGTTTACACGCTGGAGTTACCACACACACACAGACCTTTTTGCGGGACTTGGTTATTTGGACTAAGGGAACCCTAAAACGTGTATTCCGTTGAAAACTAGAATTCGAAAATTTTCATGATCACTTGGATTTTTTTACTTTCCCTTACTATATATTTAATATATAGGTAAGTGAAAGTAAAAGACAGCGCTGTTGTTAAACTACTTCAGAAGATAATTCATAATATTTTTTTTTTATTATAAGCTGAATGTATATCTTCCATGACCAAACTATACTTAATTAAGGCAGGAAAAAAGGTGCTAACTGTGGGTTGTCTTTTCTTATGTCTCTATGTCTCATGTTAGTAGTAATCTTATTCTATATTCTATATTAGTAGTCGAAATTATTCCACATATTATTTAATGATGAGTGACCTTGCTTCGCACTGATCCAATTTAAATTTAGTGTCATTTACATTGTGTTTAAAAAAGTTCAGTTAGACTAATTAAGAGTTTATCACTTTGGGATTATGAGTTCAACGTAAGGAAAAGTGCACTTAGCAAGGATATATTATGTTTAATTTATAACCTCTATTTCTTATTATATTTAATAATGTGCATAAATTGGAAAATAATTGGTCGAAAATTAAAATTGGTTCAGTGTTCGCGTAACATGTACGCACAATTAAATCAATGTGCCAACAGCGGTCATTTTTCGTTATAAAAAACATATGGTAAAAGAGAAGCTCAAGTACAGCAGAAGCGTGCACGCTACACAACATTTACCTTCTTCCTTTTCTGAGTACGCTGCGTTAAAAATGGAGTAGAGGAAGAAAAGGTCTTCCTAGGCTGGACGACAAGGCGGAGAATGAAGAAATCAACTGAGAGGAACACTGAAAACTATACTCAGAAATAATTATGTAACCCATCTAAATTTGTAATCTATAACCTTTCCCAATTGTTCCAAATACACTAATATTTTATCCCAACAGTTTTTCTTCAATACACTCCACTTGTTCTAGCTGCCACTTGGTCCTAATCATTTTTCATAATGATGGTTAGACCAAACATTCAGTTTAGTTTTTTTTTCGATGTTAAACCGTTCCTATTTTATTCAATTTATTACCATTTCAAATGAACTTTTGCATATATAAAAAAATAAAGAAAAAAAAATTGAAATTTTACTTATAAATACACCCATAATTCAGTTATGTTTAAAGATAGAGAAAACATTTATTAGTGTTTTTTAACCATACAACCACGAATAATTAATAATTAAATAAATATCAAGAATTTTGTAAATAATAAACCATTGTGTAATAATTTGCAGCGTTTTTTCTTCATCAAGCCTACATATATACTATAAAATGCATTTTTTAGATTCACACAATTATGAAGAGTATATAAATTTAAATAAAATCTTCAGGAACAGTTTCTACTTTCTAATATCATTTTTCTATTCATCAATACAACAATTAACGTTTCGAGGCTTATACGCCTCATATTCAGAATGTTTGGTCAGCAACTAATAACAATTTAATATTATATTAATTTCAACAGTTAAAAATAAACATTAAATAATTCTCTATAACAATATAAACAAATTATATTAGTATTTCATTTCTACTTACATAAATCATATCTTTAAATATTGCCAAATTCTTAAAATATCCTTATTTAAAAATAAAATAATAATGGTCATTTGTTCAACTTAATTAGCTATTAACTATTACAATATCACAGTTTTCTAATATATCCATACACTGTTAAAACTTATGCATTAATTAAAATAATAAAATGCATTATTTAGAATAACGTAATACAATTTTATCTTTACAATTATTAATGCAAAAATCGGCTTAATATAAAAATCGAGAATAAAAGCATTATTAATATTATTGTTTATTTCTTACTTGCTTTTAAACAATAAAGGAGATAAGAAAACTAATATATTAATATTTATGCCCGAGCAAAAGAAAAAAATATTTCTTAAAGTTTTATGTATGACATATATTATTTTGTATGTTTTTGTTTGAAAATAAATGGTGAATAAGAAAAAAAATATTATTAACTTTTTTTTTTTTCATCTGATCGAAAAAGATTAAAGATTTGTTACTGGAATATGCAGTTCAGCTCTATCATCGCTGAAGGATCGCGAGTTCCAATATATTAGGCCTATATACCGAATATATTAGAAATATATACCGTTTCATGAAATTTTTTATTTTATTGTTTTTTTTTTTTTTTGGTAACAATATTATTTTTGGACCTTCAGATTCTTTCAGAAGTTGACTGCCAACAACGAAATAAGTTGTAAGTTGTTTCCCAGCACAGGACTCTCTTATGAATTATCTCCCAGCTTCTTTACAGATTAATCAAGCAACGACAAAGGTTGTAGAATCATGTCGGGGGACAGATCGGATGGATACATGAACGCTATGAATGCATTATCTTAAAGTTGGATTATCGCATTATCTTATATTTTCCTCGAGATTTCTGTTAGCCATAACGTGATAACTCGTAACATGCCATAAAAAAAAAAAAAAAAAAAGATACACATTCTCCAAGCTTTTTGAGGGTTTATATGTACTATAATTAGCGCTTTTAATTACATAATATGGTAATATTTAATTGTCTTCTAGAACCGTTTCCCGGAAAGTTCCGTAACCAAATGTGTTAAGAAATTCAAAGTTTTTCTTACTTATTAGGAACCATAACCTACAAAACTTACTATTGATAGCGAGGCAGATTTGACTAACATAATTGATTAAACACTTATTTTTTTTATTAAACATTGACACAAAAAAAAACCCAAAAAAACCCTGTAATAATACAAGAACAACACATCATGCATGTCACATTAAAAGATAATTTTGTCTTTATGAGGATTATGATATTATAATGATGCAAAATTAGATAACTGAATTTAGACGTCCTATTGTTTTAAGATTAATTTTGGAAGAAAACATGAAATTTAATGCTTCAGAAGGATATATATAGAAGTTATATAAGAAGAACTGACAATTTTAACTTTAGAAATCATGCTTTTAGAAAACTGAACACAGCAGATAGATTTTATGAATAAGTAATAATTATATCATATATTTAATTACCTCTGGTACACATTCATATGAATGAGTTATGTGAGGTTTCGTGAAAAATGGCTTCATAAAAAATAAAATTTTTTTTGAGTTTATTGTTTCTCCATACCAATAACTATAAGTTAAGAATCGCTTATGATGGAAGTGAGTCGGTAGAAAAACTACTTAAAATTATAAATCAATAAAAATGACCTCAATTTTTTTATTTTATTATTAGAATTTTAAACTTCGAAAATTCCTAATCTTTACAGATGCAAGTCACAGATTCAATAATTATATAATTATTTTACAGCTGCTGAATACTATAAATAAATTATTAAAATTTTCAATTTTTTTAATAAACAAACATGTTTTATCTGAGTATTGGGAATTTCCCAGGATTATTGTAAATAGTAAAACGATTAAAAGACAATTTTACATAATTTATTATGTTCTGAAGTAAATAATTACAAAAACATACTTGTATACATGTATATATATTTATAAATATTCAAGTATCTAAGACAATGAAATGTTAACATGTTGTTATCCTTATCTACATAAAGTCTTTTAATACTAAAATAAAATATTTAATATTTAAAGTAAGAAATTACTAGAGCCAACAGATGAATATTCCATTATTAATCACAATGTTTCTTTTTTCCTTTTAAAACAACAATGTGAGGTCATACAGCCTTTAAACATTAAATAAAACGTTACAATTATAGTTCTGAATGGCGCTAACATCTTGAAATAATCCCGTACCTATTATGAAGAGTATATTAAATGAACAATAGCTCTACAATTATTTTTAATTTTAGGAATTTATGATGATGAACGTTGTTTTTATTATTCATTCTCTCCCACTCTTTCTCTTTATATATATATATATATATATATATATATATATATATATATATATATATATACACCTTTATATTCCAGGAATTTATTTTGCTTCTATCTAATGATCTTTGGTTACAACTTTAAGAATCTTAAATAGGTCGTCACCATGAAAAAAGGTGAACCAAAGATGTATATTTCGTTTATACAATAAGTTAAAATAACCACTCTTCTAACAGTTGCTGATCGAGAAAGACCTGAACGCGTCAATTAACTGCAGCTTTGAAAAATATAAAAATAGTTTAAATACTAACTCTTGAAGAAATACAACGAGCATGAGTACATAAAAAATAGAATAGCGTGGCTCCCCTCTATTTATAAATATGTCATATTTGTTCTTCCAAAGATAATTTACAAAAAATAAAAAAAGTTTATTAATAACCTTTTTTTCCCCTTACAAGTCCGCAAAACAGTGAATTTAGCAGGTTCTTTGCCAGTCTAGGATGATCTGTTCCGTTTTATAAGATTATTCGCAAATTATGAACAATATATATTTATGAAACAAATTTATTGTACCTTTACTTGATTTTATTTCACTGACGTTTGGATAAAAAGAGCTTATGTCGTCATTTTATGATAATGAGATTACAATGTTTTAATAAAATAAATAATGTTTTCTTTAAGTTTGTATTTTAATATAAAGAGAAAGCCTCTTGTGAAATAATATAGTGATTCATAAATAAAGAAATACTTATACATGATTTTAAATGATTTTTTAAAACTTTGGAAAATCGTCTGGAAAACTTCACATTCCAAGACATGCCCCTCTTGCCCCAGTGATTTATCATAGAGTGTTTTTTTCGCATTGAATAAAAAATCCGTACCTCCAATAATTACTGCGATTCCTCTGCCAAGACCGCCACGGAGGATCTCCAGGCGGAAGTTGTCCAACCACATTTCCAGGGCTGACCAGCTGGACTAACCAAATGTTCACTACTTTCAGCGTACACTGAGCTAAATTCGGCTCCATTGACGGACGCATACTGAGGGATAGCTCAGGGCTATCCCGACCTTGTGCTCCTAACACCACACCGCGACTGAAAATAAAACTAAAATCCCGAAACAATTATTTAAACAAAAAGAAAAAAAAAATGAAGAAAATGGCGAGAGAAGGATATTAGAGTTCATTCTGATGAAATTACCGGGTTGTTTTCTGAATATCAAAACTTGATGGGAAAAATAGAGGAAATTATTGCATTTCCTTAGAAACGTGATGTTAGTTGCGATTACACAACCATTTTTGCGAAGATTATCCTCAGAAAGAATATTTCGTAGTATGAAATAACAGAAGTACAACGCCTACTGAAATTTTCATCCGTTTTACACTAAATCGAAGATATATACCATATCATAAATGATTCTCGGTCATTACGGTTTCGATTTTTTTATACTTAATTTAACTCTACAAATAAAAACTGAAACTCAAGGTTAGGTTGAAATTTCATATTTTCGAATAGTTTAAGGCTGAAGAGTTACCGCAACTTTTTGAACCAAAAAAGTCACTTATGCCATGCATTTACATATTTTTATGTATATTTTCAAAAACGGCACGAACGATTTTCATTAAACTCGCTATATTGATGTAAACTTAATCGGGCTTTAATATGTAGAAGGGTTTGTTTATCCTGATTAAAGAAATCTGACAGGGCTTTAATTTTGTAAATTCGAAAAAGTTAACCATAGTCTTGTTAACATCGTTGAAAAACGGATGAATATATTTTATATTATTTTCTACTTTATTAAACTCTGCAACTAACAACTCAAATTCACTAATTAATACCTAAATTAATTATAGCAGGATGAATAAATAAAATCAAATAAATTAAATCATCCAGATAAAGATAGTACAATTATTTCTATAATGATTATGTCTACATTTGATAAGTTGTCCATGTAGATTAAAACTGTACTAACTTAACATCGAAAGCGCAGCAATAGTTTGATTGAAATAGGCTTGAGATTGAAAGAGATACTAAACAGGTCGGGAGTTTGACTTGAATTCATTAATATTTATAGAAAGTATGTTAGTTATATTCCAACTACAACTGAAAATAGATTTTTTTTAATAATCATATAACAGGTAAGCAATGAAAAGATAACTTTATACATGATTGTGTAATAGTAATATGTGATTAATATATAAAATAGTATAAAGGTAGGTAAGGTGTTTTAGGGCGATAAAAACACATCATGCCAAAAGAATCATGTCTTAGTATTTTTGTGAAAAGTTTCAAAAAACTTGGACTTGTAGTTTTTTTTTTGTATTCCTTATTCGCATTATACATATCTTGAAATTTAAGCCCTTAAATTTTGAGGGTTTTTTTTTTCAATTTTATTTTTTATTTTTTTTTTTCGGTCGATTAAATAGGTTCAGTATTGAAAATAATAAAAAAAAGTATTGGTTTATGTTAAATCTTTCTAAAGCTGCCGACTTGGGTCAAATCTTTCTATCATGGTATAGAATAGTATAAAGGTTATTTGGGAAGTTTATTAAATAATAATAATAAAAACAGGAATTATGAAATATAATAAAATAACCATAATTAACTATGTGGAAAATCAGTAATATACAACTGTTGTTATCTATTTATAAATATGTTTTCAAGTTAATACAATATCGCTTTAAAGTTTTGCCTTACAAATCTTTTATCTTAGTTTATAATTTGTGTTATCTTATTCTTATTTTTTATAAGTCATTTGCACATATATTTCTTAACGATTGTTTACTTTTACAATACTGCATTTACATATAAATACCAGTTACAACTTTCATTCATTGTTCATTTTTTTATTTTATTGATATTCCATTCTTATTTTTGGAACATGTAGTTTATTTACCACAATAACCTTGATACGTTTTCAATACTTATAATAATAATTATACTATTGTATTATATATTATAAGGCCTATAATATAGCCGCCAACGTCACTACACAATAAAATAATCATTTTATTTAGTGTGATTTCTTTCATGACTGCATCGCAAAATAAACAATCTTGTGTAATCAGTCAACTATTCCCGACCTAGAAATAATGCAGAAAATCAAACTGGTTCTAACGAATAACTAGTTCTGGCAATTGTTTTATGTAATCTCGAATTGGAAGCAATATAAATGGTTTTGACAAAGAATATCAATCCTCAGTAAATTTAGCGAAACAATAAAATAATTCCTATTTTTATTTTCATTTACCATATATTTATGAAATATATGGTAGGGAAAAATATTCCAATCGTGAAAATGTTGGAATACAAGTTTTCACTGGAAATTAGGTTGTAGGGTGTAAGTCCGTTTGTGTGTGGTACGTCTAGCGCAAAAACTAAAAGCCGTACGAAACTGAAATTACAGATTCAAGAGAACTATACGCCCGAGATGTTACAGATACTTTTTCATCAAAATCGGTTAAACAGAAGAGCCATTTTATACCATGCATTTTGCACCTTTTTATGATGTTCTCAAAAACGGCTCTAACAATTTTATTAAAATCCCTATATTGATGTAAAATTTAATGGGCTTTAGTATCATGTAGGTTTCATTCTGATTGAAATAGTCTGAGAAAGCTCAAATGCCAATATTTTAAATTTTCTTACTGAGTAATACCTTTAATTTTAGTAAATTGCAAAAATTAGGCATATCGTCTTGTTGAACGGCTGAATATGCAAGTCGAGCGATGCCATGTGCCATTTTTGTGTTTTTGAATAACCGGAACATAGAAAAAATATACCTTATACACCAAATATTAAAAAATTAATAGGGAGTGATGAAAGTGATGAAAAGTAACTGATTTCTGTAGATAAAAATATGATAGAATATTTAATAAAACAGATGTTTTTATCTAAACTTTATGTAATTCATTCTTTGACCTTTTATCATCTCTAGGTGTATTTAAAAATTCTTAAATTAATTCTAACAACGGAGATAAGTAAAAGTCGTGTGTCGAGCGCACCAGATTTTAAAAAAAATTAGATACAGATTGTAAATCGATCACATATTACAAATATCTATATGAAGATGTACTTTCTGTGAGATATTATAATTCAAAAGTACTTTGGCTATTGCACAAAGTGAAATTTTATTAAGAAACAAAAGATAACAGAAGCAGATATTAACAAAACTTTAACTTGCTTTATATCTTCATGAAAATTGTGTTTATTAATATGTTTATTATTATTATCAATACTCTAAACATGTACATGAAGCCAAATATGCTCGAACAGATTTGTTATAAACTTTATTTCTTTGTTAATACTGTTCAGATTAATACGATTTTGCTTTAGATAGTAATTTATAACTTTTTACTGCCACTTAGAAATTGCAGCTGATTAGAGATATCATAAATTATTATTGTTTTCATATTCTAGAGTGAACCCATGAGGCCTCCCTCGTAGAATTGTGATTTATAAACCTTTGATTTATAAACAGACGGTCATAAATGAGTCGCCCAGTTTCAGGTATGTGACCTGACCAGGCTATGGGTCATAGGTCACTCTGCGGTCACAAATACCCCAGAGTACACCTCAATAACTCAGCCCGGTAGACAACTTGGAAATGGAAAGTTTTCAGCCAATGGCTACAGCTAAGCCGTAAATGTAATAGACATAAAATCCTACGCTGAAAACCAAAATAATATCAACAATTAAAAATTCTGGTGCACGCAACACACAAATTTCACTTACCTCTGTTGTTAAAATCAATTTAAGGATTTTAAATTAAATTTACAGGTAATTAAAAGTAAGAAGGTTAAAGAATTAATTAAATCAAGTATCGATATTAACACCTGTTTTATTAAATAATCTATTATATTATTATATACAACAATAACTGAATTTTATCGGCTTTTCATAACTCTCCGTTATCTTTTAAAATTGTGTATAAAACAATATTTGTTTTTAAATCTTTAGCTTTTCAACGGTATATCATATATCTATACTACTGCTTTTATGCTCAAATACAAAAAAAAAAAAAAAAAAAAAAAAAAAAAATGTTTTTCTATTTTCTCCTTTAGTTGGATATAGGATTCGATCGACTAAATGATATTTATATATATGTATATATAAATAATCTATAAATTAAAGGTATGTTAGAGGAAGAAAACTTAGAATAACGGCATTGAAGCTTAATCAGACTATTTCAATCAAAATGAAACATCTATGATATTAAAGCTCATCACATTTTACAACGATGTGGCGTGTTTATCCAAAAAGGCTCTAACATTTTTGGGAAAATCATAATCATACAGTGGCACTTCTGGTTTGCTGCTTATGATGAAAAAGTTGCTGTAACATCTCGGGCCTATTACTTGTCTTAAATACGAAATTTCAGTTTTATAAAGCTGTTTGGGGAACTGTTTTTTTTTTTTTTTGTTCACCTCTACCTCGCCTTTTAAGGCTAAACATACGGGGTTTCTCGGGCCAGGGGGCGAGGGCGGGGAAAAAATACTTAGAAAAAGCTCCCCAGTCCCGAGAAGCGAACTGGTAATTATTTTTTTTTTTTTCAAATTTTGGTCCTCTGTGCTTGCTAGGCGTTTAAAGCAACGCGCGTTAACCTACTCAGCCACACTGCCCTCTACCTTTTTCCGGGACTTGGTTATTTGGACACAGGGGGTCCAACACATAAAATGTGTATTTCCGGTGAAAACTCGAATTCGATAATTTTAAAGTTTCACAATACTTTCCCTTACTGTATAGTATATAGCTAAGAGAAAGTAAAAACTAATTAGAAATAAAACAAATCATTTATTAGATTAGAAAAATCATTCATATCACAAACAAAAATCATATTTAACATCCTTTTTCTAATAAATTGTTTTTATTACAAATAAAATATGATTATGTTGTTTTTATTGCTATTTCTAAGTTTAACCATTATCTTCCTATTCTCAATTATTTCTAATTATTAATATAATTACTTTCACTTTCTTGTATATGACATATGTAGTTAGAGAAACTATTTAATTTTTTAATTCCAGTTTTCAGAAGTCCCACAAAAAGCTATGCAACACGTTGGCCCAATGAATAAGTTTACTTCTTTGGGTGTTTTAATAACCGCACCGCCAAACAACTTTTAATACTTCATCAACGGCCAACTATTATACCATCAATATGACTTTAGACAAAACAACCTAAGATTAGCTTCCAAATCAAGTTCAGGACACTGTCACTATTCAAGTCCTTGATTATTTCTTTAATTGTCTTAATGTCCTTGGGAGCTCTTCATTGGTATGAGGGAGGTAGCAAAGACATTTGAATGTCCAGCCAACGGCTACCTTGTTGTTAAACGACTGTCTAATAGCAACACACTTTCTACTAACCTTAATTATCCCATCCCGTATTTCGTTCCTTGAGCTATTTAATCTTTTACAACTTATGCCTTCAACGCGCTAATATTGAAGATTAATAATTATTAATATCATTCACAAATGTGATACAGACTAAGCGATATATTAATACATGAATTAAATACATTAATATTTATTTTACTTGAATGATATTTAAATACTAATAGGATCTTTATAATTAAATTTACATCTTATTCTCAGTATTCGAATCCATTTATACATTATATATATATATATATATATATATATATATATATATATATATATATATATATATATATATATATATATATTGATGCATGTATAAGTTAAGGGACCACCTGTACGATGTTGGCTACCATAACAGTCTTCTATGGCATCAAACCCGCAGATGGTCTTAGGATTTTTTAATTGGAGTAAAAAATCCGTTAGTTTTGCCTTCCTTCGGAGAGAACTTAAAAAGGAGGTCCCGAGCCAGTGCGATGTCAGGTATTCGTTAAAGATACCTATCCTAATTAAACATGGATAGGAAAAAATTTAGGACTTTCACTGTGGCATAGTCCGATTACCCACAGTAGCATAAAGTGAAGTTAAATAAATAAACATATGTATAAGTTTAATGATCTGATATTGTTATACGTTTACAGTGGTGAAATTGTTGGATACTTCATTATCCGCTTTTCTCACGATATTGCTGTCACAATTAGTAGCTGGAATGCAAGGCTGTTTAACATTCGGAAAATACTTGTGAACAGATGGTCAATGAGTTAAAAAAGTTTAACATTGATGTGAATTTCGCTAAACGGGAGAAAATAGTATACTCCTTTCAGAAATGTGTGAAAAAACTACCGACAAAGCTTTAAAATAATTCCGAAAACAAATTATCAAAAATGGTTTCTATCTTGGAATTAATTTTGATAGGCATTTCAAATATTCGCCACTCTTTTTTGTAAGAAAATTAAATTCGTCATATAAAAATGATGCTAAATTAATCATTTACTTTATTCCTTAAGCCTAACTATTCGATAGATGCTAATATATAAAACTTTAGTATTAACTATAGTTTCAATATTTTCAAAATGGCACATTGAGAAAAAATAAAGAAAGTAAAAGTCATTACAGAGAGCCAAAGTGGCAAGAGCCCAATAGTAAGAATATATCGTATTTTTTCTCTTTTCCACATTAACCAGCGGTAGAACTGAGGGAAAGATGAAGAATATATATATATATATATATATATATATATATATATATATATATATATATATATTTTTTTTTTTTTTTTATTTATTTATTTATTAATTGGTATTTAAAACTGTATAGGAAAAAATACAACGAATAAATATAAATAAATTAACAATTGGCTTGATAAACTCTTGTGAAGATGCTACCCAGTGGTAGCACTTCAATGTTTATTTCATCAGCAGGTCTCGAGGCCTCCGCCTTTTTAGGCGCTTCAGAGGATTATCGGGAATAGCTGCAGATGAGAGAATACAATGCGGGTTTGAAATGAAAGGAGGTATATCTAATTCAGGCTAAGTCTGCAACTAAGGGGATATTCAGGTCTTTATGGTTTTATTGGTGACAAAATAAGGAACATTTAGGATCTTTCGGAGGGTTTTGAATTGCAAGTCATGGATACGAGAGGAATTTGATGGCTTGGTGGATCCCCATATCTCAATACCACATGTTCAAATAGGTCAAATAATGGCTATATAAATTAATTCTTGTAGTATATGGGAAGTTTTGAACGCTTGTCAAGTAAATGTTGTAAAAATCGGCATCTGTGAGCAGTTTCTTGTCTTTTCATTCTATTTGAGGATTCCAAGTAAGACGTTAGTCAAGATAGAGTCCTAGGTAGTTGATCTGTGCAATCAGGAATTAGTGGGATGTTAGGGGAGATATATGAACCCTATTGACCATTAAAAAAAATCGCTAATGAATAAAATTGGAATTTAAACTAAATATCAATTAGGACTAATGCTAGTGAGATGTTGTAATAAAAAAGGTCTGTTCCCTTCCCTCACCAAAATATCCCATAAAATTCTGTCATGCCTCTTCTCTAAAAAACTACTTCTGGATCCGCCAATTATAGTAATAATCTGAAGGATTCGGGCTGATATATCAGTGTTTTGAGCAGATTTTCTGTAATTTGTAGATAAAAATATATTATTATTATTAAATTCGAGATTATAGGATTATCTTAGGAGGAAGATTGCTATAAAGGACTGAGAAGCAGGTGCTGCGGACTGACCTGGGAGATGTGAGGCTACGGTTGGCCCGCCATGCGGAACTGCAGGCACTGCCCACTGATGGACAGCTGTGTTCCTCTGCCCATTGAAGAAACTCCACTAACTGCTTCAACTAATGTTGGGCTTCTACACAATTAGCAACTCCCATCAAACTAATTAAAAATAGGAATTAGAAATGTTATAGACACATGGATCATGGCCAATGGACACCAGACAAGATAAGTGAATTGAGCTTGCAGTAAACAAACGCGATAGATTGAGCTAACTGACTCAATCTGAATGACACTACATAATGTGAAAAATTCTCATTTCCAGAATTAGAGACTTACACCATTTTGCGATCTTAGCACAAAAATGCTCTCAGCGACCCAAGACAGGGAGATTACATACACACTAAATACACACATTATTGTGGACTGGTGTCACAGAAAATCCCCAACAAATTACATAATATTCTTTGTTATAAAAACCGTTTATTTTTACTTTAACTTACCTATATATGAAATATTTAGGTAAGGGAAAGTATAGCGATCGGGAAAATTTTCGAATTCCAGTTTTCACCGGAAATAGACGTTTTAGGGTCCTCTGAGTCCAAAAGACCAAGTACGGCAAAAAGCTCTCTGTGTGTGGTAAGTCTAGCACGAAAACTAATAGCCGAACAATACTGAAATTTCATATTTAAGACAACTATATGCCCAAGATGTTACGGCAACTTTTTCATTAAAATCAGCTAACCAGAAGAGCCACTTTATAAAATGCATTTAGCACCTTTTTACGATTTTCTCAAAAACGGCATTATTTAGTTATGATAATAAGCGGTTAAATATGTAATTTGAACGAATACGATGTCCAACTAAAAGAGAAATTACCAAAAAATATTTTTTTATGCAATTTTGGTGTTTTGAACATAAAACAGTAATGTAGGCGTATAATATACCGCTGGAAAGCTAAAGATTTTAGAAAAATTATTACCATATACAAAAAATTGTAAATGTTAATAGAGAGTGGTGAAAAGTCGATAAAAAACTAACTGATCGCCGTAGATAATAATATAATAGATTATTTGATAAAAGACATATTTCTATTGTAATTCAACGTAATTCTTTAACAATTTATTTTTATCTCCAAGTCCATTTAAAAATTCTTAAAAACTATTTAAATTTATTTTAACAACGGAGATAAGTGAAAGTCGTTTGTTTGCGCAAACTAGATTTTTTAAAAAGGTATTCCAGTAAATTTGGCGATGATTCGTGGCTTAAATAGGATTATAAAAAGTTTTTCCTTATCCAGTGCCAAAGATATTCTATTGAAGTTACTATTAAATAATATAAAAGTAAAATTATAACTCAAAGTTTTATTGAAAAGCATTGTGTTTGTAATTAAAGCTATCAATTGTCTATATTCTTTTTTTAACGTAAAACAGTAATTTTATTCATTACGTCATCAACATCGTGACCAATACCACTGATGTAAATCCAAGTTTTAATTTATAAATGATGATAGTAAAATTAGAATACAATCTTGCGTGGAAGACTTGACATTGAAACATTTTAAGGAAAAGATATGTCGAGATTTTATACTGACAGATTGTTATTTTATATAATGAGTAATATGAGAGAAAATATAGAAATAATGATTCCTGAAGATGATGATTTAAAAAATATGATTTAGTTATGATTTAAAATGAAATCGACCTAAAAAAATATTCCAAAAAATAATGTAAACGATAATAATCTTTCGGAAAGGATTCGAGCTATCAGAGCGAAGGACAGAGGAAACAACCTTTTTTCAATAGTTCTCAAGGTAGACCTTATCATACCATCGACACCAATCCTTTAACACCACTATATCATTTTAAGACAGGCAATTTAAATTCCTCTATCGAGAAAAAAATACGATCCTAATTGGTCTAAAATGTATAATACAATTCTATACCCTCCAACAACATATCTCATGGCAGAATATATACATAATTCATTTTTTAGGAAAATGATACATTTTTGACGAGGAAGAATGCTAATTATTTAAAGAATGAATAGAATCATATTACATGAAATTAGCCATATAATATAAATTATTAAACAGTTCGTGTAAAAGAAATGAATGGAGCGTGGTTACTATTCAGAACCAAACAGGACATAAATTGTTGATTGAATCATGCGGGTAATAGTTTTACTCCTATAAATTAAAATTATTAAAAATAATTTTAATACTTTCCAGTTTTATTTGCAAAGAGTTAAAAATTGTTAATATAACGGGCTTTCAAAATTCAGTATATATATATATATATATATATATATATATATATATATATATATATATATATATATAACAATATATATATATATATATATATATATATATAACAATATATATATACAACAATATATATATACAATATATATATATATATATATATATATAACAATATATTATATATATATATATATATATATATATATATATATATATATATATATTACTACATGTATATTACTGCTCTTATGTTCAAAACAAAAAATTGCATTAATCATTTTTTTTCAGATTTCTCCTTTAGTTGCTTTTGCCTGTTTTCCATCAGTGGTAACAAGGTAATATTGTTATTTTTAAAGAATCAACTAAAATTAAAGGTACTTTCGGGGAATAAAATTTAAAATATCGGCATTTAAGCCCTATCAGACTATTTTTATCAGAACGAAACCTACATAACGTTTAAGCCTATTATATTTTACATCGATATAGCGAGTTTAATCAAAATTGTCGGAACCGTTTTTGAGAAAAACAAAAAAAGGTGCAAAATGCATGGTTTAAAGTGGCTCTTCTGGTAGCTCATTTTGATGAAAAAGGTTTTTTCTCGGGGGTATTAGATAGGTGTTTATTTGTCTTAAATATGAAATTTCAATTTCATAGGACTTACCGCCCGGGAGTTAACACACACACAGACCTTTTTGCGGGACTTGGTTATTTGGACTCAGGGAACCCTAAAATGTGTATTTCCGTTGAAAACTGGAATTCGAAAATTTTCACGATCGCAATACTTTCCCTTACTAAATATAGTAAGTGAAAGTATTAAAAAAAAAATGCCATCTTATTTTCATCGATTACTTGTTTGGAGTCTGTCCCTGATGTTAAATCAGAACAATTTAGTATTAAATACATGAAATTTCTTTGAAATTTAAAGTTAAAACTTTTACTATCTTACGGATAACCAGCAACAATAAACCGTTTACAGCACTATCTAGCGTCTTCTTTGTGAACTGGCGTTAGTGATAAGATTTAACTGTGTTTTTTTTTTTTTTCAAAAGACTTTTAGAAACGTAAATGGAAAGTCTTCAGAATCCCTTGGTGTCTAAGTAAGATAAACTTTCTAAGGATATTATGCAAGGAGTAGTTTGAGAAAATAAAGGGATGGGGAAAAATCACTCGGAATATAAAAAGTGTTTATTAGTTTAAATATTTATTTTGTAAATTTAAGCATTAGTGGCCAATAAGAAATACTGTAATAACTCATTACTTTTACTCCAAAGAATATACTTCATCATACAAATTATTAATATACATTAAATAGCAGATTATTGGTATAATTTAGCATCATTAATAGCCTGAAGAGAAACCAAGGAACTTAGACTTGTGAAGAATGGCGCCCAAGCAGTACTAAGACTGGGTCAACTCTACCTCGCTCCCGCGCGCGGTGTATAATGACGTAATTATCCCTAATATGTTTTTATTTTTCTTATCTGCTCCCGTCGCCTCCAAGGTCGAAGGAGAAAACAGGATTCAGCTCATCTTCAAGCGAAATATTTTCAAGAAGAAATATATGATGACGAAAAAATATATTCAATAAAATATTGTAAATATTGAAAAAGTCAAAAGAGAAAAACTTCGATTTACTTATTTTGCGAACAATCGAAAGTTACAAAAAATACTGGTATTTCTTTTTTCTAGAGCATTCTTTACAGTAAATCGGCTGATCTGTTCATGATTATCTTCACAATGGGATATTTGCGATTAAGTTAAAAACAATATATATTAAGCAGGGCCCTCCAATAAAATAAAGTAACAATAAATGTAAGGTGTAATTTTTACTCAAACATTTCATGGAAAAACATTTAAAAAACTATTTTTGAAACTCTTTTAGAAAATCCCTAACATAATTTTTTTTTGGTGTATATCGGTTTCATGAGATTTTTTTTTTCTTTGACCCTCGGTAACTTTCCTCCCATAACGATTAAGAAATGAAAAATTTGCAAAATATGGTTTCTCATAGGTCTGAATATATATTGTTTGCGCGTACGCGAATCAAAAATAATAATATTTATTTAAATTTAATTGAACATTGGTGAACATAGGTGAACATTGGAAGAGTCTATGCAGGCGAAGTTTGGTGGTATCGGCATCGAACCTTCGGGTTCGGTAAGCCTATTATTATTATTATTATTTAATTTTAATTAGGTTGAGCCGTGGATACGGCACAGCTGTTAGATTGTCTTTTGTTTTCCCAAGCGTCAGAGTAAGTTGAAATTTCGCCCCGGTCGTATTTTGTAGTCCGGGATGATAGATGGTTACTTACGGTTACCGTTCCCGATAGAGAACTCAAATTTAATTATTTAAGATATCCTAAGTTTGCAAGAGAAACTATAGGAGCACCTGTAGGAGACTACCAGAGCGGGCCCTAAATTTAAAATTTTTATTATTTTTGTTTTGTTATACAGTCCACAAGAGAAGGTTTTTTAATTGGTACAATTAGTACCATTTATATATATATATATATATACAGATATATATTTATTTATTTTTTATTTTATTTTTTTAGCACTGTGTTCTTTCGAAGATCGTAACATCCACAGAGTTCAAAGTAAGATACTTATTGTTACAAAAGACAAGCCTGAACACAATTGTTAATATATTGACTGAACCTCGATTTATTAACGAATATATACAATATATATATATACATGTATGCTCGAATGCTGGTTGTTCTAAGTCAGTTTGTGGGATTTTGTTTATGTGTCATAGAGCTGTAGTTGTGAGTCTTAAATTTTCTAATATAATAAAATTAATCAAAAATTTTAAGACTCTTAAATAAATGATAACTTAAAACAACCAACAATTAATAAACACATGCGAATTCTTGATCCGCGTATTCATAATAAACTTAACGGACTAGCGTATGACATAAAGCTGAAATTCCTATTAGAAGGCCGAGAATGAGCAGGACGAAAGACTTCCTTTCCTTTAAAGGAGCAAATAGATCCCATGAATGGGTGCTGTCGGGCACTATTCTTCCCAATGCTGTGTATATTATACAAAGTTCTTCAATTTTTTTGTTACAGCATTTTTGCCATTTATCGTCTATAAATTTAAAAATTTAATTTAAGATTTTTTATTTTTAAACAACAATCCAATTAATATAGGACAAACTTCTGGCCGCTCGCACAATGAACTAAATGAGAGAGCGCCATAAACATAGAACGGACGACCATGTCCAATCCAGATGAGCTAATTAACTAAACCAGTGTTTGATTGGGTCAGCTTTAATTAATGTCTAAGCTGAACAAACTCGGCTACACACTATTCAAAGTTATTAATATTATAATTCATGTACTGTTGTTCTGGTAATATAGTCATAGGAGGCTCTAAAGTAATGGCTAGAGGATCTATAGTGCTTCAATTTTACAAACACCCAAATTTAATGTGACTTTTAAGTACAAAAATAAAATAAATCGATTAGTAAAATTGAATGAAACAAAGAAAAGAATTACCTAAAAATTTACCTATCTAAGTGAAATAAATTTTTAAAATTTACTTTCAGTTTTTCACTATTATCTTCGACGACTCTGTATGTTCGATAATATTTGTTTGTAAAATATTTAAATCTCCAACGATATATTACAAGCTATATTACAACTCTTATTTTAGGAAAAAAAAAAAATGTTAACCTGAGAACATATTTCTGCTTGTTTATCTAATTCTACAATATAATTGAATTTCCCATATAAGTATTATTATTACAAGATTTCAAATAATCAAAAGATACTTGGCGGATTGAATTTTGGAGATTCATCATTTTACCCTCGTCAGGCTATTTAAATGAGGATATATTAGTTCTAAGATTTAACTTCTTCTTCGGTCGGCGAGACTGGAATTTGAGACGATTGCCCACTCGGTTCAGTTTCCTAAGGGCGCATTTATACTGCACACGTTTTGGGGGCAGAAGCGGTAGCGGTTTCTGGAATTCAATAGGACCGGCGACTGCTTCAGTCCCCAAAACGCTTGCAGTATAAACCAAATAAATACCGCGATTCTCGGCATGTTATTAGGTAGTGTCATTTTTTTTATTTATTTTTTTTTATTTGTTCACCCCTACCTCGCCTTTGAAGGCTATACGGAGGTTTCTCAGGCCAGGGGGTGAGGGCGGGGGATAAATGCCGAGATAAAAACCCTCCATCATCGAGATGCGAACTCGTAATTATTTGGTCTCAAGTTTTGATCATCCGTACTTGCTAGGGAACGCACGTTCAAAGCGACAAGGTTGCTGTTAAACTAAGTGTATACTGTTAAACTAAGTGTAAACTAACCAAATCGATGCAGTCTGCGCTCCATACTGTGGAGAACTGGTGTTAAAACAACGGTTTTAAAATTTCCTCAGCCAAATCTACAGCGATCATCTTCGCAAAACGGGCAGCAAACATCTATCAACCTTTATCTCTTTTAATAGAGGGCAAAGGATAAATGTAGTAGAAAAGGTCAAGTACCTGGGGGTTACGTTTGACAGTCGCCTATCCTGGGGCCCGCACATCCGTGAGGTCAAAGCCTCTTGTATACGAGCACTCAACTTACTTCGGATGGTCACAAACACGGCTTGGGGGGGAGACCGTGTGGCTATGCTAAGATTATTTAGAGTGGTTCTACGGAATAGGGTCGAATACGGAGCATGTGCATACGGATCTGCCGATCCGACTCGTCTAAATGCGCTTAGAGTAATCGTTACTACGGGGCTGAGGACAGCCATCGGCGCGTTTCGTTCTAGCCCCATTATCAGTCTCTTCGGCGAAGCCGGGGAGTTGCCATCCCATTATCGCCGACAACAAATGGAGGTTAAATACTTCCTTAAAGTTCTCGCCAACCCTCATCACCCACTAAAACCTCAATTTCTTCTTTCTTTGCGGGAACGGCCGCTGATGCCTACTCTTCCCTCTCGGGTCCACGACGCGATTCTGCCTTTCCGCCAGAGTTTGGAGCAGCTATACCCCATCGGGCCGTCCCCCATACCTCCCTGGTCCGTCCCTTCAATCCATTGTCAACTGTCTCTCACACGACTTCCAAAACTCACGACTCCACCAAAAGTATACCAGCAAGAATTTTTAGAGCTTATCCAAAGGTACCATAATGCTAATGTTTATTACACAGACGGCTCTCGGGGAGAACTAGGCGCTGGAGCTGCAGTTGTGAGTGAGGCCCAAGTTAACATGTTTGCCCTCCCTTCTATATCAAGTAGCTATACCGCCGAAGTAACTGCCATCCTCCAGTCCCTCCTTCTTCGCCAGCAATCTTCCTCTCAAGTAATCATATGCACCGATTCCCTCTCCACTCTCTCCTCTATCCGTAACATATATTCCTCTGACTACCTCATCCAAAGAATTCATACCACACTTGCATCCTTTTCCTCCGGTCAACATTGTTTTCTTCTGGGTTCCAGGACATTGTGGGATCTTGGGGAACGATCGGGCTGATTTAGCGGCACGTCATGCGGTTTCCGAGGGTCTTGAACTTCAAGGTGTGAGCCTGCCTGACCTTGTCACTTCAATTCGATCTAGCATATTGGGTTGCTGGCAGCGGGAGTGGGCGGCCCTCGGGAACAATAAGCTTCGCCTTATTCGGCCCCGCGTTGGCCCTTGGGGATCCTCCTGCTGGCCGTCTCGACGCGAAGAGGTTGTGCTCGCGCGACTTCGTATAGGACACTCTAGGTTGACCCACGGTTATCTCATGGCCCGTGGACATCCGCCTCTCTGTCGATCATGTCAGGTTCCTCTCTCAATACTCCACATCCTCACAGAATGCCGACAATATACCGCTTCACGTATTCTTTTCAACCTCCCCACCGATCTGTCGCTTCTTCTCTCTGATTCCTCTCCTCATATAACTAACATCTTTCGCTTCCTAAAGTCAAACCATCTTTACTCTCAGATCTAAACTATACTCTCACTCTACTCCTATAATCATGTAACCTGTGTCTAACGGTGTAAAGGCGAACATGACCCTGGTGGTTGTCGCCTCGGAAAAAAAAAAAAAAAAAAAAAAAACTAAGTGTATAAAAAAATGTGCATATAACTACCGAAGGAAAAGGATATGTATCTTAGGAGTAAATTAGTCCGGGTGGCGGTCAGTGAAAGTAAAACAATTAAATAGTTTTTAATTTTCATTTTCTGCCACACCGTAAGAAAAGAAAATGGTAAGTAGACTAATTATTTGTCATTCACTGGCCGCTTCCCGAACTATTTTCCTAATGAATTAACTGACAATTATTAATATCCATTACATGTATTTTACAAAGCTTCTACAGACATAATATCTTGGGGAGTAATTTGGATAACGAATAGCTAACTACAATCAAAAGGGTTCAGGACCTCAAAACTCATTAAACCTATCTCAGTTATTCACTAGGAAGCGGCTTCGAGGCACGTTATGGTTTAGAAAGAGCTAACAAGGAGGAAAACGAAGAGAAAATTGATTTCCTCGACCCGTCAGTGAGATATTGAAGGAAGACGCTTAACGGAGGAACAGCGACCTATTCGTAGGCCGGCGGCGGGACCGAAAGGATTCGGTGCACTAACTTAGCACCGCTAGGCTGTATAACGTCTGTAGTAGGGCAGTCCGGGAAACATGTATACAATGGGATAACTTCTAACATAATACAAAATACAACATCAACTATTTTTTTTTTTTTTAAATAAATCAATTTGTACCAAATCCTACATTGTGCAGCCTTAAAGAAAATAGGCAATATATCTTAAAACCACCCATATCTACATCTTGCGACCTACAAAACATGGAAAATGTATTAAACATTGATAGTAATGTTAAATTGAACATACTCTATATTTATATTGTTAAAATACATAATAAGCTTGATTTAGGAAGTGGCATCTAAATAGTATTAAGTAAATGGTTAATATCTGTACTTATATTACAATAATTATATATTCGTCACTCTGATACTCTTTCGACCTTTAAATCCCGTCTATTCAATCACTTCCCTTCTATCCGATTCCCAAAGAGCCCCTTAAATAGACTTGAAAGTTTCAATAAAAACCACTAAAAACAAATAGGAACGATAATTTGAATATATTTTATTTTGTGTTGCATTTGCTCATTTACTATATCATTTCATTAAGATTTCACCAATAATTTAAAGTTCTTATAATTATAATTTGTACTTAAGATTTGTATATGGACATATTTTTTTAAAGTTTATTGTCACTAATTATTATTTCCCAAACTCCAAAATAAATATTCCCAATTAGTTCTTTTGTAGAAATAAGTTTCCAATCAAATTTTTAGTAAATAATGTACACATTTGATATTTGTATCATAATTTGAGATAAGTCGCATAGCATAACATATATTTAGCGAAAAATACGCAAGCTTTCGCAATTAAAAAAAACATTAGTTATTTTAAAACATAAGTTCATTATGACAGTTGCTTTGGAATTAATAAACACAATTTTATCCAAAAATTTTAGGCATATTTTAGTGTTCAAAATTGAATCGGACCGTTCTCGAGTTTAACTCCAAAAATACAAGAAAAGGATAATTTGCAATGGTTGTTGAATTCTGCGGCGTACACAAAATACTTTCAACTATATATATATTTATATATATATATATATATATATATATTTATTTTATTTTATTTTTTTTTTTTTTTTTTTTTTTTTTTTTTAATACTTAACCGAAGTCTGTTTCAACAGTTGATTGTTAATTATGGCATATAAACTTTAGAAAAAAAAATTTGTTGTTACAGCATGGATACTGAGCACATCTTATCCATGGAATATTGGATAAGGAAAAGAGCTTCTTACATGAGGTTGAGGTATGGGGGGAGGGGTACTCGGCCTCCCTAAAGACTGCCTAAATTAATAACAAATTTTGAAAACTAAAATAATGAATTAGGATAAAACGTGTAGTTAGAAACATTTTTTTTACCTCCAAACACGTACTTAATGTTCAAATTTATATGCATAGATTCAATGTTTGGAAACTCTATAAAGTGAGTAGTCCAAAATTCGGGGGAAATCTGGCGGCTAGGTTTGATCAAGGCCTAATCATCTCCTTGCACAGCTGTTTACCGTGAAACAGTACATATCTCTATAAGTACTGAACCCAACACCCTTCGTTGATTGTAGAGGTACAACATTGAGTTTATAATGTTTGAAAAAAATGGCATACTTTTTAACAACTTACATTAGGACATACCCCTCCAACGGTTTTTAACTTACTTTGATTCCTCCCCCAAAGAAAATTCCGCATACGCCCTTGGTCCCTTACCGGGTAATGAAGTTTTTCAATGGATTTTTTTTTAACCTTATAAATTAAATGCTTAATATATATTTAATATATATATATATATATATATATATATATTTTAAATTATGATTTTTTTATTTTTATGAATCAATAAAAAGCAGTAATTGTATTACGAATGAATAGGAGCATGCTCCAGAATAAATATAGAATATTATCTCCAATCTAATTGACTCCTGAATTACAGCATGTTTATTTAATTTTGTTTTCATCTGTTGCTTTTTACTATTTTATATAGATTTTCAAAACGTATTAATATATTTATTCCAGTCTGATTTTTATCAGATCAACAAAATTCTTTCCCACACAGACGATATAAAAATTAAACAAGTGTTTTAAAATGCAAAAGTTTTTAAAAAAATAATTATAAATCAATGCGAAGTAAGACGACAACAAAAACGTACTTAAAAGTAAATGAATTAAAGTCTATACAATTACTTTAAACGCTAAAAGTTCGTGCCCACAGGTTTTTCAAAAAGAAAAAAAACTTTATCACGAAGGATGAAGCATATCATTCAACTTGATTGTTTATTAGACTGTTTGCGTGGGCATTAGCTGTTTACCGCCTTCAGGACATTAAATTTTGTTTATGATGTAAATTATTTAAAAATGAAAAACTCTGATAAAGTATGCAAGGAAAAAGGTAGAAAAGAATCATAAAAAAAAATATTATCATTCGAACACAAAAGAAAATTTTCGAAACCATTATTAATGAGAAGTTTTGTCAAAAATAATTTTTAAATGTTAGACATTTTTCCGAATTGTTCCAATTTATTAATGAATCTGATAAACCATAAACCATTGCCTAAGTTATAAAATTATTAAGGTCCAAATTTGTAAGAAAGTGCATATTTTTACAAAAATATAAGATGTTTTGCTTAAGAAACAAGTCGCCACGATCTTTTGTCAAATTTTTATTCTGCAGATTATTGCATTTCATTAAGCTTAAACTGCATCTTTAGATTTATGAATTAGCAGTTTTATTTTTAATTAAATTAATATTTGCCATAAAGTATTATCCCTCTACTACCCACAAAGAGTCTTGGGCTCAGTACTTAGAGAGATTTCAACTGTTTTACGATGAACAGCTGTGCCAGGAGGTGAATAGGCCTTGATTACACTGAGCCGCCAGGTTTCCCCATCAATTTTTGGGTGCCCCCTTTATAGAGGCTGGGTGCGCCACAGGAGAGTCTCCATTTCTCAGGGTCGCTCCACGGCTGAAATAACAGAATAAATAATTCTTCCTCAGCCGGGGTTCGAACCGGGACTTATAGACTAGTCCTCTATAAACTGGACCACGCATCTCCCTGATATTTGCCATGGTTTTGCTTTTTTTTTTTTTTTTTTTTCAAGTAATATTAAATTATTATCTTTAAAATTATTTTTCGTTGTAAATGAAAATTCAAAATTAAATCATAATTGCCATTTTCTCAATCAGGGCACATGATTTACTGCATTTTAAATAATAATACTGCTGCATATTATCGATCTTCTGGCGGCATATTGTATAGAATGTTTTTTTTATTTTATTTTGTAAATAATCCCTGGTCTTAATCATCATGTACTAACTTTATTATAATGTATTAATAACATGTAAACTCGTTCTAATTAAGTCCAGAGAATGCACCGAACGCAGACAAACTAGAAATGTTTCATTCAATTTTATTTTCGAAATATAGCGTATTGCGTAAATGTTGCATAATAATAAAATATCTTTAACAAAAATCTAAAACATGCTAATTATATATTTCGTGAGATTACCATACCTAACTTAATGCGATAACTGCACAAAGCTGGGAACCTTTCTCCCTACAAGGCTGGCACCAATTAACCTAACAATCGAAGGCTTTTTCGTGATCTGTCAGAGTTGTTACTTTTAATTAATTACAACAATAAAGTGATAGAAACAGACTTACATCGTCTTTAGTAAGTATTCTTCAACCATCTTTAAATTGAATGGTTAAAAAACGCAATAAAGTCTGTTAGTTATTATTTATTCTGACTGCATTAATTTTAATCCTGGCCAGAATAAATGTACGTCACATATTTTAATACTGAAACATTAATATGTAATTATTAAGTTTCTTCCAATTAACAAAATAATAATATTTTTCTTTTTCTATTTCGCTGTACACATTAGCTACAGCTAACAATAAGAAAACAATTTTAAGGGTGTTTAAGGAAAGGGTCAAACACACCTCAAAATTATAGATAGCAATTACAGGAATTAATCTTTTGGTTATTAGTTTTTCATGAAGTTTTATTTTTTTTTTAGTTTTGTTATTACCAGTTGCTATTTTTTACGAGTCTAGATAAAATGAAACAATCGTAAAAAGAGTTAAAGTTACATAATGGCAATTAGATTCGTCAGATAATTATTATTTTGTTGTCACCACTAAAGCGACAAGAATAAAATGGACAAATGAATTGTTAATTTTAGTAGCTTTGACGCTAGAACCTTCAGTTAAGGAGCTATGTCGATTTGAATGAAAAAAGTCACGTTCGAAACTCATATTTTAATTTAACTTTGTTTATCTCGAAAAATCATAAATTGAATTTTATTATTGAAGTAATCAATTTGATCCTCTTAATTTTAAAATGTAAATTAATTAAAAGAAGAAAACAGTCTAGAACGATTCTGAATGTTATCGACAGTTTATTTTGTTTTATAATTGCATATTTATTGTTAACCATTGAGTGTTAATTACATAATTTCCTCTATCGATGGTAAGAAATTAAGCTATGTTATAGCGTGAACTGATAAGAGTATATTCCAACATATATTCTAATAAAATGTCATATCATTTTTAAAATATATTTTAGATATCAAGTATTTAATCTGATGAAGTAAGATTAATTATAAAAAATAAAAGAAATATCCAACTTAAAAGAAAGTTTGAAAGAAAACCAAAACGACAGTTTTCTCTCAAATAAGGGTGTCATGCAGGGTTGTTAAAACCTTAATTGTTTTATTAGTGAGTTAAACATACTATGTTTTATTAATCATCAGTTAATTTTAAACATATATTAATTGTGAAGCAACTTACAGTTAGCATTTCCAACTCGGCTTACCTGAAAAGGGAAAAAAAATTAATACAATTGAAACAATTGTATTAATCTTCCCTCCACGCCTTCCGAAAGCTATGTTGCTTTACTTCCTTCCTTCCTTATATATATATATATATATATATATAAAATAGAAAAATCAATATAGATAATTCATGTATAACTGCCAGATAGTCACTTTTTCTTAAATTCCTTCTAATATAATACATTTAATTATGTTTATTTAAAATAATTTACCATCTCTCGTTGTTACCAGTTATAGACAATAAGTAAATATGATTTTGATAATCAACTAAAGGAGAAAACAGAGAAATATTTTTTCAAGTTTCTTTTTCATAAATAGGAATAGCAATATAGATGTATAATATACCATTGAAAATATAAAGATTTCATAATAATAAAACATAAAAAATGTAAAACCATAAAAAAACAAAACCCAAAACCATTAATATTCACAAATCTTTCGGCAACTGCCATATGATATTCAATTTTATTGCAAAGTGGGATTTTCTGAAATCCCTTTGGGGCCCACGGAAAATTAAATCTGAAAGGCATGGATTTGAAGAATGGACGATCTGTCAGTTTCGAATCTCACGTGAATAGGAATTGGTATGTGAAAATGTATATCCTTTGCCAAGTTAAAAATACTTCGAAAATATTTCATTTAATATTTGATTTAACCTAAAATTAAAAAAATATAAATATCCCGATTCAGTTAAAATAAGTTGTGTGAGTGTGCTAACTTTATTTCTTATATTTCAGCTAGATTTACCAATAATGTAGTCAACAGATAAAAATGTACGATGCACCGTTGAAAAGGTCAAGAATTGTATTTTTGTTACTTTTTTATCTTCATTTTTTTTATTCATACCTGTCAATCAGTGTTGACAATTGGCGATTTTGAGGAAGGTTATGATATTCTGGCGTGATAGGCAAGAGGGAGAGAAGATGCCCAGCGGCACCTCTTCCTGGCGGGCTTCCTATCACTCATTAAGGTGAGAAGGTCCTTCGTCCAACTTCTTTTCAGGCTTCTGCGAGTGATGTCCGGCATATTAGTTGTGGTCATGTTTTGTATTAGTAGTTGTAAGTGTTCAATTTTTGTTTAAGTTATAATTTTTAATGCCTGGAAAGTAGTGAGTCTATAAGTTTTAGCCTTTGGTTTAGCGCTGTATGTTCTTGATGTTAGGCCCCATCCAATTATTCCGTCGAATGTCAACCTAAGATTTTTTATTTTGTCTGTCTGTGGTCTTTGCCTGTTTTCAAGGCATCTTGTTTTTATATGAATTAAGATATACATTTTTAAATTTAAATAGAAATTGTTAAAATATATTTTATAAGAAAATGTTAAAATTTTAAAATTCATTACTGTACCCTTGTTCAAACTTTTGCTAGATATTAAATGTCAGCCTAAAGCTGAGACCGTTAGCTACATAAATAAAAATACAAAAATAATAGAAGTTATTCTCAGGTCAGTTATTCTCAGGTTATTAAATCAAACTTTAAATTAAGAATTATATCGTTTATTACTAATGTATTCCCTATTTTGTTAAAATTATATATTAATTATAAAAAAGTAAAATAACTAACTATAATATTGCAGTGAAGTAAGAGCACTGACACACATCTTCAATAAACTACACCTTCATCAATACCGATAACTTTTACAATTCTGAATCACCATAAAGGACGACAAGATAAGAAAAAACGATATAAGGAACAGATAAAGTAGATCGAGTGCTTTGGCCGGAGAAAGGAGTATTGCAAGGTAAACCACTCCCTCCAACCTTCCTTTATGTATATATTCAATAATATTATGATTATGGAGACCGGGTAATACATAATGGAAATTATATTTATTGGTTAGCAAATAAAGAAATTTTAAGTTAAGCATTGTATTAACAATAATTAGCAACAAAATTATTCAACAGTCTTTTTACTGTTACATAGGTCATTAACCGTCCTTGGGGGTTTCCTTATAAGACATTCATATGTCCAGTTATTTTCAGGGACAAAACTAGGTATTTAGCTTCTCGCCCAGCTCAATTTTGGCAACAATTTTTTTTTGGAAAACTTACTCTTATAGCCTTTCAATAATAATAGAGAGTTTTATAGCCATATTTTAGGTAAACATCATAAAGCTTCATAGTCGACTATGGAGTTAATTATAGGATGAATAGTCTTGAATCAATTAATACGTCGTTTATTACATATACTTCTATTATATAAATTCAGAACGAAAGTTTTATTTTAGCAATTATTGTTTTAGAATTAAAAAAAAAATTAAGTAATTATTTCAATTTGTTCTAAATAGGGTATTAATAATAGTTCTAAATTATAATTTCCATACAAAATTTATAAAATAATAATATAAAATATACAGATGTCTTATAATAGGCCTCAAGTGGAACAATAAAGCTCACATTAGTCCGAGCCTTAACGATTATAATATATAATACTAGGCTTACCGAACCCGAAGGTCCGATGCCGATACCACCAAACACTGCCTACAAAGGTTCGTCCACCTTGCTAGAACGACAACGAATGATACCACTATAGTGGATCAAACGACCGTAGGAGACTGGAGACACTGGTGCAAAAAAGCCTTAAAAGAACACTGGCAACAAACATGGAACCAAAATCCCAGCAAGCTCCAAGAAATTAAGGAAGACAATCTTCCATGGAAGACCTCTTCCAGACAGTCTCGCTCTGAAGAGGTTATCTTAACAAGACTGAGAATTGGACACTCGGCATTCACCCACGGATACCTTATGAGAGGCCTAGAACCACCGATTTGCAAAACACCTCTGACCATAAAACACATTGTAACCTCATGCAAGATATACACTAACACCAGAACAAAACACGATATAGCCCTCTCTATGACCGAAGCACTCACCGACGATGAAGAAAAAATAACAAAAGTTATCAAGTTCATAAAAACTATAAAAATGAACCATCTTATATAAATACTATTGTAATGTAATATTAATGTAAATATTGTAAAATTGTAACAGACTGTAAATGTAAGAATCTGTAAATAATTTATGTTATAAAGTAATGTCCGTATATAATGTAATGTAATATATAAAATATAAGCCGCTAATGACCCGCTTGGGTAGATGCGGAATATTATAAAATAAATAAATAAATAAGGTTCGTCCAATGATCATCGTTAAAGCCCAAGCCCCCGAGATCAGCCTTAACACAATCCTCCCATCGACGCTTCGGCCTACCTTTCGGTTCGGCGAATACCAACGTTCTCGGAATTCATTCCTTACTGAACCCAACAACTTTACTCGCCCATTTGAGTCGCCGCGATCTATCAAGTCAATCATATTCACAGGGTACAAGCTCCGCAATTCCGCGTTGTGCAACCTTCTAAACTCTCCTGTGTTATCATCTCTCTTTGGACCAAATATTTTACGTAGTAACTTATTTTCGAAAACCTTAAGACGTTGTTAATCCTTCAAAGTAAGCGACCACGTTTCACATCCGTAAAGGACCGTCGGAAGATTAATAGTTTTATAAATTCTAACCTTTATGTTTTAAGACAGAAACCGCGAGCTAAGTAATGTCGCAACTGAATAATAACACACGCATTTCCCGCCTTTAACCGGAAAATTTCAATTTTTCCTAGATTACATTTTTCTAGTTATCATTGAACCTAAATACTTAAATTTCTCTACGCGTTCAAATGTATGTCCTGATATATCAATATCAACATGAACGTCACCGTTTCTACTACTAATCTTGTATTTCGTCTTAGCGGTATTTATTTCGAGGCCTATTGCCTTAACGATTAGGGATGAAAAATAAATTTTTAGTTTTTATGCTGTTATACCCACGGTTTCATCTGAAAAACTCGAATATATATATATATATATATATATATATATATATATATATATATATATATATATATATATATATATATATCTACTCGATGTGCAGGCACAGAAAAACAAGTGTTACCAAATGAATGAAGAGGAATTTCCCCGACAGTATAAGAAGTCAATAAAAAAGAAGAAGAAATTTTCGCACATAAAACAGAAAATTAAATTTTAACATTTCTAAGAATATTCCTACATTTCAAGGAGCTATCACATTTCCATCGTTAGGTTTTAAATTTTTTGGATCTCAGAAAAACATCTTCATTTAATTAGCTATCAAATGATGCAAAACAAACATAACTGCATTGGCCAATCAAAGATGCGAGGAGGTAAGACCAAAAAGAAGATTTGTGAATAATATGTGTCTAATAAATGTTTAGTCATATTGTGGGAGCAAGAGAGTCTATGGGCATTTTACAATTTGCTTCTAATAATTTCATTGAAATGTGGAAAATAAAGAGTTCACGATCGTACGATGAGGTGCTTTTTAAAATCTTTTCAATTGCAGTTAACTATTACAATAGTTTTTCTTAGAAATAGTCATTATAGTGTTGACGTTGGTTGAAAGATGATCAAAATCATTATTATACACCATTGCCACTTCTGCTACTGTACATCCTGGTTATGAATGAGTTCATTCAAGCCACCTTTAATCTGAAGGATACAAGAAAGGTCTGACCTTAGCCCAAGGTACTCAGACCCATCAGCGAAGATCTAACATGAGTCAAAATCAGAAGATGACATAATCCCGAGTAAAGAGAACATGCATTAAAGCATAAACTTTGTAAATGAATGATGTCAGAAGACATACTTGAAATAATTTAAACAATTGCCGATAATCAACAAACATAAATGTTTGTCTGCAAGTAGGATGATGGTAGGATGATGATAAGTGTATATTGAATCGTTTATGCTAAAATATTGTTTGTTTGTTTTATTCATTTAACGTCACTTTTTGCTGCTGTGGCTAATCGGACAATGATGTAGTGGGAAGTCCTAAACTTTGCCTATCCAGGTTTAATTAGGATAGGGATCTTTAATGAGTACCTGACATCGCACAGGCTCGGAACCTTATCCTATTATCAAAAAAAGTCATCGATATCCGAAAAATAACTCTAAATTTTACACATGAACACTATTATGCTCATATTTACGTATCTCACAAAATTAAAATAAATTAATGATGGGGTTGTTGTTAACCTTTGAGAATACATGATGAATAAATTGGTCGAGGGTGCAGTGATCAAGAAAAACACACTAATAAGATTTTAACTTTATTTTATTGTGAGCCAAAGTTCCTAAATCTGGAAATTTTACAAACCATATACATTAAGGCTAGGCTGGATTTGTAAGTTTCCAAAAACTATATTGATATAAATAATATGGTCACATACATTTATTTGGCAGTATCTCATTTTTTTTTTATTATATGAAATTGTCTACAGGATTGATTCAGTATTTTGTGTATTCATAGCAACTCAGCAAAGTTGAGAAGCCGAGACAATTTGGGATTCTCCCGCTTTAATTTTAACACAGACAGAATCATTTTGCGAAATTTGCTTAATTGAAATCCAAATTTTGGACTAAGAGAAACTTGGAAATTGTATTACCGATGGAAATTCGGTCTCGAAATCCACCATGCTTTACTTTTACGTATTTTATGTTTCATAAAATAGGTGCGTGTTGTAAAAAAGTATGTTTTTCATTCGCTAAAACTGGTTTATAAAATCACCGAATTTATAATTATTCATATCTAAACCTCATAATAATATACTGAAATTGAAATAACCAAAAAGTATTTGGTATTTATTTTAGGAACAATTTGGTATTGTTTCACTATAAGACAGTACGAATTCACCAATGCAGTGAACATTGCATTACTCCTAGTCGTATCCAGGATATACGGAGCATAACACTCCACCAACCAAAGAATCCATGGACCGAAAAATTCATGGTAGTAAGGATGGAAAACTTATCAGTCAGCGAAATAAAAAACAAAACAAGTTATTGATTAGCTAAAAACTGGTTTTATTAAATCATTAAATTCGTATTTACATCTGAGATATCTGAAGTTAAATATTTTATATACATGATGTTAGGATTATTATCTTGACATTGAATTGAAAATTGACATTATTTACATATTACTATAATAACTATCAGAAAAAAAATAATCAAAATTTTTGATATCCTCAAGTGTTCAGGATTAAGACATTGTTTCCTGCAGGAGTCTACCACGTGAATGGGAATCTGAGCCTCCAAGGCCAAAATCTGAACGGACCTTACTTCCAAAGTAACCTCTTGGAATTAGCCTGAGGTTCTTGGTAGTGGTGATACATTCGGTATGACCTCATCAACACTACAGGATTTCCCCATACTCATCAAGAAAAGGAGACAAAATCAATGCAAATATAGTGTTTACAGTGGACAACTAATAGGCAGAACATTAAAAAACAAATGAGGAAGATGGTTGGGGGTGCGGTCATAAATTTATGACCGCACCCCCAACCATCTTCCTCATCTAATTTCTCTACGGTCAACAAAACTCCATCATAATAAACAAATATTTCACTAATTTAGCATTACAACATGATGCTCGTTACTTTTATTTTCCTTCTTTCTTTGGATATCCCATAAAATCTACTGTATGCTAATAATAATAGTAATAAACTAATGTCATTTGACCAATGTAAATAAAATGGGGCTGAGTAAAAAAAAAAAAAAATAGTGTATTTAAATATTGATTCATACTAACCTAAAAGCAACGTTAAGGACTGATTTTCGAAAATTTATTAGAAATATTAAAACCTAAAAAAAAAAAAAAACATTCCTCAATAATCTTCACTTAATGAGCAAACGACAAGAAGGATAGTCAACTAATTTATTTGAGTTAAAAATAAAGTTAATGTTAGATATTGAATAATCTGTTAAATATTTATTAGATTTTTAAAAAAAATATATATTTATTGGTATTTACAACTGTATAATAAAATACATTTAGTGAATTTGATACAAGATATACTGTCACGATTCACATGTAGTAATAATACCCATTGGCAGCTCACCAAAGACTATGCTAAACTAGAAGGTCTCGGGGCCATCTTCTTTTCAAACGCCTCTGAGGATTATCGGGGATTGTAGAGGAAGCAAGGATTAAAACTAGTGGGTTAGAGTGGGAATGGAGTTTGTCATGAAAGGAGTGGTACCTGGTCTATAGGGAACATTAAAGTCTTTATGAATGATTTTATTTATGACAAAATATTTATTAGATTAAAAATAAAAACTTAATAAATCGGCCAACAATTAAACGACCCTCAAGCGGTATATGTAATTAAATTTTAACATAAAAGTTCATGTTTCATTTTCATTAAAATGAATCCTCAAAGAGAAGTTTTAAAATACCATTCCAGTTTTTAACGGAAAAATACGTTTTAGATCTTCTCAGTCCAAATAACCTATTACCGCATTTTGCGGTAAGTCTAGCTCGAAAACGAAGATGTATAAAATATAAATTTCATATTTTAAATGCCTGTATGTCCAAATGTAATAACAAATTTTTTTATCACAATCGAAGTAAGACTTTATAACATGCATTTTGCTCTTTTTTAAAGGTTTTCTTAAAAACGAGTCTAACGATTTCTATTAAACTCACTATATCGCAAGCTATATTGATGTTAACTTTAACGGGCCTTAATATTATGTTGGTTTCATTCTAATTGAAACAGTCTGACAGGGCTTAAATGCCGATTTCTTAAAGTTTCATTCTATAAAGTACCTTTAATTTTGTATATTCGAAAATATTAACCATAACATCTTGTTATCATTGGAAAAAAACGGCTAAATATAAAAGTTGAACGAATTTGATATCTGACCAAAGGAGAATATATTTAAGAGCAGAAATATATTTTCATAAGATCAGTAAAATAGATGTATAATATATCTCGGGAAAGCTGATGATTTAAAAAAAAAATGGTATTTAATATTGAAATTTTAAAAGACAACGGAGAGTGATAAAAGTCGGATAAACCAAAGTGACTGTTGTAAATAAAAAAATAGATTATTAATTACTGTTAGAATATTAATTCTAAAACAAATGTTTCAAAAGAAACTGAATGTAATTACTTATATTTATTTAAAACTCTAAAATGATTTAAACAACGGAAGTAAGTGAAAGTCGCGCGCACCAAATTTTTTGAATAGTGATTTAGTGAATAAGATTATTTGGTTACTAATTTTTATAGAAAAAATTATAATATAAAAATAAATGTTAAAAGGTCTGTGACATTAAATGCCTGAAACATTGACAAAAAGTAAAAAAACAACAACACTAGATTGATTACAATTATCATTCACAAACCATCTAAAGATCTAGTACTAACCGTTCCAAACCCGGCATGGAACCCCAGGCCACAAACATAGACAAAGAAGTTCAAATACGATTTCTAAAGATTAAAATAAAAATCAGATAAATTAATATTTTTAATTCAACTATATGGATTTAATTATAGGCAATCTTTTCTACCAACACTATAGTTTATTTTTGTTAGAAGAGTAATATAACGTAAAAACATTCGCCCAACGTGGGGCTCGAACCCACGACCCTGAGAATAAGAGTCTCATGCTCTACCGACTGAGCTAGCCGGGCATAGGTGCCAGCGGCTCCAAGCCGAGTTAGGAACGGTTAGTACTGATCTTAAGATGTTTGTGAATAGTGATTGTGATCAATCTTAAGCTGTTGTTTTTTTTAAGTAATTAATACAGGTCTAATAATACTAATTTTCTAGTATTTAATGGAACATTTAAATAGGTCATACTTATATTCCTAAGCAGGAATATAGTCAATGTCCTGCTAAAAGGTTGGAGGAAGGGATTTACCAGTACATGAATTCCCAGCTCGGCTGTGGGTCACGGACCCACTTAATCCAAGTTTTTTACATCCTCTTCTACTTTTTCTAGCAACTTTTTCATTAAAATCAGCTAACCAAGAAGAGCCACTTTATAATATGCATTTTGGATCTCTTTTACGATATTCTCAAAAACGGCCATAACGATTTTGATAAACTAGCTATATGGGTGTAAAATTTAATAGGTTTTGACGTAGGGTTTCTTTCTGACTGAAATAGTCTGACAGGGCTTAAATGCTGATATCTTAAATTTTCCTCTAATGTATCTTTAATTTAGTAGATTTCAAAACATTAGCATATCACTTGTTAACATTGATAAATAAAGGCTAGTTGAAACGAATTAGATAAAAAACTAAAGGAGCGAAAATCAAAAGCATTTTTTAATGTATTTTTTATGTTTTGAACATATAAACAGTCATATAGGTACCGTTGGAAAGCTAAAGACTTCAGAAAAAAAAATATTATCCAGTAAACAGAATCGTAATAGTTAACGGAAAGTGATGAAATGCCGATAAAGCTAACTGATCGTTGTAGATGAAAATATAATAGATTATTTAATAAAACGTTTCTATCGAAGTTTATGTAATTAATTAATTTTTTTAAGTGTATTTAAAATGTTTATATTAATTTTAACAATGGTGGTAAGTATAGATTCGTATGTTGCGCGTACCAGATTTTTTTTTTATAATAGTAAAGTTGAAATAAATCGTTAAAAACAGTCACTTATTTTGTCAAGGCTGCCAATCCACAGACGCTATGTCTGAAAGACATTTTCAAAAAATCTTGTAGAGGCAACACACGACTTTCACTTACTTCTGTTTTTAGAATCGATTTAAGAATTTTCAAATACAGTAAGAGATAAAAATGAGCGAAACCATTAAAAGGGAATTAGTTAAATGAGATTTCTATAGAAACATGTGTTTTATTAAAAAATCTATTATATTATTATCTAAAATAATCACTTAGTTTCATCGGCTTTTCATCGCTCTTTATTAACTTTTAAAAGGTTGTGTATGAGATAATTTGTCTAATATTTTCTAAAATTTAGCTTTCCAACGGTATATTATACATGTACATTACTGTTCGTAAGTTAACAGTAATTTACTGTGTTTCATCAGTGGTAACAAGATAATATAGTTATTTTTATAGAATAAACTAAAATTAAAGGTACTTTAAAAGAAGAAAATTTAAAATATCGGCATTTAAGCCCTGTCAGACTATTCTAATCAGAATGGAACCTATATGACATTAAAACCTATTGAATTTTACATTGGTATAGCGAGTTTAATCAAAATCTTCGGAACCGTTTTCGATAAATCGAAAAAAGGTGCAAATTGCATGGTATAAAGTGGCTCTTCTGGTAAGCTCATTTTGATGAAAAAGGTTTTGTAAGGTCTCGGGCGTATAGTTGTCTTAAATATGAAATTTCAGTTTTATAGGACTTTTCGTTTCCGCCCGTGAGTTACCACACAGGGGCACACACACACAGACCTTTTTGCGGCCAACTCCCGCAAACATTTGGAGTCAGGGGACCCTAAAATGTGTATTACCGTTGAAAACTTGAATTCGAAAATTTTCACGATCGCAATACTTTCCCGTACTATATATAGTAAGTTAAAGTAAAAAAAAATAATTTAGCAATACAAAAAAATGTATATGAAGCCGCTTTATGTACATATATATGTATCTCTTTAGTCTTATAAATAGTCTATAGATCACTTGAATACACGAATATTTGTCAAGCCCCCAGACAGCCTGGCGAGATTATAGGTTAGTGAGAACATTAGCCCTCGAAGACAGATAATATTACAGACAGTGGTAGGGCTAGGACATCGGTGGTCAGATGTCACGTATTCTAGAAGAGGATGTAAAAAACTTGGATAGCCACCTTAAGTGGTTCCGTCACACACAGCCGAGCTGGGAACACACGTACACGTAGATCCCGGACTCCAACCTTTTAACAGGACATTGACTATATTCTGCTTAGGAATATATTTTAGGATGGCCTATTTGAAAGTTAAACTTAATACTCGAAATTCAGTATTATAAGACTTTTATTACATAATATTTAAAAAATCTGGTGCGGGCAACACACAACATTCACTTACCTTCATTTTTAAAATCGATTACAGAATTTTCAAATACAATTATAGATAAAAATGAGTGAAACTGATAAAGAATTAATTAAATTGAATTTCTATGAAAAGATGTGTTTTATTAAAATCTATTATACCATTATCTAAAACAATCAGTTAGTTTTATCCGCTTTTTCACCAATCTTTATTAACTTTTACAAGCTCGGGTACAAGTTAATATTTTTCTAAAGTCTCTTTTCAACAATATATTATACATGTATATTACTGTTCTTATGTCCAAAAACAAAATATTGCATTAAAAAATATTTTTGCAGTTTTCTGCATCGAATTCGTTCAATATATATATTTACCTATTTTTTTTATCAATGATAACAAGATGATATGGTTATTTTTATAGAATAAACAAAATTAAAGCTACTTTAGACTAAGAAAATTTAAAATGTCGCCATTTAAGCCCTTTCAGACTGTTTCGTTTGGAATGAAACCTACAAGATATTAAGGCCCATTAAATTTTACATCGATATAGTGAGTTTAATCAAAATCATTAAAGCCATTTTCGAATAAATACTAAGGTACTAACCGTTCCTAACTCAGCATGGAACCGCAGGGCTTACAAGCCCGGCTAGCTCAGTCGGTAGAGCATGAGACTCTAAATCTCAGGGTCGTGGGTTCGAGCCCCACGTTGGGCGGATATTTTTACATTATATTACTCTTCAAACAAAAATAAACTTTTAAATTTTTGGTTAAAAAAAAAAACATTTTTTTAAAAAATTGGGGAAAAAGGAAAAAATTGAAAAATTAAAAAAAAATTTCCTATTTTTTTTTTTAAAAATTTAGAAAGATTTAATTTTTTTTTAATGATTACAAACAATTGGAAAAAACCCCTTTTAAATTTTAAATTTTTTAAAAAAATTTTTAAAAAAATTTTGGAACCCCAAAATTTTTTAATAAAACTATTTAAAAAACAGATTTCAAACACAAAAATTAAAATTTTTAAATTGGAAAAAAAGTTTAATTTTAAAGTTTGTTTGAAATTCTTTTAAAAATATATTAAACTTTTAAATTTTTTTTAAAAAATGAACATTTGGTTTTAAAGAATTTATATTATTAAATTTTTTAAAATTTAAAAAAGAAAAAATTTTTTTTAAAAAAAATCAATATTTCCCCCAAAAAAAAATTTTGGTTTTAAAAATTTAAAATTTAAATTTTTTTAATAAAATTTTGGGTTACAAGGGACCCAAAAAAATTTTTTTTGGGGTTTTTTAAAAAAAAAAAAACATATAAAAAAATTTAAAAAATTTTTTTTTTGAGTACCCCTTCCCGGAGTTAAACTTTTAGGGGTTTAAAAAAGGGGTTTTAAATTAAAAAATTTTCCCCTTTTTTTTGGGAACCGGGGTTCCCGGGAAAAAATACCCCAAAAATTTCTAAAAAAAAAAGTTTTTTTTTAACAAAACCCCTTTTTGGGGAAAAATTTAAAAAAGGGGGTTTTTTTATACAATTAAATTTTCCCCCCTAATTTTAATTATTTAAATTTTTAAAAAAAATTTGAAAAGGGGGAAAAAAAGTTGAAAGGGGCCCTTTTGAAAAAAGGCGGGACGAAAAATTTATTTTAAGGGAAAAGGGAAGTTTTTTCCCCTTTTTTATATAATTTTAAATTAATTAATTTTAAAAAAAATTTAAAACCTTTTCCTTTTTTAAAAAAAAGGGGAAAAAAAAGGTATAATAATAATAAAAAAATTAAAAAAATTTTTAAAAAAATAAAAATTTTTTTTAAATAGGTAAAAAATTTCTTAAAAAATTTTAAAAGATTAATATTTATTTAAAAATTTTTTTTATTTAAAAGGGGAAAAAGAAAATCTTTAAGAAGATCGTGGAACCCAAAAAAAAAAAAAATTTATTTTGGGGGTTATTTAAAAAAACATATAAAAAAATTAAAAAATTTTTTTTTTATTGAAAATTTTTCCAAAAAGGGGTTTTTTAATTTTAAGCCAAAAAACAGTTTTAAATTCAAGGAAAAAGGGAAGGGGTTTTTTTTCCCAAAACCGGAAAAAAACCAGGGGAAAAAAAAAAGGGGGGGAAAAATTTCCCCTTTTACCAACAAAATTTTTTTTTCAAAAAAGAACCCCCTTTAAAGGAAAACTTTAAAAAAAAACAAAAGGTTCCCCTTTTTTTAAAAAAAAACAAAATTTTCTCTTTTTTATCGGGGGTTTGAAATAAAATATAATACAAAGGGGGAAAAAAATGAAAGGGGTTTACCCCAAAAAAAGGGGAACCTTTAATTTTAAATTTTTTTTTTAAAACCTTTTGGGGAAATGGGGTTTTCCCTTTTTTTTAAAATTTTATTGTCAAATAAAAATTTTAAAAAAAAAAAAAAAAAAGAGGGGAAGGGAAAATTTTTTAAAAAAAGTAAAATAAATAAAATTTTTAAAAAATTTTTTAATGAATTTACACTTTTTTTTTTAATTTTTTAAAAAAATTTAAAATTTTTTAAAGAAATATAACCCCCCTTTTTGGGGGTTTTTAAACCCCCGGGGGAACCCTTTCTTTTTCCAGCACTGGTTTTCCAAAAAAACCCGGTTTTTTCCCTTTGTAAAGAGAAGGTTATTTAAAAAATATTCAAAAAAAATTTTTTTTTTTCCCCCCTTTTTTTTTTTAAAAAAAAAAACCGGAAAAAATTTATTGAAAAAAAAAATTCTGTTTACCAGGGGGAATAAAAATTTAAATAAGAATAAAATTAAGAAAAAAGGGGGTTTTTTAAAAAAACCGGGGGAAAAAAAAGGATAAAAAAAAAGAAATTTGAAAGTTAAAATTTTTTCCAACCCCCCATTAAAAATGGGGGGGGCCCCCCTTTTTGGTTTTAAATTAAAAAAATAAAATTTTAAAAAATTTTTTAAATTTTTAACAAAAAAAAGGAAATAATTTTGGGGTTTAAAACCAAAAAATTGAAAAATTTTTTAAAAAAAATTTTAAAAAAAAAAAACAGCTGAAAAAAAAAAATTTTTTAGGGGGAACCCCCCCAAAGGGGGTTAAAAATTTTTTTATTAATTATAAGCCCCCAAAAAAAATTTTAAAACCCAAAATTTTTGGGGGGGTTTTTGGTTTTAATTTTTTCCCAAAATTTTTATTCATAAAAAAAAAAAAAAAAAAAAAAAAAAAAGAGGGTTTTTCCCCCTTCCAAAAAGTTTTCCCCATAAATTTTTTGGTTTTTTTTTCTTAAAACTTTTTTTTTTCCCTTCCCCCCACCCTTTTTCCCTAATAATTTTCCCCTCAAAAAATAAAATTTTTTTATTTGAAAAAATAAAACCCCTAAGGTTTTTTGGGGTTTTTAAAATTTCAAACCCCCCAATAATTTTTTCCCCAAAACTTGGGGTTTTTCCCCCCCCCGGGGTTTTTCCCCCGAAAATTTTTTTTAAAAAAAATTTTTTTGTGGGAAAAAATTTAAATGAAAAAGGGTCAATTTTAAAAAAACAATTTTTTTTTAAAATTTAAAAACCCCAACCCTTTCCCCCCTTTTTAAATTTGAGAAAAATTATTGGGGGAAAAAAAATTTTTTTTCAGGCCCCCAAAAAATTTATGGGGAAAAAAAAAATTTTAAAATTTTAAATGTTATTTAAAATGGAAAAAAATAAGGGGGGAAAAAAAAAAAAATTAAAAAAATTGGGGAAAATTAGGAAAATTTTTTCCCCCCCCCAAAAATTTTAAAAATGAATTTCTTCCTTTTTTTTTTTTTTTAATTAAAAGGAAAAAAGGGGGAAAAAAAAAAGGGGTTATTGTTTATTTTAAAAATTTTAAAAATTTAAAATTTGTAAAACAGAAAAGTTAAGGGTTTTAAAAAAAAATTTTTTTGAAAAAAATTAACAAAAATTTATGAAAAAAATTTTTTTTAATTATTTTAAAAAAATTTTTAAAAAAAAAATTTTAAAAAAAAAAAAATTTCCCAAAAAAAAAAATTTTAAAAAAAATTTAGACCAAAAAAAAATTTTTTTTTGGTGTTGACCCCCCCTTTTGGGTTTAAAATTTTAAAGCTAAACTTTTTTTTTTTTTTTTTACTACAAACAAAAAAAATTTAAAAAAAAATTAAAAACCCAAAACACCCTTTACCAAAAATTTTCCCTTTTCAATTTATGGTTTTTGGGGGGGTTTTTAATTTTTAATTTTTTTTTAATTTTTTTTACCCCTTTTTTATTCTAATTTTAATTCCCCAAAAAATTTAAAAAAAAAAAAATTTTTTTAAAAAAAAAATTTTGAATTTTTTTTTGGCCCTCCAAAAGGGGGGGGCCCCCCAAATTTGAACCATTTTTGGGGGGGAAAAAAAGCACGGAAATAATTAATTTTTGTTAAAATCAGATATTAAATTTAAAAAATTTTAATAAACCTTCTTATTTTAAAAAAGTTTTATTTATTTTATTAAACTAACCCCAAACAGACCCATATTTCATTTTTAATTTGAATGAAAATTTTTTTTAGCGGAAAAAAAAAAAAAAGTTTTTTAAAAAAATTTTTAAAACGGGGAATTTTTTTTGAAAATTAAACAATCCAAAAATTTTAACATAGGTTTAAATTGGGTTTTTGGGGAACAAAGAATTTTGGGAAAAAAAGGTTAAAAACATTACTTTTTTTTAAAAACCTTTCCCCCAAACGTTTAAAAAGGAAAAACCCAAAATAAAATTTTTGGGTGAAAAAAGGGAATTTCGCCTCCTTTTAGTTTTTTTTTTCAATTTTTATTTTTTTTTCCAAAAATTTAAAAAGGGGTCCCAAAAACCTCAGGAAAGGGTGAAATTTGTTTTTGGGGGGGGGAAAAAATAAACCCAAGGAAAGGGAAATATTTTTCCAAACCAACAAATAACAGAATTTTAAAAAAAATTTTTAGTGCCAACCCTATTGAAAAACCAAATTTTTTAAAAGTTTAAACAAAAGGCCAAATTACAAAATTTTTTAATTCCACCTTTAAAATAATTTTTAAATTGGGCCCAAAAAAAAATATAAAAATTTCCAAAAAAAATTTTCTACAAAAACCCAATTTAAAAAGCCAATTTAATTTTAAACAAAGGGGACTTTTAAAAAATTTTCCCAAAAGGAATTAAAAAAATTATAAAAATTAAGGTTTTATGGTTTTAGGGTCTCCCACTTCAACCAAAAAAGAGACAATTTTTAATAAAAAAATTTAAAAGGGTATAAATTTTTTTTTTTTTTTTTTTTTTTTTGGGGTTAAATAAAAAAAAATTTAAAAAAAGTTCAAAAAAATTTAAAAGAAAAAAATATTTTAAAACGAAAAACCCTTTTTTTACCAATTTTATTTTTTCCGGGGTGGGTCCAATTTAAAAAAAGGGGGGGTTTTTCGTCCCTTGAATTTTTTTTATAAAAGGACCAATTACTAAATTTTGACAGGAAAATTAAAATTTTTAAAAAAAAGAATTGGGGGGTTACCCCTTTTAATTTAATGAAAAATTCCGTCCCCCGGTTGGGGGGAAAAACCGGGGGGGGGGGTGGCCCCCCAAAAACCTAAAACCATCTTTTGGTTTTTACAAATTAGTTCCCCTTTAATTTAACTTTTTAAAAATATTTAAATTAAAAAGTTTAAATCCATAATTCCCTAAATTTCCCTTTTTTAAAAGTTTATATCAAATTTTCTTAAAAAAGGATTTTTAAAATATTTAACTGGGGAAAAATTTGAAAAAAAATTAATTTTTTTGGAAAAAAAAAAAATGGTTTAAAAGGGGAAAACAAACCCCCCGGGGTTTTCCTATTTTTTTTTTTTTTTTTTAATAAAAAACTTTTAACCCTTTTCCCCCTTAAAAAGAAAACCAAATTGTGAAAGTAAAAAATTTTTGGGCAACAAGTTTATCCTTCCCGTTGAAAACTTTTTTTGGAAAAATTAAAAAATTGGTTTTTTTTATTTTTTTTTAATAAAATTTTTTCCCCTTTTAAAAAAAGCAAAATTTAAAAAAATGATAAACAAAAATAAAAAAGATTGTTTAAAAAAAAATTATAACATAAAGGTCCTTTTACCCCCTTTTTTTTATTCTAAATTTTTCATTTTTTATTTTAATTTGTTGGGATTAAACACAAAAGTCCCCAAAAACCAAAAATTCCCCCAAATTTCAAAGAAAAAAAAATTTAATTTCCCCATAAAAATTTTGGGGAAAAATTTTAAATAATTTTGAACGGAGCCCAAAACACCCATAATTTCCAACCCAATTTTTCCATTTTAAAAATTTAAATTTAAAAAAAATTTTTAAGTTGTCCAACCTTACTTAAATTTTTTTTTGGAACTAAAGGCAAAATAAAAACCAAATAAATAATTTTAAAATTTTGGAAAATTTAAAAAAAGTTAAGGCCATATGTTTTTAAAAAAAAATAAAAAATTCCTTTAAGAAAATTTTTTCTTTTCCCCAAATTTTTGCCAAGCGAAAGGGAATTTTAAAAGAGTTTAAAAAAAATTCCCCTTAAATTTAAATTGCTTTTTTTAGTTAAAATTAAAAAAAGTTAATTTAAAAAATTAAAAGGAAAAAATTTAAAATTAAGAAAAAGGGTTAAAGGAAATCAAAGGAAAAAATTGATCAAGGGGGGCTTTAAAAAAATTTAAATTTTGGAAAAAATTTTTTTTTTTTTTAATTATAACCTAATTAAGGTTTAAAAGGGTTTTTAAAAAAACAAAGAAATTTAAAAAAAAAAGAAATTAAAAAACCAAAATTTAATTATTTTGTTTGGGGGAAAAAAAATCCCTTTGTCTTAAAAAAGTAAAAGGTTTTTCCTTAAATTTTTTTTTTAAATTTTACCTAAAAAAAAAGTAAAATTTTTTAAAAAAAAAAGGGAAGAAAAATTAATAAATGGCATGGGAAGGAAATTTTCAGAAAGGAAGGACCAAAGGGGGGCCAAAAAAGTGAAATACCCAATAACTTAGGAACCCTTTATTTTTTTACAAAGGAAAGAGTTGGGGGAGTTTTCGGGGCCCCCTTTTGGAGTGGTAAATACAAAAAGATGGAGGGAACCCAAATTTTGGGGCCCCCATAACAACCCTTAAAACAAAAGCCTTAATTCCGGGGTTTGGTTTTAAAAAACACCCAAAATCTAAACCCTTTCCAAGGGTTTTTTTTATACAAGTTGGCTGCTTTTAAAGAAGATAACGGATTTTTGGGAGCAAAACAAAAAAACCAGGTTTTTTTAATTTTTCCCCCTTTTTTAAAAATTTTTTATAAAAAACACTTTTAAAAAAAAAAAAATTTAAATTTTTTTTTTAATTAAAATTTTTCCAAAAAACCCAACAAAACAAAAAAAAATTTCGGGAAAAAATTTTAAAAAATTTAAAAAAATTAAAAAAAAAAAAAATTGGTTAAAAGGGGGGAAATCCCCCGCCCTTGGTATTCCCTATTTTTCGGGTTTTTTATTTTTGATTAATTTTTTTAAAAGGTAAACCTTGAAAAAAACCCAGAAAAAAAAAAAAAACTTTTTTTTTAAAAAGAAACTTTAAGATTTTAAAAAATTTCCTAAACCCGATAATTTTTTAAAGAAATTTTTTTTAATTTTTTTTAAAAGTTGTTTTCGAATTTTTGGGTTCCCCAAAAAAATTTAAATTTATTTTAAAAAAAATTGCTTAAAAAGAAAAAAATTTTTTAAAAAAGAAAACTTAATTTTTATTTAAATTTAAAAGGGTTTTAAAAAAACAAAGAATTTGCTAAAAATTGTAAAAAAATTAACAAAAAAAAATGGGGCTAATTAAAAGGGAAAAAAATTTTAAGGGAAATGCTAAAAAATTTTTAATTGTTTAAAAAAAAAATGAAAAAAACTTTAAGGCCTTGGTGAAACTTGGGTATCTTTCTGGTTTTTAAATTAAAAATGGGTTTTTGGGGGAAAGGTTTTTAAATTTAAAAAGGGGTTTTAAAACCTTTTTTAAAGGAATTTGAAATGAAATTTCAAAAATTCATTTCCTGAGAATAAAGGGCCCAAAAATAGGTAAATTTTCGTTTTAGGGAAAATAAAAAGGGGTTTATAAACCCAAATTTCTTAAAAAAAATTATTTTTGGGAAAAATTTGTTTTAATTTTTTACCCCAAAAACGATCCCTTTAAAAAAAAAATTGGTTTTTTTCATACTTTTAAAAGTTTAATTTGTTTGACCCCAAGGGGAAAAGGGTTTAAAAAAAAGTTTGGGGGGGGCCAGTTTTCCTCGGACTCCCGGTGGGTTTTTTTTTGTTTGGTGGGTTTCTTCCCAATTCCCTTTGGGGGGAAGGGGAAAAACCGGAAAAAAGGGGAAAAGGGGCTGAAATGGTAATTTAATAATTTTGGGAAAAAGAAAACCCCGGCAAAAGTTTTGTTTTAGGAAAAAGTAGGGAAACCCGCTTTGGGGGATTAATTCAAAATTTTTAAATTGGGGGGCCAAAAATTTTTTGCCAAGCAAAAATTTTTCCCCGGGGTTTTTTGGAAAAGAAATGGGGGGCCTTTCCCCTTTAATTAAAATTTTTTCCTTTTCCAAAATTTGTTAAATTGCCTTTAAACACTTCATTAATGAAAAACCCTAAAATAGTTTAAAATTTAAAATTTAAAAAAATATTAATGTAATAAATTTAACGAATTTTTAAGGTTTAAACATAAGTAGGCCAAAAAAAAAAAAAATTAACCACTTTAAAAAAGGGTTTCAAAAAACGGCCCTTTTTTTATTTTGATTTTTTTTTTTTAAAAACTTAAAAGGGGAAAAATTTTTTGGGAAAAATTAAAAACCTTTTTTTCAAAAAAAAAAGGGGAAATAAAAAAAAAGGGAAAAAAAACTTTTTAAAATTAAAAGGGGAAATTAAAATTTAATTTTAAAACATTAAAATTTTTTTTCCGTCCCAAAATAGTATTTTGTTGGGGGTTCCTTAAAATTTTTCAGTTTTTTAATTAGGGCCTTACCCCCAAAAAAAATTTAATTTTAAATTTTTAAAATTTTTAAAAAAAAGGGGGGAAAATTTTCCCCGTTTATCGGGGGGAATTTATTTTCCATGAAAAAATTGGTTTTAGGTTTTGGGGGCCCAAAATTTGGAAATAGAATTTAAATTTTTTTAATTTTATTATTCCTTTTTTAATTTTCAAAAAAAGTTTTTAATTTTTTTAAAAAGAAATTTTGGAGTGGTTTTTAAGGGGGGAAAAATTTTTTTTAGTTTGAACCCTTAAAAACCCCTTAAAAATTTTTTTTTTTTTGCCATTTTAAATAAAAGTCATTTTAAAGCCAAAAAGGTTTTGAAATTAGTTTTTTTCAAGTTCAAAAAACACCCAATTTTTAAAAAAAATAAAAAAAAAGATTTTTTTTGATAAAATCTGATCGTACAAATCATTGTTTTGATTTTTCTCTTGTACCTGGAAGACAACCGCTGGAAAAGGTTAGATTTGAGAAAAAAAAAAATTGAAACATAAATTTAATGCAATGAGGAAATGGCCATATCAGAAATAATAGATATATTATGGCAATTGCAGAAATATATATTGATATTTAAGAGCCAAAACTCGGAAAGATACATAATATAATTTCCTTAAACAAATTATTAACTTTTCTTCCTGTTTTTCTTATACATTATATTGTGAACTTTTCTCCGACCAATGATAATCTTATAACTGCATAAGCAGTTATATATTCTAAAAATACATAATATTAAACATATATAATTTGATCCGAAAATAAAGAAAATAGAAAGAGATAAATTTAGATGGAAGAAGTTGACAAGAACTGGTAGAGAGCTATAAAGCAGAGGTAAAGTGGCTGATGGCCAAATGTAGCACGTTACAAACAAGGGTGTTGTTTTGTTGTTTCCTTCAGTCCCCCTCAAGGGCGTACGAGTATCTTTTTACTTTTCTTTATTTTCTTAACCTTCTTACGTTTTTCTCATTGAAATTTTCATTCAGTACTGGAATACCAATAATGGATTCATGTCCATAACAGGACGTCTTGAGCTAAACGATTGTCTTCAGTATGTCGTTGAGATCCTTTTTTTCACAGATGAAGGGAAAAATACTAAATTGTTGGAATATTTAAGAAAAATATTGAATATTTGACTAGGGATCTGTAACTTTGATTGTGTGACGCTTTGTTTCATCCTCAGTTTGACGTGCTCTAGTTATAGATCTATTGGTGATGCACGGAAGTTTCGAAAATTTGACAACAGTCCCCTGACAGAAATTTAGTGGAGAATATACATATTCATAAATAACATCTGTCGAAAGATCCGGTTAGGGGCTATAATAATTCGAATGAAAAAACATGAAAAACGATTGCAACATTTATTGGTGTTTTTATTATTTTATTAAAGCGTGTCAACTTTGTTGATATTCCATGCATTGAAATTAGAAGTTACCTATGCTAATGACACTTGTGCGTTATCAGTAAATAATGACCCAATTTTTGCATTCAATACCACATCAGAGACATTGAGCAATGGTATTAAAATTAGAGAATCAAAATAAAATCTAACAAATCCCATCAAATAACCTTTACCCTTCGTCGTAAAACTATGACTTCCAGGCCTACAGTATCCTTTAATAACTCTCCACTTGTCCCTGTAGAACAGATCAGATACCTAGGACTCCTGCTTGACAAGCGACTTACATGGAATCCTAAAACAAATAGAAACTGCTCGACGTTTTTCGGCTACTTTAACACTTACTAGACATACGTTCTAATATTTCAATTAACTACAAACGGCTCATTTACATGACTATTATAAGGCCAATCTGGAGTACGGAGTGGAGCTCTGGGGCTCTACTTAACCATCGAATTCCTCTCGAATCCAACCCTTACAATCCAAAATCCTCAACACTCCCTGTGCAAACAAACTCATCCATACGGACCTCAATGTTACGTATGTTACTGATCCGGCCGAACTAAGTACCGCTCCTTCCATGACTAACTCCATATTAACTCTAACCCAGTAGTTTCTATATCTTTCTTCCTCTTCAATACCTGATAACCCTCCGTCGCTTTTAAAAAGAAGATGGCCCCGAGACCTTCTAGCTTAAAATATTTTTAGAGTGCTGATACTGGGTGGCTTCTCTACAAGTCTTGTTCATGTCTGTTTTCTTTTAGCCTATTTACTAGTTGTATTTTTCATACAGTTGTAAATATCAATAAATATTTTTTTTTAATTCTTGGAAGTAACATTTGTCGCAAGAACATACTGTTAAGGAGCGAGCTATTTTATTTTAAATGAAAAAAATGTTTTGTCTAAATTTTTTTAACGTTGGGGCGTCGTGGGTCAACAATTTTATTTGATTTAAAAAAATATATATTTGTTTTTACTTCCTCTCCTCCCTTCATTAGCGATTAAGGTGTTAAAAATTTACGAAAGGTGGTTTATCAATGGTATAAATTGGTATATATTGCTCATATGCTTAAGTGCAGATTTCGTTATTCCGCTTGACTCTTTTTTAACAAAACATTTAATAAATCATCCCCAACTCATTTCTAGTTTCTATAATATTTCAGGATGAGTGCGAAGTGATTATTATAATTTTTATAAAGATAAATAATTGTATTATGGAGGGTAATTAAAACTATAGCGGCTACGACAGTGGGGTAGGACGTGAAGGACCTCAACTAATGGTTCGATTAGGCTGAGGAAGGCCATTAAGTAACGCCCCCACAACTAATCTGTCAATTAATTAGCGGCTAATAGTCTATCCACCCTACTATATCCACTATCCATTCCATCTTCTATTATATCATCATTAAATTCCCTTTTTAATTTCCAGTATCAACAGGCATTGTAAATCGTAACATTAGAAGAGATTTTTCAATTCTTACCTTATCTGAATGGTGTGAACGGAAAAAATACAGGAAATAATTACTTATAGGAGGATTTCAATTATTATTTGTATAACTTAAATTACAATGTCAGCACAACTAATAATGAAATAATAGATGTAAAACTCAAATTAGTTTTTTATGTTTTTTTTTATAATTTTACTACATTATATTTTTCTTTGACCATGTTTATATCTGTTAAATATAAACTGAAAGAAATATGATAGAATAGGTAGATAAAACAAGAAGTAGCAGGAGCACGGTCAAAGGATGGAGAGATTTTGGGAAGAGATGAGGAAGAAGGCATAGAAGTAAAAATGTGTCATCGTGAGATATTCGAGCAAACACGGTCCATAAGGGCAAATATGAAATGAATGAAAATTATAGAATAGAATAGAAAAAAAAATATTATTCTGGGACGGAGTCCCTTAAGAACAATTGAATAATATATACGATGTGTCTGGCCAATAAACCAAAGGTTTATACAATAATTAATTTTTATTCACAATGAAATCAGAAGAAAAGAAAGGATTAACGTATAAAATAAAATAAAAGAGTAAAATAAATAACTTCTGATTGATTAATGTGTTCAACAAAACTAAACATTGAAACTGATTCATAATAATCGATCTATTTACTAAGTTAAATATGAGAAATAAAAATTGAATTGATTAATTCTTTTTTATTTGAAATATGAGGCTTGTTGGGCGCCTGTTGGGGATGATAGTAGTTACTGGAACAGAAGCATGGCGGATGTGAGTAGGTAGGAAATTCCAGAGAGTAGTAGAGCGGACAAGAAAGGAATGATCAAAAGTTTTTTTTTTTGTTCTGTGGGTAGGAATGTAAAGGTCAGAATGGTGTGTACTTGTTTCGAGGAAGAGGATTGACGATTTAAATTGCCGAAATCTGTGGAAATAGGGAGGTAGCTGGGATTGGATGGTTTGGTAAAGGTATGATAATAAGAAATATTGTCTGCAGATGGAGGGAAGGAACCACTTTAACTCGCTGTATAAATGGGTCACCATAAGACCTCTTGAGTGTGCCGAGAACAAATACATACGTGTTTTATGATTTGAAAAGGTTTGAGAAATATCGCATACTAAATATTGATTTTTTGTCAGTTACTCAATGAATGAATAATTGAATTGAGAAAATAAATCTTTGGTATTTTTTGTTTTTTTCGACGGTCATAGTCTACAGCGCTCCAAATACTAATAATATGTATCGAAGAACAACTTTTTTCGGACTAGCTAATAATAAACTATAACGTGATACCTTACCTTGTAATACAATCCTGCTTCTGTTCTATAAGTGCCTGAGTCTTCACCTTCTCCTGCTGTGCATGGTCTTGACCAATGAGCACTTCCCTCCTCCCAAACGGAGAACTGACCCTCCTTTCGCCTTCCGCAGGCTGTGCCGCAGCCTGTGGTGGTTCTTGCTGTTGCGGAGGCTGTGCTGCCTGATGCTGCGGTGTTGATTCTTTCGGTTGTTCTGCAGGAGCTACCGGTTTCGAAACTTCCTAATGACAAATAACATGATTGTGCAATAATCGATAGTAATAAAAGACATTTCATAAATAGTTATAGAATTTTCGCTACTAAAACATGTTTTTTTTCCCACTGTGCGTCGGATATATGGGTTTAAAATGAATCTTGCTATTAATTCTTCTTACAATCAAAATTGAGGTGACTATTATGACATCATGGAAAGTAAGATTATATTCAGACATTAGTTTCGCAGTGTTGAGTATTTCCAGAGCAATAAATATCAACAGTGATCACGACAACTTAAGAAATCCTTTGTAGAAAGTAATTTTGTCTTTTAATATAATATTGACATTCCGTCGAATAACCTAGATAAGAAATTACGCCATGTAGTGCGAAAGTAAACAGTTCTTTATTCACCTTTTCAGAACAACATATAAAATGTCTGTTCATTGTAAGAGAGGAACAGTTGTCTCTAAATGTAACAGATCATTAATAAACTTAATTCTTAAATAAATGTTGTTGTTTTTTAAATGAATTTCCAAACATTATAAAAATCCAGTAAAATCCTATTATTAAAGAGTGGACTGCAATATTTATGGAAGCATCGAAAACAATAATAGGATTAAAATATTACTTCCCTGGTCTACAGAGGATACGAAAAAATGTATTGTTTCTTTGCTGGGGTGGAAAATTAAAGTTGGCCAGCTAAGTTTCTCGTATAGTTGTGAGGGTGCTTTTATCTTGTAGTTGTTATTATTAAATATTTTAGCTTTTATTTTTGCACTAATTCATTTCATTATTTTTTAACAATTAATATTTTCTTATAGGTGACTAAAAATTATTATTTTTTTTTTTTAATGGCATAGGAAATATAATAATTGCTCAACTTTAGCCTGTTTTTTATTGTTTAATTAGTTAAGTAGCTGTTAAACTATATTAGAGGTTTTTAAGGATATACATGCATGGGTCATTCAAAGATTATCTCTATTTGTACAGAGTTCTTCCCTAAAAATAAAGAATGGCCAAAAGAACTGTCCTTATCTGCAGCGGTTCCCAACTGGTGGTCAACGGACTCCTGGGGGTAGGCGAGATGCTATTGGAAAATATTATTAAATTACCTTAATAAAACATCCTTAAAAGCCTTGGCGTGGGACAACAATAACTACAGTATTCATTACACAGACTCATTAAATTGCACGGAGTAAATTATAGTAAATAGGTACCCTATATTGCATTTCTGTGTATATATATTATATATATATATATATATATATATATTGTATTTCTAAATTTTCGTAATTCACTCAGAATAATATTTTGCAGATTGTGGTCAGTTCTTAGAGCCTGAGTCTAGCATATACCATCTTGGGTAACCTTAAACAATTGAGACGTTGATTTCCAAAAAGTACTAAAATACATTTTTTACGAAATTGATTTTTTTACATATTTGTATTCTCATCATGTAGTTTTATCTAAATCTTCTATTAGATATTGTCTAATAAACTCTAAAGTCCCATAAACACGCGATATACTTTACTTCTACTTATACAGGTGTTCCAACTAGGGTTGCCTTTTCAAGTCAGTGCTGAGCTCCAGAGGTCAAGCCAATCCTTCTCCTGAAGACCCCGGCCCGACATCTCCTCTTCCACTCCGCATATCCACCTACTTCTTGGTCGACCTCGTTTTCGCCTTCCCGGTGGCAGCCAATCCAAAACTCGGTTTAGCCATCGTTCGGTAGACATTCGTCTTACATGGCCGTATCATCTTAGCCTTCGCTGTCCTATCCGCTGGTTTACGGACCCAGGAGCCTCCATCCTGTCCCGAACAACCTCATTTCTAATTCGGTCCATCCTTGTGAAACGTAGACATCTTCTCCAAAAGTCCATCTCTACAGCTTGGACTTTCGAGTAGAGCTTTCTAGACATCGTTCACGTTTCTGAAGCGTAAGTAAGGATGGGTTCTACGATGGCATAGTAGATCTTCCTCTTGTTTTCTTTTAAAAGAAAAGGCGATATAGAAATACAATTTATTTCTAAAGGTACTAATTACGCATTTATTTTCTTGCCAAAATCGTACAAAACATTTGATTTCATAACTTAAATACGGTGTTATTAATATCGTAAAAAAACAAGTCTAGATTTTAATGCGAAGCTAGTTTAATAATATAGTAATGAGAGATTTTCCCGCTTCCTGTAAAATGTTCTATAATGGATATAGTACCTTTTGGAACTCAACGTCTCAATTTATTTTAACTTCGGTCACTTAATCGTTAATCCCTTATTTGAACAAAAAATGGTTTATGTAAGCCGGAAGCGCCTTAAAGCGCCGTGATTTGGAATAGGTACTACACTATATAATTTTAGAAAATATTTAGGTTTTCAACCAATTTACTGGTTTTTTTTTTTTAATTTTTAATTGAAATCTGGGATTGTTTTTAACATTATGGAAGGAGAAGTTTTAGTATGCTTTGGATTGAAATTAAATATTAACTGAAATTTTCAATCGCGCTTTTTTAGTTTAGGGGCTCCTCACCTTGTCCTTGTTGGGTGAAGAGTTCCGCGAACATTTTTTTTGGGAACCACTGAACTAGGACATTATTGTTTCTCGAAACGTTAATTTATATACAAAATAACAAAAGAAAATAGATAAAAAAATATAATGAAATACTAACTTCCTGCTGAATCTGCTGCTTAAGCTCCAATTCTTTCGTCTCCGGCTCTTCCTGAACTGCGTGCCCGTTGGAGAGACCTCGAGGTTTACCCTTTTGAGCAGCGGCTGCTCCCGTCGGAGGGTATGAGGTAACGTAAATGGGACTGTTTTCGATGAACCCGTTGAGGTCGCTCTCCGTCCGCGGATTTTCCTGGTTCAGCTGCAACAGAACGGAAATACAAAAATAGTACAAGATAAAAGCAAATACGGAATATATTTCAGTGACAACATAATAACGGGAAAATATAGGTTTTCAATCATGCAAACAGTTGATGTTGATATTCGCTGCTTTGTTGATTTTAGATGTATAGCAAACTTCGAAGCTAATAAACCAAATAGGAAATAATGTTTAAGACATGTTTAATTGTCGAACAGAGAACGCAAATAACACAATAATAGCTACACATATGATGACTATCGTCAATATATTGTATTTATTGAGAATACTGAGGGGGGGAAATTCATTATTGGATAACTATTATACTAATAAGCCTCAATCGGGAAATAGTAAAGAAGGCGTTTACCTCCCCCACTTGACCCCTTACCACGGTACACCGGGGGAGCCTGGTAGTTCCCCCAGTAGCAGCAGACAAGAGTATTAAGGGTGGTCAAAAGATAAAAAAAAAATCACAAAGGTTTACAACGCTGCCTGGACTACCAACTTCGGGTACTTACCATATCACCCTCCCTCCCCTCCTCCCCAAAAAATGGTACTTTTGAAAAGAACAGGGAGGAAGGGTGATGATGAGCATTGAGAAATAGAAGAGGTAAGTCGTGTTTTATCCACATGAAGAGGGTAGTCGTATTCGAGACACAGAAGAGGAAGAGAGCCGAGGAGTTGCGTCTGGGATCTGAAATCCGAGTCGTGGATGCTGGGGGACGCCGTGAGAAATTCCAACTTCGCTAGCCGACTAAAGTGTCCGAAGGTAACTTTTTGTAATATTGTAGGGCAAAGCAGAGGGCGGCGTGGCCTAGTGGATAGAGCACTAGTCTACTGTTCTCCAGGTCCAGGGTTCAAAGTCAGGCAGTGGCAGAATATTATTCATTCTGTTAATTTACCCGGGGGGCGACCCTAGGGTGTGATCTAAATGACCACGTAAAGTAACCGAAATGAAAAAAAAAAAAAAAAAAAAAAAAAAAAACTATGCTCCAGGATTTTATTTTAGTGCAGTGGGGTACCATTTTAGTGCTTGGGCACACCCAGCCACTATAAAGTAGGTATCCGAAAAATCGAGAAAACCTGAGCGTGATCAAGGCCTAATCTCCTCATTGCAATGTCTTCGGCCAAGAAGCAGTACGAATCTCTGTATGTACTGAGCCCCTTTCATGGATTGTGTTTGAGTGGTGGTGCAGGTTTTTTTTTTTTTTTTATCAGGTAAGGCAAAGCTTGTAATAATGAGTCCCTCAGTATTCTCATTCATAGTTCTAGGCATTATATAAATAGAGTATAGTTTAAAATCTGTGTATTAGTTGTGTTTAATAATAATTGAAAGCTGTTTAATTCAATCTTTCCCTGCATGCTACCTATTAATATTGGTAAACACGACACCTTTGGAAAAGAACTAAAATGGTTCCAAAAAGTATAGTCCTTAAATATAATAAATAATCTAGTTTTGAAGCAACCACCGCCTTTGAAAAGCAGCTAGTCAAAAACATAGCAAAATATACCCGACTAGTATGATTACTATTCAGATGTAAATGTAATGCTGTGCACACTTAAGATAATATCTCGAGAGCAAGTTTAGAGATTAGCCGCTAGATAGTTATTCGAGACTCGACAGTCATTGCGATCACGTGACCAGGACTATATACCATGTCGACTGGAGTGCCAAAACGCAGTCATCTGGGTAACTTGATCGCAAGTTTAAGTTACTTAATTTATATTGTTGTAAAATGATTTTTTCTTTTAAAATCCTTTATCTTAAACAATTCACAACGTGTGTATTTCATACATAATGGAACAAAAGTGATATTTCATTCAAAGATACCAATTTGAACAAAAATTGGTACTACAAGTTTTCTGCCAAAGTTCTCTAAATTTTTTTTTTTTTACAGTATTAACAAATGTTTTGCATGTTTCATTATGGCGAAAACGCACAAGATCTGCGCGTGTAAAAACTTGGATTTTTATAGAGGGGATCAAAACACCCACAATTGTACTTAATCAAATTTACCCCACCCTTTTTAAATCAACACCCTTTTTTGAGATGATTCTACTGGACTCTAAATGAGCACCCACAGTACTTGAGGTTTATCAGGAAGCTATCGGTAGCAACTGCATTTAAAAACTTTTTCCACATGAATATCCCAAAGCCTAATATAGTTACACTATAATGAATATTTTATTAATTGATATTCATAAGTATGACTTATAATCAAAATTTACTAATACCTAATTATCATGGAGTATGGGAACCGCAATTACTGCTATCATTCCTCACGAAAAGAACTAGTGAAGGACGAGCCGTAAATAATAATAATAATATAGAATGATGAGGATACTTTCACTAACAATAAGATACTATCAGAAAGGATAACAAAAATTCACTCTTCCCTAAAGGGATATAATGGAAGCCCTAGCGGGCAAAGATCCAACTTGTCTTAGGTCCAACAGACTCCAGTGTCCACTCTCCAAGCATTCCGGCCCTTTGTCTCTTTCACCACTCTTATAATCGCCTAAGCCCTCCTCAACAGCATATTCTAAAAGTAGGTTTAAACATATTTACTGGAACCGAACAAGAAAAGTATATATTATAGGATAAAAATAAAACACGACTTTCACTTATATCCTTAATTAAAATAAATTTAAGAACTTTTAAGTAAACTTGGAGATGGAAAAAGATTAAATAATTACGTTAAGTTTTGATAGAGATGTATGTTTCATTAAATTATCTATCATATTATCTCGAACAATCACTTAGTTTTGTCTGTTTTTCATAATACTCCAGTACCTTATGCATCTTTGTATATACTAATTTTTTTTTTTTTTTTTTTTTTTTTTTTTATATTCAGTAATCTATATCTATACGAATATTATGAAGCTGAAGAGTTTGTTTGTTTGTTTGAACGCGCTAATCTCAGAAACAACAGGTTCAAATTTAAATATTCTTTTTGTGATGGATAGTCCATTTATCGAGGAACGTATTGAACATCTCGTTAAGGTATAGAACATAAAGCTGCAACTAATAGGAGTGAAGAATCAGAGGAAAATCTGGAAAAAAAAATGGAAAAATTAACCTCGCATTCCAATGATTTACCTTTTAATTTTAAAATAATTCAATTTCTCGTTAATTTATCTTTTGCAGTAAAAATTAATACATCACATTGGGCAAACATTGGAACACGTAGGAATCGATTTACGTCAAGACTGCCTTTTACACAGCCAACTATATGTCGCATTGTCAAGATCGGGTTCCGGAAAAAGTCAGTATGTTCTACTACAAGAAAATAAAACTAAAAATATCATTTACGCAGAAGTACTTTAAATATATTCTTTTAAAAACTTCTTAATATCGATCATAATAACAGAAATTGAGGCAGATGAAGTCGCGGGCAACACCTAGTATGAAATATATAATAATGAAAAGTATTGCGATTGTGAACATCTTCGAATTCCGGTTTTCAACTACTTGGAAATACATGTTTTAGGGTTCCCTGAGTCCAAATAACCAAGTCCCGAAAAAAAAGTCTGTGTGTGTGTTTTTCCGAATGTGTCTAGAGAAAAACTGTAAGTCGTACGAAACTGAAATTTCATATTTGAGGAATCTAAAAAATCTGTAAAATTTAATAGGCTTTATTAGGATATAGGTTTCAGTCTGATTGAAATAGACTGGCAGGCTTAAATGCCGATATTATAAATGTTTTTCTCTAAAGTACCTTTATTTTTGTAGATTTCCAAAAAATAATTAACGGCTAAATATACAAGTTGAGCGAATTTGATAAACAAATGAAGGAGAAAAGAATAAACATATTTGTTATGCAATTTTTGTGCTTTTGAATACATTGAATAGTAATATAGACGTATAATATACCGTTGGATAGCTAAACAGTTTAGAAAAAATATTATCTAATACACGGAATTGTAAAAGTTTTTTTTTTTTTTTTAATATTTATTTATTGGAATTTATAACTGTATAACAAGTAAATTTGATTGAAATATAAAAAGGCATGAAACACATGTAGAGAAGCTTCCCAATGGAAGCAATCTAAAAATATTCTAAACTAGAAGGTACCGGGGCCATCTCCTTTTCAGACGCCTCTGAGGATTGTCAGGAATTGAAGAGGAAGAAAGGATTGAAACGAAAGGATTAGGATGGGAATGGAGTTTGTCATGGAAGGTTTGATACCTCGTACGGATCAAATCAGCAACATATGGGACATTAAGGTCTTTATGGATGAGTTTATTGGTGACAAAGTAATGAGCATTGAGGATTTTGGACTGCAGGGATTGGATACGAGAAGAATTCGATGGTTTAGTAGAGCCCCAGAGTTCAACTCCGTAAATCCATATCAATCTTATTATAGACATGTAGATGAGTCTTTTGTAGTTAAGTGGAAGATTAGAACGTTTGTCTAGTAAGTGTTGAAGTAATCGAAAACGTCATGCAGCTTCTTGTCGTTTCAGTCTTGTATGAGGGTTCAAAGTAAGGCGTTTGTCAAGGTGCAATAGTAAAAGTTAATGGAGATTGGTGAAAAGCCGATAAAACAAACTGATTGTTATAGATAAAAATATAATAAATTATTTTAAAATAAAGTTTCAATACAAACACGTGTTGTTTGTATCGAAACTTTATCTAATTAATTTTTTCATCCGTTTTCATCTCTAATTGTATTTAAACATTCTTAAATTAATTTTAACAACGGAGATAAATGAAAGTCGATGTGTTTCGCACACCAGATTTTTTATTTTAGCTTTCCAGCGGTATATTATACGTCTATATTATGTTTTGTTTTTTTTAAATTACATTAAAAAACATCTTTGCTCTTTTCTCCTTTTGTTGGGTATTAAATTCGTTCTACTTATTTAATTATACTTTTTTTTTTTTTTTTTTTTTATCAATTCTAATCAATTCAATAATATAATTACTTTTTTCGAATCTACAAAATTAAAGGTATTCAGATCCAAAAAACTTAGAATATCGTAATTTAAGCCAAGGCAGACTACTACAATCAGAATGAAACCTAGATCATATAAAAGCCCATTAAGTTTTACACCGATATAGTGAGTTTTTGAAAAAATCGAAAAAAGGTGATAAATGCATGGTATAAACTGGCTATTCTCGTATGCCGATTTAGTTAAAAAAGTTGCTCTAACTTCTGAGGCATATAAGCTCCTAATATACGAAACTTCAGTTAAATACAACTTATCATTTTCGAGTTAGGTTATAATTAGGACCTATTCACACTCACAGACCCTTCTCGGGGGAGATCATTTGGACCCAGGACCCTAAAACGTGTATTTTCGGTGAACAATTTTCACGATAACTCTTTCTCACTAAATATATTTCATACAAAGGTTAATGAAATTAGAAACATTAGCCTTAAAATATACATAGATACTTTAAGACGTATTATTAAAACAAGGATAATCGTCACAATGAATATTCTTCATTTGGACCCAGGACTCTAAAACGTGTATTTTCGGTGAACAATTTTCACGATCACTCTTTCTCACTAAATATATTTCATACATAGGTTAATGAAATTAAAAACATTGCCCTTAAAATATACATAGATACATTAAGACGTATTATTAAAACAAGGATAATCGTCACAATGAATATTCTTCATTGATAGCAAGTTAATTTAATAGCTATTAATCACCCACCTTTGACTTAATTCCTAATTAAATGAATTCTAAAAGTATACATAGTAACACCGGTTTGCATGAAATCATCTAAAAGTATAATTTATCCATTTTAGCAACTAATTAATTATTAATAAGAATATTTAATTAATAATTAGCTGATTAATAAGAAGAGTTATACGATAACTTTTTAAAAAATATTTTTCCTTATGTAAATGATAAAACTACATCCCTACTCTCATTTCTTGAAATTCCAACATGGAAAAAGATTTGTCCTTAGCGATTGGGAATGTTTTCGTATTTATGTTTTTCTACATTCCATTAATATATCATATTTTATTTGTTATATTTATTACACACAATGTGAGTTGGTTACTTGTATTAAATAATAAAAAATAAAGTTACTTTAAAACTAGAGGTCAACCAAACCATCAAATTTCTCCTGCATCCTATCCTTGCAATCCCAAATCCTCCAAAAGATCCTGAATGCTTCTTATTTTGTCACTAATAAAACTATGCATAACGATTGGAATATCCTATTAGTTGAAGTCTTTGCCAGAATTAGATATACCTTATTTAATTCCAAATTACCCGCCCATATAAACCCGCTTGTTCGTATCCTCCCATCTCCACCTATTCCCGATAATCCTCTGAGGCAGCTGAAACGATGGTGGCCTTGAGAACTGCTAATGAAATAAACATTGAAGTGCTACCGTTGGATAGCTTCTTCACGAGAATTTATCAAGCCAATTGTTATTTTCTTCACATTTACTAGTTGTATTTTTTTTTTATACAGTTGTAAACATCAATAAATATATTTTTAAAAAATAAAATAAAAACTTTAAAACTAGAACTGTCAAAATATTTTAATAGATATAAGACCGAACTAGTAACAGAAAAAGATAAGATTAAATTTCACAGTACACGAGTATAATAAAAATCTTTAGCGATATGTTTATGAAAATATTTATAATTCATGGTATGAAATGGCTGGATGAAAAATTTGCACCAATATTTTCCGCATATTATAGCTATAATATATGTTTAATTTAGGTTTTGTACGAATTTTTCGTTTTTTACTTTTACTTTCCTATATATGAAGTATATAGTAAAGGAAAGTATTGCGTGAAAATTTTCGAATTCCAGTTTTCAACGAAATTACTTGTTTTACACGTTACATAAGGGTCCCCAGAGTCAAATAACCAAGTCCCGAAAAAAGGTGTGTGTGTGTCCCTAAATATACACGCCCGAGATGTTACAGCAACGTTTTCACTAAAATAGGCTGATCAGAAGTGCTAATTTATACCAAGCATTGTGCACCTTTTTAAGATTTTCAGAAAAACGGCTCCAAAGATTTTTATTAAATTCGCCGTATCGATGTAAAATTAAATGGGATTTAATATCATGTAGGTTTCATTCTGATTGAAATAGTCTAACGGGGCTTAAATGTCGAAATTTAAAATGTTCTTTCACAAAGTACCTTTAATTTTGTATATTTTATAAAATTAGCCATATCATCTAACTAGCATTGATAAAAAAACAGCCAAATAAAGAAATTGAATGAACTTGATAGATAACTAAAGGAGTAAAACGCATGTTTCTATTTAAACTAGATTTAATTAATTCTTTATCAAACTATCTTCATGTCTTAAGTATTTAAAATTCTCAAATTGATTTTAACATCGGGGGTAAGTGAAAGTCGTATGTTGCGCGAACGAGATTTTTAAGCTAGATTTCGCACAAGAGGAGATTTGGTTGCTTATACCCAGGGACTTCAAACGAATATTTCCGTGGAATCTTAATTATTCAAAACTCGACCCTTGTTCTTACTATATCTTTCATTGCAGTTAAGTTAAATTTGAATAAAATTAAAGTATAAAATTAATTTTTATTTTATTTCTATTCTCCTTTTATATTTTAAACAACAATACATAGTGTCATACTTAAGACTGGAATCTTAGAGTAAAATAATTGAAAACATACAGAATTAAACTAATAAAATGAACAAATAAAATAACTCAAAATAAAAAAAAAATGCTATTACACAATGGTTTATTATTTCTATTTACCAATATTAAGGTATAACTGTTTGTATGGCTGTTGATAGGCAATTAAGTAATATGAAAAGCACTAATTCAAAGTATCATATCATAACACTACCACTGATTTCAAAACGCAATATATAAACTAGTTGTTAATTAAATTAAATGATTATTTTTTCATTTGGCCCAAAATTTAATTCTCTATCAAATGGCACTAAAAGCAAAAAATGTTGGTATTTATTTATCTATTAGGAGAAATGGATTTTTTTTATTCGTTGTTGTTGTTGTTGTTTTAATTTTAAGGGCAAAAAACTGCTGATGGTTATTATCGCCCTCACATCTTTCCAAAAAACAAAATGAAGGGAAAAACGATTTACCAAAATGATGGTATCAGGAAAAAGAAAAAAATTAAGAAAAGAAAAAAACGAACAAAATACTAAAACAAACGAACAATACAGTAACATTCACAAATAATAAAAATAAAATAAACGAAATTAACGATAATAATAAATAACAAACAAATAACTGATAATAACTAATAAAACACGAATATAATAAAAATAATCAATAATATATATTTAAAAAAAAAAAAAAAAAAAAAAATATATATATATATATATATATATATATATATATATAAAAAGTATAATAAAATAAATAAAAATAATTTAAGTATTAATAAATAAAATTGAATTTTAGTTTAAACTGAATGATGAAGAAGAAGAAAAAATAATATAAATGAAATTATATATACATTCATATATATATATATATATATATATATATATATATATATATATATATATATATAATACAAAAAGAATAAGATAATTTATGTTATATTTGCTGGAACAGACGAATATTCTTTATAAACTTGATGGCACTGCTGATAATTGCTTCATTATCGCTCAAAGCCTCAGAGACATGGCGCGGTACCCCACATCTTTCAATTTCTCTCCCGTACCGTGGACAGTCCTCAAAAATATGACTCACCGTGAGAGTCACTTTACAGTGATTACATTGAGGCGGATTTTTCCTTGTAATAAGATATTCATGTGTGAGGCGGCAGTGCCCTATCCTCAGGCGGGTGATGACTACCTCCTCTCGCCGGCATGTTCTGGAAGATGTAGCCCAGGAGCTGACAGTGGGTTTAATGTCTTTAAGTTTGTTATTTGCTAATATATCCCAGGTCGTCTGCCATTCATATAATATTTTTGCTTTTAATGGTTTAAATAACTCTGATGGTGGGACATAGGAGGGCGTTATTTCTTCTAACGAATGAGTCTCTGCTGCTGCTTTGTCAACTTGCTCGTTTCCGAATATTCCAGAATGACTGGGAACCCAAAAAAAAATTATTCTTCTAGAAGAGTCCTCTAGCTGCTTAATTCTATAGTGGACCTCCTGAACAATGGGATTTTCAGAAAAGAGATTTGAAATAGCTCTGAGAGCACTAAGTGAGTCTGAGCAAACAATTATTGATTCTCCTGGAGATGATAAGGCTAGAAGGATAGATCTTTGGATAGCCGTCAACTCAGCGGTGAAAACACTACAATTCCTATTCAGTTTGTACTTGTAGAATTTGTCACCGTCTAGCACTGCACACGCAGTAGACTCGTTAGTTTTTGAACCATCAGTATAGATGACTTTGTCGTACTGATGTTTGTGAAGTTCAGTTAGGAAAGTTTGAGAGATTTCTTGTGGAGAAACTGTTTTTACTTTGGATATTTTCAACATTTTACAGTTGACGCTAGGAGGTGACAGTGTCCATGGTGGTAGCTTTTTCTCCGGTTTTATAAATGGATGCTGCACCAATTCAGAGAACACCCATCTCATTCTGTACCAGAGGGGACGGGATGAGTTTTTCAATCGTCTATATTTGTCAGCGTTTTCCTGTAGAAATAAAGAACTGTAGACAGGGTTGTCAGGTTGTGTATAAATTTTAGTTATATATTTAGCGGCTAGCTTTTGGTGACGATAAGAAAGAGGTAGAACTCCTGCTTCCACGCAAAGACTATTTACTGGGCTAGTTCTAAATGCTCCGGTTGAAAGGCGTATACCGGCATGGTGAACTGCATCTAATTTTTTTATTTTATTACAAGTAGTAGAGGCATAGATGAAGCACCCGTGATCTATTTTACTAATTATTAATGTCTCATGTATACGGAGCATTGTTTTTCTGTCTGATCCCCATCTGGTGTTTCCCAATTTTTTCAGAATTTTTAATCTACTCACGGTCTTAGAGTGAAGTTGTTCTATATGGACAGACCAGGTTAGTTTACTATCGAGATATAGCCCTAAAAACCGAACATGATTTTTGTAGGCCAGGGAAATATTATTTAAATTGACTTGCGGTGGTATGCTCGGATTTCTATGACGACTAAAATGTACGCAACACGTTTTACTTGTGGAAAACGTAAACGCTGTTTCTTGGGACCATAAAGCTAGTTTATCCACAGTATTTTGGAGACTCACCTTGATGTTTTGGAGATCGTGTGATTTACTAAGAATAGCAAAATCATCAGCGAATAAGTAGCCGGTGACGTTAGGTGTTAAGCAGTCGGTGATTCTTCTTATTGCGATGGAGAACAAGGTAGTACTCAAAACAGAGCCTTGGGGTACACCATTACTAACATATTTTTTGACAGATGTGGTTCCGCCAATCATTACCCTGAAGGACCTTGTTCCGAGGTCCTTCGTTATTCGGATTCTACGCATCTTGAAACGTAGGCATTCATATTTTGAGGAGGGGTTATTTTTTTTGGTCGATAACAAAGGTTCATTATTGAAAATAATAAACCAAAAGCATTTATACAGGATAGCGTTACTATTTCCACCTCTTTTCTTAAATGTATGGCATTTATTTATTTATTAGGAGAAACGGATATTTTTTTTATTCGTTATTCGGATTCTACGCATCTTGAAACGTAAGCTCTCAAATTTTGAGGTTTTTTATTTTTATTATTTTTTTTTTTTTTTGGCCGAATACAAAGATCCATTATTGAAAACAGTAAACCAAAAAAAAAAAAAAAAATTATGTTAAAATGGGAACAGAGAATAATATATAATAAAAAGTATTATAACATTATAAAAAAAAGAAAAATTAAAAATATACAATCTTTTTTTAAAAAAAAAGAAATTACAATGCTTTTGAATGTATGTAAAATAATATATGATTTAATATAGTTGAAGAACAAACCTAAAAATAATAATTTCCGGCCGCTGAAGGAACTTAAATAGGAGAATAAGGACACTAGAATTGACCTGCTTGAAAAGGAATTGTCCACAAAAAATATTGACATCGATCAACCTCAAGAACGTGAAAGGATTTTAACGAGCTAGGACATGTCGCACATGTGAGGAACTGGACTAGACAAAGCGCTGCCAGATGTGGAGGACCACTGACCATAATAGAGGCAACACTGGTCACATGAGTGTGCTTCATGATAGTTGTATGTAAAGATAATATTAGTGTTCATATTATTTATACTCATTAATTAAAAGATTTATGATAATGAATAGGATCAAGAAGTGATAATTTACAACAAATGTGACCTCGAGATCTTAGACTTCAACAATAATAGACCTAAAGCTTCATTCGACCTACATTTGCATGGGTTGGTCTCAGAATGTTAGGAAAAACTTAACTCGATTACGCAGAACATTTCATTCAAAAATAGTTTACAAAAACTGTTTAAGAATAGAAAGCATAACATTTCAACTAGCTCCAAAGTATGACCCACTCTTCTCTTCAAACTTCAGCCACTCCTACTTATATACCCACTCTAGAGTTATTTAACCCTGAAAAACTACTCCTTTCAAAAGAAAGTATTATCTCCACAAACATATTACCACTGGACCCGCCACTAAAATATTATAATAACATTTTCTAGAAAATACTATTAATATTTACTTCATATTTTTTTTAAACTTAATATTTCTCCCTGACTCGGAAAAGCAATAGATCAGGTTATTTTTATCGGTTCTTCATGACTCTTCATTAACTTTTACGATTCCGTGTATTAGATAATATTTTTTCTATAATCTTTAACTTTCCAACGTTATATTATACATCAATATTACTATTATTGAGTTCAAAAACACAATAATCGCATTCAAAAATATGTTTGCACTTTTCTCCTTTAGTTGTTTATCAAATTCCCTTAGCTTGCGTATTTAGCCGTTGGTTATCAATGCTAACAACATGAAATGGTTAATTTTTCCGAAATCTACAAAATTAAAGTTACTTCAGAGGAAGAATATTTAAACTACCGATATTTAAGCCCTGCCAGGCTATTTCAATCAGAATGAAACCTACATCATAATAGAGCCAATTAAATTTAACATCGATATAGCGAGTTTAATCAAGATCGTTAGAGCCGTTTTTGATAAAATTGTAAAAACGTGCAAAATGCATAGTATAAAGTGGCTCTTCTTGTTAACTGATTATGATGAAAAAGTTGCTGTAACATTTTAGGCATAGGCGATATGAAATTTCAGTTTTATACAATTTATCGTTTTCGCGCTATACTTACCACATACACACATGACACGAACACACAGACCTTTTTGTAGAACTCGGTTATTTGGACCCAGGGGACCCTAAAACGTGTATTTCCGTTGGAATTTAAAAAAAATCGCGTCTTTTTTGTTTCGTTTTTTCTCACTCTCCGGTTTAATTATTATTCACAAATACAATATACACATATACTTCAATATATTTGACCTTTTATTACCCAAAGGTATTCTAAGGTACTAAAAAAAATCTTTGTAGAAAACCTATTACATCCTGCCCTACAGTGCCCTTTAATGATATTTCGCTTGTCCCGGTTGAACAGATCTGCTATTTAGGACTCCTTCTAGAAAAACGCCTTACATTGAATCCGCATACAAGACTGAAAAGACAATAACCTGCTCGACGTTTTCGGCTACTTCAAAACTTACTAAACTTACAGACGCTCTAACCTTCCACTTACCTACAAAAGACTCATTTACATGACAATCATAAGGCCTATCTGGACCTACGGAGTTGAGCTTTGGGGCTCTACTAAACCATCCAATTCTTCCCGTATCCAATCCTTACAATCCAAAATCCTTCGTAAAATCCTCAACGCTCCTTACTTTGTCAGGAATAAAATCATTCATAAAGACCTCCATGTTCTTTATGTAGCTGATTTGGCCCATACTAGGTATTATTCCTTCTATGACAAACTCCATTCCCACTTTAATCCACAAGTTTCAATCCTTGCTTCCTCTACAATTCCTAATAATCCACCGAGGCGTCTGAAAAGAAGATGGTGCTGCCGATGTGCAATTTCTCTTCATGTTCATTTTCATGTCCATATATTTTATCAGCATATTTACGTGATGTATTATAATACACAATTGTAAATTTCAATAAAATAAAAATAAAAAAATCACCATCGCAATATATTTCATATATAGGCAAGTGCAAGTTAAAGTGGTATGCGTTTTTATAGTTTCGTAGTTGAAGGTTATATTTTTGGTTTTATTGTTAATAGTTCATTGCAAGATGTTGTAGGTGATGGTGATAAATCTTCAAAAGGGCTTGCTAATAAACAAGGAAGTTTATTAATAATTATAACCCATGTAGAAGACATATAGAGGAGAGATGAGATGAGATGGAGTAGAGACAGGACATAGAGAGAGCATGGACAGTGACAGGAGCGAGGAGGGTGCAGTTTACAATGGCACTCCAGTGCAGGCGGCCACTCTCATCATATCCTAGCTCTAGTGCCCTCCCCTCCAGATTAGCCATTCACATCAGGCCATCATTTACTCTCCGCGTCTGGCTTCGGTCATCCAGGCTCTAACTGATGGCAAAAATATGCACGTTCAACATGTTGCACAAGGGTTGCACAACATAGGGTTTAACATAAAACGCAGTAAAAAAATAATCTTCTGACCGTATCATACAATAATTACTTTCTATTTGAAATTTCATCATTTTACACTATTTCGAAAATAACTAATTAAAATAAATATTAAATTTTTATGTCGGGGTCATCTGGTCTAGTGGCTAGTATAACATCCTACAATGACCTAAGTCGCGAGTTCAAACCTCACGGACGAATGTAGAATTGTTTTTAAAAAGGAGAAAAAAAATGCTTCGAAAAAAGGTCGTAAAATGGTAGGCCCCAAGCCTTGGCGATGTCAGCTACTCGATGAAGATCATTAAATTAAACCTGGATAAGCAAAATTTAAGACCCCCCTCTATAGTATCGTCCGAATAACCACAATGGCACAAAGTGACGTTAAATAAATAACCAAACAAACAAATTTTACTTTTACCTTCCTTCCCAATACCTTTTAGTTTCCATGGGGACAATCTGATGTGCGCAACTTACCTCCGTTGTTAAAATAAATTTAAGAATTTTTAAATACATTTAAAGATACAAATAAATTGTAAAAGAATTAATTAGATTGAATTTCAATAGAAACATGTGTTTTATTAATAATCTATTACATTTTTACATACAACAATCAGTTAGTTTTATCGGCTTTTCATCGTTCTCCATTAACCTTTGAAATTCCTAGTACTAGATAATATTTTTTCTAAAATCTTTACCCATCCAACGGTATAGACATATAGTAATATACATGTTTTTTACTATTCTTGAGTTAAAAACCACTATAATTGCATTAAAAAATATGTTTACACTTTTCTCATTTAATTGTAGATCAAATTTGCACAACTTGCTTATTTAGCCGTTATTTATCAACGCTAATAAGATGATGCGCCTAATGTATTTTTAAATCTACAAGATTAAAGGTACTTTAGAGGAAGAAAATTTAAAGCATCGGTTAAGCCGTGTCAGACTATTTCAATCAGAATAAAACCTACATGATATTAAAGCCCATTAGATTTTACATTCATATAGTGAGTTAAAACAAAATCGTTAGAGCCATTGATGATAAAATCATAAAAAGGTGCAAAATGTATGGTATAAAGTTGCGGTAACATCTCGGGCATATAGTCTTAAATATGTAATTTCAGCTTCGTAAGGCTTTTAGTTTTTACGCTAAAAACACACGGACACATGCACGCACACACACACACACACAGACTTTTTTGCAGGACATGGTCATTAGGGTTCAGGGGACGCTAAAACGTGTATTTCTGGTGAAAACTTGAATTCGAATATTTTCACTAACGTAATACTTTTCTCTAGAATATATTTCATATAGGTTAGTAAAAGCAAAAAAAATCATATGACCATACAATATTTACTTTGTATTGGAAATTTTTACATTTTACACTATTCTGAACATAACTTATTGAAATGAATATTAAATTTTTATGCCGGGGTCATCTGGTGTAGTGGCTAGTATAACAGTCTACAATGACCTAGATCGCGAGTTCAAACCTCACGACGACAGTAGAGTTGTTTTAAAAGGAGAAAAAAAAATGCGTCGGGAAAGGGTCGTAAACCGGTAGTCAACAAGCCTTTGCGATGTCAGCTACTCGATAAAGATCATTAAATTAAACCTGGCAAGCAAAATTTAAGCCCCCTCTGTAGTATTGTCCGAATAGCTACAATCCATAAAGTGACGTTAAATAAATAACCAAACAAATGTTTACTTTTCACTTACCTATATATAAATAAGAGAAAGTATTGCGATCGTAAATATTTTCGAATTCAGTTTGCGACGTAAATACACGTTTTAGGGTCTCCTGAGTCCAAATGACCCAGTCCCGAAAAAAAGGACCTGTGTGTGGTAAGTCTAACGCAAAAACGATAAGTCGTACGGTACTCGAAATTTCATATTTAATACAACTGTACGCCCAGATTTACAGCAACTTTTTTATCAAAATCGGCAAATCAGAAAGACCACTTTGTACTATGCATTTTGCACTTTTTTGCAATTTCCTCAAAAACGGCTTTTAAAGATTTTGATTAAACTCGTAAAATCATGTATTAAATAATAATTTAATTATGATTTAAATAGTCTGACAGGCCTTAAATGCAAATTTTTAAAATTTATTTATCTAAAGAACCTTTACTTATGTAGATTTAAAAAAAAAAAAAATAGGCAAATCATTTTTTAGAATTGATAAATAACGGCTAAATATGCAAGTTGAGCGGATTTGATAAAAAACTAAAAAGAAAAGTGCAAACATATTTTTTAACGTAATTTTTGTGTTTTTGAACCAAATAATATTATTATAGATTTATAATATACCCTTGGATTAGCTATAGATTTTAGAAAAAAATATTATTAATACACGGAATCGTAAAGGTTAATGGAGAGTGATGAAAAACTGATAAAACTAACAGATTAGTTGTAGATGAAAATATAATAGATTAATTAATAAAGCACGTGTTTCAATTGGAACTCAATGCAATTAATTCTTTAACAATCTATTTTTATCTCTAAATATATTTGAAAATTCTTAAATTGATTTTAACAACGGAGGTAAATGAAAGTCGTGTAATTGCGCGCACGAGATTTTTAATCTAGATTTACCACAAGATGAGATTTGGTTGCTTATACCCAGGAACTTTAAACGAATATTCCGAGGAATCTTAATTATACAAACGTTTCACGATCTCGATACTTGTTCTAACTATATCTTTCATTGTCAGTTAAGTTAAATTTGTATAAAATTAATTTTTATTTATTTCTATTCTCCTTTCATATTTCAAACAACAATATATTATGCATTATCTTACTAGGTCATACTTAGGCAGAAATTAATACATAGATATTTACCAATCAAAAGAACTTTAACGTCAGAGAATATCAAAATGGCTGTAAAGAATTTATATTAATCGTCATACCCAACTAATTGGAAAGAAGATATAATAATAATAATAAATCTTTATTTTTTCCGGGACCTTCAGAATAATATTACAGGAAATAAACGATGGTCATAAGACTGGAGTCTTAAGTAAAATAATTGAAAACAACAAAATTAAACTAATAAAATGAACAAATAAAATAACTAAAAAAAAAAGTTCTAATGAAAATGTACAAAAAAACAAAAAGTGTTTAAACAAAATAAAAAAATGCCCAATTATACAACATAACGTTACATATTTCCGAATACGAAATTGGTGTTATAATGTTTTTATCATTTGTTAGAATAATCCTATAAATGTAAAAGAAAAAAGTTGGCACTAGATTTTTCAAAGTTATTTCCCCAATATATTCCATAAGATCATCTACTATCATGAAAATAAAAAGAAATTTTCTATTAAACTTGTTCAATTCAAAGACATATTACATTTTTCTTTATGGCTTTATATTTATGTATACATTTATACATTTTCTCTACTTGCAACGAGAATAGTGTGGAAATCCCATTTATTTACAAATATTAATCTTGAAAAAGATTTGTTTTTAAAATTATTTTACTTTAGAATAATTTTTCACTATGGGTTCATCTCTCGTACGATGTTAAATTCTAAGTTAAATTTTGTTCGTTGGGTCTTCTTTTTGTATTGTGCACATTATAAGAGCTATTGGACGTAAAACAGTGAAGTTTTACATCATGAAATTAAATTGCCCCGAGCAAATGACCAAGAGTTTGAAATAAAAGGAAATGCGTTTACAAATTGTGAGGTCAAATGCCAATCTTATATGTTTTGAACCTGAGCTCTTATCTAAGTAACAGTCCACAATTATGTAGCTATATTTTCTTATTCTAAAAACTAGTAGGACAGGGGATCTAATTTTTAAATACCAATGAAGTTACATTACATAAGCCATGACTGCAGTGAGAAGAATTGCGAAGACACATCAGTAATCCCCAGCTACCTCATTTTGCCCAATCGGTGAGCTCTACGGGGACAGGACATTTCTCACACTGTCAGCGACGCTGTGAGGTTGGACCCGTATCGGTACCAATCTAAACTTAGCAGCTTTTGATTGTCCCAAAGCATTACATTTATCAACTTGCGGTTTCCTCGGCATTCTCTATCATTATTGGTAATTAAGTTAACCGTCAAGACCTGTGACCTTGCCTTTGAAGGCATTATTAAAAATTTTAAACGAGAAAGGAGGTAAAGATAGTTCCTTCTGCAGACAAAATTTGAACTAGTTCACTAATCTCGGATACTAGTAGGATTATGTTCGACTAAGGTGCAAAGCCGTTAGTGAATGGTTGAGTAATACGGAGTTTTCGCTTTTGTTTTTTACTTGAACCACGAAGAAACGCGTTTCTCAAGGATAGACTTAAAAGAAACATATTGCGTTATAAATGGTTCTTTTTTAATTGAGTAAAAATAAAGCCAGAAGGCGCCCCCTAGTCTACTCAGACCATTCAAAGCTAAGGCAACCCTATCGCTTAAGTAGTCCAAGTGAGGGGCCATGTTGAATCCTTTTCCAAAACGTATTCCTAAATAGGTGACCACTTCACTTGGACGTATTCTCGTACCCCCAATGCAAAGGTTTATCGGTGTGCCCTATCCGTTTTACCTCTTAGAAGGATGGTCTGAGTTTTTGCTGCGGCCATTTTCAATTTCTTCAAGCGACACCACCTTCCTACCAGGTTGGCGCACCTTTCAGCTTCTGATTTTATTCCAGCTCTGCTGTTAGATGCCACCACAACCGCCAGGTCATCAACGTATGCAGTGGCAGAGAACTGCTCCTCCTCAAGCACTCCCAGTAACTCGTCGAATATTAGCTTCCATAGAGCTGGGCCGAGGACAGATCCTTGAGGACATCCCCTCTCTATGGAAGCTTCAGTTTCATAGAAACATCCCCGAACCTTTACAAACCTGTCTTGAAGGTAGCTATTAACGAGGGCGTATAAGTTACTAGGAGCTTCGTACTTATGCAGCTGTTGAAGCACCAACGGCCACCAGACGCTATCAAAGGCGGATGATATGTCAAATAGCAGTAACATTACATATCGCTCCGTTTTTACTGCTGCGTCTGCACGAACTTGAAGAAGGGCATCTGCGGTTCCTTTTCCTTTGGTTGAACCGTATTGCCGCGGATGGCTTGCTCTAGCAAGAACTTGTCCTAAGCTGGTTAAAATCAGATTCTCCAGGACCTTGCTCAGTAACGGGAGAAGGCATATGGGTCTATAGGACTTAGGGACCTGCTTATCCCTACCCCCTCCCTTGTAGAGGAGTCTCAGATCGGCGATCTTCCATTTTCTCGGAAAATATCCCCTATCAAGGCAGTCATTGAAAAGATTCAGTAGCTTACCTTCTATGTACGGGAAACTGTTTTTCAAGATCGCCGCGTCTATAGCATCAAGTCCTGGAGCACGACCAGCTTTCTGCTTATCCACGGCAATACGGAGATCATATATGTCCCATGGAGGGTATAAGTCCGTGCCTGGTGGGCATACCGTAGTGCGTCTCACGAAGTTATCCTCTTCATTATCTTCAGAACTTTCATCTCTGGGGTAAGTAGCCTCTATAAAGATTTTTTGCCGCATCTTCAAGAGTTACGGCCTGATTATCTCCATGTTTTAGGGCTGCCACAGCTTGCGGAGGGGTCAATTTGCCCATGGCCACTTTATATGGGATGCCCCAAGGATGCCTCGCGGACTCATTTAAGATGAACTCATCCCAAGAACGTCGCTTACGTGAACGCACCTCGTTTCGGTATACTTTGGCTTTATACTTATACTCGTTACGAAGTGAGATGCGCCTCTCGTCACACCTACACTTCTGATACGATCGCCGAGCCTTGTTGAGTTCTCTCTTCATGGTGGTTAAGGCCGGCGTCCACCATGGGACAGGTCGAGCTCTCACCTTCCGATGCTGGAGGGAAATCTCTGCGGTGTCGCGAATAAGATTAGTAATTCTGGACACTCTGAAATCCAGGTCTTCTTCGGTCTCAAATATCCTTCTTCCCAATCTTCATCAACAATTTTTCCCTCCAGCGTCGATCGGAAAGCATCCCAGTTGCTTATACGCGTTACATAACCGCTTTCAACACCGTGGGAACGCTCTTCATCCTGAACTATGTCAAATACGAGAGCTTTGTGGTCTGAACTCGTTTCAGATCTGAGGGTCCAATCGAAAATGTGTCCTACGAGCGTCGGAGATGACAGAGTCACGTCAATCCAACTCTCACCCATCCCGCCGGAAAACGTGGGGATGGAAGTGGCTTCGTTCACCACGACGAGCTGGCTTCTTGCGATAAACTCTCCGAGTTTAGCACCCCTTCTATCTGTACGATTGGATCCCCAGACCGTGTTCCAGGAGTTGGTATCTGAGCATATTGTCACATTCCTCGTGCACGTTGTGATCGCTTCTAAGGCAGATATGTCATCTTCAATGTTGCCTGGGTTAGCCAGATATGCTGAAACCAGCGTAAATGAGATGTTACCATACCTGATGTAGCATGCAACACAATCTGCCTTAGAGTATTGCCTCAGATCCATTACGTCGAGATTTGGATTGTTAATCACAATCGCAGACCTAGGCCTCCTCTCTCCACTGCTTAGGGCTATAACTCTCGACGTAAGGCCAAATCCTGTGACCACGTTCCCACGGCAGGTTGGTTCCTGTACCGCCATAATGTCGTAGCGTTGTGAAAGAGCACGAAGCTCATCCGCTACAACTCTCCGGCGGCCCATGTTCAGTTGGAGAACCTTAATCTTATTCATAATAAGTCCTGTTTACCATTTCTTTGCACCACTTCAAATGCACAGGGCACTCTCGACTACCTGATTTGTGCTTCGCTTGGCTACGAGGGACTTTCTCCCGCAAACAGTTGATACAAATCGGGTCTAATTTGGCATTTTTCTTTGGACACGCTTTCATTAAATGGCCACTCTCTGCGCACCAGATACAAACTTCAGTATCTACTGTGCATGTTGCCTTGGTATGCTCATAACCCTGGCACTTGGTACAACGAGCGGCATCTAGGTAGTCTTTAAACGACAAGGACCACCATTCTTCATTCAAGGTTCCCAACTCCAATAATTGGAACCGAACCATTGGGTGCCCCTCAAACACCCAATTTTTTGTTAATCCATTTTTAGCCACTGAGGAGAATAGTGGCCGGAGATCGTCGGTAACTAATGGAGTGGGAACCGACTTCTCGGGTATTCTTTCCCACAGAAACCTCGAAAGATCGGCTGAATTCCATGTCAGAGGCACACCCCTCACCTCCATCTTTGGTTTTCTCCTCAAGGCCAGCCTGCCATGTAGACCGCTATCTCGGAGCCCTTTCCAGCCAATTACTTTTGTTACATGTGAGCTGTCCTCAAGGCGAACCAAAACTGAACCTGCTTTAGTTTTTCTCACAATAGAGGCATTCACACCTATTTCTTTTAGTGAAGGAAGCCCTTGGATGATATCCGTTGGACTTTTTCCTGACCCACTAATTGTAAGGTATGTTGGTTGTGGAGAACTTTTTGGCTTTAATGGCAGGTTCTTAACTATATCTGCTAAAGTTTTGGGTTTTTGTGCAGTTACAGGTTTATCAGGTTCAGGAGTATCATGTTTGTTTTCTTCCATACCGTCTTGATTCAGTATACTTCTTTCTTGTTTAGATTTAGCTTTCTTCCGGTTTCGTTTGTTCTTTACAATAGTAAATTTCTCTGTTTCCGCCGGTTGATTAGATTCTTTGGAGGTTCCAGCCTTGATCAGTTGAGAATATTGTGTTGATATTCCCACACTTGGTATTTCTTGACTTCCTGAAGGAAATGATCTTTGCATTATTTTTTCAGTAAGTATATTAATAATGCTAGTTGACTCTAGTGTTTCTTTTACTACCTCTTTGACAAGAGCTGCCACTGAAAGCCCTTTGCATTCATCATTGTCTTTGTTTCTAGAGCTCATAGCCTCTAAAATGCTAATGAGTCGTTCCACAGTTTCGTTTATGTGTCCCCTAGTCTTGTTGGTAATTTTTTTATCTAACCCTAATAAGAAAGTCTTAAGATTACTTTGGATAGATCTTGCCTCTTGTAGCAATGTGTCCTTAAAGTTATCTTCTTCAAGTTCTTCCTCATTATCTGACGTTTTGCACCTAGGTCTTTTAGCTGACGGTGGTTTCTCTGGTTTGGTTGTTACATTATTAACTTCAGTAGCACCCTCTTCTTCCATTGTAACACCGTGGTTAGTTACCATAGCGTTTCCACAGCCTATATCTGATAATAAGTGTGAGTAACCTGTATAACCTAACCAGGTTATCAATTTTTTTTTTAAATAGAACTTTGTATTTTAATAACACTGGAATAAACTTTAAATACAGTCTTACTGTCAGTGAATAGCTGCTGCCTTTAAATGTCTATAAATAAAGTAGGCAAAGCCAGTAGGCTCAACCTAACCTGACACGTTCCACTTAAATATAGAAATAAATTTGATAAAAACAGAAACTAATGGAAAAATAACAATAAAAACATAGTAAAAGGTAATAACACGAACACAACAAAATAAAACAGAACTATAACTCAATATAACGCCTTACTTCAAACACTTTAACAGGAACTCACTTATCAGTATCAAAGCTGTTCCATATATTTGGTCTAAAATTTAATTCTCTATCAAATGGCACTAAAAGCAAAAAATGTGTTGCGCGCACCAGATTTTTTACGTTACGTTTATCTACTCCCCAATACCCTTCAGTTTCCATAGAGAATCATCTACTATCATGAAATAAAAATAGAAATTATCAATTAATAACAACTTAAGTTCATTCCAAAGACATATTGCATTATTTGCTTATGTCAATATTTTATACAGTAGTCGACATTTATACATTTTCTGCTACTGCTAACGATGAAATATGTTGGAAGTCTTTCCTATTTTATATTTACAATAATATTTTTATTTATTACTAATAATAACAAGATAAATAAATAAAATTAAAGTTACTTTAGAATAAATTTTCATATGTTCATATCTAGTGGTGATGTTTTAAAAATTCTTAAGTTAAATTTTGTTCGTTGGGGTCTTCTTTTTATGTATTGTGCTACATTATAAGAAGCTATTGCTTTAATGTTAAAACAGTACATTTTTTAACATAAATAAGACCACATTTAAATTGCACTCGGGCGAAGAGGGGATGACTCAAGAGTATTAAAATAAAAGGAAATGTGTTTTAACAAATTGTATTTCAAATGTTAAATCGTAATTGTGTCTTTGAAATGAAGCTCTCAGTCTAAGATAGAAGTCACTATTATTACTTTTTTTTTTTTAATTATAAAAATATAAGATCATAGAGAGAGTATAGATTAGAATGAATGAACAATGAAGTTCATACTAAGCCATGGACTGACTGGAGAAGAATAAACTAGCGAAAGAATCCTAAACAATGGCAAGGAAGAAGTAATGTCTCCCAGCTTCGGACCTTCTTTTTTGCCCACTCAAGGTTGCAGCATCTTACAGGGGACAGTTGACATTTCTCACACCCTCGTCAGCGACAGCTGTGGAGGTGGACTGTTATTGGATATCCAATACTAAACTTAGCAGCTTTTTATTTGTCCCAAAAAGTGTACATAAATAAACTTTATCAACTTCATTGCAAGGTTTTTAACCATCGAGCATCTCTCTTATCATTGATTGATTGTAAATTACAAGTTAACTAGCGTCAAGACTTTAGTGACCTTGCACTTGGTTATTTAAGGATTATTATTAAAAATTTTAAAACTGGAAATGCAAAGAGTAAAGAAAGTTCTTTCTTCAGTAAACAATTTTACTTGAGTTCACTAAAATCTCGAGAAATGGAACTATTTTAGAAGAATTATAGTTAACCAAAAAAAAAAGGACTAAAGAGATGCGAAGCTCGTAGTAATTGGTATGAAGGTAGATACGGATAGTATGTAATAATCGACATTTGTTTTTTAACATGTGATACCACAAGTAATATCCGTTTTCCAAAAGTTTTGATAGAAACTTAAAAGTAAATACGAAATATTGTAGTATTAACCTAATATTTTTTTTTTAAATTTAAATAATAATAAATTAAAATTCTGCTTAGTTATTTCACATTCCCAAATAATTATATTAAAGTATCACAGTTTATATAGCTGTTTACGAGCAATTAACTAATATCTAAAGTTATAAATAATTTATAATTATTAATTAATTAATTATTAATCAAAGGAAATGGCCAATCGCCACTGCTAATTTCAAAACGCTATATCTACTATTTCTTAACCGATTTCAATGATTCCTTTTTTGTTTTGTAGGGAAGATATTTCTAGTAAATTAAAAAAAAATGTACCTCTACATGAAGGAACTTGGTGCTCAGTACATATAGAGAATCGTATTGTTTCTAGGCCAACGACTTTCTCCTGAATTCGAGTATCCACTTTAAAGAGGCTGGGTCTGCCCCAAGAGGGTCTCCATCCATGAACTAACAGTATAAATATAATTCTGTCAAAGCCGGGGATTCGAACAAAGGACCCGGAGAACAGTAGACCCTAGCCCACTATCCACTAGGCCACACCGTTCCTAAATAAATTCATAAACAGACGGATCTTTTTATCCGTTATTCCGGATTCACGCATCTTGAAATGTAAGACCTCAATTTTTTTTTATGGGTGGAGTTTTTTTTTTTTTTTTTTTTTTTTTGTCGTTCTCAAAGGTTTATCATTGAGAATAATAAACCAAAAGTTATATATTTTGAAAACCTAATCGATATTTTAATTCCTAACGGTCGATTATTGTTGTTTCTTTTCCTTTATTATTGCTTTAATGAGATCAAACTTAATCTATAAACCCTTTCCCATTAAAAATAGGAACTTGAATTCCCATAAAGATGAATCAGTTTATGGTTTCAGGTTATAACCTCATCATGTGTTTACCATGTTATGGTCGCCAATTTACTACCTAAACACCAATGAGTGGACATCCTTCTTGATTGGTATTGATAGTATGGGGTTCAACGTTCTTTCCAGGTTGAACCATATACTAAAAGTAGAAGGTGGAATAATCAGGAGTCTTTCCAAGACTCCTGATTACTTAATTGTATTTATTAATTTTAATTAATTACTTGATTTACTTTTTTTCCCATTTCTATAATTATTTGTATGTTTTGGTTAAAAAAACACTAATATATTTTTCTTCTATCTTAAGAAATAACTAAATTATTGAATTAAATCACTTTTGATCGTCCGCCATTTTTTAAATAATCACCTGATAAGGCTTAGGTTTTAGGACCATCATTCCATGCCGTTGTATTTTTGTGGCGAATTTAAAAAAAAAATGGTTCAGTAGTTTCGGACAAATGTCGCGGATGGCGGACAAACGGATTTTTATTATTCGTTATTCACTTTCTACGTATCACCCTCGAATATTGAGAGGGGGGAAACTATTATTATTTTTTTTTGTTTAATTAAAAAGGTATATTATTGAATTGTATTTATAAAAATATTGCAAATTATTACCCAGTGGTTTATTATTTCCAAAAAACTATATTAGGGTATAACAGTTTATATAGCTGTTTACAGGCAATTAACTAATATGAAAAGCGAATAAATTAATCGATAGAAAATGACTTATCATCACTGCTAATATGAAAACCCTATATCTCAGATATTTTTATATACATTCTGCAACGCTATATTTCGATTTCAATGATTTATTCCTAATTTTTTTATTCCTTATTTGGGTTCAAATTATGAGGGAGAATAATTTCTTTTGGGTCGATCACAAAGGTTCATTATTAAAAAATAATAAACCAAAACAATCATGAATCTTATATATTTTAAATGAGAAAAAAATATTAAGCGTTGAAATTGTCATTTCTCATAAATAAATAAAGTCATTTAAATAAAATAAAAACGAAAAAAGGCTCCTGGTACGTTAAATGTAAATTATAAATTCCTTTTCAGTGAAACAGATGGCATTCCACTATTAAAGACAGAAAATAAGCATATAAATCCAATACGAAAGGTAATGACTTAAAATTATAAACTGGAATGACTACTCTTGATGCATCTTTTAATGGTTGGGCTGTAACCGCAAGACATCGGGGTCGTTACAGTTGGCATAGAAACAGCAAATGAAAATTATTTAATAATCATTAACTCGGTTAAACGATCAATAATTAATACAACAATTTTACGATAATTATGAATGATGGGATCGTTATTAAAATTACCTACTAACATATATTCGAAATGGCTGGAGTTTCTATAAGATGATATAGAGAGGTATAACCTACTACTTGTTAAAAAGTGCAGCCATGTAGTTCTTCCATACTGAAATGGGTGGAAAGCAATTAATAAGCTGTAACATAATTAGAACTTCATAACAGTTAATAAGCTTTGTTAATAATTAAAGTTAATAATTTTAATTTTGTAAGTATAAAAAAATAAAAAACTGGTGCGTACAACACACCATGAGTTTCGTTAAATACTCTATTATATTATTACCTGCAACACTCAGTTTTTTATCTCCTATTCAACATTGTTCGTTACCACTTACAACTTTTTCATGAGATAATTTTTTTTTTTTAATCATTAGCTTTCCATGTTCAAAATACCAAAAATTGCATTAAAAAGTATTGTTACCACTTTCTCTTTTAGTTTGATATCGAATAGGTTCGAATTATATAATTACCCGTTTTTTATCAATGCTAACAAGATAACAAGATATGGCTAATTTTTAATTTACAAAATTAAAGAATTTTATTTCCAAATATCGGCATTTAAAACATGTCAAACTATTTCAATCAGAATGAAACGTACATTATATTAAATTACCTTAAATTTGAATCAACATCGTTAGAGCCGTTTTTGAGAAAATGTGCAAAATACTTGGAATAAAGGGGTTCTCCTGGTTTTCCGATTTTGATGAAAAAGTTTCTGTAACATCTCGGGCGTTACCTTTAAGTTACCTTAAATATGAAATTTCAGTTTCGTACGACTTTACGTTTTCATAATAGACTTACCACACACACAAGTGGACACACATAGATACACCGACCATCCCGCATATTTTCGATTTCCGTTAAAAACTGGGATTCAAACATTTTCACGATCGCAATATTTTCCCTTACTATATATTTTATAAATCGATGAGTTAAATTAAATATAATAGCACTGTTTCGTAGGCATAATAGTTGCGATTTCTACTAACAATCCCACAGTGAGAATTCCCCAGTTACTTCAGTTAGATGAAATACACTGTAAATAATTACACTGTAGTTTATTATTTCCAAATAATAATTTCAGGGTATAGCACTTTATACAACTGTTCAGGCAATTATTTCGTATGTACAGCGATAAATCACTCTAAGAAACAAAACTATCAATTTATATTCAAGAAAAGTGACCCACTCATCACCTCCTAACTTCAAAACGCTATATCTCAGATATTTCTGAACCAATTTCAATGAATACTTTTCTGTTTTATTGACCGTACGGCGGACTGACCGCTGCGGTTGCTGCACTACGAAGCCGAAGTTAAGGCCTTGTTACAAGGGAGAGAAGAAGTACCAACCTCACTAAAATACGTGAAAGTGAGTGCTTGTGAAATTTAAAGATCTTGTAATATTATTTTTTTAATATAACAGAATTAAATGATAAAGTTATGTCAAAACAAACCATTATAATATGCACATTATGAAAACATGTTTTTTAATGCAGAGTCTACATTTCGAGAAAGTAAACATTATTTATAATAATGGTTAAAAACAATAAACGATAAAGTTTTATAGAAAATACGATTTTTGTATATTTATTATCATAGGTTGAAAGTGTGTGGAAGTGTATGATACTTCACTACCGCCAACATCACATCAAATCATCACACATTTTCATATTTTACTTTCCCCTACTCTCGCCGTGTATCGCGGCCCTAACTTCGGGCTAATTTTTTATGCTTCTTATTGCTAAAAGTGTTTCTCCGCCCCTAAATGAAAGCTGGACCGTTACACACTCGCCAACGCTGACAAGAGTGATGTATACGGGCGTATGATCCGGAAAGGACAAGTACAATATTGACAAACTCGAGGTGGAGCAGGTTTCCCAATAGAGTTAGTATCATTATATTAAGTTAATTAATCTGCTCCGGCCAGTAGCCGCCTGTCCACTCCAGCTGTCCATCTCTTTCCATAGTGTCCTCTACAGGCAGGGGCAACCTATTGTTATTAATCGCTATTACATAATCTTATTTATGAGTTATTAAATCAAATACTAAAATATATGGTAAAGGTTTGCGTGGTAATAACCGTAATACGAATTAAACACGCTTTCGGAAACTCTGTCTTAAATATGATCTATGTTTTTTTAAAGAAGTATCATAATATACTCGCAATGGCCTACGTCACTATTCTTGACCTCTAACCCAAAAATATACATTTATGATATTATATATTTACTAAAATAGTAGAAATGTTTTTGAGAATGAGTTAGCTGCTATATATAAAGGTTGAGTTTCACACAGAAGTCCCGAAGGTTTCTTCTATGCCACATGTTGCTAGTAGACCAACTAATGGTTTGAGGCCTAACTTCTCTGAGCCATAATAGGGAGTTGAACTGATAAAGTGTAACTATTTTATTAAACCTAAAAAATAATAAAGATTTTATATATTAGGTTTTATAATTTTAAAGTGTTCTTAAACTTATCTCACGGCTTCTATCTAAAAACTTAAAGGTTAGAATAAAAACTATTATTCTTCCAACGGTTCTTTATGGATGTGAAACGTGGCCGCTTACTTTGAAGGATGAACAACGGCTTGAGGTTTTCGAAAATAAGGTACTGCGTAAAATATTTGTTCTGAAGAGAGATGAGGGCACTGGGGAGTTTAGAAGGTTGCACAACGCGGAATTGCGGAAGTTGGTATTTGCTGATCCGACTGGTAGGCGTCCGAAACGTAGACCGAAGCGTCGATGGGAGGATTGCGTTAAGGCTGATCTTGGAGGCTTGGGCTTGAACGGAGAACATTGGACGAGTCTGTGTAGACAAAATATGGTGGTATCGGCATCGAACCTTCGGGTTCGGTAAGCCTATTATTATTATTAAAATGTTCTTAATTCTGGATATGCTTGTATACATAAATCATAGCTCAAAAATTCGGCATCCGGTAATGGCTGAAATACATAATAGGTATACACCGTGAAGTCTTGATGATTAACAAAGAAGTCGCGTTAATATGGGTCCCCGCACATAGTGTTATATATGGCAATGAAAAAACTGCTGTTGCGGTAAACTCAGCTCGTTTTTTAACAACGCCTCAAGCTACAATGATCAATAACATCCCTCTACAAGACTGGAGAAGGCAGTTTTTTACTATACAAAAAGAAAAGTGGCAAATCGGTTGTAATATGAATTTATCAAAATTAAATTAAATCAAAAAAGCTTGTGCCCGTTGGAAGACCTCCTACAGGAAGTCAAGGAGAGAAGAAGTGATCCTCTGCAGGCTACAAATAGGACATTGCGAATTTTCTCACGGATACCTTTTGCGAGGTCCGGAAGTCCCAACTTGTACCAGGTGTAACACAATAAAGATATGTATTATTAGACTATCCAATTTTCAGTAAATTGAGATTAGAACTAAAAATGGATAACACACTAAAAGACATTCTTAAAGATGAAAACAAAGTCACTTTTCTCTCCAAATAATTGAAAGAAAGTGTTTACTACTAGTAAATGTAAAATATAAGTCTATACGCCAATGACCCACAGGGGTAGAGGCGTCATAAATAAATAAATAATCTAAGGTTCCTTTTGCTAGAGTTTCTTCCATAAATTTTCAATCTGACTGCTGATGTGCGGTGTATGCGGGTGTATCTAGGGATCTTGAAGCAAAACTAAAAAGATCGCTTATCTTCTTGATACGTTTCATTTTAGGAATTTTCAGGACACATCTCTCTAACCCGATTCTATGTGGAGTTAAAGTAGCGTTACTCTTCCTACCGTTGCAAGTACTACCTTTCATCCTTCCTATTCCAAATTCTCCAATACCGTTCATCCTACATCTCGGATATATTTTCATTTAAATTATTTCAATAGCATTGACAATTTAATTTCATTAGCTTTGTATATAATATTTTTTGTTCTTTGATGCTTTTCCAGTTTGTTACCTAAATTATTATTAGATGCTACCTGTTAATTTATTACTATTATCATTTTTCTTTATTTCTGTTGTTTTTTGTTTGTGTTTTTCATCTAAGATACTGATGTAATAATTTAATCATCGTGTAATATTATTCTAAGAGGACTTGCACCAGAATAAATAAAGAATTTATTTTTATTGTTATTATTAAATCACTGTCCTGAGCCAAATGTTTCTTTTTCCCTCCCCAAACTTCCTCAGTCAAAAGCATCCAGTAGCCCTTCGTCCCAAGTCTTTCTGCGTCATCCTTTGAATCTCCATGCCATACGGTTTTCCGACGTACTAAGAACGAGACCATAGCACTGTTCCTCTGGAATTTCTAGATTGAACTTGAATCTAGAGTTCCACTCCCGGTCACTACTGGTTATATATTTGATCTTCCTGAGACGGCTCTTGAGACTTGAATAACAGAACATTAGAGTTTTTTAATAAATTTTGAATTCCAAGCATTTTTAAACGTTAATTACTAAATAACTGTTTCAAAAATGACACTGAATCCATAATTTATTTCACTTAATAAAAACATAATATCACAAAGCTAGTCATTTCTCTTTCGATTTTATGACAATCATGACTCAGGGGTACTCCGTACCTCCACTATGTTGTGGATTGCCTGTATCAATAAAATAAATATCACAAAGCTAAAACATCTTTAGTTCAATGGCTCATAATCGCACTTTTTCATAAAGAACATTTATAGAAAACGGTTGTTCTAAGGATTCATGTTGAATCCCAGGCTTTGCCCCAAATCCAAAATCGACGGCATGTTTGATAATTTTTTATGAATTAGGGAGTAGAGCTTTGGAGATCTACTAAACCATCAAATTCTTCAAATTATTCAATCCCTACAATCCAAAACCCTTCGGAAAATCCTTAATGCTCCTTACTTCGTAACGAATAAACTGATCCATGAAGGCCTTAATGTTCCGTATGTTGCTGATTTGGCCGAACCAGATATCATTCATTTCACGACAAACTCCATTCCCACTCTAATTCTCTCTCCCACTATAATTCCTGATAATCCTACAAAGCGTCTGAAAAGAAGATGGCCTCGAGACCTTCTAGTTAAGAATATTTTTAGAGTGCTGCCGAAAGGTAGCTTCTCTACATGTCTTGTTCAAGACAAATTTCTTTTAGCCTACTTAAAAGATGTGTTGTACAATATAGTGGTAAACATCAATAAATAATTTTAAAAAATATATACATATATATATATATATATATATATATATATATATATATATATATATATATATATTTCAAAGGGATAAATAATTAATTAGATAAATAGAAAATATAGCATTTATTATTCGGTATTATAGGTCGATGAGGGTCTTAGATCTGTTTAATGTTTATCACATTCTTGCATACTTGCATATATTTATGCCATTATTTTTTACTCTCCTATTCTAATTATTTTTGTGTCTATTTTTGTGTAACATTTCTTGACAACTTTTAAATGATCGAGTAATTTTTAATTAAGTCAAGTAAATTAGTTTGAGATTATTATGATGGATTATTCCCATTCACTAGGCCGCTGCTTTTCTCTTCTTCTCAAATAGGAATCGGGAAATCTTCCGATGTTTTTCTATGCCCACTCGATTAATTAATAAAAGTGATGAATAAACACAAACAACAGGACATAGTTAATGAATGACAAGTGTTAATGAAATGAATTAATTATGCCAAGACAGAGCTGGACAAATTGGATAGTGAAGGTAGTTGTGCTGTTATGACAGGGGGAGCACAAGTTCACCACCTGCTTCGTTTCCTGTTCACGGGCGGTTGGGGTTGAAGGGCGGTCCCTAGCAACAGCCTTTTAGGTCAATCCACTTCAGCGATAAACCATGGAGCTGTATTGTGTTAAGATATAATCGCCGTAGAAATTTCTTATTAATATCATTAAAATATATTCAAATAAATTACTTTAATTAATTAAATAATTTTATTTTTTAGAAACTTGTTAGAATTAAACCTAATTTACTAAACTTTTATAGGTCCTAATATATATATTTACTAGTGACTCGCCTTTGCTCCTCACGGGTGAAATTTAAATGTGATGTCATTCATGTTTAAAAAAACTCCAGTTTGACCAATTAAAAGTTTATTACTTTGGGATTATGAGTTCATCTTAACGAAAAGTGCACTTAGCAATCAAATATTTTGTTCATTATATAACGTCTATTAATTCTTATATTTAATCATCAACAGAAATTAGAAACATAAATTAGTCAAAAAATCGCAATTTGGTTTAGTTTGTTATGTTTAACGGTTCCGTTTAATACAATTTTAATTTAATAAGAACTTTTTCTAAATATATTTTAATGTATTAAAGTTAGTTCAGTATCCATGTGAGTATTATTTAGTTTACAGAAAAACTACTATTATTTATGAAATGATCCAAAAGTAGAAACTATTACTAACAGTATTAGAATTAGGAAGACTAGCGTCGTTTGATTCGCATTATCGCCGATATTGTGAGGTTAAAAGGAAAATCGTGATCAAATGAGTCAGAATTACAATAATAATAATAATAATTTTATAAAAGAGTGACATTTCGTTTTTCGCATTTTATTTATTTTTTTTTTTTTATAATACTATGCATCGTTGAATATTAGACATAGAAATGTCTTTTACAACTCAAATGAAAGCTTATTAAATACTTGATAATTTACTTTATAACGATTATCCTCATAGGATGAGCCGTTTCTATGATAGCAACGATAATTATATAAGAAAAGAAAGTTTCAAATTGGCAGACTTGTATTTTTTGCTTACTATGCTAGATGCTTTGCATAAAACATAATACAAATTTGGTAAAAGTTTCGTTGCTTACCACGGACTATTATGGATGGGTTGAGAACAGAAAGTAAGAAGTCCTGAGGTCTTTGTCTAGTAAGTGTTTAAGTAGCCGAAAGCGTCGAGTAGTAGTGATTTCAGTCTTTTTTGGAGATTCCAAGTTGGACGTTTTTCAGGTTAGAGTATCTGATCTGTTCAACAGAGGTGAAAAAAATATTATTTGAGGATACTGTAGGGCAGCAAGTCATTGGTTTACAACAAAGGGTAAAGGAGATCTGGTGGTATTTGTTAGAATTCATTAATATTCTATAATTCTGACAACATACTTAGTTCTTTTAAGTATGGGAGGCAATAAATGGATAATTTTAGACTGATAACATACAGGTATCATCATCAAAGGTAGAAAGGAAAGTGTTAGGATGGGTTGGGATATGAGCTGTGTAAACTGTATAAATAATGGACCTTGAATACTGCCTTGAGGAACACTAGCAGAATAACCAAAATTTAATTTTGATGGTTTATCACTGATGCACAGAATTACATGAACCACTGCTACAATTTTCAAAAAAATGTTTATTGATGTGAACACGCATTGCCCACTGCGTCTGATCCCAAAAACTTGGATTGCTATCCCCCGTCCTCAACTCCTTGCTCGAAAGAAAAAAGAACAGTCGTGAATTCTAAAAGATAAATTACATTGTAATAATGATATTTTTCGCCAAAATATTCGCTATAAGAAACGTATTTAAGGTAACATCCTAGTGAATAACTTTTGTACATGCAATCAATTTTTTTTTTTTAATAAGGCCTCTAACATCAAAACAAAGATGCATATATGAGATAGAAGTTCCATATAGTCCATAGCTATACATTGTTATATTCTACGTAAAGATAGTAATATTTATTATTATTTTTTATTCGCAACTGCGTTGCTGCGCATCCAGCAATTGTGAGGTATTATTTTCCTCTTGACCAGCGTCCTGAATTTTCAGTTTAAAAGATCTCACGGCCATCGTCTTTTAAGTCTTCTTTGGGTCTGCCCTGGTAACAGGAAGGGTGAAAGGGAAGAAACAAGTTGGTTTGGATAGTGATGTGCCGAAGAATGAAACGTGTTATATTTGTCGTGAATGTAAGAATTTACTGTTGGAATGTGTTGTGTCATTGTGTATCGTGTGATTCGAAACATACTATGGTGCGTGAACAATTTTTCGTAAAATTTTGGACTGAGTTGTTCGTATTTTGTTTGTGTGTACGTGTTTTGCAGAACCCCAAAGTTCTGGTCCGTATGTCCATATTGGTCTTACTTCATATGCTTAAAAAAATTTCTCTTTTATTTTGTTTTAAAAACCTTTTAAATGTATACATTAGTATCACTGCTAACAACGGGGGATGGTAAAATAAGTGTAAAAGTAACTTCAGAGGAAGGGAATACCAGCGATAAGCTAGTATTTAAGTTAAACTAATTTAGTTATACCGATAAAAATTGGATTCAAAGGCTTGATGATAAAAAGTTGAGTATGAGTAAATTGAACAGATGCCTTCCTTATATATGCAACTTCTGTGCAGCTCAAACTTATGAAGGTTTCGTGTTAGACTTAAGACATAAATACACTGTAAACATGTTGCGATAATTAGATAACTAGGTAAATTCAACTCAAGAAATCCTCATTTGTTTCAGACAGACCAATCCAATGAAATAATATGGATAACTATGATATATGTATGATATTTGGATGGATAGGCAGTGTGAGAAGTAACACCACGTGGTACACAGGAAGCCTCAGCCACACACATCCAGAACGTGGGTCGACTCGATGGGAACAAGTCATTTGAATGCTGGATTACCTGGAGTGGCCCTTAGCTGCAGTCAGATACATGCGTAGGTACCCTCATCTACATGCGCGGTCCATCTCTGTTCGCTTCCAAGGTTTTCCTTCTCTTTTTTGTACATGGTACCGCCTAATATACATAATTGAAGTCTTCTCGTACATCATAAGCTCGATAAGAGGTCTTTCAAGCCCATTAGAGGTGGTATTACGATTGTTTCACACAACAGTAATAATTACTAAAGTAAACAATAGCCAACATACCTATATATTCCATGATGTACATAATAATACAATAATCCAAAACCATCTCGATATAATGAGATTTAGCGAGATTCAATTTATTTTGGAATTATTACAAGAATTAATGGATAAGGCACAACGAATAATGATAATTTATGCTGTATATTGTGAAACAGAAGCGGTGAGAATGATGTATAGCCCAATACTCGGTTCTTAGAAATTTACTGCCAAAGGTAAGAAAAGTCGCGTTGCTTGGACATTATCAAATACAAATTTTTACTTTCACTTACTATTTATAGTAAGGGAAAGATTGCGATCGTGAAAATGTTAGAATTCCAGTTTTCAACGGAAATACACGTTTTAGGGTCCCCTGAGTCCAAATAACCAAGTCCCGCAAAAAGGTCTGTGTGTGTGTGTCCGTGTGTGGTAAGTCCTATGAAACTGAAATTTCATATTTAAGACAAATATTCGCCCTAGACGCTATAAAACCTTTTTCATCAAAATGAGCTTACCAGAAGAGCCACTTTATACCATGCATTTTGCATCTTTTTTCGATTTTCTCAAAAACGGTTCCGACGATTTTGATTAAACTCGTTATATCGATGTAAATTTTAATAGGCTTTAATATCTCGTAGATTTTGTTCTGATTAAAATAGTCTGACAAGGCTTAAATGCCGATATATATTTCTTCCTCTAAAGTACCTTTAAATTTGTAGATTTTATAAAAATAACCATTTTATCTTGTTAGCATTGATAAACAACAGCTAAATATGTAAGTTGTGCGAATTTGAAAAATAACTAAAGAAGAAAACTGAAAAAATATTTTTTAATACAAATTTTTGTATTTGAACGTAAGAACAGTAATATACATGTATGGTATACCGTTTGAAAGCTAAAGATTTAAAAAAATATATTATCTTATACACAAGCTTGTAAAAGTTAATAGAGAGTGATGAAAAGCCGATACAACTAAGTGATTATTTTAGATGATAATATAATAGATTTTTTAATAAAACACATGTTTTTATAGAAATTCCATTTAATTAATTCTTTAATGGTTCTGATCATTTTTATCTCTTACTGTATTTAAAAATTCTTTAATCTATTTTAAAAACGAAGGTCAGTGAAAGTTGTGTGTTGCCCGCACCAGATTTTTTATCTAATGATCGTCTCTGTTGTAATCAGAAAAACCAGAAAGTTGGAGAAATATATATCCTTTATTGGGAAAACAATACGGAACAGTTGGACTACTTGTCAGACTTGATGATCCATCGTTATCAGCATCAGTTATTTAATCCGGATGAGTCCGAATTAGGTCCCGATTGGCAAAAAGAGTCCCAGCGTTGGTTATACAGCATCCAATTCAAGTCCCGCCTGGTACTTGAAAAATCTATGAGGTATTTGGTACAGCTTATCGGCACCCCTCGGTTCAGAAGGCAGAAAGACAAGCTGAATGGTTCGCAGACATGTAAAAATAATTAGAAAACGTATGGAAAACCACATAAGTGTAAAAATAATTTCATAAAATTTTCAAATATTTTACCATTTTCTTGTAGTTGCTAAAGAAAACGAGAGATCCTAAAAAAATAAAGTATTACGATGATAGCGACAGCTTCATCAAATCTATGTGAACCTCTCGAAATAGAAGAATAGAAAAGATAGAATCAGATACAAGTAAAAGGAATGTTCTCAAAGATAATTAAAGTATATTCATAGAAAGTAAATCAATGCTCAAAACTCTAAGCTACAACTGCACGGTAATCTGTGGAAGAATGAAAAGTAGCACCTATTAAACTTTGTTTAAATACCATGATGGAACTATTGTCAAACCATTCTTTCAATTAAAAACATATTTGGAAAATCTAATGCGAGAACCACACGACTTTAACTTGCGTCGTTTGTTAGAATCAATCTAAGAACCATTAAATAAAGTTAGAGTTAAAAAAAGTTTACAGAATTATATTAACTTTCGTTGGAAACATGTTTTAGATAAAATAACATTTTTTCTAGAACCTTTAGCTTTCTAATGGTATACTATACATCTATATAACTATTATCATTAGTTATGATAACTATTATAATAATCATATTATTATCACGGAAAAAAAACAACAACCTAAAAACGTCTTTTTGCTCTTTTCTCCTTTAGTTGGTTATCAACTTCGTTTAATTTGAATATTTATCCTACTATATCAATGCTAATAAAATTCTATGGTTAATTTTTTGGATCCTACAGAATTAAAGGAAGAAAAATCAAAAATTAAGTTTTAAGCCCTGTAAGGATATTTCAATCAGAATGAAATCTACATATTATTAAAGCCAATTAAATCCAATTATATTTAATACTGCTAATGTAAATTATTTATCTAATACATCAGTATTTAAAAAGTATGAATATTATTTATGTATTTACACAACTTCTATTATCTAAATTTTGGCATTTTTTTTTTGACCTAAGAATTCTTATTTATCTTTCTTTAATCTGTTTAATTTTATTGGGCAAGATATAATATGTTATACAAAATCTACCATAACAATATTGTTTACATCACATTTTTGTTTAGACGCTTTTAAAGAAAAAAACCTCGTTTTTTAACCCGTGTTACTTTTTATTTCTCCACCGCAGAAATTTAATAAAGTTGATACAGTGTAAACATTTTGATCAACAGCAATTTAAATGTCTTTGAGTCTTTTATCACAAATTTTGTTCTGATCTCCAAAGCCATCAAAGTATTGCTATGTATCGAGAATACTGGAGGAATAGAAATAATTTTGAATAATTTCAAATAGAACTGTTTCCGGGCAACAAGCAGGAAGGTTTCTTAGAAGGGATATGCAAAATATACACCCCTCCACTCCTAGAGCAGGAGTAGCCCTCTACCGGGGGAGTCTTAGCCCGAACAGGATAGGAAGCGGAAGTCCAGCCACGGGCGGAGGAAGTCGGGGGTTAAGCCAGAGAAGAATTATGGAGTTATGTCCAAAGGTAGCTTTTTCATGTTATATTATGTGGTAAATCTGAGCAAACCTCAGTATTCTCGATAATGAATAATGCCTCACTATGTATTTTTACGTGTAATAATATGCACTATTTTATAAATAAATATGTATTATAAGTTAATTACATTATTCCTCTTTATGCCACCTGATCCCAATATGCATTGATAAATATGATACCTTAGGAAAAGAAATACAATTGTTTTATAAAAAAGAACCGAAAATTTAGATATTAATTAATACAGTTTCAGAGTCACCGCGCCTTAGAAAAGTAGTGACCGAAACATATTAGTATCTCACCTAAATTTTTCAATACAAACATATCTTGTATAACCAAAATATTATAATATTACCAAAGAAAGAACAATAAATACTTTTTCATTGTGCTTTGCACGATTTTTGATAAAAGAGACCTCGCAGAATCCAGCCAGAGCTGTAGAAGAGACGGTGTCCCAGGAATGCGTGATTCATAATGACGTCAGAAGCGCACAATGTCCTCTTGCTCAGGCAAGAAAAGGTCATAAACTCCAGCATAGTTTTTTTATTTCCTTCATTTACTGCTTAAAAAGAAATGTATGAGACTTTTTTTTTCAACTTGGAAAAGCATTACGACCAAGGTTATTATTTACTATTTGGACATGGTTCTGAAATGAAACCTTATTAAATTAACGTTGGAACCGAAACAGTGGAAGTAAATGTAACCTTAAAAGACAAATCTCGACTTCGCTGAATAGCTATGAACACAAAATATACTGTATCGATCCAGAAGACATTCTTAAGAAGAAATATTTATTATTATTTAATTTATTTATTGGAATTTACAACTGTATAACAGAATACAGTTGTAAATTTGAATAAAATATAAAAAGGCATGAACCACATGTAGAGAAACTTCCCTAAGGAAGCACTCTAAAAATATTGTAAACAAGAAGGTCTCGGGGCCATCTCCTTTTCAGACACCTTGGAGGATTGTCAGGAATTGAAGACGAAGAAATGATTGAAACGAGACGAATAGGGTGGGAACGGAGTTTGGCATGAAAGGAATGATATCTGGATCGAGCCGAATCAGCAAATACGGGACGTTAAGGGATGAGGTGACAAAGTAAGGAGCACTGAGGATTTTACGAAGGATTTTGGATTATAAGGATTGGATACGGCAAGAATTCGATGGTTTAGTCGAGCCCCAAAGCTCCTCTCCGTAAGTCCATATCGGCATGTAGTCATGTACAATAAAAGTGGAAGATTAGAATGTTTGCTTAGTAAGTGTTGAAGGAGTGGAAAACGTCGTGCAGTTTCTTGTCGTTTTAGTCCTTATGAAGGTTCCAAGTAAGTCGTTTGTCAAGGTGCAGTCCTAGATATTGTATCTGCTCAACCGGGACAAGAGGAAAGTTATTGACGGAGACAGTAGGGCAGGATGTGATAGGTTTACGAAGTGATTTGGTAGAATTTGTTGGCATTTATTTTAATTCTTCAGTTCTTACACCATACCTCAAGGTCTCTGATGTTGAATTGGAGAGTTTGAGAGGCAATAGTTGGATCAGTATTGATGATAACATACAAGTGTCATCAGCATAGGTAGAAAGGAAATTGTTAGGGCGGGATAGGATATCAGCTGTATAAACTTCTTAGGTCCTAGGATACTGCCTTGGGGAACACCAGCAAACTGACTAAAAGAGATGAATAGGAACTATTATGTTTACTTTAAAGGATCTGTCGGTGTGGTAGGACGTATGTATGGATAAGGAAGTATGTAGGGGGAAGGAAATTGTAAAATTTGTAAAGCTATCCCGGGTGCTAGACTCGGTCAAAATCCTGTTCTATGTCGAGGAAGGCTCCCGTGTACAAATCGCGCTCTAATGCAGATGAGACAACGTCCACCACACGATGACATTGCTGGATTTTATGACCGCACCCTCTCCTCCCAACCATCTTCCTCGCCTTCTTATAATATAAGTAAGTGCATTAAATAACGCTGCAAATTATTGCACAATGGTTTATTATTTACTATATTAGGGTAGAACAGTTTATATCGCTGTTTACTCAGAGAACATGAAAAGATATAAAGTAATCAAAGGAAAATGACTAATCACCACTGACTAAACGATTTTATATTTCTTAACTGATTTCGAAGATTCGTTTTTTGTTTTGCAGGGAATGCGGTTCTCTGTCTAATAGCACTAACAATAGATATGGTATAACTTATTCCATAGGTTCATTAGGGAAAATAATAAACCAAAAGCATTTATAGTAGTCTTATCTTCTTTTTTTTTTTTTCGTTAAAATAATTCAAATGAAAATTTCTGAATCCAGAATAGTTAATTGTTTTCCTTTATCTTTAAAACTGAGTAATGGGTGTAGATTTAGGTAAAATTTCAATTTTGTTTCTTTCTGTTTTATAATCAATCGCGATGGCCTAATAAACTATAGATTTTTGTCTCTATCTGCGAAAATTACGAAGTTATAAGGGTTATAAAGGTTCTTTATTGAAAATAATACACCGAAGGTTGAAAGCTGATACCAACAATCACCATCCAAGCCCAAATGCCTTAAAATCAACCTTAAAGCAATGCTCTCACATGCACATTTGTTTTAAAGATCAACTCACATATTTCAAGTTCTTAAAATACAAGAAAAATAAATGATATATCTTCGTTACCTGTTGTGACAGTTTGGTCATATCGACAGGCTTGATCCGCTTGAGGGCGGACAGACGCTCGAGGCGTTCCCTCGCCTGAGCCTCCACCGCGATGACGAAGGCATCCTGGACGCACGAGTTCTGGGCAAGATCGTATGCTGAAAAAAAAATATATTTTATTTTTTATAGCTAGAAAATTAAGACAATTTTACCAAATAGTTACACAATGGTATCACGTTATTAATTAATGGTATCACAAATTATTAACAAAACTTATTATCCCTGGAGATGGATTTTTGGAGAAGAAGCGGTGCCGTGACTCTGTTTGAAAAAATCCCCAATAATGAAACAAGGGAAAGAAGAGTTTGGGCCGAACTAACCATTCTCGAAAAAATTAGTAGAAGGTTGATATGGTGTGGGCACGTCATGAGAATGGACGAAGCTCGTTGGCCTCTTCGATTGGTGGAATATTACCCACGTAAGAAGAGAAAAAGGGAAAGACCTCGGAAAAGATTGATAGAGGATGTAAAGGAGGATATAGGAGAATAGGCAGCCAGAGGTATCACTGAGGACGATTGGAATGACAGAGATTGTTGGAGAGACAGAGTACTGAGGACCGGGATGTGACATGATTGCAGAACTCCGGCAAAAAAAAAATTAACTATATTAAGGTATAAATAACTTTTCATATAGCTGTTAATAGGGAATAACTAATATGAAAAGCAATAAATAATAAATAAACAATAAATATCCCCACTGCTAATTTCAAAAAGCTATAACTCAGCTATTTCTGACCCAATTTCAATAGTTCTTCGTTCATTTTGTAGAAAATTTAATTATCTATGGCATAACACTAAAAACCACTTTGTATTTATTTTAAAAAACGGATTTGTTTTTGTTCTTTATTCGAGTTCTACGTATCTTGAAACGTTTTTTTTTTTTTTTTCTAACATCATTTATTGAAATTTACAACTGTACTTCAAGGTACAACAAGTAAATGTGACACAAGTTAAATGGCGTGATACAAACTTGAAGAAGAACTACCCAATGGCAGCACTCCTGTAACTTTTCTACACTAGAAGGTCTCGAGGCCATCTTCTTTTCAGACGCCTCGGAGGATTGTCAGGAATTGAGGAGGAAGAAAGTATTGAAACAAGAGGATTAGGGTGGGAATGGAGTTTGTCATGAAAGGAATGGTATCTAGATCGGGCCAAATCAGCAACATACGGAACGTTGAGGTCTTTATGGATAAGTTTGTTCGTGACAAAATAAGGAGCATTTAGGATTTTACGAAGGATTTTGGATTGTAGGGATTGGATACGGGAAGAATTCGATGGTTTAGTAGAGCCCCAAAGCTCCACCCCGTAAGTCCATATCGGCCTTATGATAGTCATGTAGATGAGTCTTTTGTAGTTAAGTGGAAGATTAGAACGTTTGTCTAGTAAGTGTTGAAGAAGTCGAAAACGTCGCAGTTTCTTGTCGTTTCAGTCTAGTGTGAGGGTTCTTGAAACGTAAGTCCTGAAATGTTGAGGGAGGGATGGTGGGAATAATTGTATTTGTTTGGTCGATTACAAATATTTATTATTGAAAATAATAAAGCAAAAGAATTTATACTAGACTTCGTTACTATTTCCTTTTCTTTTCATTCGATTTTCTAAAAACACACATGCTTATTTACGGATATGCACAATATCGTCCGGCTTGTATGCATGTAAGAATACTACAAAGAAAACACTTCCAGACAAATTACTTGCTACCTTTTCCAGCTACATCTCTACTTTTTTATTATTCTCCGTTCCCACACTTGGAGTATTCCGTAATCTCCATTCGCTTCGCTTTGATTTCTACTTCTATAGCTACACGACTTTCACTCTTAACTATTATATTACTACAATTTAACAACTTATAAAAAAAATAAATTAAAAAAGTAGGTCAGGGTTAGTTCACACTTTCTTCTGTACTTCTTACATAAAATGATACTGTAAAATCAAATATTGACGAGAATATAATCTATACTAATATTATAAAGCTAAAGAGTTTGTTTGTTTGTTTGAACGCGCTAATCTCAGAAACTACTGGTTCAAATTGAAAAATTCTTTTGCGTTAGATAGTCCATTTATCGAGGAAGGCTATAGCCTATATAACATTATGCTGCGACCAATAGCATTTAAACACGTAGGAATCGATTTACGTCAAGATCTTGTGGCGGAAAAAATCAGTATGTTCTTCTGCCACAAGAAAATAAAACCCAAAATATCATTTACGCCGAAGTACTTTAAAATATTGGGTCGTCCGAAAAGTTGGTAGAGATTTTTAAAATTTACCTTCTGTTTTTTCTACTAACAATTAATCACGAGGCTAATGTTTATTAATATGCCTTTAATCCTTATGGAATTAACTATGTTTACACACTGAATTCGTCTTTATTAAGGATCAGTAGTGTAGTTTATTGCAAACCAACATGAGTGATGATTCAGTTTATTTTCGGCATTATATGCAGTTCTTTTTTTCAAAAAGGAAAAACGCAGGCCAAACTGCAAGAAAGATTCGTTCCGTGGATAGCAGCGATTCAATTGCTGATAGCACGGTTCAGAAGTGGTTTTCGCGGTTTAGATCAGGAGATTTCAATTTGGAAGACCAGCCCAGGTCTGGCCGAAGTTTAACTCTTGACATCGAGGATATTATGATGGTCATTACAAACAATCAACGAATTACTGAAGTGAGATAGCTGCGGAGTTAAGAGCCTGCAAATCGACCGTTTTTGATAATCTAATGAAGGCGTCTGTCGTTACGACGTTTTGATTTCTCATGAGCTCAGAGAAAGGAATCTTATTGAAATTATTTCATGTTGTGACTTTCTGTTGAAAAAAAAAAATGTGGAGGATCCATTTTTGGAACGAGTTGTTACTGGTGACGAGAAATGGATTCTCTACATCAACACCAGCCGAAAAAAATCTTGAGGGTTGCCTAAAACGACGCCGTTTGCAACACTAAAGGCATCACTACTTGCATCCAAGAAAGGTATTGGTGGGATTGGAAGGGACCCATACATTTTGAGCTCCTTCCACAAAACCAAACTATAAATAAGGACCCAGTTAGATCGATTCATGGCAGCAATTGAAAAGAAACAGCCAGAGTTGGCGAGTCGAAAAGGAGTGATATTCCATTAACACAACACTAGGTCCTATGTGTCTTTAGCGACTCGGCAAAAGTCATTAAGCTTCAGATGGGAGGTTTTACCCGCCATATTTATTTGACATTGCTCTATCGGATTTCCGTTTTCTCGAAAATTTTCACTGTCATCAAGAACTGTCATCAAGTCATAAAAAAAAATAGTTCGGAATTATAAGTAGTTACATAGAGGTATAATATACAGTTAGACAGTGTAAGATTTTAGAAAAGTTAATATTTATATGTATAAATGGCCAAATTTAATGTATTTTTATTTTAATTTAATTTCTTTAATTTGTATTATTTTATTTTTATTTTTTCTAATTAATTTTTATTGAGATATTTCTCTTCTTTGTTTATCTACTTTTATTTTAGATTTTTTCCCACTTTGTATACCTGGCTAGAAAGTGGTCTCAGAGCTATAATAGGGCAGATTGTATTATATTCTGAAATAATGGTCTTTATTTAACAAACCAATTGCATACAAACCAACAAGAATTTGAATTCAGTTTTTCCACGATTTCTGGTAAAGTCTTTATACCTAGCCTAAATAACCTTCTTGTGAGGAGGGTCCGCAACTGAGGCAATACAAAGATTTTTAAAAATAAATAACTATTACCACAGACTGGATCAAAACTGAAACCTAAGGAAATCATTAATACTAAGCTAATCCACTCCTTTATTTTTGAAAAAAAAAAAAGTAAAAGTAAATCTGAAAATCACAGGAGAGTAGGGACATGCAGTCGGTATTATAAAAATTGATATCACCACTTAACCTTATCCAATAACAAAATAAATAATGGGCGAACCACTTGTCTTGATATAAATGGAGTATGACACGCTCCATAAAAAAACTGTTACAAGAAAAATAAGGTAAAACGATACATTTCCACAAGGAATCACTGGAATGGAAGGTTAGTGCCTTGAAAGGACACAATGTTTTTTGTAGAAAAATGCCTTAGGAGTCGGTTGGCAGGCCCCGTAGACCGAAGTGAACCGTTCGATTACTAGGAAAGTAAATCATCGGCAATTGCTTGGAATCGATATATCGAACCTATCCTTAGCAGGCACTGACGTCATAAAAGACATACTGTTATTACTTCCACCTGAGGATTTGTGGTATACTGGCCTAACTCACTCCTCTGTACCTAACACCCAGTTATAATTCACTTAATTTTTTTTTTTTATATTTATTATTTATTTTTGTTTAAAAGAAAAATATTAGTTAGTTTTATGTTTAATATAGTTGACTACTAAGAGATTTACGGGGAAAATGGTCTGGATAGCGGTCAGGGAAAGGAAAACAATAAAATAGCCTAAAATATTTATATTTTAGATAACATTTCAACCTAAATTGTTTGCCGTCATCAGACCTCCTTTTGGAAAGGCAGCAAGGGAAGGACTGCTTTCCTAGCAGCGCAGGAGATAAGCAGGACTTGGCCGCTCGCTCTACACAGTGAGAGAAGAGGTATGTAAAAATACGTGAAAGCGAGTGATTGAGAGAGTCCACGAAGGTACCGGGAGAGAGAAAACAATATTTTACTTTTACTTACCTACATATGAAATATATGATAAAGAAAGTACTGCGATCGTTAAAATTTTGAATTCGGTAATACACGTTTTAGGATCTCCCGAGTCTTAAGTCCCACAAAATGTTCTGAGTGTGAGGAGCAGGTCTATAACGAAAACAAAAAAAAACTGAAATTTTATATTCAAGACAAATATACTCCTGAGATATTAAACCAACTTTTTCAACGAAATCGGATGACCGAAAATACTACTTTATATCAGGCATTATGCACCTTTTAACGATTTAAAAAAAAACGGTCCTAACGGTTTTGATTAAACTCTCTAAATCGATGTAAAATTATTAAGGCTTTAATATCATGCAGTTTTTATTCTACCATTGAAATAGTCTGAAAAGGCCTTGATACCTATATTTTAAACTTTCTTCCTCTAAAGTATCTTTAATTTTGTAGGTACGAAAAAATTAAACATATCATCATATTAGCTATAATACATATAATATAATACAAGATGAAAGAATATTATGATCAACTGAAGGAGCAAAGGGCAGGGATAATTTTTTAAGTTTTTTTTTTTTTTTCACAAACAGGAATAATTATATAGAAGTATAATATAAATTGATAAGCTAAAGCAGAGTTGGTGCAGGAGAGAGACAACTGGACCAGACACTATAAGCAGGACCCTCACACCGAACAGCGGTAGAAGGGGGAATGATTATGATGATGATGATGATAAGCTAAAGATTTTAAAAAAAATGTTATGTTATGTATAAAGTTGTGAAAGGTAATGTAAAATAACGAAAAGGGCTGAAAAACTGAAATGATTTCTATACTGTTATATAATTTAATCTAAAACATAAGTTTCCAACGAAACTCAATATAATTCTTTAAACTTTTTCAAATCTGTTTTTATTTTAAAGTTTTTTAAATCATAATAAATTAATTTTAACAAACGAGGAAAGTGAAAGTCGTGTCTTGCCCGCACCAGATTTAAAAAAAATAAATTCGGATAATAACATCAAGATTCTTTTTTTTTAAATCCAACAATATCATGTATTTTAATATTTCCGAAAATATTAAACATATATGTATATTTATTCATCTATTTTTTTTAAAAATAAAACAAAACTTTTTTTTTATTTATAGCAATTTACAACTGTATTTAAGACCACAATAAGTAATATATGCAGGATGAAAATAAAAAGTCATAAAAATGTCTTGAGAAAGAACTACACAGAGATAGCATTTCACAAACTATTTAAGGCAGTAGTCCCGAGGCCACCTTCTTTTCAGTCACCTTGGAGGGTTATCAGGGATATCTAAGAAATATAAATTACGGACAAGTGGGTTAGTATGGGCAGGAAGTTTAGAATGAAAAGAGGAGTATCTATCACGGGCTATATCTGCAACAAATGGGATGTTTAGGTCATTATGAAAGAGTTGATTTGTGACAAAATAAGGGGCATCAGGATTTTACGAAGGATTTTGGATTGTAATGACTGGATGCGGGAGGAATTAGATGGTTTCATAGAGCCCCAAAGCTCGATTCCATATGTCCAAATAGGTCTGATAATAGAGATGTAAATGAGTATTTTGTAATATACTGGAAGTTTTGAACGTTTGTCTAGTAAGTGTTGTAGTAATCGATATATTCGAGCAGTTTCTTGTCGTTTCAGGCTTGTGTGAGGACAATATAACAAAAGTAAATAATAAAGTTATATCAAAACAAACAATTGTAATATGCATATTATAAAAACATGTTTTTTTTTTTTTGTTTTTTTACATAGAAACTCCATTTCAAGAAATTAAACATTATTTCTAATAACAGTTAAGGAATCAAATTGATACAGTTTTATGGGAAATACGGTTATTGTTTATTTTTTGTAATATGTTGAGGATGTGTTGGATAATTCACTATCGCCGATATCACATCTAACCTTCACACATATTCAAAATTTTACACTCCTCTTCATTCGCTGTGTAGACCTTTAGCTGCCTTTCCAAAAGGAACCCTGATGACCAGAAAAGATGCGGGTAGAAACGTTGGCAAAACAATCAATAGTTTGGACTATTTCTTTGCTTTTCCTTCTCTGACCGTCACTCCGAACTAATTTGATCCTAATTTTTTGTTGGTTACACAATATACACTGTATATCAACTTAAAGACGTAGTTTTTTAGATAAATTCTTAAACTCGGTATCGACATCACCAACTCGTTACAAATTGGCGGCCAATGACCATATACGAAAATATATCCAATTTTGGAATCAGTAAACTGATAAATAAAATATAAATAGTTCAGATCCGAATCGATTACATACCATACATTAGCATAGATTATATATGGTAATTGATTTATTGGAGATGTTATACTAATTTAGTCAGAGGTAAACAATATTATCAAAAATATTAACCTTCATTCTTTAATAACCTTCATTGACTAACCCGTTTGGTTTTTCTAAACACAGTGATGAATTTATTAACATACATTTTTTAATCCCACGGTCATAATCACAGATATTTAACAAGTTTTTGTTTATCGCATTTATTAAAACTCTTAAAACGTAATCAAAAGTTTTATTTATTTTTATTTTTGCCCCTTTTAGACTATTAGGTATTTAATAATTATTTATCTTTTTTTTTTTTTTTTACGATTTATAATCGGTCTGACAATTACAGAAAATAATTGTATGTTAGGCAATGGAATGATCCAGTGTATACAGAGGATGAGTAATATCAGCTGCAATTTCTTCTTACCTAGTATGGATTCATTTATCTTAGTTAGTGTTATTGAAGGATATTTTTTTCATAAAAAAATTAATCAATTATTTACAAGCTAAATAAAAACCATAAAGTGGTGGAGTGATCATAAAAAAAGAGAGAAAAAAAAGTTAGTCTATATATTCACGGCACGAATTGTGATGTAATTCCACCAAAACTTGGTTATAATTAAAGACAGAAAAAAAGATTTTCGAGAGCAAGACACGGTGGTGAACAAAGAGAAAAAAAAACGTATATAGTGAAGCAACAACTTATAAGAGATATGATTCCCTGACAACCTGTTTTTTTTTTATAAAAGAGAAAAATGTAAGGTATTCTGGAATCAGGAAATTTTATTTGAATGGATATCGAAAGAAAAGAAAAGGTAATAGTAACGCAGTCTAGTATAAATGCATTTAATTTATTATTTTCAATAATGAACCTTTGTAATCGACCAAAATAAAAAAAAACAAATAAAAAATAAAAAAATCCATTTTTCATAATAAATAAATAAATAAGAAAAAAATTTCGTCCTTAGAGCAATGTCATAGAGAATTACATTTTCTAAAAAATGGAAAAATTATAATTGAAATTGGTTTAGAACTAGTTGAGATAGATATTGCGTTCTGAAATTAACAGTGGTGATATACCATTTTCCATTTTGATTATTTATTGCTAGTAATTTTAGCTAATTGCCTATTAACAGCTATAGAAACAGTTATACCTTGATAGTTATTTGGAAATAATAAACCATTGTGTAATAATTTGCAGTGTTTTTATGTTTCAGACAACCAGTTAGTTGACCTATTATCACCACCAGTGATTCATTCCTTACTGAGGCAAACAACTACACGAAAGTATAAAATTAATGGGAGTAAACAAATCCTTAGTTACGCCGTCCTTCGGAGGGGACCTTAAAAGGTGGTCCCGAGCCTGTGCGATGTCAGGTACTCGTTAAAGATCCCTATCCTAATAAAACCTGGATATGCAAAATTTAGCACTGTACCACTGTAGCATCGTCCGATTAGCCATAGCAGCATAAAGTGACGTTAAATAAATAAACAAACAAACTAAACTGTCCGTCAACATTGCCAATCATCATTTTACTTATTTATCATTTTCTAATGATGTATGAACGAGCGTTAACGTTAACAGAATGGAACGATAATTACCTAATATAGCCACAATATATCGTATTATAGACATAAGGATATTACGGAGTTTTGCTTTTAAAAAAATAGTTATATACACTACTAGGTGAAAGCAGATATAACATTTATTATATTTACTTAATCAAGCAGGTGTATATAGTTAATGTCGGGGTGGCTACTTTGAATAAATACCTCTAGTTCAGCATTATCACTAAAAGGGGAAATGAAACCAAATATCAACTAAATCACTGTCACTAAAATGTCACCGTTACAGATCTTATCCATTGTAAACCAATATTCATACATCTCAGAAATCGATATCCTGTCACGAGGCAATTCGATACACCTACAATCGACTTCGATACTGTTAGGAGTCTATGAAACCGAATCGTAAGGAGTCGTCTGTAAGATGTATTTATCTGGAAATAAAAGGTTGGTTGTGAACAAATAATGTAGTATAAACCAGTTGTTTATTTTATAATTATTTATTCATCTAACTTATATAATACTATTCATATTTTGACGAGTTGTTATTAAAAGAAAAATCAATTAATAATATTTGACACATGTAAACTAAAGTATAATTTTATGGTGATTTCGACGTACGCTACTAATCAAATTAATAAATACAAGATGGAAATTTTTCATGCATATAGTATTTCAACATATATTTTAAATGCTTATCAAGCCAGGAAATAAAAACTAATATGGACTTATATTAAATATATCTAGTGTCAACCAGCATTTTTGAAAAAATTGTCATAACAAATTAAATTATAAGAAATTACATTATCATTTAATTACTTCATGTTTTTCTAATCCTTATTTTATGGCATGACTGTTTCAAAATCAATTATTTAAAGAGTAAAAATCGTATATTCAATTACTTGAGCACATTAGCCTCTGAAAAGATATTTTTTTTAAAACAAATAAAAAAGAATAACAAGTAAATGTGTGATAGAATTCAAAGTCAACATCTTTCCATCGTTAGTAACGAATCGATATATAGTCTAACATAAGCTATTAATCACGTCAATTTATTTATGCCACTGTGGCTTATACACTCGGAACCACAAATTTACGTCCCCTGTAGGACAGTATAACCAAGGAATCTTAACTACCTTTAAAACAAAATCCGAAGGGGTTTGAACCTGCGATAGGCTGTTAAGCTAGGCACTCCCCACAGATGAGCTCCGTTTAAATCAAATTGTTTTTACTTTATTATTGAAAAACGACTTTTTCGCGATTAGTAATCATATATAATAAAAAATTAAATTTAATAAAAAAAAAAACCTGTATCTCTAAACCCCATGGAGATTTCTTAGGCTCATTACTACATATATTCGTACTGTACACGGGCAACGGTCGTGCAAGGAGCTGATTAGACCTAGATCACCGTCAGCCGCCAGTTTTTTTTTTCCAATTTAGGGTACCCACTTTACAGAGACTGGGAGGATGTGCTCCAGTATTCCATTAGACCTAGTTGTATAAGTTACAATAAATAAGAGATAAATAATATCAGAGGTAAATAATCTTGCTAATTAATTGAGATAAATAATCTCCATTATTAAACATTATAGTCACTATAAAATTAATATAAATGTATTTGTCTGAAATGTTTTTAAAATAATTATTGAAATCTCCCAATGATCCCCGACCTCCATAGATTAATTCCAATTGTGAACTTCTAAGAAATGTTACACTATATTTCTAAGAATTATACAATTTTTTTTTTTTCAAAATTATCTTCTTTTCTTTCATTATTAAAATTTTAAATGTGCCAACGTATTTCTATTGGTTATTGATAAAAAGAACCAAAAAAAACAATTCTACAATATAAACGGGGAACATAAATAAGATAAATATGCACAATATTAGAGTTCAGAATCTGATTTGATTCTGCATTTAATTTTTTTTATCACAAGTAGAATATATGAACATATTAAATTATGACCAACATTTATTTTTAAATAAATGTTAGTGAAAATTTAGACTACAGAATGAAAAAAAATAAGCTAATGATTTACCAATCTTTTAAAAAATAGTTATAAAAGAATGCCATAATTAATAGAATAATTAAACCAAATAATAGATAATAAAGAAAAAGTATGCTTGTGAAATAACGATATTTTTCTGACGTTTTAAATTATTCTGTAAGTACTCAAGCACCAAGTCCACATTTATTTATACAATTATAATCTGAATAAATAATTAATCCATTTAATAATAAACAATTTCATTATTTTAGCATTAAAAACTCTTAAAAAATAGTGGTAAATATTAAAAAAAAAGATTGCGCCCAACGTGGGGCTCGAACCCACGACCCTGAGATTAAGAGTCTCATGCTCTACCGACTGAGCTAGCCGGGCCTGGCGATAAGGCCCGAAATAACACTACATCCTCTTAGTCATTTAGGATAGTAATACAAATAATTCATTTTTATTTAATAATTAATTATAAAAAGTTTATATCTAAAAAGATTGGTTAAAACCAAAATTCTAAAAACAATTTATCCGAATTTTAGTTCAATATATTTTATTATTTGAATTTCAAACAAATGAGTTCTATTTTTCAAATATTATGGTATTCTAGAAATAAAATTTTAAAAACCCTTAACAATTTATTAAAGTCAATATGTTTTGCTTGACAAACTCCTGCGGCGATCAGGGCTGACTTTTCGAATAAATATAACTTCTTATTCGTTTATTTTATTTTTGTTTTTACCAGAAAGTTCAATGAGTTAATTCAAACAGGTTAAGAGAATAATGGATTTCTAGCCGATGCAACTTTAATAAAAGAGTATAATTTAGGCGTCACCTCTACTGAAATATTATAATATTTGCAAAAGGTCGATGCTCAAGTTACTTTGTAGTCCCAACTACATCTATTATCATGGTTAATTTAGGGTCGGGTGTACATAATGTAATTCTTTTCTCTGCAACTAGACTACTTCTATGTCCTCTAGCACGATTCATGACTGATTTCGACTAGCTGCTTCCTGTTAATAGCCGACTCTAGTTGCTAGTTACATATACAGTATAATATAATTACATAACTAGCACGCATGCTTATAAGCTTATAAGTTCACATTCTTTGAGATCAGTGCGATTACTCATTAACTGAGTATTTTTCATTTATCTAATTCCTAAATTAGTCTCTATATCTCTTAATTTTTTTAAACTTATCTGAAGACAAAAGGGTAGAAAAATGGTTTAAATGGAAATATTGATAACGTACATTATTCAACCTCATCAGAAACAGTTATATTTATCATAAAGGAACGATAGTCACATATAAAAATTAAAAAATGAAATCTCCTGGGCCCAGACTATAAACTATTTAGGACTAGAAATGGACAACTTTTACACAACATTTATAAAATATGCAATAGATAAAAATATAAATCCATATTTCAAAATGCATTTAACAAACAAACTCTGTTGTTTCACCTAAAACCATCACAAAAAGTGATTCTATACAAACTGTCATCCGTCCTATATTGACCTGTTCTGCAACAGTCTGCAGTTACACTTATGATTCCAACTACCGGAAATCAAGGTGGTCCAAAACAGACGTGTAAGGATTGTAAATATCTCGCGATCGCGAATCTCAACTCAGTTATAGAACAAACCAAACAAGATTAAGTTTTATTCCGACATTGGATCATTTTAAGTGTCTTTCAAGAGTCTCTCACAAGCTTTAAGGGATGATTATTCCTTATTACAGTACAGTAAAGAGACCAAAAACTGTTTGTATAAATTTTAATTTTTTTTAATTAAATATTTGAATTATCGTGTTGGTCTAAGAAGATAGTGGGCATCCTTAGCATGTATGTTGGGAGTCCTAGAATATGTTTTAACATCCATCGTACTTATCCAGGTAATTACTGAAAAAATAAATAATAAATTTCATAAATAAAGAATTGATAAAGAGATAAGAGGGAGTGAGTTATTAACTTTCGATTTCGGGTTCAAGGCCGGCTACAGTCCTAACAGAAAACATTTGCTTCGTAGGCTAGTACCAACGGCGGACTGTAGAGGCCGCCACCTATTAAGTAAATTTTGTTATCTCTCTATTCAATCAGCAGCAATTTTTCTACAATGATATTCAATATATTATTATTACTTTTAAATTAATAATAACTCTACAGTTATAGTCATTATATTATTTTTTTTTAATACTTTGAGTTCAAGATAAAAATAAAATATTTACTACCTCTATCATCCATTATATTAAAGTTCTTATATTTTTTCATGTATAAGTTTAGTGGTGTAGGCAATCAAATCATATCTTAATTGAGAATCTGGAATTTTCATGAAGATGTTGAGATTTAGAAAAAAAAGAAAGTAAAATAGTAACAATATCAATATGTGCAAGTGAATAATACATCAGTTCAAAACACCATACTCAGGTAATAAAGGCCCTCCTGTGATAACTTTTTTTAACTTCTTTTTTTATCTGATTTATTACATATGCAAATTCTGCAAATATTTGAGGAGGAGTTGATTTATTTCTTTGTTTATTAACAATATTTTTCTTTTATATACACGCAGCAGTATATGATAGGATTTACTTGATTATTTTATATGGTTTGGTTATTAACGATAACTTGCTCATGAATTATCCTTCTTACTTTCAGTAACCTATAGTTTTCAACGAAAATACGCGTTTTAGGGTCCCTAAAATCCTTGGTTCCAAAAACCTAATTCGCGCGAAAAGGTCTTTGTGCGTTTATGTACTTATGTGGGTGGTAAGTCTAGAATCAAAACGAAAAGTTGTAAAAAACTAAATTTTGTATTTAAGAAAACTAGAGGCCCGAGATATTACACACCCAACTTTTTCAGCAAAATCGGCTGACCGGAAATGCTACTTTATAGCATTATCTCAAAAACGGCTATAATGATTTTGATTGAACTCGCTAAATCGATATAAAATTTAATCGGCTTTAACATCGTGTAAGTTCCATTCTTATTGAAGTAGAAAAATTCAAATGAAAAATTCAATTAAAATTCAACATATCATCTTATGGGTATTGATAGAAAACGGCCAAATGTACATTTTAAATCAAATTTATAATCAACGAAAGGAGAAAAGAGGAGGTTATGGTTATTATTATTTTTTTTATTTTAACATAAGAATAATTGGGTACATATAATGCAGCATGGAAAAGCTAAAGATTTGGGCATAAACTTCGACGATTGTTGGACATTACAATTTTATACTGTTATATTTTTTAATCTAAAGCATATGTTTCCAACGAAACTGTATGTAATTCGTTAAAACTCTAGCTTTATTTAGAACTTCTTTAATTGATTTTATGGGAGCGGAGGGTCTAGTGGATAGAGTACTAGTGTACTGTTCTCCGGGTCCTGGGTTCGAATCCCGACAACGACAGAATATTATTTATTCTGTAAATGCACCTGGGGCAGACTCAGCCTCTTAACTGGGTACCCGAATTGTGGAATAACCCTGGCAGCTGAGCTTGATCTAGGCCTTATCAATCTTCTTGCACGGCTGTTGGCCTAGAAACAGTACGAATCTCTAGTACGTACTGAGCCCAAGACCCTTCATAGGTTATAGAGGTGTAGGTTTTTTTTTTTTTTTTTAATTGATTTTAACATTCGACGTAAGTGAAAGTTGTGCGTTGCACGCACCAGATTTTTAAAAAATATGAACTGCTAATATCTTGTTAACCATTAAAGAAAAAATTATTATAGATTAGTTAATGCATCCAGGATAGTTGGAGTTGGTGACTCGAGGTGAGTGGCCGGCTTGAATGCCTATTGTTCTACCCTCTTGGTGGAGGGCCTCCACGAATTTACCTATTGTATCCTCCACTCCTGCCTCACTACTATCTCACTTATTGAGCCCTATGTCATCTTCAAGTCATTTTGAAATTCTATATACATGGGGAAAATGATCCGTATGTGAGATAAATTATTTCCCGAAAGCTGAATATTAGTGTTCTTAGAGACAAACTGCAAAGGAACTTTCTGAGCACCCTAAACCCTGACCAGTTAGTTTCTAAAAATTCTCTTAAGGAAGACACAATCTTCTTGCAGTTACAGATTCAATTAACCTGTTCTAATTTCCTCATTCAAACCCTGAATTCCTGAAAATTCTGGTTTAAATTACCTAGTGACTCACACAATAATTAAATCAAGATTAAAATGTTTTAGTCCACTCTTTCTACATGATAGCTCACTAACTCTGTGGACGATTTTTAATAATAAACCTTTATAATCGACCAAAAAGGGGAGCCCGTGGCTGAGTGGCTAGCGCGCTAGTCTCTCAGGCTAAAGTTGTGAGTTCGAATCCCAGGGCTTTTATAAGGAAGTAATTAAATGGGGATTCACTCACAGCCTCTCCCCCGGGTATGTGAGAACCGTCAGCCAAATGGTGGCCAATCACAAAATTAGGCGTCGGGAGTGAGTACCCTACGCTACAAATTGAATCGAGAAACGCCTGCACGGCCTGTCACGCCACTAAAAAAAAAAATTCCCTCCTTCCCCTAAAAATTTGAGGGCTCACGTTTCAAGATGCGTAGAACCCGAATAACGAATATAAAAACTCCGTTTGTCCGTCGTCCGGGAATTTCTCTGAAACTACTAGACCAATTTTTTTTTTTTTAATTCGCCACAAAAATACTAGGGCATACAAAGATGATCCTAACACCTAGAAGTTGATATCAGTTAGTTATTTTTAAATTGCCGGCAAAATAAAAGTTATTTACTTCAATAACTCATTTATTTTCGAAGATACTGAAAAAATAGTATAGTGTTTTAGAATCAGTAAAGCGTGATAAACAAAAAAAAAAAAAACAAACGAAAAAACTGAAATCTAGTAGTTTTACTGTGAATTACAATATTTAAAATATATACCATATCATAACTAGTAAAATGGAAAAAAAAAATACATTCTTTATATAACCCTCGGCATAGTGTAAACAAATAGGAGAAAGTGTAGGTTGGATAAATAGAAATAGGTTTTTGCAACATATTGTATAAATGTTTGGTAGGTACCTACAATTAAACTGCAGTAAAATTTAAAACAAATCAATAAAAATGAGAGAATTAATTCCCCCTAATATCCTTATTTTACTAGGCTATTCCTCTGCCCGAAGGCATTCCTCACCAAATTACATAGCAATGTACAAACTTCATCAATTAATAACAAATATTTTTCCACTTCACACTCATCCAATTTGAAATATTTCCGTTTCCTCTCACAATTTTCGAATGTTTATTGCTGCGTTGCGTGGGAATGAAACCAACCAATCGGGGTGGATAATTGCTCGGAGATAAAGATTCCGAAAGGAGTCGCAAATCATAATTGAACCACCTTCTCTACTCCTCCCTCTTACACTCCCTTCCCTTCCCCTCCCCTCCCCTCACTCTCTCTCTCTCTCTCTCTCTCTCTCTCTATATATATATATATATATATATATATATATATATATATATATATATATAAACTCTTTCTTCTTATCTCTTTAGCACTTATGTTCTTCTTTCTTTCTCTTTCTCTTTCCTCTCCCTCTCCCCTCAGTCTGTAGAGGGGAGCAAAGTTGCCGAAACGCCAAGAACTGAGTCTAATAAAGAACTGATAAAACTCAACAGGAAGACTCACAGAGGGCCGTCTTATCTAGCCGAACGTTTCATTCGAGATAAAATAGAAATCTTTTATCTAGGGGTATAAAATAACATAATGCAAACCCGCTTTTTTTTTTTTTTCTTCAGTTTTCTGTACTGGAGGTAAATGGTTTTATCCATTGATCAAGTATGTTAAAATTCTGTTCACTATAACGAATATTGATAAAGTTCACTGTAACGAAAAGTGAATTTAACAATAAAATATTATGTTTATTCTATAACGTCTTTTCATTATTATATTTAATCATCGGCAGAAAATAGAAACATAAATTGGTCAAAAATTGGTTTAGTCTAATTTTTTTGTTATATTAAACGGTTCCTGTTTTATCCGGTTTGTTACTATTTTATATTGCAAATGAACGTTTTATAAATACATTTTAAAAGTTAATTTAGTTTCCATGGGAGTTCCATTTAGTTAACAGTGGAAATATATGTTTTTATTAAATGATCTAAAAGTAGAAACAATTATTATCAATGTTACTTTTTTTAAACTTTCCATTCTTTTTTTAAAACTTACATACGATTTGATACTTAATTTTGTTTCTGTTCAAAGTTTTCACTCCTCACCCGGAATCCCACGCCAATCACACCGCAACAGTGCAAGACTTTCTTATGTCACCAATCCCACTTTCCCTACCTCCTAAAGATATTAATCCCTCTGAGGTCAAATATCTTCTCCACAAACTGACCCTCCGTAAATCTCCTGGACACGATCTCCTTACTCCCCAGATCCTCAGACAACTTCCGCAGAAAGCTATTATATTCCTTACTTATATTTACAACTGCATCCTACGCACCACCTATTTTCCTCTGTTATGGAAACATTCCACTATCATTCTTTTTCTGAAACCAGGCAAACCTTCCAACAACACTTCATCCTACAGGCCTATTAGTCTCTCTCCCCATCCTCTCAAAAATCTTCGAAAGGCTTCTTCTTAAACGTATCCTACCCATATTAGAATCTCAAAATCTTCCTTCCCATCAGTTTGGATTCCGTCCTCAGCATTCCACAGTTCAACAGGGGCTCCGAGTTGTAGACCATATTTCCTCAGCCCTTGAATGCAAAGAGTATTGTTCTGGTGCGTTTCTGGACATTGCGCAAGCTTTTGACTGGGTATGGCACACTGGATTACTCTTCAAGCTGAAAACCCATTTACCCCAGTCTCTATACCTCATTCTCCGATCCTATATCTCAAACCGTTCCTTCCGCGTTCGCTGTGGTGTAGAATTTTCTAACCTTTATCCCGTTGAGGCCGGTGTTCCTCAAGGCAGTGTCTTGGGACCCGTCCTCTACATCCTTTACACTGCTGATATTTCTACACATCCTGATACCTTTCTGGCAACTTTTGCAGACGACACCGCCATCCTATCATCCAGTTCCAATCCTGAAACAGCATCCTTAAACCTGCAAAGACACCTTTCTCTTATCGAAGACTGGTGTAATGCTTGGCGCATAAAGGTGAACGAAGTCAAATGCAAACACGTAACCTTCACTCTTCGACGAAATTCCTGTCCGCAAGTTTACTTCAATTCCATTCCAATTCCTCCTTCAGATACAGTCCGGTATCTTGGCTTACTGTTAGACAAAAGATTGACTTGGAACCCACATACAAGACTTAAAAGACAAGAACTCAACCGACGATTCGGACAGTTATACCGACTACTCAACAGAAAATCTGAACTTACAGTTGACAACAAATTATTAATCTACAGGACAATACTGAAGCCCATCTGGACCTACGGACTTGAACTGTGGGGGACAGCTAAACGTACTAACATCAAACGCATTCAATCCTTTCAATCCAAAGTCCTCCGTACAATAGTAAATGCTCCTTATTATGTTTCCAACTATACCTTGCACAACGACCTTAATGTTCCTTTTATTTCAGACCTAATTCCATCCAAATTTTCCAAATTCCACCAAAATCTCATTCATCATCCTAATCCTCTAGCTCAATCCCTATCCAGCTCCACTCATCCATACAACCCACCTAGAAGATTGAAACGGCAGTGGCCCCGCGACCTTTTGTAAATATATTGGAGTTCTAGCACTGGCTAGATTCTCCACTCAATGTGATGTATGTATGAGTGTGTGTATGTGTATATAGGTATAAGAGAATTCTTGACTTATTGTTTTGATTCATTATTGTGTATATATTTTATTGTAATTTTATGCTGTATAAATATTGTATGAATGTAGTATGTATGATATCTTTCAGCACTACTATTGATGTCCAAATTGGGACAGATTGTAATTTTATCAATAAAAAATTTGTTGTGAAAAAAAAAAAAAAAGAAAAAAAAAATTTTGTTTCTAAAACCTCGAGTACTCTGTGAAAGAATACGTTCACCATCATAACCTCCCTCATCACAAAATTAAAAATAACATAAGTTAATGGGCTAACAATAACTTTAAATTAAATTGTACGACTTCATTTATTGCATGCTTAATGCTTTAATGCTTGCGCTTTCCAATGGTATATTATACGTCTATGTTACTACTTATATTTCAGAAATAATCTATTGATGAGTTGGTTACAGAAAATTTATTTTTCCCGTTTAAAGAAAAGCTAAATTGCAATGTATTTTACTTATAAACCTTCAGAAAAGAATGCCCTAAATAATGATGAAACCCCCATCAAAATCAGTCTTCTTGTTTAAATGGAGTTAACGGAAACCAAAATTCGCATTATTATTCTATCAAACTTCATTATCAAAATTAAAAACTTCAAAAATAATTCCATTCCCCAACTTTCAACTTTTAATCGATATATGACAACAAATTTATAAGAAAAAAAAATGTTACCTAAGTATGGTCATTAGAGCTACAGAAAAAAAAAAATGACCCTCACATTTAAAAAATGATCTGCAAGGTTATCATTATCGTTATCCTCCGAGCATTGAAAGGATTATCAGCCCTATCAAAAGCTAATTTCTAAAGGTGAGATTTCAATTCTTGTATTTCTTTGAAGCGAGGAGGACAAAAAGCTAATGGTGCAATTTAACGAAACGTAAACTGTTTTGTTTGGGCCCGGAACAAAGAGGAGGGGTAGTGAAAAACCTGCCAATCAAACAGCTTTCCCAGCGCAACAGGGCACACCTTTCTACTCATTAAATGCCTTTGTTAACAGAGCTTGCTGCAGCGTCAGTGACCTTACTCGGCCAGCAGTTCCCTCATTTATCCAAAGCAATCTTGAAAACAACTGCTTAATAAACATTCTCTGAATCTGAAGATTTTTATTATCCAATAAAAAATAAAATATATGTACCATTGCCGGATTTTGACTAGTACATACTAATAGCCCAGTAGAATTAGACCAAAAAAGGGGGTTGGCTAGAAAAAGGTGGGGTAATTTTAATTTTTAGGCACCATTGTTTGTACTGTTTCCTTCATTAAAAAACCAAGTTTTCACACTTTTCACCCTTGTGCGTTTTCCGCCATCTTGAAAAAAACTCTAAAAAAAAGCACTTTTTTCAGTTTTTTACTTTTAAATCTCTTTCTGAACACTTTAGAGCTAACTTTGTCGTTAGCAATTTTAAAGAACAATAAATTGCCTACATAATTGGTATGCAACATATTGGAAAATTCGGAACATCTGCTGAGATACGTGGGTTCAATATTGGCCAAATTGTCAAAAAAACACAAAATGTCAGAAAAGTCGATGGTTTCGCTTCAATAACTATTTTGGTGTTCAGTTTATTAAAAAATACATAAGAGACAACCTTTTAGAGCATTAAATTTCTAACTAGCTAGATGTATAAATATGGATAGAAAATGTGAAAGACCCCTTAAAATTGGGCTGGAAAAGGGATATGGGTGACCATGATTAAAGAACATGTGTGAATATGATCAGTGACACTTAACATCAGTGACCATGATTAAAGAACCAGCACCATCGACATTACTGAATATGATTTCCTAGAGATGCAAAGAGAGAATGCAGCTCAAAAAAAGGGGGACTTCAATGTTCTCTTTTTATTGCGGATTCGAATCCTGCAATAACAGTTGTTTGAGTATCTTTAATTTTTTTTTGTTTAATTAATTAAAATAAAAGTAATATATTAGAAATTTGTAATTATTAGTAGAAAAAAACGCTTTTCTTTTCCTATAATATACACAATAATGGTTTAAGATAATATTACGTTTAGAAGATCTAATTAAAACGGAGTATTTTATTTTTTATTAACAGAGCACTTTCATTAAAAATGTTATTTCAACATTTCTTGGTTTATATTAGGAGTAGTTAAAAATCGTATACATCTATCTGGTTAGAAATTTAATGCTCTAAAAGGTTGTCTCTTATCTATTTTTCAATAAACTGCACACCAAAATAGTTATTGAAGCGAAACCATCGACTTTTCTGACATTTTGTGTTTTTTTGACAATTTGGCCAATATTGAACCCACGTATCTCTATGTTCTCTATGTTGCATACCAATTATGTAGGCAATTCATTGTTCTTTAAAATTGCTGAAGACAAAGTTAGCTCTAAAATGTTCAGGAAGAGATTTAAAAGTAAAAAACTGAAAAAAGTGCTTTTTTTTTTTTAGAGGTTTTTTCAAGATGGCGGAAAACGGACAAGGATGAAAAGTGTGAACACTTGTTTTTTTTTATGATGGAAGAAGTACAAACAATCGTGCCTAAAAATTAAATTTACCTCACCTTTTTCTAGCCAAAATCCTATTTCTACTGGGCTATAAGGGAGAGCCGTAGTTTGGGGGACACATTCGACTGTTCTTCGGGTACTAAATTCGAATCCTGTCAGAGGCAAAATATGATTTGTTTTACTATTCCATCCGTGAGGTGATCCTGGGGTATAAAAGTTTTATAAAGGAAATTTTGTTTTTATTATACAGCATAAATTATTATCTACAGCAATCACTATGTTCATGATCTTTTCGGCACTATTATTATCTAGTAAGGCTATATGGTAAACACGGATTTACACACAGTAAATTAATTCCTATGTCAGTATCACTCTCGGTTTATATTAAGATTGATAGGGAATAATATTACAAGAATAATGTGAATAAGAGACACAATGATTTATAATATATCATTTAGCCTAAAATAAATGCAATAGAAAAGAATGTGTCTTACAGCTATAAGTTAACAAATACTTGTATACATGTAAAAATAATGCTATTATCTTTTAATATATAGTCAAGTGAGCGGCGTGGTCTAATGGATAGAGCACTAGTCTACTGTTCTCCGGGTCCTGGGTTCGAATACCTGCTGTGGCAGAATATTATTTATTCTGTTAATTCAGCCGAGGGGCGAACCTAGGGTATCGAGACCCTCCTGGGCAGACCCAGCCTGTTTAAAGTGGGTACACAAACTAGGGGAAAAATATGGCGGCTGAGCGTGGTCAAGACCTAATGACCTCTTTGCCCAGCCATTGGCATAGAAACAGTAGGAATCTCTATATTTACTGAGTCTAATACCCTTCATGGGTTGTAGAGATGCAGGTTTTATTTTATTTATTTTTTATAATCAGTGAAAAAAAAAAGTATGATTCGAATAGTCTGTCATAATTGGGATATTGATATTATAAACTCACTAGTAAAATATCGTTAACAATATAGTAATACTATTTGTTAACGATCTAGTAATACTACTAGCTTCTGTAAAGTGGGTACCAGAAATAGGGGAAAAACCTGTAGGCTCAGTTGTAGTAGCAGCTGACATAAACATTACTTACTCACAAACAAAAAATGATCATCATGGATATTAAAACAAGAAACAACTATCATATCTAAAAGCATATAACATCGTTCCATTGTGTTGCAACAATACTTAAACAAGTAATCATAAGAAAAATAAATATTTTTTAAGGGTCTCACACTGGTGCCATTTAAAACATCTTGCCGTTATAAATATAAAAAATAAAATTATAACTACAAAATATAAAGAAGTTTTTATTTTATTTTTTATTTGACTCATTTTACTCTGCTATGCCACCCCCGTTAAATTTTTATTAAACCTTTAAAACATTATAATAGGCTGTTCAGTATTATTCGGCGAAGATATTTAAAAGGAACAAGAGAAGAAATAGACATTTTCCCAAAGCCTAATAAAGTTTCATGTTTTCCCGCTCCATTGGTATTAAACCCTCAATTTATTCACAAATTAACAAGTTTATCCTAAAGAATAAACTTTAAGAAAATATGCTTTTGCGGATCTAACAATAATCATGAAAACAAGTACACAAGTTAAAGTAAGGTAAATTTCAGATATAGGGTTATTATAGTACTGAGTCTTGGAGCCGCAATACCTCATTTTCATTAGCTTTGATTAAATTTATAACGAAAATTTAAAAATCATAATGTCGAAAATCTCTTTCGTTCAACACCATGTCAAAATCTAAGATTAGCATACGCTGTCGGCTTGACTTCATAATGTGACTGCACAGCATTGAAACATTGTGTAACAAGAATAGGCATTGAAGGAATGGTGTAGTAATCTTTCAAGCACAATGCCACTTCTTTTTGTTTTTTCTCTTCTTTGCGAAATTGTTAAATAGAACATGTGTTTTAACAATAGACGGCGTATAATGGTATCCCAATCGTATTATCTAACTCATTAGTTGTAAAGAATAGCGCTTTTTAATGCACCCAGTCAATGGATCCTTCACACCTGCTTCCTGAATCCATTCTTTGGTCAGTATGATTTTGAATACACTGCCAAACTAAGGTGTCAATTTAAAATTATAGCGGGAAAACACAGACATTTTAAAATAAAGTAATTTAACGACGAGTTTGAGAAAATAATTCTGATAACGCAAAATATATTGTATATGAATCGTTATAGAAGAGTATAAATGTATTATAATATATATATATAATATATATCGCTTATATAATATAAAAAGAGGAATATATTTATATGCAAATATTTATATTTTAAAATTGAGATATAAGAATTTACATGATTACTAGCTGACCCGGCAAACGTTGTTTTGCAACAATAATTATTTCTAGGAAATTTTTCGTGTAGAAAAAAAATAACTAACTTATTGTAAGTGTGTAAGGATGTGGTATATGAGTGAAAGAGGCATGGAGGCATCAGACATCATCAGGCACACTGTGAATGATGAGGGAATATTAAAATAACAAAACACGTAACATTTTTTTAATTAATTCCTTAAAATTATCCTTATTCTTTAAAAACCTGTTACTACTTGTTTCCTCTGTTATCTTCCCAAACTTTGACTACGGATGCCTGATGTACGGGGGACTAACTGATGAACTGGAAATAAAATTAAAACGTCTTATGAACTGTTTTATAAGATTTATTTTCGGAGCCCGTAGACGTGACCATATTCCTGGCTATTACGCCAACTTAAAATGGGTTTATCCTTCTGTATGACGGCAATATTACGTTGGTTCTTACCTATTCCAAAGTTTAAAAAATAGAACACCTTCCTACATAACCGAGCTCCTCACCCTCCGCTCTGATATCCATTCGTTAAATACTGAAACCCAATTAATCAATATTTATACCCCATCACATAAAACTGCATCCTTTCATTTCTCGTTCGTTCCTCATCCTTCTGGAATTCGCTGCCTATTTCTATCTGTAAAGCCACCTCTCTTTCTTCCTGCAAACATCAACTCTTTCATTACCTACTCGTATCTCAATCTTCCGTTCCTTTGTAAAATATAGGTATAAATATATAGTATAAATATATAGTATAAAAAATATATAGTATAAATTGATATAATTTCAGTAACTAGACCATAAGGATCTCTTTTTGTTCATTGTTCATTATTATAAGGGGACTTGATCCCAGAATAAAATATTTTTCCATTTCATTTCATTTAAAAAAAAAAAATAGATACATCATTAATTAATTACAAAAGAAATACTAACAAACCATATCAATCTCTTAATGATATAGCGTGAACAATAATTTTTGTTAGCCCATCTTTAACTAACAGAGGGATCACTTGTAGCTGGGTGGCTAGCGTAATAGCCTCCCTTGCTAAAGGTCACGGGTTCAAACCCGCAGGTGGTCCTAGGATTTTTTAATGGGAGTAAAAAATCCTTAGTTACGCCATCCTTCGGAGGGGACGTTAAAAGGTGGTCCCGAGCCTGTGCGATGTCAGGTACTCGTTAAAGATCCCTATCCTAATAAAACCTGGATTGGCAAAATTTAGGACTCCCACTGTAGCATCGTCCGATTAGCCATAGTAGCATAAAGTGACGTTAAATAAATAAACAAATTTAACTAACAGAAACAAACTGGACGGTTTACCCACTCGCGAGTATGCCACGCATAATTGTCCCTGTGAAAAACATGAGTTACACTGAGATAGTAAAATGATAATTGTAAAGGATACTACAACGCTTGATGCATAAACAATAATAATGGCCGAAAAGTGTGGAGGGAGTGAGAGAAGGCTTATTGTGTGAGAGAAACAGGATACCGGCTTCGGTCTCATCTGTACTTCTTGCCGAGAAGAGTTACCGGTAGACCTCTGGCGGAAATAACTTACCAATTGATTATTGATCAGTTATCGAGCTTGATTAAATTTTATTAAATTTCACTATTAAAAATAGGATAAACTAAATCAGTCAACTATACTTTCATAAACATTAATGACACTACAATTTGCACCCGAGCGAAGCAGGGGTGACTCACCAGTCAAACTATATATTAATCCAATACAAAAGTTTCTATGTAACTCCTCCTATTTACATTTGCTTTTATCGAAATATTTACGTAATCATAACAAAGTTTACTGCCGGATTTGACAAAGTACAAGAAGTAGGTACCAGTTTTCAAGAAGGCTGTCATAAATACACAACATTATGTATGTTTCATTCCCTAGTCCAATATCAAAAAGCAACTTAATATTTTAAATTTTAAATATAAATCAAAATAAACTTTTTAAATAAACGGTTTTGTGAAGCGTGATGGAGTTGTATAATAGGTTGTTGAGATAACGACTTACACTGTATTTAGAGAAAGTATTCTGAAGTTGCAAATACAGTAAAAGATACGAGATTTGATATTGATTAAATTGTAATATTGACGTTTAAACTTTTCTAAGGAAAAAAAAGTATTTCTCGACTTTTATATAGTCGTATGATAGATTTCATAGATACGAGTTAGCTGCATCCAGATAACAGAGGACGGGCGACGAAGGGAGGAGTCCCGAATTCCACTCTCTCCGGAGTAACGGGTCGTTGGCCCAGTTGGATGGCATGTCTATCTCAGTTTCGTCTATAGTCCAGGAACGTTCGAAGAGTAGATTTTTCCAGTCTAGCCGAAATTACCATAGGATCGAAAGAAGGAGGACGTAATAAGATGTAGAAGAAACAATAATGACACAGTTTCAAGTAGAATGGTAATATTTGAAATATCAAACAAACCAGAGGTGGTAGAATTGAGATGTTGGTGTCTGAAAGGTAAAAAAAATTCTTTTTTTTACGAAATTGGTATTTGCATTCTCCTCATTTGGTTTTACCTAAATATCATATTTGATTTTATAAAATGAATTCCCAAGTCCTTTAAAACGCGATTTAGAAATGAAATTATTTTCTAAAGGTACTAACTAACTACACATCTTATTTTGTTCCAAATCATACTAAAACATTTCATTACATAACTTTAATATAGTGTTAATAATATAGTAAAATATCTATTCTATATTTCAATGCGAAAAGAATCAAATAGGTTGGTTTATTAATAAATTTATAAGAGATTTTTGCAAATACACTAAACTTTCCTAAAACGGATATAGTACCTTTTGGAAAGAAACGCCTCAATTTTTAAAATCCAATGTTATAGTGATATTATAAATTAAATTATTTCTAAAGTGTAAATGTTCGGATTATTAGTTATAGGTTGGTCAGTACAGATTTAAAGTTAAATTTTATTAAAATCAACTTTAAATATTTTTCAAAATGAAGTATATTTTATAGTTTAGTTTACTATCCATTTTGCACCTCTTTACGAATTCGTCAAAAACGGCTCAAACGATTTTGATTAAACTCGCTATATGAATGTAAAATTAAATGGGCTTTAATATGATGTGGTTTCATTCTGATTGAAATAGTCTGTTAACGTCTGTTCATCTTGTTAGAATTGAGAAATAACAGCTAAATATGCAAGTTGAGCGAATTTGATAAACAACTAAAGGAGAAAAGTGCAATAATACATTTTTATGCAATTTTTGTGTTTTTGAATACAATAATAGTATATATGTAGATGTATAAATACCGCTGGGAAGCTAAAAAGTTTAGAAAAAATATTATCTTATAACCAACATTGCAAAAGTTAACGGAGAATGATTGAAAACCGATAAAACTGATTGTTGTAGATAATATTATCATTGATTATTTAATAAAACATTTGTTCCTTTCGAAAATCGATTTAATTAATTCATCTACTATTATTTTCATCGATAACTATATTTAAAAATTCTTTAACTGATTTTAACAATGAAGGTAAGTGAATATCGTGAGTTATTCGAACCAGATTTTTATTTTTACTACGATTGTAGATATATAAAAATAAGAATGAAAAAGTTAAGATTAACACGTTCACGCCAGAACGAATATCTACGCTTTTTCCCGTGAGGCGGGACTGTCTTAGCTACTTACGCTCCGTGGGGCGGGGCGACACTTGCAAGTTCCAACGTGTTCAATGTGATATTGTTTTGATAACAGTTTTGAAATACACATATGACTTGAAGGAGTAATTATGGAAATACTTAAAAAAGATTTTTATATTATTATTTATTATCAAAAATAATTCTTATTATATTCTTATTTATGGGGATAAAAGTATGAAATGAAATCACGCACAGCTAAATAAAATTCTTTAAGAAGAGTAATCAAATAAAATTAACCGATAAGAGTCCTTTGAGGGAGCATGTTGAAAGTTATAAAATATGTAATAAATAAACGCTTAGGCTTGTTAATTCCTACATTTAATGTTGAGAAAGAATAAAATAAACTTATTTTCTAAAAACAAGTGACTTACCTGTGATGCACGTCGCCCCACGGGATATTCAAGGAACAGACAAGTATGACCACCGGTGGGTCCCCCCGGCGAGAACGTGTTAAACTAAAAATTACGTACGAGTGACAAGATATACTAATAATCATTAATTATTGGTCAAATTAACACGTCATACATAAATATTTTCTTAGTGTTCCTTCGGAGAATAGTGTTAGTAGACCAGCGCTAATTGAGACGTCTACATTTGTATGACTGGGAGCAGTGAGTCAAACCGGGAACTGTTAACTATGAATAGTGTTATCTCTAACAAGTTCATATTTAAAACAGTTCCTTTTTTAACTCGCCCATGTAAACAGTTAGGTGAGAGAGCTTTATTCCACGAACGTGCTATTTTAATTATTTTACGTGGTTTAAAAGGAATATTGACAAACACTATTCCACTGAGTCATGTTTTTTCCCCTCTCTATTAAATGGGATTAAGTGTAACTGTGTTCTAGCCTACGGCAATTTATTTTGAAAAAATAAACTATTACCAGCATTAATCCAAGTTTTTTCAATGTACTGTTTGGTAATACATAATAGCTGTAACAGTAATTATTATGAACAAAGTTGGGAAAACTAGTAATTAATATTTTCTCAGGAGATTTCTGCTACCTCAAAGGTCAAACATAGATAAATAGCAATTAGTCACAAACAAATTAATAAATTACCTTAAGTCATATATGAATGCATAATAAACAGACATTTTTCAATGATAGATTAGTCTAGACTTTTCCATTATATGTAAATTTTATTTTTGCTAAAAAAAAATGAATCAATAAAAGAAAAATTAAAATCATCTACATAGAAAAGGATTATATACCTCTTCGATGTTCTACTATAGGTTTATTATTTTCAATAATGAACCTTTGCAATCGACAAAAAAAAAAAAAAATACCCTCCTTCAAAATTTGAGAGCTTACGTTTTAAGATGCGTAGAACCCGAATAACGAATAAAACAATTTTATATTTTATTTTATTATTAGTTATTAGTTTGTTTTTTTTATCATAATTGTTAATTTCGTTTATTTTATTTTTGTTTACCTTTATTCTTATTATTCTTTAACGTTACTGTATTGTTTTAGTATTTTGTTCGTTGTTTTCTTTTCTTAAATTTTTTTTTTTTTTTTCTTCTGATATCATCCTTTTGGTAAATCGTTTTTCTTTTTATTTTGTTTTTTGTAAAGATCCGAGGGCGATAATAACCATCAGTAGTTTTTTGCCCTTAAAATTAAAACAACAACAACAACAACGAATAAAACAAAAATCTATTTGTCCGCCTACTATGGCATTTCTCCTGTTGGACCAATTTTTTTTTTAAGTCGCCACAAAAATACCAGGCCATTCAACTATGATACGCCGCATAAATACGCCCATAACTCCAGTTATTTTTGACGATAGAGAAAAATATGTATAGTGTTTTAAGATCAGTAAAGTGCGATAATTATATTTTTTTTTAAACGAACGAATAAAGAAAAAAATCCGTCTCTCATAATAATTAAATAAATAAACACCAAAAATTTTCGCCTTTGAATGCTATAGATAAATGCCGACATAAAATTCCTCCAGCACCGAGACGCGAACTCGTAATTATTTGGTTTCAAGCTTTGGTCATCTGTGGAAGCTAGGCAGCGCGCGCTAGTCCTCCCCGCTCCCATGAAAAAGTATAACTTAAAAAATCTCACAATTTTGGTTTATTATATTCAATAATGAACCTTTGTAATCGATAAAAATAATAATAATAACTGTCCTCAAGTTTTCAAGATACGTGAAACCCGAAACCAGCCCCCTCCCTCGAATAAAAAAAATTCTATCCGTCTGCCATCCGCACTACCAATTAAACTAAACTACTAGACCGATTTTTTCGAAATTGGGCACACAAATATTGGCCATTTACAATTGATTAATTTATCGTTAAACATAATGTTAATTGACTGTAAACACAAATTTAAGTTGTTACATCCTAATATAATTATTTGAAAAGAATAAACTGTTGACAATTAATTTGCAGTGTTTTAAATAAAAAATGATTGAAGATAACAAATGCATACCATACATACTTTTGGTCAACCGACAACTAACTTAGCCGTCTCAAAATTACATAGCGATAAATACAGTTCAAATATTTATTATTTTTGTAGATGGAGTATTTTATGTGAACTGTTTTTAAAACATCAAATTTACGAAAGGATACTACAGATCATTCACTATTTATGAATGAGTCATTAATAGTGAAAATGCTGCGATCGAAGGACAAGGTATTAGTACCATCATATCGGCAACGATATAATGCAAGAAAGGGGCTGGGACTTTATCCTTCCCTGGGGCTCGAGTGGGCGTAAGTAGGCGTGCCGGGGACTTGACTCATTGAGAACATCTGGCTTCGGATCCGGCATTTACTCAAAGCTTATTCAACACCATCCGACCCATTTCGATATCACACAAACTATATATAGCATGTCAAACCGCTTTTGAATAGGTCATATTTATATATTTATAGGAGCTCTATAAAAAAAAGGTAATATTGTATTAAACTTGGTTCAAATTAAACTCCAGTTTTACGCACACACACAAAGACGCACGCATAAATGCATACATTTATGAATGTCCGTAAGCAGGGTTTTGTTCTTTACGTACCAAGGAGCTGAGCTTATGAGTCTTAAATTTTTTGTTTGAAATGATTGCAGTTTTTGTATGCGAGTCTTTTTTTTCTGAGCCACAAATCTATGAAGCGTAGGTCCGTGAGTATAAAGTAGGTATATGTTTGTATTAAGTTCTCTGTCTAATTTTTAGTTTTGATGATTTAGATAGAAGAGAGTATTGTACTTTCAGTCTGATTGAGAGCCTTTCTATTCATCTTGATATACGGACCCTAAGTGGAGTGTTAGTCTATCTTATATGAGATGGAACTATTGTATTTAGTTGACACTGTTGTAATATGGAAAAATACAAATGATTCAAAACCTTACATCGATAATCTATAATAGTGTTATATAAATTTTTACTTTCAATTACGTAGATATTAAATATATAATAAGGTAAAGTATTCCGATCGAGAAAATATTCAAATTTGAGTTTTCATCGGAAATACAAGTTTTAGGGTTTCTTGAGCCAAAAGACTAAGTTTCGCAAAAAGGCCTGAGTGCGCGTGCATGTATGGTGTCTGACTGGAAAAAGATAAGTTTTAAAATACTGAAATTTAATATTTTATAAGCTTAATACCTGAGATGTTACAGCAACTTTTTTATTGAATCGACTAACAGGAAGATGTACTTATACAATGCATTTTCACCTTTCTACGATTTTTTCAAAAACGGCCCTAATTTTTTTGAATAAACTCACTTTAATAAAATTGAAATCAATAGAATATCATGTAGGTTCAATTTTGATTAAAATAGTCTAGTTAGGATTAAATACAATTTTATGTTATATTAATTATGATATCAACATTAAAATTAAAAACGATTATATACTTGTGAGCCATCTTCAGGACATTATGAGCCACGTCAAGCATAAACTAAGTTTACCGAGGTAAGTGAAAGTAGTTTGTTGTCACCATATTTTAAAAACTGTTTATCATTCTCACTCGTTAGTAGCTTCTATTGTACCTCCTTACGCAATCATCTCTTAGACGCGGAAAAGTGATTTTAAAAATAGAGAATTAAAAAAAAAAACGTAGATAAAGTTACATGTCCAACGGTGAAAATGGACAACCTTCAAAGATAAACATGGAATATATATAGTACTGATAAAGCTACAAGAATAACAAGATATCACAAACAATTAATAGCAAGCAGATCATCAATAATACGAAATTAACCCCTAATATACCTTACTCAGACCTATCTGGAACGTCCGGAATAGAACTTAAGTGTTCTGAAAAACACGTAAACTCAAACGAAATACAAAAAACTCTGCGAAAAATTGTTTGCACAGAAGGGTATGTTTCGAAAAACATGATACACGACATTAACATCCCAATAGTTAATTCTTCCAATCGCGACAGAAATAACACATTTCTTTCATCGACAAATGAAATGAAAATAAATTTTGTCATTGTGGATGTAATTAGTGACCGTTGAGAATTACTGAAGGAAATTAGTCCGGTGCGGTCATTAATACAACAAATAAAAGTTTCAACTATTTATGTTTGCAACGTTTCGCCCCCGTGTGGTCATCATCAGGCGCAATGGTGGGGAATGGAACTGAGGAGGATTAAACTTTTGTTGTTCCCGGTTTTTTTTCCATGTGGATGTAATTAGTTGACCGTTGAGATTACTGAAGGAAGTCGGGTGCGGTCATTAATGAAACCAAGATGTTTCAATATTTAGTTTGCAACGTTCGACCCCCGTTGTGGGTCATCATCAGCGCATGGTGGAGAATGGAAACTGCAGAGAGATCTTGTGTGTTCCGTTAGTTCCATCTCCCCATGCACCCTGAGATGACCCACAAGGGTCGAAGTGCAAAATATAGTGAAACTATTTAGTTTTTCCATTTATGACCGCCACCCGGACTAATTCCTTCCAGAAATAATTTACTCTGACGACAGTCCCTTAAGAATAACAAAAATGTACGTTACTAATGTTAATTGGTTTGGTCCCTTACGACTTAAATATAAATATATAACAGACAGGATTTTGAAACAATGAATAGTTATCATCAAGAGCTTAAGATATTACATACGTCGGGAAGATTGATGGTTATGGAGATTGAGAAATAGTTGATGTTTCAAAGTGGTTAAAGATAAGGCTTTACGAATGGATACAGGCAAGGATTCCAAAATAGAGTGGCACGAATGACAAAGGATATTTTAAAGGAGGTTGATCTGTGAGAAGGTATATACAAGTTTATGGGTTGGGATCTCATGTTGGAGTGACTGAGTGGACACAGGAACAAGTGGTAAGCATATCAAGAATATAAAGTATTTTGTTTTTTTAAAATCCGAAGAGACAGAAACAAGAAAGTATTGCCGATAGAAAGGGGAGTAGAGCCAATTCAACTCGGTATACCTACTAGAAAAAGGGAGCGTATGGGAATTCCAAATATGAATCTAATGAAACAATTCATAAGTCTTTAAAGTCATATCATAATTATCTGACAGCCCTGCCAAACACAAGGCAACCGATGGAGGAAAATGAGAAAAGAGACCAGTAGCATACGGGTTTTAGGTGGGATGGAATCACTAAATCTTAGCAATTGTTTAAGGATAGCGATCGATTTCCGGGTACATAACACCCAAATCCACTTGTTTCTTCACTATCTTCCTCCCAGTTACCAGGCATATCCAAAAAAAAGACAAAACGTAAAAAAAATGAACTACTAACTTAATTTTCATGGACCACCAAATTTATTTCCGAAATCGCGACTAAATGTATCATATTCATCAGACGCGCAGAACTGCAGTTGCGAATATAAAGAACAATAATAGTAATAATTATTACTTTTATCTAACTTCTTTTTTTTTTAATATTATAATTACTGACTTATTTTTCAAACATTTATATACATTTAATTCTACCATATACATATATACAATCCACTAAGTCTTCAAGCCAAGTTTCCAGGCAAGACATTACTCCCACAGTAAGGAAGCAAAAAAACAAAAATACAGATGAGAGCATCAATAATATCATTAGGTATGCAATTCTGTACATATCAGGCACATAGTTCGGCTGGGAACTTAACAGTAATGCGTGCATAAACATAAATCATCGTCATTTTTACCATAAACCGTAACGAAATGTAAACATCTTAAAGTTCTCTCTTGGATAAAGGTATATTCAAGTGAAAATGACACACTATTAGAGTTTCAGAAAATTTCTGCAATGCGATTACTTTACGGAAGAAAAAAAAAAGAAAAGAAAATCCACGTCACACTCTTCCTAGCATAAAGAGTTTTTAGAAAGTATCTTCAAAAGGAAACGATATTACGATAGGCAATAAAGAGGGATTTTATTAATAAAAAAACTATAATAATAGAAAAAGATGATAAAATATTAAAAATAAATGATGAAATAACATTCAAAGATGCGATGAGGGTTATAAAAGAGCTAACAAATTACTAATAAAGATAAAAGCAAAAGAAATAAAATAAGAATACGATTTTAAAATAAATTACTTACATCCGCAGGAGTAGGGTGAATCTGAAAAGAAATAAATATGAATTACTACTTGAATATTCACCTATAAAATAGGTTTTATATATTCCAAGAGTAATTACTTCGAGATCTAAAATTATTACTATTCTTCTATTTCAGTCAATAGACAATTAAATTATTACTATTATTATATCAACAAAAAATCTGGTGCGGGCAACACACGACTTTCACTTACCTCAATTTTTAAAATCAATGAAAGGATTTTCAAATACAATTAGAGATAAAAATACGTGAAATTATTAAGGAATTAATCAAATTAAATTTCTAAAGAAAAACGTGTTTTATTAAAAAATCTATTATATTATTATCTAAAATAATCAGTCAGTTTTATCTTCTTTTCATCACTCTCTATTAACTTTTAAAAGCTTATGTATCAGATGATATTTTTTCTAAAATCTTTAGCTTACCAACGGTATATCATACATGTTATATTACTGCTCTTATGTTCAAAAACAAAAAATTGCATTAAAAAAATATTTTTTCTGTTTTCTCCTTTAGTTGGGTATCGAATTTATTCAATTTATATATTTACCAGTTTTTCATCAGCGTTAACAAGATAATTTAGTTATTATTATTGAATCTACAAAATTAAAGGTACTTTAGGGGAAGACAATTTAAAATATCGGCATTTAAGACCTGTCAGACCATTTTTATCAAAATAAAACCTACATGATATTAAAGCCCATTAAATTTTACATCGATATAGCGAGTTTAATCAAAATCGTCGGAACCGTTTTTGAGAAAATCGAAAAAAGGTGCAAAATGCATGGTATAAAGTGCCTCTTCTGGTAGGCTCATTTTGATGAAAAAAGTTTTGTCACGTCTCGGGCGTATAGTTGTCTTAAATATGAAATTTCAGTTTCATAGGACTTACCGTTTCCGCCCGGGAGTTACCACACACACACAGACACACACACAGACACACACACACACACACACACACAGACCTTTTTGCGGGACTTGGTTATTTGGACTCAGGGGACCCTAAAACGTGTATTTCCGTTGAAAACTGGAATTCGAAAATTTTCACGATCGCAATACTTCCCCTTACTATATATAGTAAGTGAAAGTAAAAAATAAAAACGATGGAATTATTCAACTTATCCTTGTAAATATATAAGTAATAGTTATTAATTATTTTGTATTTTGTAAATCCGGAAAAATGGTTAAAAATTAGGTGTAAAAAATTACAGAGGTACAAAACAGTTCGTTATGAAAAATGAAAATTTACAATTATGATTTGTAAAAAAAAGTTAAATCAAATATAATTTGTTAAACAAGTTGATTTTATTATTACTTTTTTTTATTTATTTTTTTTAATTTTTTTTATTGTTATGTCTGTTTTGTTTTGTTTTTTACTCTGTACATATGGTATGAATGACTTATTTTATCTCTAATACTTATTGCCCAAGATAGTGGCAGATTGTATTATTTCTCAATAAAGCAATATTATAAAAAAAAAACAAGTTGAAAAACAAATCTGGTGCGGGCAACACACGACTTTCACTTACCTCTGTTTTTAAAATCGATTAAAGAATTTCTCTATACAGTTAGAGATAAAAACGAGTGAAACCATTAAAGAATTAATAAAATTGAAATAATATAGAAACATGTGTTTTATTAAAAACTCTATTATATTATTATCTAAAATAATCAGTTAGTTTTATCGGCTTTTTATCATTCTTTATTCAATTTCACAAACTTGGGTATAAGATAATATATTTTCTAAAGTCTTTCTTTTTGAAACGGTATATTATACGTCTATATTACTATTCTTATGTTAAAAAACAAAATTGGCACGCTGAGCTTCATTGATAAGCCGCCAGGTTGCAGCACGATCAACATGAATTTCCCTTTTCGGGAACCCAAACAACAGTTAGTTTTTTCGGCTTTTCATCTATTTCCATTACCCTTTACGATTCTGTGTATCAGATAGTACATTTTTCTAAAATCATTAGCTATCCAACGGTATATTATACATCTATATTACTATTGTTGTGTTCAAAAACACGAAACATGCATAAAAAAATATTTGTTCAGTTTTCTCCTTTAGTTGTTTATCAAATTCGCTGAACGTACATATTTAGCTGTCATGCAATTTTAATCAGAATGAAACCTAACGGACCTACAGACACACAGACCTTTTTGCGGGACTTGGTTATTTGGACTCAGAGGACCCTAAAACGTGTATTTCCGTTGACAACTGGAATTCGAAAATTTTCACGATCGCAATACTTTCCCTTACTAAGTATATATTTCATATATAGATAAGTGAAAGTAAATAAGCCTGAGTCTTGGTCTTGTTCTGTTTGCCACCGATAATTGGGCGGTACAGTAACAAGTAAACTAATCAATCATTTTCCTCTATTCTTATCACATTTAAGAATATACGCGGTTTGAGAATATTTTTCTTATTTATAGATTAATATGCATTTCTTTCACACACTGATGTGTAATTTTATATTTATTCAAATTTTTTCCTATGAAAAGTGTATCAAATGGATCTAATGAATACTCTCATAAGCATACTCTGTTAAAGGGAATCTGTTGAAGTTTTTTTTTTCTTACATCAACTATTCATGTATTCTTATAATTATCTCGAAAAAGTACTATCCATACAGATTGGATGTTTACTGTTTGTTTCTTTGTGCGAATTAAGCGCTAGATTAACCTCTTATATCGGTATAGACCATCAAACCAACGAGTCAGTAAGCAGGGTTACAATGCCAAGGTGGGTTTGTAACGAAAAGTAATATTTTTTACTAGATAATTAGGTGATTTTCAATTTTTTTTTAACTAATGAAGTGAATCTTTTTTTTTTTCATTTATTTCTCCAATATGCATTCTCAGAAATATTTCGAAAGGATACTATCAATATAGATCCGACCACGATCGAGGATGGAAGCAACTGACCAAAGGTAGTAAATGAGGTTCATCGGCCGATGGACGTCCAGTTAGGCGGAAATGGTAACGTCTGTCTGGGAACGGCAGCATAAACCGCACTTGGAACAAAAGGATAGCAACGGCACAGTTGGCGTATCTGGTCGTCTCATCATATCTAATCTCAACCACTGTACAAAAGTAACAACATAGCTTGAGCTTGTTACTGAGTACTTGAGTACAATATTATAAAAGCATAGAACCTTACTTCAAATCAATTAAGAATAAATTAAATATCTTTTATCCTATCCAAATCTTAATTTACATTTTTCAATATGAGGTGACGATCAGAAATCAGGAGAATAGTATAAAAATTAATGAAACATCATGCATGAGGAAGAATCAGTACCCAAAGTATGTCTTGCTTGACTTTATTGGTCTATCTTTCCTCCCCCATATCTCGTTCAAGACCGATTTAAGTCTTCTGTTCCTAGTCATAGGCATGTCAGTCAGCTGTAGCCATAACTGTTTATTTTATGTTTATTTGTCGGTGCAAGTTATCTATACTAATATTATAAAGTTCAAAAGTTTGTTTGTTTAAACACGCTGATCTCAGGAACTACTGGTTCCAGTTGAAAAATTATTTTTGTGTTTGATAGTCCTAGAAGCCTTTAGGCTATATAACATCACGCTGCGACCAATAGGAGAAGAATCAGTGGAAAAAACAGAGCAAATTAACCTCGCATCCCCATGATTCCAAATGATTTACTATTTAATTTTAAAATAATTCAATTTCCCGTTGTTATCTTTTGCTGTAACAATTAAGAAAACACAGGGGCAAACATTAGAATCGATTTACGTCAAGACTGCTTTTCACACGGCCAACTATATTTCGCGCTTTCAAGATCGGGTTGCGGAGAAAATCAGTATGTTCTTCTGCCACAAAAAAATAAAACTTGAAATATCAATGACGCAGAAGTACTATAAAATATATTCTTTTAAAAACTTCTAAATCTCGATCATAATAACAGAAATTGACACGAACGAAGTCGCGGGCAACAGCTTGTTCACTGTAAAACTGTTACATTAATATCTTTACACGGTGTAGACCGTCAAACCTACGAGACGAGTCAATAAGTAGGGTTACGAGGCAAGTTGGATTTACAACGAAAAATAATATCTTGAGGTATCATCATCATATATATATTGGGTTGTTTCACATGAAATGTCCGTTTTTATAGTTTTTTAAATACTTAAGGATTTTGCAGGTCTCTGTTGTTTTCTTCCGAATGTTTACATATTTAAAGTAAACCGTTACTAATTCTCTACCTTTGAATTATAAACATTAGCTTTCCAATCAATTACTTACTTTTTAGTATACCTCCAAATATGAACATGGAAACACGCGATTTTCGAGTAATATTTTTGTACGAGTTTAAATTCGTCCATTCAACAGCTGAGGCCGCTAGAAATATTTGCAAGGCGTTTGGGAAAGGGAGTGTTAATGAACGAACCATTCGCCGTTGGTTTGCTAAGCTTTCAGCTGGGGTTACCGACTTGGAAAACTTGCCCCGAGGAAGACCTCCGTCCCTAATAGACAACGATGTCCTCAAACATACAGTAGAAGGAAACCCCTACCAAAAAGTTAAAGGACTCTCAGCACAACTAAATACAAGTGCATCTACCGTTTCCAGATATTTAGAGTGTATTGGGAAAGTAAAAAAGCTCGATACATGGATACCTCATGATCTCACTGAGCGGCAGCAAGACCCCATGTTTACCGTGCAAAAATTGAAAGAACTGGGCCACGAAGTTCTTCTGAACCCACCATATTCTCCCGACTTGTCTCCAACAGATTAACACCTGTTCAGGAATTGAGACAACTTCGTCAAAGGAAAACTTTTCGAAAATGATGATCAAGTTAAAAGTGCGTTTTCAGATTTTGTTTCTATATATATATATATATATATATATATATATATATATATATATATATAGTATATATATATATATATATAGTGTTGAGTCTCCGTTTTGAGATTTTATTGTTAATATTTTTGAAAAACTTAATAATACAATGAATTCGCTATGAATGTATAGAAGTTGAATAGACATCTTAATTGGAAATTACACTTTTACCAAACGTTATAAGTACATGTACATGTAAAAGAAATTATTACAAATGTACTTACAATAAGAAAAAATATATTGTCTCACTTATAACTGTGAGGATATTACAAACTTGAAGGGTATTATATAAAATATTTAAAATAGTATATAAAATATTTTTTGTCCGTACAACAGTGATTATTGAATACAAATTTTAAGATTCTGTTTTGTTTTTTTTTACTATTAGTGCATCTATAAGAGGACAATAAATTCTGGAAAGGTAGTGTAAAAACAACTGTTTATTTAATGACTGAATCTCGAAACACGTAAAAAACTTAAATTACTAACAGTCCAGAACTAACAATATTGTATATATAGGTGTATATCCAAGTGGTGATTAATTTTAATTTTTCCATAACAATTCAGAAATAGGAATATCGATTATTCTATGAAATGGACGCTTTTACATTCCCTTCTTTTACGTTTAAAGGGTCATAATAAACTAATAGAAGCTGAAAAATCAATGTCATTCAAATCACAACATTTTGAACTTTTTGAATTTGAGATATTCCATTCTCATTTTAATTATCATTAACATCATTGAAAAGAGAGTGGAGAAACCTAGTTGTTAGGGTACACTCCAGAAATGGCAAAGGTTAAAGGCCAATCGAACAAGAAAACGCGTTATCTGTTATATCAGCCCTGGACTCAAGGGTCGAAAGAACTAATCTCTAAAAAGTGGGTAACTAATCTTCAATATCAGGAGGTAACCTATCGCTAGAGGCATATAACACATAGGTCGAATGGAATAAAATTAAAATGCAAATAAATCAATACAGATTAGTGAGTAGGATAAAATAATGAACAAATTTTCTACTTCTTCTATGGAATAGAGAGAAAATCAGACTATGTATCTGATATAATTCTAGAATTATGCCACATGGCTAAAGCAAGATACTACCTAACCATCTTTCAAAAATACCATGATTAATCAAAATATATTACAATTTTATGTTAACATGGTCTTACTTCAGATGATGCGGAAATAATTAATCTTTAATCGAAATAAATTATATGTAATATCTGCCAAATCCAATGTATACCATATATATATAAAATATTTATTTCATTTATGTAATATGAGAAGCAATATTTTATTATTAGTATGCATGTGTGTGTTTGTATTCTGTATACAACCAACTCTAATGAAATAAATTTAGAATTTCGACTATTTATTACTTATTAATCAAATAACCTTAAACTTATTTGATGTTATCAGTTTTTATTTGTATCTTTTATTTAAATTAACTTTTATAGTTACTTCACTAAAAATTATGTATCAAAGAAGCCAGACGAATGGACTTCCTCTGTTCAATGTAAATTTTAGGGACGAAATGTCCCAGAATAAAAATTATTTTTCATCCATTCATTCAATTACTCATTATAATAAATTATAATCAAGAGAGCGAAGGGCGAGAAAACATATTGATTATTATTCTAACATTGAGGCTCCTATTTTAAATTCTCTGAGCAGCTCGAGTGTAAAGTTTCACTCTAGAGGCTTGTGCCGATAATACAAAGGCAGCCTGCAGCTCACGGTTCAAGGATTATATGCAGTTCTGTATTCATATGTCTGGAAAAGCTTCCATAATGTCTCCAAGCAACTTATATCTTTCAACGCTTTTAGTGGAAAAAATAAAATTATTTACATAATTTATGTATATATATATGTCCCATACTGCTCCAAATATGTTAAAATTAAAAATATGGGACCCTTTATCTTTAGAGTAAGTAAAATTTATACCTATTGTATTTGAAACGTTCATTTCAAAAAGGTACTAATAGACATTTTTTACAATTTTGATTTGTTTACATATTTTCATGTTCACCATTTAGTTTTATCTAAATCTTCTATTTGATTTTATCTAATGGACACTAAAGTAAGTTCACAGAGCTTTAACATTAACATAGCTAGTACAGCCAAAGATGTGTCTTATGTTTAGGATTATCCATTTAATATCACTTTATTGCTGCTATGGCTCATCGGACGATGCTACAGTTGGAGTCCAAATTTTTTTCTATCCAAGTTTAATTAGGATTGGAAGCTTTTACGAGTATCTGACATCGCACAGGCTCGGAAACACCTTTTTACGTATCCTTCGAAGGACGGCATAACTAAGAATTTTTTTACTTCCATTAAAAAATTCTAGAACCACCTGCGGGTTTGAACCCTTGACGTTTGGCATAGAAGGCTGTTATTCTAGCCACCCTGCTATAAGTGATCCTATGTCCATGTGTTGTTTCATTTGAATTTTTCCATAACAGTTTAAAGATTCCCTTCACTTATGTTTAAAGAGCTATGATAAACTATAACACACACATACATATACGAGGATCGGATAGGGTATGTAGATAATTTGTCACAATGTATAACTTTTGAAAATTATTTTTTATAAAAACAATGTTATTTGAACCCCTTAGTAATGCTTTGGGCCGAAACGCTGATAGGACGTATAAATAAAGGTTGTGTGAAGAAAATGTGAAGCAAATTTATTAATAAACCTTTAAATAAACGACATTTTTCTTAGCCTGAAGAAAATCTTTTTTACAAGGCTTTTTCTTAAAAAATCTCTTTAAACTAAAATGAACAAGCTTGAATTTTATAAGTGCGTTAATGTGACCCGAATGTCGAGGATTGGGGTTTTCTTTGTATTAAGGTGGCGAAGGGGAGAGAATTCCACGGTCTACGATCAAAGGACATCGATCGCGGGGACGGCCTGGAATCTGAGCAGCTTCACTATGTGCGCTGGAACGGCTCCAGCCTCCTCTCGCTCCACCAATAACTAACTATATTAACTATTAGCCTCCCACGGGTAGATATTTCGCCAATAAACTTAATAGAATCTCTATCAGCATTATCGAGGGAGAAAGTAATAATGTACAAGCTTTAGGAAAAAGGATTTCTACAAAAAATCCATTTTTAAAATATTAAAATAACAACGGAGGATTCTTAATAAATTTAACACAAGATAATATTTATTCTTAGAAAAAAAAATCCAACAAACAGAAGTTAAAATCCTAATAAGTGAAGTCGCTAAATGGTTCAACCAGCCCTTTTACCAAGGGTGGCAATATCCTAAACTGATTTAAAGTTGTTCATGTAAATGAAAGGGGTTAAAAAGCAGATTATTGATCAAATCGTAAAAATGTGTGAAATGCATAGTAAGAAGTTGTACTTATGGTCCGTCGATTTTGGTGAAAAAGTTGCAGCAATATAATATCCTGTAATAACATTTACTCAAAATTGAAAACCCAAAAACGAAAATTTTCAACATCGTATTACTTTCCTTAACTACATATATATAGCTAATTGAAAGTAAAAGAAATATTTATAATAATCAAAATTATAATTTTTACACTTGTCTTGAGAATGTTTATCGCTACATATGCATATGTATAAGTATATGCATATGTAATTAATAAAAATGTTTTCTTGTTTCGGTTTGACCCAGAGATTAACTAAAATTCTCAAATACCAGAAAGGTCCAAGATATATTTAAGAAGTCATCATAAATTTTATTATAGGTATTCAGTATAAATCATTTTCAAAAATATCATATCGGAGTTTCTGTCAAGACTTTTACAAATTTGGGGGAAATTTGTTCAAAAAAACTAATAAAAACCCTCAATAGATTTAAGTTTGTTTATGAATACAGAAGAAGTTAAAAACTTAACTTCTAGATAGGACGGAGGACTATTGATATAAAACTCTGGTGCGGGCAACACACCACTTTCACTTACCACGACCGTCGAAATATATTTAAAAACTATTAAATATACTTAAATATGAAAAATATTTTTAATTAATTTTAATAGAACGTTACATCATTTTTGTTAGGAAAATATAATTTAGATTAAATAATATAACTATGCTATATTATTTTTTCATTTATCATATTGTTCAGTGATTTTTTTTTATATTAGTTCGTCAAATTTAAATTTAATTCTTAGCCCCAAAGATATCTGTATGCATATATATGTATGTTGTGTTTGTGTTTATATGTATATTTGTGTGTGGGTGTGTATGCATACATGTATATATCTATATTATTTTCTCTTATATACTAGTATTTATTTTATTTTTTCTGTCTTTCTTTCTCTTCAAATGTCTTTCAATATAGTTTTATACTTACAGCGTCTTTCCTCTCCTACCTCCTTCCTTTTTCACCTTCCATCTCATCTCCATCATGTCTAGCATCCTAACTACCTGCCACGTTAACGCGCAGTCCTTACCTGCTCATTATGACGAATTCCTTCAATATTTCACCCAAAATTTCTGCCATATTGTTGCCGTTTCCGAGACATGGTTAAAACCCCACATACCTTCCTCTTCTGTTTCCCTTCCAGACTATTCCTTTATTCGTCACGACCGTATCTGCCGTACTGGTGGAGGAGTCGGGCTTTATGTCCACAATAGCCTTAGATTTCGAATCCTTGAATTTTCATCCCAAACTGAGCACCCGCATATCGAATTCCTCCTTATTGAAATCCCTTTCAAAGAAAATCCTCTCCTATATGTTGTAGCCTACCGCCCTCCTTTAGTACCTTTCGATGAATCCTTTGAATCAATCCTTTACAAATATGTTCCTCTTTACACTAACATAATTATTTCCGGTGACCTTAATACCAACCTCCTTTCGCATTCCAATGACAGACTTTACTTAGACAATCTCTTCTTCTCCCTCCATCTATTCATCGTTCCCTTTGCCCCTACCCATCATACCCGCTGTACTGATACCTGGTTGGACGTTTATGTTATAGATACAGCTGATAACCTTCTTTCCTCCTCCCAATTACCGGTTCCATTCTTGTCATCCCACGATTTAATCCAAATATCTACAATATTAAAACTCCAGCAATCCTTCCTAAAACTATAACATTCCGTAACCTTGAAACCCTCTCTCGTGAAACCATTCTAGCAGACCTTGAATCCCTAAAATGGGAAGAAATTTACACTTCCTCTTCCATTGACTCTATGGTAGATATCCTCACTTCTAACCTACTCAGGATCCTTGATATCCATGCTCCTCTTAAAACCTGTACCTTCCGTCGCCGTCCTGCTCCATGGTTGTGTCAAGAAATAAAAGATTTTCAAAGGAGACGTGAGGCTGCCCGAAGACGCTACAGACGGACAAGGCAAGACGATGACTATCAAGCGTTCAGGGTACTCCGTAACTTGACACAAACCCCGAGTAAGACAAGCGAAATCTAATTATTTTCACGAAGCCCTCTCCTCAGTCCCTGATCCTAAGTCTAAATGGCAACTCCTTCGAAAACTCTCCCTCTGTAAATCCTCTACCTCTTCAGAGATTCCAGTATCACCTGAAGAATTAAACTCCTACTTTATATCTTCGTCCTCGAGCAATTCTTCACCATATTCCCAGCATATCCTAGTTCCATACTTTAACTCCGAAAACTTCTATTTCTCTGACATCTCACCAACTGACATAATAGACTCAGTTATGAAATCCCGCACAAACTCCATAGGCTTTGACGGAATCCCTGTTAAATTACTGAAACTATGTCTCCCAAAAATTTTACCAGTACTTCTATTCATCTATAATTTTTCCCTCCAAAATTCAGTATTCCCTACCTCTTGGAAAAAAGCCATAGTCCATCCCATTAACAAAAATTCCAATCCTACAACTCCTAAAGGCTTCCGCCCGATCTCCATCTTCTCTAATCTTTCTAAACCTTTAGAAAGATTAGTGCAATCTCAAATGTCAAAATTCCTTGAAGATTCCAAATCAATCAATCCTCTTCAATCCGGTTTCCGATCTGGTTTCTCCACCCAATCAGCTCTTACCAAAATTACCAATGACATATACACTGCAATAGACAACAAACAGCTAACAGTACTAATACTCCTCGACTTTTCCAAAGCGTTTGATTCCCTGAACCATTCTATCCTTTACTCCAAGCTGAAATCTCTTTCCTTTTCCTATAGCTCTATTCTCTGGTTCCAGTCTTTTTTATCAGACCGTACCCAAGCAGTTCACATTCCCAACCAGCCTCTATCTTCTTTTTTTACCCTTCCCTCTGGGGTGGCCCAGGGTTCAAGTGTTTCTCCTATCCTTTTCAATGCCTTTATAAACGATCTTCCCAATTCAGTACACCACTGCTCCTACCACCTATATGCCGATGACTTTCAAATCTACCTGACATTTCCTCCCACTGAGTTATTAGCAGCGTTTACTAATATTCAAGAAGACCTAAACAGGATTTGTAATTGGGCAAATCAGAACAAACTAAGTTTAAACGCAGCGAAAACCCAGGCAATCATTATTGGATCCGATTCCCACCTCACATATATTCCATCTCTTCCTACACTACTACTAAACAACCACCCCATCACTTTCAGCTCCTCTGTAAAAAATTTAGGCATCCATATTGACCAAACCTTATCTTGGAAACCTCATGTGGCCCAAATTTCCCGAAAGTCAATAAGCACACTAAAGCTATTCCATCGCTCCCGTCATGTTCTCCCACAGTCCACTCGTAAGCTCCTCGTATCCTCTTTAATTTTTCCTCAATTCGATTATGGATGTGCGGTATATGGTGGCCTCTCGATGATGCTGGAGAAGAGATTGAAGCAGATTATGAATTGTTCTTTAAGATTCGTTTATGGCACGTCGAGGCGGTCTCATGTATCCCATCTTTATACCGAATCAAATTGGCTTTTTTCCCACACCCGTAGACTATACTTCCTTGGATCTTTCCTATACCAAACTATCAACTCCCAACATCCTTCCTATATCTATAATCTCCTGCAGTTTAAACCCTCAATTCACCCACTAGAAACGAGGTCCCGTATGTCCAACCTTTATATCCCTTCCCACAGAACAAAAAAATATGAATGTTCCTTTCTGGCCCGTTCGACCAGTTTCTGGAATTCCCTCCCATCAAATATTCGTCATGCTTCCTCCCTTTCTAAATTCAAATTCCATCTCTTTCATTACCTTTTAGCATCCCAAAATGACGCTACCTGACAATGTAATCATTTTTAATAAAATTGTATTCAATTTTCTTATTATTTTTATTTCTAGAAGTATTTATTTATGATTTTTCAGTTGTTTTTTTTTTGTTTTTTTTTATTCTTGAAATTTTCCTTTGTTTCAATCGTCATAGTATTTTTTATATTGTAATTAGAAGACTTTGTTTCTTGTTTTTGTAGTATATTATTTTCATTTATGTTTTAATTAGTTTATCTTTTATTAATTCTTAGCCGATTAAAGATCCTTTATTACTGTAAAGCTTATGTTATTCTTAAAAGACTAAATATCAGAATAATGTAAATATTCATTTATTTTTTTCTTCTTTTTGTTTTATATTTAAACTCATTTATTTTCCATTTTGTTCAACACAATTATTTTCTGAGGATTGTTTTTATTTTAATTAATTTAATTTTAATTTTATTTGTTTATTTTATTTTGTATTATGCATATATTTATCTATCATTTTAAATATTAGTTAATTATGTTTATTTGTCTGTTGGCCAGACATGTTTATTTTAAACTGTGCAAATTTATTATTCTCAAGGGACACTGTCCCAGAATAAAATTTATTTTCTATTCTATTCTATTCTATTCTATAACTATATTAAATTGCTAATCGGTAAAAAGTTTATTTCCTATTCGTCACTTTGTAATACCGTTTACAACTTTTTGTAATAGATAATATTTTTTCTAAAATCATGCTGTTTCCAACATATTATATATTATACGTCTATATTATTGTTCTTATTACAAAAAACAAAACAAAAATTACATTAAAAAATAGTTTTGCTCTTTTACCCTTTAGTTTGTCATAAAATTCGTCCAACTTGTATATTTTGCCATCCTTCACTAATGTCATAAGGATAATGCGGTAAATCTATTGGAATGTACAAAACGAAAGGTAGTCTAGAGGAAGACGATTTAAAATATCGGCATTTTAGCCCTGTCAGAATATTTCAATCAGAATAAAACCTACATGATATTAAAGCCCATTAGATTTTACATCAATACATATATATATATATATATATATATATATATATATATATATATATATATATATATATATTTATGAGTGTGTGGCTTGTAAATCTTGTAAGAATACTTGATGTTATAAAATTCTTGGTAACAAGTGTTTTTGATTTTCGTATTAGAATAAAAGTATTAGAAATAGCAAGTCTAATGTTCTTCAATGAAAATTAATATTTAGGACATTAGAAGTGTGAATAGTTTAAAAAAAATACAAGCAACGAGAATCTTTTGAGATCATCATCATAATCATCAGTGGCGCAACAACCCAATCAATGAGTCAGGGCCTCCAACAGAAGCCTTCCTCTCCATCTCTCCCTATCCCGGGCAATCCAATTCCGCACTCCAAGAAGAATTCTGGAATCACTCACAGGGACTAAGTCCCAGAATAAAGCTGTTGCTATTAAGTGATGAAAAAATAACAAAGCTTCAATCAGCAAGAGTTTATAATACCGATTGTCATACAGTGCGCCAAACTACATAATAAAACATAGACATAAATATACAATACAAAGATGATAAAATTTATAAAAATCAGTTACCAATGAAATCTTCTTGCATCGTCAAACATTTTTAGGAATCATGGCGAAATAAATATAACTGAGTCAATCCATATAATTTACGTACTAAGGAAATTTCACTAATGAACTTATTTTCCTCATTAAATACCGTCACTTCTCTAGTGACAAACGAGTTCGCGGAAACCTACCGCTGTGACTCTCTCCATTGGTTTGACATAAACCGATAACTAAAATAACAACTCATAACCCAAAGATGACAACATAAACTGTCCTATAGTGTAATATTAGGTTTTATAAATATTTTACATTAATAATGTCATGATAAGACAATTAAGAAGAAGGATATTTAAAAGTTCAACTAAAATGGAAGCTCGGTAAGCATAGGTTCATAGAAATTTCAGTTTAGTGCCAGAGTCTTTGTCTTGTATTTGTTTGAAACCGATGATGGGCAGTCTTGACTACTGGTGAAAATTGTGAACAAGCAAATGTGCTGTAGCATTTGCCAGTATTCAGGAAGACCTAGATGGAATCAGTGCCTGGACAAACCTGAATAATTTAAGGCTTAATCCTACAAAAACTCAGGCCATCCTTATTGGTTCCAAATACCTCCTCTGATCTATCACCACCCTTCCTCCGCTTTTGCTAAATGACCATCCTATTGTTTTTAGTTCCTCTGTTAAAAATCTTGGCATCATCATCGACCAAAACCTTTCCTGGAAACCCCGAATTGCCCAAATTTCCCATCGATCGATTAGTGCCTTAACATTATTCCACCGATCCCGCCACCTCCTACCACTATCTACCCGTAAACTCCTAGTCTCATCTCTCATTCCCCCCCCCCTTGCCTATGGTTGTGTGGCATATGGCGGCCTCTCGAAAGTACTCGAGGACAGATTGAGAAGGATTATTAATTGCTTTTTAAGAATTGTGCTCGGTACCTCGAGACGGTCTCATGTATCCCACCTCTATGACGAGTTAAAGTGGTTATCCACAACCTTTCGAAGACAATATTTCCTTAGATCATTCCTTTATCAAATCATTAACTCCCACCATCCATTTTACGTCTACAGCCTCCTGGTATTTAAATCCTCAACCCATTACCAGGAAACAAGATCCCGTCTGTCCGACCTCCAAACTCCTTTCCACAGAACCAAAAAATATGATTGCTCCTTTTTAGCCCGTTCCACTGCCTTATGGAATACTCTCCCTTCAAACATTGGACATGCTCCTTCCCTACCATAATTTAAATCCCTCCTCTTTCAATACTTCCTTTCTCTCCAGTCCGATGTAAGCTAATTTTTATTTTTATTATATCTATTTTTGCGAGATGATTTGTTTATATACTTTAATGAGATGTAAAAGATATATTTTAAGTTGATTCTTATTTATTTATTTTTGAATATGTACATAGAGATGTCACAATGACCTTTTATTTATTTTTTTCTTCTTCCTTTTGTTATTTCAATGTAGTTATATATTGTTTTAGGCCAGATATAAATTATTATTTTGTTCATTAATGTTATTCTGAAGGGACATTGTCCCAGAATAAAGTTTGTTTTCTATTTATATTTATATTTCTAAATAAATAATTCAAGCAGCTTGGAACGAAAAAATTATTTAATTAAGGAGAAGTTGGTTGGTGCAGAAGTTGGTTAGTGCAGTCATGGAAGGACGTTGAAAGGCGCGAGCTCACAACATTGCATTAGGGCCTAAAATCGCCTAGAAAATGGTCTAAAAGGGCCTAGCCGGATAAGCATGTGAAATCTGCCCCCGCGTGTATTAGAACCAAATTCATACCATTGAGTCACACCTATGAGAAACAACCTTACGCAAATTTTTAGCCCCTTAATCCTAACGGGAGGGAAGTTATGGAGGGGGGAAGAAAAAACAAAAAAATTGTTTTCTCCTGAACAGCTCAACCGATTTTCACGAAAAAAATATACGTTATGGACTTTACAAATAGGTTTCAAAAAATATTTTTTTTAAATTTTTTCCACTAAAATGCTGGTCAAAAAATTTTTTTGAATTTTTCAAAAAAATATTTTCTGCTTATGATGGTTTGGTACACCTCCAATTTTTCGTTACTTTGTTTCATTGGAGGGTCCTCCATAACATATATTTTTTTCAATTTTATTGCAAGTGTACCCCATGGTGAAAAATAAAAAAAACAATTTTTTCTCCTGAATGGATCAACCGAATTTCACGAAAAATATATATGTTAATGGTTTTCTAAAAGAGTTTCAAAAAACATTTTTTTAAATTTTTTATTTGGAAAACGTGAGTCAAAATTTTAATTAGTGAAAAATAAAAAAAAAAGCAGCATTTTTTCAGCTCTCTGAGTAGTAGCTGGTCACGCATGAAGAGTAGGGATAGAGCTGTAGGATCGTAATGTCATTAGATATTACTTACACACTATGCACATACATACTATTTATTATACCTATTATTTATACTGATGTATGGAATGATCGTTCAAAAAATAAATAAAAATACCAATGTTTTTTGCTACTTCAGGTTAATTAGATAGATAGACAATAATTAAAGAATAAATAATTTTAATGTTCGTACAAAACGGAATAATTTCATTCGTTAACGAACGTGGTTTTTTTCTCGAAAAATTTATGAGCGTCTAAATTCAAGTCTGAAATACTATATTACAATCTGTTACAAAATGAACAACAGTAATAGTGATATGAGACCACATTTATAATAATAGGTATAATAAATAGTATGTATGTGCATAGTGTGTAAGTAATATCTAATGACATTACGATCCTACAGCTCTATCCCTACTCTTCATGCGTGACCAGCTACTACTCAGAGAGCTGAAAAAATGCTGCTTTTTTTTTATTTTTCACTATTTGGTACATTTTAGATCAACTCGAATAAATATATATATTGTGCAGGACCCTCTAATGAATTAAATTAGCAAAAAATTGTTGGTGTGCCAATACACAATAATTTAAAAAAATAAAATAAAAAATTAAAATTTTGACTCACGTTTTCGAAATAAAAAATTTAAAAAAATGTTTTTTGAAACTCTTTTAGAAAACCATTAACATATATATTTTTCGTGAAATTCGGTCGATCCGTTCAGGAGAAAAAATTGTTTTTTTTATTTTTCACCATGGGGTACACTTGCAATAAAATTGAAAAAAATATATGTTATGGAGGACCCTCCAATGAAACAAAGTAACAAAAAATTGGAGGTGTACCAAACCATCATAACCAGAAAATATTTTTTTGAAAAATACAAAAAAATTTTTTGACCAGCATTTTAGTGGAAAAAAATTTAAAAAAATATTTTTTGAAACCTATTTGTAAAGTCCATAACATATATTTTTTTCGTGAAAATCGGTTGAGCTGTTCAGGAGAAAACAATTTTTTTTGTTTTTTCTTCCCCCCTCCATAACTTCCCTCCCGTTAGGATTAAGGGGCTAAAAATTTGCGTAAGGTTGTTTCTCATAGGTGTGACTCAATGGTATAAATTTGGTTCTAATACACGCGGGGGCAGATTTCACATGCTTATCCGGCTAGGCCCTTTAGGCCGAAATGTTGTCACAATACATTAAGTTTATCTAACTGGGGTGTTTCACTGACTGCACCTACAACCAACTTCTTAATTTATATCTACAGCCGACATTCTTCCATCGTTAAAAAACTGCTTCAATTGCTTATTTTAATGTTTCAAACATGTTTATATGTGTATATACATACTAAAATTACAAAAATTCGTGAATTTATTGATATTAGGCTGTTTGAAGAATATCAATCAATTCTAGCCAAAGTGTAAGAGGCATTTTCTAAAAATAGACGTGTCAAGGAAAATACTGTAGATGGGTGAGTGAAAGTAGCATATGAAATTTGATAAAAATAATACAAGGCCATCTGGATTCAAACCCACACAGTCCATGCAAATTTCCTTGAAATCGGATAAACAGTTTTAGGTTTTATACGCTTCCTTCATGTATAAAACACGAAACGCAAGAACGAGTAGAAATTTTCCATTCTTACAATTTTTCTCACTTTTTGTGTTAATACAGCATCATTAAAAAAAAAGTAGGAAGTGACTACTATTCCCTCTTTTTGACTAGAAATGTTCGTTAAACTCTTAACATATAATGGTAAAAACCGAAAAAAAAATATGAAGTGTTAATATCTTACTAAAAATGTAAATAACGCTGTAAATTATAAAATAGATAAAAAAATATCAATACTAACTAGGCTGATTTAACAAATTAATTAAATATAATTTAAATTGAAAATATATAATAAAATAAAATTTAACTTCATTTTAAAAATAAAAATGTAGGAGGAGGTACTAAACGCAATGTATGACGATAAACAAAAAGTGTAGTTTCAGAATTAAAATACATTAGAATTGAAACATGAGTTAAATGTGATAGTAAAAATGATGCAACAAAAAGTAAAATGAAGAGAAAAGATTGTGAAAAAATAATATTCGATTTTCAAAGGTAGAAATAATCGGGGTCAGTCTTTTTTTTAAATATTTTAATCATGCCGACGTTTCGGCTCAAACTTGTTATCCATCATCACGGCATCACTGAGCCATGTCAACTTTCATATTATCAGTTTATGCTTGACATGGCTCAGTCAGTAATGCCCTGAAGATGACTCAAGTTTGAGCCGAAACGTCGGCATCATTTAAATATTAAACAAAAGACTGACTCTCTATTATTTATATCTACGATAATTCCTACAGTCGACTATACATCCTCAATGTTCGATTTATACAGAAATACGCTCTTTACCTTATCAAAAATAAAATCATTCATAAAGACCTAAATGTTCCATATGTTGCTGATTTGGCCCGAGCCAGATATTAATCCTTCTATGACAAACTCCATTCCCACCCCAACCCACTAGTTTCAACCCGTGCTTCCTCTTCGATTCCTGATAATCCCCCGAGGCGTCTGAAAAGATGGCCTCGAGACCTAGTTTAAAATAGTTACTGGAGTGCTACCGTTGGGATGTTCCTCTACAAGTCTGTCTCGTGTGTTTTTTCTTTTAGCATATTTACGAATAAATATTTAGTAAATTTCAATAAATAAATATTTTTTTAAAAAATAACAGAAATGATAAAGATTAACAAAAAATTATAGATGATGTTTTAAGTTATGTAATCATATAATGATTTTTTAAAATTGTTTCAGATTAATTTTAAAACAACTAATAATAACAAATTGATAATGTCATGATAATAAAAACTGTTTTTAGTATTGTAATTCAAGACAAGGCAAGGCCTCATAACGTTGTAATTAAGATAATATAATAATTATTACTAATTAAAAATTTAATGAAGAATAAAATAAGTTCTAGTGATTTAATTAATATATATTCAACGCTTCCAATTATAAAGTAAAGTTAATTAAAGTAATTATTACAAGTACTCTGGCTGAGGTTCATAAGTACGATTTTTATAAACAAACAACAGCGCATAAAAAATTTTAAATATAGAAGTAAATTTTAATAACTTTAATTTAAAAAAAAGAAAATTAAACTCTTAGCAATAGCTATCAAACCGTCTCCTTTCCATGGAAAAAAGAAAGAAAAGAAAATCGTTATTTAAATCAGTGAGAGCTATTACTGTTAAAGGAGGTCAATAATTAAAACATAATGACAAAACCAGCTACTAGGACGTTTGACATTCAAAGAAATTTAAATTAAAAAAAGAGACCTTAACGTTACAGAAATAAAAAAACTCATTCTCAGCATGACGTAGGGCTATAAAAAAGCCTAATCTTAGATAGTAAACTACCTAGACTTACATCCTAAATGTCAGACGAATACTGAATGCAAATAGAAAGCCTTTCACCCGGCTAGTACCATGAATAGGGACTCCAAGCTCAACTGCCTAATATATTTGCATTATGGGTGACGTATTATCCATCCATTAGACAAAGCACCAAGATGAAATACTACGGGTGACCAAAGTATGAATCACATTGACACTTGAGTTACCATTATTTGAATAATAGATCATGTTTTATTTCCAAATCTTTCGTGAAGAAATGATATAAACTAAACCTGTACCACTGCAACCCATGAAGGGTCTTGGGGTCAATATAGAGATTCGTACTGTTTTTAGGCCAACGGCCGTGCAATGAGGTGATTAGGCCTTGATCACGCTCAGAGCAGCCAGGTTTTTTCTTCCATTTTTTTGGGGGGATAGAATAGAATAGAATATAAAGTAATTTTTATTCTGGGATCAAGTCGTACAGTTTATAAATTTGATATGTTGATATGAATATGATATGTTATTTTAGGTTATTTTATTTATGGGCACAAAACTTCTGGGGTCTTTAAATTATTAAACAAATTAAATGTTTTCAGAAACTCAATTGTTTTTCTAATCATTGTAGTGTTGTCGCCCAGTATCCTCTTGAGGTTTCTTTGAATATTTTCTGTCTGAAAATAGTTGTGGCAGAGTGGGCAGTCCTCAAAGATGTGGCAGATGGTTAGTCGCTGGTTGCAGTTCTCACAGCTCGGAGGTGTGCTTTTCTCTACAAGGTATCAATGGGTCAGTCGCGTGTGCCCTGTTCTTAATCGAATGATATGTTATATTTTTCCAGATGAGGATCTTGTGAATATATTTCAATTGATAATTAATTTAGTAAACCCCTCGGCTATCTTATTTTGTCTTCTTTGGGGTTTGGCCTGGTAACATAGAGGAAGAAAGAGTTGATTGAGTGGTTATGTATCCATGAACGAAACGTAATTTCGTACAATTTCGGTTGGATTATTTGCATTTTGTTAGTGTGTACGTGTTTTGCAGGACGTCAAATTTCTACTGCGTATGTCCAGATAGATCTTAGTAGAGTGGTGTATATTAGTCGCTTGTTTCGTAAATTTAGTGATGATCTGTAATCCAATAAATGTGGCAGTTATTGACATCGTTTTGTTAGTTCTTGCGGCTTCAATTTCGTATATATGTTCCATGTTAATCTTAAATCCAAATATCGTCCGAGGTATCGTACGTAGGTTTTTGAAGGTACTGCATTGTTGTAGATTTCCACAGCTGGACATGTACATTTCCGTAAGAAAAGTTTACGTGGCTCGATTTGGAAGGATCGATTTTAAATTTTATTTTTGTAAACACAGTTCTCCTCGCGCGGATCTCATTACCGCGTATGGGGAGCGTCCCACGGGTGGCGGATGTGGGGATGGTCGGTGGAATTTCCTCGGAAGCTCCTCCCGGCTAAGTCCGATGGACTCGCTGACCAACAATGAGAGCGGCCCTCCAGGCTTGCTGGAGGGTGTGACGTAGGTTCGAACGCCCTACTCACATATTTTAGTTCACAAAATACCACAAACAGTCATGGATTCCTCTGAGGTAAAACGCCCATTATCCGGAAGCAAACTAGTCCCCCGTTCGGGTCTCCGGGTGGGGACTGCTTCAGAGGAATCTAGGCGCAAGATGAAAAGTAGAGATCTAACAATAGGGACGTGGAACGTTAGAAGTTTAAATACGGCAGGTGGGTTAAAGTCGGTCGCGAATGAAGTTAAGGGTTACCATTTAGATATCGTTGCATTACAAGAGGTTCGCTGGCCAGGGGAGGGTTCGTTAACAGAAGGAAAGTATACTATTTGGTACGGGGGGAGCGGTAATTATTGTTTAGGTACCGGGTTTCTGATTAGGAATAAATTTCTTTCCGCATTACGGGATGTACAGTTCTTTAGTGAAAGAATATCGGTTGCTATATTTCAGGGTCGTTGGTATAAAATCGCGTTTATAAACATTCATTCTCCCACCGAAGATATTGATGATGAAGTAAAATGCGAATTTTATGATAAACTAGAGTCGGTTTACGATAAGTTACCGCGAAATTACATTAAAATTATACTAGGTGACGCGAACGCAAAGGTTGGAAGGGAAGAAGTATATCGTCCTACAATCGGTAAAGAAAGTTTGCATGAATATAGTAATGATAATGGGACCCGACTAATAAACTTTGCCATTTCGAAAAACCTAATAATCAAAAGTACTACGTTTAAACATAAGGACATTCATAAGTATACGTGGACATCGCCGGATGGACATACTCGGAATCAAATAGATCATATTTTAGTACAAAACAGATGGCAAAGTAGCATAATTAACGTGAGATCGTATCGTGGTGCAGAATGCGGATCTGATCATGAATTAGTAATCGCGAAACTTCGACAAAAACTAAATACAAAAAAGAGAACACCGAACTATATTCATCCCGAGAATTTTGATGTTGTTAAATTGAACAACCCCGAAATTAGAAAACAATTCGCGATAGAAGTAAAAAATAGGTTCGATGCTTTGGAATCTTCAGACGAGGAAAACGAAGATGTAAACAAATTGTGGGAAGGGATCAGAGATAATATTAAAGAGGTCGGTAACTTATGTCTTGGGAAAATCGAAAATAAAAAGAACAAACCTTGGTTCGACAGGGATTGTCAAATATGTGTGAAAAAAGAAAAACCGCTAAGCTGAATTCCTTAAATAATCCAAGCGATAATAATGTGGCTTACTTTCGGTTAGTAAAAAACGAAACTTCAAAATTCTTAAAAAATAAGAAAAGAGAGTATCTTAAAGGCAAAATAATAGAAATAGAAAAACACAGAAGCGAAAATAACGTAAGAGAGATGTACAAAGGTATAAACAAATCGCGTAAAAGATTTGAACCTCTATTGAATGGGGTTAAAGATGCGAATAACAACATAATTGCGGATCCGACTGAGATATTAAATACATTTAAACAACACTTTGACGGCATTCTAAATACGGAAAATAATAATCAATCTCCTCCCTCTGAATACCAGAGCGCTGAACCATGGGTAGACGCACCGAGTAAAGAGGAAGTTGAAATGGCGATAGGAAAATTAAAACGGTATAAAGCTGCAGGAAATGATAATATCACGAGTGAATTAATCAAAGCGTGTGGAGAAGCGGGCGTTTCCAAATTACATGTTTTAGTTAAAAAGATCTGGGAAAATGAAAAAATACCCGAAGAATGGAAAGAATCAATACTTATTCCGATTCACAAAAAAGGACCGAGGACGGATTGTAACAACTATCGTGGGATCTCTCTTCTCCCAGTATGCTATAAAATATTCTCGTCAATACTAACTAGCCGAATCACGGAATACGCTGAGGAAATTATCGGAGACTACCAATGTGGTTTTAGGCGGAATCGCTCGACTATTGATCAAATATTTTCCTTACGTCAAATATTAAAGAAGAAACTGGAATACAACGGTGTAGTCCATCAACTTTATATAGATTTTAAAAAGGCTTATAATTCCATAGACCGTCAGAAGCTATATAACATCATGATTGAACAGGGGATACCTAAAAAGTTAGTAAACCTAGTAGAGATGTGTTTGTCGGAAACATTTCATAAAGTTAGAATCGGTCATAATTACTCCGAGAGATTTGAGGTGCGATCGGGTTTGAAACAGGGTGACTCCCTTTCACCTGTTTTGTTTAATATAGCCTTAGAATATGTTATAGAAAAGGTGATGAGTACGGAGAAAGGCTTACATATGGGTGACAAGATTCCGGTTTTGGGGTATGCCGATGATTTGGTACTACTAGGTGAAGACACGGAAACTATACAACTAAATACAAGTGTGTTAATAAAAACCGGTAAACAAATAGGTCTCGAATTAAATACCGATAAGACGAAATATATGATTAGTTGCAGAAATGGTGGCGATCTTGATGATATTAATATTTCAGGTCATACTTTTGAACACGTAGAGAAATTCAAGTATTTAGGTTCAATGATAACAAGAAAAAATGAAATCCAGGAAGAAATAAAGTCCCGGTTAAAGGTGGGAAATTCGTGTTATTATTCGGTTGCTAAATTGCTTAGCTCGCGGCTTCTGTCTAAAAACTTAAAGGTTAGAACTTATAAAACTATTATTCTTCCAACGGTTCTTTACGGATGCGAAACGTGGCCGCTTACTTTGAAGGATGAACAACGGCTTAAGGTTTTCGAGAATAAGGTACTGCGTAAAATATTTGGTCCGAAGAGAGATGAGGCCACTGGGGAGTTTAGAAGGTTGCACAACGCGGAATTGCGGAGTTTGTACCCTGTGAATATAATTGAGTTGATAGCATCGCGGAGACTCAAATGGGCGCGTAAAGTTGTTGGGCTTAGTGAGGAACGGATTCCGAGAAAGTTGGTATTCGCTGAACCGACTGGTAGGCGTCCGAAAGGTAGGCCGAAGCGTCGATGGGAGGATTGCATTAAGGCTGATCTCGGGAACTTGGGCTTGACCGGTGAACATTGGACGAGTCTGTGCAGGCGAAGTTTAGTGGTATCGGCATCGAACCTTCGGGTTCGGTAAGCCTATTATTATTTATAAACACAGTTCTAGGTCGAAGGTATGATTTTGAAACAAAATAGAAGCTATAAATATTACGTTCATTGAATTCAGTGCAATATGCCATAACATTATTATATTCAGAGTACATATCATCTAGCAAGACAGACACATCTTAATTAAATAATAATAATAAGGAGGCAGGAGACGATGATAGAGGAAGATTACGAACTGACAGTGACTATGAGGCTGGAGCTGGAATGGAGCCTCCAGGGCCCGCCCGTTAGCCGGTGACCTCACCGCCCCTCCAGTGGCCTTCGCGGTTATTGTATATTAGGGCCCTCCTGCCTTGCTAATATAGTAGGTGAGAGCTCGGTATAGCAGCCCGAAATATCTGCTAGGTTCAGGGATGAACTCTAAATTAAAAAAAGAAATGGAATGCGAATGGTATATGAGAAATTGGGACAGCAATTTAATAAAAGAAATTTCGGAAAGTTTTCTATAATATAAGTTTATTTCATAGATCGGCTTTGCTTCCCATTTAATTAACTGGGCAGAGTACATTTCAAACTAGGGGTCTTTTTTACTTTAGGGAACACCATTTATATTTAAACATAAAAAGTACCGGTTATAAAAAAAGTCCTAGCGATTATAATTTTATTTGTGGTTTTATATTCGATTGTCCAGGAAATAATATCGGGCTTTGATTTAAAAAGAAAGATTTACAACTGTTTTATATAATCAAAAAATGATAATTGGCTCGAGGTCCGGGGAGTAGGACTGATGTAGCAGAGTTTCAGATTTTTGTGATTACACACGTAAAAATTAGGCCGGTGTTGTTATGCAACAAAAACTATATATTCCAATTGACCTGAGATGGCTTCATCATTGCATTCTTTTGTTACAATACGATTCGGAATTAATGGTTCTTCCAGGAATTAAGACCTGTAGTGTATCAATGAAGCCCACCATAGCCCTTTTTTTGATGAGTTTGAGGCTTTGGAAAATGTTTTGCTGCTTCTCCATTGTCGAGCTATTGTCCAGAATGTCTAATGTTATCGTAAATTATTCACTTTTTATCACAAGTAACAAAGTCAATTATCCTAGACTTGATTGATGTTTCAGGCCTGTAGGCCAAGTTTAAACTCGTCAGACAAAATTATAAGGATATCACACATTGTGATAAATGTCAAAAATAAATTTAGTAATCCAACACGATGTTTATGCAATAAAACTTAAAAATAATACTTAAATTGTGTTGATCAGTTTATTACAAAACAACAAAAAAATTGACATAAAATTTAATTTGCCATCTGCATTTCTTTTGCAATAAGTAAATTTGTGGACTGCTGAAGCAGCGGCTCGTCACAGCAGAGTTCGTTAAGTGATCAGCATATCTCTTGGCCACCGCCTGCGTATTCGTCGGGGTGGGCTGTAAGGATTCGTAGAGCATTTTAATGTTTCTGTAAGAGGGTTGGTATTGTATGTTAGTCTTTGGTGGAAGTTATTGTATTGTTTTGTAGCAGTGGCTGAAATTGTCTGAATGGTTAAGTCGTTATGTATAACGTCATTTGTTACGTAGAACGGTGCGTCCACTATTTTGCGCAGCACTTTCGACTGAAAAGACTGTATTCTTTGGATACTTGATGGTTTAGCAGAGCCCCACAGTTCTATCCCGTATGTCCAGATTGGTTTTAGCAAAACTTTGTAAAGAGTTAGTTTGTTGGTTAATGATAATTTAGAGCGTCTGTCAAGTAATCTAGATAAAAGACCGTATCGTCTGTTGAGTTCTTTGCGTTTTTGTCGAATGTGGGTCCTCCAGGTCAGTCTTTTGTCCAAGTGAATACCTAAATATCGAATTTCGTCGGAAGTCGGAATAGGAATATTAAAGTTAATGGGAGGAGAAGGTTTATGGTTCAGGGTGAACACTACATGAGCACTCTTGGACTCGTTCATCTTTATTTTCCACCTACAAGCCCAAGCAGAAATTTCATCAAGGTGGTTTTGGACAGATATTGCCGCTTGTAAAGGATCCTTATCTGAACAAAGAACAGCTGTATCATCAGCAAAAGTAGCCAAAAGAGTCCCATTGTGCTGGGGAAGATCTGACATGTAAATGTTAAACAATATTGGTCCTAAAACACTGCCCTGAGGTACACCTGCCTTAATTTGCTGAATGTCTGAGAGTTCGGTCCCCACTTTCACAGAAAAATGTCTATCCGAAAGGTATGAAAGGAATATTAAATAGAACGTAGGTGGAAGGAAAATTTTCAGTTTGCAAAGCAATCCTTCGTGCCAAACCTTGTCGAAAGCCTGACTAATGTCAAGGAAAACACCTGGACAATATTTTTCATTTCAAATTCACTGGAGTCAAAAATATTGTGTTAATCAACGGAGAAAATATAATGGAATTCTTGCATCCTATATGTATTTCTACACATATATATTTTAAGTATCATAATATATAAAAGTACAACAAGTTCGTATCAAAATTATAAATCTTAATTATAAAGAATAATTTAAAATAAAAACTAAACAAGTGCAATACTAGCTACTCACTACTAAATTTCTGTCAAAGAGGTGAAGTAAAGATATTTTACACAATTATTGCTTACTTCAATACCATGCTGTATGTGATAAGTATCCTCTTACCTGAAACAAACAAAATATATTAATTTCATGAAAAATTAAACCTAAAGACAGGAATGAGGACTAAAGGTACCCAGATCTTAGATAATTTTTAACACCTACGCTTTAATCCCCTTCATAGCACAAAAAAAAAATCTACATCACGCAACAAAATCCTTTCACACACCCCTCATACCACGACTCAGTAGTTAAACGATATTTTACTTATTTTCTATTTATTGAAACACGTAAAAAAAGATACTTATATTTTAAATAAATACATAAACTATCATGAATCGTCCTCTACAAAATCTCAAAATTAATGTGTTTAATTAAATTAATTAATTAGTGAATTCATTTTTCAAACATCTTATATAACTTTTTCCTGTAGATTAAGATTATAGTTATTATCTTATATTCAGCAATAGACCAATATTATTTAATAGTGTATAGTGTATACTAATAGTGGTATTTAAAAAAGTCTGCAAACTATTACACAATGGTTTATTATTTCTAAATAATCATATTAGGGTATAAGTGTTTATAGCTGCTGATCTTTTCGATTTTTCTTGATCTTCAATAATAACCGAGTTTTAGTGGACTTACATCTTTTACAATTTATGACTTGAATATATAGATCAACTTTTTTTTTCTGTTAATCGAGGGAGCGGCGTGGTCTAGTAAGTAGAGGGCTAGTCTACTGTGCTGCGGGCTCTGGGTTCGAATCCCGGCTGTGGCGGAATATTATTTATTCTGGTATTTCAGCCGGGGGGCGATCCTGGGGCATGGAGACCCTCCTGGACACCCAGCCTCTATAAAGTGGTTACCCAAAAAAGGGGAAAAGGACCTGGCGGCTGAGCGTCATCTTGGCCGAATCACGTCATTGCACGGCCGATGGCCTAGAAACAGTACGAATCTCTACATGTACTGAGCCCAAAACTCTTCATGGGTTGTAGTGGTACAGATTTTTTTTTTTTTTAATCGCACTTTACGGATTCGAAAACTCTATACATTTTTGTTATCATAAAAAATAACTTAGTTATGGACTTATTTATATGTGATATTTTTTTTTTATAGTTATTCGCAGTTTTTTAGTTAAAAAACACTAATAATTTTTTTCTCTATCTTCGAAAATAACTGAGTTATTGAATTAAATCACTTTTAATGTGCCACCATTTTAAAAATAACCAGCTGATATCAACGTCTAGGAGTTAGGATCATCGCTTGTTGCATAACCTAGTGTTTTTGTGATTTAGGTAATGAGTCATTGGGACAAAAAATACAAAGCATGTCCTTATCTTATTGTTAATTTTTTGTTTTGATTTGATATCTAAAAAATTACTGGAATTAGAAAGATTTTCCCTTACATCTTTTTGCCCGTGAAGCTGACTTAAAACGGCTGTAATACTCCAAGTATAGGCTAGAAATCTTTTTTTATTTATCGTTTTATATTCAATAACTGGTAAAAAAATCACAAAATTTATGAAAATTGGACCATTTCAAATTGATTGACCCATTATTGCTTCCCTATTTAACAAGTAAATATATTCATCCTTTATAAATATTTTTTATTTCTTAATTAAATGAAAGAAAGCAGCGAATTAAAATAAATTGGTTTAATTCACTAGTGCGCAAGTTTATACGTTTCTTTACGGAGTTTGCGGTGCTCCATCATTTCGCAATTTATTTCGTATTTCTTAATTAATTCGTCAAAAAGTTATTAGATCTAAAAAAAGAGAAACATTTTGTACACCTTTTGTGTGTATTTCTAATCTATTCATATATCTAAACATATATTTATATTTTATGTACATATAAAATGCTATCAAATGATTTATGGTACCATTTATGCAGAGTTCGGATTATGTTTCGAGTGATTGAACAATCCTCATAGTTTCGTAGTTATTACCTTAATGCTCAGAAGTCTAGATATATTTTTTTAATGATCTGTAACAAATTTTATATATTGCCGAAAAAATGAAAATCGGTAAACATTGGATTTTTTGTTAATGAAGGAGAAAAGAGGTATATCCCGGAATAAACAAGGAAGAATGCCTTAACTTTTGGGCAGTTGAAATTGTCTTTCAAACTTCGAGAAAAGTGGCTAAGAGGATCTGTATAAGTTATATTTAATATTAACCGAAATTGGGACAGCCTTCTATATCTATAACGGTAACAGCTGACACGTACAGGCAACATTGTGTAGCCGCAATAAATAGGTTAGAAGAGTGCAAGCATTGCCTGCGGCTGAGGTGTCGCAATGAAAGTTGATAAAACGAACTAAACGGCTGGTTTCTAATGTCTTAAATTATTCTTTTCCCCTTCGCATAATAGTAAATTATAGGTATAAAGTCCGTATTACCACAAACTGAATCAAAACTGGTGTAAGGTGTCAACGTGAAAAAATACGCATAAATAGACTAATCGAAGAAGTTTTAGTATACGAATTTATTTAGTACACAATGAACCATGAAAATAATCGATTTCTAGAAATTAGCAAAGCCTATGGATTTTACAATAAATATGAATGTAATATATTCATAAACTATTAAGACATAAGAGTTAAAATGGTTGCAATCTAGTTGTATCAATAGTTGATACTTGTTTTCTAATCTAATAGGAAAACTAAAACCTAACTATGAAATATTAGGAGAAGTATTGAGACCATTAAATTGCTTTTAACTCTTTATTTTGTTAATATTATTATTATTTTGTTTTATTATTTTTATTATATATGCTAGAGGATTGATATTGAAGCAGACTTTCATATAGTTGCTGATAGTTGTTATAGGATGTCATGTGATAGTTATTATGATCATTATTAATATATATATATATATATATATATATATTTGAATTAATTAATATATATATTTGAATTAATGAATTAATATGAGAAAAGAAAAAAAAAAGAAAAAGAGAAAATATTTATTTTTAAAAAATGTTAAAAAAAATATTAATCTTATTAAAAATTGTCCAATAAGGAAAAAAGTAAGCTGTGTAAATAGCATTGCAATTAAGTTGGGCAGCATCGCTTGTTCAATAAAGTGTATCTTTCTACGAGTTTTCATAAGAAATACACTTTTTAATGTACCACAAAGTGTTTGTATATCTGTGGTATTTAATATCAGATAGGTTTCATCCTTATAGAAATAGCCTAACAAGCCTTACATGCCAAGTTGCAAAAAAATTTTCCTCTAACACACATTTAAATTTCTAACTGGCTATCTTGCATCATAATTAAGAATAATTGTATACGTCTATCTGTGAATAAAAGAGATAAAAAGTAAAAAAAAAATCAAAAAAAAAAATCGGTGATTTATATCATTACAAATTTTAATCACATTTAACAATATAAACTATTTGCAAATACGAAGATTTATATAAACTGTATTATATTATTAACTACTACAATCTCTCTCAATTAAGGATAGTAAGTAATAGCGATTCATAAATTCGCAATTTAAAAATAATATATTTTGTAACTTTTACATTTACAAGCCATGTAGAGTCTTGGGTTCAGTAGTATAAGGATTCGTTCATTTTCTCAGCCACACTATTTTTACGCCACTTTTTGGGTACCCACGCTATAGAGGCTAGGTGAGCCTGAGGAGGGTCTCCCTACACATTGGTCGCCCCACGGCTGAAATAATAATATAAAATAATTATCCTGTGATGGCCGAGTTTTAAATCGAGATCCGGAGAAGAGTATTCCAAAGCAAACATATACAATTCAAACATAGATCTTATTTACCGATTTTTTTAATAATTAATTATTTAATAAATAGTTGACGTATCGATATGCACAATCAGAGCACCGTCTCTATATTATTTTATTATTTTTTTTCACAAGCATTTTTATGATTCCTTGAATTATAAAACGACTCGCCAAGCTATCGATCTAACAAAGAAATATGTACAATATATTTTTTTTTTTTAAATGAATGTTGACCAGGGATGAGAAATGCTGCCAGGGTACTTAGTAAAGCACGTTAAGCATTCTAATGCCCCTACGTGAGCCCCCATCCGAGGTTTGTAGACATTTCTAAGAGACCGTAATAAAATCTCCCCCTCACATCATCCCTGATTTATGGGCTTGTGATGGTGGTGATATGTAACACTCTAGAGCGTGTTTAACATATCTCTCTCATATAAAAACCAAAACATATAGATGTTATTTGCCGGGTATTTATTGGCTCCATACTAACAATACAATCTGAAAAAATAAAACATCTGGTGCGGGCAGCACACGACTTTAACTCTCCTCGGTTGTTAAAATAAAGTTAAATTCTTAAGAAAATAAAAGTTTAGAGAATATTCAATTTCGTTGGGAACATACGTTTAAATAATATAGGAATAAAAAATGGTTATGTACAATAATCGCTTACGTTTATGCCCTATTCGCTACATTAAACTAGCTTCCAAAACGGCTCTAACGATTTTGATAAAACACGCTATATCGATGTAAAATAAGCTTAAATATGATGTAGGATTCATTTTGATTAAAATAGTCTGACAGGGCTTAAATGCAGATAGTTTAAATTTTCTTCTTTTAAAGTACCTTTAATTTTTTATATTTTATAAAAATAACCATATCATCTTTTTCGCATTCATAAAAAAAACGGATAAATATATAAATTGAACAAATTCGATATACAACTAAGGGAGAAAAACAAAAATATGTTTTAATGAAATTTTTGTGTTTTTGAACATAAAAACAGAAATATAGATATATAACACACCGTTGAAAAGCTAAAGATTTTAGAAAAAAATATTATCGTATAAACTTACTTTAGAGGATGAAAATTAAAATATCGGCATTTAATCAGAATGAAACCTACATGATATTAAAGCCTATTAATTTTTACATTGATACAGCGAGTTTAATCAAAATCGTTAGAGCCGTTTTTGAGAAAATCGTAAACAAGATGCAAAATGTATAGGATAAAGAAGCTCTCCCGGTTCGCTGATTTAGATTAAAAAGTTGCTGTAACATCTCGGGCGTATAGTTGTCTCAAATATGAAATTTCAGTCTCGTACGAATTTCGGTTAACGTGGTAGACTTACCCCTATGGACACACACTCACCTATAAACCTCTTATTCACGACTAGGTTATAAGGACTTTCTCTTACTATATACTTCATATATAGGTAAGTAAAAGTAATATAACAGTGGAGTGATTGTGTGCTCGTAAGAACTAGTAAAAAAATAATAATAACTTTTAAAACTATCATTTGAGCGGACAAAATCTATTAATCTATCCTCTGAAAACAGTAATTTTAAAGTATACTTTTCATGCTTTTTTTTTTATATCATTCATATTTTAAACAACATGATCAACAAATTAGTATATATAATTATAATAATATATATAATAATATATAATATATATATATATATATTTATATATATATATATATATATATATATATATATATATATATATATATATATATAAGTAGTATATATAATCAATTGTGGGCGTAGGTTGGATTTTCGTTAGGGGAGGAGGCTAACAGACGAGAAATAGGTTGAAAACCGTCGGATTAGATTAGATTAGATAACATTGTCTTAGGGCCTAAGGCCCTTCCTTACAGACAAAAAAATAATTTTTAAACTCATAAATGTGCCAATTTGTTTTAGTTTATTTGTACGATTATTAAACAATAAATATATAACCCTTTTTTTTTTATAAGAAAACGTAAAACAGAAAATATTTTAAATTATACTAAAATAAAATTTATATAAAATATTAAAAAAAAAAAAAAAAAACTTTGAAGGAAAAGATTAAGGAATAAATAAAGTAAAAGGGACAAAGAAATATTGGGAAGGGAAAGGAAACATGTACAAATTTGATCAGAGAGTATATAAGAGGAGGGGGTTCAAATGAATTTGGTCGAAAATATAAGTTATTTTTTCCAAACACTGTCTTTAAATATTTTGAGGGTGTACAGTCGACTGTAGAAACTATTATAGGTGGAATAATCAGGAGTCAGTCATTTTTTTAAAATTTTCAACTTTTGCCAACGTTTCGGCTCAAGCTTGTGAACCATCATCAGGGCTACAAACATCAGAACATTTTAATTTTTTCCCAACGTTTCGGCTCAAGCTTGTGAGCCGAAATATTGGCAAAAATTAAAAATTTTCAAAAAATGACTGACTCCTGATTATTCCACCTATAATGTCTTTAAATATATTAATTTTAAAATTCCTTCAACCCCCTGCCTAAGCCAATGGAACCAATGCTTAGCGCCAGATTTTAGAAGCTGTAATACACTAGCAGATAATTAAAATTTACAACTTATCATTTTCTAGCGACCCGCCCTTGCTTCTCACGGGTGCAATTTAAATGCGGTGTCATTTATGTTTAAAATAGTTCAGTTTGGCCAATTAACAGTTTATTACGTTGGGATTGTGAGCTCATCTTTACAAAAAGTGTACTTAGCGATAAAGTATTATGTTTATTCTATAACGTCTATTCATTATAATGTTTAATCAGAAAGCAGAAATAAGAAACATAAATTGGTCAACAAATCAAAAATTGTTTTAGTTTATTTGTATGTAATGTTTAAAGGTTCCTATTTTATTCGGTTTATTACAATTTTATATTTCAGAAGAACTTTTTCTAAATACATTTTAGTGTTCCATGGTAGTCCCATTTAGTTTACAGTAGAACTACTATTTTTGTGAAATTATCTAAAAGTAGAAATAATTATTAACAGAGTTAGTCTATAAAAATTCTCGATTAATTTTAACAACTTATGTACGATTAGGTACATAATATTTTTTTTCCTAAAAACTTGAGTACTGTATGGGGGAATATAACCTGTACCATAAAAAAAAAAAAATCACCATAATCTCCCTTATCCACAAATTAGAAATAACATTTGTTCATAAGTTTATACGCCTATAACATCTTTTTATGAACTTTTACGACTTATTTAACTGCATACTAACTTTTCTAAAATCATGGTCTTTCCAAGGGTATATTATACATCTATTTTACTACTTATATTTCAGGAATAATTTTTTTATGACTTCAATTAAGAAAATTTATTTTTCTGGTTTAAAGAAAAGCTAAATTGCCACATATTTTACTGATAAACCTTCAGGAATGAATGCCCTAAATGATGGTGAAAACCATATCAAAATCCGTCTTGTGGTTTAGCAGAAGTTTGCGGAAGCCAAAATCGCGTTATCATTTTATTTATAGAGACATTTTTATATTTTTTAAGATAATATTCAATGATATTATAGTATTTTTATAGAATTAATATTTGATGTTGTTATTCCACATTATTAAAAAAAAAAAATTATGCCTTCCCCTCTCCCACTATTTTCGTGAGCTCTAACAAGTACTGGCATTCATGAATTTTCACCTATCTCTTCTCTCACTGTGCAGCGCGGCTATTATCTGAATGTGCTAAAAAATTTAGCCTTTGCCATTTAAGCATGTGGTGGTAAAAGTAGATTAAACTATTATGATATTATTAAAATACAACTTACTTATCATATGTTAAATAGCAAACAATTAAGCTGAAGTTGCAATTCTGCACCATAAGAAAAATACTAAATTTTCTGCAATTTAATGATATAGCATACGCACTAAATAAATCAGAAGATATGATAAATAAAAAAATTCAAAGACAGGAAACATCTAAGGCCAAGAACACAGAGACCACGTGGCTCAGACTGTTTTGGCGGGCACAGACCGGTTTCTGACAAATGCTTGTTCGCGCTAGGCCGCGCCTTATTAGCATACAATTAAACCAGAAATCAAGCAATGAACTTGCCTTCTTATTATTATTTGGTTCTATTATCAGCATAGGATAAATATTAAATATATTAATTTATTGGCTAGAAAATGTCTAACAAACTTGATCATATGCTGAGAGCATTAACATCTAGGTCCCATCCCATGTATTTTCTAGACACATGTTCCTCCCTTTCTTCCCATTCTTCTATTGCACTTCCTCTCTTATTAATTTCAAAATTAAAAATTCGTATGAACCTAAATCTTTCATCCGAATTTCGTACACATACTGGCAAATTGCTAGTTTTTCTAACTGTAAAGCTGTCATTAATCATGATTATAACCGTATAAATACATCATAAATTCTCTCAATTTTCGTTAAATGAAATTTGAAGAAAGGATTTTTTTAAAGGACCGCAATGTAGTACCTAATAAACTTTCAAAGTGAAGCAAATATGAATGATTTTTAGAGTTTTGACGTAAACACACACATAGATAATGCCTTTTTCAGATTTTGCAAACACTATTTAATTTAACTTCTTCCAATTCAACTTGATACTTGAAATACGTGCATTTCTCCTTCGCATCATCATTCCCCCCACTAAGCACCAAAACATTTACAGTAGCAATGATTGAACAATTTTTTTTTTTTTTTCAAAACTAATATAATAGCATTCTTCCTTACTGGAAATATTAAATGCATTAAATAAATCTGTCTCAGCAGGGCTCATTTAAATACCAATTACTTATATATTATATTATACTATATTATATTATACTTATATTATTATATTATACTATATTATTATTATATTATTATATATACCAATTACTTAAATACCAAATACTTTATATATATATATATATATATATATATATATATATATATATATATATATATATACACCATTCATATTATATTATGTGTTTATACATACTTGTTATGTAATAAAATGTGTTTATATATTATGTTATGTGTTTATATATGTTTTTTTAAGATTTGGCTTCGTCAGCTCTAGACCGTCACATGTATCCACCACCTCTATGGTGAGTCAAAGTGGTTATTTCCCTCGATTCGGAGGCAACATTTTCCTAATTCATTTCTGTATCAAATCATCCGCCCCCAACACCCCTTCTACGTCTACAGCCTCCTGCAATTTAAATCCATAACCTATACCCAGGAAGCCAGATCTCGTCTTTCCGACCTCTATAATCCTCCACATTGAACTAAAAAATATGAACGTTGCTTCTTAGCTCAGTCCACTGGAATACTCTCGCATCAAACATCCGTCATGCTCCTTTCCAATCTTCATTCAAATCTCTCCTTTTTTAACACCTCCTTGCTTCTCAACTAGATGTTAACTAACGGTTAAAGTGAGGTGAAAAATGTCTACACTTCTTAACACCAACTGTCTTAAAGTTGATTTTTATTTATTGTGTTATTGTTGTTTTTTTTTATCCATGTTATCTGATTTACAAATCCCATCGATCAAAAAATATACATACTCTCTGGCACATTTTTTCCCCTCTTACTTCCAACTGTGACAACTCAATCATTCGAAAACTAGGTGACTATGACAAGAAAACTCAAAAAAGTCCCACACAAACGTACGAAACACTTATTCCTTCATTAACTGTTGATATATACATTAATTAATTAAGTATAAATACACCAATTCTTTGTTATTTTTCATGTTAATTACTAGTATTTATGCTAATTAATAATTGTTTTACTTTTAATTTAAATCTATTTTATTGCATAGGTTTTTTAACATATTTTTCCTGCTGTATCAGAACTTATTTAGGTTATTATTACCATTAATCCTGCATGTACATACCACTTAGTGACATATAATTGGAGCAATACCACAACATATATAAATTCTTAGGCTTGTGGCCATGTTTAAAATGTTTTGAAAATGAAAAAAAGGTCCTTATTATTTTCTTTTTTTTCTTTTGATCATTTAAAGATAATTGTATACTTTAAACATATATATATACTTTTTGTAATAATTTATTTTATTGGTTTTCTTTAGCCAATTATATCTTACTGACGATTCGGTTCACTCCAGAATAGAGTCAGTAGAACTGTTGATTATATGAAGTATTGTGCCAAATAATGAAGACATTTTGGTTTCTCTTAACAAACATGAGCCAAACGTACATAGGATCTCTTCATACATTTAAAAATAGGAGCGAAGTGAAAGAAGGTTAGAAAGTGGATCTCCGATTGTTAGAAATAATAACAGCCCTCCACAGCGCCCAGCTTTTGTCTAAACCAGGCAGCAATGGTTTTAATTCTTTTACAGCAGGCTCCACCAACCTTCTCCCTCCAAGCCAAATTGGATACATTTCAAAACAAAGCCGGAATTTGATTTCGTTTTTCTTGTTTAATGAAAATTGTTTAAACGGAGTTTTTCATGAATGCACACATATGTCAGTTATGATTTAGCTACAATTCTTATCCATTACCCTTGTACAATCGCTTACTATATCGTCTGTATTATTCTTTTTACTAATTTAGTTACATTACATTACATGAATAAGTGAGGAAATTGGAAATAGTAATATGAGTTTAAGTCGCATAATATTTACATAAATAGAATAATAATATTAAATTAAGTAAAATCCTAACCATTATTTAAGAAAAAAGTATATAATTTAAAAATGAAATAAAAATGCGCTTTTCTTTATTTTGTTAGCTTAGTGAAACCCCTTCGTTCACATGAAACGAAAATTAAATTAATCCCTTCCAAAAAAATTATAATTAGCTGTAAAATAAAATAATAATAATAATAAACACCTGTACTCAACAACCCTTGAAGAGTCTTGGTTTGTTTCTCTAAAGATATTTGTACTGTTCCACGTCTAACGGCCGTGTAAGGAAGTGATTAGGGTTTCCCTATATTTGGGTACCCACTTTTTAAAATCTTGGTGTGCCCCAGGAGGTATTATTGCGATAGTATTCATACCGCAGGGTGATTCAACGGGCGAAATAAAAGAATAAATTATTCTGCCCAACTAGGGTTCGAACCCGGGATCTAGGGAAGAGTGAACTAATACTCTATCCACTAGACCACACATCTCCCTAATGTTTAAAGAATTTTAAGAAAAATCCACGATACAAAATTTTGAAACAATAAAAATATGGTTGAATGGAAATTAAATCAAAGACATTTTTATTTATTATCTCGCTTCCTTTTTTTTATTATAACATATATATAATTATACAGACACACCTTGTCTTGCCCGAAGGTATTATACACTCTGAGGTATATAGGCTTTTTGCATGGCTAGGAAAGAGTTAGCAACACCGCCCAAGACTACATAGTTTGGAATATATTGGGTTGTGTCACATGAAATGTCCGTTTTCAAGGTAAAGGATTTTTATTAAAAATACGAAATGAAAACAAGATAATTTTATTCGAAGTATTTACCTTCTTTTTCTACAAATTTTTCCAACGTGACACCAACTTATGTATCCCCGAACTGAAAAACTCTGAGCTTCATTGAAGTGACACAAAATCTGAAAACGCACTTTTCACTTAATCATCATTTTCAAAAAGTTTTCCTTTGACGAAGTTGTCTAAATTCCTGAACAGGTGGTAATCTGTTGGAGACAAGTCGGAAAAATATGGTGGGTGCGAAAAAACTTCATAGCCCAGTTCTTTCAATTTTTGCACGGTATGTTTTGAAGCATGGGGTCTTGCTGCCGCTCAGTGAGATCATGAGGTACCCATGTATCGAGCTTTTTTACTTTCCCAATACAATTTAAATGTCTGGAAACGGTAGATGCACTTGCATTTAGTTGTGCTGAGAATCCTTTAACAGTTTGATAGGGGTTTCCTTCTACTGTATGTTTGAGGGCATCGTTGTCTATTACGCACAGATCTATTAGGGACGGGGGTCTTCCTCGGGGCAAGTTTTCCAAGTCGGTATCCCCAGCTGAAAACTTAGCAAACCAACGGCGAATGGTTCGTTCATTAACACTCCCTTCCCCAAACGCCTTGCAAATATTTCTAGCGGCCTCAGCTGCTGACTGACCGAGTTTAAACTCGTACAAATATATTACTCATAAATCGAGTGTTTCCATGTTCATATTTGGAGGTATACTAAAAAGTGGATAATTGATTGAGAAGCTAATGTTTATAATACAAAGGTAGAGAATTAGCAACGGTTTACTTTAAATATGTAAACATTCGGAAGAAAACGGACATTTCATGTGAAACAACCCAATATAAATGAATCTTTACTTACTTTACGAGATTGCTATTTGTAACAATATATTCCTTTTAGAAATAATATTTAGTAGCACTTTATATGATGATACAAATTTACGACCCTATAGTAAATTAAAGATAACGTCTGTCAGATTTTGTCTACTTTATTTTTTATGAATATTTATGTTTGAATGAAAGAATAAAAAAGAATGAGGAATCAGCTCCACAAAGTAGTATAAAATTGTCTATAAATTAAATATTGACTATAATCAAAATAAAACTATAGCAGCATGAAGATATCAGGAATGCGCTTGCAGATCCTTAGCAAATAGAAAAGATGGTAGATATTAGTGAGGAGTTACATTATGTAATGTAACGTTTCGAGACGTAACAGTTGCACACTGACATGAACGGAACATATCTGCTGAGATGTTCACGTTTACAGAATACCGTGACTCCACGGCCTGTAAAATCCGTGTTACTACTCTTCGGAATGTTCTATTAAAGATTAAAAATGGTTCTAATATCCCCACCATTAACTAAGAAAATAGCTGAGATGACGTATCACAATTTCCAAACTATGAAAATAAAACAAATTCGATTATAAACGTTCTACAAAAATTCATATTTCTCCATCATTCATACTCTCAAATCGTATTTAATCAGGAGTGAATATTAACTTACATCTGAATCAAACTAAAATCACAAAATTAAAACAAAAGGTTCATTAATCGAATGTAAATTATTTCACACGTTTATGCATTAATGTGAGCTTAAAATTTTGTGGATGCTTCATTAATTATTCATACATCACTTTGAGTTATACACAAATGAAAGATTCAATTAGCGACCTCAATTAAACATTGACACCTTAACAAATTTAGGTCAAAGTTGATGGAATAATTAATTTGCATATAGATATAATTTCATTCACCCTTATTTGCCTCGATGTTTTTCAGGAAACGTATTATTTTAGACGTCACAACAGGGCTAGAACGTAAATACTGTTTATTGATTTTGTACTATAAAATTTACATTACTTTTACATAATATAATAGTTTCTATTTATTTTACTTTTTTTTTAACACGGCCTTAAAAAATATAAAAACATGAAATGTTATCTATCCAAAGAATGGAACAAGGTTTTTTTTTTCATATTTCAAGGTAACAACTGTTCAAAAAACTATAACTTTCAGTTTATACAAATATATGTATATTTATGAAGTGATTCAGATTAATATTCTTAGAGTTCTACGTCTTAGAAATCACGTCCTCCTCGGATCTGGTTTCATAGAAACTATTGTACAATAATTACGATACAACATAATATTATTATTAACGTGAATAAATGAATTTAACAAAAATCTAAACGTAAGATTGTGTTTGTAACCGTGGGCATTGTGTTTGTTGTAAGTGTAGGAGCATGGAAGAAAATACTATCTGTTGCGATCATATTTCATTATATTGTTCAATCTATTCGTAATCGTCCGGACGTTGCCGTTCAAAATGTTTGATTTTAATATTTTTCCAGCAGTTATTCCCTATCTTTCATTATTCGCTATCCTTTCATGAATAAATAACTTTGGATATATTTTTTTTCTGGCAAATACTTTTAGAGTTGCAGCCGTTTTTAGTAGGCTTCGCAACTAATTTACTAGTTGAGACTCAACTGGTTCAAGTGTTATTAATTTGGTTTGGCATCAAGTAGGTTGATAAGATGGGTGCAATACTTGCAAGGCAATCATGTGTAATGTATTTCGAAAACGAACTGAGTCTTAGCTACAAAATTTTACCCTATTAATTTAATTTTATATAGATATTATCTGTACGAGTTCCATCATTTTTCACTCAGTCTCATTTGAGATATTTCACTATAGATATTACTGAGCTTCGAGAAAACCCACATTTGAAAGTTTATATTAAAAAGAAGGACGATTCCTACACGATCGAAATGTCTACAACAACTAGTGCAACAATAAGTCAATGTAAGAAAAAATAATTTAGCGTGAGACTCCTTTCTAACCTCACTTGTTATAGAAGACTATAAGTTTCAGTTGATTTTTGTCAATTTTTTAAACAATTTTCTGGGCTGCTTAGGTAATGTGCTGCAAGGAACAAACCTGTATACAGTACTCTTAAAACCGCTCTAACAGCGAAGAGAATTTTCTCACTCGGAATCTAGCTCAGTCTCAGTCACCAAATGTATATCATTTATAAACATCATATAGATGTGTAACTTGTATCACTTTCACAATTTTTCACACAGTCCTTTTTAAGATATTTCCGTTTGTTTGTTTAGTCGTTTAACGTCACTTTATGCTCCTATGGCTAATCGGACGATGCTACAGTGGGAGTCCTAAATTTTGCCTATCCGGTTTTATTAGGATAGGGATCTTTAACGAGTACCTGACATCGCACAGGCTCGGGACCACCTTTTAACGTCCCCTCCGAAGGACGGCATAACTAAGGATTTTTTACTTCCATTAAAAAATCCTAGGGCCACCCGCAGGTTTGAACCCGCGACCTTTGGCATAGAAAGCTGTTATGCTAGCAACTACGCTATGGGTGACCCCTATGATATTTCCGTATAAACTTCGCAAAAAACGAGATTTTGCCATTCTTGAAAATTCATATACAAAAGAAGACTATGCTCTCAAGATAGAAGTTTTTACAGTAAGTAGGACTGTGACTAAGCTATGTATGAAAAAATAATCAAACCCTATTCCTTTCTAGACTTTTAACTCGCTAAAAGTCTCATTTTTTAATTATTTTCGAGAATTTGTTAAACCACTTTCTTCACTTTCAAAGTCATGAGTTGTAAGGACAAACGACATAAAACATGTCCTTATCTTATTGTTGGTTTTTGTTTTGTTAGTTGACTCGATATCCGCAAACTTGCCGAATTGGAGACATTGTCTCAACACGTTTTCAGTCGCGAAGCTTAATTAAAATCCCTGCAATAATAAAAGTATTTTCCAGAATAAAATTGTATCCACAGTTTTTTATTCATGAAAGGATAGATAAAAGCTGGTAAAAAGTCATTAAAATAAAAAATGCTGAGCGACAAAATTAATGAAAATGGGACGATTTCAAATGGATTGAACAATATATATTTAAAAAATGTAATCCAGGGATTTAAAGATGCTTACGGATATCGTTTGTGTTAATCGGAACCATACCAAAAAAAAACGCAAATATGAAAATTGGTTTGCAAAAGTTCGAGCACTAAATTATTAAATCTGATCGAAATCCAGATAATGGATTCAGCCATGTTAAGATCATATTTGTTCAAAATTCTTGGCATTTCAATGAATAAACTTAAAAAATGACAGTGTCATATAAGCATTAATATCATATAAGAAAAATATTATAATGTCAACAAATATCCCGCATAGCTCAGAAAATATCAGTGACGAACCAGGTGTCCCATCCCATAACTTGAGCAAACTTCAGTAATGCCGTTTCAATCAGAGCTGCACAAGGTTTTCAATTTTCTTGTCACCCATATGTTTGGAAACCGGTATTTACGATTTTTCCCGAAGTCGGGGAAAAGTTCAGAAGTCCATACAAATGGTCCATAATCAATTCCAAGTAAATCCACGAATTACGTAAAGGTAAGGGCAAAGAACCAGGTAAGACATTTTTTCTTTTTCCAATAGATCGGATCAAAAGGGTTCTTTCTTCCAAAGATTTATAATTTATTAAGAAAAGAAACAAAAAATATTATCATAAAAAGATCATACATTATGTGAATGTATTTTTACCATATGCATTCACTTCAGTGAATACTTCATAATTGGAAGTATTTCAAAATAAATTATTATAAAACTAAATGATTTTCCAAATATTTGTTTTCAGAAAGTTATCTCTATGTAGGCAACAGATATTGTGAAAAACTATACTGACACACTTGGCTGGAATCTTAAAAATAATATAATTCTGTGCAGAATGTAAGTAAATAAGAATAAAATTCAGGTTAACGCAACTGTTAGAACTTCTAGTTTTATTTTATTCAAGATCGTGAATGCAAAAAGGGTGACTAATTTTTTTTTTTTTTCAAATACTGCAATGGTTATGCTTATTTTCAAGCTAGATACGCAATTTAAACTAAACCAAAAATAGTAAAAAACAATGCGAAGTTTCAAATTCAAACAATCCCTCACATCAGTTCACATATATCATTAGAAAACCGATCGAAGCCCCAACCTCCATTTTAAGACGGAAGCGATGTGTACTTGAGTAAAATGTCGAGTTTAGCATTCATCTCCTTCCAATTTCCAGCCCCATTTATAGGATTCAGTTAAATCATTAAAGGCCTGTTACTTACATGATGAAATAGGTTAACATGATTTGCATGATATGGAATCATAAAATGGTAACATTGCAAGAGTAAATAATATTTAAATCTTTATTAGATAATTTTTTTTATTAGACATAATTAAATATAAGATAATAAATATAACCATTTTTACTTCCACTTACCTACATATGAAACATATGGTAAGGGAAAATATAGCAAACGTGAAAAGTTCGAATTCCAGTTTTCAACGGAAATGGACGTTATAGGGTCCCCGGAGTCCAAATGTCCAAGTCTCGCAAAGAGGTCTGTGTTTGTGTGTGCGTTCGTGTGTATTTGACAAGTCTAGCACAGATAAGAAAAGTTGTACGTAACTGAAATTTCATATTAAAGACAACTAAGTATTAGCTCAAAATGTAACAGCAACTTTTTCACAAAAATCAGCTGACCGGAAACTCAACTTTATACCGTGCATTAAGCACCTTTTTACGATTTACTCAATCATGGCTCTTAGGATTTAATTTAAACTTGGTATATCGATGTAAAATTTTATGGGTTTTAATATCATATAGCTATAATTTTGATTGAAATAGCCTGGCAGGGCTAGAAAGCCGATATTATCTTCCTCTAAAGTACCTTCAATTTTTACTGGAAGGAATTAGTCCGGGTGGCGGTCATTAAGTGAAACAACTAAATAGTTTCAACTATTTTATTGTTTGCCAACGCTTACCTTTAATTTTGCAGATTAAAAAAAAAAAGTAACCATATCATCTTGTTAAACAATTGTTATATATATAAGTAGAAACAACACAATTAATGGTGAAAAGAGCAAAACTATTTTTTTAGTAAATTATTTGTTTACTGTTTTCCGAACATATGAATAATAATATAGTAGGTGTATGATGTATTGTTGGAAAGCTAAAGATTTTTTATTTTAAAAAATTATCTTAAACACGAAATTGTGAAATTTAATGGGGATTTATGAAAATCCGATAAAACAGATAGTGGTAAATAATAATATAATAGGCCAGAGTTTTTTAGTAAGCAATTAAAAAAAAATAGTAATGAATAGATTGGACAAATATCATAAGTAGATATAAAATGCCGATTCTGGCCCAGGGCTCCGGAGCAAGATGGCGGCGCCCATGGTTTCCCGCCAAAACTGGCCTTTATTGAACGATCGTTCGCGATCTACCTGTCGTTCGTGATCTAGTCAATCCAACTTAACTTCATATCGTCAGTTTTATTTATCGATTAAATATTCGATAGTAGATAAGAATTGCGGGAGCTGGCGCACTTTTTTGCGCAGCCAATCAGATGCCAGCATTTGGTCACGTGACCTATGGCGGGAGATTTGAATTTTGAATATCGACTACGACCTAACCTTAACCACGCTGGTTCGCGCCATCGACCTAACCTAAACCACCGGGCCACAATCCTTTTTAGTCACGTGTTCCTTTATCGACCTAACCTAAACCACTAAGCCACGCCCCTTTTTGATCACGTGACCCCTGTTTGAGGGTATTAAGTCTTTATAAAGCATGAGTCTACCCGGCGTCCATTTTCTTTTCCCTACGTTTTGGGCTAATTTAGTCTTTATAAAGCATGAGTCTACCCTACGCCATTTTGGTTTTATGACGTCACAATTTACAAATCCTGGGTCTACCCAGCGTCCATTTTCTTTTCCCTACGTTTTGGGCTAATTTAGTCTTTATAAAGCATGAGTCTACCCGTACGCCATTTTGTTTTTATGACGTCACAATTTACAAATCCTGGGTCTACCCGGCGTCCATTTTCTTTTCCCTACGTTTTGAGCGTGTTAAGTCTTTATAAAGCATGAGTCTACCCTGCGTCCATTTTCTTTTCCCTACGTTTTGAGCGTATTAAGTCATTATAAAGCATAAGTCTACCCGTCCGCCATTTTGTTTTATGACGTCACAATTTAAAAGCCTTAAGTCTATCCAGCCGCCATTTTTTTTTTTTTTTTAACATAGGATGATTATACCTGACCGGTTCGAGCATGCACCGACATGTCGAATCATGTAAAAACAGGTTAGCGAAAGTACAAACAGGTTTGAATCATGTTTAAACATGCAAGTAAGTGAAACGGAAACATGGACTTTGAACCTTCCTAATGAAAAAAAAACATTATTGGAAAGATTACATAAAAAAGTAGGGAGAGCTGCACTCTGGTGGACACATTAAAAAGTAGAGCTGGTGCTGCGCTCTTGCGGATACTTTAGAAGGTTAGTGTGCACTACGACTATGTGAAGAGATAATAAAAGTAAATAAAGATATTTATAAAATGTAAACATTAAGAAGGTTACGAAAAATATAAAAACATTGAGAAGGTTCTGGAATAGTAAGGGAGGTTTCATAAAATGTAAACAATGGGAAGGTTGAGGAAAATGTAAACAATGAGAAGGTTATGTAACAGTAAGGGAGGTTTCATAAAATGTAAACAATGGGGAGGTTGAGAAAAATGTAAACATTGGGAAGGTTATGTAACAGTAAGGGGGGTTTCCGAAAATGTAAAAAATGAGAAGGTTATGTAGCAGTAAGGGAGGTTTCAAACATGTAAACAATAGGAAGGTTATGTGACAGTTAGGAAGGTTTCATAAAATGTAAACAATGGGAAGGTTATGTAACAGTAAGGGAGGTTTCAGAAAATGTAAACTATAGGAAGGTTATGTAACAGCAAGGGAGGTTTCATAAAATGTAAACAATGGGGAGGTTGAGGAAAATGTAAACAATGAGAAGGTTATGTAACAGTAAGGGAGGTTTCAGAAAATGTAAACAATGAGAAGGTTATGTAACAGTAAGGGAGGTTTCAAAAAATGTAAACAATAGTAAGGTTATGTCACAGTTTGAAAGGTTTCGTAAAAGCACACATTACAATTTGACCATCGGACCTAGCCGGGAGGAACTCTCAAGTTAGGCACTGTGATTGGTTAGCTAATGAAGGAGTGGGGGAGCAAAATGGCGTCCGGGTAGACTCATGCTTTATAATGACTTAATACGCTCAAAACGTAGGGAAAAGAAAATGGACGCAGGGTAGAATCATGCTTTATAAAGACTTAATACGCTCAAAACGTAGGGAAAAGAAAATGGACGCCGGGTAGACTCATGCTTTATAAACTCTCAAGTTAGGCACTCTGATTGGTTAACTATTGAAGGAGTGGGGGGAGGAGGTGGAGGGGGAGCAAAATGTAAACAATGAGAAGGTTATGTAACAGTAAGGGAGGTTTCAATAAATGTAAACAATAGTAAGGTTATGTCACAGTTTGAAAGGTTTCGTAAAAGCACACATTACAATTTGACCATCGGACCTAGCCGGGAGGAACTCTCAAGTTAGGCACTCTGATTGGTTAACTAATGCAGGAGTGGGGGGGAGCAAAATGGACGTCGAGTAGACTCATGCTTTGTAAATTGTGACGTCATGAAAGAAAATGGCGGACGGGTAGACTCATGCTTTATAAATACTAAATTAGCCCAAAACGTAGGGAAAAGAAAATGGACGCCGGGTAGACTCATGCTTTATAAAGACTTAATACTCTCAAACGGGGGTCACGTGATCAAAAAGGGGCGTGGCTTAGTGGTTTAGGTTAGGTTGATGAAGGGTCACGTGACTGAAAAGGGGCGTGGCCTAGTGGTTTAGGTTAGGTTGATGGTGCGAACCATAGTAGTTAAGGTTGGGTCGTGATGACGTCATAGGTGGTTAAGAGTGGTAGGGGAGGGGATGGAGGAATCGGTGCGCCAGCTCCCGCAATTCTTATCTACTATCATAAATTAGTATTATCATACAATTTACATCAGTGAATTACCAAATAACAATCAGCATAGGAGTCACAAAAAGAAATTTTTTTTTTCTTCAACCAGAATGTCGAAAAACCAGAGGCAAAATAAGTACAATTATTTAATACAAAAATAAAAGTCATTAAAGACATTATATATAATTGCTACGTTCTTCAGTTTGGTTCAGTCGACATTACACTGTTCTTAGACAGAAAAATAAAATAAATTAAAAATCATTGTATTTTTGTAAAATATTTTTCATTATATCTCTAAGAAAAACGCAACCAGTTCCTTTATGAATTAGCATCGTTCTCTGCATTAGGAGTTTATGTTTTTATTTTCAAAAATTCAAATTCCTATCCTGAGATAATATTTAAAATCATGATCCGAAATATTATTTTGAAATTAATTCATTAGTCGATTAATAGAATAATTTCAGATTTTTTTTTGTACCATAGCACCATAAATCATAACAAAAAAATACTTGACTATAAAACTACCAGTTGTTTGAGAGTGACTCATATTTGTTCATTTATTCATAAAGGGTTGTTAGCATACTACTTACATTTTTGTCACAATAAAGGTAATTTTCTAAACAATGGCTCAGTTGTCTAAGTTTTTTTCACATAATGGCCTTTATTAGATATTCTGATCACAGTCTGAAGTAGAAAGGCCAGCCTATAAACTTATAGATTCAATGATATATTGTACTTTCTATTGACAAAACAAGAAGACCTTGCGTAAGTATGGGTGTGTAATACGAAATGTGTCAAGGGTAAATAGAATTTTTATCAAATTTAAAGAAAAGATCCTCGAAATTTTAAAGTTGAATCCCATTACTATTAGTCACGAATGTACATTAAAAAAAAACAAATTTATTTATGAAATGTTTAATTTTTTAAGATTATTTCGTTTCTCACTAATTTATTTTTTGTCTTTTGAATATTGATGAATGGCATGTTTTTTTTTATTAATCAGCAAAAAGAAGAACCACGTACCATTCTTTTGCAACTTTTTACGCTTTTCTCAAAAAAGGCTCAAACGATTTTGTTTAAACTTGCTACATCGATGTAAAATTGATAGGTTTTAATATCATGTAGTTTCATTCTGATTGAAATAGTATGTTAGGGCTTAAATGGCGATTTTTTAAATTTTCTTTCTCTGAAGTACCTTAAATTTTGTAGATTCGATAAAATGAAACGCATCATCTTATTAGCACTGATACAAAACGGCTAAATCTACAAACAGCAAAAATGTTCTTTTTTAACATAAAAATAGTAATGTGCATGTATAATATACCTTTGTAAAGCTAAAGATTTTAGACGAAATGTTATCTTAAATACAAAGTTTTGGAAGGTAATGTCAAGTGACGAATAGGTCATAAACTTAGATGGTTATTGTACGTAATAATTTTATATAGTTATGTTTCTTAATCTGTTACGATATGTTTCCAAAAAACTGAATATCAACTCTAACTTTATTTAATAGTTCTTAAATTGATTTTAACAACCGAAGTAGATGAAAGAGGGTCCTCCGTAACGTATATTTTTTTTCAATTTTATTGCAAGTGTACCCCATGGTGGAAAATAAAAAAAGCAATTTTTTCTCCTAAACGGATCAATTGACTTTCACGAAAAAAATATATTTTTATGGTTTTCTAAAAGAGTTTCAAAAAACATTTTTTATTTAAAAAACGTGGGTCAAAATTTTTATTGTTATTTTCAAAAATAATTTTTAAATGTTGTTGGATTGGTATACCAACAATGTTTTGCTAATTTAATTCACTAGAAGGTCCTGCACAATATATATTTTTTTAAGTTGATCTAAAATGTACCCAATATTGAAAAATAAAAAAAAAACAGCAGTTTTTCAGCTCTCTGAGTAGTAACTGGTCACGCATGAAGAGTAGAGATAGAGCTGTAGGATCGTAAAGTCATTAGATATTACTTACACACTACATACTATTTATTATAAGCACTATTATAAATATCTTATATTGTATGGAATATATATATTTTTTTTATTTATTTAATTTTTTGACTTGCATGACTACTAAATAGCACTAAATGCTATATTTATACAAAACGTAACTACCAATTTTTTTTTAATATATATTTTTTCATATTATTACATGTTAATCAAAAAGGTTATGATGTCAGACTAGCATGAAATGTTCCAGAAAAAGCCACTATCTTCGTCTCACAGTGGAACTATTCCGTTTTCTCATGAAAATTAAAAAATATTTATTCTTTAAATATCACCAAACAATAAATATTAAAAATTTTTTTTTTGGTCGATTACAAAGATTGATTATTGAAAATAATAAATCAAAATGAACTGGTCAGTAAGAAAACCTAAATAAAATTTTTTTTTTATTTTTTATTCATATTTTATTGAATTTTACAACTGTATTAACATAAATACAATAAGTAAAACTGTTGAGTTAGAATAAAGGGCGTGAAAGGCTTGTGAAGAAACTACCCAGTGGTAGAACTTCGATGTTTATTTAAGTAAGTAGATCCCGAGGCCATCTTCTTTTCAATCGCCTAGGAGGGTTGTCAGGAATATGTGAGGTTAATAGGTTGCGGACAAGAGGGTTTATATGGGCTGGGAGTTTGGAATTAAAAGTGGTATATCTGGTACGAGAAAGGTCTGTAACAAATGGGATATTAAGGTCGTTATGGATTATTTTATTTGTGACGAAATAAGGAGCATTTAGGATTTTGCGAAGGATTTTGGATTGTAAGGATTGGATACGGGAGGAATTAGATGGCTTCGTAGAGCCCCATAGCTCGATTCCATATGTCCAGATGGGTCTGATGACGGTAATATAAATGAGCTTTTTGTAATGAATTGGAAGTTTTGAACGTTTGTCGAGTAAGTGTTGTAGTAATCGGTATCTACGGGCAGTCTCTTGTCGTTTTAGTCTCGTGTGAGGATTCCATGTAAGACGTTTATCAAGATGGAGTCCTAGGTATCGGATTTGTTCAACAGGAATGAGTGGGGTATTGTTGAAGGATACTGTGGGGCAGGAGGTCATCGGTTTGCGACGAAGGGTAAAGGTAATTTGGTGGGATTTATTAGGATTTATTTTAATCCTCCAGTTCTGACACCATTTCTCAATGGCTGTGATGTGGGACTGAAGGGTTTGGGATGCAGCGGTTGGATCATTATGGACGGATAACACACAAGTGTCATCCGCGTAAGTTGTGAGGACAGTGCTAGGATGGAGTGGAATATCAGCTGTATATACCGTATAAAGGATGGGACCTAGGATACTACCCTGAGGTACACCTGCAGACTGAGAAAATGTGGAAGAATAGGAAAGATTATGATTTACTTTGAACGTTCTATCAGTAAGGTAGGAACGGATTATCAGGAAGTATGTAGCGGGAAGGAATTGACGGAGTTTATAAAGGAGTCCTGGGTGCCAGACCTAAATAAAATTAAAACAAAAATTAGTGTTTTTTTTATGACGTTCGATATGGTGAAAAAAAAAAAAAAAACAAGCTCTAACTAAGTCTGAAACTCTTAGCGAACCGATATGAACCGGCAATCGAAAGAAAAAAAGACTTACTGGACACAATCAGGGAGCGGAGAGGACTAAGGATGAAATCTATCTCTCAGCCGGGCTTAAATCGATTTTCTACGCCAGTTTTTCATTTCCTTCCTTTTTCCTGATCTTCGCCATTTTTCGGTTCCTACGTTCTTGAAGGTCAGGCAATGCTTCTTAATGTAATTATCAATAAGGATGCTCGCTTACGAAACGTTTTATAAAAAACTGGTTAATAGTAAACGAACTAAATCATAAAACGCAGGAATTATTACACAATGGTTTATTATTTCCAAATAACAATATTAGGGTATAACTGTTATTGATAGGCAACTAAGTAATATGAAAAGCAATAATTCAAAGGATAATATATTACTACTGCTAGTTTCAAAACGCTATATCTCGGCAAAAAAGAATTATTTAAGCCCTCAAATTTTGAGGGAAGGAAGGGAGTTATAATTTTTTTTTGGTCGATTACAAAGTTCATTATTGAAAATAATAAACCAAAATACCTAAAATAGCACAATACGGGTCAATCCATTTGAAATCATGAAATTTTCATTAATTTTGCGGCTCAACAGTTTTGATTTTAATAATTTTTTTTACCATTTATGAATAAAAATACTTTTAGTGTTGCAGCGGTTTTAAGTCAGCTTGATGTGTTGACTGAAATCATGTGTCGGGAAAATCTCTCCAATTCTAATAATTTTGCAGATATCGAGTCAAAACAAAAACTAGCAATAAGATAAGAACATGCTTTATATCTTTTGTCCTTACAACTTATTACGTTAAAAGTAAAGAAAGTGATTAAAACAAATTCTCGAAAATTAATCAAAATTGAGAAATTTAATGAGTTAAAAGTCTAGAAAGTGACAGCCCTACTTGGTGTATGTGTGTGTAACAAGTAATCTAGGATAAAATTTTGTGATTGAGATAGTTGGTTTTCGAAATATAATACATTACAATTTAGTACCTTGCAAGTGTTGTCCCCATCTTATTAACCTACTTGATGCCAAACCAAATTAATAACACTTGAACCAGTTGAGTCTCAGTCATTAAATTTCATCCTAAAGTACGTATTATATAGAGGTATAGTTGGTGCGAGTTTAATCATTTTTCACTCAGTCTCTCTCTCTCTCTCTCTTTTGAGATATTTCACTATAAATATTAGTGATCTTCGAGATAGCCCTTCTTTGAAAATTTATTTTTAAAATAAGAACAATGCTTATACGATCGAAAATTTAACTAGTCTCATTTTTTATTAATTTTCGAGAATTTTTTTTAGCCATTTCCTTCACTTTTAAGGTAATAAGCTAAAAGGACAAAATATATAAAGGATATTCTTATCTAACTGTTAGTTTTGTTTTGAATAGATATCTGCAAAACTACTAGAATTAGAGAGACTTTCTCAACACATGTTTTAGTCGCGAATCTGACTTAAAACGGCTGCAAAACTACAGGTTTTTGCCAGAAAAATATTTTATCCAATTTTTTTATTCATTAATAGATAGAGAACGACTCGTAAAAAATCATTAAAATAAAAAATGTTGAGTGGCAAGGTCTGGAGGATTTCCAATGTATAGACCCATACCAATATTTTTTTTTTTTTTTTTTTTTTCATAAAACTATCGTAGTTTCATTTAAATTATATACTGCGGATACTATTGGCGCTTGAAATGGTTAATAACAACTTATAAACAAAACAAAAAACATCAGATTATTTATTTGTATTACTTCAATTTAACTGACCTCGGCAATGATTCTAATAAGCAGCTGAAGTGCAAACATTAGTTTAACAGATTAAAAGTTAAGTAACATTAATTTTATAAGCTTATGTTTTAAAACGAACTGATAAGACAAACTTTAACGCTTCGGTATTTAACTATATTTAAGTCCCGTAGGTATAGCTATAAAATAACCTTATGAATAATTGGTTTCCATTCTTTGGTTTCATTCTTCACCAAGAAAGCTAACTGTTTGGTACTAATTGTAAGTAAAATATTCAGAACTACTCTATTTATACCTAATAAAAAGAAAATACTCAGTTTTGAACGAAAATAGACGATTTGAGGTCCTCTGATCCCCAAAAACAGTCTTCTTATTATTTTTTTATTGAATTGAGTCAAAATTGACTCACAAATATGAACTTATTCTAGTGATTAGGTCTAATAAATATTAAGATCATTAATATGACCTAACAAAATATTTTGATGAAAGTTTATATATTTTCTTGATTTTTTGAACTACACTTGACGTTACATGAAGTATATTATTGTATTATATTATAATATAAAACGTTAGATATTCTCAGATGTGGAAATGTAAAAAGAGCGTTCAGGAAACGTGTTCTATCAAGCTAATAGCTTATCTCTTTGAGGAGAAGTGGATATTGTTCCTGGTAGTATAGAATAAAATTGTTTTTCTAAGATATTATTATAAATTTATTTATTTATTATATATAGCAATAACACATTCTACATTTCAGATTTTAAAATTTTGAACTGTAAATACTAGACACTACATAAAATAAGTTGCTTAAAAATCGGTTGGTAAAGAGAGGTAAATTCCTTCGAAAAACTATGTATGACACCATAAAAAAAATAGATATTCAGAAGAATTGTTTATAAAACAACCGCCTTCTCTGTTAACCCTTTGCGGACGGGAGGCGACTTTCAGTAGCCACGGCTTTTCGTGTGACAGGACGAGTGGCGATTGAGAGGCGACAGTCGGTGTATATTTATGTTTCCTTCATCTCCAATGAATTGGATCACATTATCCTTTCTTAAAAAGATTACTCATATAGTTAAAACGATTACTGTATAGATAGTAAGGTTTAAAGATATAAATATTTAGTATTAAACATGTAAATATAGATAAACAATCCAAATATAACGTTTATAAAAGATAATTTATATGTAAGATAATTTTATTGCATCATGTAAGTCACTCAACGTATTCGCGAAAATCGCTTCGTCCTTCTACCTCATCCCGAGTCGTCCGCAAAGGGTTAATACTAATCCCAATCCTTTTTATTTTTATTTTTTTGCAATCGAATTATCTGTGTCTATTAACTTTTAAACAGGTGTTGCTGAAGTCAAGTCAGCCTTTCATTATTTGCTTCAGTTAATTATGAAAGATCATTATTAAAAATGACGATAAAAATAATCAATGCAATATATAAATTCATTAAGATGTCAATCCGCTCCAAATCAAAACTCCGAAGCTTTCGGTAATAACGACCTCCGAAAACGAAAACACAAATAAATACTCATCGAATTGCTTAAAGCTAATGACATAACGTCTAGAAACATTACACGTTCAGAAAAATATAAGTAAATTATTTATAATTCAAAATAAAAATAATTTCATAAGAAGACATTTTCTAAAACCAGCGCTGAGATTTAAAAGAGAAGAAGCTCTCACTCCCTCATTGTAGCTAGGATCACAAGTCATCTGAGAAGATTAGTCAAAATGGGCATTTGTCTTATAACGGGAGTTTAAGGTTTCTCTCACAATGACAAGGAGTAAAAAAAAAGAAGTATTGTACTATTTTATTTCCGTGTAGGTTTGATATTTATAGGGAAATTATCAAAAGGAAAAAACAGAAAATTTCAATTCAAATTCACTTTCGAAAATTATTGCCAAGTTAATGATACTTGCTATCTGGGATGCTTTTTGGGCAGTATTGAGGCTCATTGTATCTTTTAATAATTTAATGTTTTAAACCATTCCTTGAAAAAAATAAATATATATATATATATATATATATATATATATATATTTATATATATATATATATATATATATATATATATATATATATATAATATATATATATATATATTATATATGTGTATAGAATTAAACGGCAATTTCTGAAACAGGTTGAATGTCAATGTCCTTGTTTAGTAAGTCACTCGAGATTTAGACTGGCTTGTCCACTTTTAGATAATTCACGTTTTTGTATAGCACTATAACAATATTCCGTTGTTTTATTATCACTTTCTACTGGCTAAATTAAAATGGCAGAGGAAAATCAACTACTTTTTCTCTATTCAGACATTGCATCGGCTAAGTTTTTCCATTGTAGGTAATACTCCACATCCCGCAATCAACGAAATCGTTTTATATCTTTCCTCGCCCTAATAGTAAATAATAATAAATATATATAAATAACGATAACAAGGCTTAATGTGCCAGAACATAAGCCTTTGCCATTTAAACGTGTGACAGTGAAAATAAATTTTTTTTTTTTTTTTTTTAGAAACAATTCTTTATTGAACAATATTACAATCTGTCCAATTTAGGACATTTTTAATAGGGATAAAGTACAACATTCATACTGCATTCACACGATATATACAAAACAATAAATTTGTATAATAATAATACAATATAAATAAATACAAAACAAAATCAATAAAAATATATACAAAAGTCACTCATACCTATATACAATTCACAAGCATACAGCACGTGAGTGGAGAATCTAGCCAATGCTAGAACTCCAATATACATTTTACAAGAGGTCTCGAGGCCACTGACGTTTCAACCTTCTAGGAGGATGGTAAGGATGTGTGGAGCTGGATAAGGATTGAGCTAGGGGATTAGGGTGATGGATAAGATTCTGATGGAATTTAGAGAATTTTAATGGTATAAGGTCTAAAATAAATGGAATATTTAGGTCGCGGTGTAAGGTATGGTTGGATACATAATAAGGAGCATTAACTATTGTTCGGAGGACTTTTGATTGGAAGGATTGAATGCGTTTGATGTTAGAAAATTTAGCTGTCCCCCACAGTTCAAGTCCGTAGGTCCAGATAGGTTTCAGTACTGTCTTGTATATTAGCAGTTTGTTCTCGATAGATAATTTAGAATTTCTGTTCAGTAGTCTGTATAATTGTCCAAATCGTCGATTAAGTTCTTGTCGTTTAAGTCTAGTATGCGGGTTCCAAGTTAGTCTTTTGTCCAGAAGGAAGCCAAGATACCGGACTGTGTCGGAGAAAGGAAGCGGAACGGAGTTAAAGAGAACTGGAGGGCAGGATTGTCTTCGAAGGGTAAAGGTGACATGTCTGCATTTGGATTGATTTACTTTGATTCTCCAGTTGTTACACCAGTCTTCAATTTGAGAAAGGTGTGTTTGGAGGCCTGTAGATGCAATTTCGGGATCTAAGTGAGAGGATAGGATAGCTGTGTCATCAGCGTACGTTGCTAGGAAGGTATTAGAGCAAAGAGGAATATCAGCCGTGTATATATTGTAGAGGATAGGACCAAGGACACTACCCTGAGGAACACCGGATTCGACTGGATAATAATTGGAATATTCTGCACCACAACGAACTCGGAAGGAGCGGTTTGATAGATAGGATCGGAGGACTAGGTATAAGGATAGGGGTAAATGGTTTTTGAGCTTAAAGAGCAATCCCGGGTGCCACACCCGGTCAAATGCTTGCGTTATGTCCAGAAATGCACCCGAGCAGTACTCCTTGTTCTCAAGGGCAGAGGAAATATGGTCAACGACTCGGAGCCCTTGCTGAACGGTTGAATGTTGGGAACGGAATCCAAACTGATGGGAAGGAATAGTGTGGGATTCTAATAACGGTAATATTCGTTTGAGGAGGATTTTTTCAAAGATTTTTGAAAGGATTGGGAGTAGGCTGATAGGTCTATATGATGTCGTAGTGTTAGGAGGTTTACCTGGTTTTAGGAAGAGAATTATTGTGGAATGTTTCCATAAGAGAGGAAAATGAGTAGTGCGTAGAATGGAGTTGTAAATATATGTAAGAAATATAACGGCTTTAGATGGAAGCTGTCTGAGAATCTGAGGAGTGAGGAGATCGTATCCAGGAGATTTACGGAGTGCAAGTTTTCGGAGAAGATACTTGACCTCAGAGGGATTAACTGCTTTAGGAGGTAATGAAAGCGGGATTGGAGACTGAAGGAACTGTTCCACTACTGAAGTGTGGTTTGGATTGGATTCTGGATGAGGTGTGAAGACTTGGGAAACGTATTTGGCAAGTTCCTCGGCTTTGTCTTCATCAGACCATTACTACGACGGAGGGGATGGGAAATATGGTGGGATTTTAGAATTTTCTTGGTGACATTCCACAGGGAATTGTCACAAGCCGAAAGAGAAGAAAGGAAGGAACTAAAGGATTGGGAACGGAAGGTCGCCAACTCCCTCTTTAATTGTCTACAATAAAAGTTATAGGAGCGGCGATCTGTGGGGTGACGGGTGCGTTGCCATAAGGATCTGGATCGGCGTTTGGTGCGGATGAGGTCTATGAGGTGTTGTGGTAAATGATTTTGGTTATGACTTATCTGGGAGTGCTTGGGAGAGGAGGCAGTCCAAACAGCTTGTTGAATAGCGATGGTGAAGGAGTTTACGGCATCGTCAAGGTCATCTGGAGTTTTGAGTTTCACTCTGAGGTCAATATCACTGGTCAGGATTTGGCGAAAAAGGTCCCAGTTTACTGGTCCTCTGATAAATGACGGTGGGGTGGGTTTAGGAATAGGAATTAGGGATACTTTAAGGAGCAATGGACTATGGTCAGAAGACAGTTCATCAAGGCGAGCCACCGACATGTTTAGGGAGCCTAATCCGCTGTGAATGAAGAAGTCAAGGATGTCAGGATTACGGTTAGGATCAGTTGGCCAGTAGGTAGGGGAGTCAGGAGGCAGGAGGTTGAAACGTCTAGAGCTGAGTGCAGACTGTAAATTCCGCCCACGACAATTCGTGGATCTGCAACCCCATTGTTGGTTCTTAGCATTCATGTCTGCACCCAGAATGAAGTGGTTTCCTAAGGCATTGAGGAAGGATTCGAATAGAATGTTGGAGATGGAATGTTTAGGAGGGCAGTACGCTGATGCGAGGGTGATCGGAAAAGAAAAAGTCTTGATTACTATGGCGGTGCATTGTAGGAAATCATAGGAGGGAACTGGGAGTATATGGTGGGAGAGGGACTGGTGCACAATGACAGCAGTACCGGCATGGGCTTTTCCGTCTGGGTGGTCTGTACGGTATGTTACGTATTGAGGTATTTTAAAGAACTGTTTAGTGGTTAGTCTAGTTTCAGTAATAAGTGCTACATCAACGTTTTTGTCTTGCAATAAAGCTGTAAGTTCGTCAGTGTGATTTCTAACACCATTCGCATTCCAAAGGAGAATGGACAAGGAGTTAGGTGTAGTCATTTAAGGATTTTTTAAGGAAGGGATTAAATTTGATACGAGATTAGTAAGTAGTGATATTAGCGGCATAACAAGAGATTTGATTTCAGTGATGAAGGATGTCATCAAACTTGTAAGGTCTGTGACATTTGATGGAGGAGGAATATGAGAAATTTGATGCGGATGAGGTTTTTGAGGGTTGGGTAAATTTTGAGGAATAGGTGGTTGTGGAAGGGGTTCAGGATTTTGAGGTATGCGTTGTTCCGGCAGGGCCTCTTTGTTCTGGTTCCCACCTCCAAGTAGATGGGCAAATGTTACATTGGAATCAATTGTTTTTGAAGGTTGTCTTCTGCTTCTGATCGGTTCAGCTGTTTCATCCAGATTCTGAGGTTTTTGGTATCTGCTTTTGAGGTTCTTGTAGATTTGACATCCCTTGTAGTTAGCCGGGTGGTCCTCTAGGCACAGAGCACATACAGCGGGTGTTGATCTTAATCGTGTACATTCTTCTGATTTATGTTGCTCACCGCATTTCACACAGCGTGGTGTGTGGTGACAGTAAGTTCTCGTATGACCATATGCCTGACAATTATGGCACTGAACTATTTCTTTCTTAGTGTAAGGTTTCTCAACTCTTACACTAGTATAGTACAACCTATTGAGGTCGTAAATTTTTTCAACTCCTGCTGATGGTTCCAAGTCCACGAAGAATAGAGGCAGTGGAATTTTATCTTTTAGGACATTGGTCACTTGCCGCACTTTATAGCCTATCTCCGTCAGTTCTTCTTTGATAGCTGTAACTGGTGTCGAAGGGTGTAGGTTTCTAATTACAACCCTTAAAGCTCTCTCCTGGCGCAACTGATAGGTATGAAAATCAGCTTTGGTCTCAGTCAGATATTTCACTATTTTTCTGTAGCTTTCGGCGGTAGTCGGGGATATTTTAGTATCACTGGTTCTACTTATACAAGAATAACTATTAGGATCAGTTACTTTGTTTAAATGCACACACATCAGTTGAAAATTTTTAATATTTTTAACAAATATTGGTGGAGGTAGTGGTCCCCTGGGTATAGGAGAAGATTCCATGGTTTCTTTTTCATTTTGGAGGATCTGAAATGGATTCGGTGTAAAAAACGGCGATTCATCAGTTAATCCTTGTGATGATGTGCTAGGCTGTGGTTCAGATCCTAAAGAGGTAGCTGAAGCGGTCGCTGGTGGAATCATTTTTTTATTATTTTCACGGCGAGGTCTCTGTTTTGTAGGAGACGAGTTTGAACCTGCAGATCTAGATCTTTTACTTGTAGCTTTTGAGGACATAACTTGATGGAAATATCTCATTGATTAAAAAAAAAAAAAAAAAAAAAAAAAAAAAAAAAAAAAAAAAAAAAGGACCAATAATAAATAAATAATGAGATGAGAATGAGAAGGAAATATAATAAAAGAAAGATAACTTAAAGAAAAGCAAGCCCGAGCTTGCCGAGCTAGCGGCGATCAGCTGATCAGTGACCCTCCTTTCACTTTTCGCGATTCTACAAAGTAAATTATAACTTTGCTTACCGATATTTCTCCAATATTCACTGCTGTGGTTTTCTTGAAGTCTAGTGATGTTTTCCAGACTGAACTCAAGCGAATTCCTACTGAAAAGAGCAAAAATCTGAGAGACGAAGTAACGTATGACTGTTATCATCGAGCGCATCAGCTGTTCTCTATAAATTAAGACTAAAAACAACTAAAAACAGAAAAGTGTAACGGGTTACATGAAAAAATAAGTTAAAGAAAGCAAAATTACGACTTCCAGTAGTTTAAACTATGTTCTACGATATTTGTTTCGGAGCTATGTTACAATCATCAAATCATCCTTATCATTATAATCATTATTAAGCTTCTTTGTTTTTTTTTTCGGTTAGCGCGACAGGTCTTTGGAGGCCCTTGGCTGTGCGGTATGGTTTCTTAAGTTTCCACACTCGATGACATTTTATAGGATAGGGTCATCACTCCCTACGCCTACATAATTATACAATATATAACATAATCTAATATATAAAATTCTCGTGTCACAATGTTAGTTACCATACATAAAATTTTATATGGATATTCAATAAGTCTGAGAATCGGCTACTATAAATTTATCATACCCCTAAATGATAAGCGTTGTTATTCCCTAACATTATTTTTTAATTTTTTGGACCAAACAATTTTTTTTTCATACTGTTGCACTAAAAAATACATACAACCATACATTTTCACCCTTCAATCACCAACCCCTTTTTTTTTAATAGTCATAGTGCTCGATAACTAATCAGTTATCACTTGGTAAGAGATCTACCGATGTCACTTCTCAGCCAGTAAACAGCACGGAGTAGGGATGAGACCGAAGCCGGTCTCCTGTTTCTCTCAGACAATAAGCCTTCTCCCAATCCCTCCACAGTTTTGGACCATTACTATTGTTTATGCATCAAGCATAGTAGTAAACTTTACAATTATCATTTTACTACCTCAGTGTAACTCATGTTTTTCACACGGACAGTTATTGGTGGCACGATCTCGAATGTGTAAATCGTCGAATGGATATCCAGTTTGTTTGGGTTAGCTAAAGATGGGCTAACAAAAAAATATTGTTCACTCTATATCACTAAGAGATTGATTGAACGCTAATTCGATAGCTGTATAGCTAGCTAAACCAAGGTAGCATCTATTACAGAACCATCGAAGGATGTTTCATACTACTAAAATATCCGCTTCATTAACACCACAAAATAACTATTGTGCCCTTTCACCTACGGGTCATTGTCCTAAATAGTTTACGTGATAGTACTGCCCCGAATAGCCAATGCGGTTTACATGTTTCGGTTCTCCGACCAATATTTGTTCTCATTCCTGAGTGACTCCAGCGTATAATTGATGGTATCTGGAGATGAGTATGGCTGGAGGAACTACAGAGGAGGTTGTGAAAGTGGTGACCGATAGAGGGACCGGTCCCGGCAGCAGCCGGCAACACCGCGCCGCTCCGCGTAGGGGTCATCTGTCCCAACTACCTAGCCCAATCACCCAATATATCTTACAATATATTTCTTTTTAGAAAGGTCCTTCTACATCTATCGACATGGATAAGGCCCATTAACATAGTATCCTTAGAAGCATATAATTTTATATATTCATTCAACCAATATCAATCAGTATTCTCAATTCATCCTTCACAACCCTCGAGGATAACCCACAAGTAGCTATATGCGAGTTCCCTCTAAGCGGAGAAGGTGATACGCATTTTAGAACCAGCTTCAATATCCAAGCAGTTTAGAAATGGGTATTTAATTAATAGGATAAAATTTGGTGGCTGGGACTCAAATGGTTTTAGTGTTTATCAATTTGGTTTGGCCTACGGTAGGTTGATAAAATTATATCATAGTCTATACTAATATTATAAAGCTGAAGAGTTTGTTTAAATGCGCTAATCTTAGGAACTACAAAAATTCTTTTTGTGATAGTCCATTTATCGAGAAAGGCTTTAGGATATATAACCTCATGCTGCGACCAATAGGAGTGAAGTTCAGTGGACATTCTGGAAAAAGCAGTCAAAATTAATCCCGCATCCCACTGATTTCGAATGATTTACCTTTTAATTTTAAAATAATTCGATTTCCCGTTAATTTATCTTTTGCCGTAACAATTAATAAATCAGAGGGGCAAACATTAAAACACCTAGAAATCTATTTACGTCAAGACTGCTTTTCACACGGCCAACTATATATCGCGTTGTCAAGATCGGGTTCCGGAGAAAATCAGTATGTTATTCTGCCACAAGAAAATAAAACTAAAAATATCATTTATACTTATATGAATATCATTTATATAAAATATATTCTTTTATAACCTTCTTAATAGCGATCATAATGATAGAAATCGACGCTGACGAAGTCGCGGGCAACAGCTATTTTATATAATGGCAGTAATGACTAATGTATTGTAATTAAAAAAACTAACTGAGTGTCAGCCTCTAAATTTTATCCTACAATACTTATCATACCGTGCTATAATCTGCACGAGTTCCATCAGCATCGAGCATCGAGTACCTTTTAGTTTTCTTGTTATTAATATTTCTGAACTTCACAATAAGCCTTCTTTAAAAATTAAAAAAAAAGGAAAATACTCAGACGATCAAAATTATTACAAGTAATCCAATGATACGACTATACAAATAAAACATTAGGCATGAGATTCCTTTCCAAACTTCCTTCTTATAACTCGCTTCAGTTTCTGTTATAAATGTTCATATAAAACTCGTGAATTATTTTAACAATTTTCAGGTCATGTATTTTACAGACCAAAAATGAACAAAGTACTCTTATCATCATTCTAGTAGTAGCACTCAGTCCGTGTAAACATGGCGAAACTGAATTTATGCCATATTTCTGAATTCATATAAACAATTACTTTCGCCTCAAGATCGATATTTTTACAGGACTTTACATATAGTAGCTGTATGAAAAAAAGTATTGTTTTTTCTTTATTTGTTTTTTTTTATCGGGCATTACAGATTCTAAAACTCTATACATACTTTTATCTATCTAGCGCGAGTTATGAGCGCATTTATGTGTAAAATTTAATTTTTTTTAATTTTAGTTTTTCTCTTTTATATAATTATTCGCGGTTTTTTGGTTAGAATACACTAATAAATTTGTTCTCTATCTTTAAAAATAACTGAAAATGAACTAATATCACATTTAATCGGCCGCCATTTTAAAAATAACCAGCTGATATCAACGTCTAGGTATTAATATCATCGCTGCTTGGACTAGTATTTTTGTAGCGAATTTTAAAAAAAATTGGTCCAGTAGTTTCAGCGAAATGCCGCGGACTGCGGACAAACGGATTATTTTAATTCGTTATTCGGATTCTACGCATCTTGAAACGTAAGTCCCAAATTTTGAGAGGGGGGGAGTAATTTTTTTAATTTTTTTTTGTTCGATTACAAAGGTTCATTATTGAAAATAATAAACCAAAATATTGAGAGGCAAAACAAATGAAAAATGGATTATTTCAAATGGATTGAGCAGTACACTGGAGTTTTCAATACCCGTATAGTACCCCAATAAAAATCTTACGAATACGAAAACCACAGTGGATAACTTTCACTATCAAAATTCTCGAGTTAAAGTTTTGGATTAAATACAATCCTTCTTACTTTTCCATTTTTCTGCACTAATTTCCCATATTTTCATTTCAATTTCACCAGTAAAATGATATAAACTAAAATGTAAAGAAACGAGACTGAGGATGGTCTCCTCACCTCATAAAAAATGAGAGAGATCCTAAATGAGAACTACCTAATTATTTCACTTCAGCTCTTCCAATAAAAACTCTCCTTTATAACCGGATGCTTTGATGATTGGTTTTTATTGCTCGTCTGATGTAATTGGAGGGTTTTTTTTTTTTATTCTGAGTTGTCGTGGGTGCAAGTTGTTCTTCTCATTTCCGTTAAGATGAAATCAACTCCTCGGAAGCTTATAAGCTTTACGACATATCGTAAGCATTCACTTTTAATTATAACTGAACATTCTGCAATAGATCTTCATGTTTCGGTATAAATAATGCGATGGTTCTTCAGTTAGTTTACTGTTTCAAAATCTTAATTTTTTACTAAGAATTAGTATATTTATCAATAGCAATTTTCAGAAACCTCCAACGTAGTCTAGAAATTAGATTTATATCGAGGCTGTTTTAAAAATTAATTGTCAAAAATATTATTTATAACTGGTTCAGTATTAAATACGACATTGTTAAGCAATATATTTTGTGAAATTATGTTGGCAAAGTCCTTTGCTATGATCCTCTCAATCCAAATATATGTTCCTCTGGTTTAGTTGCATAGGCGGATGAACATATCCTAGGTACATCATTAAGAACCGGACCAATTCAGTTATTTAAATTATGACAAATAGTTATCTCTGAAGTAACTTTAATTTATTTTGAAGCGTTGAATTCAAGCACTAGTGATAAAGGTATTGAACCTCCGGTTTTTCTAAGCATTTTACTTAATGTGGTTAAAAATTATACATTGATCTATAATAATAAAATATAGAACGCATTATAAACATTCAAAATTTTATTTATTTTTTATTTAAACATATTTCCTGGTATTCACAACTGTATTAAGAAAGACATCATGCAAATGCGATAGAAATATAATAAACTGACGTAAAATACACGAAGAGACACAGCCCATGGGCAGCAATCCAAAAATAATTCTAAATCAGAAGGAGTCAAAGAGGAAAAAAGGATTGAACCTAATGGGTTAGAGTAGGAATGGAAGGAATGGTACCTGGTTCGGGCCAAGTCACCAACATAAGGAACATAAAGGTTTTTATAGGTGATTTTATATGTGACAAAGTAAGGAGCATTGAGTATATTACAAAATTTAGAATTTCAAGGGTTAGGTACGAGAAGAATTCGATCGATCAGTACAGTCCCACAGCTACTCCTTAAGACCATGTCGGCCTGAACATTCAAAATTAACAGCAAAAATATATACTTTTCATATTAAACTGTTGCGTTTGGCAACTACTAATCTCTAATCCATCTTCTTTTCAATTTAAAATCTTCCCTATCTATTCTATATAGACTGTGGGGACTTGATATGAGGAGGGAAATTTGAACGCTTAAAAATGAGACCAATTAATTATTTTTATTTTTTATTTTAACAAAATTAATAGGGCATGTATAAAACATAATACGATAAAATTAATATATTTTTAAATGTGAAGTCCAACACTATATATAATAAATACAATTTAATTAATCTTATAGAACTACAAGATTTAATGAGGTTATTTACATCACGGTTCTGATGAAGTATAATATAAAAATAAATAAGTTAAGTTATCTAGATAGTTATTTATTTTAATAACAAGCCCGTAGGACAGTATTTGCAAGGATTATACTTAACATAAGGTTAAGAGTGGGCGAATACCAGAGGGGCAAGAGCGTATTTCAAATGAAACAGGTTCCTCCCGATAAGCTGCATTGAATGGCCAATGGACTTCCATCCTGTAATCTCTTGCTAAAAGAGGACATCTATAGCATTTGTTATATCAGGAATAGTATTACTGCGTATTATGATAAAGTTTACATCATATTCGTGACAGTCATTAACGAATATGACCCTTCTATCTTTTATTGTTTATTATCGCTAGTGGCCTACATTCATATCTGAGGAAGGTGCTAATAAAGGTAAGCAGTATAATATGTTTTGATAAAATAAAAATTAAATTTAAAGTTAACGATAAGCTCATAAGCATTAGTATCACGCAAGTTTAAATTTTTTTAAATTATATTTAATTGATAATTTCAACATTATGTGAAAAATACAAAGAGTAAATGGTACACTACAATTATGTACATGGAAAAGTAGCATTGCAATGCTTATTTAATTTAGAAGATCCCGAGGCCATAGTCTTTTCAGGCACCTCGGAGGATTATGGAAAAAGATGGAGACTAGAGAGTACCAACCAGAGATGGGCAAAATCGCATTCGGATATACGAATACGAATGCATTCGGGAAGATCGAGTTTTGAAAATACGAATACGAATGCAATCGTATTTCAAAAAAGAATACGAATGCATTCGTATTTCGAAAAAATATACGAATACGAATATACTCACAGATGTAGACAGGTATACGCCCGAATTTCACAGGTATGCAAAGGGATACGGTCATATTCCACTGGTGTGGGCCGTATTCCACTGGTCTAAAAACGTATACGGACCTGTGTACAAGTCAATATGTACGCATTTGCAGGCGTGAATTCGAATGCGGTCAATAATATCTTATATTAAAAGACATAAAATTAAATTAATTAAAATTTATGAATTTTAAAAAAAATATGATTCAAATATTGTTGAAATAACTTCTTTAAAACGAATATCTATTTATTTACATATATCAACTCTCATACAGTTCTTTTCTCTATAATGAAATAATTTAACAAATATTTCTTAAAATTTATTAATTTGTGGAAAATGAAAAATATTAATGCAGTTATATTATAAATAACATTATAAATTATATTATAAAAGAAAAGAAATATTATCCCTTTGATATATTTTTTTTTTAGCTTAAAATTGATATTGAAAGTAAAGTTCAGTAAATATTTCAACTTTTCAAACCAACTATGTGAAAATAAACACCACGCATTCAAATATAGGTAAAATGTTGAATTTTAAGCATTTACAGTGTAGTGTTTAGGTAATCCAGGTATGGAATGACTTATTGACTTTTCATGATTATGTTTCTATTTTCTAAGTTTAGAAGTTTGCTATTATTCCAAAACATTGAAAGTTATAATAATAATAAAATTAATTCTTTATAATGAAGTGAAGTAAAGCGCTAATAAAACTACTTATGTAACATTCAAAGCTGTAATTGAGAGTGATGATAACCGCAAAAAACTTTAGTTTTTATCGTATATACTATATTATTATTAGTTTATTCTTATTAGTAATTTGATATAAAATAAGTGCTTTAATTGAAATTCAGTATAATCCTTTTTTTAATGTTAACTTTGTTTGAAGATAAGAAGTAATATAAAGCCGCCTTAGAACCACGGGACATCGGGAACTTTACCATCGGGAATTTTACCATGATACCTGCCCTGGGATTTTGAGCCTATTAAAAGAGACTAAATATGTGACAAACTTCTTAGGAAGTATTGCAAGACTCAAAAGCAGAAGGAAATCCCTAAATTAATTAAAAACCAACTATACAATTTTCACAATAGAGTGTAAAAAAATCTAAATGGACTAGGAATATACTAACTAAACTAGGAATAATACCCTTTGCCGTAGAGGCATTTTTAGAAAATAATTCATGAACCTGTTTCTATTTCCTATGAAAATGAATGTAGTATATCCTAAAACATTAAAGTGGTATAAAAAAAAAATAATAATAACAAAAATAATTGGTTATAATGAAGTGAAGTAAAGCGCGAATAAAAATGAATATGAAACAATTATTAATATTTATATCATTAATTGTTACATATTCACTTTTTTTATTTTTTTTATTTTTTTTTTTATTTGCCTCTACCCTACAGGGTCATTGGCAACTGTGTTTTTTCTAAATTTGATTGTAATACTTGATTTCTTTTAAATAATTCAGTAAATTTTTCACCTTGTCTTCATCATCATTTAATATATCTTTTAGGGTTCCTGTTAGTTTAATATTATTTCTTGATGTTTCGAAAAGGGGGCAATCTAATAATAGATGTTAAATAGTTTTCGGAACATTATCGCAATATTCGCAGGTGGGTGCATGTAGGTCTCTCATAAGGTAACCATGGGTAAACTGACAATGTCCTATACGGAGCCGGCATAAAAATTCACTTTTAAATCTATAGATTTAAGTTTATTCTGATGAAATAAAAAAATACCTTATGTATTGTTAATTATGTTTATTTTAATTATCTCACCACTTCTTGTTGCTAGTGTTAAGAATAAATGGATAAATATTAAAGAAACTTAAATTAACTGAGAAATAAAAAATGTAAAAATAAACTTTTTCCAGGTTATTATTTTTCAATTCGCATATAAGAAAAGCATAATAGACCGTTATAAAGCTACAGATTTCACAGAAAATGTTAAATAATATAAAAAGTATCACCTTAGTTATGATTGTATATAATAATTATGTTATTTTATTTAATCTAAAATATATACTTCCGACGAAATAAAGTTATTTTTTTAACATTAACTATTTATTTCAAATTGACCACTATCACTTTTTAATGTACTGATTTTTCCTACAAATAAAATTGTTGGGAGACTGGATGAAACTTTAACACTTAAACTTTACTTATTCTTGAATGCATATTGTTTATTTTCACATAGTTGGTTTGAAATGTTAAAATATTCACTGACCTTTACTTTCGATATAAATTTTAAGCTCAAAAAAAATATATCAAAGGGATAATATTTCTTTTCTTTTTTAATATAATTTATAAGTGCATTACTGCATTAATGTTTTTCATTTTCCACAAATTAATAAATTTTAAGAAATATTTGTTAAATTATTTCATTATAGAGAAGAGAACTGTATGAGAGTTGATATATGTAAATAAATAGATATTCGTATTTAAAGAAGTTATTTCAACAATATTTGAATCATATTTTTTTTTAAATTCATAAATTTTAATTAATTTAATTTTATGTCTTTTAATATAAGATATTATTGACCGCATTCGAATTCCCGCCTGCAAATGCGTACATATTGACTTGTACACAGGTCCGTATACGTTTTTAGACCAGTGGAATACGGCCCACACCAGTGGAATATGACCGTATCCCTTTGCATACCTGTGAAATTCGGGCGTATACCTGTCTACATCTGTGAGTATATTCGTATTCGTATATTTTTTCGAAATACGAATGCATCCGTATTCTTTTTTGAAATACGATTGCATTCGTATTCGTATTTTCAAAACTCGATCTTCCCGAATGCATTCGTATTCGTATATCCGAATGCGATTTTGCCCATCTCTGGTACCAACTAGGGGTGGGTATAATAGAATGACGATTATAGGATCATTCTATTATTTCAATCATTCGAATTAATCGATTACCGGATTAATCGGTTTGGAGAAACGAATGATCATTCATTATCTGTATATTTGCACCTAGGCTTAGTCAGCTCAAGCCATTTTAGAGACGGGAATTGTGGCATATCGTCTCTCATAATGCATATTAATCATTTGATCATTCGATTATTTAAATCATCGAAGTCCGATCATCCGATTATGACGATCATTCGGTTATGCCCACCCCTAGTACCAACTAGTGGCTTTGAGAGAGCTAGCAGTTTGTAATTAAAGGAGGCATATGTACTGTAAGGGTAACTTATAACAGTACTTTTTTTTTAATGATTAAGCAAAAATTTCATTAGTTTTCTAAAAAGCCATTGTTGCAGTATTGTTGTTTCATTTCCAAATATACGGCGTAATTTGCATATGAGCTTTTGAGAAATCGTCGCTTTGTCTGAAATAATTGCGTGAACTGATTTTCATATGAAGTTTCTTAATACACGATTTTTAAAACAATGAATTGAGAATAAAAGCCTACATATCTATGTATATGTGTGTGAATATATTCGTACGCAATGAAAAAGTATACGTAGAGATAATTTTTTATGTATTAATCCACATAGTAATCGTACGTACTCCATTGTGGATAAGAGAGAAGTTGGAAGAGATGTTAAATTAAGAATATACAAAGCAGTGTTCATTCAAACATTGCTCTACGGTGGTGAAAGCTGGCTGACATTTGACCGGTATAAAAATAGAATAAGCACAGCTGAAATGAAGTTTCTCTGAAGAGTGGCAGAAAGAACAAAAAGAGACTGTATAAGAAATGACAAAAGTAAAGAATATTTAAATTTCGTGATACTAGAACAAACACTAGAAAAAAGACAGCTCAAGTAGTTTGGTTATGTCTGCAGAATTGGAGAATAAAGAGAGCCCAGAAGCTTTTACGAAGGCTAAAAAGTAGACCTCGACTGTCTGCTGCGATGGCTGGATACACCTCCACGGTCAGAGGTATAAGAAGAAAGGAAAAGAAAAAGTATTCGTTCGCATTTTTACAACTTTTATTGGTTAAGAAAATTAATAATAATAGTCTTTATTTATATGCAAATATAAAGTTAATTTCTCTCCGTTATGTATACAAAATCAAAACAATAAATTAATATTTACATGATATATTTACATATAGACCTTCCCAATGGGAGATTAGAGTCTTTTGGGCGGAGACTAGCCGAACCTACAACTAATTAGAAACCTATAAATCTTAGTTACCAATAAAATTGAACATGGCATAAAACGTAGCGTTCATATCACTTACTGGTCGTAATTTAAAAAAAATAGAGTTCAAACTTCAAATCGACGTAATTAATCACTTTAATAGCAGATGAGTAACAAGACTACTTTTAATTAATTATTATTATTTTAATTTTAATAATTTGGCTGGAGTATGAATCCATTTTTTGAACACAATACATAAATATTTTAAAAAAGGCTTTGTTTGAACTATGACGTTTAATCACATTGTCAAATCTCCCCTAATAATAGATAAAGACTTTATACCCCTCCTATTACAAACATGGCTTGAAATAATTGTATTATAATTCCCATGCAATTATAATTTCCAAACACATAAAAACCGCAAGTCCGTAAATTCATTTCCCAAACAATTAGTAATAATTCTCGACAGTAAAAGAAAATGGTACACGACCTTACAAATAATTGCCGTTGTTCTGTGACTGATGTATATTTTCTAGTTAATTCCTTCCGCATATTACACGCTGAACTTCTAACTTCAGTTGTTTTATACTAGTTTTATCTTTCTTGTACATTAGGTAATTATTGAATAATCTTATTCCTGTCCTTTATTAACTCATATACGTATATAATGTTATTGATTTGGTTTTTTTTCGTACCATCAATAATTTCCTCTCGTCTTCTATATTTATACTTCAAGCTCTTTTCTATCTTTTAATACTGAATTAGTTTATATGATTTTATATTGTTCATACATGTTATCAAATTTTAGTCCGAAAGATACTCTAAATGTCGTAGTCGCAACGTCGACTTATTTATATATAACAAAACACATGCACGAGCATCCGTCCGTGTCTGTCCTAACTTACAAAACTTCGACAAACATTCGGTAATGCGTATAGTGTATATCATGCCCTGAGTCTTTTTATAATTTTTATTAATAGATATTAAGTATAGAGGACCACTTTATTGAGGGACGAAGGAATAAATAAACTTAATACATTATAAAATTAATACATAATTTGAATTTTTGTAAATAATCACCGATATTATTTCTGTCACCAATGATACACCCGACGGAATTCATTATATAAGGGAAAAGTTAGTTGAGAGTGCAGTTAAATAAACCCTTAATTAAGTAGAAACTTAATTTAATAGTGCCAACGTTTCGGCATTTCAGGCCGTCTTCGAGGCGATTGAAGAAGTTGGGTTCTCACACACAAGAAGGCCTGAAATTTAGGCCGAAACGTTGGCACTATTAAATTAAGTTTCCACCAAATTAAGCGTTATTTGACTGCACCTTCAACTACCTTCTCCCCTATATACACACGGTCATGCTTTTTCACGTCACGAAGAATTCATTATAAGATAATTTTACTATAAACTCTAATTCATCCCCTTTTTTGGCTCGCATCAAACATAGAATCAGATAAGTATATGTAACAGAAATGAACAGAGTCACTAACAAGATATAAAATAAGCTTTTCACAGTGTTACCAACACCATTATTTGGTTGTTGTTATTGCAACATACATGACCAGCCAAAATAGCAATAAGAACTAACAAGAAAAAATAAAAGTAAACCATTTCTACTTTATTAATACTTTTAATTATTTCTCCTATTTTGTCATAAGGCAACAAGAGAATATTCCCATAAATATTACCGATATCGAGAAAAGGAAATGGCTCGTAAAAATGCATTTAAACCAAAAGGTCAGCAGTAACGCGCCTCCTTTGGAATGACATTCTTGGAGTAGACCAATGATCTCCCGCCGGTAGATCCAACTGCAATTTTACCAACTAAGAGGCTCAACATCGTTACGTGATTCAATTTACAAGAGATTCCTTACCTTTTATTTTTCAGAGAAATTTATCTCGCATTCCAAGAGCATTTGTTCATGAAATAAAATAAACACTGAGACAAAAAAAGTAGGAAATATAAAGCTAAGGTTTCTGCTAATGTAAGATTTTATAGTACTTCTAAAAGAGGAACGCAAGGCAGGAATAAATTTCTTTAGTTGAATGTTCCTCTTAAAAGAAAAATATAATAGAAACTAATTTATTATGGATCGATAACCATTCGTAAATTAGAACAGTAGAAACTAACTGGACGTTGTGACTACTGGGAAACAAGTAAGTTTGTTGACTTATGTACAAAAATTCATGTGATGGCAATTCAACACCAACTACATTCAACCTGATTTGAGTGAATTATTATGCTGGATAACTATTTTATCAAAGTTCTCTATTTTTATCTTCCACATACGAAAACGTATTTTTCTTTAAAACGGCAATGATATTAGCAGTATTTTTGTTACGTACTCCAAGTGGGTTATTTTTATAAATTTATAAGTTATATTTATTTCAAAAACTGACTATTAGCAGGTAACAGCAAGTATTGTTTAAATAAAATACAAAAGTGATTTATACAAACACTTTTTCTATGATATAACCTCAATGAGATAAAAATTATAACATAATAAAATATTAAAAACTCTCAATGCAGGAATTAACTTAATAATTATTTATTACATATGCATTAATCTTTCATTATTCGTTCACAAAAGCCGTAGTAGAGGAGACTACAATTGAGACGTTGCTTTCCAAAAGGCACTATATCCATTCCAGGAAATTTTACAGGAAGCGCGAAAATCTCTCATTACTATATAATTAAACTACCTAATTTGTGTCTTTTTGCCTTAAAATTTAGAATTATTTTTTTACTATAATAATAACATCATATTAAAGTTATGAAATGATTTTTTTAAGAATGACTTGGAACGAAAATAATGCGTAATTAGTACTTTTAAAAAATGACCGCATTTCTAAATCGCGTTTTTGAAGGATTTGAGAATTCATTAGATAACATAAAATAGAATATTTAGATAAAACTAAATGATGAGAAAACAAATATGTAAAAAAATCAATTTCGTAAAAAATGTCCTTTAGTACCTTTTGAAAATCAACGTCTCAATTATCGAATACTTATAGTTCGTAAACCTAAATAGTACATTTAACGTGAAGTGCTGACCAAGAGTTCCAAATAGAAAAACAATGAAAATTACTTAATAATAAGTGAAAGAGTAATTATGACAAGACTACTTAGTTTTTTAATCATCAAACTTGGCGAGAATTTTAATAGTCAAATGAAAAAGTTAGAAGAAGCCTTGTCAAATTCATTTAAGATTATTTACTAAAATGATCTATGTTAGCAAGTCAAAATTGTTTTAATCTAATATTCGGAATAATTAAAAAACAGGGTGTTTCTTAAAAAACTCATAAACTAACTGGAGTGTGGTTCGAAATATAAAAAAATTTGAAACAATTTCATTTTTTTTTTAAATTATTAATCACTACCCTGATTAGTAATTACACAGTTCTGCTAATTTTACACTGAGTATGACTGTAGGCCTACTGAAAGAAGCTATGAAAATTTTAGGCTATGTATTAGTGGAGTAATAAGATTTCAATACATCTATTTTTTTTTATCCATTTTTATGTCAAGGAGTGGAGAAACTGGGAGAACAAGGAAAGTATCGCTAAAAGGTTACAGGTGTTACTCTAAAATCGATGAAGCAATGTAAGCTTCAATTTATTGTTTGTTTGGAAACATAGAACGCTGTGGTAATGAGGATGATTATTGGTGAATCGGCTATAATTTCTTAATCTTAAACGTTCAAGACACATCAAATAGCAAAGTAGAAATACTTTGAAAACGACCTCCATACCATAGATTATTATCCGGTTAAACTTAACGAATCGTTGAGAATTTTATCTATTTCAGAACTTACTGAAATTAATAATGACTAACAAGAGAGATAAAGTAAGGCAACCACTCCTTCCACGTAAGGACAGAATGGATAAAAATTATCTTCCCATAAAATCATGTTAAAAGGAAACCACCTCAACGAATTAGAAACATACCTGACCAACTCGAAGATCATTCTAAACATTCAAAAATGCAACTCGAAAATATTTACCCTGAAAAGACCATCAGATCAACCTGAACTTATCCTCAACGGTAATAAGCTGCCATGAATCGATCCCTGCCGACAAAGCAGTGAAATACCTTGGGGTTCACCTCGATCGCCGCCTTACTTGGAACCACCACATTAATATCAAATTAACCCAGGCCTATGCAAGATTAGCAATGATATATCCTATCGTAAATAGAAAATCTAATCTGAAACCTGCTACAACATTACTTATCTATTAAACTGTACTTCGGCCACTACTTATGTATGGTTGTAAAGTGTGGGGCGCAGCTTCCTCAACTAAAAGAAAAAAGCTCCAAAGTTTTCAAAACAAAATTCTTCGTATATCAGTTGATGCTCCTTGGTTCATTAGAAACAGTCAACAGCACCGTGAACTTCAAATTGAACCTATCGATAACTTCATCAAAGATCGCTTCACTAAATACCACTCACAGCTCCCAGCAGTAAGAGGTGCCGTAGCCTACAACATCGGGGTTCAAACGACAACTCGCAGGCTCAAACCCAGACTTCTGCAAGACGTTCTTCTGTGATCTTCCTATTAATCTTTCTTTTTGTCCATAATCTTTAATTTCCCAACTAATTATTACTAAATTATCTTTCCTAAATTACTATTTATTATCTATAAATTACTAAATTAGCATTTATCCAATCTATTATGTTCCACTTATTTATTATTATTATTATTTTAATGTAATTTTTATTTTTACTTTTTTTAAAAGTTAATTACTTATTCATTGATTCTTTTTAAGCTTCATTTACTTTATCTTCTTTCTTTTTTTAATTACCTTATACATGTATTAATGTATTATCTCACATGAAATTATTTACTTTTAGTTTCATTTCACTCTTGTGTTTCAATATTATTTCAAGTGTTTGTTTTGATTTATATCAACAATTTTATTTAACTGTTTTGTATAATTATAAACATAAAATAGTTAGGGGTGTCTTTGCATGAGACTATACCCCTCCTTTGTCTAAAGATAGTAATTGTAATAACTTTGTTTTTTATATAAACCCATGTATGGCTCACGTAGCCGATCTGGAAATAAAGAAAAAAAAATGTTTAAAGGGTAGTATCACGTAGCCTAATCCACGTAAAAAAATGTTGTGTTTTTTGTTTTCTTTTTTGTCAGAAGGCACAAAAATATACAAAATGGTTATGATAATATGCAAATAAATAATATAATAAAATATACGAGGCGGCAAAAGTGACTTGCAGAAAAGCCACCTGTTGGTAGCACTTATGATGGCAGTTCTTATTCTAACAAAGGTCGCACCATTTGTTCTCGACTCTCTAGGAAAGCTGTCAGTGACTGTTAAGAAAGCCCACTACAAGCTTGGGGAAGTCATTACATTAATTAAATAAGGAGGAAAGAAAATTAATTAACAACATAATAAAAAGCTTCACTTATTCAAATTAGATTGCGAATATTAGCAGATGCTTTGTTGTTTCTGAATCGAAAATCACAATGTAGAAATTTTTAAGGAAATGTTCTTATAAATTTAAGACAAAACATTACTGTTAGCGTAATCGTATAACCAATTAGACAAATTAACATATAATATTGCTATAATTTGTTGTATTCATAAGTACCTAGTCGAGATTATCTAATGGAGTGATAATTTTAGCTTTTTATTTTTATAAGCTCAAAAATATTTTTACTTTCACTTACTAGTATGTCAAATATATAGTAAGTATTGCGATCGCGAAAATTTTTTAATTCAAGTTTTCAACAGAAATACACGTTTTAGGGTCATCTGAGTCAAAATAACCAAGTCGCGAAAACCAAGTCTGTTTAGTAACTCCAGCGCGTAAACGAAAAGTCCTGTAAGTAAACGAAACTGAAATTTCATATTTAAGACAACTGAACGCCCGAGATGTTACAGCGACTGTTTTGCCAAAATCAGCTAACCAGAAGAGCCACTTTATACCATGCATTTTGCCCCTATTTACAATTTTCTCAGAAACGGCTCTAACCATTTTGATTAAGCTCGCTATATCGATGTAAAATTTAAACCAACTAAAGGAGATAACTGATAAAATATTTTTTAAATGCAATTTTATGTTTTTAAACTTTAACATGTATAATATACCGTTAGAATGCTAAAGATTTTAGAAAAAATATTATCGTATACATAATATTGTAAAAGTTAACGGAGTGGTATAAAGCCGATAAAACAAACTGATTGTCGTAGATAATAATATAATAGATTATTTAATAAAGCACATGTTTCTTTTAAAATCCAATGTAAATAATTCTTTAACAATTTACTTTCGTTTCTAAATTTGTTTAAAAATTCTTTAATTGATATAAATAAAGGAGGTAAGTGACATTCGTGTGTTGCGCGCTTTTAGACAATGGATGAAACTGTTTTGTTTAAAGAACAGTATATAATTTTGTCAGCCATTTGTCTTAAAAAAACAGTGATAAATTGGCGATTGAAAAAGCAGCTGTAGGATCAGGATTATTGATTATAATTAACAACAATTATAATTATTCGGTAGCAGATCTATGCGGGCTAATGGTACTACTAGACTAATAAATATACTAATGAAAGATGATAAATGATTCAATCGCCCTCCAGTTAAAGGTGATAACTGCTAATGGTACTTTTATCAGCAAACATATTCGCTTTCTAACGATAATGTAGTTCAATGTAAACATAATATACTTATCACAGTTTAGGGATTATTCAGACATTAAATAGCGTCGTAAAATGGATTGATTCCTTTTTATCGTCTAGACCTCAAAATGTTATCATACCTAATGGACAACCTTCCTCCTCTATTTCACTAACTTGTGGTGTTCCTGAGGGGTCCCAACTCTCGCCAACTCTTTTTTCCACCTATATCAACGATCTCCCACTACTCACAATACCACCTGTATGCGGATTTCTACAAATATATTTCTATCTACCCTTCTGAAATGCAAGGGGCTATACAAATGCTACAACATATTGATAATATCAATATATGAGCTACGACTAATAATACAGTCATTATTGATCAAATTCTATCCTGGAGTAACCAAACTTCTCAATGTAAACGAAAATCCATCGCAATTCTAAAACAAATCGTAAGATTTCCTGAATTGGTCCCTCCTAAAACCCGCCAGCTTCTAGTCTCCACTCTGATTTTCCCCAGTGTGGCTATGGTTGCCTCATGTCTGGCGAGCTGTCTGTAAAAATTTATAGCAGACTAATGAACTGTTTCATTAGATTTAAATGTAGAATTCCTAGTCGTTCCCATGTTTCTAGTAGGTATACCGAGTTTAAGTGGCTCTATCTTTTTTTCCGTCGACAATACCTCCATGGTGTCTGTCTTTTCCGATACTTCAAACCACCAAAACTTATATACTCGAGATACTTGTCACATGTTCCTCAGTCCATTTAATAAATATTTTGTTTTAATCCATAAACTTGTATTACCTTCTCACAGATCCGCCTCCTTCAAAGAGTCTTTAGTCGTTCGTGCTACTACTAATTGCCTATATCCCTTCGTAAAGCCCCAACATTAACCACTTTCAATTACCAATTATTTCTCCATCTCCTAAACTATCTTCCCAACGTATGTATTATTTAAAGCTATAGACGAATAGTCGTTGTTACCAAATCTGATCCATTTTTGTACTGAATTCTTACGAGATTAGACAAATATAATTTATGTTGCACATTTTTGTTATTCTTAGGGGTCTATTCGTACCATAATAAAATGTATAACTCTTACCCCATGTATAACTCTTGGCCCGTCGGACTACTGGAAAGACACAACACTATCTCAATCGGGAATAACGTTGTTTTCCAAATATCGCAGATAGATAGCAATCCCAGACGGATTGCCTGTTGTCCCTGAACAGTCATAATATGTGGATTTAGAACATTAGAACTTGTGCCGGAGTGTACATCGGTGGGATAAACTGAAGCTACTGGATTTACACCAAAAAAACTGGTTATGAAAATATTATAGGTTGATTTTATGCTCTTCCTGTTCTTACAAAATCAGTTAAAAATGAGGCAGGTTAAAAAGTTCGTGGTTCTTGGAAGATTTTAAGACTAATTAAGTGGCTTCTTTTTCAAATATAAATTTTCGACAAGCAAACCAGAAATAAAGAAAAATATATTGATCAAATGAATGCTTTTAAATGTTCATTTTCATACAGCTTTAGAAGCTTACTAAATCTAATTGTTTCCCTTCCCCCCTTATTGGTATAACTTTCTGAAAATGCTTTGTCAGTCCGAATAATTTCGAAATATTACTACTAAAAAATAGAATTTGAGTATTAAAATATATTTTTTTCTATAAAATTTCTCACAGAGTTTCTCACGATTTCCGACGATTGCAAGTACTACTCAACGAAAATGACATCAATGGTTTCGATTTCAGATTCCTGGGAAAAAAGTTTCCCGTGGTACTGAAACGGTGGGATAGGCATTTCATGTTCTTCAATGGAACCCGGGTTCCGGTCTGTGGTTTCAGAACTTGGGAGAGCCTCTAGGAAAGGAAAGTAGTGAACAAATAACATAAAATAATAGCAATTAACATTTTTATGAAATATATAGTAAGGGAAAGTATTGCGATCGTGAAAATTTTTGAATTCTAGTTTTCAACGAATACTACGGAAATACACGTTTTAGGGCCCTCTGAGTCAAAATAACCAAGTCCCGAAAAAAGATTTGTCTGTGTGTCTATTTGGTAAGTCTAGCACGAAAACGAAAAGTTGTACGAAACTGAAATATCATATTTAGGACAACTATATCGAGATGGAACAGCAACTTTTTCACTAAAATCGGCTGAAAGTGCTACTTTATACTATGTATTTCGGACCTTTTTACAATTTTCTTAAAAACTGCTCTAACCTTTTCTGATTCGAGCCATATCGATATAAAATTTAATGGGCTTTAATATCATGTAGGTTTAACTCTGATTGAAATAGTCTGACAGAGCTTAAATGTTAAATTTTCTTCCTCTAAAGTAACTTAATTTTATGTTCAGAAAAATTACCCTTAAAATTAGGATTAATAAAAAGTGGCTGAATATAAAAGTTGAACGAATTTGACAACTAACTAAAGGAGAAAAGAGCAAAAATATTTATTTAATGTAATTATTGTTTTTTTTGTTTTGAACTTATGAACAGTAACATACCGTATAACCGTATAATATACCGTTCGAAAGCTAAATATTTTAGGAAAAATATTATCTTATATAATAATTTGTAACGTAAATTGACAAATAGGGCATAAAATTATAACTGTAACAATGTAACAATTGATATTGCTATATTATTTAATCTAAATCATATGTTTCCAGCGAAGCTGAATAATCTTGTTATTTAAATTAACTTTAAAATTTTAAATTTGAAGTTTATTTAATAGTTCTTAAATCAATTTTGACAGCCGAGTTAAGTGGAAGTCGTGTGTCGCCCGCACTAGATTTTTACAAAAGCAAAAATGAATAAAAAGACTCCTTAGCGCTTAATATAAAAGTCACTAGTTAAGTTCCTACCTTCATTTCACTAATTTTTATATACTGAACTGGATTCACATGAATCTATGACTGAGGCCTTAAATAAACATCCTAATTATAATAGTAATTAACGACAAAATCGGATGTATTTAAAAATATTAGAAAAACTGACACAATTAAAAAGGGAAAATGATGACATGACTATTGTCCGAAACACAATTCCAATAACCTAGTGACTAGAGGGAATACTCATTACGCAATAAGGAAATAAACATTACGATTCAGCAATAATTTTATATTTTATGACCATCAGTCTCAGTCGTCTAAGTAGTACTTTTAATAGCGAGGCATAAATAATTATGTGTAGTATTATACATGCATCACTTTAGTGTGGGAAGCTGATAGTTCTGAGGGGAGCAATAACTTTGAACAATTATTATAGTATAATAAACAATGAATTTATTTATGTAATGTACCATTAATTATGATGTTAGTTTACGATAATTTTAATAAAATTAATGATAATCATAAAATTTTAAATATAGGAAAAGTTTTAGTTTTTTTCTAATCAATTGAAGTTAATTCTGTATATTTATTCACAGAATTTCGTTCCCGAATTTAATGATTTTTTTAAATAAACAAATTAAGAATGTTAAACAAAAAAAAATCTCCAGCTTAAACAACGGGATCAGTACATACAAATATATAGTAGAAATTCTGAACATGATAAAGAACGAAAATTATTTATACCTAGCAAAAAAAGCAAACTGTAGTATTATTAGGAGAACATAAGAATAATTTAGTTGATAGAAAAATGGTATTCTAGAGTTATATGTATTCTGATCATCCCCGGAACTTCACTCATGAGGACTACTTTTGGACAAACTTATTAACCGAAGATCAAATCCAAAACAAATATAATGTTCTAAACAGAATAACTGCACTAAACTTTATTAAGGATTACTACAACAATAAATAATAACCAATGCTCTCTCAGTTTTGATCATTTTTAGCTATTGTTTAAAGAATAATTTACCAAAAGCTATTAATTGACTAATAATGTGTTTTTTGTTTGTTCTATTACATCATTGCAAATGTACAACGATCCTTGAAATAAGAGGATGTTTAAACGTGTTTCGGAAATGACGCGTTTGTTGTTACAACGCATTAGTGGAATGTAAGCGAATAATTACTGCAATAAAATACATAATAAAATAAAAAATATGAGAATGTAATAATTTATTGTAGAATAATTTATAAAAAAAATTAGACTCTCATTTAAAAAAAAACACTGAAAATTATTGTATCTGTCTTGTTATTAACAATAAAAAATATCTGGCTCGCACAATTAAATTTTTCTTCATATTTGCTATCATTAGTACAATTGAGATTACTTCTGTAAAAATTTATTGTATATATGTACTTTGATCATTTTTACATACACTTGCCTCTATATTTATATGCAATGATACTACACGAGTATAATAATTTGTATACTCACTGATCAAATCAATAAACATATCAGATAAATTAATAATTCATATAATAATAATACTTTATTATTTTAAAAACTAAAACTTAAATTAAAACATATTACTTCACTATACGAGTTTACGATAAATTCATTACTAACTTAGCTCCTTAGGTCGTACTAAAAATCTAGTCAATACCAATGACTTTATCAAAACATGGATCTACCTACACGGCCCAGACAATATCTTTGTGCAACTTTAATTGAATCTGTACAATTAAAAACATACGTGATTTTAAGATTTCTAGTATATTCATAAGCAATATTTGAAAATGCACGTGTATGGAAATCATAATTTGGGAGAGGATTCTAAAATAAAATAAAAATATTTTAAAAAAAGAAGAATAAAATTTATATATAAATTATTTTTCGAACTTAAATAAACTTTTACAATGATCTAGAAAACATTCTCGATAAATAGTCTAATATAAAAGTAGAAATTTCTTAACACATAGCTAAAAGTATTAGAATTTAAACTGGAGGCATGGATTAGAACTTTTATAAAAAATATAATGTGTAATAATTACGTCGGATTATGAAGTGCATTTCTTAAATAAATTACAATGCTGGATTTATAACGTTATATCAAATTTAAAGCTGCATCTTTTCGTATAAGAAAAATATTTTTTTCTCATTTCAAAAGTGGCAGCCATTTATTTATGGGAATCGTCATACAATAATCATTCTACCAACTCGGAATGATAATGACAATAAAGAATATATTTTTTAAGGAACCGTATATAATCACTTTACACTTTGTATATATTGCAAGTATGAAAGATGTTAACGAATACGAAATATTGTTTTTCGAACATAACAATAATAATAATAAAATTATGGTTGGATTATGATGTAGATATTATGAATAAATTAAACTTTCCTAATTCTCAGCCAATATCATTCAGTTTTTGAATACAGAAAATTAAATTCTTTAAAATTACATAATATTCGCTGTATGTTTTGTCTATATGGGTATTGTGTTGTATGTTTGAAAGATGTAAGTATTCTACATACTTAAAATATTAAGTAATTTCTTTTATCATAACTGGTTGACAATATCAATAGATATAACAATATTTTTATCCTGTTTGTCTTAAAATTGTGTACATATGGAATTGATTAAATTTAAAAAATAAATAAACAAATGAATGTAAATGGGTCTTAGTTCATTTCGTTAATCTGGAAATCCTACGTTGTTAAGAAAGGAATACGAGGGAGCCATACATTGTGGAATGCGTAAAAGAAAAAAAGGAAAGAAGGCTTAAAGACTTAACTGACCTTGATTTCTGCTGCGAGGAGAGAAAGGTAGAGGTTTAATCCACACTATCCACGAATACACACACTACACTTGCCTATTTCGACCCCCAAGATAATGATGACAATCGATACAGATGATAACCAAGAAGTTGAAGACCAACGGACGCGGAAGACGAGGGTACGGCCCGCGAACACCTGGCCACTTTTCTGTTTCAGTTCTCCGCCAACCTGGACCCCGACGAAGAACGAAGATATCCGAAGAGGCACGAACCTGGCTGCCCCCACTGTACCTATCCTGCCAAGTAGGTTACCTCGGAGCCAGCTCAACAGGAAATCTTCCTCCCTTATCAACATGGATAGCACGAGGCTGTCTATGACTATGATAAGAATATTACATACTGAAACATCGCATAAACTAAAAATAATAGAACAAGTTTAATCAAAGAGAATCAGCATTCATAGTAACAACTATAGAGTGTACTTACTTACAAATAAAAAGTTCGAAATAAAGCATTACTATAATGTCCCAAGGGAATCAACAGCTTTTATCTCTGCCTTACTATCCTAAGCAAGCCTTCTATCCTCAAATTAATGGAAGGAATCAATGTCCATCATAAAAAACTTGTCACTCAGCTCAATATTTGGAGGGATCACCTGTAGTAGGGTGGCTAGCATAACAGCCTTCTATACCAAAGGTGACAGGTTCAAACCCTTTATGGGAGTAAAAAATCCTTAGCTATGCCGTCCTTCGGAAGATTTAAAAAGGTGGTCCCGACCCTGTGCGATATCAGGTACTCGTTAAAGATCCCTATCCTAATTAAACCTGGATAGGCAAAATTTAGGACTCCCACTGTAGCATCCTCCGATTAGCCACAGTAGCATACAGTGGTGTTAAATAAACAAACAAACAAGCTCAATATTTGGAAGACTGACCAAACCAACTATGTCCTTCGACAACCGTGTATATGTTGAGGTAGCTTCCTCAAAATAGCCCAAAAATGTGGCGTATTTCAGAGAGCAATCCTTCCCCACTTATATGAGTGTCAAAATAGAAAATAACGTTGTCCTAAGTATTGGATTGTAAAATAAGTTCGTTGCCTTTTTCAATCTTTTTAATTTAATCCTCTCTGTGTTTATAAAATCATATTTACTTCCTCAATAATGCTTACATATTCTAAAAAAGGATTAGTTAAGGTGCATTTATGCATCAGTTTCAATCGAGATTCCTTATCTTTAAGTGGTATTTTGCTTGCTCAAATGGAAGAGAAAAATAAATTCATTTCGTAATTTAATGATTTTTTATATCCTAGAAGGAAAATCCGCTGCACAGGAGATTAACAAAAAGTGCAGTGTGTATGGGAATGATGCGTTATGAGAAAGCAATGTAAGAGGTTTACTCGGTTCAGAACCGGAAATTTTGACTTCCAAGGGCTCACTCAGGACGTCCTTTAACTGTTGATGTTGACCAAATTCTATCAAAATGATGAAAGATGGCAACAAGAATATTGAATATTATTGAAGATTTATTTTAAAACACAATGGATTAAAATCCAGACAATCAAAAGTCAGTCGAATCAAAATAAAAAAGCCACCCACATTTAACCTGGCTGGTCAGTCACAACACTTTTCGCCGAGTTTTTCAACGAGTCTATGAACTTCCTTACTGTTAAGTACAACTCTATTTATAATTGCTATCATTCATTAATTTACATACGATTGCTTTTTCATGAACTTATATACACTTAACAGTTAACTAGGTGTTGAGGAGATAACCTCAAACAATAAACTGATTCGTATTGAGGGATTTCATAACCCGACCTAAACAGAAAAATAATCCTCTATGGTTTGTTTATCTCTTTGGATTGAGTTCACTAAAAATTTCTTATAGCAGAGACACTGTCGTGAAGCAGCAGCAGTGAGGAGAATGGAAGAATGCTGGACGCACCCTTGTACAACGTGTTTGACTGACCAGCAGGTAATCTGAGACCCGCAATAAATAATCCTAATAATCATTAAAAAAAAATAACGATAATAATCCAATAAATTACTACAGTAGTTTTCCATATAAAACATAGAAATCGAGTGCAACAGAAGACTGCAGTAAATTCATGGACATAAGCAGGGAGGAAGCCACGACCCTCCTCATAAAAATGGGGCAGAGACAATTATTAAAAATATTACGATAAAATGTGTAGTAGAAATAGAACAGAATAGAATGTAATAGAAAATTGTAATCCCAACCACGCGATTAATTTTCAAATTTATATGTATAACTTAATACATTACGTTTCTCAAATTCAATCGGACGAGCCAATCAAAAATTCTATTATTATCACATTTTAATAAGATACTATTATATCTTTATTTGCCGTTATACTAACCACCATTCCTCTTTAATCCTGACTTGATAGAAGCAGAAAACTTGAGAGATTCATTAGTTAATACCATTGCTTCAATAGAATCGTTTATATCAATTAATATCTAAAGTGAAGTTAAATGAATACACAAACGATTCAGTAACTCAGCATTCATTATTTAGCGTTTACAGTGATTTAGGATATTAAGGGAAGATACAGAGAATTAACCCCTTTCTCCGTGGTTTTGCCAATATTTGGTTTAGCATCAGGTACTAGTAGTAGGAGATAGCTGAAAAGCATCGAGTATTTCTTCTTCAACGTTTGCAGTTCATCAAAATCTTTGTCGACCAACGTTTGTTTACTCGTATAGGATTTAGCGTGTATTATCCTCCCTAAGGCGTCATTCAATGGCCTCAAACGTTTTACGATTTGGTATTCTTCGGTTAGGACATTCTTCACGATATCTTCGAACAGCAGCATAGTTCCTATGTACCACGTCCTTTAACACGTTTATTAAACACGTTAAACTTTATACTGTCAGTTTTAATGTAGTAAATAAATAATAAATCTTTAACGTTTGATGTATGCTTAATGATATATGTATATAAATATTTTAAATTAAGATTTTTTTTTTATTACTTCTTTTGTTGAGTTAAGGGAATAAAGAAACAATAACCCCTTTCCTTTGTGGATTTGAAATTAGTTTATATGGCCATCAATATGGTTTTGTCCCCCTTACTAAGCCAATAATACCTAAGGTTCCTATCTGTTCCTATCCAACCCTGAAGCAATAAAACCCTATATTCTTCATCTCCTTATCTTGTGCTCTACCTTGAATAGCAGATCTCGTTCGCCCGACCTTTTTATTCCCTCACGTACAACTATTTCCTAGGGAAGATCTTTTATTACACACGCTCTCTTACGAGTAAAAGAGTACCTGTGATCTATTTTGTTAGTATCAGACTAGACTATAAATGACTTCTTTTTAGTTGCTCTACATCTGATTTACAAACATTCAAGATGGACCTAACCCTCTCTTGATCGTGATCACAATCTTTTCGAGAAATAAATAATCTACATTTATAAATGAGAGAACAGTTTCATACAATTTTCTGGTCTCAAGTGTCTCAAAAATAACTATGGATGTAAAGTTTAATTTTTTTTATGGAGGATCGTCTTACTGTCTTGATGTGTAACGACGCTGGGTTTGAAAAAATCGTCTCCTAAGGGATTGAAAAAAAAAAAAAATCTAAAACCTATTACATAATTGGATTTTGAAAAACTCAAAAACTGTACATTTTCTGAATAAAATATAAGTACTCATTAGAAAGATAATCAAAGTTCTAACTACAAGAAAGCAAAAAGAAAAAAATCTGAATTAAAATAAAAGAGCTGAACAATTTCCATATAAATGAATTGTTCCATAACTCTAGGATTTTGACAAAATAAATAATTTTGTCTTACGTTTAAAGTAGGATAGTGGATTTACAATTTTACATTTAGTGGGCGTTTCTTTAGGATGCTAGAAGATGTTGTAATAAAATATGGGATTTGAATGAGAGAAGGGAAGAAGTATGGCGAATATGATTAGGTAGAGAATCCCAGAGGGATGCAGAGCGGATATAAAAGGGGTTATCAAAAGATTTAGTTCCATGGGTAGGAATGTAAAGGTCAGAATGTCGTGATCTAGTTTCAAATAAGCGAATTGAGGATTTGAATTGTAGGATACTATGAATGTTTGGAGGATGTTGAGATTTGATGACTAGGTAGAGGTATATTCCGAGGAAATATTGTCAACGTATGGAAGGTAGGACCCACTTCAATTCAACTCAATATATGTAGGCAACCATAGAAAAACGGTCAACCGTTTTTGGGTTTCGAAAAAAAAAAATAATAGACTAAAATCATTTCGATATGAGAAAACTTATTTGTGAAACATAAAAACAGTTTTTTTTTTAAGCTTCATCCACGAATGCAATTATCTTACATTTATGTTGCGAACGATTTGTAACGATACACAACTAATACGACAAAAACCTAAAACACATTGAATAATTTTGGGTACGCCTAATTTTACCGGTGTGCTTTTGTAATTTTTTACATACCATAAACAACTAGCATTAAATAATAACATTATTCGTTGGGAATAGTTGCAATAGTAACTGGTTGGCTAATAGCGAAGTTCTGTATATTACCATACTTTGCTTAGGGTTTCCAAAGATTTCACACCACGATTCTCGATACTTTTTAGGGTAGGATCATCACTCCCTCGGATATTTTTGTGAGTTGCCACCAGTTGGCTGACGAGTCTTACATGCCCGGGGGATGGTTGTAAGTGAATCCCCGTTTCATTACATGCCTGAAAAACTCATCTCGAGACAGGTATTCGAGCTCATAATCTTCGGTATGGTAGTTTAGAACGCTAGCCACACAACCACGGGCTCCCAAATTCAAGTATTACATTTTAATTTATTTAATAAATTAATCAAACAATTGGTTGTAAATATTGAGAAACAAATGCCCATGAAACAGAATTAGTATGGTCCATTGCACGAACTTCACAACCCATGACGGGCCCCCAATCATTACACAAAGGAAATAAAATAAATTTATTTTACAAATATTTACATAATGTTTATTGGCATACAGATAGACATTACTCACATTAAAAAAAAAAGAAAGAAATTAATTTTTAAATTATTTAGGATTGCCTCTCAAACAGTGGGTTTCCTTTGCTTAAATTTATATACCCATTGAACATATTATTCAGCCACACTGATTTATTTTACCGTTAACTTATTTTCTTCGATGAAAAATAAATTCACAGAAAACAGAATATGAATTAAAATACAATAATACAAGCTAGTTCCAAGACCAATATGTTTGAATGTATTGAAATTGGTACAATCGACCGAAAATCGCTTGAGGAACATACCTATCGTAATAAATAATAGCACCGTATAACCAATTAAACACAATTATTATTACTAAAAACTATTTACACACTTTTGTTTTTTGAGACATCGTAAAACCGTATTAATATAAGACTTGATTTCGTCAATGGGTACAAACTACCAACTAAAACAACGGTCTTCCAATGCTTAGTGTAATATACAAGAGAAGCCTGAAGTCAGATCGAAAATTATCCCAAAACAACGAAAAAGAAAAGTGGAAATTGAAATAGAATATCTATACTAATATTATAAAGATAAAGAGTTTGTTTGTTTTTTTGAAGGCGCTAATCTCAGAAACTACTCGTTCGAATTGAAAAATTCTTTTTGAGTTGGATAGTCTATTTATGGAGGAAGGCTGTAGGCTATTTAACATCACGTTAGGACCAAATATGAGCGAAGGATCAGTGGAAAATCTGGAAAAAACGGGAAAATTAACCACGTATCCCACTGATTCCAAATGACTTACCTTTTAATTTTAAAAGAATTTCCCGTTAATTTATCTTCTATCGTAACAATTAGTAAATCACAGGGGCAAATATTTAAACACGTAGGAATCGATTTACGCCAAGACTGCTTTTCACAAATGTCGCATTGTCAAGATCGGGTTGCGGAGAAGATCAGTATGTTCTTCTGTTCTGCCACAAGAAAATAAAACAAAAAAAAAACATTTACGCAGTAGTACTTTAAAATATATTCTTTTAGAAACTTCTTAATAGCGATCATAATAACAGAAATTGACGCAGACGAAGTCGTGGGCAACAGCTAATATATTATAAACGAGCATATAGATGCAATAAGAAAATGTAGCAACATTATTGTCCATAATAACGGAGATCCAATTTTCAGCAAAATAAAACTCATTCGGAATAAACTATAAAACCAAGATTAAACGAAATAAAATAGAAAGAAAGTCGAACAAAACCTCGGAACTGTGTTATAAAGGATCTGATGTAACAGAACATGAAGAAGATGAGTAATTGCTCAAGTTTCGAAGATAAATGAAGGTAGGAAGAGAGACTCGGACCTAACTCAAAATAATCCCTGAAGAAATGTAGACTGTTCAGTTATTGTTTTGTTTGTCTTATTATTTCATAGTGAATTAAGTTTATTTCTGGTTGTTTCATTCCTAAATGAGTGAAGAGGCGATTCTAACAAAGCTTAAAAATAACAAATAAAACTACATTTTTTAAATAACATTTTTAAAAATAACCATAAGCCATGAAAAATAAACTATTTCATATCAATGTTGTTTCCTTTTTTTCTGCAATAGCTATAATGTATAGAATGAGCCGCCTTTCTGTCCCTGTTTAAAATACACAAAGACGTTGAATTCAATTGTACCAACACTTAAACCACCAAAATTATCTGGTCAATATTTAAAAATGTAGAAGATACTTAACACTGAGTTTTTACAGCTCAAATTATAAATCATTCATAAGTTAAGTCAGACAATCAGTGATATAGCATATTGTGGAATGGAGGTGAAATCTCCTAAAAGCCAACAATTAATAATGAAGCTAAAAAATATCGCAACCTGCAAAGCTTTCGGATAAAATAATGCATGGTAACAAAAAATTTAAAAATGTAATCGTTCTTATTTACTAGTTTCTAGAAGAATCCATCAATATTTTAGGACATAGTAATTAATATATACAAGAAGAAAATTGCTTATAAAACAAAACAAAAGCCCTATTTATTTTAATCTAACTTGAGGTAGTAGTTAAAAAAAAAAAAAATTAAGTTATGTAAAATTATTTACGTTCCAACCAGACACTAATTATAGGAAATCCTAATAATTTGTTAAATGAACTGAACGACTTCTCTAATAGTCAGTCCTATTTAATTTAATATAGTCATAATTAAATCGTTTATAATTTATCATTACTGAACCATAACTGCGTAGTCATTCTTTTGATTTGAATTTATCCCTTGTCACACATTTCCCATGAATATGACCTCAAGGATAAAACGACACCTACAATCAAAGAAATCACTGATCGTGGCATACTTGGTCGTGATCCTGGGTCGTCAGGTCGTGGGACGTCCAGCCGATGTCTTCCCCTATAATATTAGCCACCTCCAAGTGCCTGGTTAGCCTATCTAACTAGAAATATAAATTAGAAGGTCCGAATGCAATTGAAAAGTGAAATATAAAGTAGACAAAGTGGTCAAAAGAAATTAATATATTTATATGAAAATGAAACGATAAGATGAAATATATGATTAGTAGCAGAAACGGTGGCGATCTTAGATATTGACATATCAGGACATACTTTTGAACACGTAGAGAAATTTAAGTATTTAGGTTCAATGATAACAAGAAAAAATGAAATCCAGGAGGAAATAGTCTCGGTTAAAAGCGGGAAATGCGTGTTATTATTCAGTTGCGAAATTACTTGGCTCTCGGCTTCTGTATAAAAACTTAAAGGTTAGAATTTATAAAACTATTATTCTTCCGACGGTCCTTTACGGATGTGAAACGTGGCCGCTTACTTTTAAGGATGAACAACGTCTTAAGGTTTTCGAAAATGAGGTACTGCGTAAAATATTTGGTCCGAAGAGAGATGAGGACACTGGGGAGTTTAGAAGGTTATATCCTTTGAATATAATTGAGCTGATAGCATCGCGGAGACTCAAATGGGCGTGTAAATTTGTAGGGCTCGGTGAGGAACCGATTCCGAAAAATTGGTATTAGGTGAACCGACTGGAAGGCGTCTGAAAGTTAGGCCGAAGCGTCGATGGGAGGATTGCGTTAAGGCTGATCTCGGGTGCTTGGACTTGAACAGTGATCATTGGACGAACTGTGTAGGCAGCATTTGGTTGTATCAGCATCGAACCTTCGGGTTCGGTAAGCCTATTATTATTATTATTATTATTATTATCATATGACAATGAAAAATAGACGAGTATAACATACAGCATTCATTTTCACGAAAATTGCAAATATTTTTAACTTTGTAATTCAAGTGCAGATTCTCTTAGTGGTTAAAACATTTAATTATAAGAAACCTTTTCATAGACAAACTGCTACTAGGTATTACCAGCAATATAACCTTATTAACCAATGTGCTCAGAACTTAAATACTCTTTGTTTGTTTGTTATTCGTTTAACTTAATGCTGTTATGGCTAATAGGACGATGCTATCCATCGTCCTATTATGCTACAGCGGGATTCCTAAATTTTGTATATCCTGGTTTAATTAGGATAGAAATCTTTAATGGGAAACCCTGACATCGCACAAGCTCGGGGCCATCTTTTTACGTCCTCTCCTATAGACAGCATAACTGCGGATTTTTCAGTCTTATTAAAAAATCCTAGGTTTCAATCCGCGACCGAGGGCATAGAAGGCTGTTATGTTTTTTGTTTAAAATTTATTTCAAATTAAATATATGTTTAATAGAAATAACGATGAATCAGGTATTATAAATAATTAATAATTGATTTAAACACATACATGGTAGAAGAACGTTAAAATACCAACAAAAAAACATTATCCTAAATAAAAGACAAATCTGGAAAATATATATAATTTTTTCGTTGTTAATTTACATGGTTCAAGTCTTGTTTCAAGAAAGGTGAAGTGAGAATGTAAAAAAAAAAAAAAAAAAAAAAAAGAAATCTAATTTTTCACATTGCTCTAAATCTAAAGAATTGAGAAAACAATCATGAAATTAAGAAGGTGAGTAAATTTGATGTTTCCGATCGCTAAACAACGCGAAAATATCAGAATTGAATAGTATAATTATTAATGAAGCAACATAAAATAATGGATATGTGAGTTTAAAATTTAGAAGGCTGTTAAATATGAACAAATCAATAAAATAAAAATAAAAGACTTTGAGACATGTTTGATCTTCATTAGATTCTTACTAGAAGATAAAAATAATTTGCTCATATTTAGTGAAAAACAACAATCAAAATAACTTTAATGTCATTGTTCTCTATTGTTAAAATCCCTTATTTTAATTCCTCATCATAACAGTATTAGGTTTGAATTTTAGTTTGAACAACCAAATCATATTATTTAAAGTAAATATTCTTGAATTTAAAATTTTATTTCATTATTACCCAGTATATTGAGAGTGAAACCCTTTGTTTCACACAGCACAATTTCTGGTTTCGATTGCATTCAGTAAAGAGAGCAGTTTAGGCATCGCAGTTTTAAAAATTGTCGGTGAAGTGGATAATAAACTAGTATATATATATATATATATATATATATATATATATATATATATATATATATATAAATAATCTGCTGTCCTAGCAAAGTTATGAATTATTTTAATGGAAAAAAATTTAAAAACAAAACAATTTCAACGATTACTAAATTTGATTCAAATTCTAAAATCAAATTGTAAATAATGGCTAACTAGTCTAATTTGAATTAATTTAATGGAACTAATAAAGAATTTCTAAATTCATATATCCAACTGAAACTTAGATAATTATTTGTTCTTGACTCTGAAATGATAAGCACAACAAAACTTGAAATCAGGGTAAGTTTCCTCTTTATTGTATATAGTTATGTACCTACAATATACATAAAAGAATATTATTACTAATAAATCAAAATTAACTTACCCAGTCTGTTTGCACTCCTTCTTTTGACCCGCAGACATATCGTTCTTGAACGGATGCACTAGAAATAAAAAAGTAAAAATAAGTAATATCACTTTCTATAATCAAATCTAGATATCATCATTTATTTGTGTTCTAACATGTAACTTATTAATTTATTTAATACATTTTCATATTTTAGAAAAATTAATTAAATAAATTATGACCAATGTAGTTATTATGTTTATGTACCAAACTAATTCTTATAAATTTACCAAGTTGTACGATTAATTTTCATATGTTTTGTAAAAGATTATTAGTTAATTAAATATTGAAAAATTATGCTTAAATAAAATAAATATACATAAAGTTACATTATATTTAAATCCTTAATCAGATATTTATTTCAAAATAATACCACATGATAACACAAGCATTAATCATATAATATTGGTTTATCATACTTTTTCCTTAATAAGTAAGAGATCAAAAATCTAAATCTGTAAAAATAGTACACAAAGATAATAATTACATGAAAGGTATATAATATAAACATAAAAAGTTATATATATTTTTTTAAATATATTTATTTCAAAATTAGTTTTCAGGAAAACTGAACTTGATTATATACTGAATTGCCATAAAATAAAATAATTTTAGATAAAAACTCAGAAATTAGTCTGATCCAACACTTATAGGTTTGGGTGGTAATCATCCTAATGGAATAATTTTTATCTAAAAGGACTAAAAACTATTTTGTAATTAGTAAGAGAACAATTTATTATTTGCAAAAACCAATAAAAAATGACAATTATAGGTCATTGGTCTTACTATCTTTTTTAATCAAAACAGAATGTTCCGGATTTACCAAATGAATAAAACTTTAAACTAATTAATTAGAACATTAGTGTATCATTACAATTTACAAGAATTGAACAGTACCATTACAATCATGTAAAAGTGTAAAGACATAATCTTTTTGAAAATATTATTAATTTTAAAATGAATTCTTAATAAAAATACAAAATAAAACTAACGATACAGTGAATATAATTTATTATCTTACTGTCATCATAATTTAATAGTAAAGATTTTACTTTATTGAAAATACAAGTAATGTAAATATGTGGTATACAGTATATGTACTTAATGATTAGGCCATATATCACTCTAATGGACTGACTTTTTTTCTATCAGTTTTTGATACAAGCTTAATAGGTTTAAATGCACATAAATACATATTTCCTTTTCTTTATAATTTATTGCCAATAACTAATTGAACAGTGCTTCAAATGTATTATCACAACTTACCTTTTAACGCAACTGTGAAAAAGAAATAATTAAAACTTAATTTTCCAGAATCTAATATGAGCCATCTGAAGAGCTACCAGAGAAAGGGAAGCAGACGAAGCGCGCCTGGTGGTGACGTCTGGAGGCTACGCAATAGCGAAGGCACTGGCAACAGCTGCTCATAGCCATTGGAATGTTCAGTTAGCAATGGAGGGAGTAGCCATTTCAGAGTGAGCTCAGACGTTCGAAATCATGAACCATACCCTTCAGTTCTATTTTTAGATATTATACTGTGTTTTGTGTCTCTAGTGTTTTTATATTTTACCAAGTGTTTCCAGACCACCAAAAATCGGTGAAGCTCACCATTGACGGCAGAAAGCAAGTGAGTCAGTGTTGTTCATCTTTAAGGCGTGGCCCACTTTGTATAAATAGTCCATACTAGGACTATTTATACAAAGTGCTCTCTCAGTTTGATAACTATGGCAGCTACACGAAAAAAATTAGTTATTGTTGGAGATGGTGCTTGTGGTAAAACATGTTTGCTCATAGTGTTCAGCAAAGATCAGTTCCCAGAAGTGTACGTACCGACCGTGTTTGAAAACTATGTAGCTGATATTGAAGTTGATAACAAGCAAGTAGAATTGGCCCTGTGGGATACTGCTGGCCAAGAAGATTATGATCGACTGAGGCCACTATCCTATCCTGATACAGATGTTATTTTAATGAGTTTTTCCATTGACTCTCCTGATTCATTGGAAAACATACCTGAGAAATGGACACCTGAAGTTAAACACTTTTGTCCTAGTGTTCCCATAATTTTAGTTGGTAATAAAAAGGATTTGAGGAATGACCCTAACACCATTAAGGAACTGGCCAAAATGAAACAAGAGCCAGTAAAACCCGAAGAAGGGCGAGCCATGGCAGATAAAATTAATGCCTACGATTATTTGGAGTGCTCAGCTAAAACTAAAGAAGGGGTCAGGCAAGTATTTGAAACTGCCACGAGAGCTGCTCTTATTAATAAAAAACCTAAAATGCATCGTAAATTATGTAGACTTTTATAGACTTTCAAGCTCATTGAGCCATATACTAAAAGTGAAGTATTATTTACATAAAAGGATAAATTCTTCTATGCTCTTAACTTGTATTTATGTATAAAATTCTATCTTAACATCGAAGTGTTTACGTAAGATTAGAATCATTTTAATATGGTTTCGTGCATGCAACTTGGTACTTGAAATTACTAAAATGCTGAGACTAGAAGATTTCACTACTTTTCAAACTGCTAGCTTCTGTCTATCTACGCTTTTGATCTGTAGTGCTGAGGAGAGTTGAGGGAAACTCTTAACTTATTAAAATGAACTAATGAAAATTGCATAACTATGATGTTTGTGATTGATGAGAGTTCAATTACATGACAATCATACCTACATTATATTTTTTAAAAAGAGTTTCTTTTTTACTTTCTTACTACAGTTTTCTTTTATTTTGCAAATGAGTTGTTTTATTTACCTTTCGAAATCATGCATAACTGAATTTATTGACGTTTGTTTTAACAATATTCAATCGCTAATACTAGTTTATTTTTTTATCTAAATAGATATGTAACTTTATAGTAACTTAAAATAAGTTTTTTAATGTATATTATAAATGAAAGGCGTAAACTAAGAATATACTGTAATTTATGCGATTTCATGGTATAAGTTGTAATTTAAGTACTTGTACTTCAGAAATTTAATCGCACAATAAATCTCTCTGTTTACATATTTTTATGTTTATGTATTGATATATTTATATATATATTTTAACTATATGAATAAAATGCAATAAATCTGTTATCTATCAAATTTAGATTTATCATTTCCTCTAATTTGGTGCTATTATTAATCAATATTGTGATATAAACTTGAAGTAATTAAAACCATTTCAAAACTAGAAAAATATTTATCAAGGTAACTATGTTTCTAGTGGTCGTCAAAAATAACACTAAATAAATATTAGAAATTATTTATTTTATTTTTTTGTGTGTTATTGACTTACCACCCCCAGGCCATAGTATTTTTAATTGATTTGGTAAAACAGAAAAGAAAACAAAAATTATTATTACTAACAGAATAATTTTAAGACGAGTATACTTTTTAAATTTTTAGTTTGAAACATTAAATATAATATAGATAATCAAAATAAACTATTTTTTAGATTATTATTGAATTTAACAACTGATTTTTCTTTTCCGTCAAATTTTATTCCCATTACTTAAAAACATATGACTTGTATTTAGATATTAGTCACTAGATGTCCTGCTTAAAATATGAGTAATAATTTCGACCTTTCACTTTTTCCAGCTACTGGAGTTTTTTTTTTTTTTTAGAATTAATAACATTTATTGAATATTTATATATATATATATATATATATATATATATATATATTTATTTTTTTTTTTTTTTTTTTTAATATGAAAAAAGAGTATCAATTGGTGTTGGGAATAAATTTGATGATAGCAAGTCAGTAAATATTATTATTATCAAGTTATCTTTTAAGTATAAAGATAGTAATGGTTGATAATGAAAAATACTCTGCGTTTAAGAATACAAAAAATTATCATACCTTAAAACAGGATTAAGAGATGTATCTGTTATCTATTATAAATTACTGTTTTTTGTTTTTTTTTAATTGTTAACATTAAAAATAAAATTGAACAAATATAATTGTTTTTTCTTTAAAGATAGGGGGAAAAAAATATCTCAACATATCAAATCTAAAATGAATATTAGTCCATGAAATAACTAATAATTTTAATTAAGTTTGGTTAAATAAAAATTATTAATAATTGACCTTAAGGTAAAGAAACTCTAAAGGAAAAACAGCGCATCATCATTCAAAAAAGACTGTTATACATTCTTCATAATAGAATCTATTTTTATTAAATTATCTCATTTAATTTTCTTGGTTGAAAATTTATTTTCTCATAGTTTTAATGATTTATTTACATTTCTTTATTATGGAAATACTTATAAAAAAGTAAATATCTAAAAGTTCATTCCTGAAAATTTTATAATTTCATTTCTTGCCTTATAGGATTTCCTTATCAAACTGAAAAAGCATTATTTATAAAAAAAGAAAGAATTATTTCACTAAAACAAAATTAAACCAAGTTAGATTCATTTTTTTAGCAAGTATCACATTAAAAATAATTTTAATTTAAATTAAGAAATTAATTTACTTCAAATTTATCCTTTTCCATTCTACTTATAGTGACTTTTAGATTAAATAATAAGTCAGCTTTACTTTTCATTTGGCAATAGCATATTTGAATGAAAATATTTTTTTTTTAAAAATTTGTTCCTCATCAGTTGATTAAGAAACCACTGGATCCTTCTCTGAATCAATGGTTGTATATGATGAAAAGTGGGTCCAGGTGTTAACATCTTTTACTTAGTACTTTGGATTAGCGAAATGACTTATCTCAAATTATTCTTAGATTCAGAATGGTAAGATGTTTAACCCATTTTGATTATCTATGGTAAAAAAAAAATATTAAAGCAATGACATTTCTGTTAGTTATTAATTTCTAATTAATTACTTTATAGTGAATAATATGTTTAGTTATTGATAAAGAAAGCAATAAGGAGTATTAGTTGAAAGATATTGATCTATTAAAATACCTCTATTGGTTCGACTAAGACTCAATACTTTTCTGTCACGAGTGATTGTTATATATTTTTTCATGAAATAGTTTAAGTTATTCAATGATATCATACTTTATCAATGAATCCTGGTTAGTATTATTAAATTTGCCCGGAACCAGATACTTCTCCTTCCATGACAAATTTTATTCCCATTCTAACCCATTATTTTCAATCCTTTCTTCCTCTTCATTACCTGATAATGTACATACCTCCTAGGTGCCTGAAAAGAAAATGGCCTTGTGACCTTCTAATTTAGAATGTTTTAGAGTGCTGATGATGGGTAGCTTTCCTATAGGTCTTGTTCATGTCTATTTTCTTTTAGCCCATTTACTTGTTGAGTCGTATAATGTTGTTGTAAATATCAATGAATATTTTTAAAAAAAATTAAAAAAAGAAAATCAATGATGCTATAGAATTCATTACTGATAATGTTTTTGATGTTCTTACTAGTACTATATATTATTTTTTTTTTCTATTTAAATATTTACCATTAATTAAACTTACATTTTATTGGATATTACATTTAAAAAAATCCAATATCAGCTCTAGCATTCATTAATGGCAATAAACCCATTCTGGTTTATCAAAATTTCAATTAAAATTTTCTAGACTCGATTTCTTTATTTACTCACTAATTAATTATTCTGTATATTAGTCCTGGCATTTTATGAATTTTTTTAGTTTTTATTATTATTTTATTTTATTTTTTTGATCAGGAATACGAGCTTTATTTACATATTTAGCCTGGAATATGCTTTTTTCCGCGGATTTTGGAACCTTAATTTATATTTTTCGATTACAACTCAGAAGTAATTGTTTAAATCTAGACCGTTAGATGAATTCATTTAAAATTTAGTTGCCGTCATTTTCTTTTCTCGTTTTTGTCTTTAAAATATTTTTCTGTGATCAACGCTATGCCTGTAGAGCACAGTAATTAAAAAAATATGCCCCTAAGACATATTTTCATTAAAACACTGTAAAGACAATGTGATATGAACAAGCCTCTGGTTATATGAGGTTTCAGAAGCCTCTGAAATATTTTTGGCATATGGCTTTAAAAAAAAGCATAGCAAATTTCTTCACCGCTCACCTCCTAATGCCCGACGCTGCTATTTTAACTATATGATTTTGATGTTTCATTCCATCAAGTCCTTTTTGTCGTAAAAATAAAAGGTCGTTCTCAACAAGAGTTCGCTGTTGAGAAGGAAGTTTTATATAGCGACATGGTTCCTGCAGTAGATAACGTGTCCACAAAAGTACGATGTTAACATAACAACCATAATCTTCTTCAAACTTACATCTTATCGGTGGCCGTGAGTGAACTCCGGCCATTTTAAATTAAGGTAATTAAAAAACATGATAAAAATGTCCGAAAAATGCGATATTGCTGTAGTTTTCCTCCAAGTTGAGTGAATTACCACTAAGCAGAATATAGCACAAGCATTTTTTAGTTCTATAAGAACTGCATCCTCTCTGAATTAGCTTAGATCCGTACCATTCAAGGGTTCTTAATTCCTTGCATTATTTATCGAGTAGAAACCAAGTCTGAACTTCCAGACGATATATTCCTCATCTGTAAGAACCTGGAGCATGCCATTCTTAGGTGGGTTTATTCAACAGGTTTGTATACATCGATTCATACTCAAAGACAACATTAAAATTAGCGTTATTCGATTGCCCACCACCGCCATATTAAAGAGGTAGGTACAGTAAATAGATATAGTGGACTTTTCTCACTGTCGAATTTCCAAGTTTTGTTATGATTGTTCGGATACAGCAAAAATGATTGTACATTGTTCATTTGTATTTTTGAATTTTAATTAATAAAGCTTAAATGACCAATGTAACCTAACATGATTGTTTTAATGATATTAGACCTTCTTTTTTCCTCGCGATTTTTAGCAACTCTGGTAAAATTTTTGCGGTTGATCATAAAGAACCGGTAAAAGACCAGATATGATATGGACAATCAACTACCTCATTTTGTACAGATTAGTTTCTGAAAAACGTAACAAAATTTTACAGGAGATAGACGAAAATTCACATTTTAAAGTCTAAAAAAAAAAAAAAGAAATCCGGGAAAAATATCTCAGAAAACTCAAGATTCAGATAAAATTTACAACAAGAAAATTTATTTTTTTGTCTTATTTAGACTTGACTAAAAAGTAGAACCTATATAAAAAATTATTCTTCAAGAAATATTTATAGCGAATAAATAGATCAAAATGATGTTAATTTGTATTTTTTTTTCTTTTTTTTTAAATGAAAGATATTCTTGGTCATATCACTTAATTTTAGGAGAGCGGAAAAGCTCTGAGAGTAAGCCACCGAGTACTTACATCTCGGTACCATGTTCAATACTAGCATTGGCAGATTAGCATTTTTAACTTCTTTTAACACTCTGGGACCCATCTATTCCCTATAATAAAGTGGATAAATACCTACAGGTGATCTTATTCATGTACTAATACAACAGAAACAGTTCTACATCATGTACTAAACCAGACCTTTCAAAGTTGAAGCTATGTAGGAAAGGTATTTTGTTTGGAAAAATGTATTGTGAAACTAAAAATAATAGACAGAAGGATAGTGTGGTGGCCAACGCATATAAGAGAAACTACTATGGTAAAAAAAATATATAAGCAAATAATACAGTAGTCTTTTCTTCATATATAAACAATATTGAAAATCAGACTACCATTTGCTTTATGAAATCATTATCGACATTTATATGTACTGTTCTGGAGAGAGATAAGAAGTGAAAATCATTCTGATATATAACCTAAATTTTTTTTATTTTTAAATGTACCTCTGCAACCTATGAAGTTCTTGGGCTCAGTACATATAGAGCTTCGTGTTGTTTCCAGACCAACAGCCATACAATGAGATGATTAGGCCGAGATCACACTCATTCACCAGGTTTATTCCCACCATTTTCATATACCCACTTTATAGACGCTGAATATGTTCCAGGAGGGTCTCTATACCCCATGTTTTCCCAGGGTAATAATAGAATAACAAATATTCTGCCACAGCTGGAGATATAGTGCTCTATCCACTAGACCAAACCATTCCTTATGCAAACAGTAAATGATTAATATATTGGTAAGTTTAAATATATCTAATGTTCAAGAATACACTGAGGATATGACTGTGTTAAACCAAAGAAGATGAAAAAAATATGCCAAAGAGATCTCCTTGTATAACATTCTATTATACTTCAAGTACAGAATATGCATCAAGATGAGCGCATCTCTCTCATACCTGACATCTATACCTTCCTCACTACTTATATATGACCATAATACTGAGTTATCTACTACAATTTTCCACTTTGTTATCAACACTTTCTATTAAAAATTTCAGAGGTTTGGGATTTCCTGTGATCTCCAACCCACCTAAGGAATCTTATTTGTTATGTCAGCTCAGCAACAAAACATCAGGGAAAAAAGAGTGGGATGTTTTCAGCAGTTGTCCACATCTAAATAGAATATATGTAATTTACTTTCAAAATTAGTTCTGAAATATTTTCAAAGCCCTACATTGGAAAACCAGAAATATGTATTTCAATTTTCCCGGTGAATAAAATGACACTCTGTCAATGAATGTGGGTATCATTGATTTGAAATTAGATATCTATTATTTCACCAATGGACTCAGAATACTAAATTAATTAAAGTATAAAAATCATATAAAAAATAAATGGTTTGCTCAGAAAAATCAACTAATAAGACTTATGGAATTTCAAATAAATAAATCAGTTAAAACCGCTATTTTTTACTATATGACTTTGCTGCTTGGATCAGGTCAATGACATCTTAGGCTTAAGAAATTCAGCTCAAATATGTTCAGTAATTTTGATGCAGTGTTTTTTTTTTTTTGTTTTTTTTTTTCTTGAAACACTCACTTATTTAGATAGCATATTAGTAAAATACATATACTTAAAACTAAACCAATGAATTTAATATAAAAATAATGGACAAATGGAGGTAACAAAGGAAGTAAAACCATTCGCTATATACCAAGTAATGTGCAATAGACTACAGTTAAGCTTCGAAAAAGCAACTACATTGGTAAAGGTATGCCTCAGAACAAAATCTTTAAAATGAGAAAAGAATTTCTGTTAGGTGTCAAAGGTTGCTCACTTCAACAATTTCGTAAGAATCGTTAAAATTTAATTTCCTGCTAACCTTAATTGATTAAAAAAAATATAAATTCTTAAGGAACTATTTTTACTATATTTGTGCATCTGATTTCAATGAAAGTCATGATAGTCTTGTTTTGAAAAATGAAAGGAATTATTTAAGACATAAAATTTTACAAGAAAATCACTGCACATTATTACACAATGGATTATTATTTTATAACTTTTATGCACCAAAAATAAAAATGTACCATCAACACTAGACCTTTTTTCCACTTTCGGTTCTACATTGCAGAATTTGTTTATTATTTTTCGCTAATTTTAGTCTAATTCAGATTTTTTAAAAATATTCTTAGCTGTTTAGACAATTAATTACTTTTAAATCATAATACTTATTATTATGCTTTTAAGTATTTGATGGACTGATTACAAAACACTGAACATTTTCTCTGCATTATATTTCAAATCAGCCATGATTTTCAACCAAAATGGCTTGTGCTAATGTTAAGGTCAGAGGTTCACCATTATGGATTGTTGATGGTCGGTCTTTATTTATTCAATATTTTAATTCTCTGTATCTTGGAATGCATAAGCTCAAATTTTGAGGAAGATTTGATTATTTTTTCTTTATCAATTACAAACTTTAATGGATAATAATAAAAGTCCTACACTGCGGTTGTTTTAACGGGATCATTTCATCTTCAACTTTATGGTTAAAAAAAAGGAAACAGAACATAGTAAAGACATTTTGATGCAATTATAAAAAATAAAAAAAATCATTGGATAAGATACTAGAATTCTAAGGTTAAGTTGAGACAAAAAAAAATAAAACATTTAATGCCATGAGTTTGATTGATGTTAGAACACATTTCTGGCTCACCCAGCCTTTCAAAAGTGGGTATGTAATCTAGCCTTTCATTGACTGAAGATGGAACCTGACAATTGAACATGGGTTATGACCACATTACTTCCTTATATTACTTCAGGTCTAAATATAGTAAATTCTTACCAAGGACAACCATTAACCCCAAATTATCTAGTCCATTAGAGAATTATAATAGCACCAGCTTTTTTTTCATTTCATATAGGTTTCAAATATAAATTATTACATCCACCCATGAAATTCAAGCACTATGCACAATGTTGTTGACCCATAGGCAAATTAAGGAGTAAGTAGAATAAGTAAAAAATTAGAACCCAAGATAGCAAAGATTTTAGGAATTACAAAAAATAAAAATAAAATGAAGGTTCAAGAAAGCCTCTATAAAATTATCAAAAAAAAATCAGAAAAAACAAAATGTTTAATTTTTGGCGAAAGTTCAATAAAAGTATCCATAAAAAATTACTTGAATAAGAACTTTTATTGTTTTAAATTTTATTATTTAGCTTGGAGTCTTTAATTGCTTTTATCTATCCTTGAGTTAGTTAATTTATTAACTCACGTAAGAGTATTCAAGTCATTATAACAATCTTATGGACCGAACTACGACTTTATCATTTGAAAATACATAAACATTACATGTTACAATTCAGAAAAATGACATACTGTTGTTAAAGCAATAACAACTAGTTTGAATCATGTTGAATATGAAGATTGATCTAGTATTGACTGGGTAGGCTATACATTCAGACAGTAGATAAAGAATAAAAACTAACAAGTCAAACGAAAATCAGATACTGAGTTAACTTGAAGATCACTTGTAAAAAAAATAAATCAAATAAATAATAAAAGAAGTTACATCTGAAATGAGAACCAAGCTTTTCGACAATATTTACCTAATAAATAATAAATAAATTAAAATATTTTTCTCATAGCTTATAGCTTCAATTGATGGAAAGAGCTGAAAATTATTTTCTATTTTCAGAAACATACAAGAGAAATTTCTAATCTGAATAAAAAGGGATGTATCAAAGAGAACATAGAATAATGATGAGAAAGAGTAAAAGAAAAGAAGATTAAACATATTTAAATTAAGTACTTGCAACTAAAACTTAAACAATTTAGGGAATATTTGATAACAGACATTGAATACCATCCTGCTATACACGAAAGTATTGCCAACTGCATCAGCTCCAAAAAAAGGAGTATACATGCAAACAAACAAATATGTATTTGCTTGTTAGCCGAACGATACTGTTTCTAGAACAAGAAAGCAATCGAGACCGCACTCAGCCACCAGGATTTGTTTTTTAAGAAAAAATGCTGTTTTGAATTTTTTTTTTTTATCTCGTAAGCTATTATAGACATCAATAACTCAGTCGACACAGAGTTTTGAGCTCATGAATTCATTAAAGGTAAATGGTTTAAGGGTTTAGCCGAATAATTTTAAAAAAAAGTCCAATATTTTTGAAGATTTTATGGAGCTAAGCCTGAATCTCACAGAGGAAAAAACTCGTGTGAATTCCTTCATTTTGGACATGAAATAAAATGATTAAAAACGATTTCCAGCTTTCCAAGAATCAACACACAACAACTATCTTTTTAAAACTAAAACACAAAATAAGCATATCAGATAAGTCACATTGAAAGGAATATTTTATTTAGGAAGATAATTTCAAGAAATTACAATGAATTTGTCCGAATCGCTATAATGTTTCACATTTTTTCGTCTTGCCCTTCATTTAAAAAAATATATATTCACCCGCAATCAGTTCTTCTATTTTCCACACAGAAATATCACACTTACAAGAAGTTTGTGCAGTGAATTTCCTTATGCGGATATGAAGACTAAACTTCTTATTTAATACGCTTACCTATATATGAAATATATAGTAAGGGAAAGTGTTGCAATCTTGAAAATTTTAGAATTCGAGTTCTCACAGGAAATGTCCGTTTTAGGGTCCCCTGAGTCCAAATGGCCAAGTCCGGCAAAAAAGTCTGTGTGTGTGTGTGTTAAGTCTAGCGCAAAAACAGAAAGTCCTATGAAACTGAAATTTCATATTTAAGACAACTATACGCCCGAGATGTTACAGCAGCTTCTATTTCAAAATCGGGTGACCGGAAGATCTACTTTATACAATGCATTTTGCTCTTTTTTAGAATTTTCTCAAAAATGGCTCAAACGAATTTATTAAACTCGCTATATGTATGTAAAATTTAATGGGCTTTAATATCATGTAGGTTTCATTCTGATTGAAATAGCCTGGCAGGGTTCAAATGCCGATATTTTAAAATTTCTTTCTCTAATGTGCCTTTAATTTTGTAGATTATATAAAAATAACCATATCACCTTGTTACCATTGAGAAAAAACAGGTAAATATATAAATTGAACGAATTCGATATCCAACTAAAAGAGAAAATGAAAAAAAAAAATTTAATGCAATTTTTGGATTTTGAACATAAGAACAGTTTTTCTAGATTATTTTTTTAAAAGATAAAATTGACCATATCATCTGATAAGCATTGCTAAACATCTAAATATACATGTTGAACGAATTTGATAACCAACTTAAGGAGAAGTGAGCAAAAATATAAAAACAGAAATATAGATGTTTAATATACCATTGAAAAGCTTCGGTAAAAGATGTAAAGATTATATAAGAAATATTATCTTACACCCGAAATTGTAAAAGTTAACGGAGAGTGATGAAAAGCCGATAAAACAAACTGATTGTCGTAGATAATAATAGAATAGATTATTTTATAAAACAAATGTTTCTATTAAAAATTATTTTAATAATTCTTAAACAATTTATTTTTGTTTCTAAATGTGCTTAAAAATTCTTAAATTGATATAAATAACGGAGGTAAGTAAAAGTCGTGCGTTGAGCGCACCAGATTTTTTTTATTTAATCCATTATAAAGGCTCACTATCAAACATAATTTTATAAAATCCAATAAATATGTTTCATTCACATTTAATTCTCTGTTCTCAACCATTTTACTATCCATAATAAAACGTAAGGTTGACACACTTGTCGAAACTTACAGTTCATCATAGTAGAAGATCCGAACTTGAAACGATCTGCACCGAGCTGATAATAGAATGAAACATATTTTATAGCAAATTTTGTATATTAGAAAATATGTTAAGAATGGGTTGCCTAAAAAAATCCTGGACAGACTATTTTTAAAAAAAAATATTTTTAATTAAATGTTGCAACATCATGAAAATAAGAAAACTTTTACCCTGTAATTTGGTATTTATGTAATTTTATATGGGATATCAAACTTTCTTATATTCAATGACCGATTACGTGCGGCTGCAATGTTGGGTCCTTTATTATTAAACGCTATACTCAACTCGGATCCCTCTGTCACGCATTTCCACTCGCGTTAAAATTTAATCTTTAAAATTCGGCAACCCTGATTAGGACCAAGTTTTTTGCAGGCAACCCTATATCAATGTGTTTGCAGTGAAACAACGCTTATATTGATATATATTTTTTTTATTATCAAGCCGGTGCAGATAACTGGTATCGACATGCCCGCTTTTACCTGACAGCCGATAGTTTGTCCAGGAAAAGATTAGGCAACCCAACGGCTGCACATTCTATGCCTTTGATACATTAAGTCAGGGTAGTAGTTTTCTTATTATCATGATGTTGCCACATTTAATTAAAATATTTTTTTTTTTAAATAGTCTGTCCAGAATTTTTTTAGGCAACCCATTCTTAACATATTTTCTAATACACTAAATTTGTTATAAAATATGTTCCATTCTATTAACAGCTCGGTGCAGATCGTTTCAAGTTCGGATCTTAGACTATCATAAAGAATCAGCTTCAGAGGAATAATTCCCTACATTTCCAATTCCATAAAGTAAAGCCAAAAGAAAAGAAAGCTAGATAGGAAAGTGCATTGGGACGTGGCTTGCAATATGTATGCCGCCTCCATTAGCCCAGAGTTCTTCCACTCTGCTCACGTCACTACTCCTGGATCTTTTAATATCCACGGCTACCTCGCTCAATAATCATTTCATTATAACCCATATCTCACCAACCATTTTTTTTATTTATTTTTTTTTTTATTTGGCAAAAACAGTTCTAAAAATTAACTCGAGATGAGTAAACTATATGGAGCCTTCCAGTACATTATTATTTTTCATTTAAAGAAATTAACAATTGCATGAATTCAATACAAGTAAATGAGAGTAATATATGGTTAAAACACACGATATCCCTGTGAAGAAACTAACAATTGATAGCACTCCAATGTCTAATTTATGGTAGGAGGTCTCTTAGCCGATGGATTGTCAGGAATAGTTATGGAGGGGAGGTGGCTAAGGGGTGTGTGGTGGATAAGGGGGTGTGTGGGAAGGGAGTTTGGAATAAAATATCTATTTCGGGCTGCCTTCAACTAGTGAGCTATTTGAACTGTGTGGTCGCTTATCATTCTCTATACTTGTGTTGCTTTATATTATTATTGTTTGTTGTTCATTGATTGCTTTATGTTTGTGTTATTTATCTTAATTTGTTTGCTATATGTGTTTCTAGTTCTGTGTTTCATTTTTTATTTATTTTATTGACAATTTTAATTTAATATTTGGACCACATAGGTTAGATTTCTTTTCTTCTTGCGGTTATAAGCAGTGGAATATTCAGATATAAGTAGTAAGAAGTGCAGAGGACTTAAGGTGAGCACGTTAGATAACTTATAAAGTAGTAATCAGCATAAACTTCAGCATCAACGTCTGTGTACTCTTGTTTCAACATTTTTAGGAAGTGTTTTAGAATTATCTTAATTGCTTGATAGTTTAATTTACTAACAGTAAGCTTCCTTTGCAACTTTATAATCTCTTTTGATTAACAGACAGTCATTATTTGTAAAGTTTACTGGTTATCAAAGTAACTTAACCTTCTCAGTATACCGTTATGGTTATTGATAAAATTGATAAAATAGATGAAATGGATAATGTTTTGCAAAAAAAGGACCTAAAAAGTTCAGCTAAAAGGGCAAGGGAAGGTTCTCCTGATAGCTTAACCAAATCTGATTTGAACAAAGCAGATAATTTTCTCATTAATGCAAAACGTATTCAAGACAATGTTAAGTCACATCTAGTCAAAAATGATAAGAAAACCGTAGCAGGGATTCGTGACTATATTAACAATAAGATACGATCCCTTATGGAAATTATAGAAACATTGCAATGCATGTATGAAGAAAAGAATAATAGCGTTGCCACTCAAGTGGAGATGGCAATAAACGACGCACTTTCTTCGGGGAAAATGCGTGACCTTCTCACAGCCATTATAGTGGAGACCTCTGTTCCAAAAGTAATGGAGGCTCTCTTGGCGAAAGAAGCTCCATCCCAAAGTTTTCAACCACAGGCTGGACCTCAACCTAAGGCGTTTCCACCTAGCAGCCCACAACCTCCGGCGAACAGGGATCTGGACACAGCTGGACCGTCGACTGCCAAGGAAACATTTCAGGTCGTAACAAGTAAAAAAAAGAAAAGGAAAACTAAAGGTGCTATGAAAAATACGATAGTAGGTAAAGAAAATGCGGGGCACAACCAGATGCAACAAGTCCAGGAAAAACCAAAAAGCATGGCAGAAATGATTAAATCTCTACCAAAGAAGCCCTCTCAAAACCAGAAATCCACTTACATTACCATCAGTGGGAACGGAAGAAGCCTGATAGATATAGTTAATAGGCTGCCATCACCTACAGACATTGGAGTGAAAGCATCTATAGTTCGTCCGACCAAAGCTGGCTCTGTCTTGGTTCGCGTTGAAGATAGTGCTGATGCCACAAAGATGATAGGTTGGCAGAGTCTACGGGACCAAGGACTCCAAGCCAAACTGGCTCTGAGGAAAAAACCTAGATTGGAAGTTCGGGGTGTCCCCCATACTTGGAACTCATCGGAGTTAGTTAGATTTTTGTGGGGAAAAATACCCGACCAGTCGACTCCCACTCCACTGGTCATGGACGATCTCCGACCCCTATTTTCTTCAGTTGCTAGAAATGGATTCACAAGGAATTGGGTGATGGAGGTGCGCCCAATGGTTCGATTCTTGCTCTTGGACATAGGAAAATTAGATGGGGGATGGTGGAATATAACCTTTAACGACTACCTTGATGCTCCTCGATGCAGTAAATGTCAGGGCTACGGTCACACCAAAGCGACATGTACAGCTAATGCTGTTGTTTGCATTTGGTGCGCAGATAGTGGTCACATCATTAAGGACTGCCCAAAGAAAAGGGAACAAGCAAGCCCTACATGCATTAACTGCGAGCGGGCGAATGCTCCTGAAGACCAAAGAGCGCATAAGGCTGGCAGCCGTGACTGTCCTGTGCATTTAAAGTGGGCCAATGAGGTAGCAAAAAGAACCTTTTATGAATAAAATCACCATCCTCCAGCTCAACATGGGTCGCCGGCGTTTAGTAGCAGACGAACTTCGAGCTCTCTGCCACCGCTACGATGTCTTGGCAATCCAGGAACCGAGCTGCCGTGGGAACGTGGTCACGGGGTTTGGCCTCACATCGAGAGTTATAGCTCTGAGCAGTAGAGAGAGGAGGCCCAGAGCTGCAATAGTGGTTAATAACCCCAACCTCGATGTGATGGATCTGAGACAGTATACTTCGGCGGATATTGTAGCATCTTACATCAGGTGGGGCAACCTAGCGTTTACGCTGGTGTCATCGTACCTACCTGATGGAGGTGATATCAAAGATGACATATCCGCCATGGAGATGATCGCTAATAGTACAAGGAACTTGATCATCTGCTCAGATACCAACTCCTGGAACACGGTCTGGGGATCCAATCGAACGAATCGAAGAGGCGTAGAACTCGGAGAGTTTATTTCGCGGTGCCAGTTGGTCATTATGAACAACCCCTCTGCAAAATCCTACCTTCAGTAGTGCAAGGGGGCAGAGTTGGATTGACGTGACAATGGCAACACCTGTGCTGGCAAACCGCATTGTCGATTGGACCCTACGATCTGAGACGAATTCCGACCACCAAGCGATAGTCTTTAGACTTTTGGAAAATACGGAAAGTTCCCACGGTATCGATAAGGGTTTCATGACCCGAAGAGGAAATTGGAATGCCTTTCGGTCTACGCTGGAGGGAAAAATAGTGGATGAAGAATGGGATGCGGCCGAGACTGATCTTACCGATGACTTGGATTACAGGGTATCCAGGATCACTGAGATCATCCGTGATGCCGCTGAGGAGACCCTCCAGCACCGGAAGGTGAGAGCTCGACCTTCTCCCGTCCCGTGGTGGACGCCGGCCTTAACTATTATGAAGAGAGAGCTCTACAAGGCCCGGCGATCGTATCAGAGGTGTAGATGTGACGTTACGCGCGCTACACTTCGAGACGAGTATAAGTCACAAGCCAGGGCTTACCGAAACGCAGTGCGTTTAAGAAAGCGGAAATCCTGGGACGATTTCATCGTCGAGGAGTCCTCCAAGAATCCTTGGGGTATCCCATACAGAGTGGCCATGGGTAAGCTGACTCCACTGCAAGTAATTGCAGCGTTGAAACACGATACTGCCCAAGCAACCACCCTTGAAGAGGCGGCGAAGATATTTATTTCGGAGACCTACCCCAGAGATGATCCTTCTCAGGATGGCGAGGACGATTGTTTTATTAGACGCACTACGGTATGCCCACCTGGTACGGACTTATGCCCACCATGGGACATATGGGACCTCCGTGTTGCTGTGGATGGGCAAAAGACTGGTCGTGCTCCAGGTTTAGACTTCATTGACTCGGCAATTATAAAGAACAGTATCCCCTATATCGAAGGTAGATTGCTATCATTATTCAATGATTGCTTGGATAGGGGATACTTTCCAAAAAACTGGAAGATTGCTGACATAAGGCTCCTGTACAAAGGAGGAGACAAAGACAGGCAAAAATCAAAATCTTACAGGCCGATATGCCTCCTACCGGTAATGAGTAAAATTTTAGAAACTCTGATGGCCTCAAGCCTACGACCGGTATTTTTGCGAGCTGCCCATCCACGGCAGTATGGATCAACCAAAGGAAGGGGAACCGTAGATGCTCTGCTGAACATACGCCGGGACGTCGAAGGAAGGGCTGAGAAATATGTTTTACTTATTTTGTTCGACATATCCTCCGCCTTCGACAGCGTGTGGTGGCCAAGCGTACTCCAGCAGTTGCACAAATATGAAGCTCCCAGCAACTTGTACGATCTCATGAGGAGCTACCTGCAGGACAGGACTTTAAGGATAAGAGGCAATTTCTATGAAGTAGAAGATACCGTGGAAAGAGGTTGCCCACAAGGCTCTGTTCTTGCTCCTGCATTGGAAATTGGTGTTTGACGAGTTGCTGGGAGTACTGGAAGAAAATCGGTTCCCCGCAACGGCGTATGTAGATGATCTGGCCGTATTGGTGGCCTCGAATAGTAGAGCTGGTCTGAAAGAGTCAGGTGAACGGTGTGCCAACCTAGTAAGCAGATGGTGCGAGAGGAAAAAGTTGAAGATGGCCACAGCCAAGACTCAAACTATTCTCTTGCGAGGTGCGACTGACAGGGCCCATCCTATAACTTTAAATATTCAAGGAGCCAATATTCGTCCAAGTGAGGTTGTTACCTACCTTGGCATTAGGATTACTTCAAAGTTCAACGTCACGCCTCACTTGGACCACTTAAGAAGTAGGGTGGGCTTGACTCTTAATGGCCTCAGCCGTATAGGGGGCGCTTTTTGGGGCCTCAGGTACCCAGCGACATTGGCTATTTACAAAGGAGTGGTTTTGGGTATCCTGAGGTATGCGTCCCCAGCATGGAGTCAGAATCTCTTGCACCGACAAAAAAGTAAGTTTGCCACGATCCAGCGGACAGCTCTACTCCGGGTCACCAGAGCGTTTAGAACAGTGTCTCATGAGGCGGTGCAGATATTAGCAGGAGAGATACCAATAGACCTTCTCCTAAGAGAAGACTATTACGTACATAAAATCAAGAGAGAAGGTATGGCGGATCTACCAGAAAACCTTAGAGTGAGGATCAACTTAGAACCCAGCAAATGGAAGATGATTCTCCGGGAGATCACGATAGAGGAATGGAACCGTCGGTGGGTGACGACGCCAAAAGGTGCTGATCTAAGGAAGTATTTCCCCACCGTCGGGTCAAGGCTGGAAAAAACATGGATCCTCCCGGACTACTGGGTTTCACAGTTCCTCACGGGGCATGGGGGCTTCCGAGCAAAACTTGCTAAGCATGGGAAAAACATAAGTCCCCTATGTCCCAGTTGTGGTGTTCCGGAGACCGCCGAGCATATCCTCCTTGCCTGTGCCGCTTATGAGACACTAAGAACGAATCTTCTGAAGAACACAGGCCTCTACATCCTCACGGAGAGTGACATTCCTCACCTGGTAACCAAAGAAAACTACCCGTATTACAAAGCATTCGTGTACGGGTGGAAAGAATGTGTTGGTCCAAGTCACTTCACGCTGGTTAGGGGAAAAGCATGAAGAAGGCTGCCGAACATTTGAACTAACTTTGAAGACATAAAGCAGCTGTGGGTTGTAACTTGGTACTTCCTACAGCTGCAAGCACCCGTATTGCCTTCAAGGCAGGGAAGGGTTTAAATAAATAAATAAATAAATAATAGTGAGCTATTTAGGTCTTCGTGGATGATTTTATAATTAACAAAGTAAGGAGCATAAAGGATTTTGAACTGCAAGGATTTGACGCGAGAGGATTTTGAGGGTTAGTTTGTTTTGGTTTTAAGATGTAAAACATTAAGTTCATCAAAGCCTGGATATAATATGTATATTTAAACTTTACAAGAAATAATTATTTTATAAGTTAAAAAAAAACAAAAAATTACCAAATAACAACAGTAACTAAAAACAGTAAAAACATCTGGTGCGGGTAACACACGACTATCACTTACCTAGACTCTTAAAATCAATTTAAGACCTATTACGTAAACTTAAATTTTTTTACGTATAATTATCAGTAATAATTGTATGTCTTATTCGTCACTTTACATTGCCTTTTACGCCTTTGTACATAAGATAATATTTTTTTTTAAATCTTTAGATTTCCAACGTTATATTATACTTCTATGTTGCTGTTCTTATGTTGTAAAAGGCAAAAATAGCATTAAAACATATTTTGATTTTTTCTCCTTTAGTTGGTAAATATGGTTGGTAGGAGAGCCCGTGGCTGAGTGGCTTGCGCGCTAGTCTCTCATGCTAAAGGTTGTGAGTTCGAATCCCAGTCCCGGCGGGACTTTTATAAGGATATAATTAAATGGGGATTCACCCACAGCCTCCCCCCATGTATGTGAGGCCCGTCAGCCAAACGGTGGCCACTCACACAATTAGGCGTGGGGAGTGATGACCCTACACTACAAAACGCAGTAGAGAGTGTAATCGAGAAACGTGAGTGTAATCTCCCAGGAGATTACACCACGAGACCCAGGGCATACGGCATACAGCGCCACTGGAAGAAGAGAATTTGGGATATCGAATACGTCCAAATTATATATTTATCCATTTTTTATCGATGCTAACAAGATAGGGATCACTTGTAGCTGGGTAGCTAGCGTAACAGCCTCCCATGCTAAAGGTCACGGGTTCAAACCCGCAGGTGGTCCTAGGATTTTTTAATGGGGGTGAAAAATCCTTATTTACGCCGTCCTTCGGAGGGGACGTTAAAAGGTGGTCCCGAGCCTGTGTCAGGTACTCGTTAAAGATCCATATCCTAATAAAAGCTGGACAGGCAAAATTTAGGACTCCCACTGTAGCATCGTCCGATTAGCCATAGTAGCATAAAGTGACGTTAAATAAATAAATAAACAAGATGACATGTTAGCATTAGGCGAATGGCACTAGATTTCATAAGTTTCAGTTAATCCTTCTTAACTGGTCCAGAATGGCTAATCTATTTATTGATGGAATAATTAACACTTATATAATGTAGAGAAGAAAAAAATGTTGGTCTGTATATTTAAGTCACAAATTATAATATTGTAGATGTAATCCACAAAAGTTATTATTGAAGATGGAGAAAAAATGTAAGCTTATCTGGAATCAGGAAATTGTATTAGAATTATTTGAATGAAAATTGAAAGGAAAGAAAAGAACAGGAAATAGTAACGCAGACTAGTATAAATGCTTTGGTTTATTATTTTCAATAATGAACCTTTGTAATCAACCAAAAAAACAAAACAATTACCCCCTTCAAAATTTGAGTGCTTACGTTTTAAGATGCGTAGAACCCGAATAACGAATTTAAAAAAATCTGTTTCTCCTAATTAATAAATGAATACCAAAGAATTAAATTTTCTACAAAATGAAAAAAGAATCATTGAAATTGGTTAAGAACTAGCAGAGATATAGTGTTTTGAAATTAGGAGTGGTGATATGCCATTTTCCTTTGAATTATTTATTGCTTTTCATATTACTTTATTGCCTATCTACAGCTTTATAAACAGTTATACCCTAATATATTTATTTGGAAATAATAAACCATTGTGTGATAATTTGAAGTGTTTTTGCATTGTCAATAGTAAATTTGAAGGTTGGAGAACAAGATTAAGTGAATATTATATATTCACTATCTAATATCTCGTAAACTACTGCTGAAATTACGAGAAACGAAGGCCGATATGATGACCACACCATTAAGACATGGAAAATGCACACTAGTTTACAATTACTTCCATACCACAAAAAAACACTAAGAACTTATTTTTGACAAAGGGTTGATATAGGGCCCAGACGTAAAAGAAAATCGTAAAATCCTGAATGCTTAGCAGAGTTCCATTATATGTTCCATATTGCAATACCGTTCTAATCCCTCAGAAGAAACTAAACGCATATAATTAGTCAGAAAACCTAAATGAATTAATGGAAGGCATATTTACAAATGTGCTAAATAGACGCACATCCAAAAAATACAAGCATGTCAATCTAAATTTTGAAGACTGGCAACGAACACACCACCAAATATTTATAACGATACCTTTCATACTGACTTACGTAAACCGATTACAGGGAATTAGATCAACTACGTGGAAAAATTAACAAAATTTTTCAAAATACAGCTACAGCTGACATTCCCGAAATAAGTAGGCGTAGACAGAAAATGAGTTGGATAAGGGACCACATAGTTTAAGAAGATAATGCTGTTGAATAAAAAGAGGTGGCAACACTGGATACTCCCACATGCCGATCTATGCCATCTTCACCTCACGATTTAACACATTTAATTATTTAACAACGCTAATAAATTAAAATAAACGAAGCATTTTCATGTTTTGAGGTTTCTAATTCATAGTTTCAGTAACGATATTAAACCCAGAAACTCCTTTAATAGTGTTCGAGATAAGATACCGATTCCTTTTTTATTAAGTTTTTTTTACCTATATCTGGACTACACCTCTCCGTACCACCCTGGAAAAATTTGTCACGCAGGTACCCCTTGGTTGACTTAACAACAAAACAGTTTAATCAATAAACTTACGGAAATCATATTTATCAACATTTTACTTACATTTCCCTATGTATAAAATATATAGTGAGAATAGCTGACCCGACAGACGACGTCTTGTCTTAACTATGTCTCCGCGAAATCTGTGAAGCCTTTCACGTGTGATGCGATAACCAAGGGAAAAGGGGATTCATTTACATATATGTAGATAAAGAGATTACCTTAGAATATTCAAAAAAAAAAATCCTAACTACTAAAGTAACTTCCCTCTTTTTTTCTTTCATTAGATTCTTCTCCTGACTCTTAGAAACAATACAATAAAAGAATAACGAAATTGGTCAAGCCGTTCACGCGTGATGCGATCACCAAGGGAAAATGCAATACATTTTTACAGATATGGATAGAGAGATTACTATTACCTTGCAAAATATTAAAAAAAAAAAAAACCTATCTAACAAAGCAACTTTTCTCTTTTTTTATATGTAAGATTCTTCTCCTAACTCTTAGAAACACAACAACAACACGCGATTTTCGAATAATATTTTTGTACGAGTTTAAACTCGGCCATTCAGCTGCTGAGGCCGCTAGAAATATTTGCAAGGCGTTTGGGGGAGGGAGTGTTAATGAACGGACCATTCGCCGTTGGTTTGCTAAGTTTTCAGCTGGGGATACCGACTTGGAAAACTTGCCCCGAGGAAGACCTCCGTCCGTAATAGACAACGATGTCCTCAAACATACAGTAGAAGGAAACCCCTACCAAACAGTTAAAGGACTCTCAGCACAACTAAATGCAAGTGCATGTATAGTTTCCAGACATTTAATGTGTATTGGGAAAGTAAAAAAGCTCGATACATGGGTACCTCATGATCTCACTGAGCGGCAGCAAGACCCCATGTTTCAAAACATACCGTGCAAAAATTGAAAAACTGGGCTACGAAGTTCTTCCGCACCCACCATATTCTCCCGACTTGTCTCCAATAGATTACCACCTGTTCAGGAATTTAGACGTCAATGATCAAGATGATCAAGTGAAAAGTGCGTTTTCAGATTTTGTTTCACTTCAAAGCTCAGAGTTTTTCAGTTCGGGGATGAAAAAGTTGGTGTCACGTTGGGAAAAAATTGTAGAAAAAGAAGGTAAATACTTCGAATAAAATTATCTTGTTTTCATGTCGTATTTTTAATAAACATCCTTTACCGTGAAAACTGACATTTCATGTGACACAACCCAATAGAAAAAAAAAAAAAAAAACGCATCCAACAAAGTAACTTTTCTTTTTTTATATGTAAGATCCTTCTTCTAACTCTTAGAAACACAACAAAAAAGAATTAGCGAAATCGGTCGAGTCGTTCACGCGTAATGCGATCACCAAGGGAAAAGACGATTCATTTATATATATAGATGAAAGAATAGTTATGTGGAATCGTGGAAATTTTTGAATCCGGGTTTAGAATAATGGGGGCCTAGGTTATGTTTTACAAACGGGAGGCCTATTCTTTTTGTAAAATTAATTATAGAGTTCTATTTAAGAAGTTTCCTTTTGTTGCAAAACATTTAATACTCTACATCAAGAGGGGTCGGGCTTCATAAATTATGATTGTTTATCTGTTTTGATGTTTTAGGCTGCTTCCGTGAATCGCTCCGTCCAGAGGCTATTACTGCAGTTTCGCTTGACAACTACTAATACCGAAATAGTTTACTGTAGTAAGATAACATATATGTATTGAGTTGAAATGAAGGCACATATAATATAAGCTCTTTCAAGAATATTAAAGCATTTGTTCAGATGGAGCGTAAGGTAAGGATAGCAATAAAAGAATTTAAAAAAACAAAACCAGAAGCATTATTAAGTGCTTTTGAAGTTAAATAACTCGTTTGTTGCAGCACTAATTCAACTAGCATGGAACTATTGAACGGAAGAGTGCTCGAGGATACGGAACTAATGGAGTGAGTATGCCCTGACAAGTTTTTGATAGTCAAAGACTCCTGTTGGAACAAACTTATCATGAGAGTTATTATTCAGTGTTAGTACCTACCTGGTGAATGTGGGAGATGACCTCAGTGTGCGTATGGTCTTCGAGTGACTTGCCGTTGACCTCGAGGATCTCGTCGCCCACTTCGAGGTCAGCCCTGTCTGCTGGAGAACCTGCAATAAATTAAAAAAAAAAAAATTATCAGAATATATTTAATTAATTAATGCCAATAAATATTAATTATTTAAATATTAAAAAGTTGCCCTGCTCTTAAACCTTTCACATAAATTATAGGCTCATTTACATTGCTATCAGGCCGATATGGATTCACGAATTAGACTTGTGGGGCCAAAACATTCTTCTCGTATCCAATCCTTACAATCCAAAATTCTTAATATTCCTTACTTCGTTACAAATCAACTTATCCATAAAGATCATAATGTTGCAGATTTGCCCAGAACCGCGTAGTATTCCTTTCATGGTTAACTTCTTTACCACTCCGACCTAATATTTTCAAGCCTTGTTTCATCTTCAATTCCAATAAAACTCAGATGCATCTAAAGAGAGGATGACATCGAGATCTGGATTAGGATATTTTTTTGGACAGCTGGTTAGTTTCTCTAAATGTGTAGAGTTGTAATTTTCAATAATTTTTAATTTTTTTATTTTCAAGATTTCAATGTTGTTGTTTTTTAATGAATTATGGTAATGGGCGTATTTATGTGTAAAATTTTAATTTTTTCTATTATATAATTATTTGAGGTTTTTGGTTAAAAACACTTCTAAATTTTATCTCTATCTTCAAAAATAACTGAGTTATTCAATTAAATCACTTTTAATCGCCCAACATTTAAACGTTAACCAGCTGATATCAATCTCTAGGTGTTAGGATCTTCGTTGCGTGTCCTAGCATTTTTGTGACAAATTTTGAAAAAATTGGTCCAGTGGTTTCGGAGTAATGCCGCAGAAGGTGGACTACGGACAAACGGGTTCTACGTATCTTGAAACGCAAGCCCTCGAATTTTGAGGGGGTTATTAATTTTTATATTTTTGGTCGATTACAAATATTCATTATTGAAAATAATCAACCAAAAAAGTGAGCTGCGCCAAGAGCTCTCCGAGAATTAGTTAAATTTGGAAACAAATAAATTACATACAACCAATTCCTAGATAATGAAATCATTGTTAGCGATAGTTCAAGTATAAAAATAATGTTGGGTACAGAAATCGTAGAAATGAATGTAGAATAAATAGACAATATTAAAAGCTTTTAAGCTTTAAATACATATAAGAACATCAAAACTGCTAAAACAATCATTTACAAGATTCAATACCTCCTATAGACGCATTACAAAATTGATAGACCTCACAGCCGTAAAACAAAATAATAAGCTGTTATACATGGTCGCACAAAGTCATGAACGGCGACAAAGAGTAACAAAAACTCTCTTTTTAAAATAAACATTTTTACGGTAGCGTATTGTATTTAAGAAAAGTTGGCTGCCTCCGAAAGTTCATTATTGAAATTAATTAACCAAAACATTTTTAAAAAAATCTTAAATGCATTTATATAAGGATGGATAAAACAAATTAAACGATTTATTAATGACAAAAATAATATTGCGAGAAAGGTTATGGTATTTCAACATTTCGTTGTTGTTGTTTTTTTACTATCTGGAAATTGGCCTAATTTATTCTGACAATTAAATTACTATAATTTACTTTGAAATAATTTTACAAAATATAATTTACAACTTAAAGAAGAAATTTTTAATTGTTTGGATCCCATGTGGGATCAAAGAAAACGAAATCGCGGATCAAGCAGCTAAAGAAGCAGCAATATAATCGACTCTAAAAGTGAATAATGTTCACACCCCATCCGACATATGCAGCTTTCTTAAGACCCATGCTACAATGACCTGGGACCATCTCTGCAGCAATGACCACACGGATGAGTAACGACGATATGCCTAAAGAGTCATGGAAATGGAAAAATCCATTGACCAAAAAGAGTCGGACGGCCCGAGCTCTGGTGGATGGGTGGCGTAGCACAAGGCACACGAGACCTCCCTGGAGTCCGAAATTCGCAGGCAGCAGCCCAAAACGGAGTGGAATGGCAGAGGCACATGGAGGAAGCCACGACCCATCACATGGTTATGACGTATCTGGTTAAAGTGCTTGGATGTATCTACTTCTGTATCATTTGATCAAACTACTATTTTAGCAAACGTCTAACAGCGCACTTACTTCAAGAATTACATAAATATGTCTATATATTGGAAGAGGAAAACAGGGAGAGACAGAGATTAAAAGTGTTATACCTTTGTAAAATGTGTTTTTACTTTCCCTTACCTATATATTAAATATATAGTAAAAGAAAGTGTTGCAATCGTGAAAATTTTCGAATTCGAGTTCTCACTGGAAATGCCCGTTTTCTCAGGTCCCTTGAGTCAAATGACCAAGTCCGGCAAAAAGGTCTGTGTGTGTGTGTGTGCCCGTATGTGGTAAGTCTAGCTCAAAAACTAAAAGTCATACGAAACTGTAATTTCATATTTAAGACAAATATACGGCCGAGATGTAACAGCAACGTTTTCATTAAAATCGGCAGACCGGAAGTACTACTTCATCCCACACATTTTGCATCTTTTTATAATTTTCTCATTAACGGCTGTAACGATTTTGATTAAACTCACTATATGGATGTAACATTTAATGGGCTTTAATATGATTAGGTTTTATTCTGATTGAAATAGTCTGACAGATTTAAATGCCGATATTTTAAATTTTCTTCCTCTAAAGTAACATTTTATATTGTAGATTTTAGAAAATTAGGCACATCATCATGTTGATGCATTGATAAATAACAGCTTAATATGCAAGTTGAGCACTTTTCTCCTTTATTTATAAACAAATAAAGGAAAAAAGTGCAAACATATTTTTCTATGCAATTTTCGTGCTTTGGAACACAAGAATAGTAATATAGATGTATTAACATACCGTTGGAAATCTTACGATTTTTGAAAAAATATTATTTGATACACAAGCTATAGTTAACAAAGAGTAATTAAAATTCGATAAAACCAACTGATTATTTCAGGTAATAATATAATAGATTTTTTAAAAAACAATATTCTATAGATTCTATAGAAATTTACTTTAATTAATTCTTTATTAGTTTCACTCATTTTTATCTCTAACTGTTTTTGAAAGTTCTTTAATCGATTTTTAATACAGGCGGTAAGTGAAAGTCGTGTGTTGTCTGCACCAGATTTTTTCCACTAGAAGTAATGAAAATAAAATAGGTAAATTTCATTTGAATTGGACAGTTAGCCGATAATGAATACTATCCTGCAATACACAAAAGTATTGCCAACTCTACCAACCCGAAGAAAGGAAGGAGCGATAACTTCAATCACATATAGTAGGGGTATTCACTACGTTTGCTATAGCACAGAAATGTATCATATTATACACTAAACTACTGGGTGCCATGTATATTTTAACAGAGCAATGTTATTATAAACAGTAAAAAACATAAAACCTAAACCAGGATAATGATGATAAAGTAGTAATCAAACTAAAAAACTCTTACGGTCAATAAAGATAGTCATCAACAGTCACCCACTCTAATTAATTACTAATAACTGTTTAGTTGATTTAATAGTTGTTATTTATTATTGTTAGGAAAAAGAAATGACCTATTAAAGTCGACAGGTTTTATATATTTTTCATTAAATACCATTGTATTAACCACAATAAAATTTATTTACGGCTTAAAAAGTTTACAGTTCAAATAAGTACACCGATTTAAAATTAAGCTGTGCTCAGAAATTCACCACAAAGTCAAAAAAATGAAAAACGTTTATGAATAAAAATGACTCTATTACAGAAAAGATAAATTCAGGAAAACTACAAGCCACTTATAAATTCTTGATTCTGTATTTGTTAATTATATCAATAACAATGTCTGACAAAGAATTGAACACAGAAAATGTCAAAACAAGACAATCTATCAAGATACTTCAGAGCAAGCGATGATATAAATCGTTTGGGGAACAGTCACCATCATTATAAATGAATCGGAACATTATTACACGGATTTTTTTTTTCAAAATTGAGGTACAGAAGACGGGTATGTTTAAAGAATGGCGGAAATGAATTTAAAGGAATGCACTGAGAGAAGGCCCAGAAAAACATGGTTGTGATGGTAGCAAGTAACGTCTTGAAAAAATACATTTTAAGACGGCTGATCAACTGTGCAGATGTTTTTATACTTCTTTACTCAATGAAGGTCAGAATCCTAATCGACTTATTAAACTTTCTTTCTTTGGATAAAAGTAAAAAAAATGTATCTTTGCCAGTGATTGTCTTTAATTTTCAATTTTCACGTCTCAATAGATTTGTCTGTAATAAAATATTTAGGGTAATTTAACAGTTCCCCCGGTGGACCCGTGCCCGCACTAGTCTGTCTTATGGGAGGACGTGCACCACATGTGGTCCGCACTAGTATGTCTTATGGGGCGGCGCGCACCACATGTGGTCAGGCACTAGTCCATCTTATCCAGCGACGTGTACCACAAGTAATTATTTCATATCATGTTATCTATTATTTATGATAGCGAAAGTAAAAAAAAACAACTTTTTAACAGCTTTCGAGTTAAACTTACTAACAGAAATCTGAGATTAGCATGTAAAACTGCACGAGTTACACAAATTATAAAATAAGCACTCACTAGACTGTTAGCTAACACTTACTTAGGCAATAATCGATGAAACCCAGCATAAATTCGAGCGCTGCCTCACAGAGCAGACATTGTAAATCGGCGGCGGATTGAACGTGTTAAAGTAATATTTAACAGTGACCTCTACATTTATCACCATAATATTTTCTCATATTTTATTTTTTTCAAAAAAAATATACGATCAGTACAATATGAAATTAAAATTACTTATTTTTTATATTAAATGTGTTGCGATTTAAGTAATGATTCTTGAGATATTTAAAAATCAAATAAAAAAACCTATTCTCTACTGTTTCACCATTCAAAATCCATCGCAGGATCACCAATCTTTTTACCTCTTATTATAGGAAGAATTTTAATTTTATTTTTTTTTCTGTTTGATTACTGTTCAAAATTATTTGCAAATGTAACTTTCTCGTGTGTAAGGAAACAAGGCTGTTAACTATCAGACACACCACATGCTTAGCAAAACCTTCAATATGTCAAGAAATATTAAAATATGAGTCATCATAAAGAAAAAAATTATTATATAAAAAGAGATAAAGAAATTAGCATTTTATTTTCGTAGCTCCTTCTGTTAGCTCTTCTGAAAAGCTAAGTTATTTGAAACTTTTCTTTTTTCTGCAAGTATGTATTTTAAGGTGTCTGTCCAATATCATAATCTCCATAATATACTTTTCTATAATCAGGTGATGGGATTCACCTTTGGTTTATGGAGGACTTTAATCTAAAACTAATACCTAATTTTCAAAAATATTTTGCCACCGTTAAGGTAATCCAGAAGGTATCAGCAGTTATATTATAACGGCTCCAAAATCGATTAAACTCATTATATGGATGTTATTGTAAAATTTCATAAGTTTTAATACCGTGTAGGTTTCATTCTGACAGAAAGTCCACAGGACATAAATGGATATTTTTCGTATTGTCTACATTTACCTCAAAAGTACCTTAAATTTTGTACATTTCAAAGTATTAACCATATTAAATTGATAATAAAGGCTAAATATACACGTTGAACGAATTTGATGACTAAAATAAATGAGAAAGGATCAAAAATATTGTTTTATGATAATAAGAGCAATAATATAGAAAACTGAATACATTTATTTTTTTCAGTTAAATTAAAATTTTTTTTTCAATTTTAAGTTTATTTAATAGTTCTTAAGTTGATTTTAACAGCTGAGGTAAGTTAAAGTTGTGTGTTTCTCGCACCAGATTTTTTTTACTAATGTGTACCGAACCCTTTAAATGTCTGTCAAAGGTAACTCTGGGAAGAGCGAATATGTTTATTTACATTTAGATATTTCTCTGCATTTACATCAATTTTCAACATTTTAGCTCTTTTTCTATTAAAAATTTCGCAATATTTTAGACATAGATTAATCAAATGTCTAAGTCTAGAAACTTCCACGAGACAGAATAAAATGAAAAGGGTGTTTGACATATTTCTGAGGAAACCGGTTGGCAAATGAGTGTTTATCTAGTAAGAAGTCGTTCATTTTTCTCCAGAAGCAATAGATAGAGAAGAGTGATGCAGGTATTGTGAAGGGCTGACGGATCGCCCGTCGAAGAGGCCATGAATTTTCATGAGCCCACCTTGACTGTTCTATAAGTGAGGGGGCCAACCTTGGGGTTGTTCACCCCTTCACCCTTCGCGCCATCTTTTAGCCTTTGTCATCCGCCTCATTAACTATGTCATCACGGCGGTCCTTCCAGAAAAATTACACTATCTTTAACAATCTTTATGCTTTTAACTAGTGAAACATTATCGATTATAGAAAATATCGTTGATGAAACATATTTCTTAATATCTAAACAACTCTATGTTCGCGCCATTAGGTGTTCTTTGAAATAGAAAAATTAACTACCTATAAAAAAACGCTGCAAATTATTATACAATGGTTTATTATTTCCAAGTAGCAATATTAGGGTATAACAGTTTATATAGCTGTTGATAGGCAATTAAGTAATATGATAAGCAACAATTCAAAGGATAATATCATATCACTACCACTGATTTCAAAACGCAATTTATCAATATATCAAAAATTATTTTTTCATTTTGTCGAAATTTTAATTATCTATTAAATGTTTTTTTTTTTACTTATCGCGCTTTACTGATTCTAAAACTCCATACATACTTTTCTCTATTTTCAAAAATAACAGAGTTATGAGCGTATTTATGTATTTATAATTTTTTTTCTTTTCTTTTTTTCTCTTCTATATAATTATTCGCGGTATTCTGGTTAAAAAAACACTGATAATTTTTTTTTCCCAATCTTCATAACTAACTGAGTTATTGAATTAAATCACTTTTGATCGGCCGGCATTTTAAAAATAACCAGCTGATATCAACGTCTAGGTGTTAGGATCATCGTTGCATGGACTAGTTTTTTTGTGGCGAATTTCCAAAAAATTGGCCCAATATTTTCGGAGAAATTCCGCGGACGGACGACAAACTGATTTATTTTTGTTCGTTATTCGGATTCTCCGCGTCTTGAAACGTAAGCTCTCAAATTTTGAGTGGAAGTGATATTATTATTTTTTTATTTATTTTTTTTTTTTGGTCGATTACAAAGGTTCATTATTGAAAATATTATTAAAAATAATAAACCAAAATTAACGAGTAAAACAAATGTTGAAGTCACGCTTTACACAATTTATTGGATATTCGGGAAAACTAAATATTCATTTGTAAATTTCGCTCTATTAGTTAATCCCTCCACCTTGTTTTCCAGGTTTTCCTCCCTGTTTGGTTTCCGTCTTGGACGTGGTTTTTTTTTTCATGTTCAAAGCATTCATGCCTCCTACGTTTTGTTCAACACTGTTTGTCTTCCAGTTTATGTTTTGTCATTCAAGCGTTTTGTTGTCACTCATAGTTTCCTTTTTAATGCCTTTTACTTACAAAAAGTGCGATTTCAGCCAGAAGATTTCTCAACAGATTGGTTCAACATCTCGAAAGACTCCTGAAGCTTTCCCTGGACTGACAAATGCATTTGGAGGACCAGGGGCATTACGCACTACTTCACGATCTCCACTTTGGTATTCAATTTTATTTTATTTGGTTTAGATCTCTTCTAATTATTTTTCCTGTACAATTGCGAGCCATTTTTCAAGTGATCCTAAATACAGTACAACCCAGAGTATACTTTTATTCAGAAGAAGTGAACCTTCGAGTCAAGTTCAAACTCAACACTCTATATACGAAATATAAATGATAACCGATTCTTGGTTTACGCGAACTTTTCACTATCATTTAGGACAGTGGTTCCCAACAAGTCTCCCGCAGACGATGTTCAGGGAGTCAGTGAAATGTCATTGGGAAATAATATTAAATTACCTTAGCGTAAAATATTTGTGAAGCCTTGTGGCTTTTCATAAGGATAACACATGCTCTACACAGACAAATTTAACATTCTAAATTATATAATTGCTAGTGCAGTATGACATTGACTGCTAATGCGGTTCACAACCTTAAAATTGGTCTTTTTCTTGCATTTGGAAAGTAATAAGCTCAAAGGACATATGGAACGAACAATATTTGATTTCTTTAAGAGTATTTTAATAAATATCTAGATTGAATTAGTTTTAAATTTTAGTTATTCCATGTTTCATGCATTGAAATAAATTCCAAAAGCCTGCTTCTTTTTCCTTAATTCAATTTCCCCTCCTTTAAACTCAATTCTACTCCCCCTTATAGACAGTGGTGCACTATATACAGTTAGGGGTATATTTAAGTTTTATATACTGCTGTCTTTAGTCGAAGGGACAGACTTAAAGATTTAATTAAGTTACCAAGTTGACGTAATTTTCGCCTCACTGTCTTAATTTTTTCTTTCACTTACCTATCTATGAAATAAGGGAAAGTATTGCAATCTCGAAAATTTTCTATTTCCAGTTTTTACCAGAAATACACGTTTAACATTTTTTTTTTCAATTAAAAGTTAATGGAGAGTGATGAAAAGCCGATAAAACAAACTGATTGTCGTACATAACAATATAATAGATTATTTTATAAAAACAAATGTTTCAATAAAAAATTATGAAAATAATTCTTAAACAATTTGTTTTTGTTTCTCAATTTGTTTAAATTTTTTCTAAATTGATATAAATTTAATGTTTAATATACCTTTGGAAAGCTGAAGATTTTAGGAAACATAGTTTATTTTGAAACCCAATTTAATTAATTCTTTATCAATTTATTTTTATTTTTTTTAATTTTATTTCAAAGCCCCTTGTAGTTTGGGTTAAAATTCTCCAATCTGTTTGTTTGTTGGATATCTCTTCTACTGTACATGGTACATTTTAAGAGAGGGATGAGGAGGCGGGAAAGATGTCTTCTTCCTAGGTGTGTCATTAATCTTCTTCCTGTGACGGGGCTCACAGGATTTTTGATTCATTGATTAATCCTCAGTGAGGACTAAGGTATAAATTTATCAATTTATTTTTATCTCTGTTTTTAAAAATTCTTAAATTTATTTTATCAACGGGGGTAAGTGAAAGTCGTGTGTTGTGCGCACCAGATTTTTTTTCTTGCTACCACTTGGTTCCAAATTCCTTTAGTTTCCTTTCTGATATGTCGGGTACAGAGGTGGAAATCGGGAGCATTAGAAAGAGGGTACATTTGCATTTTTCCTTAGAGCTAAAAATTATTTCTAAAAAATAAAAATATATAATATTGATTTTTTAACATTTAACTCAGTGAATGTAGATTCAATTAAACTTTGTTAATATTTAATATGAAACGGGAATAACATAATTTTCGAATCATCGACAGGTGCCATATAAATAATGCTTTCAGAAAATTCTCATATGCTGGATGAGGGACCTCCTCAGCTAGATTAAAGCCTTGGAAGTGGTGCTGCTGGGCACTTTACTTCCTCATGCCTATCATGTCTGATCATACTTTTGTCCAATACATTTGCTGATTGTCAGACATCTTCTGACAGGTGTAAATAAAGATATATAGAGAAAAAAAAAAAAAAAAAACTATCTCACTTTTATAAATAGCTACCAGTAAACATCATAAATATAAGTTCGCTATCGGTTGTTGAGTTACTCTTTCAAGTATTAAAATAATTCAATATTATTATTAATTTCAAGATAGGTAGGTAGGTAAGGTGTTTTGGGCGATAAATTTCTAGTTATTAATTTCAATTATACTAGGATAAAGTTAGTATTATTCGCGACGGATTTAAATTTTATCCAGTGAAATATTTTTTCACTTTATCTACCATATTACCAGAATTAGAAAGATTTTCCCTACATAGGTTTTCAGCTACAAAGCTTACTTAAAATAGCTGCAACGCTAAAAGTATTAACCTAAAAAACATTTTATCTACGGTTTTTTACTAAGGAAAGGATAAAGAATAATTGGTAAATAAATTATGAAAATCGAAAATCTTGAGTGGCAAAAGTAATGAAAATTGGACGATTTCAAATGGATTGGCCCCTGTACAAAAAAATAAATATATACAACAATAATAAAAATATATACAACAATAATAAAAATATATACAACAATACTAAAACAATAGTATATATTATGTATATACACATATATGGTACATAACGACCTTCTATTACCCGAAGGTATTTTAGGGTTCGACTATAGACATTAGAAGGTTGAATTATTCGTTATTGTAAATTTGACAAAATAAAATTAAAATCTGGCAATTGATAGCCACACTGTATTTATCTATCTGAGTTGTAAATTTTATTTATTTATTAGTTTAATGTCACTGTATGCTGCTTTGGCCAATCGGACGATTATATACTGAGGGTCCTACATTTTGCCTACCCACGTTTAATCAGGATAGGGATCTTTAACCAGTACTTGTTATGGGAAGAACTCGCGTCCACCAACTCCGTTTAAAATAGTCTAGAGCCATTTGCCGGGTTCAAAACCACGTCTTTGGGCATAGCAGGCTGTTTTACTAGTTACAACACCACAGATTACCCCATTCAATGTGAATATAATAAGAGTAGATTGACTAAAGCACCCATAATTACTCAATACGTTTAACACTTATGTATGTAGTTTTTAAATTTCCTCAAAATAAAAAAAAATACAGAAAAATAGAAAGGAAGATAAACACATATATATATATATATTATATATATATATATATATATATATATATATATATATATATATATATATATATATATATAAAAGGAATCCAAGTGAAAGACTTTAAAAAAGTGCCACCAGAAAAATGAGGAAAGGCACACAACTCCATTAAAACCTTAACTAATTGATTTAAACTTTTATCTTTTGATAAATCAGAGCAACAAATCAATGAACTTCTCAATAAGTTATGTTACACAGTGAGCCATGGTAAGGGAGCCGCTTACCATATTCTTCAGAGTTTTCGTGATTATTAAATAATTTATAATAATAATAATAAACTCTCCTTAATATGATAGGACTTAAACGACAGGAACTTAACCGACGATTTGGCCAATGATAGGGACTGTTAAACAGAAATTCTCAACAGTACTGAAACCTATCTTGACCTATGGAATTGAACTTTGGAGTTGAACTTGAAACAGCTAAATTTTCTAACATCAAAACTTTCAATCCAAAATCCTTCAAATAATAGTTAACGCACCGTTTTATGTCACCAACCATACCTTACACCACGACCTTAATGTTCCATTATTCTATCAAAATTCTGCAAATCAAAATTCCAACAGAACCTTATTCATCACCCCAATCCTCCAGCTCAATCCCTATCCAGCTCCACATGCCCTTACCATCCCCCTAGAAGGTTGAAACCGCAGTGGCCTCGAGACCTCTTGTAAACATGTATATTGGAGTTCTAGCACTGGATAGATTTTCCACTCAATGTGTTTATGTATGACGAGATATAGTTATGAGTGATTTATAGAATTTGTATAAATTTTATTGATTCCGTCTTGTATATATATTTTTTATTATTTTATAATTGTATTGCTGTGTAAATACTGTATGAATGTTGTATTTGATCACTATTATCAATGTCAAAATTGGGATAGATAGTATTATTCAATAAAAATTGTTGTGGTTGATAAAATATGATAGGAAATACAATATATTTATTATGTATAATAAAAATAATAACTCACCATATAGCTTGATCTTCTTGTCCTTGGTTTCGCAAATGATAATGACATAGCCACCGAGGTCCACCATTTTCCCGGCTCTAGCCCGCCGCTAAGGCATGGCGGCTCAGCCCACACCGATACCATCTGAAAATAAATCATACATAATTGTAATTATTTGAATTCCTTACTAAAAGCTTATTATTTATGAACAAAGTAGCAATAGGTTTGACTCATCAAAAGCTTTAAGGACCAGGGGAACAATGTTTAATGGAATTGCAACATGTTATCTCCATCAATAAAAAGTCAAAAACGAGCCGATTGTAAGGAAAAGTATACCCGAACAACTAAAAAAAGTAGTATAGTAGTATTAAAAGATAAATATGCCATTTTTGGATGTTGTTAATTTTGTTGAAAAACTAATAATACATTATTATATTTTGGCCCATTAAATTAAAACAATATAAATAAAACGCCAAGAAAATAAATTAAGCATAAGATTCCTCCTAATCTTCCTCGGTATAACGAGCTGAAAGTTTAGAATGACGTAAATTTTCGTAATTTTTTTAACATATTTTTTTCGTTACTTAGATGATCTATTACTAAGGTAAGCACCAAACAAGTATAATATACAGTCATAATCTAGTTTTTGTTTTGTTCTGAAATTTACAAAATGACCAGAGATAATACCTTACAAAGAATAAGATTTTTTTAAGCAGCAAATAGCAATAGGAATGAGCTGAGTATCAGTCAACAAATTTATGTCACTTGTGCTCTTTATATGTGTACCGTATATTAGTTTCATAATTTTTCACTCACTGTCACCCCATTGTGAGATCTTACTCTTTGAATATAGCAAAAACTGAATTTTTACAATGTTTGAACAATTACAACTAAAGCGGATGTTCTAGCGAAACTACTGCACTTATTTCTTAAAGACCTAATACCAAAGTCAGTGCTTACCAGATTGATCCTCTCAATGAAAGACCGGTTATACAGAGTGTTTGGTAATTGCACGATACTATTTTATACAGTAACACAAAATAAATATGTTTATATTAACACATATCTCAAACTCATTTATTAAACAGATATCAAAGGACAAAGATTCATTATTTACTTACTACATTAAGATTGACTGTACGACGATAACCAATGATAGTAGTTGCTCATATGCTTTTCTAGTTCTGTGTGTTTTAGTGTATCATTGCTGTATTAATCATCATTAGTCTAGTTCTGTATGTTTTACTTGCATTTTTTACAGAATAATCTTCATGAACTACTAGAAGATATTCCGCTAGGCATTAGGCAAAGGCTGAGGTTTATGCATGACGGTGCTCCAGCTCACATAGTGTCTATGATTATTTAAATGCAACTTTTGGAGACCGATGGGTTGGTCGGAACAGATCTTTTAAATGGCCACCACGATCGCCGGGTTTAACGCTGTAGGGTTAATTTTTGCGGGACTGGATGAAGACAATGGTTCATTCTACGGTAGTTATGCGAATCGTGGAAGCCGCAGTAACTATCAAGCACCATCCTAATATAGCATTAGATATAGACCAAGAACCAGAGAAGCATTAATTCGTCATGCTGAATATTGTATTTAAGAAAATGGAGGCCCCTTTGAACAGTTACTCAAAATGTTGAAATACAAATGTTCTGTATTCATTGGAGAAGAGAGAGCCATCCTAAAGGCTCTCTATTCTCTTGTTGGATCAGAAATAAAAGACTAGATCATTGCAACAGATTCCAGGAGTGTATTAGAAACCCTTGAAAATACGTGGCCCACCAATTCCATCATTAGGGAAATATTGAACGTTGGTGGGAAGTGAAAAATGATTGTAGTATTCATCTGGGTTCCAGTACATTGTGGTATTCTAGGCAACAAAGGACACAGCCGCCAGCTTTGCTAGACAAGGCAACAGCACAGAAAGCACGGTACTAATAGAACTCAAAGTAGAAGACTGGATCAGCTAATTGAAGAAAAATCTCTTTGAAAACTGAGAAAACAATGTATAGACTATAAACTGTTTGATATAAAAAAAAAGACACCATAAAATGGACCACGAGCACTAGGATTTCCAGAAAAGAGGAGATAATTTTATGCCAGCTCCGTATTGGACACTGTCAGTTTACCGACTACCACCTTTTCAGACATTTTCACGCACCCACCTGCGAATATTGCAATAAAGTTTCACAAACTGTTTAACATCTATTATTAGAGTGTCCCCTTCGAATGAACAAGGCGAAAAATTAAATAGGCAGGAACCCTGAAAGCTGTATTGAATGATGATAAAGACAGAGTAAAAAAAATATATTAAGCTATTTACAAGAAATTAAATATTATAGCCAAATATAATAAGCCTCAGATGACCCTATAGGGTAGAGGCAAACAACAAAACAAAAAATAAAATAGATAAATATTAATAATAAATAATTTTTTTTTTTTTTTTTTTTTTTTTTTTTTTTTATTGAGATATATTACAATTTGTTACAAAATGAACAATAATAATATTGATAAGAGACCACATTCATACTATATATACAGAAAATAATAATAATGGTCAAATTTCATAAAATATAACATAAATTCAAATATATACAATAAAATAATAATAATAAATAAAAAACAAAACAAATCGAAACATAAACCTATTATTGAGATAAATAAAAAGTTGGCAAATAAATAAACATCTTACACACAATCATAACTATATACAATATATACAATTGCTAAAGGGACCCCAGCAAGCGCAAGGAAAAAGCGGAATCCAAGAGATCCCAGCACCTCTATCTCAGCCGCATCACTGGTCTGAGCCAGTGGAGGCTGAGTTAGGGCGCTGTAGCCACAAACATACCGTACATGAGTGGAGGATCTGACCATTGTCAGAACTCCAGTTTAAATGTTTACAATAGGTCTCGTGGCCACTGCCGTTTCAATCTTCGAGGAGGATTGTAGGGATGGGTGGTGCTGGATAGGGATTGTGCTAGAGGGTTAGGATGATGACTAAGGTTCTGATGAAATTTGGAAAATTTGGATGGTACCAGGTCTAAAACAAACGGAATATTAAGGTCATGGTGTAGGGTACAGTTGGTAACGTAATAAGGAGCATTAACTATTGTTCGGAGGACTTTGGATTGGAAGGATTGGATGCGTTTGATGTTAGAATGTTTAGCTGTCCCCCACAGTTCAAGTCCGTAGGTCCATATAGGTTTCAGTACTGTCTTGTATATTAGTAATTTGTTGTCAACTGTAAGATGAGATTTTCTGTTTAGTAGTCTGTATAACTGGCCGAATCTGCGGTTGAGTTCTTTTCTTTTTAGTCTTGTATGTGGGTTCCACGTCAGTCTTTTGTCTAGTAAAAAGCCGAGATACCGGACTGTGTCTGAGGAAGGAAGCGGTATGGAATTGAAATTAACCATTGGACAGGATTTGCGTCGAAGGGTGAATGTGACGTGAGTGCATTTGCTTTCGTTCACCTTAATGCGCCAAGCATTGCACCAGTCTTCGACAAGGAAAAGGTGCTTTTGGAGATTTAGCGATGCTGCTTCAGGATCGGAATTGGATGATAAAATGGCTGTGTCATCAGCAAATGTTGCCAGAAAGGTATTGGGGTCGGTAGGGATATCGGCGGTGAAGAGGATGTAGAGGACGGGTCCTAAGACGCTGCCTTGAGGAACACCGGCCTCAACAGTATATTGTTCGGAAAATTCGGAACCACAGCGAACTCGGAAGGAGCGGTTGGATAAATAGGATCGGAGGATTAGGTATAAGGATTGAGGTAAATGGGTTTTGAGCTTAAAGAGCAGTCCCGGGTGCCACACCCGGTCAAAAGCTTGAGCTATGTCCAGAAAGGCACCCGAACAATACTCCTTGCACTCAAGGGCGGAGGAAATGTGGTCTACAACTCGGAGTCCTTGCTGAACCGTGGAATGTTGAGGACGAAATCCGAACTGATGTGAAGGAAAATTTTGAAATTTGGCTAGGATTCGTTTTAGTAGGAGCTTTTCGAAAATTTTTGAGAGGATCGGAAGTAGGCTGATAGGTCTGTAAGATGACGTGTTGTTAGAAGGTTTGCCTGGTTTTAGGAAAAGGATCATAGTTGAATGTTTCCATAAGAGAGGAAAATAGGTAGTGCGTAGGATACAGTTATAGAGATATGTAAGGAATGTAATGGCTTTAGGTGGAAGTTGTCTTAAGATTTGGGGAGTAAGGAGATCGTATCCAGGAGATTTGCGGAGAGGAAGCTTTTTAAGAAGATATCTGACCTCAGAGGGATTAACTGCTTTAGGTGGTAAGGATAGTGGTATTGGTGACGTGAGGAACTCTTCAACTGCTGCAGTATGGGTTGGATTAAGCTCTGGATGAGGAGTAAAAACTTTGGAAAGGTGCTGTGCGAATTCCTCGGCCTTATGCTTGTCAGAAGCAGCCCAGGAACCATCACAGCGCCGGAGAGGATGGGAAATGGTGTGGGATTTTAGGATCTCTTCGTGACATTCCACAGGGAATTGTCACGAGTCGAGAGAGAGGAGAGGTAGGTATTGTAGGATTGGGAACGGAAGATCGCCAACTCCCGCTTTAATTTTCTACAAAAAAAATTATAGGAGCGGCGATCTTCTGGGTGGCGGGTGCGTTGCCATAATGTTCTAACTCGACGTTTGCTGTTGATGAGGTCTGTCAGGTGTTGTGGTAAATGGCTTTTGTAAGGAATTATTTGGGATTGTTTGGGAGAGGAGGCAGTCCAGGCGGCTTGTTGAATAGCGGTTGTAAAGGAATATACGGCGTCGTCAAGGTCATTTGGGGTTTTGAGAATCACTCTGAGGTCAATATCATTAGTGAGAATTTCGCGGAAGAGGTTCCAGTTGACAGGGCCCCTAATGAATGACGGTGGGATAGGTTTAGGAATAGGTGTTATGGATACATTTAGAATCAATGGACTATGATCAGAGGATAGTTCATCAAGGCGAGCTATGGAAAAATTCAGAGAGCCTAATCCGCTGTGGATGAAGAAGTCGAGGATGTCAGGATTACGGTTAGGATCTGTTGGCCAGTAGGTAGGAGAATCGGGAGGTAGGAGATGAAAGCGTCGGGAGTTGAGTGCAGACTGCAATGTCCGTCCACGAGAATTGGTGGTTCTAGAACCCCACTGCTGGTTCTTAGCGTTTAAGTCTGCACCCAAAATGAAGTGATTACCCAAGGAGTTGAGGAAGGATCCAAATTGGGCAGAGGAAATGGGATGTTTAGGAGGGCAGTATGCTGATGCGATGATAAGCGGAAAGGAAAAGGTTTTGATAACGATGGAAGTTGCTTGTAGGTAATCGTGGGCGGAAATTGGGTGTAAGTGATGGGTGAGGGATCGGCGGACTATGACAGCAGTACCGGCATGGGCTTTGCCGTCTGGATGGTCTGTCCGGTATGTCGTGTATCCTGGTATTTTAAAGTACTGTTTAGTGGTTAGTCTAGTTTCAGTAATGAGTGCAACATCAATGTTTTTGTCCTGCAGTACGGCTGTAAGTTCGTCAGTGTGAGTTCTAACACCATTCGCATTCCAAAGGAGAATGGATAAGGAATTAGGTGAGGTCATTTATGGTTTTTTTAAGGCAGGAATGAGATTTGTTACGAGATTCGTAAGGAGTGATATTAGGGGCATAACAAGGGATTTAATTTCGGAAATAAAGGATGTCATCAAACTGGTAAGGTCTGTGGCGTTTGAAGGAGGAGGAATATGAGAGATTTGTGGTGGATTAGGATTCTTAGGATTGGTTACATTTTGAGAAAGAGGTATATGTGGAATGGATTGAGGTACATTTTGTAGTTCCGACAGGGCCACGGCTTCAGTACTTTGATTCCCACCTCCAAGTAGGTGGGCAAATGATACATTGGCATCAATAAGTTTTGAGGGTTCTCTTCTGTTTCTTACTTGTCTTGCTGTTTCATCCAGTACTTGAGGTTTTTGAAACCTGGTCCTCAGCTCCTTATAGATTTGGCATCCTTTATAGTTGGCCGGGTGGTCCTTCAGGCAATGAGCACATACAGCTGGTGTTGATTTTGGTTTTGTACACTCCACAGACTTGTGCTGTTCACCGCATTTCACGCATCGAGGTATGTGATGACAATAACTTTTAGTATGACCATATGCTTGACAATTATGGCACTGAATTAACTCTCTCTTTGTGTAAGGTTTTTCAACTCTTACACTGGAATAGTACAATCTATTGAGGTCATAGATTTTTTCAACTCCTTCAGCTGGTTCCAAATCCACAAAAAAGAGAGGTAGAGGAATTTTATCCTTTAGGACGTTAGTGACTTGCCGCACTTTATAGCCCATCTCCGTTAGTTCTTCTTTAATAGCTTCAACTGGTGTCGAGGGGTGTAAGTTTCTGATTACAACCCTTAAAGCTCTCTCTTGGCGTAGCTGATAGGTATGGAAATCTGCTTTGGTTTCAGTTAGGTATTTCACTATTTTTCTATATGTCTCGGCAGTAGTAGGAGATATTTTGGTATCATTGATTCTACTCATACAGTAGTAGCTGGTAGATTCGGTAATTTTGTTCAATTGCGCACACAACAACTGGAAATTTCTAATATTTTTGACAAATATTGGAGGAGGCCGTGGTTCACTAGGTATAGGAGTAGATTCCATGTTTTCTTTTTCATTATGTAAAATCTGAAAAGGATTTGGGGTGAAAAACGGCGATTCGTCAGTCATCCCTTGTGACGATGTGCCAGGTTGTGGTTCAGATTCTGAATTAGTACCGGAAGGGGTTGCTTGTAGATTTAATCTTTTATTAGTATCACGGCGGGGTCTTTGTTTTGTAGGTGACGGGATTGAACCACTAGATCTAGATCTTTTAGTTGAAGCTTTGGAGGACATTACTTGATGATAATATCGCATTTCATGTATAGAAAGTAATTAAATAATAACCAGATGTGGGAAAAAAAACAATAACTTAAAAAAAGTTAAGCAAGACCAGCCTTGCCGGGCTATTGGCAATCAGCTGATATGAAGAGGTGACTCAGCATTCACTTTACACTGTAAATTATATCACAACTTACCGCTGTTTGCTCCAATAATAACTGTTGTTGTTATCCTGAAGTCTGATGATGTTTTCAAGACTGTGCTGAAGTGAAATCCAACTGTAAAAGCAAGAAATCCGAGAGCCGACTTGAAATATGACTGCTATACTCACGCGCATGCGCAGAACTCCAATAATAAATAATAAACTTTAACTTTTGATCTGTTTAATAAATGAGTTTGAGATATTTTATTATGAACTTTTTTGTATATTATGTGTTAGTGAACTAAAATAGTGCCGTGCAAACATGTAGATTTCAAACATCCATATCTCGAACATATATGAAGATAATTTACTGCGCTTTGATTTTTTGTTGTGTTTAATCATCATAACCTATATATTAAGGTATACTTAATCCAAAACTCAATACAATGTACATAAATGATTATAAAATTATAACTACAGATCAATATGCGGAGCGAAACTAGGTGACCAGTAAGTGCTGGCAACAGGTCAAGCTTGCCCGCACGCTATACTGTTTGTCTTATTCCTTATCTTGACTATCTCTCTTGTCAACAAGTTCCTCTCAGCAACATAATTCTACTGCCCTTTCATATTTGTCTCTGCCTCGTCGCTATTGCCTCTAATTTAGACCAACTAAGTTGATTAGATAATTAAATATAAAAATACATAACAGCATGATCTGTTTTTTCTGATAGAACAAGGTTTAGAAATATAAGGTATTATTAATATCTACAACTCAATAACGTAAATTTAAGTCGTTATAAGAAGTCCGCGATAACAAGAAAATTTATTTTTTTAAAGTAAAAATAAAAAAAAACGTATGCCAATCATAGCTTCCTAACCATTCGTAGTAGACAAATAAGATAACATGAAAATGAATATGAAATCTTCACAAGAGATCTCAGAGCCGATAAATTCAAAATTTTTAAAATATTCGATATGCACTATTTTATATTATATTTTTCAAAATTTGATGAATTTTTTGGACCGGGTGGACTATGCAGAATTAGAGAAATAGCAACAGGCAATAATTCGGTATTAATTTTTATTTTATTTACTTTCACTGTTACTAATACTAGTCAATTAGTTAGTTAGTTTGTATTATTTCGTTAAGTAGTTATAACTAATGAATTATTTATTATTTGTTACTGGTTTCTTTGTTTAGTCAATTAGTTAGTATTATTTTGTTAATTCGTTATAACAAATGATTAATTTATCATTTTATATTTATTAGTTTTATTTACCAGTTTTTATTATACATTTTTTTATATTCTGTAACTTAATTTATATTATGTAATAAAAATACGCGTTGTATCGCAAGATGGTACGCGTAGAAATAAATGCACCCATTGCAGGGTTACTGTAATAAGGAAAACCGTAAAATATTCGATATAATTGTAAGCAGCCTATACACGCTTATTAGCCCAGGCAATAAAGGTTTCGTACGACTCTTTGCAACCAATCTATGTTTCAGTTAGTCCGAGATTAGCTGAATGAATAAAATGAAATGTAAGACAAGTAGATTTTATTCCGGAACATTTTGTTCACTAAGAATAATGTACATTGGACAGAGGAAGTCCGATTTATCTGGTTTCATTTATTACATGATTATTTAGTCAAGTAGTAAAGTATATAAAGACCAAAATCTGGTGTGGGCTAACACACGACTTTCGCTTACCTCTGTTGTTAAAAACGATTGAAGTATTTTCAAATACAGTTAGTGATGAAAATGAGTGAAACTAATAAAGAATTAGTTAATTTGAATTTCTATAGAAACATTTTTTTTTTAATATATTACATAATTATCTAAAACAATCAGTTACGTACCATGACTCTTTATTAACTTTTACCAGTTTGTGTATAATAATAATATTTTTTCTAAAATGTTTAGCTTTCCAAAGGTATATTATACATCTATATTAATGTTCTTATGTTAAAAAACAAAAGATTGCGGTGAAAAAATATGTTTTCAGTTTTCTCATTTAGTTAGATATCGAATTCGTTTAACAAGATCATATGGTTATTTTTATAGAATCTACAAAATTAAAGATAGTTTAGAGGAAGAAAATTTAAAATATCGGCATTTAAGCCATGTCAGACTATTTCAATCATAATGAAACCTACTTAGTATTAAAGCCCATTAAAATTTACAACGATATAGCGAGTTGAATCAAAATCGTTAGAGCCGTTTTTGAGAAAATCGTAAAAAGGTGCAAAATGCATCGTATAAAGTGGCTCTTCTGGTTAGCTGATTTTAATGAAAAAGTTGCTGTAACATCACGTTCGTATAGTTATCTTAAATATGAAATTTCAGTTTAATAGGACTTTTTCGTTTTCGCGCTGGACTTAACACACACATACTATTTCATATATAGGTAAGTAAAAGTAAAAATAAACAGATGCATAGATATGTATGCGGAAGATTGATTTTTGAAGAAATGGGTAAATAAATGTTGTTCGAAAGTGGTTAGGTATCACAATGGAGGCAGATGGGTAAAGAGTTACAAAGTTTTGTAGCACGGATGATAGAGGATTTTTCAAAGGAGGCAGTTCTATGAGAGGGTAAGTATAAATCGGTAGCTTGAGATTAGGGATTGCAATCCGTCATTTCCAATCCGGCCGGATCCGGATGGTATGACTAAATCAGGTTGATTTTCACTTTTCGGTCCAAGATGAACTGTTAGTATGTTATTCGAGTATAATTGTACTCATAATAGGAAGCTCATAAAATAAAAGTTATGTTAGGATTAGATATGGAGCAAAAAAATTAATGTTTAGTAGTTTAGGTAACTAGTAAAATTTTAATGGCTATTAAAACAGTCGGCTATTGATTACTATTTGCTTAAAATAAAGACTATTTGTTTTCTACCACCCTTTTTCCAAAATCAAAATTGATTTTTGATAATATATACTAAGGTTATTAGCACTTACGTACTATTTAAAAAACAAATATTGTCAGTACAATAATTTAAAGATTTATACTCATAATACAAACTCCTCTTTATTGTGATAATTGTGCCATTCATCAGACATATTCATCAAAATATGATTGTGTCTATCATTAATATTATAGTTTTTTGTGATTGTTAGCATTCTCAAATAATTTAAAATTATTGTTATCACAATTCCAATCTGAGTTAATAACGCAAGGATAATTATATAAGATTTTATAAAGTAAATTAATATATTAATTGAGCTATCTGAGAAAGTGAAGTATAGGAAGACGTGAGCAGTATAGATTCAATAGATTTGTAAGCAGTTTATCATATAATTCAGTACACTTGAATGAGTCAGCACTTCAGTGAACAATTTCTCTAAAAAAAATTTAGAGTTGTTTCAGAAGTTCCTCTAAAGACAACTTATAGGATGCTATAGCTCGCGAATATCCAAGATAATAATATCTGTAGCACCGACAAAACAAGAGCACATGTACTGCCTCGTGAAAGGCGAACAAATGATGCTGGACTGAACTGATGACGTGATGTAATTTGGCGTCGAACGACACCACCATACATGTACACCAAATGTAACGCATTTAAAGTACTTTTTTTTTATTAAACTGCACTATTTTTGGCCAGAAATTGCTATAATCGGATCCGGTTACCGGATCCGGTTTATTATTGTCGGATCCGGTAAACGTATAATGATGCCGGATCCGCCGGATTACCGGATCCGGTTTTCCGGATTGCAATTCCTACTTGAGATCTTGTGTTTAGGGTGTGCATGGAAAAGCGCACAGTAAGGAGGTCAAAAGAAGGTTTTCTGACTCGCAAGGAATGGGATATGAAGATGCCAAGAAGGTATTTTCTTCGGGATTCGGGATAGAGCCAACTTTGATTCGGATGAAGATAATCTATCGGATCACAGAACTATTTGTTGCAATATTGATACAGATGTTAATTAATAAACTAGTAAGGCACAAATAAAATATTCTACTACGAATATTGTTTTTTGCAACTCAAAAATAAATGCAACCTTTGCAGGGTTACTATAATGTTAAAAACCAGAAGCACTTTATAACCCACTTTATTAATTGTATTTAAAAACACATTTTACTTAAATACGAACCGTAAAATTAATAAATAAAATAATATAAATACAAATTTAATGATACACGTATCTATATTAAAAATAATTGTCATTTTAACCTTTTAAAATTTATTTAAAAGTTCTTAAATTGATTCTAACAACAGAGGTAAGTGAAAGTTGTATGTTGCGTGCACCATATTTTTTTAGGGTCCCTCACCCGATTGTTTTTTTCCGAATTGCCAGAGTAATCATTCTATATAATATCTAATTTTATCGTGTATTTTGTAATATTTTTTTCTTATATACACATGACTGTCTGCTACTTTTTCTCTTCTTCCTTATCTTTTATCTTGGTGCTCTTCTGCACCAACTAAGACTGTCAAGCTTCCTCATCTCGAGCTAGCGCATTCATGAAGCTCATGGACCTTATGTTTTCTACCAGTCTTGGAGATGTAGTCCATCCATTGCAGATAGACCTTCCTCCAGTAGGCCTGACTTCCAAAAAATCTATTTGGTTCACGGCCTTGGTCCATTCGGCATAAATGGCAGAACCATCCCAATCGTGCCTCTTTTCTACTGTTTCCTTCCAAGTAGGTAATTCCTGATCTTCCCGTAACCTCTCGTTCCTTATCCTGTGTTATCCTTATCCTTTTCTCTATTAACAAAGTTGTTTGTTAATCAGTCAAACGTCCCCATGGCTGTTCATTCTAACATCCAAATGATTTTAAATACATAGCTATAATACATTATAGGAAGAATTCGAGAAAAGTTAATGCCTTATATGTGGTTTGTTTATAGTTACATTGTAAGAAACAAAATAAAATTAAAAAGAAAAAATGAACGTTACTAAGAACACAAATCAGCCACAAAAAAACAAAACAAAAAAAAAATAGATAAGTATGTAGTTCAGTCATGAATTATTTTCACCAAAATGTATATTATCCAAAAAATAATAAAATAATTCTCTAAACACTTATGATAAGATGCGTTTAAAATTATCTTTTACTAGCAAAAATTTTATACTTAAAGCGAGATTTAGAAAATCGATTAATTTATTCATTTTTTTTTTTCTTTCTTCCATTGCGTCTACCCCAGAGAGTCATTGGCATGATTTGAAAAACGTGTTTGACGGTTTATAGCGTTTTGTCACAATATTCAAATGCTATAGCCTCCAGACCTCTGAGAAGATAGCCATAGGTGAATTGACAGTATCTTATCCGAAGCCGGCATAATATCGGTTTCTTCCCTCCTAGATTTTCTTGAACTGGTGGTCCAATTAATATTTTATAAAACAGTTTCACTCTGCTAATTAATAAAAATATATACTAAATATAAATATATAAGCAATATACTAAGTAAAGAAATATATACAGTGCCATCCAATAGTTAGTTGAAATATTCAGGTAAAACGTTAATCAGCCTAATACAATAAATACACATAATTCTTCATAAACATATGTGTTGTATTTAAAAAAACAATATTTATTTATTATTATTTAACATGAAAATCGCAATTATACTCAACCATATATATCTTGTATGAAAAAAAAGTAATGTAGTTATTTTTTTTTTTTTCGCCAAAAGTTAGTTGAAAGGTGTGTATTTCTGATTTGTTTTTTATATTTAAAAACCAAATTAACAAAAACAGTGCTATTGTTTTAGTATTTCGCTTGTCCTACGTTTTCACGGCATTGATTCTACCAGTTATTGAAAAATATTCGACCATGCATTCAAGATCTCATTTAAGAGCATAGCAACGTTGCGCCTTTGAATCCTACGCTTCATTTCATACCACAAATGCTGTATAGGATTAAGATCTGGACTTAGACGGCCAATCTAAGAGTTTCATCTTATTTTTTGAAATATTGCATAGTTATTTTAGCTGAGTGCTTAGGATCATTATCTTGTTAGAATATGAAATCCTGATTTGATCCCATAGCCCTACCAGACTTTTATAAATTATTCCTTAATATATTGCAGTACACATGAGCAATCATTATATTATTAATCACATGTAATTGAGACGTTGATTTCCAAAAGGTACTGAAAGGACATTTTTTACGAAATTGATATTTTTACATATTTATATTCTCCTTATTTAGTTTTATCTAAATCTTAAATCTGATTGTCTCTAATGAACACTCATGTCATTTAATAAAGTGATTTAGAAATGCTATTAATTTTTTAAGATACTAATTACACATTTAGTTTCATTCCAAATCATACTAGAACACTTCATTTCATAACTTTAATATGGATTTATTAATATCGTAAAGAAATTATTCTAGATTTTAATGCGAAAAGAATCAAATTAGCTGGTTTAATAATATAATAATGAAAGATTTTCGCGCTCCCTGTAAAGTTCCCCAGAATGGATATAGTACCTTTTGGAAATCAACGTCTCAATTGTCCCATACCGAACCAAGAAAAACATCTCCACACTATCACTCGACCACCTCCGTATTTCACAGTTCATCTCAAATATTTTTTATCATATGGATTATCTAAATTAGATATCCAAATTATTTTACTTCAATTATTTTCATACACTTCAAACTTTGATTCGTCACTAAAAACAACTTTTTTCCACAAATCTAGAGATTCATTTTCATATTTTAACGCACTGGATAAGAGGGGTTTCTCTCGAGCATAATTTTGCATCATGAAGACGTCTTTGTATCGTAGTTTGAGAAACCGTAGAACCAGCATTTTGTTATTGTTCTGGGATTTCCGTCACAATGATTTCGGGATTTTTTTTTTTTTTTTTTTTTTTTTTTTGCAAAGACGCACAATAAGTCAATTTTCCTTTAAAGTAGTAAATTTTGAACATCCAGATAAAGGTCTATCAGCTAATGTCGGGGTTTGTTTACTTTTTGAATTATTTTTCTCACTCCTTCAACACTAATTTGAAATAATTTTGCTACTTGACTATAGTTTTTTAGTTGGTCACATTCAGAAACCACTTTTTGTCTTTCATCTGTACTGAGACTGAGAGATCTGTACTGAAGCAATGTAACGATAATTTAGTTTATTACACATTAAATATTGAATTATACACTCGTAACATCTTTTAATAAAAACTACAAAAGTTATTAGTCCTTATTTTGCTTGGAACATAGTTAATATTTCGGAACTAAAACTATAAATTGGTTTGAATCAGCCGACAACAGTTATTTTTAAGTGAAATGAGTCAGAAATTAGTTAGAAAAATTGAAATTTTTCATTATTTAAGACACTGATGTAATTAACTGCTACCTTAAAGACAAGTATTTTTTAATAATAATTACATAAAAATCTTAAATATTCTTAGTACCTTAATGCGAAACGTTTTTGTATCATAATCATGGTTTATTTAAATATGTCTATTTACAGCATTACAGTCATAGTAAGTGTCAACTTACTCCCCTCCATCACTTAAACAAAGTTACCTAAATAACCGTTAAATATAAATTTATATTGAGGATATTATATACCCTGGTAAAACATTATTAAAAAATAAATCACTTATTAAACCGAATGCTCTTACGTTATAACGGTTAAAAATCATTACTTCGAGATTGTTAAAAAGTCAATCAATAGAAAAAATTTATTAATTTCTGGTACATTATCATTAAAAAAAAAAAAAAAAAACTGTACTACTACAACCCATGGAGGGTCTTGGGCTCAGTACATATATAGATTCGTACGGTTGCCAAGGAGTGGATGATTAGACCTTAATCGCGCACAGCCGCCAGGTTTTTTCCCAATTAATTTGGGTACCCACTTTATAGAGGCTGGGTCTGCCTCAGGAGGGTTCCATACCCTAGGGTCGTCCCCGACTGAATTAACAGAATAAGTAATATTCTGCCATAGCCGGATTCGAACCAGGACCCGGAGCACAGCAGATTAGCGCTCTATATACTAGACCACGCCGCCCCCTACAATTTCATTTAATATAAACAAAAATACTAAAATATTTTAAAAATTAGTATCATAAATTTTATAAATCAGAATAAAAGTAGTCTTTAGCGTTAATGAAAGAAATGTTAAAATTAATTTAATTTAAACAGTTTCATTGGGATTACGAATAATTAAATGTTTTACATCAGATCACAGGAAAACGGTGACTAAAAAAACTTAAAATCGAAATTTAAAAACGCAGTGATTGGATAAATGTCAAGAAATAATTTCATTTCTAGTCATAATTGAATTCCTATAAACAAATTAAAAATTATTGAAATCGGTCAAGAAACTATGATATATATAGTGTTTGAACTTAGCAGTGGTGACTGACCATTTTCCTTTGATTCATTTTATCATTATGCATATAAGTTAATTACCTGTAAACAGCTTAAAAAATTTTTATATATATTGTTATAGCCTAATATAATTATTTGGAAATAATAAAGTAATAATTTGCAGCGGTTTTTTTTTTCTTAAAGACAGTTAAAAATGCATAGGCTATAGAAACTTTCTTCCATTCCGGGATGTTATTCCGACATGGAGGTCTTAAACTTAAGAAATTTAAAAAAGTTTTATTATTAATACATTATTTATTTTAGCTGCCTAGGACTATGAAATGTATTAACTAGCCCATCTAGACCATATCTAAAAGATCGCCATAAGGGAATGCCTAAGTTGCGAACTACCAAAAAGACTATTGAAGTCTGGAGAACCCTTTTATTCCGGGGTAATTGAAAAGTGGAGTAGTGGAGTTAAAACAGGAGCTAGGCCTATGGGTGGGGCGTTATCCAAAAAGCTTCTTTAATGTATCGCCCGAGGCGCACCAAACTTTTTTACTACGGTATTATCCCTATAGATAACTTTACAGACAAATCTTTTGTTTTTATTTACAGAGCTGTGAGAAACAAGGATGTTTTAACTCCAAGAAGCAGATACGTAAAAACCGTTCTAAGGAATCGATTAGAAATAGTAATCAGATATCACCTTACTAATATTCATAACTAGAGACCGGATATTCCTCCATTAAAAAACCTCGAAAGGTGGAGTTATCTCGAAACGTGCAAAATCGTGCAACAAAACCCCACAATATAATATTGAGGGTATGTAGACCTATAAAAACGAAACATACAGTCGTGGTCATATAACCTATGATTTAATTTTTTATGGTAATGAATTTGATCACATCGAATATTTCAGTTTTTCTCTACTTATTTATGTCATAAGCTTAATGAAATAAAGAAATTTTAAAAAATAAATAAAGTTTTTTTAGTTCTTGGTTAGTAGTTATTATTATTAGTACAATCATGAACATTTAACCGTTTCCAAGTCCGAGTCCGAAAAATTATGTTAAATGATTAAAAATAACCTAAAATTTAAAACTTATACTAAAAGGTATTTATTCAAATATTCATAATGAAATCCAACATTGTTCACTATTTCTGCGATGCATCTTCTGTTATTTAAGCTCATTATTTTCGAAATGTTAGAAAATGACCAATTTTACTTTCACTTACCTAAATATGAAATATTTAGCAAGGGAAAGTATTGCGATCGTGAAAATTTTCTAATTACAGTCTTCAACGGATTTCATGACATTGATGAAGGACGGCTAAATATACACATGTTTCTATATAAATTCAATTTAATTAATTCTTTAATGGTATCACTCATTTTTATCTCTAACTATTTGAAAATTCTTTAATCGATTTTAAAAACGGAGGTAAGTGAAAGTCGTGTGTTGCCCGCACCAGATATTTAATATTGTGATTGTGCAGTAGCCAGGCACCTGTCAGTAATGTAAAATTTCTACGAGTAGAACGTGTGACTATAATTTAAAGCCAAGGCTTCACAAGTATTTTTTGTTGAGGTAATTAAAAATGCTTTCCTAATGAGATCTGCCGGACCCCCTGGACATCTGCGGAGCCACAGGGGTCCGCGACCACCAGTTGGGAACCACTGCACTAAAGTACCTTTAATTTTGTATATTCTAAAAATATAACCTAATTATCTTGTTAGGATTGATAAAAAATGGATAAACGTATAAGTTGAAAGAATTCGGTACACAATTAAAGGAGAAAAGTAGAAACATATTTTGTTATACAATTTTTGTTTTTTCTAAACATAGAAACAGTAATATAGATGTATAATACACCGTTGGAAAGCTAAACATTTCAGAAAAACTGTTATCTTATACTCGAAAATGTAAAAGTAATTACGAGTAATGAAAAGCTGATAAAACTAACTGATTGTCGTAGATATAAGAGATTATTTAATAAAACACATGTTTCTATTGAAACTCGATGTAATTAATTCTTTACGCTTTATTTATTATCGAACTGTGTTTGAATATTCTTTAATTTATTTTAACAACGTAGGTAAATGAAAGTCGTGCGCTGTGCTCACCAGATTTTTGTATTTAAAGCCGTTAGAAAATCACAGTGATTCAGTATAATAAATAATCACAAGAGCGTATATGTCCGAGATTTTTTTATGGTTTTCTGAAAAACGGCTTTAGCAATATTGATTTAACTCATTATATCAATGTTAAGTTTAATGGTGTTTAATATCATGTTAATTTCATTGTGATTGGAACGGTCTGCCAGGAAAAACTAAAGCAGAAAAGAGTAACATTTTTTTTTTTAGTAATGTGATATATATATAGATATATTGTAAAAATAATGTTATATACAAAGTTTTGGAGGGTAATGTGAGGTGCCGAATAGGGCAAAAACTTAAGTGATTATTGTACATAACAATTTTATACTGTTATATTATTTATTCTAAAACATATGTTTCCAACGAAATTGAATATAATTCTTTAAGCTTTTTCAACTCTAATTTATTTAATACTTAAATTGATTTTAAGAACCAAGTTAAGTGGAAGTCGTGTGTTGCCCACACCAGACTTTGTTATATATGAATTTAATTCACTATCGATTTGCGGTTTTTCCTCCTAATTCTCTTGAAAAACTCCTAATTAATTAATTCAATTAACCCTTAGTCTTAAAAATAAATTGAGTTATGGTCGTATATAGGTATAATTTCTTCTTTTTCTTTCTTTATAATCAATCGATATGTCCTTATTCTAAAAGTCTGTACATTTGTTCTCCATCTTTTAAATGTACATATGAGTTATTGACGTAAAATACTTATAATCTTCCGCCGTTTTGAAACAAATCCGCTGATGTTAACGTTGAGGCTCTACGATTATCGTCAGATGCCCGGTTATTTTTTTGCCAAATTTCGAAAAAAAAAATAGTTCAGTGGTTTAGGAAAAAACAGTTTTTAATTCGATATTTGGATTCTACGTATTTTAAAATGTGATAACTTAAATTTCGAGGGGGAGGATCATTTAATTTTATTTTCTTCATCGATCACAAAGGTTCATCATAGAAAGACATAATGGTACATTTTTTTCGAACGATCGTATATCAACAGTATTTCGCTTGTCACTCACATGAATTTCTATTTCGTAAAATATGATTACTCTATCTTCGCTAATAATAGTCTGATTACGATTTTACTTATCAAATATAAAGAAAAATATTGCGTTCCTTGCAATTATTGAATTCGAGATATCAACGAAAATGCACGTTTCAAGGCCCTTTGAGTCAAAATAACCCAACTCGTATATGCGGTAAGTTTAGTGCGAAAACAAAAAACCTCGTACTTAACTGAAATTTCAAAAAATAAAAAGAATAAATAAACTTGTACCTCTACAACCCATGAAGGGTCTTGGGCTCATTGCCTATAGAGATTCGTATTGTTTCTAGGCAAACGGCCGTGCAATCAGGTGATTAGGCCTTGATCACGCTCAGCCGCCAGGTTTTTCCCCCAATTTTTGCTACAGAGGCTGAGTCTCTCCCAGGAGGGTCTCCATACCCTAAGGTCGCCCTCCAGCTGAATAAACAGAATAAATGGTACTCTGACATAGCCGCGATTCAAACCGAGGACCCCAGAACAGTAAACTACCGCTCTATCCACTAGGCCACGCCGCTCCATACTGAAATTTCATATAACAGTTAAATTAAAAAAAAAATCTTATTCCGACTGAAGTATATAAGAAGGTTTAAGGATTTAAAAAAAATTAACATTTTCATTTTATGGTTATATAACAGGAGTGCTGCCATTGGGTAGTTCTTCTTCAAGTCTGTTTCACGCCATTTATCTTTTGTCACATTTACTTGTACTTTGAAGTACAGTTGTAAATTCCAATAAATGTTTATATTGTTCAATCTAATTAAAATCTATTGTATATATGTATAAATGTGGCTAAGATAATTTTTTTTCTCTTTATTTAGGTTTATTAATTCTTCTTTGTAATTTTTTTGGTTTTTATTTACTGTACACATGAAATGAATGACTTCTTATAGCACTAATACTCATTGCCCAAGATTGTGGCAGATTGTATTATTGCTAAATAAAAGAATTTACCAAAAAAAAAAAAATTTGAAATCGTTCAATTTTCATTAATTTTCTGTTCAACAATTTTGATTTTAATGGGGTTTTTTACTAGTTATTCTCTAAACCTGAAAATAAAATCGTTGATAAAATATTTTCTGGCTAATACTTTTATGTTGCAGCCGTTTTAACTCAGCTTCGCGACAGAAAACACGAGTTAGGAAAATCTTTCTAATAATCTGTACCTCTACAACCCATGAAGGGTATCGAGCTCAGTACATATCTCCATAAGAAAAAGTACGAGTCTCTCTCTATTCGTACTGTTTCTTAGCCAACGGCCTTGCAATGAGGTGATCACGCTCAGCCGCCAGGTTTTTCCCCAATTTGGATACTCACTTTAGAGAGGCTTCGTCTGCCCCAGGAGGATCTCCATACTCTAGGGTCGCCCCCAGGCTAAATTAAAAGAATAAATAATATTCTGTCATAGCCAGGATTATAACCCAGGACCCGAAGAACAGTAGAAAAGTGTTCTATCCACTAGACTACGCCGTTCCCTAAGAAAGGAAATTTATTTTAATTCGCGTTATTTCGTAGACATCAAATTAAAACAACTAACAATGAGATAAGGGCATGATTTATATTTTTTTATCCTCATAATGCTTTAACTAAACAGTGAAGAGAATAGTTTAAAAAATTCTCGAAAATAATAAAAACGAGACTTTTAGAGGGATAAAAATATATAGAGGAAAAGTGACTCATCTTTGTTCAGTTTTTTGTATAAAGCTTAATCATAGTCCTACTCGCTGTAAGAATTCGACAGTTAAGAATTTAAATGGATTGACCCATATACAAATTAACTCATTTTTGGTTTATTATTTTCAATAATGAACCTTTGTTATCGAGCCCCCCCAAAAAAAAAAAATTACCCCCTTCCAAATTTGAGTGCTTACGTTTCAAGCACAATTATTTACCACAAAAATACTGGAGTATGCAACGATGATCCTAACACTTAGACATTGATATCAGCTGGTTATTTATAAAATGGCGGCGATTAAAAGTGATTTAATTCAATAACTCAGTTATTTTTTATGATAGAGAAAAAAATTATAAGTGTTTTTTAACCAGAAAACCGCGAATTATTATAAAAAAGAGAAAAAGATGTATTTTATTTCTCCTAAAAATAAATACATAAATACCAAAAATTTATTTCGTACAAAATGAAAAAAAAGTTTTGAAATTAGGAGTGGTGATATGCCACTTTCCTTTGAATTATTTATTGCTTTTCATATTACTTAATTGCCTATTTACAGCTTTATAAACATTTTTATCCTAATATTGTTATTTGAAAATAATAAACCATTATGTAATAATTTGCATATTTTTCTTTTTTTAAATCCTTTAACCTCAGAAAGCTCTTGGCCGATTGCTTTGAAATTGTAATACTTTTTTTTATTCAACTGTTTTATAGAGGTGTTGTTATTACATCCGACAAACAGTGCTGTACTTATAAAAAACTTTTTGAGAATATATATTTATATATGTAAAGTAAACGTTTGTGGGTTTTTTTTTTCAAATCGTTATTATAAGTAGCTTTATATCTTTCGTAACCTAGCACTCCATCTTCCTCCATTTTAGTTAGCCATTGCTTACCAATTAGCTACATAATACTCTATATACCTATCTACGTTTCGGTTTACCATCAATTTTAGTAGGAATAGTTGTATAGGGGCGCTTTAACGTTCCATGCCCCGCCCAATTCGAGCCTCCTTGCCTCCTTTATATTCTGTGATAATGACTCACTAGTCCGCACAATTTCTCGATTAACGCCACCATTTTCCCTATTTACTTTTTTCAAACTTCGAGTGGTAGTAAATGTAAACGACTAGGACCCGAAGCCTTTTTCTCAGAGACCACGTGGCAGTGAAAACAATTGATTACCTATATACAATACATAAATGTACTCGTTTCGTGTTATTTTGGAACGGAGAGGTATGCAAAACATTTGAGAAAGTCATTCCATTAACGACTTTTTCCATCCGTGTATTATTTAAATTATTATTATTTTTTCACATCCTTCAGTCTTAGAGTTCGATCAATATATATTACACCAAAAAAATACAGATTTATATATATGAAATTGTATGTAAAAAGTTTTAAAAAATGCAAAAATTTATTAAATCATAAAATTACCATATTAAATTAATTAAAAAATTAATTGATGAAAAATCGTTCACCGTGAAACTGTTATAAATATAGAAAATTTCCAAGATATAACTAAAATATATTCCATTAATTAATATATTATTAAATAATTCTTTGTCAAAAAATATATTTTTTTCATATAAACATATGTACTTTTAATTATTTTCATTTATGATATTTTTATTTAATGCTTTATTTCTGCGATGCAAATTACACTGATATATTTTAACCTTATTAAATTTTTCATACTATTGTATGGAATAAGAAGTAAATAAAAATAGACTTATGTATATTTAAAAAAAAAAAACTTAATCGACCATATAAAGTGTAACGTTTATATATTTCCAGAACACATGCAAAGATAAAAAAAAAAAAATAATAATAATTCTTTTTTTCTAATTTAATACTCGTTTTTCGTTACATAGAAATTTATGTATTTTTAATTATTCGCAGTTGTTAATAGTACTAAACTATTATGCGAAGTCGTAAGTGCCCTTTTCATTTATAATAATATGATTTTGGATTTTTAAAAAAACAAAAACAAATAATAATATTGAAAATAGTAACAGTGCTTTTAGTAATAGTCGGAGAGGACAATCCTGCTACATATTTAATTGAACAACTCCTACGAGAACGGTCCCTCGATCCATAACATTACAAGCATAGCAACAATCACTGACTAGACCCTAACTGTAGTTAAACTCCTTACAAGCTTCAATAGTTAACTAACTACAGTTTAACTTTTAATTTTATCAACAGATCTCTATGATTAATGTATCTTCTTAAACGGTTAATAAAACGAAGTAGTTTATTTATTCAAGTATACTTTATACGTCAGGAAACCGAGAATAAAACAAAATTTAATCGACAAAAAAAAAAAATTTGGATAGAAAAATATTTTTATATAAAATATCAGTAGTAAAAATCATTAACATGCATAAACTATTTTTATTCAATTATTTCCCTATTAATTAATGTTGGTTTTTCAGACTGAAAACAATTTAAAAAGTGATTTTATATTATAATAAAAAAATATTATTCATAAAATAATTAAAAACCGATAACTCTTTCTTTATACAAAAAAAAAAAAAAAAAAAAAAAAAAAAAAAATATATATATATATATATTATATATATATTATATATATATATTTGAATCAATAAAAGCATTTCATAAATTAACAAACAAATTTTTTTAAAAATATTTTTAGTGAAAATAGTGATTTATAAAACATGGATTTTTATTTAAACCCAATTCGACTTTATTTTAAATATAATATATATTAATCCCCCTGATAAGTAGCAAATTGCTTTATAAAAACAGATTTTCACAAATTATTTAATAAAAAATAAAAGTATAAATTAGCTATGAATGTTAAGCGAAGCATAGAAGATAAGAGCTTATCATTTCAAGATCCGTTCTTCTCAGTGTCATCGCGATGATTCTTCAAATATCTCATAATGTCCTTAATGCATGTTGAATTAAATTGATAACATAAAAGAGAAGTTTTTCATGATTTGTTCATTATGATAAATAATTGTATTAGACAAGTGAACTACATAAAATTATTAAAAAATTCTATTTATCAATACTTACATAAGGTAAATAACTTGTGTTATTCACACTTATGAATCCATTGATTTAATTTGAGTCCAAGAAATACTCGGATTTTATGAAAAAGTGGACAAAGGAGCTAGTGGAGTTAAAAATTTTAAAAATGTTATTTTTTTAAGTATACGGGAAAAACTAAATATAAATTTAGGGCGTAAAATATTTATTTGTTAAACAATAGGGTGTTGGACATCGTCAGCTTCGTTAATATTTAAAATATGAAAAATAAAACACCAAGAAGTCTTCTTCCTTCATTTGCATCGATTAGGAATCGCTGATCTGTGAAGTCCAATATAAAAAAAGTAATTAAGCCAAGGAAAAAAACTAACCTCAATGAATTTATCGGAAAAAGTCGGACATTTTTCGAGGTTTCGCACAATCCAGAAAATACAAAAGGAAAAAGGAAAGAAAGGATTTATTGGTTGGACTTGGATTGGCGAACAAAAGTGTTATTCCTTTCAATTTTTTTTTCCTCTATAGTGGTAGTATGTTTGTAACCTTGGAATGGAAAGTAAGCAGCAATGAAACCCGCGCAACTCCCTGAAGGATGAGAGGGCGAAGAAAGATATGATGTTTATTTGAAGATAAGATAAGGGAGGGACTATTTACTACAAGGAGATGGGAGATAGGAAGACTTACTGATGCTGGGAGCTGAGGAGACACTCGACATGACGGTGGTGGGCGAGCGGTGAACCTTCCTGCCCGGCCCCCCGCGGAGGACTGGCTCGATCAATACCTCCGCCCCCTCCATTCAGGGGCGGGGAGTCTGCTCTACTGTCTGTACTCCGCTCGTCAGGTACTGACCTGCCGGGGTGTAGCGTCGTCCGCTCGTCGGCTCCATATCTCACGAGGAACAGGCCGAAGAAAGAGAAAAGAACTCTAAACAGCAAGCCTTTACGATGTGATAACAAGGGCCAAGATCGGATGGAGGTAGGGCTAATTTGTTTGAGGGGAATACGTGAATTGGTGGAACGCTATAATATAACCTTCCAAATAAGAATTCGAATCCCACTGATTCAGCGTTGGTAAGGGTATTCTTAAGTACCTAGCAGTAACATCACATAAAACTTTCTCGAGTTGGACAGCTTCAAATCATTACTAGAATTCATTTTTAGACTATGTAAGTCTGGTGTGAATAACTTCAATAACATATCTATACTAATATTATAAAGCTGAAGGTTGTCAGTTTGTGTCGACGCTGATCGCGATACTACTGATTCGAATTGAAAAATTCTTTATTTTTCGGATAGTCCATTTATCGAGGAAGCTACAGGCTATATAACATCACGCTTCGTACTGTAGGAGTGAAGAATCAGTGGAAAATCTGGGAAAAAAACGGGGAAAATTAAACTTGCATCCCGATGATTCCAAATGATTACCTTTTAATTTAAAATAATTCAATTTAATTTGTCTTTTGCTTTTAATTTCTAGTGTAAGTTCGGATAAGGCCAGTACTGTTGCACTAATTTGCTTTTGCAGCATTGTTTTTCTTTGTTACTAGAGTTTTCAATAATAAAGGAGATAAGAAAAAAAAATTGTCTTTTGCCGTAACAATTAATAAATCATAGGGGTAATGAAACCCGATTTAAACGCGTATGAATCGATTTACATCAAGATCGGGTTGCGGAGAAAATCAGTATTCTGCCACAAGAAAATAAAACAAAAAATGTCCTTTACGCAGAAGTACTTTAAAATATATTCTTTTAAAAACTTCTTAATAGCGATCATAACAGAAATTGACGCAGACGAAGCCTTGGGCAAAGCTATTGATAATAAAAATATCACATATTAAAACTAAAGAACAATAGTTTTGATTTAAGTAACATGGATGTACACATTTAATGCAATCATCTCACTTTTTTGTTCCTCTAAAATTGTATTGAGGATTTATTCAGTATGAAATGAATGAATGAAACATCTTTATTATCTTAGGACTAAAGACCCTTAAGAATAAAATAATACGATTTGATGAACGGAATAATTTGGGTCATACTTTAAACAACATATAGCTGAACTAAACTAATTAATTGAGGTTATAAAATATTTTACATATCAGGCTCTTAGAATGGAATAAATAAACAAAAATAGCTACTTCATTGGTAATAATTGAAATATTATAAACACAGCAAAATTTCTAGCATCTGCATTGAGGTTATAGTCTGTTTGACTGGAAAGGAGAAGATGGTTAAAAAGGACAATTTGAAGGAGCAGTTCTTGCATGACGGATCTCAGGAGGGATAGAATTCCAAAGAGAAAGGCTCTTTGGCTAGAAAGGACTAGTCAAAGATATAGCTGGGATGCTGAGTTCTGATAACCTGATTGAGTAAAGAAGCTAGGAAATACTGGTATCTGTAACGAGGATAAAGCCATCTTAATCGGCGTAATACTGAGTTACATCGTATGTGTGTCTGGTGATCCCGAATACAAGTATGCCTGCAGATTCATAGCAATTGAGCAAACTTGAGCAGCCAATCCAATAGGGGATTTCTCTACTCTGTACTACAAGAGATGTAACAAGGTGACCAGCTAATCAGGACAACGCTCTTCACCCATGTATTTCTATTTCCAGAGTTGTTGGATGGGATTAAACATAAAGCAAATTTGCAAAGTGAATGGATAAACTACTCTCCCTCTTTCGACCAGCATTCAAACAATCCGCTTAATTAAAGTGTTAAATCGTTCTCAAGACAGCAGCCCAACTAAGAACTCACAAATTCTTAATCGCCATAAAACCGGAAGAACAATATCTCCGTAACTTCGTCTTTTTTCGCCTCTAGTAGCATTCGGATATCAATGAAAACAAAAACCCTGCTTAGCCGCAATCCTCCTCGCTTTTCGTTGAGAGGGGTCGACCACCCAGAGCAAGGACGCTTATAACTTTAGAACCAGTTCAGTAGCACCCTTCAGACTTATGTACGTTCAAGAAAAGTGAAAAAAAATCTTTTTCCAACTGTCACGGTCAGGCATAACGTAATTATTTTTCATAAAAATGACGTTTTACTCAACAATCTACCACTCAAGATTTTCTAGTCAGACTAAAAAAGTCGTGACTCGGAAATCGAACCTTAGAGAAACAACCAACTGGTCTCAATAAACAATATTTTTCATTTTAATAAATAAGAATATAATTCCCCCATGGTATATAAAAAAAGGCACATTAATACAGTGATCAAACCAGAAGCCCTATAAGCATCAATATAAGAAAGCCATTTAGGGAAATGGAAAAGGATATGCTGAACGGAACTGCAAAAAGAAAAACAAGTAAGATCTCTGATGAAAAAAGAAAAGCCAGATCAGTCAGAATGAAGCAATGCTGGGCTAAGAGAATGGTACTTAGAACCCCATTATAGCTTTTCAACTCTAATGTTGACTGATAATGTATATAAAGTAAATAAGAATTGTTACTATTGGTTTATTTTAAAAATCTAATTCTTTCAAATCAAGGAAGAATAAAAAAAATGAAGGGGTTACCTGTACAGGGTGGTTAGCATAACAGTTCCTATGCCAAAGGTCCCGGGTTCAAACCCACAGGTAGCCCTAGATTTTTTAATGGGAGTAAAAAACCCTTAGTTATGCGTCCTTCGGAGGGTACATTAAAAGGTGGTCCCGAGCCTGTGCGATGTCAGGTACTCGTTAAAGATCCCTATCCTAATAAAACCTGGAGGGGCAAAATTTGGACTCCCACTGTAGCATCGTCCGATTAGCCACAGCAGCATAAAGGGACGTTAAATAATAAACAAACATAAAAAAATGAAAAGCCATTATTTGTGATTTTTTTAAATATATGAAAACAATTTCTGATGAACTGGTTCTTATTATATTTTCGAGGAGAGTTCTATAGTGTCTGAAGTAACTCGAATAATAATATTTCGCGCAAGCATCGAATATTTTATAAATAAATATTAAGCCTACAAAATCAGTAATATTAGGGTGTAGCGTAAGAGGAAGAGAGACAAATACTCCTGAATTTGGAAATTGGCGGTGAAGAAATGATTCTCAACCTACTTCGGCTGTACTAACGACGGACTCTTGACTTATAACATGTGAAAACATCCTTTTCTGTTTAAAATGAATAAGACCAAAGATTCTTCAGGGTATATATTAAAGTTTCTATTTGATAGTTTTAATATCTCAAATTCATATAACATTATATTCTAATAATGAGATGCCTTTTTAGTAATAAAAAGATCCATGAGGTTTAGACTTGGTATCATCCCCTTATAAAATCCTTCAGACTCTATATTATTCCACCAAACAAATTATTTCTTGTCTCAGACTTAGCCCCAGAAGTCCTTCCACAACAAGCCTTCATGCCCCTCTAAGCCCAGAAGTCCGTAAACTCTCAAGACCGTCATCCCTGATAATCCTATCTAGGCGCTAGATAAAAAAATATCATCTCACCCTCATACGATCCATATGACGTATGTAAGCGTAGGATGTTGGTTTTAGGAGTATATAGGACAAATAGCTCTCTTTCAATATACTTAAAATTCAGTAAGACAGAAATTTATAAGTCGTATAATAATTACAATAGATAAGATCTTCAGTTAGCCCCAAATTCACGAAACAGGTGGGGTCGTCACCCATAGCGTAGTTGCTAGACATAACAGCTTTCTATGCCAAAGGTCACGGGTTCAAATCTACGGGATTTTTCAATGGGAGTAAGTTTAGTTATGCCGTCCTTCGAAGGGGACGTTAAAAGGTGGTCCCGAGTCTGTGCGATGTCAGGTACTCGTTAAAGATCCCTATCTTAATAAAACCTGGATAGGCAAAATTTAGGACTCCCACTGTAGTATCGTCCGATTAGCCATAGTAGCATAAAAGTGACGTTAAACAAATAAACAAACAACAACGGAAAAGGTGAATTGAGTTGAACTGAATTACATTAGAAACATGTGTTGCAAAAAAAAACGCTGCAAATAATTACTGAATGGTTTATTATTTCAAAATAACTATATCAGGTTATAACTGTTTATATAGCTCTTAATAGGCAATTAACTAATATTAAAATCAATAAATAATCCAAAAGAAAATGGCTATATCTCTGCTAGTTCTGAACCAATTTCAATTATTCTATTTTATTTTTTCATTTCATTCAACTAAGGACAAAAAAAAAAGTATTTATTTATTAATTAGGACAAACGGATTTTTTTATTCTTAATTCCGGTTCTACGTATCTCTTGAAACGTGAGCCCTAAAATTTTTAAGGGGGTTAATGTTTTTAATCGGTCGATTGAAAGGTTCATTATTGAAAATAAACGAAAAGCATTTATTTAAGACTATTTTTTCTTTCAATTTTCATTTAAATAAAATTTCCTGATTTCAGAACACCTAAAATTTTCTCTCTATCATTAATTATAACCGAGTTACCAGGGAATCACATCTCTTATAAGTTGTTGCTTGACCATATAAGATATATTTTTCTCTTTGTTCATTACGGTGTCTTGATCTCGAAAATGTTTTAAAAATAATAACCGAGTTTTGGCGGAATTAAATCTATTATAATTTGTAACTTAAATATATAGATTAACTATTTTTTTTTTTTTTTTTTTTTTGTGTTTATCGTGCGTTACTGATTCTAAAACACACAAACATATTTTTCTCCATCTTCAAAAATAATTAAGTTATTGACGTATTTATGGTTAAAATTTCATTTTTTTTTCTCTCTTTTTTATAATTTTATATCTCTTTTCTCTATTTTTTTTTTTTTTGTTTTTTATCGTGCGTTACTGATTTTCTAAACACTAAACATATTTTTCTCCATCTTCAAAAATAATTAAGTTGTTGACGTATTTATGGTTAAAATTTAATTTTTTTTTTCTCTCTTTTTTATAATTATTCGCGGATTGGGGTTTAAAAAACTACAATAAATTTTATTTCTATCTTCGAAAATAACGTGAGGGTGGGTAATTTTTTTTTTTTTTATATGTTTAGTCTATTACTAATGTTCATTATTAAAAATAAAAACAAAATGAATCCCTTGTCATGGCATCACACGTGAATGACTAATAGACTGATTTCGCTAATTCTTTTTTCGTTAAAATAAGAAGAAGTTTCTTATGAAAAAGTAGAAGTTAAAATGTTAGGTTTCTTAATTTCTATTTTCAAAATCTATCGATTTTTTTTTTTGTATGTTTAAAACACATAAACAACTAATTATAGAACACAGTTTCCCAAATCAAGATTTCTTGATCATTGTCATTTTTGATATCCTAAGATGGCCGATATACTACGATTCAGGTATAAAAATTAATCCCCTTTTCTCTTGGTCATAGTTAAGACAGGACATCTTCTATCGGGTCAGCTACATAGTCTATTATTTAATTATCTAAAAGGATCAATTTTTTTATCCACTTGTTATCACTCTACGTTACCTTACACGACTCAGTATATAAAAAACTTTTTTTTTCTAAAATCTTCAGCTTTTTAACGTACATTATACGTCTATAATACTATTCTTATATTCAAAAAACAAAAATCACACATAAAAATATGTTTGCTATTTTCTCTTTAAGTTAGATATCGAATTTTTTACCTTATTTATCAGTTTTTCCTCAATGCTAACAAGATGAAATGTTAATTTTTTCTAATTTAATAAATTAAAGGTACTTTATAAAAAGAAAATGTAAAATATTGACATTTAAGCCTAGTAAGACTATTTCAATCAGAAACCTAAATATGTTAAAATTTATATCTTTTAATCAAAATCGTTTGAGCCGTTTTTGGAAATCGTAAAAGTCCAAAATGCATAGTTTTAAGTGGGTTAATTAATATTAATATTGATATAGTAACCATATTTCCCAAATTATCGGAAAATCCACCTCTATCCTCAAACGGCTCCTACGTTTCCGTGACTCTTCTCCTTGAAGTACCCGTCGTCGCTAATAGTCTTCTCTCATACTCCCCACTTTGACTATGGATGCCTAGTATATGGGGGACTCAGTGGCGAAAACGAGAGGAGGCTAAAAAGATTAATGAATAGGTTTATAAGATTTATGTACAGCCTCTCCAGACATCACACGTCTATCACTGTTATTTTGGTCAAAGGTGGCTCTATCCCAAATCCCGAAGACCAATTATTTATCCACCATCCAAAAATCAATCTTTCCCCACACATGTTGATAAATATTGAATTTGATAATATATAACTAAACTCATTCGATATTGATAACTGTTTTAATTTTGTATCTTTTTTTTATATCAACTTTAAAATTTTACTTTTGATGAAATAATAATGTATCAAATGAAGCCAGACGAATTAGACTTCCTCTATTCACTGTAAATTATTCTTAGGGACGAAATGTCCCAGAATAAAAATTATTTTTCATTCATCATTCATACACACACTCACACACACAGACGATCTTTTTGCAGCATCTAATTTGGACTCGGGAAATTCTAAAACGTATAGTTCAGTTAGATCCGAATTAAAACATTTTCACGATTATAATACTTTCTCTTATTACATTTCATATAAAGGTAAGTAAAAGTAAAAATTTATTGTTATCAATTATGAAATCACAATAGCCCTGACCGATTAATAATTATTAATTCACTTTTAATTGGTCAAGTTCATAAATTAGTGTGCATACATTATTTACAGGATTGCATCTAAGAACTACTCTAATATTTAAAAAATTTGAAAAGAATTATATAAACATGAAAAAAGATAGAGAGAATAATTTTATAATTCTTTAAAAATGATAACAGAAAACATAAATGGACAATTTAACATTATTAAGTATTAATTACCCTTGTGTTTCAGAAATATTTGGCCATCTAAGAAAAATGAATATGAATAAATTAAAAGTTCATAATTTATATGATATATTTTTTTTCTTCCTTTCACTTCTCACTACCGATCTCTTGATCTCGGATTCGATTCCGGCTGTGGCTTAATAATTATTTATTCTATCAGCAGCGGATCGGGAGACACTTTTAGAACCCATCCGCCGCACAGTGGGCAATATGACCGATTTAGGTGAACAAATTCTGAAACTTGTCTATATTTAACCTTTGAGGTTATATATCACCCAAAACGCAAAAAAAAAAATCTTTTTAATATCTAAAGACTAGAAGGATTGATAAAACAAATCCAAGGGGTAACTTGGGGGTTATATAGTTTTTCGTTATTGAATAAGGGCATACATTTACAAATTGCTAAATTAACTCTACAGTTGAGATTGCAATGTATATTCAATAACGAGTTTGGAAATATAATGTCTTACCTGTCTTAGCAATTTCCTCTAAATACACCTTGAACAAAATAAATGACTATCGAATAAAGATAATCCCACTGCCGGTTATTAGGCACTTGTGTGAACAGGAATGATTTATTCATTTACTTTTTATTTGTAAACACGGTATGGCGGGAAATATTAGTACGAAGGGTCTTGCCAACTAAAATAAAAATCTGGTGCGGGCAACACACGACTTTCACTTACCTCCATTTTTAAAATCAATGAAAGAATTTTTAAATACAGTTAAAGATAAAAATACGTGAAACTATTAAGGAATTAATTAAATTAAATTTCTATAAAAACAGGTGTTTCATTAAAAAATCTATTATATTATTATCTAAAATAATCAGTTAGTTTTATGTTCATTTCATCACTCTCTATTAACTTTTAAAATCTTGTGAATGAGATGATATTTTTTCTAAAATCTTTAGCTTTCCAACAGTATGTCATACATGTATATTACTGCTCTTATGTTCAAAAACGAAAAATTGCATTAAAAAAATATTTTTTCTGTTTTCTCCTTTAGTTGGGTATCGAATTTATTCAATTTATATATTTACCGGTTTTTCATCAGCGTTAACAAGATAATCTAGTTATTATTATTGAATCTACAAAATTAAAGGTACTTTAGGGGAAGACAATTTAAAATATCGGCATTTAAGCCCTGTCAGACCATTTTTATCCAAATAAAACCTACATCATATTAAAGCCCATTAATTTTTACATCGATTTAGCGAGTTCAATCAAAATCGTCGGAACCGTTTTCGAGAAAATTGAAAAAAGGTGCAAAATGCATAGTATAAAGTGCCTCTTCTGGTAGGCTCATTTTGATGAAAAAAGTTTTGTCACGTCTCGGGCGTATAGTTGTCTTAAATATGAAATTTCAGTTTCATAGGACTTACCGTTTCCGCCCGGGAGTTACCACACACACCTTTTTGCGGGACTTGGTTATTTGGACTCAGGGGACCCTAAAAAGTGTATTTCCGTTTAAAACTGGAATTCGAAAATTTTCACGATCGCAATACTTCCCCTTACTATATATAGTAAGTGAAAGTAAAAAGGTGAACCACTGGAAAATTCCAAACTTCTGAGTTGACTTTTGTCCACCTATATTGGTGATTTGGCCCACTAAGCGCCGTCTAAAAAGAAATAAGATAAATAATGGTAAGAAAACCTGGGTTATGGTTGGAAAACGTTGTGTTATTATTCCTGTAATTAGTAATTGGACAAACGACCAGATACGATGTTGGAGTACAATGTTTGGACAAATTAAAATAATTTGAAAGGAGTTACTAAAAATTTTCTGAAAGAATAATAATATATATTGTTAAGTTTAATGCTATTTTTTGGATTACAATAATAAGTTTGGAAGTTTAAATTTTATAAAATATTTAAATGACTTCCTTAAAACCATTAAAAGGTTATTACATCAAATGACTATAAAATAAGTGTAAAGTTAAATGCATGTTCACAACTAAAAAGTTTCGAGTTTCATTGAAATAATGAATATATTTTAATCCTACAACAATCTGAATACTTCGGTGAAACGAACAGCTACTATCGGGTCAAAAAACTGAGATATAAAAAGCGATACAGATACGACGTATCAACATTCTTAAAAATGGAAAACAAATCTAGAAAAAAGATCTTTTTTTGTTAAAATATTGGATTCTAAGAAACATAGCAAACAGATTACGAAAAAAATAGTTATTGAGATGTCTGTCACTGAAAAAATCTAATTAAAACAATTTAAAGAGACATTAACCTAAATAAATAGTTGATAAAGATATGAGGGTTCACTTCAAGGATCAAGAATAAAAAAAATAAATAATGAAGACACCAGCAAACTAGATCATATATATATATATATATATATATATATATATTGTTACGGGCTACTGGGTGTGAGAAATGAACTACTCGAGTTTACAAATTACAGATGTTTATTAATACAGAAAACACAAATACAAAGGGATTACTAACCACTATATTAACAATAATAATGGAATTACCAGCTTACTACTAAACAGTATACATATAAAATCAGGTATTCCTAACAATTAAACTACTTACGTAAATTTATACAATATGCTAGATTTATTCTAAAACTTACAACTATAAGTTATATATAAACTACAGTCTTCTAATTTCCCACCGACCGGTTATCACAATACTGACACACAGTTTCACTACACTGTCACACTGTCACGAACGGATCACTGTCACTGTTCACTGATACATCACAGATGCTTGTTGAGCCGGATTAGGACTGACTCACCTAGACTCAGGGGACCCCTATTTGTACCACCGCCGAATCTTCTAGACCCGGGCGCAGGTAGGGTGGTGGGCCTTTCCAGGCACTTCGAGGACTGTCCAGGTCCAGAAGTCTCTAGCCTCATCTAGGCCCCTCCAGGCGTGGTCCACCCGTCATTGTCTTGACCGTAGCACTACCCCCTCCTTAGACGTGCTCTGCCCCAGAGCACAGATTGCAGAAGCTGAGCGATGCTGATCTTCCTCCGATGTAGGTGTTTTGTCTTTCCAGGGGTTGAACGTGCATACCGTTATGATGACTCCAGAGTTGGCGAACGTCTCTTCTACAATGTTCCTGACAATCCTCCACTCCAGGCCATCGTATCCACAACCCAACTTCGGGATGGCGAGCTTGGTGACACGCAGTTCCAGAAGCTTTCTCCGCAGGTCGTCAAGACTCCGGCGCAGTGTGTCGTATGTCGGCTTCTGCTCTGATGAACTCTTGGTAACCAAGTAAAACAGGTGCCGGCCTTCATGCTCTTGATGGAGAGTCTTCCCAACTCTTGGTCCCTGGCGTTCCAGCTCTTCAATTCCAGCGAACTTCTTCCTGAAGACCGTCGCAATCCCCCGGGAATTCCTCAGATGTTCGGCGACACAATGTGCTAGAGCATAGTCTACCGGTAACGAGAATATGTCTCTGTAAACTGTCTGCGTTACCCTAAGGGAGTCTGGCGCCTTAGGATGGGGAGTTAGGTCCTTGTCGGTGAGGTTCCTCACTTGCTGTTCCTCTGTAGGGCCATGGTTTCCCTTGTATGGAGCCAATCGGTTGAAATGGACTACCTTGGGTTTTCCTTTGGGCTGCTTCCTGATCCTATAGATGACATCATTGATCCTCTTGATGACCTCATACGGTCCGTCCCAGGAGTTTTGAAGTTTCGGTGAGTAGCCTTGCCTTCTTCGAGGATCGTGTAGCCAGACCAAGTCTCCAGGTTGGAAGCCACCTTTCTCTGCCTTGATGTCGTAACGCTCCTTCATTCTGTCACTTGCTCCCTGGATGTTTGTGCGAACCTTCTCGTGAATAGTGTTCATTCGCTTCCGTAGGTTCGTGACGTAGTCTTCTCCGGCGACCTCCTCATCAGGCTTGAAACCGAATTTCAGATCGCAAGGCAAGCGTAGTTCCCTGCCGAACACGACATTGGCGGGGGTCTGCCCTGTCGTTTCATTAACTGAACTACGATAGGCTAGCAGGAACAGATGAAGATATTGGTCCCAGTCTCGCTGATGGTCGGAAACTACCTTGGCCAAATATCGACCCATCGTCCTGTTCATGCGCTCTACCATGCCGTCGGACTGAGGGTGAAGAGGCGTCGTTCTGGTCTTCCGTATTCCTAGAGCCTCGCACATCCTGGTGAAGACTGCCGACTCAAAGTTTTCTTCCTTGGTCAGCATGAAGTTCCATGGGCACCCCAAACCGACTGACGAGCTGCTTCACGAGAACATCTGCAACCGTGGCGGCCTCCTGATTCGGAAGGGCGTAAGCTTCCACCCACTTTGAAAAATAATCCATGGCCACGAGAATGTATCGGTTGCCATTATCTGTCACAGGAAAAGGGCCAGCGATGTCTACCGCTATTCTCTCGAATGGTGCTCCTACGTTGTATTTCTTCATAGGTGCCTTCTTTTTCCTTATCGGTCCATTAGAGGCGGCACAAGTTGCACACCGCCGGCACCAATCTAACACATCGTCCTTGAGGTTTGCCCAGTAAAAGCGTTCACGAACCTTTTCTAATGTCCGGTGAACTCCAAGGTGGCCACCAGATGCTCCATCATGTAATTCCCTCAGTACTTCGGGCACTTTAATCTTTGGTACGATGAGCTGTAGTCTCCGCTGATCTCCCTCTGTGTTCTCCAATGCTCGTTTCAGCAGACCTTTGTCCAGTAGAATGGACTTCCATTGAGCCCAATAGGTTTTTATATTTTTCGACATTGGAGCAACATCCTGCCAGCTTGGTCTCCTTTGGCCTGATAGCTTCCATTCCCTTATTTGTTTCAAGTCCGGGTCCTCGTCCTGTTCCTTTGCCAGTTGTGTGTCCTGCCAACCGTCGGTAACGACCGTAGTCCGCAACACTGTTGCTGGCTTTTCCGGCTTCCTGGTAGGACACTTGCTTCTGGGGTGTCCAAGTTGACCGCAGCTCCAACAGCGTATCTCCTTTTTGCGGGGCCTGAGGGCTTCCAAGACCTTTGCTACTATGTCCTCGATGGTGGGGGCCGCGTTAGGCTCCGCTTCTGCCGCTCGAACCCGTGCATGTCCACTGACTGACTGCCTGACAGCCTCGAATTCCATGGCCTGCGACAATGCATCGCCCAAAGTTTTAGGGCGTGCGAGTTTCACTGCCTGTTGGGTTTCCGGGTCTCGAAGTCCATCCAGGAATTTGTCGATAGCCAAGCTCTCGTAGACGTCGTCGGTGACCGTTGGGTAGGCATTCCTCACTAGCCGGGCGATATCTGCTTCAAATTCCTGCAGCGTCTCGTTGGTCTTCTGGACCCTGTTCTTTAACTGAGAACGGTATAGTTGGTCCATGTGGCGATGGCCGAAACGCATCTCCAGTCTTCTTATCAGCTCCCCGTAGTTGCACCGCTCCGACATGGGCATCCCCTGTAGCACTCCTAAGGCGTCTCCACGCAAGGCTAGGCACAACGCTGATGCTTGCGTCTCCTTTGACCACCCGTGGATCGAAGCCGCTGTCTCGAAGAGAGTCATGTAGTCCTCCCACGGTGTCTTCCCGTCGAACAATGGGATGGTGTTGTGCGTTGGTGGCATCCCAGCATTGGCGGAGGGAATGGTGTTGTGAGGGCTTCTCTCAGAGGGTTGGTCGGTGTCGATTGTCGTTGGGTTGTTCATACGTTCTTCTAGAGCTTCTATTCTTACCCTAAGTTCATTTTCTACTGAATCGACTTTTTCTCCTAATCTAGATTCTACATCAGCTAACTTATTATCTACACTTTCCATTAACTTAGTTTCTAAATTGCCTAACTTAGCCTCCAATGTATTTTTAACAGTACTTAACTCATTTTTAAAAGTTGCAGACAACTTACTGAAATCATTTTCAAACGTAATCTCGTCTGGATTTTCCCCTGAATCAACAAAAAATTGGCGCAAGCGTTGTTGCAGTACTGATTTCGTTCCGAAAGTATCCAGATCTCGTTCTTCTAACTCCCGTCTTAAGTCTGCAACTTTTAAATCATTCAGTCTAACACTCTGAGAAGTCATTTTCCACACAGTAGCCCAATAATTAAAAAACCAAAATTATAACCATTTACAATGATCCCACTTCTGACACCAAATTGTTACGGGCTACTGGGTGTGAGAAATGAACTACTCGAGTTTACAAATTACAGATGTTTATTAATACAGAAAACACAAATACAAAGGGATTACTAACCACTATATTAACAATAATAATGGAATTACCAGCTTACTACTAAACAGTATACATATAAAATCAGGTATTCCTAACAATTAAACTACTTACGTAAATTTATACAATATGCTAGATTTATTCTAAAACTTACAACTATAAGTTATATATAAACTACAGTCTTCTAATTTCCCACCGACCGGTTATCACAATACTGACACACAGTTTCACTACACTGTCACACTGTCACGAACGGATCACTGTCACTGTTCACTGATACATCACAGATGCTTGTTGAGCCGGATTAGGACTGACTCACCTAGACTCAGGGGACCCCTATTTGTACCACCGCCGAATCTTCTAGACCCGGGCGCAGGTAGGGTGGTGGGCCTTTCCAGGCACTTCGAGGACTGTCCAGGTCCAGAAGTCTCTAGCCTCATCTAGGCCCCTCCAGGCGTGGTCCACCCGTCATTGTCTTGACCGTAGCAATATATATATATATATATATATATAACATATCTACGTGTCTTATATAAAATTTAAGCTAATTTAATCGTTAAAATAATTAAATGATAAAAAAAAAAAAAGTTACCGATGTATTTTAAGAAGTAACAAAAATATTAAAATTATAAAAACATTATATTAAAATAAATGAAAAATAATAGATGCCGTAAAATTCTTTTAAAATAGAAAATGAGAATAGGGGTATTTTAATAAATAAAAAATCAATACTGAATATTTGGTACGATTTTCTATAATTATAGATTTTTTTTATGCTTGTTTAATATTGACCGTAAAGTAGCAAAAAATACATCACATATTCAATCCATAATTATGTAAACTTAGCTTTAAAAACTTAATACTACTAAATCAACGAATAATACAAAATAATAGTATAATCGATACGGAACTTTTCCTCTAGGGTAAATTAATTATACATAAAGACATTAAACATTACTATAAACATTCTAGAAATTTAATGATATATTTATAAAGTTTTTGTAAATGTATTTAAAAAGGAGCTATGACCGATTCTTAAATATAATTATGAAAGGGATGGATCAGACTACATAGAGCGCTAAGTTAATCTTACATCAGTAGAAATAGAGGTGCAGAAACATCCAAACTTAAATTAATAATAAATGATATACAGCATTGTATGAATGTATTCGTCATGGAATAACCCAAATACTGAGTATTTTGAACATAACCCGTTCATGGTCAGAAAAGAAAATAGAACGAAGATAGGGAAGGTCAAATTTGTAGAAAAAATTGATGCCATCACGATAATAACATCCGATGACTATTTTCTGAGATTAGAATTCTTCTTTATAAAGGCATCTCCGAGGGGGAGATGTCAGATCAGTAAGGACCAAGCAAACATGTAAGTACGGTCAATAATTACATATGAATTAATATTACATAGTTATTGTTAATATTTTTAGGTATATGTGAGTGATAAAAAATAATTTTCTCTCAAAGTTATGATTAGAAATGTCTATGACACAATCCTATTTTATTCAAAAATTAAAATATGTTTAAAAATTGTTTTCTGTATAAATAAAAAGCATTTTCAATTGTTTAATTCATCATATATGGATGAGATTTATCGGTCAAATAATAAAATATATTAATTTTTCTCTCGATTCTTTTCTGAAGTATAAAAACAGAAATAATACCAGTGATAATTAAGTTACCTCACGATAAAAAAAAAACAAAAAACTTTTTTAAATATCTAATATCTTCTCGTAAAAAGGATCACTGACTGAAAAACATATCAGGTATTAGTCTATATAAGAAAATACAAAGACATTTTTTATATTTATGAATATTATTTATTTAAAATTACCAAAAAAAATTTATATTTATAAGAACATTAATTAATGTATCAGTGAAAAAAATATTATTTCCAAAGATTCAGTCTTATTTTTTATCTAAATTTAAATTCTAATCAAAATCCGTAAGTTAGATTCAGAGTGAAAAAAATTACAAAGAATCATTCCAAATTCCAATTTATTATAAAAATTATACATCTTTGTCTTTAAAAGAAAGTTACCACTTACTCATTCATGCAGTCACATCATCGTATCTTAAAAATGATAATGCCTAAGAATCTGAATGTTGTAATGGATTTACATTCATATTGCTTTATAGATTGAAAGAAAAATTACTCTTCTAATTGCACTAAATTATACAAAAAATTTTAATTTAATAAATGTATGTATCAAAGTTAAGCAAATTAGCTACGAAAAAAAAACAACTAAATCGAACCAGTAGTAAATATATAAAAGCATATGTTAATAATGTTATTCATGTAATACACGCTAGTTCTCATGGAAATATGTAATTATTTATTTTTTAAATCATCCCAAGTGGTTAAACAACTCATTACCAAAATTTAAGAACAGTAAAAGAGTATTTAATTTAATTTAAAAGAACATTTTTTTCGTGTTATAGCGGTATACGATTGTTTTGTGTAATATTTTGAACCAGAATGAGCATCATATTTAGCCAAATTTGAACCAAGAATACTTGAAAGATTATTATTAAATTAAGTCTTAAAATATATATTAATACAAAAAATATCAAGTAATACTGAACAAATTGTAGAAAGTCTTGAACAAAATAATAAATCATGTTATATTAAATTTGTATCTAATTGTATACTATCGTGAAAATACGAGTTATGTTCTTTTTCAAAATCCTTTTATTTCAGAATTTCAAACTAGCGACTACTTCAAGCTATTTTTTATAGTTTCATGATAAATTATAATACATAAACTAATGAATGCTATTCAGGACAGTAATTGATTTCATGACTTAATATATTATAAATTAATTATACTAAGATTAATATATTATTTTTTACTACCAAAAGCATTATTTTATTTAAAATTTAACAAGGTTATTACCAATCTCCCCTTTGCAATGAGAAATGTATCTATTAACAGAATACTTACATAGATCTTATAAAATTAATAATTATAAATTAATAATTACAAATTGATATTCACCAAAAAGAAAAAAACAAAAAAAGCAGTTTATACTTGACATGGCTCAGTTTATACTTGACATGCCCTGATGATGGCTCACAAGTTTGAGCCGAAACGTCGGCAAAATTAAAACATTAAAAAAAATACTGACTCCCGATTATTTTTACCTAAGAAAAAAAAAAAGTTTTGTTCAATATTAAATTTCAATTTATCTATTTTTATCAAGTTATCACAAAATAAAAACTTTCTAATGCGTAATAAAGAAAAATAATAATTAAAAAATAAATTAATTTATTAAAAAATATAAATACATAATTCCAATATATAAAGTTTTATCAAGATATAATTTTGAAAATAAAGGTTCACAAAAGCATAATTTTGTAATTAAAGTTCAATTTATCCAGTTTTGTTAAGATATTATGAAGAAAATAAAAGTTCTTACTAGCAATAAAGTCCAATAAAATTATTTCTCAAAAGGTTGGTAATTTTGTGACGGAAGATAACCTGAAAGCTGAAATTTCATTTCCAACTCATATAATAGGATTCGTATGTCCTACTATACTAACTACTAACAAAGCTCTTTCTTCAAATCTATTTTTAAAAAATACTAGTTAACGCAGGTTGTGATGTATATCGAAGCATTTTTTGTTTGTGTTAATTGGAGAAAATATTCACTAAATTGGGTATTTTTTTTTATTTTGCCAATTCTTGACGTTTGAAGTTGAGCATCTCTGTATAATCCCAAAATAAATGCCAACACAGCTAGGGTAGGTAGGGATCGAACCCACCACTTTCCAAATCGAGCACCGCAATGCCATCTGCCGTACAGTGTAAGAATTATTTTGTTCCATCAGTAATTAAACTGAATTTTTAACTTTTAATCCAGTTTTTATTTAATAAATTTTAACTTATTATAATCCTAATTTTTTATATATTGAAGACCTAATTCATAGTGCATGGAAATCCTATATAATGGTCGATGTGGTGTTGAGTAGTGAGTGATAACAGACGACACTTTTGATGAAGCGGTGAAATATTATATGGGAAATAAATATACATGATAGGTACTTGAGGATGGCCCAAGAGGCCAAAACATTGTAAATTATTAAATAAAATTAATGCCTTTTGGAATTGGCCGAAAAAATATATCTTACAACTAAATTTTTAACTATACAGTTTAAGTCATAGTTTTAAGTTAGCTGGCGTTTTGGATTGATTAAAACATTAACTATATTGTTCACAGAAAAATGAAGGTCATAGGTCTGTTTTTGGTTTTGACTGTATCTTTAATATCTGCTGGCCCTACCAGGGAGGAGAGGTCATATCAAGGCGGTGGTGGACAGAACTACCCAAGTGGTGGACAGGGATATCCAAGTGGAGGCCAAGGATATCCTTCAGGAGGTCATGGATACCCATCAGGAGGTCAGGGATATCCTACTGGAGGTCAAGGATACCCAACTGGAGGTCAGGGATACCCAACTGGAGGTCAAGGATACCCAACCGGAGGTCAAGGATACCCGACCGGTGGACATGGATACCCAGGCCAACAACAATACCCAGGTGGCGGCTCCAACCCACCTTGGCCTACTGCACAACACCCAGGACCTCAACCACACGGACACCACGGTCATGGGCACCAACATGGTCACGGACATCATGGTCAAGGAGCACCATCTTGGGCTCAAAGATCTCCTGAATCAGTTCCATACTAAATATTTCTAAAAATACAGTATTTCTACTTATAAACACTTTTTTTTTTTTTTTTTAATGACACCAAGCATTGATTACAATAAAGACAAGTCATCTTAAATTTTTCTGCCGAACTTTTTTTTTCATTTCTTATTTATCAAATACATCTAAGTAAATTAACTGAAAAAGCAATGACTTACCGATTATTGAAAACACCCTACCTACAAATCATAGTATGTACATTATAAAAAAATAAAAGTATGCTATTTATGTTTTCAATTTAACACGTTTTTTTTAGGATAATAAAAAAAAGTATAATAGGTTTTCTTCCTTCCCCTTCTGCTAAATAAATTTAGATAGAATGCTAAATCAACTGATTGTATCATGCATATAGTTTTTGCAAATAACATGTAAGTTATAACTAATGTAAAATTCATGTAGCTCGATATGACAATCTGGACGATGTAATTTATCAAACAAATTTCTAAAAAATAAGTAAAAGACTATTAAAGCTAATACATTAATTGTAAAATTCTAAACTAGTTAGAAAGTCCGTATAACACCCACAAAATATTTTAATAAGTGTTCGATAAATATTAGGCCGTTTTACAAAAGAATTAGAAGGATATATTTTTTTAAACAATTTATTTAATTTCAGTCATCATTTCATTTCACCGCTTTTCAGCAGCGACGTCATAATTTTTAAAATTATCATTTTTCAAAAAAAACTCAACAGTTTTTGGCCGTCTTATAGGTGTGTCGCGCATGAGAACACCTATAGACGGCCGAACAAATATTCAAACTAAAGAACAATTACGACAATGATGAGAAAAATATTTTAATAAGGTTTCACCTGGATGAAGAAAATAGTTTGATAACTTGCTTGGAATGGATATGTAACAAATAAGTAACGATACAAAGGATGAAACCACACTTTGAGAACACGAAAATCATTTTTAAAATAATAAAATATTTTGTTGTTTATTTTTTTTTCCTCCTTACGAGCTCAGAAAAATAACTATTTGTATTTATTCAAAATATTAACATAAATAAAAATATTAACTTTATTAATTGTTGAAAGATAAGGAAAAAATAACATTTGAAAAAAATATCCATCAACTGTGAGCTCAAAATGTAAAACTTGATTGGTTGTAGATAATTTGTTGAAGGTCAAAGTCTAATATATAATTGCTACAAGAGGCTGATAATTATACTTCAACAATATTTTATTAAAATGCACGACGTCTCGGCTATAAGGAAATACTAGTAAAAGCAATATTAAATATTTAATAATAACTATTTTCGTTGTTTTATAACAAATACATACATAAATTACAACGAGATTTTTTACGAGCAGCTAAGCAGTTTTCAATTCAGCTGTCTTATATTTATATAATGAACACATTACTTTCAATCACATCTCAATTTAAATGATTTCTTATTGCAATATTCTTTTATAAAAAGCTTTAATAAATCAACCAAAAAATAGGTGGACACTTTACAAACCCTAACGGTAGGTTTCTCCTTCTCCCCCCGACCTAATGATGGAACAGGAAAGTCCGCTTGGTGGGGTAGAGTCGAGGAGAGTCTATCGACCTCTGAGTCGACCCAATCCTGATTTAAAAGAAAATAAATTTTCATATGACTTCAAACTAGGACTAGACGATGGAAGCTAAAAACTTAAGTCCCAATTCACCTAAATCATAAAGCCAATCTAAGAGAGTTTTATTTATTTCATATATAGGTCAGAGGAAAAATTGCGATAGTTAAAATTTTCGAATTCGCGTTTTCACAAGAAATAAACCTTTTAGGGTCCACTGACCAAATGAACAAGTCCTGCAAAAAGGTTTGTACGGTTAGTCTAGCTTGTAAAACAATAAGTTCTATTGAACTGAAATTTCATATTTAGAAGCTTATATGCCTGAAATATTACTGAAACGTTTTTGTTTTTTTTAATCTGGAACCAGAAGAGCAATCTAAGCATTTTACAGATTTGTACGATTTTCTCAAAAATGGCTATAACGATTTTGATTAAACTCGTATACAGGTGTGATATTTAATGGACTTCATGTTCACTCTGGATGGTTTCATTCTGATCGAAAAAGTCTGACAGAGCGTAAATGCCGATATTTTAAATCTTCTTCCTCTAATATATCTTTATGTAGATTCAGAAAAATTAAACATATAATTTTGTCAGCATTGATAAAAAAACGTGTAAACATACAAGTTGTCTGAATTTCATAACCAGCCAAAGGAGTAATAAGCAAAAATAACTTTAGATCATTTTTTTTTCCTGTCTAGGATGGTTATTAATAAAGAGAGAGGTTCACAGAAGGCCTCGACAATGCGTATTCAAACTAGGGGTCAGTGCACGTCAGTGTAGAAGCTCGATCGCTACACCAGGAACGAGACATACGAGCCTCGGATGGCTGCGCTCGAGGGTACCCTGCTAATTAGCAAAGGTGGCTGGCGTAAGGATGGAATATCCCGAGAGGTAGAAGCTCTTGGCAGGGGAGAGGACACCAAGCACGGTCCTTTGACTGGGATAGAGAAGGAATTAGGAGAGAGGATAGAAGAAGGACAAGATATAAGATAGACAATAGTTAGGATTACAAAGGCAGAGATATTCTGGTCTGGGGGGGCTCCACTTGGTAGAAGTAGGATGGTAATCTGAATTTCAGGACTAATTCTAGGGGTACTAATAACGCCGTGTATATTATTCATAGTATGAGCTTCACTAACAGACTAATGACTTGACCTTAGGTCAATATACCGCTTTTAGTTTATTTATTATCATAAAACAGTAGCATAAACAAAGATATTTACAATAGCAATTACTAAGTTACAACATAACAATATTATTGTTAACAACATAACTATTATTAGCTAGAACTACCTTTGAGGGACCGTGTGAACCCGCGACTCCATTTAGTAGTCACATCAGCTACAACTCGAACACAACAATAGTTATATAGATGTATACTGTTGGAAACCTAAAGATTTTAGAAACGAATTTCTCTGGTTTAATTAAAATTCAATGTAAATCTTTAACTTTTTTTGTGTCTAACTTTATTTAAAAGTTCTTATATCGATTTTAAGAACTTAAAATATTTTAAAAATATAATATAGTTATTACAATTAGGAATATCATTTATTAAGTTGTTGTAAATTACCTTTAATAATGTACCTTCGAAATCGTCCAATAACTTTCAGCCCCCAAATGATTTGAGACCGAATACATAAAAAAAGATATGACTGTCCGGGCTACACCATACTTGGCGGCTTTGAATCGAAACTATAGATATACATTCTTTTAAATTTAGCGCCGATATCACAAGGAACTCCACAGTGATCTTCCGAACACGATGTTAAATTCAGATGTTTTCTTCCAAATCGGTTGCCGATAAGGTATAGTAAGGTACGTACATATCTCGGTTATTAATTAAGATATACATATATTTTTTTGTAACCGGTTCATCAAGAAATAAAAAAAAAGGCTATAGATGAGAGATGCTATATGGCTATTACTTGGTTATTTATAATGATAAAAAAAACGCTCCATAATATTACGCAAAGGTTTGTTATTTTCTATTTCTTTATTTCTATCGATTTATTTGGAAAATAGAGAAAATTGACTAAAATTTATATTACAAAAAAATTGTGTTTCTCTGTTAAATTTAACTTTCAATAACGGGTATTGCTCCCTCTTGCTTAAATGACCGCCTCGAGCCTTGTAGGCATACTTCTAATAAGATTTGCTACATCTTGCGGGATTTTCCCTCATTCTTCCACTAAAGAAGTTCTTAGCTCCAGTCAGTTTACAGGAGGGTTAATTCTTCTTCTCACACGTCTGCCAAGCTCATGTTAGGGATGTTCAATAGGATTTAAGTCAGGGCTACGAGCTGGCCTTCTTAAATTATGAATTTTTGTATCATTAAAATATTGCTGAACACAGTTTGCAGTGTGTGGTCGAGCATTGTTATGCATAAAAATTAATTTTATTCCAATAAATGAGGCAAAAGGTATAACATATTGTTCAAGGATCTCTTTTATGTATAAATCTGCATTTAGGGAAGGTCTATTGAAGGAATGAAGATCAATTTTCGCTACCAGAGATATTCCTCTCCACAACATCACTGAACCATCTCCAAAATGCACACTTCCAGCAATGTTACATTCAGAATACCGCTTAACAGATCTTCGGTAAGCTCTGGCACGTCCATCTGGAGAGTAAAGTGAAAAACGAAAAAAGTACAGTCCTCCATTCATTTGCATATATGCTCTAGACGAGCAAACTCTAAACGGGCTCTTCGATGATTTGCAGTGTGCTGTGGACCTATGGCTACCATCCTGGGATGTAAGCTCATTTCAGCAAGTCTTCTTCGGACAGTTTCGGGACTAATTGAAACATCACGAACAACCCGGAGCCTTTAAGCCGTCTCAGAAGCAGTAGAAAAGCGATTTCGAAGAGTATGTATTAAAATAAACCGATCATCTTGTGGCTGTGTCGTTATTGGGCGAGCCGAACCTGGCTTGTGTTAGTAGAGTCCAGTTTCACGGAAACGTTGGATCGCTCTACGCACAATGGTTTCAGGTAATCCTAATACCCGAGCAGCGTTTCTCTGAGTATGGCCATTTTCGATTGAAGCAACGGCACTGGCCATTTGTTCGGCGGTAATTACCACTTTAAAGATTAATGATAATGGTAATTAACAAGTTTTAAACAAATTTGAACCTTATTTTAATATTGTTACCACTAAATCGCAATAAGTACTGTTATTTGTAAAGTGATTATTACCTTATTTCATGTTTTTATTTACATTATTGACCATACCATAGGTCATGTTTTTGTTTACATTAAGTAAACAAAGGTTTCTATCTCATAAACGTCTTCTTAATAATTGCTAAAAGTAATTTAAAAAACATCGTTTTTTGAAATAAAAAAAAAATCAATTTTTCAAAGTACGCCGATTTTTTTTTGTGGAACAGTGTATATTAGGGTATAAATGTTAACAGGCGATTTAATAGTTAGAGAAGCAAAAAATAATTCAAAGTAATAATAATTAGTTTGTTTTTATTAATATTTATTCGGGTTCTACAAATCTTGAAACGTAAGCCCGCAAATTTGAAGGAGGAGTGAATTTTTTTGGTTGATTAAAAAGTTTCATAATATAAAATAACATGAAAAATGCTACCCTATTTTGAAAGTCATTGCCTATATCCATTCCTAAAGTCTTATCATTAATAACTTTCAACCATCAAATATTTTTCCATTTCCTAAACTATCAATCTTTCCATTATATGTAATACTTAAAGCTATATATAAAAACTATTCATTGTTATGAAATATAATCCATTTCTGTATTAAAGTCTTAAAAGACCAGACAAATATAATTTATTTTGAACATTTATGTTATTCTTAGGGTAATATTTCGTCCCAGAATAAAATTTATGTTATTGCATTTCAAATAATTTATTGTATTTTTTTATTTTAGTTTAAACAGCTCAGGATCAGAAAGTGCAGTAGTATGAAGATAAGGAAGGTCAAATTATTAATAAAATATGACAACATCGACATCCTCTTTATAAGGCACCATCAGGATAAGGATGTCAGATCAGTAAGGACCAAGCAAACACGTAAGTACGGCCAGTAATTATTTATTGTTATTGTTGTTAATATTTCGGATATATGTGTGATATGAAAAAGTGTTCTCTCAGAACGATGTTTAATAATACTGAAATCTCATATTTTAGAAGCGTGTATGCCTCAAATGTTACAGCAAATTTATCATCAAAATCGACCAACCAGGAGAGCTAATATATACCAAGCATTTTGCAGCTTTTTATAAATTTCTCAAAAGCGGTTTAAACGACATAGATTAAACTCTCTACATCGATGTAAAATTCAATCTCCTTCAATATCATGTAGGTTTTGTTCTGATTTAAATATTCTGACAGAGCTTAATTGCTATTTTTTTTTTTTTAATTTGCTTCCTTTTCCTTTGAAGTACCTTTAATTTTGAAGATTCTAAAAAAATAACCATAACATGTTGTTAGCATTGATAAAAAAAGCGGATAAATAAAATTAATATAGATGTATAATATACCGTTGGAAAGCTAACGATTTTAGAAAACAATATTATTATTTACACAACAATGTAAAACTTAATGGGAGTAATAAAAAGCCGATAAAACTGATTGTCGTAGATAATAATATAATAGATTATTTAATAATGGTTTCTACTTAATTATTATTAACTAATTATTATATTATTATTAATTATTTAATCTGAACCACAGGTTTCTATTGACACTCAATGTAATTCATTAACATTTTATTTTTATCACTAAGTGTATTCAAAAATTCTTAAATTGATTTTAAAACGGAGGTAAGTTGATGTCGTGTGTTGTGGGCACCAGATTTTTTATAGACATAACTCGATATAATATCAATAAATACACAGCAAATAACCAAAATTACGTATGTGTTAATATTAATTTATTAAAGATATATGATATATACGAAATTGCTATCTCTAAAAGTTATGGTTAGGAATAATTGCAGTGCTTGACTATTTTAAACTAAATACAAGTGTGTTTAAAAATTACCGACTAATTAGAAAGTGGTAATTTTTTCTCTTGATATTTATGGCTACCTTACGGCAATTGTTTGTTTTTTCAAGTAATTTTAATAAACCTTGACTTAAAAAAATAAAAACAAAAAACCTTCCAATCAGTGAAGAAGCCATAAGTAATTATGATACATGAAGTACCTATTATCTATACTTATTTCATCTACTATTGCAAATTAAAAGTGTTTTTTATTTATTAATTGTTTCTATCTTTATACCAAATACGACATTTACGGGCTGCAATATTTATAAAAACAATTTTGTTTAAAATATTTTCATAAAGACTTTTATCTGTTTTTCTCTTTTTATGTTCATTATAATAAACTGTAAATTCCTAAATTAACTAATTACACACATAGGCCAAATTTAAATATATTTCATTATTTAAATTTTCAAATTTAAATTAGTTTTTTTTTTTTTTTTTTTTCACTCAACTAGCTCCATCTTGACAAACGTTTAACTTGGAATCCTCATACTAGACTAAAACGACAGGAAACCGCTCGCCGTTTTCGACTACTTCAACACTTACTAGACAAACGATCAAACCTTCCTCTTAACTACAAAATACTCATCAACATGACTATTATAAGTCTATCTGGACTTACGGAATTAAGCTATGGGGCTCTACCAAATCATCAAATTCCTCTTGTACCCAATCCTTACAATATAAAATCCTTAAAGCTCCTCACTTGGTCACGAATAAACTCGTCCATTGAAAAATGTTTCCAAACCTGGTATGAATCCTTCCATGAAAAACTCCATTCCCACTCTAACCCACTAGTTTCTATCCAATCTACTTCCTCTTCAATCCCTGATAACCTCTGATGCGTCTTAAAAGAAGATGGCCTCGAGACCTTCTTGTTTAGATTGATTACTGGAGTGCTGCCAATGGGCAGTTTCTCTTGATGTTTTTTCATGCATTTATCATTAACCAGCATATTTACTTATTGTATTGTAATATACAGTTGTATATTTTAATATTTTTTTCTTTTTAATTAGTTTTTTATCCAAAAACTAATGGGAGATTAATAAGACAAAAACTTCTGTTAATTAATCGTGTAAGCATGATGAATTAAAATTATGAGATCCAAGTGTATATTGTCATTCCCAATTGAATGAAACTTCGATAAAATTGGGAGGTTGATTCGCAAGAGGTGCTATATCTATTGCAAAACTTTCTCATTATTATATCATTAAACCAATTTATTTTATTCCTTTTGCATTAAAATCTAGAACTGCTTTACTTTTACTTACCAATATATAGTAAGGGAAAGTTTTACTATCGTGAAAATTTTCGAATTCCAGTTTTCGACGGAAATACACGTTTAAGGGTCCCCTTAGTCCAAATAACCAAGTCCCACAAAAAGGTCGGTGTGTGGTAAGTCTAGCGCGAAAACGGTAAGTTGTATAAAACGGAAATTTCATATTTTAAGAGCGTCTATGCTTGAAATGTTACAGCAACTTTTTTATCAAAATCAGTTGACCAGAAGTGTCATATAATACTATGTTTTGCACCTTTTTACGATTTTCTAAAAAACGACTATAACGATTAACTCCCTATGTCTATTTAAAATTGAATGGGCTTTAATATGATGTAGGTATCATTCTGATTGAAATAGTCTGACAGGGCTTAAATGCCAACAGTTTAAATTTTCTTCCTTTGATATATCTTAAATTTCGTAGATTCGAAAAAAATTTCAATTTCATGGTGTTATCATTGATAAAAAACGGCTAAATATACAAGTTGAACGAATTTGATAACCAACTGAAAGAGAAAAGTGCAAAAGTATGTGTTAATGATTTTTTTTTTTCAAGATAAGAACTATGTATAATATAACATTGGAAAGCTAAACATTTTACAAAAAAATATTATCTTATACACGAAAATGTAATGGAGAGAAATCAAAAGTGCATAAAATTAACTAATTGTTTTAGATAATAGATTAGTTAATAAAACACGTGATTCTATCGAAAATCAATCTAATTAATTCTTTAAACATATTTCATATCCAACAGTATTTAAAAATTCTTAAATGATTTCAATAACCGAGGTAAGTGAAAGTCATCTGTTGCGCGCAACAGATTTTTTTTTTATACTACATTATTAACACTGTGTTAAGGCTATGGAATGAAATGGTTTAGTGTGGTTTAGAAATAAATTAAATTTTTAATAAAAAATAACTGCAATTCCCGTCTTTAAAGGACTGGAGTGTTCATTAGATAAAATAAAATAGAAGAGTTAGATAAAACTAAATTATGAGAATACAAAAATGTCAAAATATCAATTTCGTAAAAAATATCCTTTAGCACCTTTTGGAAATCAACGTCTCAATTCGTCTAGTTGTAGAAATTTCGTCGCTGTTTGGCCGTTTTACAGCACTGGGCGTCAAACCGACAAAGGCTCTGGCAATAATCAAACAGAAATTCTTTTGATATATTTATTTATGTAATATATTTTAAGTTACAGCAACATTATATATTACATTTAATGACAAATTTCGCACATTTTACAGGAAAATGAAGGTAGTCGGCTTGATTTTGATTTTGACTGTATCACTGATATCTGCTAGCCCTACTTGGAATCTGTTTAAGCCACCAGTCAATAATGTTCAGCCAATTTTTATACCAGCACCACAACAATCTGCAGGTATGGGATACCCAACCGGAGGTATGGGATACCCAACAGTAGGTATGGGGTATCCCCCTGGTCAAGGATATCAACGTGGAGAATGTTGGTATCTACCATACACCCAAACAGCGCAAGGCTGATGTTCAGGACACAAGATCTGGTCACACCTGCTCCACCAGTCAAAGGAAGACCATTAACAAGGAATGCTAACTTGGGCTCAAAAATTACCTGAATCAGTTCCATACAAAATATTACTAAAAATAAACAATTCGTTCTTAAAATTAACTTCAGCGTTAATTATAAATAAATACTGAAATTAATATGTTAGCAAAATAAGATATCCATTCAAAAATCATGTGGTATACTCATTTATTATTTAACTATTTGTAATCTTAACGTTAAAATTATTAATGAATGCATATGCATATATATATATATATATATATATATATATATATATATATATATATATATTAATTTATTGTTTTAAATAAAGACACATACATTATATTTTTACCAGTTTTTTTTTTAATAAAAAAAGCTTTAAATAAATATATTTGTAAAATTACACCGTAGTCAGTTAATCCCCTAAGCACCCACATTTTTAGCAATATCACCTAATATTAAGAATATAGTCATGTAGTACCTTCAAATCAAAACATACCAAGTAATTATCATCAATTATATGGTTCTCTAACACGAATTTCAACTCTTAAAATGTTCTATGGCATAAAAAAAAAATGTGCTATCGTTGGAGTAATCGTTCCATTGTGTAAAAATATCGAATAGTTTTCTGATCTAATTTATAAACCCTGGTCCAGTGCCTTTGGCCATGCAGGGAATAGAACAAAATATAGTTATTACGGAAGAAAAAAAACAATGATATGGAAATTCGCCCAACAAAACAAGGTAAAAAGTCAGCTCAGTGGTTTTAGTGAAGAATAATTTGTGGGGAAATCCACCATAGCGGTGTTGGGGCTTCCAACATATATAAGGCAGAGAGACGCAGAGAAGTCAATCAGACTGATTGACTATTGACTATCGACTACATCTAGAGTGAGTATAAATGTTCACAATTATATATTCCTAATGGGTATAAAAATTAAGACATTTATTTCAGTTATTTATTTATATAGGAAACATAATTTAAATTAACCCAAATTGTATCTATCATGGTCAATAAGGAAAATTGTATACATATTTTAAACATTTATCATGATTAATTTACTTTTATAATTTTTAAAAAAAATCTGGTCCGCAAAACACGACTCTCACTAACCTCTGTTGTAAAGATGAATTTAAGAACTTTTAAATAAAGATAGAGTTGAAAAAAGGTTAGAGAATTACATTGAGTTGCAATGGAAATTTGTGTTTCAGATTAAATAATCTAAAAATAGATATCATTATCTAAAATAATCACTTAAGTTCATGCCGTTTTCGTCTTTCTGCTTTTACAGTTTTGTATATAATATAATAAAATTTAGCTTAGTAATAATATATTGTACATCTCTATGGATTTCTTATGTTAAAATAAAAATAAAAAATTTCAGAAAAAAAATCTGCTCTTTTTCTTCTTCAGTTGGTTAGCAAGTTCGTTCAACTTTCCCCGTTTTTTATTAATGCTAGTAAGATGAAATGGTTAATTTTTCGGAACTACAAAATCAAAGATATTTTATGGATACTGCATTAGTATTGGTTTTAAATTTTAGCAATTCGATGTTTCGGGGTTTGAAGTAAACTCCGGGAACATAGTTCTACTATCTTCATTCCTGTTTCCCCTGCTAGGCCTGGGTGTCCGGTGTCAGTGGAATTTCTCATGAATGTGAGTTCATCGCGTTGTTGTGAAAGTTAATAGTGGAGTTAGCCATCCTGTGAATGTCATATATATACACACACATACACATATATGTATCATTTAATTTCTTTTTGCGGGACTTGGTCATTTGGACTCGGGAGATCCTAAAACGTGTATTTCCGTTGGAAACTGGAATTCGAAAATGTTCACGATGGCAATACTTTCTCTTAATATATATTTTATATGTAGGTAAGTGAAATAAATAATGAGTCATGTTATATTAAATTTGTATCTAGATATTATAGTGAAAATACCAGTTATGGCTTTTTCTAAAATTTATCTATTTTATGATTTTAAACAAGCGATTACGTCAATCTATTTCTTACAGTTTCATGATAAATTAAAATACATAAATTAATAAATACAATCCAGGAGAATAATTGATTTCTTGAATAATTTTTTTCAATAATTATAAATGTTTTATTTCCTATTCATATGATAGGAAATTAAAATAATAAATATAAAACTATTAACAAATCTTTGTTTTTAAATCTATTAAATTAAAAAAATAAAGAAAAACTACTAGTTAGCTCAGGTCGTGAAGAATATCGCAGTTTTAGCATTTTTTGTTAGTGTTAATGAGAGAAAATATTCCCTAAATTGGGTATTTTGTTTTATTTTGCCAATTCTTGACGTATACGATGAAGTTGAGCATCTCTATAATCCCCAAAAAAAATACCAACAAAGCTAGGGTAGGGTACGGAGGGATCGAACCCACAATTTTCCAAATCGAACATCGCAATGTCATCTGCCGTACAGTATAAGAATTATTTTAATCTTTCAGTAATTAAATTGAATTCTAAACTTTTAATTCAGTTTTTATTCAATAACTTTTAACTCTTCATAATCCTAATTTTTAATATAAGTGTGAAATGGATATACATAACACTAGCTGTAAACCGCGGCTTTGCTCGTGAATATTTCATTTTGTCTTTATTTAAATTTGCATAAATTCGTTTATGAGTGGTAACTATAATACGCATATCATGGAGCTGTTGTTTGGTGATGTTGTAACAAAGAAACTACCAATAAAAAACACTTCCTTTATCTTTTTCTTACTGGTGTGTTTTCTTGGTGGCTGCACCTTCAACCAACTTCCTTACCATATAGTCAAAACGGTCAACAACTACTCCATTATTATAAGACGTATACATTTTCAAGAAATATAAATATTATATTTTTTACTATTATATTTATCATAGTTGTTTTCAAGTGAAAATATTCCCACTTGTTAGTAATTTACGTTATTACGAAACAGCTAAAATATATATTGAGTAATTTTGGGTGCCTACTTCTACTGGATCGCTATTTTATATTTAACAGAATTAAATGGCAACTTATTAGACTAAAATCAGAATTATGGTTGATGAGGAAGTGATTTTAAAACAACTTAACCTATGACTATAATTAATATAATATAACAATAGATATCTTGTTTCTAATATCAAGAAACGATAAAAAAATAGAACAAAAATCTGTTGCGGGCAACACATGACTTTCACTTACTTCCGTTTTTAGAATCGATTAAAGAATTTTCAAATACAGTAAGACATAAAAATTAGTTAAACCATTAAAAAATTAAATAAATTAAATTTTTGTAAAAAAACATGCGTTTTATTAAAAAACCTATTATATTATTATCTAAAATAATCACTTGGTTTTATAGACTTTTTGACACTATTTATTAAATTTTACAATCTTTTGTATGAGATATTTTTTTCTAAAATCTTTAGCTTTCCAACGGTATATTATACATGTATATTACTGTTCTTAAGTTAAAAACCAAAAAATTACATTAAAAAAGTATTTTTTCAGTTTTTTCCTTTAGTTGGGTATCGAATTAATTAAATTTATATATTTACCTGTTTTTCATCAGTGGTAACAGGATAATATAGTTATTTTTATAGAATCAACAAAATTAAAGGTACTTTAGAGAATGAAATTGGGAAATATCGGCATTTAAGCCCTGTCAGACTATTTCAATTAGAATTAAACTTACATAATATTAAAGCCTATTAAATTTTACATCGATATAGCGAGTTTAATCAAAATTGTTAGAGCCGTTTTTGAGAAAATCATAAAAAGGTACAATATGCATGGTATAACGTGGCTCTTCTGGTTAGCTGATTTTGATGAAAAAGTTGCTGTAACATCTTGGGCGTATAGATATCTTATATATCTAATTTTAGTTCCATGGGACTTTTCGTTTTCGCGCTGGACTTGCCACACACACACTTTCATTTGGAGGGTCATTTGGACTCGGGGTACCCTAAAACGTGTATTTCCGTTGAAGACTGGAATTCGAAAATTTCCCTTACTATTAATAGTGTAGTAAGTGAAAGTATAAATTGCACAAAAAAATAGGTATGCACTTTTCTGATTTAGTTGTTTATCAAATTCGCTCGAATTTGATATTTAGCCGTCTTTCATCAGTGCCATTAAGATGATATGGTTAATATTTTGGAATGTACAAAATTAAAGGTACTTTAGAAGAAAATTAAAAATATCGGTATTTAAGCCCTATCAGACTATTTTAATAAGAATAAAACCTACATGATATTAAAGCCCATTTAACTGTACATCGACATAGCGTGTTTAATCGTTGAGTAGTGAGTAAAAACAGACAACATTGCTGATTAAGCGGTGAAATATTATATATATATATATATATATATATATATATATATATATATATATATATATATATATATATATATTGTAACATACATAAAACATTAACTATATTTTTCACAGGAAAATGAAGGTCATAGGTCTGCTATTGGTTTTGACTGTATCTCTAATATCTGCTGGTCCTACCAGGGAGAAGAGGTCATATCAAGACAGTGGTGGACAAAGCTACCCAAGTGGTGGGCAGGGATATCCAAGTGGAGGCCAAGGATACCCAACTGGAGGTCAGGGATATCCAACTGGAGGTCAAGGATACCCAACTGGAGGTCAGGGATACCAAACTGGAGGTCAAGGATACCCAACTGGAGGTCATAGATACCCGACTGGAGGTCAAGGATACCCAGGCCAACAGCAATATCCCCCAGCTGGCGTTCCCAATCCACCTTGGCCTACTGCACAACACCCAGGACCTCCACCACAAAGACATCATGGTCAGGGACATCATGGTCAAGGAGTACCAACTTGAGCTCAAAGATCTCCTGAATCAGTTCCATACTAAATATTCCTAAAAATACTGTATTTATACTTATAAACAGTTTTTTCTTTAATGAACAGTAAGAATTTATTATAATGAAGACAAATCATCTTACATTTTTCTGCCGAACTTTCTTTTCATATTTTTTTAAATATATCTAAATATTCTGATTGATATAATGGCAAATTAAAATATAAATTAATGAAAACCAATGATGTACTCATTAAATTAACTGAAAAAGCAATGACTTACCGATTATTGAAAACGCCCTATTTATAATCCATAGTATGTAATTTATAAAAAATCTGGTGCGCGCAACACACGACTTTCACCTAACTTCGTTATTGATATCAATTTGAGAATTATAAAACAAATTTAGAATCGAAAATAAATTATCAAAGAATTGTTAACATTAGATTTTAAAAGAAGTGTTTTATTACATAACCTATTATAATATTATCTACGACAATCAGTCGGTTTTCATCACTATCTATTTTTAAAATGTTTAGTATTCCAACGGTATATTATACATGTGTATTCTTCTTCTTCCAGTGGCGCGACAGGCCGTGTAAGCCTTGGGCCTCGTGGTGTAAACTCCTGCGAGTTTACACTCACGTTTCACGATGCAATTTTTAGTGTAGGGTCATCACTCCCTACGAATAATTTTGTGAGTGGCCACCCTTTGGCTGACGGGTCTCACATACCCGGGGGAGAGGCTGTGAGTGAATCCCCACTTTTTTTTTTACATCCTTATAAAAGCCCCGCCGGGACTGGGATTCGAACTCAGAACCTGTAGCATGAGAGACTAGCGCGCTAGCCACTCAGCCACGGGCTCCCCTATAACACATGTGTATTACTGATCTTAAATTATAAACCAAAAAATTGTATTAAAAAATATTTTTGCAGTTTTCTCCTTTAGTTGGTTATCAAATTCGATCAACTTACATATTTACCTGTTTTATTTAGATTTAATAATTAGATGATATGGTGAATTTCATAAAAAATACTAAATTAAAGGTACTTTAGAGGAAGAAATTTTGAAATATAGCCATTTAAGCCCTGTCAGACTATTTTAATTCAGAATGAAACCACTGGAGCGTCCGGTGATGACAGCGCCATCTAGTGGCCAAGCGATGAAACAATTGCATTAAAAAAAATTAGTTATTTGGATTCAAAGGTCCCTAAAATTTTTATTTCCGTTGAAAACTGGAATTCGAAAATTTTCACGATCGCAATACTTTCCCTTCTTGTATATTTCATATATAAGTAAGTGAAAGCAAAAAATAAATGTATGCTATATTTTTGTTCTCAATTAGACACTTTTTTTTTTAGAATGATAAAAAAATAAAATAATAATAATAGGTTTTTTCCCTTCTGCTTAATCATTTGACCGTATCATGCTGTTAGCATTAATAAAAATGTATAAATATACTATAAGCTAGTCGAATTTAATAATCAACTATAGGAGAAAAAAGCAATTTTTTTTTTTCGAATTATCATTTTTTTTAAAGAAAATAACAGTAATATAGACGTATTATATACCGTTGAAAGCTAATGATTTTAGAAAAAAACATTATCTTATGCACAAAGTTGTAAAATGTAATGGATAGTGACAAAAAGGGCTCAAACTTATAACTAATTATTACATGTAACAATTTAATATTGTTGTAATATTTAATCTAAACCATATTTTTCCAACGAAACTAAATATATTTCATTAAACCTGTTTGATGAATTAAATCTTAAATTGATTTCTTGAAATTGAAATTGATTAATCGTGTATTGTTCTGCACCAGATTTTTCTAATATGTTATCGTTTGAGTAATCGTTCCATTGTGAAAAAATATCAAATAGTTTTAGTTTAGTAATAAACCCTGGTCCATTGCATTTGGTCAAGCAGTGTATTGAATAAAGGATAGTTATTGCGGAAGAAAAAATAATGATAAGGAAAATCGCCCAACAAAACAAGGTAAAAAGTCAGCTCAGTGGTTTCTAAGAATAATATGTGGGGAAATCCACCATAGCGGTGTTGGGGCTTCCAATGTATATAAGGCAGAGAAGTCAATCTGATCGATTGACTATTGACTATCGACCACAACTAGAGTGAGTATAAATGTTCACAATTATATATTCCCAATGGGTATAAAAACTAGGACATTTATTTTAGTTATTTATTTATATAGGTAACATAATTTAAATTAACCCAAATTGTATCTATCATAGTCAATAAGGAGAATTGTATACATATTTTAAACATTTGTCATGAATAATTTACTTTTATAATTTAAAAAAAATTGGTCCGCAAAACCCGACTCTCACTAACCTCGGTTGTAAAGATGAATTTAAGAACTTTTAAATAAAGTTAGAGTTGAAAAAAGGTTAAAGTATTAATTACATTGAATCTGCATATGAGTTTTAATACATAGAACAATCAGTTAGTTTTATCGACTTTTCACCAATCTCTTTTATCGGTTTGTATATAAAATAATATTTTTCTAAAATCTTTAGTTCTCAAATGGTATTTAAACATCTATATTGCTGTTCTTGTGTGATCTCAAAATTGCATTAAAAATATATTTTTGCTGTTTTCTCCACTAGTTGAATATCAAAATCTTTCAACTTATACATATTATATCAAACTTACATATTTGCCTATTTTTTTATTAAATCTGTATCTAAAATAATCGCTTAAGTTTCTGCCGTTTTCGTCTTTCCACATTTACAGCTTTGTATATAATATAAGAATATTTCTAAAATATTTAGCTTAGCAATGATACATTACAAATCTATATGAATTTCTTAAATTAAATATAAAAAAAAAATTAAATCCAAAAAATATCTCAAAAAAAAAATCTGCTCTTTTTTTCCTTCAGTTGGTTATCAAATTCGTTTAACTTTTATCTTTACCCATTTTTTATTGATGCTAGTAAGATGAAATGGTTACTTTTTTCGAATACAAAATCAAAGATACTTTAAAGGAAAAAATAAACGTATTTTCTTGCTAATTACACTTTTATTTACGATAAATTAATACTCCCAAAGCTATAAACTCTGAAGTGGTCAGACAGAGATTTTGTTAACATAAATGACACCTCATTCCGCTAGTATGTAATATATATATGAGGAAACATTCCATAAAGTTAGAATCGGTCATGATTACCCCGAGAGATTTGAGGTGCGATCGGGTTTGAAACAGGGTGACTCCCTTTCACCTGTGTTATTTAATTTAGCTTTAGAATATGTCATAGAAAAGGTAATGTGTACCGAGAAAGGCTTAAATATGGGTGACAAGATTCCGGTTTTGGGGTATGCCGATGATCTGGTACTGCTAGGTGAAGACACGGAAACCATAAAACTAAATACAAGTGTGTTAATAAAAACCGGTAAAGAAATAGGACTCGAATTAAATACCGATAAGACGAAGTATATGATTAGTAGCAGAAACGGTGTCGATCTTGGTGGTATTGATGTATCAGGTCATACTTTTGAACACGTAGAGGAATTCAAGTATTTAGGTTCAATCATAACTAGAAAAAATGAAATCCAGGAAGAAATAAAGTCCCGGTCAAAGGTGGGAAATGCATGTTATTATTCAGTAGATAAGTTACTTAGTTCGCGGCTTCTATCTAAAAACTTAAAGATTAGAATTTACAAAACTATTATTCTTCCAACGGTTCTTTACGGATGTGAAACGTGGCCGCTCACTTTGAAGGATGAACAACGGCTTAAGGTTTTCGAAAATAAGGTATTGCGTAAAATATTTGGTCCAAAGAGAGATGAGGCCACTGAGGAGTTTAGAAGGTTGCACAACGCGGAATTGCGGAACTTGCATCCTGTGAATATAATTGAGCTGATTGCATCGCGGAGACTCAAATGGGCGAGTTAAGTTGTTGGGCTCGATGACGAGCGGATTCCGAGAAAGTTGGTATTTGCTGATCCGACTGGTAGGCGTCCGAAAGGTAGGCCGAAGCGGAGATGGGAGGATTGCGTTAAGGCTGATCTCGGGGGCTTGGGCTTGAATGGTGAACATTGGACGAGTCTGTGTCGGCGGAATTTGGTGGTATCGGCATCGAACCTTCGGGTTCGCTGAGCCTATTATTATTATTATTATTATTATTATTATATATATGAGGAGGTCCTTTTTTTTCTGTTTGGAGCGACTGTCCAACTATATGCATGGAACCTAGATACCTTGATGTGTTGTAAAGGAACAGGTTTCAGGTAAGTATAATAATAACTTCTTAGACTCCAAGGTAACAAATACAACTGTGCTCGAATGATGTTTATAGGTCAGATATCATTCAATCCTAAATCAAACTAATCATGATATAGTTATTTACAAATGAAATGAAATCAGCAATAATAAGTATTCTGTTTCTAGGACAATGAAGTGGTTAATGTTCCTTCTCCTTGTGGTCGCCCTGATCGTGTCAGTGGCCCAAGCTATGCCTAAACCTGCCAACAAGCCACCGAACCTTCCCCGCCCTATAATGATACAGCCAGGAATATTTATATTGCCACATCAGGGATAGATCCATCATGAACTTTGTTTAGGAAAAAAATGATCAATTTAAAAATTCAATATAATAAAAACTTGAGTAAAAAGTAGTTGTTATTTTCTTTTCCACGGGTACTCTATATACCAGACCGAGGATGTTAAGAGAACACGGCCCTTAACCGATTTCAAGATCTAGCGTGCAGTAGTACAATCAAGTACACACAGGACCATCTGGAGGGACCCAACGAGAGGACGAGAATCCTCGAGGAAGAAAGTGAGATTTGAAAAGCACATGCATCTATCGCAGCAAACTTCACCATATTTCCTCATAATTATCATTCTCTTCACCATGGAGGAGTAGAATAGGTGCCGGCCGACCCAGGAACGGAGGAATGACCCAAGAGGAGAGACCGCCCCACCTCTGCATCAGGCAGATATGTTTAATAATAAACAAAATTTGACCTAATTCAAAATACGTATATGGTCTCGAAATATTTACAGAGGGTCTGTTTACTAAACAGGAGTTCAGATTTACATGCTAATGATTTGAATGTGTTGTAGTGGTTTTAACATTAGCTTAAAGAATAAATGATTTGGAGTATAATCATGCCTAAATAATAAAAGATTTTATATATATGTCAGTCGTACAAGCTACGCCTAAACCTTGACATATATAATGTATGAATTAATTTTAACAATGGAAGCAAATGAAAGTCGTGTGTTACGCGCACACTTTTTTTTTTATTTTTAATTAGTAAGTGAATTAACGAATACGAGAATAAAAAAATCTGGTGCGGGCAACACATGACTTTCACTTATCTCCATATTTAAAATCAATGAAAGCATTTTCAAATACAGTTAGATATAACAATACGTGAAACTATTAAAGAATTTATTAAATCGAATTTATATAGAAACATGTGTTTTATTAAAAAATCTATTATATTATTATCTAAAATAATCAGTTAGTTTTATCTTCTTTTCATCACTCTCTATTAACTTTTAAAAGCTTGAGTATAAGATAATATTTTTTCTAAAATCTTTAGCTTTCCAACGGTATATCATACATGTATATTACTGTTTTTATGTTAAAAAACGAAAAATTGCATTAAAAAATATTTTTTTTGTTTTCTCCTTTAGTTGGGCATCGAATTCATTCAATTTATATATTCATCTGTTTTTTATCAGTGGTAACAAGATAATATAGTTATTTTTATAGAACCAACAATATTAAAGGTACTTTAGAGAAACAAAATTTAAAATATCGGCCTTTAAGCCCTGTCAGACCATTTTAATCCAAATGAAACCTAAATTATATTAAAGCCCATTAAATTTTACTTCGATATAGCGAGTTTAATAAAAATCGTCGGAACCGTTTTCGAGAAAATCGAAAAAAGGTGCAAAATGCATGGTATAAAGTGGCTCTTGTGGTAAGCTCATTTAATGAAAAGGTTTTGTATCGTCTCGGGCGTATATTTGTCGTAAATATGAAATTTCAGTTTCATAGGACTTACCGTTTACGCCCGGGAGTTACCACACACACACACACACAGACCTTTTTTCGGGACTTGGTTATTTGGACTCAGGGGACCCTAAAATGTGTATTTCCGTTGAAAACTGGAATTCGAAAATTTTCACGATCGCAATACTTTCCCTTACTATATGTAGTAGGCGAAAGTAATAAAAGCTTTTATAAGAGTATACGCTCTGTTACAACCTAGTTTTTGTAATTATCTATTAAACCCTGAGGGAGGGGGTCAATAGGCCATTTCAACGACTAAATTTGATAAAAGATAAACAACAAAAGATCAAATTACATATTCCATCGTACAAATATTCTCAAAGCGAAAGCTCCACATAATCAGATTCAGGACATTTTTAGATTTTATCTATAAAGTATATGTCATAACCACTAAACCTTATTATATCATAGTAATCCAAATAATACATTCATTTCTTTTTTACTTTTCTAAGAATCCTGAGAGATTTATATCGGCCAGAAATATAAGCAAAAAAGTATGAATTATGATAGCGAACAATTATGGGCTTCTAAATTCAAAACACTGGACTTTACTGCCGATATCCAGTGAAGACAAGAAGAACCTACACTTTCAAAAGAAGAAATAAAGAAACACCTACAGGTGTTTATATATCTATCTATTCTTATATGTGCATGTATGTATGTATGTATATTAAATGGGGATTAAAATCTGTCCTGAGGATCTTGACGTTGTGGAGCGGCGCAGACCGAAGAAAGACGACCACCGGCCTCCTTCTGTCATCGCTCGGTTTGTAAGACAATCGATGCGGGACGAGCTAATAAGAAACAGGAAAGTTAAGAGAGACTTCTCGACGCGGGATATTGGGTGGCAAGAGAACGATACTCACCGGATTTATCTTAGCGAGGAAATGTCTGCTATGAATAAGCACCTTTATTGGCTCGCTAGACAAAAGAGATTGGAAAAAAAAATTAAATATGTATGGTTCGCCGCCGGCAGGGTGCGCTGCAGGAAGGAAGATGGACATCCAGGTATCTTTATTGATAAATCTCAAGATCTAGACGTCTTCGGATGACTCATAAACACCAGTCTACTTACGGTCTACATACTGGAAAAGGTCTCGGCTTCTAATAATCTTCTTTACGTCCTCTGGAATCTCAACTCAACTACTTTGTTTCTTATAAGTTTACTTCGTTTTTTGTTTTTTACTTTGATAGATTTAATATTTTATGTTTTTTTTCGTTTAAATCGTTTCTCTCAAAAGTTATTTTGTATTTTTTCATTTACATTAATCAATTTATATCCAGTTTTAATTTGTCATCTTGTGGCTCTAGCGTCTTCCCTTCACACTCTGTTTATTTCCCCACTTCCTTTCCTGTATGTCTAATGTCCTAATCAGCTGTCACGTTAACGCCCAGTCCTTACCTGCCCACTTTGATGAATTCTTCCAATATTTTACGAATAACTTCTACCACATCATCGCTGTCTCTGAAACCTGGTTAAAACCATACATCCCTTCCCACTCTGTGTCTCTTCCCGATTATTCCCTAATTCGCCATGACCGGATTGGCCGGACTGGTGGAGGTGTGGGACTTTATGTCCACAACAGCCTTAAATCCCATGTATTGGAATTCTCTTCCCCTTCCGAATTTCCTCATATTGAATTCCTCTTCATTGAAATTTCCTACAAAGCCAATACTCTCCTTTATGCTGTGGTGTATCGTCCTCCTCTTGTACCTTTCGATCCGTCCTTTGAATCCTTCTTTATAACTATATCCCCTTGTACAATAATATTATAATATGTGGTGATTTCAACACCAACTTCCTTTCTGATTCCAATGATAGACAATACCTGGATAACCTATTTTTCTCTCTTCACCTGTTCATCGTTCCATATGATCCAACTCATCACACTCATTATTCCGACACCTGGCTTGACCTACATATCATTGATTCTGCGCAAAACCTTCTTTCCTCTTCTCAACTGCCTGTTCCGTTCCTTTCATCTCATGATCTTATCCAAATCTCATACAATTTCCAAACTTCAGCGTTCCTTCCCAAAACAGCAACTTTCCGAAACCTAAATGACCTCACCCGAGAAAATATTTTACCCGATATTGAGTCCTTGGATTGGAATAAAATCTATGTCTGCTCGTCAATCGATTCAATGGTTGATATTCTCACCTCCAATCTCCTCAGTATCCTCGACAAACATGCCCCACTCAAAACCTGTACCTTCCGCCACCGTCCTGCTCCTTGGATGAGTCCAGAAATAAAAGACTTACAAAAGAGACGTGAGGCAGCCCGTAGACGCTTTAGGCGTACTAGACTGACAGACGACTATCAAGCGTTCAGGGAACTCCGCAATCTGACTCAGGCAACTATCAGACAAGCAAAAACTAACTACTTTTATACAACCCTCTCCTTTGCACCAGATTCCAAATCAAAATGGACACTCCTTCGCCAACTGTCTTTCGGCAAATCCTCTTCCTCGCCAGTTTTTCAAGTCTCACCCGATGAATTAAATTCTTACTTTTCTTCTTCCTCCTCTGATAATTCTTCACCACCTTCTTCCGAATTTTCCTCAATTCCATCATTTAATCCCGATAATTTTTATTTTTCTGATATTTCACCAACCGATCTTATTTCCTCAATTATGAAATCTCATACGAACTCCACAGGAATAGATGGAATACCTGTTAAATTCTAAAATTATGCCTTCCCGACATCCTACCAGTTCTTCTCTTTATTTATAATTTTTCACTCCAAAATTCCACATTTCCTACCAATTGGAAAAAAGCAATAGTCCACCCTATCAATAAAATCCCTAACCCCACATCCCCTAGAGACTATCGCCCAATTTCCATCCTCTCTAACCTTTCTAAACCATTGGAAAAAATAATTCAGTCCCAATTGTCTAACTTCCTCGCAACATCCAAACTTCTCGATCCTCTCCAATCTGGTTTTCGACCTGGCTTTTCCACACAATCCGCTCTCCTCAAAATCACCAGCGACATACATACCGCCATGGACGAAAAGAAACTGACAGCACTAATACTTCTAGACTTTTCTAAAGCCTTCGACTCCCTTGATCACCCTATCCTTTTTTCCAAATTACAGTCTTTATCTTTTTCCAACAGCACTATTCGCTGGTTTCGATCATTTCTCTCGAATAGGACTCAAGCTGTCACTATTCCTAACAATCCCCTGTCTTCCTTTCTTGCCCTTTCGGCAGGTGTGGCCCAGGGCTCAAGCATATCTCCTCTCCTTTTTAATATCTATATCAATGATCTTCCCAATTCCATCCATCACTGCTCCCACCATCTATACGCTGATGACTTTCAGATCTACCTATCCTTCTCTCCTTCCGAGTCAGTAGTAGCATTTGCCAAAATTCAGGAAGACTTGGATAGAATCTGTGCCTGGGCAACCCTCAATAAACTAAGGTTGAATGCTATGAAAACTCAAGCCATTGTTATAGGTTCCAGTTCCCTCCTTAGATCCAACAATAAATTTCCGAAACTAACCCTAAATCATTATCCAATCACCTACAGCTCCTCAATCAAAAACCTGGGTATTACCATTGACCAAACCCTTTCATGGAAACGCAGAACAATAAGTACCCTCAAATACTTTCATCGTTCCCGTCATCTTCTTCCACTATCCATCCGTAACCTCCTTATTTCCTCACTTGTTTTCCCCCACTTTGACTATTGCTGCTTAGTATATGGTGGCCTCCCGAAAGTGCTTGAGGACAGGCTAAAACGAATTATGAACATATTTTTAAGATTTGTCCTCAACACTCCGAAGCGGTCTCATGTAACCCATTTATACAGCGAGTTAAAGTGGCTCCTCCCTCCAATTCGTAGACAATATTTCCTAGGATCATTCCTTTACCAAACCATTAACACCAAGCTCCCTCCTTATATCCACAGTCTTCTACAATTTAAATCGTCAATCCACTCCCTCGAAACAAGGTCCCGCCATTCTGACCTTTACATTCCAACCCATAGAACAACAACTTTTGATCATTCCTTTCTTGTCCGCTCTGCAAATCTCTGGAATTCCCTACCTACTCATATCCGCCATGCTTCATCTCTATCATCATTCAAGTCCCAACTGTTCCAATACCTCCTGTATTCCCAAACAGACGCTCAACAGCAATGAGGTTTTATATCAAAAATCAGATTTTGAATGTAAAAAGGAAATATTATTTATTGATCATACCTTATTTAATTTATTAATCTTTTTAAATTTAGTTTGTTCAGCAAAAGTATGCATCTGAAGAAGTTTATTTATTTTACTCTTTTGTTTTATTGTATAGATATATTCCTTTTTTTTTTTAATTTTATTACTTCTTAACCATTGTAAATAAGAATTAATCATGATCATTTGGTCTTTTGGCCAGACGTACTGTATACTTTAATTGTACATATTTGTTGTTCTTAAGGGACTATGTCCCAGAATAAAGAATTATTTTCTATTTCTATATATATAAGAGAGAGAGAGAGAAAGAGAGATTTTATTGCCTTCGGGCCTGATGCCCTTTCTTACAGACAAAATAATGTATTTTTCACATACATAATTGCCTATTACTACAATCATAAAAATCTTATATCTTAACATTTTAATAATATTATCTACGACAATCAGTCGGTTTTCATCACTATCTATTTTTAAAATGTTTAGTATTCCAACGGTATATTATACATGAGTATTCTTCTTCTTCCAGTGGCGCGACAGGCCGTGTAAGCCCTGGGCCTCGTGGTGTAAACTCCTGCGAGTTTACACTCACGTTTCACGATGCAATTTTTAGTGTAGGGTCATCACTCCCTACGACTAATTTTGTGAGTGGCCACCCTTTGGCTGACGGGTCTCACATAACCGGGGGAGAGGCTGTGAGTGAATCCCCACTTTTTTTTTTTTACATCCTTATAAAAGCCCCGCCGGGACTGGGATCCGAACTCAGAACCTGATAGCGCGCTAGCCACTCAGCCACGGGCTCCCCTATAACACATGTGTATTACTGATCTTAAATTATAAACCAAAAAATTGTATTAAAAAATATTTTTGCAGTTATGTCCTTTAGTTGGTTATCAAATTCGATCAACTTACATATTTACCTGTTCTTTAGATTTAATAATTAGATGATATGGTGAATTTCATAAAAAATACTAAATTAAAGGTACTTTAGAAGAAGAAATTTTGAAATATAGCCATTTAAGCCCTGTCAGACTATTTTAATTCAGAATGAAACCACTGGAGCGTCCGGTGATGACAGCGCCATCTAGTGGCCAAGCGATGAAACAATTGCATTAAAAAAAAATTAGTTATTTGGATTCAAAGGTCCCTAAAATTTTTATTTCCGTTGAAAACTGGAATTCGAAAATTTTCACGATCGCAATACTTTTCCTTCCTGTATATTTCATATATAAGTAAGTGAAAGCAAAAAATAAATGTATGCTATATTTTTGTTCTCATTTAGACACTTTTTTTTTTAGAATGATAAAAAAATAAAATAATAATAATAGGTTTTTTCCCTTCTGCTTAATAATTTGACCGTATCATGCTGTTAGCATTAATAAAAATGTATAAATATACTATAAGCTAGTCGAATTTAATAATCAACTATAGGAGAAAAAAGCAATTTTTTTTTTTTCGAATTACCATTTTTTTTAAAGAAAATAACAGTAAGATAGACGTATTATATACCGTTGAAAGCTAATGATTTTAGAAAAAACATTATCTTATGCACAAAGTTGTAAAATGTAATGGAGAGTGACAAAAAGGGCTCAAACTTATAACTAATTATTACATGTAACAATTTAATATTGTTGTAATATTTAATCTAAAACATATTTTTCCAACGAAACTAAATATATTTCATTAAACCTGTTTGATGAATTAAATCTTAAATTGATTTTTTGAAATTGAAATTGATTAATCGTGTATTGTTCTGCACCAGATTTTTCTAATATGTTATCGTTTGAGTAATCGTTCCATTGTGAAAAAATATCAAATAGTTTTAGTTTAGTAATAAACCCTGGTCCATTGCATTTGGTCAAGCAGTGTATTGAATAAAGGATAGTTATTGCGTAAGAAAAAATAATGATAAGGAAAATCGCCCAACAAAACAAGGTAAAAAGTCAGCTCAGTGGTTTCATGAATAATTTGTGGAGAAATCCACCATAGCGGTGTTGGGGCTTCCAAGTATATAAGGCAGAGAAGGGGTCAATCTGATCGATTGACTATTGACTATCGACCACAACTAGAGTGAGAATAAATGTTCACAATTATATATTCCCAATGGGTATAAAAACTAGGACATTTATTTTAGTTATTTATTTATATAGGTAACATAATTTAAATTAACCCAAATTGTATCTATCATAGTCAATAAGGAGAATTGTATACATATTTTAAACATTTGTCATGAATAATTTACTTTTATAATTTAAAAAAATTTGGTCCGTAAAACCCGACTCTCACTAACCTCGGTTGTAAATATGAATTTAAGAGACTTTTAAATAAAGTTAGAGTTGAAAAAAGGTTAAAGTATTAATTACATTGAATCTGCATATGAGTTTTAATACATAGAACAATCAGTTAGTTTTCATCGACTTTTCACCAATCTCTTTTACGTTTGTATATAAAATAATATTTTTCTAAAATCTTTAGTTCTCAAATGGTATTTAAACATCTATATTGCTGTTCTTGTGTGATCTCAAAATTGCATTAAAAATATATTTTTGCTGTTTTCTCCACTAGTTGAATATCAAAATCTTTCAACTTATACATATTATATCAAACTTACATATTTGCCTATTTTTTTATTAAATCTGTATCTAAAATAATCGCTTAAGTTTCTGCCGTTTTCGTCTTTCTACATTTACAGCTTTGTATATAATATAAGAATATTTCTAAAATATTTAGCTTAGCAATGATATATTACAAATCTATATGAATTTCTTAAATTAAATATAAAAAAAAAAATTAAAGCCAAAAAATATCTCAAAAAAAAATCTGCTCTTTTTTTCCTTCAGTTGGTTACCAAATTCGTTTAACTTTTATCTTTACCCATTTTTTATTGATGCTAGTAAGATGAAATGGTTACTTTTTTCGAATACAAAATCAAAGATACTTTAAAGGAAAAAATAAACGTATTTTCTTGCTAATTACACTTTTAGTTACGATAAATTAATACTCCCAAAGCTATAAACTCTGAAGTGGTCAGACAGAGATTTTGTTAACATAAATGACACCTCATTCCGCTAGTATGTAATATATATATATATATATATATGAGGAAACATTCCATAAAGTTAGAATCGGTCATGATTACTCCGAGAGATTTGAGGTGCGATCGGGTTTGAAACAGGGTGACTCCCTTTCACCTGTGTTATTTAATTTAGCTTTAGAATATGTCATAGAAAAGGTGATGTGTACCGAGAAAGGCTTAAATATGGGCGACAAGATTCCGGTTTTGGGGTATGCCGATGATCTGGTACTGCTAGGTGAAGACACGGAAACCATAAAACTAAATACAAGTGTGTTAATAAAAACCGGTAAAGAAATAGGACTCGAATTAAATACCGATAAGACGAAGTATATGATTAGTAGCAGAAACGGTGTCGATCTTGGTGATATTGATGTATCAGGTCATACTTTTGAACACGTAGAGGAATGCAAGTATTTAGGTTCAATCATAACTAGAAAAAATGAAATCCAGGAAGAAATAAAGTCCCGGTTAAAGGTGGGAAATGCATGTTATTATTCAGTTGCTAAGTTACTTAGTTCGCGGCTTCTATCTAAAAACTTAAAGATTAGAATTTACAAAACTATTATTCTTCCAACGGTTCTTTACGGATGTGAAACGGGGAGCGCTCACTTTGAAGGATGAACAACGGCTTAAGGTTTTCGAAAATAAGGTATTGCGTAAAATATTTGGTCCAAAGAGAGATGAGGTTACTGGGAGTTTAGAAGGTTGCACAACGCGGAAATGCGGAACTTGCATCCTGTGAATATAATTGAGCTGATTGCATCGCGGAGACTCAAATGGGCGAGTAAAGTTGTTGGGCTCGATGACGAGCGGATTCTGAGAAAGTTGGTATTTGCTGATCCGACTGGTAGGCGTCCGAAAGGTAGGCCGAAGCGGAGATGGGAGGATTGCGTTAAGGCTGATCTCGGGGGCTTGGGCTTGAATGGTGAACATTGGACGAGTCTGTGTCGGCGGAATTTGGTGGTATCGGCATCGAACCTTCGGGTTCGCTGAGCCTATTATTATTATGTAATATAATAATAATATATTATTATATTACATTATTATTATTATTATTATTATTATTATTATTATTATTATTATTATTATATATATGAGGAGGTCCTTTTTTTTTCTGTTTGGAGCGACTGTCCAACTATATGATGGAACCTAGATACCTTGATGTGTTGTAAAGAAACATGTTTCAGGTAAGTATAATAATAACTTCTTAGACTCCAAGGTAACAAATACAACTGTGCTCGAATGATGTTTATAGGTCAGATATCATTCAATCCTAAATCAAACTAATAATGATATAGTTATTTACAAATGAAATGAAATTAGCAATAATAAGTATTCTGTTTCTAGGACAATGAAGTGGTTAATGTTCCTTCTCCTTGTGGTCGTCCTGATCGTGTCAGTGGTCCAAGCTATGCCTAAACCTGCCAACAAGCCACCGAACCTTCCCCGCCCTATAATGATACAGCCAGGAATATTTATATTGCCACATCAGGGATAGATCCATCATGAACTTTGTTTAGGAAAAAAATGATCAATTTAAAAATTCAATATAATAAAAACTTGAGTAAAAAGTAGTTGTTATTTTCCTTTCCACGGGTACTGTATATACCAGACCGAGGGTATTAACTGAACACGGCCCTTAACCGATTTCAAGATCTAGCGTGCAGTAGTACAATCAAGTGCACACAGGGCCATCTGGAGGGACCCAACGAGAGGACGAGAATCCTCTAGGAAGAAAGTGAGATTTGAAAAGCACATGCATCTATCGCAGCAAACTTCACCATATTTCCTCATAATTATCATTCTCTTCACCATGGAGGAGTAGAATAGGCGCCGGCCGACCAGGAACGGAGGAATGACCCAAGAGGAGAGACCGCCCCACCTCTGCATCAGGCAGATATGTTTAATAATAAACAAAATTTAACCTAATTCAAAATATGTATATGGTCTCGAAAGGGGTCTGTTTACTAAACAGGAGTTCAGATTTACATGCTAATGATTTGAATGTGTTGTAGTTTTATCTTCTTTTCATCACTCTCTATTAACTTTTAAAAGCTTGAGTATATGATAATATTTTTTCTAAAATCTTTAGCTTTCCAACGGTATATCATACATGTATATTACTGTTTTTATGTTCAAAAACGAAAAATTGCATTAAAAAATATTTTTTTTGTTTTCTCCTTTAGTTGGGCATCGAATTCATTCAATTTATATATTCATCTGTTTTTTATCAGTGGTAACAAGATAATATAGTTATTTTTATAGAACCAACAATATTAAAGGTACTTTAGAGAAACAAAATTTAAAATATCGGCCTTTAAGCCCTGTCAGACCATTTTAATCCAAATGAAACCTAAATTATATTAAAGCCCATTAAATTTTACTTCGATATAGCGAGTTTAATAAAAATCGTCGGAACCGTTTTCGAGAAAATCGAAAAAAGGTGCAAAATGCATGGTATAAAGTGGCTCTTGTGGTAAGCTCAAAAAGGTTTTGTATCGTCTCGGGGTATATTTGTCGTAAATATGAAATTTCAGTGTCATAGGACTTACCGTTTACGCCGGGAGTTACCACACACACACACACACAGACCTTTTTTCGGGACTTGGTTATTTGGACTCAGGGGACCCTAAAATGTGTATTTCCGTTGAAAACTGGAATTCGAAAATTTTCACGATCGCAATACTTTCCCTTACTATATGTAGTAGGCGAAAGTAATAAAAGCTTTTATAAGAGTATACGCTCTGTTACAACCTAGTTTTTGTAATTATCTATTAAACCCTGAGGGAGGGGGTCAATAGGCCATTTCAACGACTAAATTTGATAAAAGATAAACAACAAAAGATCAAATTACATATTCCATCGTACAAATATTCTCAAAGCGAAAGCTCCACATAATCAGATTCAGGACATTTTTAGATTTTATCTATAAAGTATATGTCATAACCACTAAACCTTATTATATCATAGTATTCCAAATAATACATTCATTTCTTTTTTACCTTTCTAGAATCCTGAGAGATTTATATCGGCCAGAAAAATAAGCAAAAACGTATGAATTATGATAGCGAACAATTATGAGCTTCTAAATTCAAAATACTGGACTTTACTGCCGATATCCAGTGAAGACAAGAAGAACCTACATGTGTTTATATATCTATCTATTCTTATATGTGCATGTATGTATGTATGTATTTATATACATATATATATATATATATATATATATATATATATATATTATAGAGAGAAAGAGAGAGAGAGAGAGAGAGAGAGCGAGAGAGAGATTTTATTGCCTTCGGGCCTGAAGCCCTTTCTTACAGACAAAATAATGTATTTTTCACATACATATGTGCCTATTACTACAATCATAAAAATCTTAAATCTTAACATTTTAATAATATTTATAAGAATAGTGCTATGTACAGAAACAACTGATTTTTTTTCAAAAATTTTAATTAGTGTGTATGGAAACTCTGAAGGAAAAGATAGGGGGAGAAATGATAATACTGAAGAGAAAAAGGGATCTTAGGAAAAGGAAAATTAAATGCTTTGCTTAGAGTTGAAAGCTTTAAGGTGCACTCAACGAGTCTTCGTCTAAAAACAGTTGAAGGCATGCCCTGCGAAAGGAGGATGCGAACCTGGTCTCCCCCGGAAGCATGTTGAGCTCTCTCGCTGCCGCGGCGTGGAAAGCATTCCTCAGGGCCTCGGTTTTGCATGCAGGCAATTGGAATCGCTCCGTACCTCGATGAATCCGCTTCTTAGTGCTTCAGGGACCTCTGAATCGAGTAATGAGAGAGAAGAAAAAGAAAAAGAGAGAGATTGAATTAGGCGTTGATGATTTAAGGACTTTTCTATATATCTATACAAAAAATATGACAGAAGAACTATCACGGAGGATTCAGGCTTGGGACAAATGCTGTTTGGGCGGTATCTCGGTAATCGATTGATATCAAGGAAAAACAAAGGGACTCTGAACAAATCCTTGATTCGCCCTGTCCACACATGAGGATGAAACATGAAGTAAGCTACTGGCCTTTGAAAGAAAAGTACTACGTCGCATTTATGGACCAAGATGCCCAAATAGCGAGTCGAGAAGACTAAGTAATGCAAAACTGGCCATAGATTATGATACGGACATAATTCGACTCATTAGACATCATGTAAAATGGGCAGGTCACGCAGAGCAAGATTGGCGACAGTAGCTCGATCAACAACATTTTACTGACACGACCAAAAGGAAAAGAAGCGTTGGAAAGCAAAAAAAAAAAAAAAAAAACGAGTACTGTGCTCACTAACACTTACTCCATGGCGCTACAGCCCTAGAAGGGCCTGGGCCTCCTCTACAATCTTACTCCACTCTTCACTATCCTGGGCGAGTCCCCTCCATCCTCTGACTCCCGTTTCTCTTAGTACCCTCTCCATACTATCCGACCATCTTAATCGTGGACGTCTCCTCATTCTTTCTCCTCCAGGCATACCATCCAGTAACTTTATAGGTATCCTACTCCCCGGCATTCGCTCTACATATCCCAGCCTCAACTGATTCTTTCTGACAAAGGAAACCAGATCTGGTTCTTGAAATATTTCTTTCAGATCCTCACTCTTTCTTATTCTCCAGTTGGCGTTTTCGAAGACAGCTCCATATATTTTTTCCTTTCCCAAACTTTTAATATTCTTTCACTTTTTAAGGAAAGAACACAAATCTCACAGACATATGACACAAGCTTTGTTGATGAGGCCTCTGAATTTAAGGGCTTTTGAAGAGCATAATAACACCTGTTTCCAACAGCTACTCTTGCCTTAATTTCTTCTTGGTGTTCATTCCTTGATGTGAAAAACGCATCCAAATATTTATACTGGTTTACAATCTTGAAACTGTGGTTTCCAAATTTGACCATTTCCTCTCTATTATCTGTTGGGTTTCTCGATGACTTGTTATAGACTTTACATCGTCTACATGGAGTCAAAATTTTATTGAAGCGTGTTCGAACTTTTCAAACGTACCCGATTAGCTGCTCTTGATCTAGCCGATATTATTACATCACCTGCGTAGGCCAGATGCTACGTCAATCTATTATATATCGTGCCATTTGCGCTTGCACGTACAGCTTTTTCTTGGGGCAGGTTGAAAAGTTGGAGACAGGGGGTCTCCCTGCCTTAGGCCGTCTTCTACTGCAAACTTTTCCGACTGTACTCAATAATTTAAATTAATCGATTTCTTCTTCTTTTTCTTTCCTCATCTGCCTCATATTAGCGTGGAGATGTATTCAGCCACTTTGTCCAGCCATTTCTATCCCTTGCTAGAGTTTTCATCTGATCAATGGATTTTCCCCGTTTCCTTCCTATTCCTTCTACATAGGATACTTCCGTTCCCTCTAGCTTCCAATACCTTGACGGGTCTCTTTCACTCAGTACTCGTACTTTTTTTTGTGAGTATTTGTCCATCTCTAGCCTAGATCTAAGTAAATGGATGGTGTGGACTCTGATAGCAGACCTTTCCTTTGACTAGGAGGAGGGAGGAACAAAAGGTAAAACTAATTGAGGAGGCCAGGAGTCAGCTATGAGCTCTAGCGCCCACGTAGAAGAAGAAAGTCGAAAAAAAAAATATAAATAAATATTATACACATAATATTACAAACAGAAACTATTATTTGTTTCCTTAAAAACTGGATAAAGATGCAAGATATCTTTAGCAATCCTCTGATTTTGATAACCTTATTATCACCACTACCGTGCCTAACTAAAAAAGAACAAAACCAGTTTTACGTACTATGCAAACAAATAAAATTTCCCTCGATTATAAAGAGGTCGTTTTACTAAAAAGGTCATAAATTATGATTGTCATATGTATAAAATTTATATATAAATACCAAATAGGATTTGTTATCAAGTCTTGAGGGTCATTTGTAATATAAATAAATAAATATAGTTGAATCCATTTGAAATCGTTTAATTTTCATTAATTTTCAACACGACCGATTTTCATAATTTTTTGTCAATTTGTTCTATATTCTTTTCTGAATTAAAAAAAATAAAAACAAAAAAAAACAGATAAAATATTTTTCTCACTGATACTTTCAGTGTTGGAGACTTTTTAAGTCAGCACCGCGGCTGAAAACATTCGTTTGGAAAATCCTTCTAATTCTGGTAATTTTGTAGATATCAAATCAAAACATAAACTAACAATAAGATAAGTAAATCTTTATATTTTTTTCCAAGAAACTCATTACCTAAACAGTGAACAAAGTGATTAAAATAATTCTGGAAAATTAATAATAAAGAACGATACATTTATATATAAACTTATAAAGGAATAGAGACTGACCTTTAACTATTTTTTCGTAAATAGCTTAGCCATAGTCATACTTGCTGTAAAAATGTTGATCTTTAGAACATAGTCATTTTTTATATATGAATTTTTATAAATTGCGAAAAAAGAATTTTCGCAATGTTTACAAGGAAATATCTCAAAAGAGACTGAGTAAAAAATTATTAAACTAATACAGATTACACATCTATACGATGAGTATTACTGATTAAGATTAAGCTTGTTTCTGGGTTATCTTCGCTGTTATCGTTAAAATATCGTTTTCCTTAAAAATTATTTACTTTGGTAATTTTTGCATATTTTAGAACGAAAAAAACAAACTATAATGATGATGTGAGTACTTTATACAATTTTGGTCTTTACAACACATTACCTAAGTAGCCAAGAAAATTGTTTAAAAAATTCATGAAAGTTTACATCAACTGAAACTTTTACAGCGCTGTAACAAGTAGATCAGAAAGGAGTCTCACCCTTAATTTTTTCCTATATAGCTTAATCATTGCAAAACTTGTAGAAATTTCGATCCTATAAAAGGGAGTGAATAAAAAATGATGAAACTTTTACAGATTATACCTCTAATAAGTACTGCAGGTAAATCTAATATATAACATTCTCGTGTTACAATGTTGGTTACTATACTCCTCCGAAACGGCTTGACTGATTTTTATGAAATTTTATATGCATTTTCAATAGGTCTGAGAATCGGCCAATATCTATTTTTCATAGCCCTAAGTGATAAGGGTTGTCCACCCCTAACTTAAATTTTTGGACAAAATTTTATTTTTTTATAATGTTGCATTAAAAAATACATACAACCCTCAATTTTCACTCTTCTATCACCAACCCCTATTTTTTAATAGTCGTTTTAGTAATTTAATAGTTTTTCAAACCGCTCGATAACTGATCAATTATAACTTGGTAAGTTATCCCCGCGAGAGGTCTAACGGTGTCACTTCTCAGCCACTAAACAGCACGGAGGAGGGATGAGATCGAATCCGGTCTCCTCTTTCTCTCAGACAATGAGCCTTCGCTCACTCCCTCCACAGTTTTCGGCGATTATTATTGTATATGCATCAAGTGTAGTAGTAATGTTAACAATTATCATGTTATTGGGTTGATGCAAAATTAATGCAGGTTTTTAGTAGGTATTGTAAATACGCCATATCTTTACTTTAACCATATATATTTAATCAAAATAATTTCCATCTGAATCAATGCACTTTTGCCAACGTTCAACAAGCTTTCTTATTCCACCAGAAAAAAAATCCGAATCCCTGGACTCAATGAAATCACGAAAAGAATTTTCAATGTCGTCCTGGTTTTGTAAATTTTTCTCCCTCAAAAAGTTGTCCAGATGCCTGAAAAAGTGGAAGTCTGTAGGAGAGAGGTCAGGTGAATAAGGCGGATGTTGGAGAACTTCGTAGCCCAACTCGTGCAGTCGTCGAAGCGTTGGTTGTGCAACGTGTGGTCTGGCGTTACTACTGGCACCCACTTGGCCAACTTTTTTACCTTACCAATTGCTTCCAAGTGGCGTACAACTGTGGATTGGTTCACACCGAGTTCCGCCGCCATTTCTCGTGTGGTTTTGGTTGGGTCTTCTTCCACTTTTGACCTCAGCTGGTCGTTGTCCAGAGCAAGATGACGGCCCCGACCTTCCTTGTCTTCGAGGTCGAAATCTCCTCTGCGAAACTTCTGGAACCAACGCTGCACCGTGCACTCATTAATAGTCCCCTGACCCCACACTTCATTAATATTACGAGCCGTTTGCGCAGCGCTGCGCCCTAATTTAAATTCGTAAAAATAAATTTGACGAAAATCGCACTTTGACATTTTCGATTCAAGACCTTTGAACACACTGAACAAAACGATTTTACTAAACAAATTCATGGTGAAAGAGAGGGTATTAGATAAGGTTTGTTTTGGTATAATAATGATCAATGTTAGGATTAGCTTTGTTTACACAATTGGAATTAAGATATTGCAATAGAGGAAACCTGCATTAATTTCGCATCAGCCCAATACTATCTAAGTGTAACTCATGTTTTTCACACGGACAATTATACGTGGCATGCTCTCGAGTGGGTAAACCATCTAGTTTGTTTGTGTTAGCTAAAGATGGGCTAACAAAAAATTTTGCTCACGCTATAGCATTAAGAGATTGATATTGTCTGTTAGTGTTTCTGTTTTTAATTAATTAATGATATATATATATATATATATATATATATATAATTTTAAAGAATAAACTATGATAACTATAAAAAATTAATGTTTGGTGTTGTGTTTTGTTTATTTATTTAACGTCTATTTATGCTACTGTGGCTAATCGGACGATGCTAGTGGGAGTCCTTAATTGGTGTTTTGTTATTTTTATATTTCCTCAACGTTCACAGCGTTCCATACCTCTTTCACCCATATACCACATCCTTACACACTTACAATATGTTGGTTGTTTTTTTTCTACACCAGAAATTCCCTAGAAATAATTGATATTGCAAAATAACGTTTGCCGGGTCAGCTAGTATATATTGGGTTGTGTCACATGAAATATCCGTTTTCAAGGTAAAGGATTTTTATTAAAAATACGATATGAAAACAAGATAATTTTATTCGAAGTATTTACCTTCTTTTTCTACACATTTTTCCCAACGTGACACCAACATTTTTATCCCCGAACTGAAAAACTCTGAGCTTTGAAGTGAAACAAAATCTGAAAACGCACTTTTCACTTGATCATCATTTTCAAAAAGTTTTCCTTTGACGAAGTTGTCTAAATTCCTGAACAGATGGTAATCTGTTGGAGACAAGTCGGGAGAATATGGTGGGTGCGAAAGAACTTCGTAGCCCAGTTCTTTCAATTTTTGCATGGTATGATTTGAAACATGGGGTCTAGCGTTGTCGTGTAAGAGTATAGGATCCTTCCGATTTACCAATCCAGGTAGTTTTTTAATAATTTTGTTATTAATTAATTAATTAATAATTCAATTTCATTGCAGTACGTTGTAGAGGCAATGGTTTCACCTCTAGGTAAAAAGGAATAATGAATTATCCCAGTCATGGACCACCATACTGTAACCATTAATTTTTTGGGAAGCAAATTCGGTTTTGGCATTTGCCCCGGGGTTTCGTCGATGTTCAACCACTGCACTGACCGACGCTGATTGTCATATGCGATCCATTTTTCATTGCAGGTAATTATTCTTTCAAGGAAAGGCTTGGTTTTTTGCGTTTCAATTGCTGCCGCTCAGTGAGATCATGAGGTACCTATGTATCGAGCTCTTTTACTTTCCCAATACACTTTAAATGTCTGGAAACGGTAGATGCACTTGCATTTAGTTGTGCTGAGAGTCCTTTAACTGTTTGGTAGGGGTTTCCTTCTACTGTATGTTTGAGGACATCGTTGTCTATTACGGACGGAGGTCTTCCTCGGGGCAAATTTTCCAAGTCGGTATCCCCAGCTGAAAACTTAACAAACCAACGGCGAATGGTCCGTTCATTAACACTCCCTTCCCTAAAGGCCTTGCAAATTTTTCTAGTGGCCTCAGCTGCTGAATGGCCGAGTTTAAACTCGTACAAAAATATTACTCGAAAATCGCGTGTTTCCATGTTCAAATTTGGAGATATACTAAAAAGTGGGTAATTGATTGGGAAGCTAATGTTTATAATACAAAGGTAGAGGATTAGTAACTGTTTACTTTAAATATGTAAACATTCGGAAGAAAACAACAGAGACCTGCAAAATCCTTTATGTATTTCAGAAACTATAAAAACGGACATTTCATGTGAAACAACTATAGGGTTTCACACATAGACAGTGTGGTTTCTTGATTTATCGTCCCAGACATGTTAAAACGAAAAGATATTACTAGTGGTGTTGGAAAGAGCTCATAAATAGCTAACTGTAATGGTATTTTACGCAGTCCTGGACATTAAACCAAAGTTACAAAAAACATATTGCCTAAACTGTAAGGTTAGAAAGTTACATAAAATATAATTGTCGAGTTTGGTCAAGGCAGAGCAGAAAAACACAATGATGTTGATGGAATTTGTAAAAATAATAATCGTACAGTATAGAATTTAGAAAAAAAAATTATGATGTAATATTGAAAAACGTTTAATTTAAGTCAACATGAGTCTGTTAACAATCATAGATAACCTATATAATCAACATACTTACATATATTTTTGAAAAATCAATTGTTATGTTGAACAATGTCCTATTAGCACTAATATTTCCCTTGAATAAAAATAAAAAAATTCATTTATTTTAGTCAAAATTTAAAATGACTATAGACTAGTTAGTTATGATACTAATGAACAAACAATTCTCTGACAAAAAATTAAAACAATCAGACAAACCATGTGTTTAGTAAACTTCTATTTGAAGTAGAATTAAATTACCAACTAAATAGCTTTAATCAAGATTCAAGTAAACTCAGTAAAAGAAAACAAAGAAATGGAATTTATAGATTTGAATATTTCAGACGCTAATACCTTCAGGTTGACCTTGCTACTAACATTTATGACTGGAATGATTGCTGGTTACAAAGCGAAAGAATATCGCATTCGATGGTTGAAATACAGGAAAAGCAGGCTGTCCAAGAAGTTGTCCGACACGCAGAAGAAAATAGACTTAATGTGAAGCCTTTTAAAGCATTCTTATTCTTAAGAAAAGGATATTAAAAGGCAAGCGGAAAACTTAATAAAGTTCTCGATGAAACCGTCACGTAACTCAGTTAAATAGAATAAAACCACCAAATGGATACAGCCATATTTCTAAAGCGACAGAATATAAAATATTCTCAACTTGCAATTGCATCACAATTTTATTATAAACAAAGTTTAATACATAAGCCAGAACTTGGGTAGGCGAACAGTCTGGTGTGTAAGTATGGTCATATAAGTTTGTAATGAAATTTTCACTTGTGAGGTTTACTAATAATTAAAAAACATTAATGTTTTTTAAACTATAAAACGTGTATAATTTTATAATTTGGCAACCAGGCTTGGATTAGTCTAGCAGTAGACGAAATAAATGAGTATAGGCCCCACGCCTCAAGGAAAAACCTCAAGCAAGTAAAATTCTTAAAAAAGCTTTTATATATTCATTTATGTCAAATATATGTTTCATATCAGATATACTATTACAAATAACTTTTACTTATAATATGTTTTTGCAAGTGGCTCTCAGATAAAAGAGATGAACTATACGGCAAAATCACCAATTTAGGTGGACAAAAGTCAAAAGTTTGGAATTTCTGAGGGCTTGAACCTTTTATTAATAGTTGGTAAGACGCTTAATACTAATATTTCCCGCCATACCGTGTTTACAAATAAATAGTAAATGAGTGAATCATTCCTGTTCACAAAAGTGCCTGATGACCGACAGTGGGATCATCTTCATTCGATGGCTATTTATTATGTTCAAGGTGTGTAGCGCAAAATTTTTTTGCTTTTATTTAACAATGGAGATTGCTGAGACGGGTAAAACACTATATTTCCACACTCGTTATTGAATATACATTGCAATCTACCAGCAGAGTTAATTTAGCAATTTGTAAACGTATACCCCTATTCAATAACGAAATACTATATAACCTCCAAGCTACCCCAAGGATTTGTTCCATTAATCCTTCTAGTCTTAAAATTATGAAAAGAATTTTATCGATTTTTTACGTTTTGGGTACTGCATAATTTTTTTACTTTCACTTACTATATATAGTAAGGGGAAGTATTGCGATCGTGAAAATTTTCTAATTCCAGTTTTCAACGGAAATACACGTTTTAGGGTCCCCTGAGTCCAAATAACCAAGTCCCGCAAAAAGGTCTGTGTGTGTGTGTGTGTGTGTGTGTGTCTGTGTGTGTGTGTGTGTCTGTGTGTGTGTGTGTGTGTGTGTGTGTGTGTGTGTGTGTGTGTGTGTGTGTGTGTGTGTGTGTGTGTGTGTGTGTGTGTGTGTGTGTGTGTGTGTGTGTGTGTGTGTGTGTGTGGTAACTCCCGGCGGAAACGGTAAGTCCTATGAAACTTAAATTTCATATTTAAGACAACTATACGCCCGAGACGTGACAAAACCTTTTTCATCAAAATGAGCTTTTTTTTTCTTTCATTTTTTCATTTCATTTTCTTCCACTAAAGTACCTTTAATTTTGTAGATTCAATAATAATAACTAGATTGTCTTGTTAACGCTGATGAAAAACAGGTAAATATATAAATTGAATAAATTCGATACCCAACTAAAGGAGAAATCAGAAAAATACTTTTTTAATGCAATTTTTCGTTTTTGAACATAAGAGCAGTAATATACATGTATGATATACCGTTGGAAAGCTAAAGATTTTAGAAAAAATATCATCTTATACACAAGCTTTTAGAAGTTAATAGAGAGTGATGAGAAGAAGATAAAACTAACTGATTATTTTACATAATAATATAATAGATTTTTTAATGAAACACATGTTTCTATATAAATTCAATTTGATTAATTCCTTAATAGTTTCACGTATTTTCATCTCTAACTGTATTTGAAAATTCTTTGATTGATTTTAAAAATCGAGGTAAGTGAAAGTCGTGTGTTGCCCGCACCAGATTTTTTCAGACAGAACACGCCAATCAAATGTTTTAGAATCTATAATTTGAAGAGTTTGCTAAATTATTTTAAATACATCTATTAGCAGGTTTAAGCCACTTCGAGCCGATAATTAGATTTGTTGTATTATTTTCCCGTATTCTGGGACTTCAAACGTTAAAAGTAGGAAAGTTTTAGATTTTAGCAAATAAATTTGATTTTCGGCCACTGTACGCCCGCCTATCGTGTCAAAAGATTAATTCGATTTTTTAAAACAAAATTTTCCGTAATCTGGGATCCCAAAGGTTAAATATGGACAAGTTTCAGAATTTTTTCCACCTAATACGATCATATTTTCTACTGTGCAGCGTTAATACGTTTTTATTATTTAAATTATACTTAGGAATATTTTACTTTTTTTTCGGAATCATATGTTTTGCATTTGAAATTACGGCTCTGATATTAAATATCTATATATGTATTTATTTAAATACAACAGTCGCGTCTCATTCTGAAATATATAAATGCGTAGTTATACAATTATTGTCCATGTTATAATTTTTTTTTTTTTTTTTTTTTATCATTTATTTTTACATCCACACCTGTCGCTCAGCCCGTACAATAAGCGATATGTTATAATTTAGATTTGCAACTATACACGATTAGCCACATTCCGCAAGATTGTTCAATGAATCATCCCAAAGCAACAAATGAAATATTTGAGTCAAACAAAGTAAAAAATAAGGATAACATTCTTGCAGTGTATTAAAATCTTACAAAAGAAAAAAACAAAATTAAAGTCAACGCACCCTAAAGATATTGACAAAAATGGCCGAGCGAATTTAATCCAGTTTATTGGATTTCGAACAGAAATAGCGAAGTGCACCGCAGGAAAAGAGATTTCTTGCGAAAATAAAACATTAGTCAAATCATATAAATCCAAGATTTAGACGAAAATAGTTTTTAACACAAATGCTTTAAAAAATTGAGGGAAATTTTTTCAAATTTCTTATAGAGGCTGATCGCCACGGATCACAGAAAACATATTTCACCAGAGATAAACGCAAATAATTTTCTGTAAAAACAAGCTAATAGGTTCACATTTAAATCCCTTTATACTTCTGTTAGTAATCGGCGTTATGCTAAAGTGGAGTCCTAAATTTTGCCTATCCAAGTTTAATTAGGATAGGATCATTAATACCTGACATCGCCACAGGTTAGTGAAACATCATTTGATGTCCCTTCAAAAGGACTGTAAACCAAGGACTTTTTTCTACCAGGTTCGAACCATGATCTTGGGTACAGAAGGCTATTATTCTAGCACCTCAGCACAGGTGACCCCCACTTAGAAAGGTTTGTGATTGCCTATGGAAGGCCATACTGCTAAACACCTCAACCACGGTTTACTTTTTTTCAATTTCACAAATTAAAATATATAATAAGAGAACACATTGTGATTTCGAAAGAGTTTTCAACAGTAAGAGAGTTTTTTAGAAATATTCGGACAAATGATAAAATAATTCTGTATAAAAGAATAAGTCTACCCTAAAAACCTAAGTTATTAAGATTTTTTATAAATGGTAGGTGTATTATATTTAGATCTTATAGGGACTTAGCAGAAGTGAATTGTCAGTACTCCCTAAGAAGATTTTGAATAAAGCCTGGGCCTGAAAAGTGTACCTTTTGCTTAACTTATTGAAATTAATAATATTGCCTCTGCTAATTACAACTAAAAGCATCAGTATCTTAAACCTCAAGTTTAAAAATGTATTATGGAAAATTTATAAGAGAAGTGTTTCCAAAAAGAAAAATAGCTTAACGAATTCTATCATCTTTAATAATTACTGCCTGTACCTTTACAACCCTTGAAGGGTCTCGGGTTTAGTACTTATAGAAATCCATAATATTTCATGGCTAATGACCATGCTAGAGCGATTAGGCCTAAATCCTGCTCAGACCCCAGGTTTTTCCTCCCATTTTGGGTACCCACTTTATAGAGGCTAGGTTTGGCCCAGGAGGTTCTCCATACAGTTTAAATAACAGAATAAATAATTCTGCCTCAGCAGGGATTCGAACCTGGGACCCGGAGAACAGTAACCTAATGCTCTATCCACTAGGCTATGCTGCTCCCACTTAATAACTAACTTCAGCAAAAAACGTTCTTTATCGACATTTTTATTCTTAAATATTAATCTGATTAACCACATTAATTTTATATACTGAATAGTGATAAATCAGTACTTGTAAATATTTAATATTTTTTAAATTAGCCTGTTGCTGTCTTTATATTTTAATCAAATAAATCCATTTAACATTAAAAATATTGTTTTTTATTACGCACATTATATTATAAACATTTTTTAATCTTCTTTAATAGTCGATCAATCGAATAGATAATTATACAATTGTTATCAATATTATTGATACTATATGATGTTACCCTACATTACTCCTCTCCCAGTAACATCAAGTATGTTACGAAATTACATAAAACTTTGATACAAAAAATAAAAATAAATAAAATTATCTGACTTTCTCTGAACTCAAAAAATAATTTTATAAAACATAATTATAACATACTTTACATAACCGTTATTTTCTTTTTCTAAAAAATCGACTTTTTAAATCATATACTATATAAAAAAAAAAACAACCATAACATATTACACTAATTACCCACACTAATCGCTAGAGACATTTTTCACAATTGATCCTGTAGGTAACACTGGGAAAACCTGACTCTTCTAACTGTTCTTGTTGTTACCTAATCTCTGGACGCTGAAGCTGGGATATCCTGACTTGTCATTAAGGGCTAGGGCTTCATAGGCAGAGTCAACAATCTGTTGGTTGATCCATGTTACATGTGGGGTCATCAGGGTCTAAAATGTAAGCAGGCTTTAACCGATCTAATGAAATATTCACCTGTTTTCCTTTGATCTGAAGAGAGAAGTACTTTTCTTGTCTTGGTATTATTAGGTACGGTCCTTCATAAGCTGGCTCAAGGGGCTTCTTTACTCTATATAATCTTACAAAAACATGGGTGCATACCATGAGATCTTTGTGTATAAATACACTTGTTGAATTCTTCTGTTCTGACTTTATTGGTTTAAGAGCATTCATCTAATGTTGTAAACGGGAGACAAAAGTGCCGTCTTCTCATCATGTCTTCTCTTCAAAAAATTTACATGGCAGTTGTATAGGTTTTCCATACACCATGTGAGCTACCGAATGATTGCCATCATTTCGGAGAGCCGCACATAAGCCAAGCAAGACTGTGAGTAAGGTTTCTGTCCACTACAGAGAATTTTGAGCTTTAATATCAGCTTTTAAAGTCCTATGCAGGCTTTTCCATTACATTGTGGATGGTATGGCGAACTTCTCTGAAAATTATTCCGCAAAGTCTAGCCAAGTTTTTAAATAATTCTGATTCACATTGTTGGCCTTGATCAGTAATTACTTTAACAGGTGTGCCAAATCTGCATATCCAATATTTGTAGAACGCTTGATCCATTGACTCAGCTGTTATGGTCCGTAATGGTATAACTTCCATCCATGATGTAAAACGATCAATCGCAGTGGGGCAGTACATCTTGTCGTCAGATGGCGAAAGAGGGCCGATTACATCCAAATGTATTATTGGCTGGACCTGCATGTTATTGATTCAAGGCACAACCTTCTTTCCTCCTCCCAACATCCAGTACCATTCCTTTCATCTCATGATCTGATCCAAATATCTTACAACTTTCGTACCTCAGTGTTTCTTCCATTACTTTCCGCAACCTGGAATCTCTTACCTGAGAAAACCTTTTACCTGACCTTGAAAAGATGAACTGGAGCAAAATCTATTCCTGTACCTCAATTGATTCCATGGTTGATATTCTTAACACCAATCTCATTCACATTTTTGATATCCATGCACCATCCAAAACCACCACCTTTCGTCGCCAACCTGCTCCCTGGATGAGTCAAGAAATCAAAGATCTTCAAAAAAGACGTGAGGCTGCCCGTAGACGCTTTAGACGTACAAGACTGACTGACGACTATCAAGCGTTTAGGGCACTCCGTAACTTGACACAGAAAACTATCAGACGTGCGAAATCCAATTACTTTCAAGAAGCCCTATCCTCAGTTCCTGACTCAAAAACAAAATGGCAAATCCTCCGTAAGCTCTCTCTCTGCAAATCCTCTTCCTCACCTGACCCACAGATTTCTCCTGATGAATTAAACTCTTACTTTTTATCTCTGTCCTCTAATTGTTCTTCTCTACCTACTCATAAATCTTTCTCAGTCCCATCATTAAATCCTGATAATTTTTATTTCTCTGACATCTCTACAAGTGACCTAATTTCCTCTGTTATGAAATCCAGAACCAAATCTTTTGGTTATGATGGAATTCCTGTTAAATTGTTAAAACTATGCCTCCCCAAAATTTGCCCAATGGAATATTTTATCTTTACATAGACTGGGTTCGCTTCGGCAACTCCTACAGCAGCTGGACCTTTATAAAATAGACCTGGTCGCTCTACAGGAGGTGAGGTGGAGGGGAAGAGGGATCCTGGAGAAGCGGTCCCACACCATCTACTACAGCTGCCACGATCAGCAGCATATTTCTGGTACTCGGTTTGTGGTCAGGGGAGCAGCCCGAGATCTTGTTATAGGCTTTACTCCAGTTAACCATCGAATCTGTGTTATTAGATTGAGGGGAAAATTCTACAATTACACTGTCCTGAGTTGCTATGCTCCCACTGAGGTAGCCCCAGAAGATGAGAAAGAAGAATTCTACGATCAGCTAGACAGGACTCTGGACAGCTGTCGGAGGAGTGATATTAAGGTCATCATGGGGGACTTCAATGCCAAAATCGGCAAGGAGGAAGTTTTTAGGCCGACCATAGGAAAATATAGCCTCCACTACGAAACAAACGATAATGGACGTATGCTCATTAACTTTTCCGCATCAAAGGACTTGGTTGTGGGAAGCACCCTATTCCCTGGAAAAAGGATTCACAAAGGTACATGGTGCTCTTCGGATGGTAAGACGGTGAATCAGATTGACCACATATTGGTGAGTAGGAGGCACAGATCCAGTTTGATGAGCTGCAGATCATACCGAGGGGCTAATATGGACACCGACCATTACCTGGTAGTGTCCAAAATGAGAGCCAGGATATCAAACGTTAGGAAATCCATGGGAAAGAAGAGAGAGAGAATAGCTACAGCCAGACTAAGAATGCCGGATGTTAGTGAAGATTACAGTCAGAAGCTTGATGAAGCAATCGTGGAAAATGGTGTACCAGATGGGCCTGTGGAAGAACAATGGAATGCGCTCTCGTCCTTAATTAAAAGAGTGGCCCGGGAAACCCTTGGGAATGAGGAACGAAGAGTGCGATCTCAATAGTTTGACGAAGAGTGTGCGATCACAACAGAAAATAAAAACAAAGCGTACAAAAACATGGTTCAGAAGCGACACACCAGAGGAGCATCCAAGGAGTATTCAGATAGGCGGAGAGATGAAAAAAAGCTTCACCGTAAAAAGAAAAGGGAATGGGAGAGGAAGCAGCTTGAGGAAATAGAGGAGCACAGCAATATACGAGAATCTAGAACCTTTTATCAAAAGGTTAATAAGAGTAGGGCCGGCTTTAAACCGCGTGTCAAGGCATGTAGAAATGAAGACGGGTCCATGGCCACGGGAAAGGATGAAGTTCTTGCTCGATGGTCCCGTCACTTCGACACTCTTTTAAACGCGGGAGACCGAGAGGAGTGGGAAATACCAGGTGCAAATGATACCGAAACTCCCGACCCACCTACCTTTGATGATATCGAAGAGGCTGTCAAAAGACTCAATAACAATAAGGCTCCAGGTGAGGATGAGATTCCTGCTGAGCTCCTGAAGCATGGTGGAAATGAGTTTATGAGAGCCCTCTACAACGTAATCCTCACAGTCTGGACCGAAGAGAAAATGCCTCAACAGTGGAAGAAAGCCATTATTCATCCACTCCACAAGAAAGGTGATATCCTGGAATGCTCTAATTACCGTGGCATATCGCTTTTACAGTGCGCCTACAAGGTTCTCTCCAACGTCATTTATGGTAAGCTTCTACCATTTGCCGAGAGAAAAATAGGTAAATATCAGGCTGGTTTCAGGGGAGGTAAATCAACAGCGGATCAAATGTTTGGCCTGAGAATGATTCTCGAGAAGTCCCAGGAGTACAGAATGATTACCCATCATCTATTTGTGGACTTCCGGAGTGCTTATGATAGCATAAAAAGGCCGAAGTTGTACACAGCGTTGGTAGAGCTTGGAGTTCCTCTGAAATTGGTTCGGCTGATCAGGATGACAATGGATGACACATGGTGCACCGTACGCATTCAAACGGACCTCTCTCCACAGTTCGAAACTGCAAAAGGTGTTAGGCAGGGTGATGGCCTCGCCTGTTTGTTGTTCAATTTGGCTTTGGAGAAGGTAGTGCGCGATTCAGGGATACAGACTTCGGACACCATCTTCAATCGGCTGGTCCAAATTCTCGACTTTGCTGACGACCTGGACATTGTCGCAAGGTCATTTGAGTCCTTGGAAGATGCTTTCCTCAGGTTGGCGGAGGCAGTGAAGGATATGGGGATGCACATCAATCAGGAGAAGACAAAATACATGAGAGCTGGGCCGGGAACAGAGACTGCAGACCGACATCCTGTTATAATGGGCCCATTTGCTTTCCAGAGCGTTGACCAATTTGTGTACCTCGGATCAGTGGTAAATTGTGGAAATAGGATCTCCGGGGAAACAAGTCAGCGTCTCCTCAAAGCCAACAGGTGCTATTTTGGCCTCAGAAAGCACCTGAGAAGTGCCTACCTCACCCGTCGCACAAAGTGCCTTTTGTATAAGACCCTCATTAGGCCCGTCTTAATTTATGGATCTGAGACGTGGACCCTCACTGGTAAAGAGGAGAGGGATATCCTCATATTTGAAAGAAAAATCTTAAGAAGGATATTTGGGCCAGTTAAGATCGGGGAAAGCTGGAGGCGGAGGACAAACTTGGAGATCTACCGGATCTATGGCGAAGCTGATGTGATGAGGTTAATCAGCTTAGGAAGACTGCGATGGGCTGGCCACGTAGTACGGATGCCAGACGATGAAATTCCCAAAAAGCTGCTGGATGGGAGGCTCCACCGGACAAGGGGAAGAGGAAGACCTCGGCTTAGATGGGAGGACACCGTTGCCAGGGATGCTCTTCGCCTACTTGACGCCCGCAACTGGCGAGCGGCTGCTCAAGACCGAACCATCTGGCGAAGACTTATTGAGGAGGCCAAGGAGCACATCGGTCTGTAGCGCCACGGATGATGATGATGATGATGCCTCCCCAAAATCCTGCCAGTTCTCCTCTTTATGTATAATTTAAATTATGTATAACTTTTCTCTCCAAAATTCAGTATTCCCTAGCTCTTGGAAAAAAGCTTTAGTCCATCCTATTAACAAATCCACCAATCCTGCTCTTCCTAAAGGCTATCAATCAATCTCCATCCTCTCAAACCTTTTGAAACCTCTCGAAAGAATAATCCAGGCTCAAATATCCGAATTCCTCGAAAAATCCAAACTACTCGATCCTCTCCAATCTGGTTTCCGTTCAGGTTTCTCCACTCAATCTGCCCTCGCCAAAATCTCTAATGACATACATACTGCCATGGACGAAAGGAAACTAACTGTTTTAATACTCCTTGATTTCTCTAAAGCTTGATTTATCGACTCCTTGGACCATTCTATCCCTTTCTCTTAACTTAAAGCACTGTCCTTTTCCAACAGTGTAATCCGCTGGTTTCAATCCTTCCTTTCCGAACAAACTCAAGCCGTTTACATTCCTAACCATCCCTTATCATCCTTCCTAGCTCTTACGGCAGGTGTGGCCCAGGGCTCAAGTATCTCTCCTATCCTTTTTAACTGTTATATCAATGATCTTCCTAACTCAATAGTTCACTGCTCCCACCATCTTTATGCTGATGATTTCCAAATTTACTTATCCTTCCTTTTTTCTGATTTATCAAAGGCATTTGCTGCTATTCAGGTAGACCTAGATAAGATCAGTGCCTGGGCAAACCTGAATAACTTTGGTTAAACGCTACGAAAACTCAGGCTATTTTGATTGGCTCCAGTCCTCTTCTCAGATCCAATACCAAATTCCCAACCTTACTCCTGAACGATCACCCCATTACATTCAGCTCCTCTGTCAAAAATCTAGGAATTACTATAGACCAAACCCTATCCTGGAAACCTCATATAGCCCAAATTTCCTGAAGATCTATAAATACCCTAAAGTTTTTTCATCACTCCAGATACCTTCTTCCACAATCCATGCGTAAGCTCCTCGTTTCGTCACTCATTTTCCACCACTTCGACTACTGCTGCGCGGTGTACTTTGGTCTCCCTGTGGTGCTTGAGAACAAGTTAAAGCGTCTCATGCATTGTTTTTTAAGATTTGTTTTGGGTACATCGAGGCGGTCTCATGTGACCCACCGTTATGCCAAGTTGAAGTGGCTCCTTCCCTCCATACGCAGACAGTACTTTCTTGGGTCATTTATCTACCAAACTATAAAATCCCAGCATCCTTCCTATATCTACAGCCTCCTTCAATTTAAATCCTCAGTCCACTTGTTTGAAACAAGATAGCGCCATTCCGACTTTTATATGCCATCACACAGAACTAAAGCCATCGATCGATCCTTTCTTGCCTGTTCTATTACATTCTTGAATTCCATCCCTTCCAATATACGTCATGCTTCTTCCTTATCCACATTCAAATATCACCTTTTCCAACACCTATCATCCCAAACTGACGCTTGTTAATCTTTAATTTTAAATTCGATTTTTCATTATAAGGAATGAATATCCTATGTTTAATTTTTAATTTTATTTCATATATACATGTATATATTATAATTTTTTTTTTTCTTGTTAGTGTGTTCAAAATTAGTTGTTTCTTACTTTCCATTTACTATTTGTTTACTTTACATTTTTATGCTTTTTCTTATCTTTGGTACATAGAGGTGTGTATGTACATACATTTATATAAATTTCTTTTTCTACCTCTTTTACCTGTGTACATAATTATGTCTATTTAATATTATCTGGCCAGATGTGCTACCTTTATTTGTAAATTTCATGTTATTCTTAAGGGACAAAGTTCCAGATTAAAATTTTTTTTTCTGTTTCTATTTTCTATTTCTATTACACTGAATCGGTCGTCTGGCTCTTCATATTGCCTATTGGTGTTTTTGTATGACGTATTACTTTGTTTCTCTGGCAACCAATACAAGCCTGAGTCCATTCCTTAATATCCCTTTTAATACCGGGCCATATAAATTTTGCTGTTACTTGTCAGACTGTGGACTTTATCCCTGGATGAGACAACGAGTGCATACTGTTGAAAACTTGTCGCCTTATTGTTTAGGAATATAGGGTATAATTGTTGAAGTTGAAATGTCACACCAAAGAACTTGTCCATTCGGAAGAGGATGTTGTTTTAAAATTAAGCAAGTATCAGATTCCTGTAGCAGTTTAAGGTCTAGATCATCTTTTTGACTAGCTGCAATTAGGTCATAATCTAGAACAGTCATTGCATCGAGTGAGTCGTAATAATGTATCAGCCACACTAGTGTCGTTTCCACTGACCAATTTTCAACGGAAATACACGTTATAGGGCCCCCTGAGGTCCATTGTATGGTAAGTCTAGGAAGAAAACGAAAAGTCCTAAAAAACTGAAATTTCACATTTAAGACAACTATATATCCAAGAAATTAACCAACTTTTTCATCAAAATCAGCTGACCGGAAGTGCAACTTTAAAAAATACATTTAGCATCTTTTATAACAGCTCTAACGATTTTGATAAACTCAATATATCATGTAAAATTTATTGGGCTTTAATATCTTGTACGTTCCATTCTGATTGAAATAGTCTGACAGGGCTTAAATGCCAATATGTTAAGTTGCTTTCCTCTAAAGTACCTTTAATTATGTAGATTCAGAAAAATTAACCTTATAATTTTGTTAGCATTGATAAAAAAAACGGATAAATATATAAGTGGAAAGAATTTGTTTTTCAACTAAAGGAGAAAAGAGCAAAAATATATTTTTAACTCAATTTTTTGTTTTTCAACACAAAAACAGCAATATTGATGTTTAATATACCATTGGAGAACTAAAGATTTTAGAAAAAAATATTATCTTATAAACAAAACTGTAAAAGTTAATAGAGACTAATAAAAAGCCAATAAAACTAACTGAATGTTGTATATATTAAAACACATGTTTATATATAAATTCAGTGTAATTAATCTTTAACCTTTTATCATCTCTGTACCATTCAGTTATATTTAAATATTCTTAAATTGATTTTGAAAACTAAGGTAAGTGAAAGTCGTGTCCTGCATGTACCAGATTGTTAATTTATCTCCAAAACTCTAATATCCAACTACTATGTATTTTAGTTTGTAATTTTAGGATCTTATGTAATAAAGCAAATTTTTATAGTGTGAGGTAATATTTAAGTAATATTTTATATGAACTGTAAAATTGTCAATAAATTTTATGTTATTAATTTTAGTTTTCTATCATGTTTAAATCTGAATATTCCCTTGGATCCACAATTGAAACCAACCATGATGGTTAAACAACCATTATCAAGGTCATGGTCATGATACAGGAGTTTAGAGATTTTCAAACATTTAAAATTTATTTCCAAAACTTATGAAAGAATTGGTATAGGGTAGAACCCCCAATTAGGTAGCCAGGTTTTATTTTTTAACATGTGAACTGCTTTTGCCATTATTTTACAAGTGTATTATTTAATTTTTATAAATGAAAGAAGACCTTGTGGGTGGTCTCTGATTTGAACTATAAATTTGTCTGTAACGTTTGAGTTGTTAATTTAAATTTCTCAAAAGTGCTTCAGTTCCTCTAATAGACGATTGGATCAAATATTAATTTAGTTAGAGCTTTGATTTCTTACCTGCATTGAGTTAGAGAACCCCTGATGAATGTGGTTTGAAATGTTGGTTACACACAGTTGTGTAATGCAGGCACCAGATTTTTTAAAGTTATAATGAATGTACATTTTAAATGATCCTAATAGAATTAATTTTTTAGCTTAACATTTTTTATTGTTAATTAATTATTATGATCCATTTTAGTAACGCAACTAAAGTACTTGGATATGCTGATGATGGGGCATAGCTTGGATTATCCCTCAAGGCGCTCAAGGAGGCCTGTAAAGGACTGCAAAGAGAAGCTGGAGGAATGGGACTATCCATAAATGAGGAAAAAACTAAAATTATGGTGCTCAGGAAGAAAACACCTATAAATCTGCCAAAGCACTATATGGTGGGACCTGTTTTAAGTACCTCGGCTACAACGTTAATGATCAGGTTGACAAAGAAGAAGAAATTCACAATCGAGTAATGGGGCTAACAAAGCATATTTCGCCCAAAGAAATTTTCTCTGAAGTAAGCTACTAATTAGGTACTGCTAAAATGATTATATAAAAAACAATTATCCGACCTGTATTGACCTAAACCAGTGCAACCTGGATCCTACGCAAAAGCCTGGTTAAAAAAATTGACAGGATTGAAGCAAAAGTTTTGAGGTGTATCATAGGACCAGTTCGACAGAATTTTCGACAATCTCTGAGTTTCTCATTTTGTGCGAATTCAGCACTTAAAATGGCTGGGACACATTATCAGAATGGATGAAGGTAGAGCTCGAGGAAATTATATTATGAGACCCAGATGGAGTCAGACCATGTGGAAGACCGAAGGGGAGGTGAAAGGACTCCTTGGCTGAGAACTTGAGGATGGTGGGAGTATCCAGCAGACATGCTGCTGACCCAAATGATTCGGAAAGGGCAATTAAGAGGGCCAACGGCAGCTTAAGACGCCTGTCTAGCCGTTAAATAATTAAAAATTATTGTGATCATTTTACTATCATCAATCAAGTAATTATCATTTAGTTAATTCAAAACAAATATTTAAAAAATATTCAGACTCAAATCTTTTTTTCAGTCATTTAAATTTCAAGAGCAGCTAAAATCAAATTTTAGGGAAATTTCACTGACACAGGTAATTTTGCGGAGAGTTACACAAACATATAACTGAACATATCCAATTTTTGGTTTGATATAAGCTAAATGATAAAAAAAAAATAATAAATTACTGTTATAAAATGAAAAATTATATAAAACTGCCTATTAATAACAAAACAAGTCTATTTATCTTAGATAGAATAGGTAGTAGTTTAAATAAGGAAAATATTGAAGAAACTTACCTCAATGAAATCAAAAAATGGTATCAGGAAGAACAATATTGATTTAAAAAAAATGTGTAATGACATTATATCACCAGACAATGTACATTTTAATGATAACTAATAGTATTATACACACACACTCACACACACACACACACCACACACACACACACACACATATATATATATATATATATATATATATATATATATATATATATATATATATATATATATATATATATATATATATATATATAATAAAATATATATATATATATAATATATATAATATATAATATATATATATATATTATTTCAATCAGTTGAGTTGTTATGTAAAACACTAAGATTAAATAAAATATTAAATAGTAACATGATTATTTATAATTGTTTAGTAAATATTCTTAAAAATTACCTGACTTCAGCTGTGGAGTCACCTTAGGGTAGGGAGGCCCTTCTGCGATGCACTTGGTCTCTATAAAGTGGATACCGAAAAATTGAGAAAAACTCTGATAGTTGAGCATGATCTCTGTATGCACTGAAACAATACAAAAAGGTCAAGTACATACATAGCATTTTCACTAAAATACAAAAGGGGAAGGGAGTACAAAAAAAGACTTCTGATACAATCTCAATTCACACAAAAATTTCAAGTTTCTAACATACTTTGTATTGAGAAAATAGGGAGCATAAAGTCTTATTTAGCTTGTCTTGAAAAACGCAATAAAAAAAGGATCCAGAAAGATTTGAAAGGAAGCAGACAAGAATTCTGCAAGAAGCCTGGAGTTCAGTAGCAGAATTGGAGCAAGAAAGGAACCCCTTGATCAACCTTTACAAGTGATCCTCTCAAACTGCTATGCAGTAAAAGGGGTTAATAAAGAATAATAAATGACACATTTTGCCGAGACTAAATTAATCCTGCATTAATAAAACATAGTACAAGTTAATCTCTAGAAATATAAACAAAATAAAAAATGACGAAGTATGATCATTCGAGTGGCAGTCAATAAACTATCACAAAACAATTTCACTATTGCATTACTTTCCTTTACTATATATTTCATAAAAAGGTAAATGAAAGCAAAAATAGTGAAAACTATTTATTGTGTAACGAACATTTCAACCAAATGTCAGGTCTTCGTCAGGCCTTCTCTAACTCAATGTTGGGAAAAACACAGTCAATTGTTTTCTAACATTGAATAAGAGAGGCTCTGATAAAGACTTCCAATGTGGATCAAAACTTTGGTATCACAATAAACAGTTTTCTATTTTTTTTTTTTTTAATCAATTTTTGACCACTATCCCACATAATTTATTTGATGCTATAAATATTAATTGAAGGAATCACAATTTATTTTATTAAAATGTATCAATAATTTAATCAAATAAGAATATCCAGATTGCAAAAAGTTTGAATTCATTGAAATTTTTGAAAAACTAAACAGTATCAAGAAAAAAAATCAATGAAACAATATCAAATATTTGTTGCTATGCTAATGTTAAGACTGAAAGCCTTTCTTTCATGGCTGTAATAATTTATCTTCACCAACAATAGATTTTAAGTTAAGTATAAGTATTCAAATAAGTAATGGATAAGAGGAATAATTATTCTAGATAACATATATTACCCAAAAAATATTTTTTTCTTGCCTTTAATAGATGGTAAAAGTAGTTAATTAAAACTTGTGACACTATTAATCTTGGAATGTCCAGAACAATCTAATGTTCTGGGAAATTGAGCCATTTTTAACTGAGTTCAGTTGGCTAATCTGCATTGGTTAATTTTTTTATAATTATATTTTTTATATAAATTAATTTTATAATAATTTAATAGGCAGTATTTATAATATTTTTATAATGGTAACTAGGTGTTAAAATTATCGTTTAAAAACTTTTGATTTTTGAAAAACCTATTATGAAGGTCTGCATACTAAATTTATGAAGGACAGTCTACTAAAGAGATTTTAGACAACAAATGAGGTATTTCATTATTTTTACCTGCGCCACTATTTCCACAAAAATTAAACTAGGATGTATATCATTTACAGGCATATACATATGGTGGACTTGCGTGGGCATGAGTCTGGGATCATCTCATCAGCCGAAGCCATGGAGGACGCCATAAATCCGGGACATGTTTTTAAGTAATTCAAAATTATAAAAATGCAGTTAAATATTTTTAATTTATTTATGATGAAAGAGCAGAAATAAAAAAAGTCTAAAACATAAGAAGATAGACGCTACAAGCCAATTCGAGTATTACCTTAGCGAATTCGACCTAAAAACTTTTCCTATTTTTTTTCTTTCTTTTTTTTAATATTACGATTAAATTTTTTGATGTTACTAAGCGATGTAAAATAATATTTTAATTCAAATTGTGAGAAAAGGTTCACTCCTTGTAAATTTTTTTTTCTAATAACAGGTTTCTAAATAGATGCTTTTAATTTTGGTGTGCTCAAATGTTACAGAATTAAAATAATTAAAGATGAACTGAACCCCTGAAATATTAATATCTCATACATATTAAATTTTGAGTGAAACGTTCAACGGGTCAACCTATTTTATTAGAAAACGCCCTATTTTTCTAGTTACCCGACAATAAAAATCAGAGATAGAAAATTATCCGAATACTGGAAACCACCTGCATACCGGGAGCCATAAATGTTGCATATTTTTATAAATGTGTAAATAAATTACAAAACATCAAGACACTTTCTTTAAAAAAAAAAAAAAACTGTTCTCTAACATTTAATTATATTATGACTTTTAAACTCGAGCGGGAAATTGTGGGTGCCACCTAAGGTTGAACTTAATTATATTAAAGGCACTGGCAACAGCTGCTCCTTGGGCAAGGAATGTCCACTTAGTAGTGTTGGGAGTTGCTTATAAGTGGTTATTGTTTTGTGATGGCTGCTATACGTAAAAAACTAGTTATAGTTGGGGATGGTGCTTGCGGAAAGACTTGTTTGTTGATAGTATTTAGTAAAGATCAATTCCCAGAAGTATATGTGCCTACTGTGTTCGAGAATTATGTTGCTGATATCGAAGTTGATGGAAAGCAAGTGGAGCTAGCATTGTGGGATACTGCTGGACAAGAAGATTACGATCGGCTAAGACCACTTTCTTATCCTGATACAGATGTTATTTTAATGAGTTTTTCTATTGATTCACCAGATTCATTAGAAAACATACCTGAAAAATGGACTCCTGAAGTAAAACATTTTTGCCCAAATGTACCTATCATTCTTGTAGGAAATAAAAAAGATTTGCGAAATGATCCAAATACCATCAAAGAGTTGGCAAAAATGAAACAAGAACCAGTTAAACCTGAAGAAGGTAGAGCTATGGCTGATAAAATTAATGCCTTTGACTATCTTGAATGTTCTGCCAAAACAAAAGATGGGGTTAGACAAGTATTTGAAACAGCAACTAGAGCTGCTCTTCAAGTCAAAAAGAAGAAGAGGAACCGCAAATGTAAGCTTCTTTGAGGGTGCAAGTTCTTATAATGAAGCTGAAGTATTAGTTTCAACCAAAATTCAGGTTTTGTTTATTGGCTCCACCATGTTTAATGGTATGTACAAGACAGGCAGTTTTAACATCGAAAAACTTTATTAGTTTTAGGCTGCCCTTCATCTCTACATAAGGCAAGTGCTTACCATCATTTATTTTAAAACTACATTTTTGAGGAATGTACAAATATTGTATAATAACAATCAAAACTTCTGGAAGTTATTGTATATTGTCTACTAACTAGTAGAATTTTGTTATCGAGTCTAATCTTATTAAACTTATAAATGGCTATGTTCGATATTTATTTAATTCTTTTTATTAATTGAAGGTTAAATAGACTTGAAAATGCATATAAATATATATTTTGATGATGGTAGGAAATTGTTTAAAATATAGGGAAAATTTATGATATATAAATATTTGAAGTATACATCATCTTTAACTTTATGAGGTATTTTCGACGACTTCCTTGTTGGGCTTCAAAAATTGTCTTAAGTGATATAAGTGAACCTTTTTACGGTTTTCTAGAGAACCTTTATTATTGTCTTATTGAGAAATTACTTTATTATATGTTATATGAATATTATGTAGCCCTGTTTTGATATATTATTGATTTATTTAGATTATATGCTTATTACTTTTATTTTTTCTTAACAAATGTCTTTTAGTCCCTTTTCTTGCTATGTTTTCATTTTGTATGTTAGTAATAGTTTACAGTCATGTAGTTAACTATAAAGATTATTGCTAGAGAATAGAATTTAATGTTTTTGAGTATTTATTATTATTCTATATAAATATAACTATATATTCTTAAATAAGATTTTTATTTCATTTATATGCTATTATAGTGCAAATACTTTTGGGGATTTATTCGCACAAACATTATTCTTGTTTACAGAGTATTTATGTTATAAACATTATCGCTTTGTGAAACCCAATCTTTACAGAACAATAAACTATAAATAAACAACTGTGTTATTGATTTTTGTATCCTAAAAGTTTTTAACTTAATTCTGAATTGCTTAAAACTAAAATTGAAACTAAACAAAAAAACTTAGTCATTCCTAACCTTAACTTGTTTATGGCATTTAGGTGATAAATATAGTTTTTACTTATTTATTTTAATTTTGACTATGTATCACATTTATGAAATTGATGTATCATCTTAAAATTTTTAAAGATAACATTTCTTATCTTTGAGGTGGGAGTTGTTGCATCTTTTACTTTATGATATAAGTAAGAAATATCTATATCTAAACATATTTTTATTTTTTTGAGGCATATTTTATATAATTATTCTTAACTATCGTTGCAGTCAATTAATGAAAAATAAAATAAATTTACTTGAAGTATTTTATTTAGTAATTTATATAACTTTGTTTGAGATCAACTAGAATTATTTTGTCTCATTTAATATATATGTTCAATTTGACTTCAAGTTATTGAATTATGATAAAAATTATCATTGAATCACAATCTTCTTTAGATATCTGAACAAAGAGCTCCAATCTAGCTGGAAAAGAGTGAGTGATATGATTAAGTCATACCAGGATGTTGTAAAGCTATGACTCATTCAGAATCAAATATGAGAATGACATCAATATTAACTAATTTCATAGTAGCCAACATTTTATTTGCTTACTATTAACTATTTTTTATATTATCTTAATAAGTATTGAAATCATGGTATTCATCATTACAACTATTTAAAAAATTTTTACAGTCTTTATTATTATCTGGCAGTTGTTAAATAATCACAAGTATTAATAAATGTTTTTAGCATTTGTGTTTATAATTGAACCTAATTTAGTTTTCTCAATTTTTTCATCAATAGTGATTTTGAGACATACACCCAATATTTGAATGTATGGCTTTTAGAATGACCCCTATGTTTTTAGAAACAAAAAAACTACATTGTTTCTCTTTTCTAGTTACACATTTGCTCTACCATTAAAATTTCTTATTATAAATATGTAATTCAGCGTGTTGGCTTATAGAAATAAGAAAATTTCATGGTTTGTAGGCTCATTTTATAATTTCACTACTACACATATACAACGGATGTGTTACTACTATTAAATATTGTCTCCTTCTTTGTTAATTTATGATTTATTTATATAAAATGTTTTATATTTGTAGAACCTCTGAATATACAAGGTCAAAACCTAAATATACTTAATTGTTTAGCTTCTGATGCTCATAACTCTCTTGTCTTCTAAGAATGTTTACAAATCAATTTTTGTGTAACATTTTGCACTCTGTTCCCAAAGATTTATTATTAATAAACTTATAATTTATATTTATATATAATTTATTTTTTATTTGTTTCATATCTAAATGTTAAAGATATTTTATAAAAACACTGTTGATATGTTTATTAGTTTGTTTTTTAAAAAAGAGCTGATTTAATTTGATTGTGTTGTTATATTTATTTAAAACAATTAATGAGATCATTTTAATTATATAACCTTTATAACTAATGCCATGCAGATTATTTTTTTTGGCATGTGTTGTAGTGTAGAACATTGGCACATTTCAGGATTTATTTTTTCCTTTTTATAAAGTTTTAATCAACAATGTTAACTCAGATTTCAATCTTTTTAGATTAAGTATTTATTATATATCACTAAATTTTATTTTTGTAAAATAGATAATTCATAATTGTAGCTTTTTAAGAAATGATTTCTCATTCAACCTGTACTATCATTATTCGTATCGTTTTTGTTATTTACTAAATTTTTCTTAAAAATAAAGTTTCAGGGCAAATATGTTATTTATTTTTTAAATATGATAATTAAAAAAATATGAGTGATCATCAAGAAAAAAAATAATTAAGCTTATCAAGCAACTAGTTATTAAAAAAACTAAGCTAACTTTAATGACTGAGGACCATTGAAACGGTCAGTTTATTTTTTTGAAAATCTGAAATGAACATGTTACATTTATGGAGTGTCAGTTTGTAGACCATATCCTGTTTAAGCTTAGTGATTGATTGTGGTTATTATTTATGTTGATATATATATATTTTTTTTTTTTTTTTTTATTGTGATGCAGGAAATGTTAATTGGAGGTTCAAGGCATGTCTAATTATTGTTTAACTTAAATATATTGAAGTCTTTGTCCTTAACATTCTATGTAAGAAATAACACTTTATTTTTAGGATCATCTATGGTGTAGTGTCTAGTATAACTAACAGCCTTATATGCCCAAGATCACGGGTTCAAACCTGCTGGTAGCGCTAGGATTTTTTAATGGGAGTATAAAATCCTTAGTTATGCCGTCCTTGGAGAGTTAGTAAAAAAGTGGTACCGAGCCTCTGCAACGACAGGTACTCGTTAAAGATCTCTTTATCTGGATAGGCAAAATTTAGGACTCTCACTGTAGCATCATCCAATTAGCCTAACTATCACAGTGCTATAACTCGGTGACGTCTTGGCCTCCTCCAGTCATCTCTGTTAGATGCGGCCATTGTCCAGTTCCCCACTCCCAGGACATTCTTGAATCCTTCACCACACCGTCTGACCATCTCAGTTTTGGTCTCCCTCTTTTCTTGTGCCGCAGAGAGGATCTGTCTGGATCTTCTTAGGTATTACTTCATCCTCCATCCTTGCCATATGGCCAGTCTTCCAAGCTTGATCCTCAGAACAACATCTTGATCATCTAACAGTGTATAAATTTCAGTATTTGTCCGTCCTCCAGTTTCCATAGATCTGTACTCCTCCAAATATTCTTCAAAGAATTCCGATTAGCCACAGTAGCTAAAAGTCACGTTAAAAAAATAAAAACTTCATTTTTATTGTGAATACAGACTATAAGGTTCTCTTTTTTTTTTTTTTTTTTTTTGTACCGAAGAGCTTTCTATTGTCAATTAGAGTATCTACTATCTAGTTCTGGAGGACTTAATGGCTTTTCTTTCTGTTTCATTAGTTGGCATGAAACAAGTATGTTAGATGGTAAAGTCAGTATGTTAGATCTTCATTTACATTGACCAGATTTTTCTCCAAAATTTATTAATGCAAAAATTTGTTTTCCTTTTATGCTTCAATTATTATAATAATAACTGGCTTATTCTAATTACTTCACGTCCTCACGAAAGTTTTGCATTCTTTAAACTAGCAGTCATCAAATAAATCACACTTAATAAGTAAACTTATTTTATTTGTGTGCCAATGTTTCAGCCTAAATGTTAACCCCTTATCAGGGCTGAGAAAAAAATCAACATACACAAATTAAAGGAAAAGGATAATATTATTCATATATGGTAACAAACAGAATTATATATGACTTTTGCGGTATGACAATATATACAAGCTATTTCATCTGTTATCTCAGTTTATTATTCATAAGAACTTAAAATAAATTTAGTTATAAATACTATATAGCTATATAGCCTATGTAGTTTATAGAAATAATTAAATAGAACTAATTGGGTAAGAAAAGATGAGAGGACAGGCAGTAGGAAACTAAAAATTGTTGGTGTATAATGCCAAGAGGCTCACTTATTGAGAATGCCTTTTCTGACTTATTATTTTTTTTTATTTATTTTTTTTTTTTGGAAAACAAAACTAAATTGTTTCAACAAAATGAATACCAGACAATAAAAATATGTTTGAAATTTAATGTAAAGAGTTTCAATACAACATAATCATTTGTCTTAAGCATTCATAGAAATTTATCCAGTATAATTTATAGCTAAAATTTATCAATGAATGAGAGCCATTAACTTAATCCTATGGAATTACCATTTTTTATTATATTATTATCGATATAAATTAATCTCAATAAGGAATAAAATAAAATGAAAATATGCTATAAAACTTAATTAGAATGTCCCAACAAATGATAAGTGGGACCTTATAGGAGTAAGTTACCTATTTTTAGGGTTCAACCATTTACACTTGACTTCTTTACTTACATAATCTACATTGATTATTAATAGCTGACCACATGTGTATTCAATGAAGGATGAGATAGCTAGGTTGGTGCCCAATACAGTATTGATGGAGTTGACTATTAATTGAGAAACTGTTTTGACTCACATTGTCCATCAGGGCTAAAAAGAAACGAGATACAAGGTGGAGGTTTGGATAGAGAAATATATATGTGAATACTTATTTATTTTAAAAAAAATATTTATTGATATTTACAACTGTATATACAATACAACAAGTAAATAGGCTAAAAGAAAATGGACATGAACTAAACTTGTAGAGAAGCTACCAATCAGCGGCACCCTAAACATATTCTAAACTGCAAGGTGTTGAGGCCATCTTCTTTTCAGATGCCTTGGAGGATTGTCAGGTATTGAAGAAGAAGAAAGGATTGAAACTAATGGGTTAGGGTAGGAATGGAGTTTGTCATGGAGGGAGAGGTATCTGGTTCGGCCAAATAACTAACATGAAGGTCATTATGGATGAGTTTGTTCATGACTAAGTAGGGAGCATTGAGGATTTTACCAAGTATTGGATTCAAGAAGAATTTCATTGTTTAGTAGAGCCCCAAAGCTCATCTCCATATTTCTAGATTGGCTTTATAACATCATGTAAATGAGCCGTTTGTAGTTTAGTGGAAGATAAGAACATTTATCTAGTAAGTGTTGAAGTGGCCAAACATTCCGAGGAGTTTCTTATCGTTTCAGTCTTGTATGAGGATGAGGAATATATGAAAGGACCTCACATAAACATCATTTATTCATCACCTCTAAATTGTCTGATCCTTCACAAAATGTGTGAAGTTATTTGAAGATACGTTTCTTTGTATTTGAGTTGTACATTACAAATTTAGAACCTAACAGCTTTGATTTGAGGCTAAGTATATTAAAATGAGGAGAAGTAAAGTTATTATTTGTTTAGAAAAAAAGTATTATCCGATCTGTTCCTTACTGAGTTTACATCAGTTTTATTTTCTAGAAGTTTAAATTTCAAGAATCATCACTGCAGCCATGTCTTAACATCATCTGTTCACAACAGAATTGAGCAAAAAACTACCTTCAAATGACCATGAACTTCTTAATGTTTTCATGAAAGAAAAAAATTTGATGACTTTAATGAGTTAATTCGTCAATAGATTAAATATATACTATTCTAAATAAGTAAACAGGTAATAAGTAACAGAAACTTTTATTATTTGTGATTGTTTTTAAAATATTTTTATTGAAACTCAGTTAAAAAAAAAAATTAGAAAAGATAAATGCTCACAGTTGGAAATGAAAAGTAGTTTTTAAAATAAATTAAGTATACAAAATATAGTGTTAATAACAGTATACAATTATCCATTAGATTTAATCATTATGACTTAAACTTGTACTTTGAGAAAGAAATGTTAGAATTATGTAAAATGCTTTTAAAAAAAGTATATTATAAACATTATCTGTAATGATTCCGACTTAACATACATCTTACTATGTGTATTTAAGTATTTTTAACCTTCCCAGTTCCTCGGGACTATTCACTAAACTGCAAATTATTTTTTAAAAACTTATAAATGACTAAAAATCAGTCATTTTTAATAAATGACAATTTATATTATAAATGCATTGAAGAGTAAAATTATATATGATTTAAAAGTGACTACCCTCTTAAATCTATTTAAAAACATTACAGTGGTCATTAACAAAGATTTTTTATGTATTTATAATAAAACAATATTGGAGACTTTTTAATTGAGAATAAATAGTGGGCAAATTTTCCCTACAAAATACACTTATGTTCATAATCAAGTGGTTTTTCAGCTAAAACTTTCAAAGATGGTATGACAAGTTTTGATCTTGTTTTGATGATATTTCCTATAAAAGTTGGAGTTTGGTTAAAATATAGAAAAGACTCCCAAAATTTTGATGAAATACAATTAGAATCAGGGTGCTCAGGATATCCAGGATATAAACCTTCAGCTGCAACTTCTTCTATCATTGCTATGACATCAATTTTTTCAGAAATTATTGTAGGAGTAAAAATATCTTGAAGTGGGTTGTCACCAATGTACAAACATTTAGGTGTTTTCTTTAAAAGTGCTGCTAAAGTTTTGTATAAATCAGACCAATTACCTTCTTTATAACTTTTTCCTAATGTGATATCCTGTGCCTGTTCATTATCAGTATTCAAAAAAGGCCTTGATTTATTAAAGAAGCCAGGCTTCTTAGCATTGTAAATAATAAGATCAAAAAATTCATTGTAATTCTTGCCAAGACATAATGGTAATGTGACTTCTGCAACTTCAATTTCAGCACCAGTAATTAAAATTAATTTTGAAAACTTTTTTAAATTTCTCAACCAGTTTAATACGCTCTCCTCACAAGGTTTGACATAATCAGATGGATTTGAAGCTACTGTTTGGCAGAAACTACTGTCTGTTTGATACATTTGCACAATCGCTTCTAGCAGATCTGGCCAAACCGTGTACTCTTCAGGTTGACCTTGTAGATCCACAGCATCAACAGCTTTTGCAAATAACAAAGTTGCGATACTGTCTGTGAAATCTAAAAATGTTCTTGTGTCATTATTGTCCCATATTGAAAGAAGATCATTCACCAATTTATTGGTGACTGACCACTTTCGTTCTTTACCATAATTTTTTTCTATTAAAGAATTTTCCATTTCTCTGGAGCCATGGGTTGCTTTGAGAATATAACCATCATTTCTTAAGTGCAACAAATTACCTCTTTTGAAGTCTAAAAACAGTCCTCTTTGAATAAAATCTATATGATTTTCTGAAAGTTTCTCAGGAAAAACAGTTTTATTATAACCTTTGTTGTTAGTCATATAATTTGCCAAAAAATCATACTGCAGCTTAAATAAATTAGTTAAATTATACTCCAGAAGGGTGTTATCTAAATCTAAGCCAATAACATCATAATCAGTTAGCTTTAGTGAAGAAACCATGTTACAGATGGTTCTCCTAAACTTAAAAACCAAGTGAGTCACCATAAGATCTGTTCTGGAATCAAGCAAATAACTTTATACATGATTAATAGAACATCTATATGTGTCAAAAAAACTTTTCAACCGCAAAGAAAATCAATAATTAATACAAATCTTAATTTTAACGATGTATGTTGGTTTACTTTCTCTTCACCCTTCACACCTCCATATAAAACCACTTATGCTTAACTCAGATCTAAACATATAGACTAACTGCGAAATAAACGGTATCAACTGGAGATTCCAAAGATGAAGAAATAATTAATCTAATCTAAAACACTCTCCAAAATCTGTCAATGCAATAAGTTAACGTAACGGCCTTTGAAAAAAATTATAATTAAAGCTATTTTAAAATTTCATTGTTTTAAAGATGTATGTCTTGTTTATATTTAGCACAATGAAGTATAATTAGCTGGTATATTTATTTTGGACCACTACTTATAGTTTTATAAGGTGTTTATATATAGTGATATCTTTATAAAAACCTTGATGTATATTAGGTTTGAACGCATGAAATGTGCGAATTTTTAAATCTTAAAAATTATAGCCTCAAGAGAGGTTTTTTTTTTTTGTTTTGTTTTTTGGCTTCGTCGTCAAAGAAAAGAACCATTTCTCGAATGCGTAATAACTTGTTAATTAAACACGAAAAAAATGTACTAATTTGTGGATACGCCAGTAAAGGCACACTAAACCGTTATAATCAAATGTTAACAACTGTTAGATTAATCCAAAAGCTAAATATGTTGGTAACCATTTTTTCGTGTAGTAAACATTTCTCACCAGATGTCGTTAGATATCAAAGAATAATATTATCTTGGTATATATATTTTTGTCCAATTTATGATTCAATCCATGCCTGCCAAGTACTTATTGACTAGCAGTTGATGGAGGGTATGCTGACAAAGGGGATTTATGCATGAGGACGGGCACTACCCACTGGCTGGAATCTAAGTAATTAGATTTATGTAAGTAAAGCGTTATCAGGGACATGGTCATTTCTTCTTTGATTAGAATGTATGAACAAATGCACATATATATATATATATATATATATATAAGTTTTTGTTGTTCTTAGGTTTCAGTCAATGAATAAACAATTTTATCTATGCATAGATAAAATTGTTTATTCATTGACTGAAACATAAGAACAACAAAAACTTAAATTATCAACAGTCGAGAACTCGTCAAACAATATAATATATATATATATATATATATATATATATATATATATATATATAAATTTTAAATCAATGTACCGGTCTGACGCGACCTCTTTTACGTTTTAAAATAATTTTCCCCTTGAGAATTTTTTTATTTAACAATAAAGATTTTATAAGGGATCTTATGTAAAATATTTGTTTTCTATCTTGCAGCTACCGAACGTTTCGTTCAAGAATGACGTTATATCTACTTTTAAACTAATACCTAGACAGTTGGGAATAGAATTAGTAAGTTATAAAAAACTTGATTCGATTTCGTTTGGTGAATGCATACATAACTATTTTATTTTTTAAAGGCAGCCCAAGAATTTGTTATGCTTTTGTAAATCAAGTGCTACAAGTTTTACGATGACAGCAAGTTCAGGATCGGTTGATGTGCAAACTGTCAAGGCAGCTGTAATTATATCTCTTTTGATTGGTTTTCTTGCTGGTTATAAGGCCAAAGAATTAAGACTGAAATGGATTAGATTTAGAAGAGATAGGCTCTCCAGAAAATTAGCTGACACGCAGAAACAATTAGATTTAATGTGATTCTGTAATAGAAATATTTGTTTTTAAACCTGTTGATATATATGTGTGTATAAATAAATTATTTTGTTGAATTAAACCTTTCTTCAATTTTTATCACCTGGTCTTGTTTGCAGGATTCACTTACATTATTTTATGTCACTCTAGGTCCATGAAATGTCAGTTATCAGCATTAGTTAATCATAGAATTAGACTCTAACAGGGTTCTACAATCAATACTCGAAACTACAGCAATGTGTTTATTTATCTTATAAAAACTCTGTTTTATAGCACGAATTTTAAATTAGTGAAATCTTGTAACTACGATGGTTTTAGTATGGGAAACAGTATGGAAGGTTATATCGAAATAATAATAAATATTGAGGAGGGTTTGTTTACCTTTAAAATGTAATATTATCGTACATCAATAACATAGTAACACATCTCCGTCAAAGGATTACTTTATTTTTGTCTTTTATTAATACTTCCATACATCTCGAAAGATTATAACAATGGCGGACGATGGGGATATTGGCAATTCACGGAATGAACCTGAAACCAGAAGTACTGTAGTTCATAGGCGAGTTGGGCATATTGCTGTTTCTTATAAGCATTTTATTCTAGTATGGGGTGGATTTATGGTAAGCCAATCATCTGTCTGAGATGTTGCATTACAGGAGACAAGTTTTATGTGACATTATCATCTTTTCATTTGTTTTCTTCAGAGTGGTCAAGAGGATTTTGAAGTATACTGTTCAGCTGAGCACTTATGGGTATACAACTGTATTAATGAAACTTGGTAAGCAGTCTGCATATATTCCTACTGTTTCCTATACTAATCAAATATTGTTATCTATTTAGCCCACTGTGTTATAGTTTATCAATTTAGATTTTCCTTTAGGTCCATCTTGGTTACGAAAGGCTCAATTCCGTTTCCCAACTCAGGGAGCACTGCAGTCATAATTGATGATGCGCTATATATTTATGGGGGTAAGGATTATTGGTGTAATGTATTGTACTATTTGTGAGGTCAATCTTTTCATCAATTCTTCTATTTTTACTCTACCAAAGGTGTTGAAGAACTAACAGATGATTTGTGGAGGTATGGCTGTGAACTTCACCGTCTTGACTTGAAAAATCTGACATGGACCACTCTTGTACCCAGTGGAAATTCTCCTAAAGGAAGTGATAAAGCAGTAGGATGGGGTTATGACAAGAAGTAAAGACAATTTTTTTCTAGAATTTATGATATATAATGAAATTCAATTTATATTTAGTCTTTCATTCTAAAGCAATATCTCAGAATATAATTAAATTTGAAGTATTATCTTTCTGTTCTTAAATCTAAATGATTGTATTGATAATTATTTATTTTTTAAAACGTGGTTGTTTCCTCTTTCTAGTAATTTGTAGAAAGGCTTGTTTGGATTATTTTATACAATGAACCTGGGGAAATTTAAAATTAACCAGTTAATTTTCATGTTTTTTTGTTATTTTTTTTTTAAATAGGATAACTCAGTGGTTAGACCATCCTGTTGATCTTAGCATCATAGTTGAAGCATAAAAGTGGGCTAAAATAATTATTTGTTTTGTTAAATCTACTTGGGAGGGAGGAGGAGAATGGCTGAGTAGGTTAAGATGTGTTTAATAGTTCGCACATTGCCCAGCAAGCAGATGACCTATAAACGAATAAAATAACCACGAGTTTGCTTCTCCGTGCCTGGGGGCTTTAAATTCTTCATTGATCCCATGCCTCCTATTTGAACTCAAAATACCAAATAAAGGTTGTTTTAACTTTTTTTAGTTTGTTAGTTCATTATAGATACATTTATAATAAATAGCACTAAAATAAGAGTACTTATAATTTGGTCTTGTTGGATCATAGGGATTCAAGTGATTCTCTGTTAAATAACATGATAATCTTCAAGCTCATGATCGCGCCTAGTTATGTTGCGTTCACCAGTCCATAGAATAGGTGGAATGAGGAACCTTTTATTTTCATTATCCTGTTAAGGCCTCTTTCTTTCTTTGTTAAATGATTTTCCCCTAATAATTTTTCTTTTCATTTTTCCATTTTCACAAATTACTGTTCCTGAGTGTCTTGAGTTATTTCACCTACAAAACAAAAAAAGAATCATTGGAATTGGTTAAGAAATAGCAGAGATATAGAGTTTTGAGTATAGTAGTGGTGTATGTCCATTTTCCTTGACTAAAATTGAGTGTGCTGCTGGTTCGACTTTCTTAAGCTCTTTGAATTATTTATTGTTATATATATATTAGTTAATTGCCTACACAGCTATATTAATTGTAATTATTCCTAAATAATGAACTATTGTTTAATAATTGTCTTTGTTTTTTTCTCTCTTTTGACTATTCAAACATAATATTATACTTAAAATTACAATTATTAATGTCTTTGGCTAGTCATAATGTTTTTCTCGTATGTGTAATTCTCTGTGGAGCTTCTCCTAGATTGAAGTTTCTTTACTATCTGTTTGTCTAATTATTTCAGTTTTATTATTTCATGTTTTTTTTTTTTTTATTAATCCCTAAATTATTCATGATTGTTTTCTATCATACTCCACCACTTTGCTCATATTGCTGATAATTTTTCGCAGAATTTACATATTCGGCGGCTATGGACAATGTGCACGGTGTATGGGCAATGGTTATACTTTTGAAGTTGACCCGAGCAATCATTTAGATAAAGGATGGAATAATCAACTGAGTATATACAATCCAAGTACCAATCAGTGGTCTACACCAAAAGTAAGTTGTAACATTAGTTTAAATTCATTATAAATATTATTGTGGATGTAATTAGTTGACCGTTGAGAATTACTGGAAGGAATTAGTCCGGGTGGCGGTCATTAAATGAAACAACTAAATAGTTTCAACTATTTTATTGTTTGCCAACGTTTCGACCCCCTTTGTGGGTCATCATCAGGGCGCATGGTGGGAGAACTAGTTTTCATTCTCCCACCATGTGCCCTGATGATGACCCAATAAGGGGGTCGAAACGTTGGCAAACAATAAAATAGTTGAAACTATTTAGTTGTTTCATTTAATGACCGCCACCCGGACCAACCATTATAAATATTATTCATATAATATTATGCAGAACATATTATTTGACATGTCACGGTTAAATCTCTTTTTTTATTGTTATTTAATTTTCTTATTTGAAATGGGGAAATCAGAGGGTAATGCATTGAACCCATGAATGAAACTATTCAAACCCGAAGGTTCGATGCCGATACCACCAAACTTCGCCTGCACAGACTCGTCCAATGTTCGCCGGTCAAGCCCAAACCCCCGAGATCAGCTTTAACGCAATCCTCCCATCGCTGCTTCGGCCTACCTTTCGGACGCCTACCAGTCGGATCAGCAAATACCAACTTTCTCGGAATCCGTTCCTCACCGAGCCCAACAATTTTACTCGCCCATTTGAGTCTCCACGACGCTATCAACTCAATTATATTCAAAGGATACAAGTTCCGCAATTCCTCGTTGTGCAACCTTCTAAACTCCCAGTGCCCTCATCCCTCTTCGGACCAATATTTTACGCAGCACCTTATTTTCGAAAACCTTAAGCCGTTGTTCATCCCTCAAAGTAACTGGCCACATTTCACAATAAGAACCAATAGGTCACTTTTATACTTAATATTTTGCCCCATTTTACGATTTTCTCAAAAACGGCTAATGATTTTGATTAAACTCCCTATATCAATGTAAAATTTGGGCTTTTATATGATCTAAAATACTATATTAATTACATTAATATTTTAAAATATTAAAATTTTTGCAAGCATACTATTAGTCTGTTTCTTGCTAATTTTAACAGAACATACATTCATAATAACCATAATCTGTAGTTGGTGTATTTACTTTGAGTTTACCTAGTGATCATTGTGAAAGATGCTTAGCTCTGTTAATCAGATTCAATTGTTTAAAAAAAAAAAAAAATTATACATAACCCTTAATTACTCACTAAGGACATATTTGTCCTTTAAGGTTGTACCTGACTGTTCTTTTGATAAAAGATGAGATATCAACCAAAATACTAGTTTAATCTATCTCTCTTAATAAATATCAACTACAATAGGATTCAATTAGTTACCGTATCTCATTAAAAATATGAAGAAGCAGTTTCTGAATCAAATCAGTTGCAATTATCATAATTTAAAGTTTTATAGAACTCCGTTTTTTTTTTTTCTTCAAATGTGTTTAGTTGAGTATGTTTTCATTGATCTAAGACTCATTTTTTTTAACAGTTGCTTTAGTTTATGTTGTTTTATTAAAGAAAAACTTGATTGAAAATATATATAAGCATTTGAGAGCAAAAGTGTAAATAATATTTATTTATGACCACTGGTTGTTCTGCCTGGCCCAAAAAGGCCTGCGATTGTTTTGATAGAAAAGTGAGAATGATGAAACTAAACACTTGACCTCTAGATCCACCCTCCAAAGCATTGTATGGTGGGAAAGTATATATACTTTCATTGTTTGTGATCAAAATAATGAAGAGTAAAAAATTAAAATGGCGGCCAACTATGCAGATTTTTACCTTAATAAGTTTCCTTCTAAGTAAAATGTCGCTTCGGGTACAATCAACCCATATTGACATATGCCTTTGCAATCTGGACCATGCAAAGTTCACACTGAAAATATTTACACATTTAAGAGGAAAGTGTCGGGGCCTGTTGGTGAAAATGGTGCTTACTGCTTTAGAAGGAAATCTCCAACTTGTATGACAATCTCTGAGTATCTTATTTCTTGTGGACTTCTAGAATTGCTGGGGCATTTAATCGAAATAGATGATGTTAGACCAGCTAGGCTATTATACTGTAGAATCCAAGGTAATACTCAGACTGGAATCAAAGGGAAGGTAGAAGGACTCCATGGCTGATGACTTGTGGATGGTCTGAGTGTCCTGCTGACTGCAACTAACCACAGTGATTGGAAAAAAACATTTGAAATACCCAAGAGCAACTTAGTTACCTCTTGAGCTGTTAATTAATTAAAGTAATTGCGTGCCCTGAATCAAAATTATTTTTTGAGTTCTTGACCGAATATAGAAGAAAAATTGTTGCTATAAGCATAATGTACTTACAAGTAACCACATTTTATAAACATAGTCATTGATCATTCATTTAATTGGATATCTAAGTACGATTTGTATTTATTCAATGCTATTTTAATTTTATTTTTAGACTAAGTGTGTAACATAACTTTTTAATTTAGACAGGTGGTGTTCCACCTCGTCCAAGAGCTGCGCATGCTGCTGATGTGAATGGTGATAAAGTTTTTATTTTTGGAGGAAGGCTAGCAGAAGTAAGAGCTAATGATATGTATGTTCTTGACTTAAAGAAGATGTACTGGACTCAAATATAGTATGTTGTATATCGGTTACTCTTATATAACGTTTTATTTGTCAGTAATTTTTGAAGTTTTTATTTTTTTTACTTATTAAATTCAAATTTCATTCATGTTCACACATGAAAGAAAATTATTCTGATTTTTTTTTATGATATAAATTTTTTTAAAGATTAATTTTGATAAAGCTTTCTTGAGCTTCTTATTATTATATTGTTGGGGTATGGGTTTCCATTCATGCTAACTAAACATATTCGTGTTAAATTGTAGCATTGATATTCATTGGGAATTATATAATTGTTCCTGATTTAGCAAAACCAAAGCAGTTGGTTTCCATTCCTTGTACTTCCTCAAAAGATATACTAAACTCCAAATGAATTATCAAAAAAAAAAAAAAAAAAAAAAAGAAAAACCAACGTTTCTTTATGGAAATTGAATTAACATTGCTATAATTAGATCAGTTTTGAACCTTATTCTCTTATTCTCAATCACCTTATCTATATTTTTATATTCTCCTCATTATTTTTAATCCAAAGGTTAATCAATTTGGAAGCTGTGAATCATTTTAGTGATAAATAAATCATAAGACAATGGCTTAAAGAAATTGTGAAAGCAAGTACACATAATTGAGCATGAATAGCCCTAGAAGTTGTTGATGTGGCAATAGCTAGTCCAAATTTTACTGAAAACATGAAGGCCAAGAGAAATTTTATTATTATTTGAGATGCTTTGTGTGGTGGTCAGTCATATTTAATTCCTCACATCATTTACATTTAGTCTGGTTCTCTTCTGGGGCTTGCTCAGGGCCAGCTCTAGACTTCGTAGCTAAGCTCCTTAAGCAAAAAAAATTTCTTTTTTCTTCAATACTAAGCCTAATTACAAGGTTTAACAGTTAAAATCTCTATTAAGAACACATAATCCAACGCAGGTTCATACATGCACATTGAAAATCATACTGTTTATAAACATTTAGTTTTAACGTTCTTTAGGTTTTTAAGGTCAAACTGTGCCTTTATTTTAGAGCACTTGATAGTACCACCATATTTTGGTTTATTATTCTCAATAATGAACCTTTGTAATCGACCAATAAAAAATAACCCCACCTCAAAATTTGAGAGCTTACGTTTCAAGATGCATAAAATCCGAATAACGAATAAAAAAAAATCCGTTTGTTCCGCTGAAATTCGACATAAAAATACTAGTCCATTCAACGATGATCCTAACACCTAGACGTTAATATTAGCTGGTTAGTTTTAAAATGGCGGCAGATTAAAAGGATTTTATTCAATAACTCAGTTATTTTTGAAGATAGAAAAAAAAATTATTAGTGTTTGTTTATTTATTTAACGTCACTTTATGCTACTATGGCTAATCGGACGATGCTACAGTGGGAGTCCTAAATTTTGCCTATCCAGGTTTTATTAGGATAGGGATCTTTAACGAGTACCTGACATCGCACAGGCTCGGGACCACCTTTTAACGTCCCCTCCGAAGGACGGCGTAACTAAGGAATTTTTACTCCCATTAAAAAATCCTAGGACCACCTGCGGGTTTGAACCCGTGACCTTTGGCATGGGAGGCTGTTACGCTAGCCACCCAGCTACAAGTGATCCCCAAAATTATTAGTGTTTTTTTAACCTACGAAACGCGAATAATTATATAAAAGAGAAAAAAGAAAAGAAAAAACATTTATATTTTTTACATAAATACACTCATGACTCAGTTATTTTTGACGATAGAGAAAAGTATATATAGAGTTTTAGTTTCAATAAAGCGCGATAAACAAAAAAAAATAAATAAAAAAAATAATAAAATAAAAGTGAAAAAAATTGAAATCTCGCTTATATATAAACTTGTAACTATGTTATTTTCAAAGATAGAAAAAAAATTCATTATTGTTTTTTAACCAAATAATTATGTAAAAGAGAATAAAGATGAAAAAAAAAAATTGAAAACTCGCTTATATGTACGCTTGTAACTACGTTATTTTTGAAGAAAGAAAAAAAAATTATCATTGTTTTTTAAACAACAATTTCAATTATTTAAAAGAGAAAAAAGAAAAGAAAACAAATTGGAATCTCGCTTATAAATACATTGTAACTACGTTATTTTCGAAGATAGAAAAAAAATTCATTATTGTTTTTTAATAATCATGTTTTTTTTTCATGTGTATTATCATTGTAGCCTATTTACTTGATGTATGAACATACAGTTGTAAATTTCAATAAATGAATTTAAAAAAAAAAATAAATAAATAATTATGTAAAAGAAAAGAAAAAAATTGATATTTTTCACATAAATACGCTTATAACTATAATTATTTTTGAAGATAGAGAAACGTGTGTATAGAGTTTTAGAATCAGTAAAGCGCGATAGAAGAAAAAAAAAAGTATTACTTGTCAATAATACAATGAAAATGAATATAAACTTTGTTACCATCAAAACAATTATCTTGAACTAATGATTTATGTTATACACTCGGTAACAACAAACTAAACTTTGCCATTCACAAGTAGATAGCAAATCAGGATTTCAGGAGATCCCAGTGCTTTTCTCCAAAAAAAATTTTGGACCAAATGAAAAAAGAATGATTGAATTTGGTTTACAACTAGCTTAGATATTGCGTTTTGAAATCAGTGGTAGTGTTATGATATGATGCTTTGAATTAGTGCTTTTCATATTACTTAATTGCCTATCAACCCCAATATTGTGATTTGGAAATAATAAACCATTGTGTAATAATTTGCAGCGTTTTTTATTATAGTACAGTGTCACCTGATGATGATTCTCAGAACTCAATAGTATTATTGTTAAGTTTCCTAATTGTGGCCAATGAGATCATCAAATGAACTAAGTGTGAAAACTTTGTCCACCATTCTAAGGCCTTGAAAGAACGTATTAAAAAAAAATTTCCTTTTTCTTTTCCCTTTCCTCTTACCCTTCACATTATATGCATATAAATATTGATCTGATTTATTATCAAGATAATCAAGTCATATTTATAAATGATTTAAGTCTTTTTTTCTGTTCCCTATTGGTTTTTAGAATAGCAGTATTAACTTAAATCAATATAGTGACTATTTCATTTATTAGTTTTAGTTAAATTGTATTTTTTCTTTTTGGTTTATTATGTTTTTCTTATTCATGTTTGCTTTATTTTTATAGTGTAAAAGACGGTTCATTGGAAATTCCTGAAGGAAGGTCGTGGCACAGCTTTAACTTTGTTACAGAAGATCGTGCTATCTTGTTTGGCGGATTGAGTAGGAATCAGATTCCCTGTGGTTAGTTTTTTCATTAATTGTTTTATCAAATTATTACTAATTTATTTTAATAAACTTAGACTAAAGTATTGAATTTCCAATAGAAGTAAAACTGATATTTATGTGATGTACATTTTTTTTTTTTTTTTCCCCTGAATAGTCTAATTAGTGAGGTTTAAAAAAATATACATTTTATAATTATGATGCTCATAAAGTGATTTTCATGCCTTAATTAGGATAACTTTCTCCATTTCTCCCATTATTTCTTCTTAAGTACTTGCTCTGTTGTGAGACCAGTTAAATCCAAGAATGTTTCCTATCCAAAAATATTTAATGGTTGGTTGGCCAATTAAAAAGGTTCTATAACTTGTAAACATATTAATATCTTAACTGCCTATGGTATATTATACATAACTATAATATAAGGAGCTGCCGTTTTTAATAAAATCTCATAAGCTAAAATATTTAGGATATATAATGAGAAACAGCCAGTGGTATAACTTGTTGCAGTTGATTTTGTAGGGCAAGGTGGAGGGCAGGAGGCCTGGTAGGTTAAGGATATCGTGGCTTAAGAACATGCGAACATGGTATAATACAACAATGGTAGGCCTTTTTCGTGCAGCAGTGGATAAAGTTCGCATTGCCTTGATGATCACCTACATCCTTAACGGATTGGCATCACAAGAAGAAGAAGAACTATAACTTTATTAGTTTATTATACATAGTAATATCTTAACTGTTTCTCTTGCATTAATTCATCCTAACACAAAAATTTGTTAGTATCTTCATAACTCAGTTTTTGATATGGATATGACTATTGGCTGTGGGTCTATAATTTTTTTGTGCAGAATTTTTTGAATCTCAAAAATAAAACTATTTGATACACTCTGTTGATGTTGCTAGAATCTAAAATTTGTTGACAGTTTACTCATACCATGAGAAATTTAAAGGATGTTATTTTTTGTTATATAACATTTGTCAGTAGGACAAATTGTTTACGTGCTATATTGGTTTGAATGAATAAAGTCATTTTTCACCTATATCTGTTATGTGTTGGGGATTTTTTGACACGGGATAGCTCTGTTGATGTTGCTTAGATCAAAAATTTGATGTTAGTTTTCTCATTTCATCTGGAATTTAATGGGGAACATCTTTTTTTTATCTAACATCGCTAGTAGTTATGGTTTATGAGCTATATTGGTTTGAATGAAAAAAGTCATGTTTGATACCACTGGTTTCCTTCAACCTATTAATTACCAGTCGATTATATATAGAAATATCCTTGATCTATTGTTTTTTTCCAGTATGAGGGATATTTAGTTTTTTAAATGCCTTTAAGAGGCTAATAAACGTTTCACTTAAAGAACTTATATGGATTTGTAAAATCGTTGATGGAAAAAGTCAGTGATCTTAATTCTGTAATTAATTTTTCTTCAGGCTATCATGTACCCTCAATAAAAAGCAATATTTTTTTTTTTTTACTTTCACTTGCCATATATGGTAAGGGAAAGTATTGCGATCGTGAAAATTTCCGAGTTCCAGTTTTCAACGGAAATACACGTTTTAGGGTCCCCTGAGTCCAAATACCAAGTCCCACAAGAAGGTCCGTGTGTGGTAACTCCCGGGATTCTATAAAAATAACAATATTATCGTGTTACCATTTATAAATAACAGCTAAATATGCATGTTGAGCGAATTTGAAAAACAACTAAAGGAGAATTTAAAAATATTTTTTTATTTTTGTTTTTTAACTTACGAACAGTAATATACATGTATAATATACCGTTGGAAAGCTAAAGATTTTAGAAAAAATATCATCTCATACATAAGCTTTTAAAAGTTAGTAGAGAGTGATGAAAAGCCGATAAAACTAAGTGATTATTTTAGATAATAATATAATAAGAGTTTTTAATAAAATGCACGTTTCTATAGAAATTCCATTTAATTAATTCTTTAATGGTTTTACTCATTTTTATCTCTTACTGAATTTGAAAATTCTTTAATCAATTCTAAAAACGGAGGTAAGTGAAAGTCGTGTGTTGCCCACACCAAATTTTTTTATTCACTTACTATTGTTAATCTATTTTCAGTTAATCATTTTTTTTTTTTTTTTTTTTTTTTTGTAAACCTAGCTAGGTACTTTTTTCATTTGAATGTATACAAGTTCCTAATAGTGCACATAAACCCTGATTATTTACATAATTTAGTTAGGAACATGTTAATGAGAAGACTTCTATTATGTCTATTTTAAAATTACTTATAATATAATTCATTTCGGATTAATTCTTAATGTTTTTTTTTTTCCTTTACTTTAGTAAATAATTTGAAAGGTTACACCTGTGATCGCAAGTTGGTAAGAAAACTACCTAATAATTTTGATTCACTAAGATGTAAAACCTCAAATCACTAAGGTCTTTAGACTTATTAATGAAAAAATAAAATGTTTCATATTACAATGGTTCATAATGATGAATAATAAACTGCTGGTGATTTTTTTACGTAATGGAACGATTTTTATGCTACTTATTTTGAGCACAATGACATTTAGAGGATGATTCAATTAGGAAAAATGGAGTTAATAAATGAATCGTTGATGTAATCTTCATGCCAAGAAACGCATGTGTCAAGCTAGGACATGTGATTAGTTGAGTAATCACAAGTTTCTATTGCTTGGGTTAGTGAATGAATTAATGAATGAATCTGAAAAAATGTTTGCAAGTCAGACTAGGAATCAATTTAGAGAGGATTCAAGCTCTTCACGTCTTAGATTTTATTTTACTATTAAATTTTTTTTTCCAGGTGACTGGTGGGAGTGTGTGATTGAAGGCAATCAGGTGACGTGGCACTTAAAAGGAACTGTACCAAAGGATCAGACCCTTGTGTGGCATAGGACAGCAATATCAAACTCTACTAAAGAGTTACTTATTGTTGGTGGAGTCACGTGTTCTCCTTACCACATGAAGGAAGAGGCGAGCCAATATTCTACAATTATATTTTATGCATTCACTAATCATATAATTTCTTAAAAGCCATGTCTTGTGGTTTTATCTATGCTGAATTGTAAATTTAAAATACATAGTCATCTGGTATATCCTCCATCTACAGTAACATCCTCTTCTTCTCACTTGGTCTTTGTGGCTCGTCTAATAATCTTACCATTTATACTTGCCAATATTGTAGGTCCCAGTATTTTTGGAATACCTTCAGTCCATCATCGAAACCTTTTCATTTAACCTAAACTATATCTTCTTCCTACCATAGGTACACACAACTGGCTGCCTTGGTTTCTGTGAACGCTCTTACTCACTTGTTCAGAGGAAGTAAAATTAGTTCTCCAAGAACAGGCACACCTGGTAATTTATCTGTTTGACTTTGACCCTGAATATGCAGACCCTTCTGGGGCTCACTCAGCCATTTATAAAGTGGCTACCTGAAAATTGGGTGAGACCTGGCTGCTGAGCATGATCAAGGCCTAATCATCTCCTTATTCAGCTGTTGGCCTTGAAACAGTACCGATCTCTATATGTACTGAATCTATTTATTTATTTATTTATATTACAAATGACCCTCAAGACTTGATAACAAATCCTATTTGGTCATACTGAATCTAAGACCCTAAATTAGTTGTGGTACAGCCTTCTTTTTTATTTTATTTTTAAAATAGAAAATATGGATTCATTCTTTTCATTCAAATTATCCGTGAACACCAAAATTACTATTTACAAAGTACTGATCAAACCATTATGGACATATGGGATAGAGCTATGGGGATCTGCCAAATATTCTAACATCCAAATAATTCAGACCCTTCAATTGAAAATATTGCGAAAAATCGAGGATGCACCGTTTTATGTAACCAGCGAATTACTTCACAAGGACTTGGACATACTCACAGTTTCAGGCACAGCCACAGAATATTATAAAAGATTTCTAGACAGACTGACTTACAACATGAACCCATTGGCCCAAACTCTTAAATCCTACACGAACCCGTACAACCCACCCCGATGACTTTTGAGGCGGTGGCCTAGAGATGCCTTGATTTAACCGACTTTCGGAAGTCATCATATTTGCTTATTGTAATTTTTTTTTTTTTTTTTTTTTTGCAGTAGCAAATAACATTAAAGCTCAAACAAAAACAATTGTAAATAAATAAATAAAATCCTTTTCTTTTGCAGTAGATCATTATATTAAGCTTTGTAGAGCTTGTTTTATAATTTTTTATTGTTTTCCATAGTTCTATTTCTTTGCTGATGTTTCCATTCCTTTCGGATTGCCTCTAATCAGCTGTGGTCTGTTTTCTTCAGGAAAAGTAACCAATTCTCTGGAATAGAAAGAGGAATAATTGTCACAAATGATCTCCCTGATCTATATGCAAATAATGCTCTTGAATTGTTATAGTAGTTTCCATTGCAATGCTTTTGAAGGTAATTGCCTTCGAAAGGACCATAAGGTATACCTTACGAGGTTGTTACCTCTCTACAGATAGAGATGGGGTGTGGGTATTCGAAATTTAATTTTTGTGAGGACCCTCCTGATTTTGCCTATAATTCCATAAGAACCCTTACTACCCAAGCACTCTCAGCAATTTCTTATATACTCTTTATCAGTTTACTATTTATTAAATACAAATATTCATTATTGATTTCTATGTTATAATGTCTATAATTGTTTTCAGGATCATGTTGGTACTCTTCATGTTATACCCTTCACCCCACCCTCCCTCCTAAGGTATGATTGTTTAATTATTACAATAGATAGTTTACGGCTTTATATCCAGATACTTTTTTATATATTTATTGCATACTTACATACCTTAATTGATGTAGGTCTTTTTTAAGTTGGAATAATCGCAATAACTTTAATTTATATAATTATAACATCAAGTTAAATACAGATCCATAATTAGGAGTGATGTTTTCATTTGCCGCCTACGACTGGTGGTAAAGAATTTTAAGTAAACAATTAAACAGAGGTCTATTTTTTTTAATTAAAAAAAAAAAATTGTGTATGATTTTTCATAGACATTTTTTTAATAGCATCAATTTTACATAGTAAGATCCAAAAGTTTCTGGCATGGGATAGAAGGAAAAGTGCTATAAAAAAACTGGTCTTAATGTTTTTCAATATATTCTCCAAGTTCAATACACTTTATACAATGCTTTGGGAACATTTCTTTACCGTGAAAAAAAAAATGTCTTCTTTGTTAACAAAATTTTCTTCCACTGCTGCTTGGAGCTCTTCGTCGGTTTTAAATCCCCTCCCACGAAGTTCAGGTCTTATCTTTGAGAAAAGGTAAAAGTCGCTAGGGGCTAAGCCTGGGCTGTAGGGAGGGTGAGAGATATCTTGGAATCCTTAGTCCTACGCAGCGCCCTTGGAAATCAATGCTGTGTGGACAGGAGCATTCTCGTGAAGGAGGCAGATACCTCTGCTTAACTTCCTCTGTCTCTTCTCTTTAATGGCATCTAGTAACAGGTAGGGCTGCATAATACTTGCCATTCATTGTGGTATCCCTTTCTTTAAAATCTATCAGTAGGATACTTTTACAGTCCCAAAAAATTGTGGCCAGTGCCTTTTTTGTTGACTGTGTGAGTTTTGGCTTTAAAGGAGGTGCTTCTTCTGGTCTTCTCCATTCCATGGAATCTCTTTTGCTGAGTGGATCATAATATAGAACCATTGTCTCATCTCCAGTTACAACTGAGTCCAAAAAATTCTTTGCGTTGGCATTATATTAGCAGCTGTGAACTTGTTCCTCGTTTTGAGCAGCTGAAAGAATTTTTGGAATCCATCTTGCACTAACCTTGCTCATATCCAAATGTTCTTTGATGATCCTCAAAACCTTGTTTTTGAAAGCACCAACCTCGCTGCTATTTCCTTGGCTTTCAGTCACCGGTCAGACAGTGAATCAGACTCCACAACTTCAGACTGCGAAATATTGGAGCCTAATGCTCTCCAGAAGTTGCATTAAAAAATCGTAAAGTTTGTGAGCGGAAAACACATTTTATTTATAATATCTCTAGTTCTAGTGAAGATAAAAAAATAAGTTTGGTGTCAAAATTACCCTATTTCAAAGCGAAATAATTAAAAAATAAATCATTAAAATATTAAAGTTTTATTCTCTTTAATAACCCTAAAAATATAAATATTCTTGCCAAAACAGAACTCTTAATAAGGTTTTTCTTAAAAACTGTGTTCAGATTAAGATTCCTTTTTAGGAGTGGGAAACAAAGTTTTAAAAAAACCTTATTAAAAGTACTGTTTTGACTAGATTATTTTTATGGTTATTACCAAACATATAACTTAATTATTTTAACGGCTTATTTTTACTTTCACTTACTATATATAGTAAGGGGAAGTATTGCGATCGTGAAAATTTTCGAATTCCAGTTTTCAACGGAAATACACGTTTTAGGGTCCCCTGAGTCCAAATAACCAAGTCCCGAAAAAAGGTCTGTGTGTGTGTGTGTCTGTGTCTGTGTGTGTATGTGTGTGTGGTAACTCCCGGACGGAAACGGTAAGTCCTATGAAACTGAAATTTCATATTTAAGACATCTATAAGCCCGAGACGTGACAAAACTTTTTTCATCAAAATGAGCCTACCAGAAGAGGCACTTTATACCATGCATTTTGCACCTTTTTTCGATTTTCTCAAAAATGGTTCCGACGATTTTGATTAAACTCGCTATATCGATGTAAAATTTAATGGGCTTTAATATCATGTAGGTTTTATTTAGATAAAAATGGTCTGACAGGGCTTATATGCCGATATTTTAAATTTTCTTCCCCTAAAGTACCTTTAATTTTGTAGATTCAATAATAATAACTAGATTATCTTGTTAACGCTGATGAAAAACTGGTAAATATATAAATTGAATAAATTTGATACCCAACTAAAGGAGAAAACAGAAAAAATATTTTTTTAATGCAATTTTTCGTTTTTGAACATAAGAGCAGTAATATACATGTATGATATACCGTTGGAAAGCTAAAGATTTTAGAAATATTATCATCTCATACACAAGCTTTTAAAAGTTAATAGAGAGTGATGAAATGAACATAACACTAACTGATTATTTTAGATAATAATATAATAGATTTTTGAATCAAACACATGTTTCTATAGAAATTTAATTTAATTAATTCCTTAATAATTTCACGTATTTTTATCTCTAACTGTATATGAAAATTCTTTCATTGATTTTAAAAATGGAGGTAAGTGAAAGTCGTGTGTTGCCCGCACCAGATTTTTTTTTAATAATTCCGATTTGAAGTAGGGTAATTTTGACAGCAAAATTATTTTACCACCTTCACTATGACCAGAGATATTAAATTAAATGTGTTTTCACGCTCAAACTTTATGATTTTTTTAAGCGTCTGAAGAGCATTAGTCCCTAATATTTTGCAGTCTAATGTATTAATGTCTAGTTTCACTTTTAAAATTGGCAAAACACATTTGGAATCATCTCCTTGTTAGTGATAAGGAAATTGAAAATAATTATTCAATGTTTAAGTTTGATCACTGGTAAACATCCATATATTTCCATGCCGACAAAGGCAAATTACAAAGGAGAGGTTAGGATATAAAATCTCCTTTTTATTGTTATTTAAATAGAATCCTTGTACTCAAACCAATTGTGAAAGTAGTAATCGACATTGTGGTATTACTTTTATTCCAATTACTGGTCGTCCCATTCTTTACCAAACTGTATGAATTTGGATATAAAACTTCAGGTTTGTAATTGTATCAAATTCAATATATATAATTTAACTTATTTTTAAACCTTCTTTGTTTTTAGTTTAAGCCTTCAGGAAATCGTGAAGAAAGGCATAATTTTTCATCTTTTGAAGAAAGATTGCATGTTACCTAAGTGCCTTTTGGATCTTATAATGGATAAAATTAAAGTGCGTAACAACAAGACTGCTATTTATTGTAAGGAGAAGAAGAGTGGCATGAAGTAGTTTTATTTTCAGGATAGAAACAAAATGTATTATATTACTTGATTTAAAAATGTACATGTATCAACTTACATCGAAAATATATTTAATTGAACCATGACTTAACTTATTATTCGTCACATGGTAAATTTGTTTATAAATAGCGGTACTAGTCTGTAAGTCTATATTTTAAGGCATTTATTTATCCAAGCTACTTAATTTCCTTCAAAACTTGATTTTTGCATTTTTAAATAATTGGTATAAACCAGCATTTTCATTTTAAATTCAACTTTCCTTATAGTATAAGTTGACCAGAGGTCCTAGTTTTGGCGGGACAGTCTCGATTTTTCACAATTTGTTCTGTGCTCTGTAACGTTTTTCAAAAGTCCCGACTTTTAGAATTTAGTTAAATTTTATATGTTTATTTTATTATTTTATATTATAGAAAGCATTGTTTTGCGTTTTAAGAATCCTTCAATTTGTTTTGCGTTCTAAGAATCCTACAGGCAACGATGACTAACATATTGCTTTTGCTACCCAGTTACATTGTATTTGTCCCTCTGATGATACACTTTGTGTTCGTACTGTGTGCTAGCAAGCTAATTAAACAAATAAATATTACAAATCTGATACTTAACATAAAAAATTAAGGTAAGCAATTTATTTATATATTTCATAAATACAAAAATATTCTTAAACTTAGCTTAAAATACTCATAGTCTTCATATTTTATATTGATGAAAAAAAGTATATCACCGACCTTAACTTTAAAAGAAATATAGGAATAAAATTTTGCAAATATTTTAAGTCAATCAAAATAATTTCATTATAAATAACAATGAAGTATGTTCATGTAAATTATGTTTTGAGGCAAATTAATTCGGCAAAATTTTGCCGATGTGAAACAAATATTTGTACTGTAGGTGTTTATAACTTTTTTAATTCTCATAGACATATAATATTGTAGTTTACTACTAAAAAACAGTTAGATAATCACAAATTAATTTAAAGTTTAAAGTTATCTTTAAGAATCAATAGTTACATTTTTCTACAGTAAATCAAGTGTGGACATCAGAAAAATCAAAATTAAGTTTTGAAACTTTGAAAGCCATTTTATGTGTCAAATATAATTTGACAAATTCTTGTGAAGATTTTTACAATATTTTAAAAAAATGACAAAAATCTGCTAAAACAAATTCACTCAATTAAAAAATATGTCAAAGAATAAAATATTATTCATTTTTTTTATATTTATAAATTGTACTTATGTTGAAAATAAAAAAAAATTATTCTACATGAAATTTTGTTGTTGTTATCCCTCTCCCCTACTTCAGAGTTGTCCCGCTTTGCCTATCTAAAAATCTGGTTACGTTTTATAGTACAAAAGCTGGCAACCGTTTCCTTTACTACTGCACACCCTCTGTCTACACGCAAAAATAGTTAGTTTTCAAAACGTTTACAGTAACCCAAAGTTTGAGAAAATTAAGTTGGAACTTTATCTAAATTGTTCATTATTATTCCTGTAATAACTAGCGAAAATTTCCCATGGAATAAAAATGAAAACTGATTTTTCAGAGGATTTTCTTTTATCCCAAGCTTTGTAATATGTTGAAGAATTGAAACAATGTTAAAGAACTTTAAAAATCCTCTAGTTTTAATTCTATACCATTTTTCGTTAAGATATATGGTTAAGGAGATATTTGAGGCAAACAGTTTATGGAATCTCCACTCTCGGTAAAAATTTCAAAACACCGTGCCTATAATTGATTTATAACTCAATATTGATCTTTAGCACCTCAATTTCATGTATGTTGTTTAGAGCATTTTACTGAAAAGAGAAGACCTTAAATTTTATCCTTGAAATAACTCCGTAATTATCTGTCTCAGAGAAAATATGCATTATCATAAAGCTTACAGCATTATTTTCCCATTGATTTGGATTCAATATATTGACTATTCTATTGAGAACTCCTCATATACAATACATGGACGAAAGTAAAATTTGTTTATGAATATCATAAATTTGAGTAGCACTTGTATGTGACATCATCTATTATTAGTTACTAATAGGCAGAAATAATCAGGAGTTAGTCTAGTAACCTACTTTTTAATTTTGCCAACATTTTGGCTTACTTATTTTTTCATTTTATTGTTTTTTACCCCTATCTCACTTTTGAAGGCTATAGGGTTTCTCGGGCCAAGGGGAGAGGAATTAATGCTGTATTAAAAGCCCTCTGGCATCGAGACGCGATCTCGTAATTATTTTAATCTATATTTCTGGTCATCTGTGGCATGCTAGTCTAATTGTAAGCAGAGTCTATGGTGTAGCATTCCTTATCGAGGTGGAAACGCTTATTGCAGGCCGAGGTTAGGAGGAAGATAGTGTCAGCTTGTATGCCCTCTTGTGTGGTATTGTGATTCCGTATACATAGACATTTCTGACTCTGAGGGCGGCAGAATCCAGAGAAGTCTCAACACCGCTATACGATTCATATTTGATGCTAAAAGGGATGAGCATATAACACCATATATGAAGGATTAGGCTGGCGTTGTGCCAAAGAATATCGCTGCATCAATCTTATGTGCCTAGCGCTTAAAGTACTTGATTCAGGGGTCTGCAAGGGAAAGCACTAAGAAGCGAATTCATCGAGGTACAGAGCGAGAGGATGCAGAGCGTATTCCAATTGCCTGCATGCAGAACCGAGGCCTTGAGGAATGTTTTCCACACCGCAGCAGCGAGAGAACTCAACATGCTTCGGTTGAGACCAGGTCGCATCCTCCTTTCGCAGGGCATGCCTTCATCTATTTTTAGACGGAGACTCGTCGAGTGTACCTTAAAGCTTTCAACTCTAAGCAAAGTAGTTGATTTTCCCCTTTCTAAGATCCCTTTTACTTCAGCATTATCATTATTTCCTTCCCCATCTTTTCCTTCAGAGTTTCTCTTCATACTATTCAAAATTTTTGAAAAGAAAAAAATCAGTTGTTTCTGTACATAACACTATTCTTATAAATATTATTAAAATGTTAAGATTTAAGCTTTTTATATTTGTATTAATAGGCACATATGTATGTAAAAATTCATAATTTTTTTATCTGTAAGAAAGGGCCTCGGGCCCTAAGACAATAAAATCTATCTATCTATCATCTATCTGTGTTGCTTGGCATCACGAGTTCATAGCTATGCAATGTGTAGCATCAACAAGACCGCCATAAGTATCATTTAAGTTTTCTTAAACAATCCAGTTTGACATGTACAGTGAGTGTCAAAAGTATTTGAAATTTACTATCATTCTGAAATTTGCTTATAACTTATTTTTTATGTTTTTAAAGAGTTTTTACCCATTTTATAATGTTAGAAGGAAGGTATACAATACCTGAAACTAAAAATCACTTCAATAATAATTTTACATTCATCAAAGGTTTATGGACCAGGTAAGTTGTAATCGTTATGGATCAGGTAATCTTGCTGCACAACACCAAATGGTATATCATTGTAAAGAAAAGTCATACCAGTTACTTTATGTGCAAAATGATAATTTAACATTCAATAATTGTACTTAACACTTTAATCTCAAAATCCAGGAACAATTTTCTGAAGAAATAAAGTTGAATTTTTTTTTTTTTCCTATTCTAACCATAAACATGGCTGGATAACCATATACATGGCCACTGATAAGAGAAGTGACACTTCGGAATAATTACCATTAATTTAATTTTAAAGTATCAACATAATTTTCTTAAAATCGCAATCAGGATATTTTAGGTTCTATTCAACACCACAAGAAAGCAGCCAGATAATTTACAGTATGTTTTTTTCATTTCAACTTCTGGGAGACCAGAAATAAAGGAATCAGACATTTGTTACGAAGCAGCATTCGAACTGTCTCTTTGTGCATTATCAAGAAACCGAATACAGGTGAAGAACACTGGCCAAAGATCCGAAACCAAAGTCCAATCATGTGTAGAAATGTGATCAGGAAAAGCTAGGGAATGGGGATATTGCAAATAACTTACTATGATATGATAGATACACAATATGAAAGATCAAAGCTAATATATAGCCTGACTAACATATTTTGAATATAAAATTTATTTAATTATTAGTCTATTATACTAAATATATACAATGTACTATTTGGCATATTAATATTGTGAAAATAATAAAATATTCCTAGTTTATCGTAGCAAGAATATTAACTTATGAATCACAGACGGTATGGCCAGTAATTAGGAACTATCCCAGTTTCATTTTTCTCACTTCTTTTTAAGTGATATATTTTTTCAATTATTCTGTTAAGAAAAAAAATAAAAAATATAAATAGTTGTTATAGATTACTGATTGGACATTGTTGACACAAAGATAAAATTAAAATTGCTACGTTAAAAAAACATAATTTTAAAAAAGTAAAAAAAAACTTCATGATATTAAACACGTTAAAAAGAAGTAAGAAAGATAGAAACTGGAAAAGCCTAATGTTATACACTAAATGCAATCATAGGGATCTGATTTGCTTTGAGCTCGTCAATAAATGCTTGCAACGCTCTCTCCAAATCCCATGAGGCATCTTCAAGTAGCCTGCAACAAAAAAAAAAAAAATAATAATAAGTTGATCTAGCTAGTTTTGTTTAGGTTTTGAATGAAATACAATCAACACATTCTATTTAAATTAGAACATAGTCATGTTTTGTTTGGTGAGTAAATTTCATTCATAAAAAATATGATGCGCACATCATGTAACTTGCACTAAACTCCCTTCTTGAAATCAAGTTTTAAATAAACTTAAATTTGAAAACAGAATTAGATTCTTTTGATGTTAGCATTCATAATTAAAAAACAGACAAAACTATTATCATAGTGGATATAATTAGTTGACAATTTAGAATTACTAGAAAAAATTAGTCTGGGTGATAATCAGTGAATGAAACAATCAAGTAGTTCAAACCATTTATTTTCTGTCAACGTTTCGACCCCCATTGTGGGTCATTATCAGGGTTAAAAAGATACAAAAGAGAATTTTATCTAGTTTCCATTCGCCTAAAACATGGCACATATCTCCACTCTACTCCATATTTCAATGTTTTTTATTTCATGTAATTTTTTATATCTTTGTACATTATCTTAAGTCATTCACTATCTACTTTGTATAGCCCTCATTATTATACCTTAGTCATTTTAATTTAATTAATCAATTTCTTTACACATCTAGTTCCTTTTTATGTTTTAATATTGACATCCTCTAGCTCAATAGTTTTTAAAATAGTGTATTTAATCTAATTGTAAATGTATCTCTTTTGTTTCTTTTTAGCCCTGATGATGACCCACAATGGGGGTAGAAACGTTGGCAGAAAATTAATAGTTGAAACTACTTAATTATTTCATTCACTGACCGCCACCCAGACTAATTCCTTCTAGTAATTAAAAATTATTATATTTGTCGATCACTTAAGTTTATGGACTTTTTGTGCCTGTGTTACCTTCAACTAGCTTTTTAGATAAAATTACATATCTATATTACTATTCTTATGTGCCAAAAAAAAAAAAAAAATTATCATTTGAAAATATTTTATTCTGCTTTCTTCTTCAGTTGGTTATCAAATTATTTCATATTTACCCATTTTTCAACAGTGCTGACAAGGAAGAGTTAATTATTTTGTATGATGAAGTTTAATTGACCGTTAAGAATATTTGATGAGGAAGGTGATTGGAGGTGCATGGTTCATCAAGAAATAACACACTAATAATGAACATTTATTGTATTCGTGTGCTGGCGTTTCAGCCTTCATCAGGGCTATGAGAATCAAGATAATAACCAATACGATTGAAAGAAAAATAATAATAACTTGGGTACAATTCCCATTTATTACCAAGATAGTTAATTATTTTCAATTGACAAAATTATAAGTACTTCAGAGGAAGAGAAGAAATTATTAAATTTCTTGCAGGAAGTTCGAAGGAAGAGGAATGTTGTTAGTAAGTGTTACTGCAGTCCAGTGAATCAGTTTAAGTAAAGTTTAATCAAAAAGCAGATTCCTCCCAAAGAAGACTAAAAAATAATGCTCTATAATACATTAGTTATAAGGCTCAGATGCTAGGAGCTATAACAAAAACTGATGAGTAAAGGCTTCTGATATTTGAGAGGACAATCATGCAGAAGATCTACAGACCCATAAAAGAGTAGGTAAAACATGGATAGAAAGCCATAATCGAGAACTTTATAAGTTCCCCAGTTTTTATGTTTTTCAATAAAAGTTTATAAAAATCAAATTAAGTTTTATAGAAAATACCTATATTTAATAATTGAATATTTATTACGATATGTTGAAAGTATGTGAGGTATTCACTATCACCAAATCACAAATTTTTTATCTACCATTTCTCTTGCTGTGTAGCACACACTCTTAAATATCAAATAATAAATTCAATATATCTGACATCTTTTATCTAAGATAATCTAATAAAAAATTATTCAACTGATAAAAGTTGTTGAAATAAATAACTATTATTTGGACCATATTGAAGATGTATGGAAATTATGATTGATAGAAATAATCAGGACATAATCCATTAACAAATAAGTTTATTATTTATTTAACTGTCAGGAAACTTTTTAAAAAAAGTTAAAAACTCTTCTTTTTCCAGAAAAAAAAAACACATTACTTACAAAAATTTTAAAACACACTTTACAAAAATCACAGTTTTAGCCAGAACAAGTGAGTTAGTGAGTCTTATCCAATCACAATCTCTATCGGCGTGTCGTCACGACTTCAAATGTGGCAAGAAAATTTTATTTTGTATTAGGAGAATAGGAGGTGACAGGAGCTCAAAAGCCATGGCAACGCCCTGATTAGATAGTGCTGCTATCTCGTGGGTACCAGTGAAACTAATACAGTTCTATATAACTGCCACAAGAGAGCAGCACAGATAAGCTTCCCCTGATCAATCAGTAGAGCTCCTACTACTTCCCACTCTCCTGATACCAAATAAAATTTAGTGGCTAGACTTTTACGTCCTTATGCTCACTTGGATGGTGCTGACCTCTTGTGGCGAACACTAGAACTAATATTTGCCAGAGCTACCTGATTAGTGCTGCTACCTGGTGGCAGATTATTATACAATAATTAAGAATTCATATTTTCAAGTTGTTTGGACAGTTTTGTTATTTAATGGCTCTGAATAATACAAATATTTATTTATTAATAGCGAATGATATAATATATTATTTATTTCTCAATTTGAATTGCTTTCTGGAGGAACTTAGTTAAACTATTGTTTAAAAAAATCCTTAAATTCTCAATTATCTATCATTATTATTTTTGTTTTATCGATCAGATTTAACATTATCATTAAAATATATAATTGTACATTCTTTTACAGTCATATATCAATAAACTGTTGATATAAAATGTTTCCATCTAAAATATTTTATAATATGACGAAGACTCCTTTTCTATAGGATTAGTTTTTTATACTTCTCAATATAATTTAAATTTCAAATAGTGTATTTAAATATTTAAATCAATATACTATTGGAGAGCTAAATATTGTAGATAAAAATTTATCTAGCATACAAAGCTTCAGAAGAAGGGTGACGAAACATCACATAAAATTAAATGATTGTTGAAGCAAGAAAACAACAGAAAAACAAGCCAACATCGAGACAGACATAAGGAAAAGAAGACTGAAATTCTATGAGCACATACAAAGACTACCTGAAACAAGACTGACACGACAAATACAGGAAGCAACACTCAAAAGCACTATGAACTGGATCAAACAGACACGAGAAGACTTACGAAGAGCAGACATAAGACAAGAGGAAATCCACGACAGAAACATATTTAGTGACAAAATAAACAAATGGGAAGTAACTCTAGAGCAAAACAATCAGAAACCATACAGACCCAAATGGTCTGCAGAAATAAAAGAGAAGTTCAGCCAAAGAATGGGACAATACTGGTAAGACAAAAAGAACAAGAAATAAGAAAATTGAGTCATAAGTGCTTAACGCCTTCCTTTTAGGGAGATATCGCACTAATAATAAATGATTGTTTTAGATAATAATATCTATTGTCTTATTAATATTACATTTAACTAAAATTGTGTTTTTTTATTGCAAATCAATGTGATTGCTTTTTTCAAATCTGGTGTTATTTAAAAGTTCTAAACTAGATTTCAACAAGAGATTTAAGTGAAAGTTGTCGGTAGTGCCCAAGATTTTTTCATATTTTGTTTGAGAACAATTAGAGTCAAAGAAGTAGTGAATCATAGTCGGTATATAGAGTCAGAAGTGATACAAAAGTAAACAAACATTTTTATATACTAATTCTGAATTTATTAATAAATCTAAAATTAAAATTTTGTCAGAGTTACAAGTATAAATAAATTTTGAAAATAAGTAAACAAGAACTTAAGATATGAGATAATGATAAATAATAAAAAACTATTTTTCTCTTATTAATGACAGTAAAACAAGTAGTTTTATCTTTATTACTGTTATGTTCTAGAACATTTAAGAATGGCAGGAGATACAGAAAGATAAAATGAATATAAATTTATTATTATTAATTAACTTTGACCTTATCATTAAACTTCTAGCTCATTAGATAAAGTTTACTCACCTCACTGACCAATCCTTAGTCAATTTCGTCAGTTCACACATTGCTGGAATAAGAGCATCTTTATCATTGGTTGAGGGATTCAGAACAAGCTTGAATTGTCCACTCAATCCTGTCCTAACTTTAGTAAAACTCCTCTGAAAAAATAAAAACTTAGTGATTATAATTTATTCATCAGTATTGACTAACAATATAATTAAAAAATCTAGTGCGGGGAAACACTCGACTTTCCCTTACCTCTGTGTTAAAATCAATTTGAGAAGTTTCAAATACAGTTAAAGATGAAAATAAATGAAACTAATAAATAATTAATTAAATTGAATTTCTATAGAAACATTTGTTTTAATAAATAATCTATTATATTATTATCTACAACTATCAGTTAGTTTTATCCCTCTCCGTTAGCTTTTACAAATCTTCGTATAAAATAATATTTTTTCTAAAATCTTTAGCTTTCTGATGGTATATTATACATCTATATTACAGTTTTTATGTTCAAAAACATAAAGATTGCATACAAAACTATCTTTGCTCTTTGCTCCTTTAGTCATGAATCAAATTCATTTAACTTATATATTAATACATTTTTTATCAATGCTAAAAATATGATATGGTTATTTTTATAGAATCATTTGTCAGCCAGTCTAACAAGGATGGGTTTTGACCCAACGGACATTTCAAGCAGTGAGAGAAGAAAACATCTGGCGACAAAGCTGCATCACAGCGTCGATGGGAGTGCATTGAGGGAATTCAAGAACTGTTCCTCATCAACTAATTGGCTGGCCGACTTGGAACTACAGTGACTGGCCGTACACTTATCCAAAATGTGCGAACTCACATTAACGCCCTGGCCACAAGAGTAAGGCTCTCAAGAGGACGGAGGGCCTTTATGGAGATTAAATGTAGAGCGGGGTGTGACGCTAATGAAACAGCGAGCCATGTCATCCAGCACTGCTTTCTGTCACACGGAGGGAGGGTGAAGCGACATGATGCCGTGATCAATGTCACCGAGGCGGCTCTCATAGAGGAAAGGACACAGGGTGCTTAAGGAGGTGACCTTTGCTGGGAGTAGAAGGAGATGGAGGCCTGACCTGGTGTGCTCAGCCCCGAGCGGGAACTACATCCTCAACGTTCAGATTGTTGGGGACAATCCCAGTACTACCAAATGGAACAACTTAAAAAGGGGAAAATAGCAAGACTTGGACTGCCGGATAGCCATTGGATGGGAGTTAGGGGTGCCGGGCATCGATATCAGAGTGCTCCCTATCACCATAACTTGGAGAGGCGTTTGGTGCAGGCGTTCCTTCGAGGATATTTGGCTGCTGGGTGTACCCTTGAGGGTCTTGAACTCCATAACCATTAGAGTTCTCAGGGGCTCCCACCTTAATTACAGTTGTTGGTTTGGGATGCTTCGTGGACTCAGTGGACAACATATTTACTATGAACTAGTAGTTTGTTGTGGGTGTGAAAATGTATTAGTATAGTGACGCAGTTGTTATCACTGTTATAGGATACTGCTAAGTAAGAAAATATGTATTGTCCTATTTATTGAGCCTTGGATTCTGCATCCAAGATACTATGTTAAGCTGGTGAAGGTAGCACCATATATATTGTTTTATAGTTTGTGGAATATTAACTTGTGGAAAATGTAATGTATGACCTACCAAGTAATAAGTAAAATAAAATTATAGAATCATCAAAATTAAAGATACTTTAGAGGAAGAATATTTAAAATATCGGCATTTAAGCCCTGTCAGATTATTTCAATCAGAATGTAACCAATATTAAATTAAATCCCATTCATTAAATTTGTGAGTTTAATCAAAATTGTTTGAGCCATTTTTGAGAAAATTGTAAAAAGGTCCAAAATGCATGGTATGAAGTGGCTCTTCTGGCTAGTACTTTTGATTAAAAGGTTTCTGTAACACCGCAGGCGTATAGCTATCCTAAATATGAAATTTCAGTTTCATAAAAATTTTCGTTTTCGCGCTAGACTTACCACACACACAGACCTTTTTGCGGGAATGGTCATTTGGACTCAAGTCGACCCTAAAACGTGTATTTCAGGTGAAAACTTTCCCTTACTATATATTTCATATATAAGTAAAAATAAACAATCCTTCCATTCTCTACTAAGTGAAGTCTATAAGAGAACATTTGTATTTTATTATTTAATATAAAAAAATAATAGCACCTACCTCTATTTGATCTTGTGAGGCAATCATTATATACATCATATCATTTGATATTTTCCATTCTCCATTATTTTTTCTGTATGGTGTTAGAACAAATGTCCTATTGAAAGAATATAAACCTGAGTCTAAATCTTGAAATATTCCAGATATGTTTATCATAACCATATCTTTCTGTAACAGGGTAAGACCAAAAGTAATCAGTTAAAATGACTATTATTAAAATTATATTTTATAAAACATACTAAGGCTATCAATAATGACGATTCATTTTCTGAGTTGCATTTGATATAAAATTATTTCAAGCTCGTTCCTAAAAGTATTAATTGGAATTCTTTAGTGTACTCAGTAATAAATATACATATGTTCACTTACCACTATTTTATGTTTACATTTAATATATTGGTAAGTGAACATGAAAAGATTTTATTAATGCAAAGCACAGTTGATTTGAGGACGAGTTTAACTAACTATGGATTGCCTGAAATGCCATAGATTATTGAGGTATGGCAATAAAAATGGTGATAATTAGAGAACGGGTTTCCATGATTTTGCATGTTTTATTTCCTTGCGTTTATCAGCTTCAAATCCGGTCAGCTATCGCGTTCATGTATTAAGGAATAATATATAGCACGAAATTGCATGTTTTGCTCTTTTTGTGCTAAATTGTACGTTTTTTATTCTTACTGTATCAAAATGCATTTTTTGTCTTTTAGGTTAAATTTTAATATCATGATAGGTCAAACCAAATTTTAGGTAATAACAATACATAGATCTCCTAATAAATGTTTAAAATTTTATTTCATCATCTTTCACTGGTTAAATCTACAATTAAATTATTAAGAAGAGATAAAATGAACAGAAATATTAGGACTACTGACTTAAGTAAACACCTTCGTCCAACAATGCGTTCCATTGTTTTTATTCATTCAACTTCACTTTCGAATTAGTCACTACTGGGGAAAATTTGAAGAAGTTCATTGTTATTGTTGTCATACTGAATCCTCTGTTTGAGACCCTTCAGAATTCTCTTTGAGTATGTAGTTTTAAGTGTGATTTCAAATCACAGATTTTCTTCAGAATTTGTAGTGGTTAAAGAAGTTAAATATCAATTTAAATAATTCTGAAAAGGTAACAAGTGTCTCATTGAAAAAAAAAAAAAAGGATATATAACTACCCCAAGCTTAGATCAGATGGGAAAAACTGTTTTGTGTTGCTTGTGATCAGTCAAAATCAATGGGGTGTGACAGAAAATCCCAGACACATATTGTAAAACAGCTACAACAAATTCTTCCTCGGTATAATTTAGGGTGTAATTTATAAAAATTATTATTATTTACTTAGTTGTTAGCTGGACACAAGCATAAATAGAAGCAGAAAAAAATGGGCCTATAGGAAAACAGTGGTCAATTACTATTGAATATTATGTTTTTTCGTGTGAGGACTGTCTTAGCTGCTTACGGTTCGTATTTTTATTTTACTTAAGTAATATTTTTGGAAAACAAGTGACTCACCTCTGATGCACTTCGCCCCACGGGATAGTTAAGTGTGACCCACTGATGGGTCACCCTGCCCCATGGAACAGACAAGTGTGACCCACCGGTGGGTCATGCTGTTGTGAATGTATTAATTATCCTGGTATACATAATATAGCTCTATTTATTATTTACAAGCATTTCTGATCAATTCTTTTAACTGTTTTCAGTGAGTTATTACATGAGTTAATTTAGTACATGTTTTGTGAATTCACAATCTAATTGACTATTGAAGGTACGAATCAGGTAAATAATTGATTGATGATCAATTATGTAATTAAAATATTCAATGAATTAGAAATTTTTTCTAGCTATAAAAAAATTGTATATGATCTTTTGTTAATAACGACTTTTAAAGGTTAACTTCCTCTTCCATATAGATTTAGGTTAATTTATTTTTGGACGTTTAAGGTATAGATACCCTCAATTTTATATTTTGGGGTTTTGCTGCACTATCTTTACACATTCCGAGATATTTACTGCACGATATTTCATGTTTTGATGTTTTTACTGCACGAAAATCCGCTAGTGATAATAATAGTTGGATGCAAGAGGCCACAGTTTAGCAGCAAAACTTGAATAAGAGACATCATACAAGGAGGTGACATTGAATTTCATACATAAGTTACTAAAAGTAAAAATTTTAAAAATAATACTGAATCTAGGTATTAAGAAAACACTACTTACCTGAGCAATTGGGACTTCAATTGTGAATGAAAATGGATCATACTGAACAACAGGAAATGAGTTGATTATTTTTACTATGTTTTCTGGGCCAATTATTAAACTTGAATAAGCTTTGGTTATGTCAGACAAGGTCAATAAATTCCTTGAGAATGCGATGTATTTGGACAGTCTAAAAAAGTTCATAAAAATTGTATTCAGCTCCAAAACCTAATTAATAAATGAAAAATATATAAAAATCTTTAATGTGACATTCTGCAACAATAAACGAGATACAAAAAAAAAATCTGGTGCGCCCAACACATGACTTTTACTTACCTATGTTGTTAAAATCAATTACATTTTTTTTATTTATTGAAATTTACAACTGTATTAGTTAATACATCAAGTAAATTAGCTGATATAGAATTATATATAATATATATTATAACATGAAAAGACATGAAGAGAATATACCCATTGTCAGCACTCCACTATGTAATCTAAACTAGAAGGTCTCGAGGCCTTTTTAAGGCACCTCGGAGGATTGTCAGGAATGGAAGAGGAAGCAAGGATGGAAACTAGTGGGTTAGAGTGGGAGTGGAGTTTGTCATGGAAGGATGAAGAATATTTAAATACATTAAGAGATAAAAATGAATTGTTAATGAATTAATTACATTGAATTTCATTGTGTTTTATTAAATAATCTATTAAAATTTTATCTACAACAATCAGTTAATTTCATCGGCTTTTCATCACTCTCTATTATCTTTTACAATACCGTGTAAAGATAATATTTTTTCTAGAATCTTTAGCTATCCCACGGTATATTATACATCTATATTTCTATTCTTGTGTTCAAAAAGTGCATCAAAAAATATGTTTGCACTTTTGTCCTTTAGTTGTTTATCAAATTCGCCCAACTTGCATAATTAGGTGTTATTTATCAATGCTAACAAGATGATGTGCCTAATTTATTGAAATCTAAAAAATTAAAGGTACTTTAGAGGAAGAAAATTTAAAATATCTGTATTTAAGCCCTGTCACACTATTTCAAGCAGAATGAAACCTACATCATATTAAAGCAAATTACATTTTACATCCATAATGCGAGTTTAATGAAAATCGTCAGAGCCACTTTTGAGAACATCTTAAAAAGATCCAAAATGCATGGTATAAAGTGGTTCTTCTGGTCAGCTGATTTTAATGAAAAAGTTGCTGTAACCTCTCGGGCATATAGTTGTCTTAAATATGAAATTTCAGTTTCATAGGACTTTTAGTTTTTGTGCTAGACTTACCATATACAGACACACAAAGATGTTTTTGCAGGACTTAGTCATTTGGACTAAGGGGACTTTAAAAGCTTGTATTCCCGGTGAAAACTCCAATTCAAAAACTTTCACGATCCCTTACTATATATTTCATACATAGGTAAGTGAAAGTAATAATAAGAACAAACTTCATTATATTAAAAAAATTAGTCTTACTCCTCTCTCCCCAAGAAATTGAACAAAATAATAAAAAAAATTATTAAAATGAGAAGTGGATAAGAAGGGTCAGAGGCCAACCCCACACAAATGTCCACCATTCTATTATCCAATAAATAAACTTTAACATTACAATTCATAACACTTTTGTTCTAGCAGATTCTTAATTTTTAATCTATGATGCATTAAATTTCTGAGAGATACAAATTATCAAGTTTACTGTATGAAACTTAAGAGTTAAAATTTGCTAAGAAACATCCACTTAGAGATAAATTTCTGTTTTTAAAACTCACCTATTCCAGTCCGACTCAGTACCAGAGCTGTTATAGGCAGAGAAGCTGAATGTAGCCCTTTGATGATACATTCGACCCAACTGGTGTCTGTTTGGGCTTTCCATCAAGCCGAAGTAATGGTGACAGAAATGATCGACAAATGTCGACCACGAAGTGTCACATATATAATTCTTGACAACAGCTATCTTTTTTTCATTATTAGCAGTCAAAAAAGTTTGTGAAATATCAATCCCATCCTGTCAACATATGTAGAAATATTTAATATAACTTTGAGCATACAGTTCAATACTATTTCTACAAAGTTATGATATAGATTACATGAAATATTCAATATGTTTTATACGCATAGAGCAGTGGTTCGCAACACGTGGTCCACAGACAATGTCCAGGGTGTCCATTGGATGGGAAAACTAATTTAAATTACCTTAATGGAAAATATTTGCAAAGTCTCAACTTGTGACAAGAATGACTCAGGCATTGCACTGACATATTAAATTTTGTGAGGTAACCGACGGTAAAGAGATACCTATATATTATTGCTAAATAATAGTCATCCATTTAGTTTATTAGCTATTATAGACATATAAGCCATGGAGTTTAGCCCATTTGGTGTTAGTGGTTGTTAGTATTTAATGGTAATATCATAGATATATTTACATAATTATGGTATAGTTATAAGTACATACATAAATGATAATAGCACAAATATAAATGAATAGATAAATTCCAATTGCTTATTGGGACATCTTAGTAAATAGTATTGCACAAATTATGTAGATAGATCGTCTCCTTAAATGTATATAGTTTTTAGCAAAAATAAATAAATTTTATTTATCTTATCCACATCTAGGGAGTGGCGTGTTCTAGTGGATAGAGCGCTGGTCTACTGTGTTCTAGGTCCTGGGATCGAATCCCAGCTGTGACAGAATATTATTTATTCTGTTAATTCAGTCGGGGGGGCGACCCTAGAGTATGGAGAGCCTCCTGGGGCAGACTCAGCCACGTTAAAGTGGGTACCCCAATAAATAGAGAAAAAACCTGGCGGCTGAGCGTGATCAAGGTCTAATCACCTCATTGCACAGCCGTTGGGCTAGAAACAGTAGGAATCTATATATGTATTGAAGCCAAGACCCTTCATGGGTTGTAGTGGTACAGGTTTTTTTTTTCTTTTTATCCACATCATCAATATTTAGAATGTTTTGTGTGAGACAAGGATGATTGTTTACTGTTTTGAACGATATAATTCGCCAGGTAATATTCCCTTTTAATACTGAGTGTAGGACATTGCAATAACAGGTGCCTAAGTTTTCGGTGATGTGTTCTTGACACCATCTACATTTTTCCCTGTTTTTATATTGAAAGTGGTCTTCTTATTAAAAAGTTTCAAATTTTCAGTATCTGATATTCTAAGCTGGCTAACGAGACTCAGTTTATTTATAGTAACATGATAAGTTAAATACTCTTGCAAAAATATTAGTAATTTATCAATATAAAATGTTAGGTCTAGCATATGTTGGGTTATCATTAACAATTTATCTAAATCGTGGTCAATAATTCGTTACTCCATTATTTCCATAAAAAAAGCTTTCTGTTAGTCAGATGCGACTTAAAATTAAGAAGATAATCTAGGAAATATTCAATAATTTTTCAGTGAGCCAATTTACTTAATTATTTTTGCATGGAAATCTAGATTTTTTTACTATATGGAAAGAAATGTTTTAGTATGCTTGATTGAGTGGGGGAATTGAAATTAAATATGAACTTGGTATCTTTTGGAAAGAGCTGCAATTTTCAAACACGCTTTTCATAACTTGTGTATTTTTTAGACAAAATCGGATAAATGCATGGAGTTTTAATAAATAATTTTTGAATTTATGGGTTCCTTGCTATGATAATAATTGGATGAAGGGCTCCACGAAATTTTTTTATTAGGAATCATAGACATAGAGCATCGTTTAATTTTAAGGTTTGTAGAATAAGGATAAGAGAAGAAAAACTTGAAATGCTCACAATTAGATCAGGCTAAAAGTGTTAAGTTAAACATGATTTGGTAAAAGTAATAACTTTAACATAGCAAGAAAACAACAATATACATGTAAGAAAAAAAAAACATATCCTTCAATAAACTTATTGCTCTTTAATGTGAAAAACAGGGCTATACAAAAGAAGTATAGCAATTTTATTTATGAACATATGTATGAGAAAATATATGATATTAAGGTGAAAAATATAAAAGTTAAAAAGCCACAAAAACAAAGATGAGATACTTTAAAGAAACATCCATCAGATGATAAATGGAGGGATCTGAGTGTTATGATGCAGAAAAAAAATTATGAAAAAATAATGCAGGTTTCCATCTTTCCTACAATTTAAAGTTATCTATACACATAAACAAATCCTTAATGCTTATTCAATAAAAGTGGAAGCAGACCCAAGAAAAGTCAAGTGAGAAATGGACGAAAAACATGGTAACTACCAATCTACTACGTAAAGCAATTAGTAAAACAAAAATATTGCTAAATAGATGTCATACAACTTAACCATGCACCAAAAAAGTCATGGGTTAAGGCGAAAATATACTGATCATTATTCATATACTTAAACAGAATATCTATAAGATCAAACTCTTGAAAGCTCACAATAGATCAGGCTAAAAGTGTTAAGTTAACATGATTGTAAGTAATAACTTTAACATAGCAAGAAAACAACAATTACATGTAAGAAAAAAAACATTTCCTTCAATAACTATTGCTCTTAATGTGAAAAACAGGGCTATACACATAAACAAATCCTTAATGCTTATTCAATAAAAGTGGAAGCAGACCCAAGAAAAGTCAAGTGAGAAATGGACGAAAAACATGGTAACTACCAATCTACTACCGTAAAGCAATTAGTAAAACAAAAAATATTGCTAAATAGATGTCATACAACTTAACCATGCACCAAAAAAGTCATGGGTTAAGGCGAAAATATACTGATCATTATTCATATACTTAAACAGAATATCTATAAGATCAACTCAATAATTTACCAGCTTTTTCAGTTGATCAAATATGCGAAAAATCCTAGAAACATATTCTGCTCCAGTTACTCCAGAACACAGTGGATTTCCATCAAGCCAAAGTGATTCAATTCTTACAGATGCAATCTTCTGAAAAGCTTCCCAGGTTATCTATTAAACAAATATAAGTTTAGTAACCAGAAGAATAAAAATGGCAATTTAAGTTTAGCCAAAAATTTATTTTATTTTACAATATATTGACCATTATTTAATATGAATTTCTCATCTTTCCACTAATTGCACAATTCCATGTTCATAGAATGTCTGGTGTTCAAAATTCCTTGAATGAAACTTGGCAAACCAATTTTGACTAGTTCATTCGGTCAAGGCATCATTCCCATGAAAATTGCAAATTTGTCTAAGAGGTTCTGCATCACTTTGAGCCTTTTTACTCCTCCAAGCTACAGATCTTTGTTTGTAAAATTTTATTTTCTAAATGTTTGTGGTAACTAAGGAATTTGGAAAAAAAATTTAAATATTAAAGTCCTTCATAGTTTAGTGGAAGATTAGAACGTTTGTTTAGTAAGTGTTGAAGTAGCCAAAAACATCGAGCAGTTTCTTATCGTTTCAATCTTGTATCGGACCTGTTCAACAGGGACTAGATAGGGGTTATTAAAGGATACTGTAGGGCAGGAAGTCATAGGATCACGACGAAGGGTAAAGGTTATTTGATTTATTTTGACTCATTGCTCAGGGTCTCCTGATGTGGGATTGCAGAGTTTGGAAAGCAAAATTGGAATCATTATTTACTGATAACACACAAATGTTATGAGCATAGGTAGAAAGGAATGTGATAGGATGGGTTGGAATATCAACTGTATAAACTGTGTAAAGGAGAGGTGCACACCAGCAGCCTGTGAAAAATGAGATGAATTGTTATTATTCTGATTTATTTTGAAGGATCTGTCAGTGAAATAGGACTGGGAATAATGAGTAAGCAGGTAGAAAAAAGGAATTTACGGAGTTAGGAAAGCAATCCTGGTTGCTAGTCGTTCAAAGGCCTGTTCTACATCAAGGAAGGCTCCAGTGCAGTACAATCCACGCTCTAATGCAGAGGAGATTATGTCCACCACATGATGACATTGCTGGATAGTGGAATGGAATGTTAGGAACCCACACTGATGATCTGGGATAATGTGATTAGAATCCAGGATGGATTGGAATCCAGGATATATTCGTTTCAGCAGTATTTTTTCTAGGATTTTACCCATGATACATAAAAGAGAGATGGGAGGGTAGGAGGATAGATATTCTGGTGGCTTGCTGGGTTTAGGTATCATTTTGACTATGGGTAATTTCAATGGAGAAGGAAAATATGTTGTGTGGAGGACAGCATTGTAAATGTAGGTAAAGAAGAAAAAGGCTTTTCCAGGAAGAAGTTTTAAGATAGGGAAGAGATTAGGTCATGCCCAGGATTTTTGTGGGAAGGTAATCTGTGAATGATGCTGGATATCTCTGAAGGATGAAAAGCTTTAGATAGAAGGGACATTTGGAGGGGAATAGTCAGTTCTGTTTCAAAACATTCACGGTGATTGGGATTCAGGATGTCAGGGTGTGGAGTAAAAGTATTAAATAGGTGCTGACGGAAAAGCTACACTTTTTCCTTGTCTCATCTCATCCGGCTTTGGGATGCGGTAAGGAGTGGATGATTAGTTTTTGAATTTTAAAAGCTTTTTAGTGGTCATCCATAATGATGTATAGGTAGTTGTAAGATTTGCAGTAATACTGAGTAAATTTTGAATTTTTTCATTTCTGATTATATGTTAACCAGTTTAGTATAATAAGTTTTGTCAGATGGGTATCTAGATCGATGCCACCTCACTCTTGCTCTACGTTTTTCCCTGAGGTGGAAATGAATAGTTGTGGTTCTGAATGAACAGTTTGTCTGTTAGTTGTGTTACCTTTATACTAGTCCGTATTGGAGCTGTAAGTTTTTCTATGTCATTTTTTGTCTTAAGAGGAATTTTCAAGTCTAATTTATTTTCCAAATCATATCGGAATCTGTCCCAGTTTATTTTTCCTGTAATCAGTGAAGGAGAGGAGGGGACAGGAATGTTGTTTGAATGTAATAAAGCAGAACTGGACTATGATATGATGAAAGGTCATTCAAAGATTAGATTGGGAGGAGGGAATCAGGGAGGTGACAAAGGTGTAGGTGGACGTTTTATGAGAGATGTTGGCCAATAGATGGGTGGTTCGGGATGGGTGAATGAAAGAATAGAATTGGTGTTGGAGCTTGAGACATGAGAAAGGATATTGGTGTTTAGTGTTGTACTCGCCTCCAGCAATAAAGCGTGGCCCAAAGGACTGAAACAAGGATTCAAGAAGGTTGCATGAAAGGGATTTACCAGAAGGATAGTATATAGCTGGGCTTGTTAGATGGTGAGGGCAAGAAGCTATGTTTACTGAGGTGGATTGTTGGATTTCGGTTGTGGAGAGGATAAGGATCAGGAGGTTGAGTTGGGTAGCTGATATTGTTATAATTGGTTGCTGGGGGATGAATCCGCTTTGGTATACAAGAAGTTGGTGAATAGCTTGATGGGTGGAACCTGGCTGTGGATGAAGGGGTGGTATTTTAACCTGTAATGGCTTTAAATGGGTAGGAGTTTTCTGAGGTTTGGATTGGGAGGTCTGTGGATTAGTTTGTGAGGTCTGGGGCTTGGATTGGGAGATCCAAGAGGCCTGAAGTCAAGGTTGTTGTCTTCTCGTAGCTTCGGAATTAGGTTTGACGTCCTACAATGGGCTATAGGAGTAGAGAGATGCTGTGCCATGGCTTGAGCTGATGTTTTATTCAATTCTGGAAAAGCTGCAGAACATTCGAGCTCAGGAGGCTGGATGCGATTTTCCTCTTGCCTTTTGATTGGTGCATTCAGAGTCCCGTTCCTGAATAAGCTTTTATAGACTGCACATCCTCAATAGCTCGCTGGATGGTCCTCGTCACAAAGAACACATTTTGCGGGCTCATCTTTTTGTTTTACACATGTGTTAAATGCATGTGGACCTACATATTTGACACACCTAGCCTGGTGATGGCAATATGTCTTTGAATGGCCTAAGTTTTGGCAGTTGATACATTGTACAATAATATTATTCTGTCTTGGATCCTCAAACTTGATGGCTGAGTAAACCAGCCTTGTGACATTTAAGATATCCATATTGTGTGTGAATGGTTCCAGATCCACAAAAATAATGGTAGAAGATATTCATCAGTTGGGTATAGAATTTTTGAGCAGATGGCCAATCTCTTTTAGTTCTTGTTTAATAGTTGTATGTCTGTTTTAATTGGTAACAGAGAAAATCGTAATGCTTTAAGGTTATGTACCGATAAGCACTATGTATGTTTCTTTAGATGTAGAGTTTATTTTCACATCACTTACCCGAGAGAAACATCGGAAATTTATTGGTACTATCAAAGCAGCCATTTATGTACTGAATGAAATATAGTTATTGATTTTAGATACAAAGATTGGAGGTGGTTCAGGATGAGTAAAGCACTGAGGTTCTGAAATCTGATTAAGTTCATTTTGTACAGTAATTGGGTGATTGCTGGCTAAAGTACTTGATAAATCTGTTTTATGTCTCCAGTAGATTTACTGCAATAGTATTTTGGGATTTATTCTGAGGCGATGACATTTTGTTTTTTGCTGGTTTATTTTTTTCTTATTCAGTGAACTGCTTGCAGAATGGCATTTTCTCTTTTTAAGAGTTCATCTTCTTAAATATTGCGAGTCTGTCTCTCTAAATATTGAAAATGGGGTCTCTTCGAGTATGTGCTTGAGGTTTTATCCGAATCCATTTATACTTATATAATAATAAAAATAAAATAACAAAATATTTGTAGTTATTTAAAAAAATTATGAAAAAAAATATGAATAAAAAAAATTTAAGAAACCCTTAAAAATTAAATTATTTACAGGAATACATACACTCCAAAGGAAAAAAAAAAAGTTCTAGAGCACGGGATACAAACTCAGTACTGATTGAAGCAGGCACATTCCAAGGACCCCAAATAAGAACTTGGCAGCCGTACCACAGTACTATGCTGACTATTAAAAAAAAAAGGCCCTCACCCCAGTATTGTGTTGTTTTAGAATGTCAAACTACTCTTCACACTACTATTAACAAAGTCTGACAGATGATAGTTACGTATGACAACACTTACAGAACTACAATAGAGAACTGCACTTTCGGCCATGGCACTTTTTTTAAAGTTTACATTTAGAATAGTGGAACTATAATATAATACACCAAACTGAATAATGAAACTATTTTAAAAAAATTAAGTGGAATTGAAATTTTTTAACTTACATTGTTATACCTCAGATCAATGTTCTTTAAATAAGGAGCATGTTTTAGATCGAGATGATCAATAGCAGATAAATTGTTATGTTGAAGTATTAATGTTGAAGGCTTGACCATAGATTTATTATATTTATTTTTTATTAACGCCATCACTGAATGCATGCACTGTGGAACAGTCAGCGTGAAGAAGACATCTTTCAAGACTAAAAACCAAAATAATTGTGATAACATGAACTAACTACTTGGATCAAGAATCAAGAATGCTGAAGTTATGTTACAAAAGCTTGGTTACCTATCAAAGTAAAAATTAACTAATTCATACAAATGACTTAGACTTAAACATATTACAGTGTGACTAACTTATATAACACCTCATTAAGGGTTACCTTCATATAAGTTATTAAAAGTTCAATACATGCTATCAAAATATTGTAAGATCATGAGCGATTATCATATGCTAATGAATGATAGAGATTGCAGTTTTAGATTTCCTTAGTTGCATTAATATACAAGAAGCATATTTGAAAAATAAAATCTTATAACCACAAATCTATGCCTCAAAGAATCAAAAAACAAATAAAAAAAATATTTTGTATAGAGTAACTTACAATTAGAAATTAAAGATTATTTTTGATCTATTGTAAATAAGCTGTATTTACATTCATTAGTTGTATAGTAACTTACGTTTGTCCTGCGATATATTAGTAAGATCTATAGTACTATGATCATTGTTGGTTCTCTTATTTAATGTTTCTCTGAGCTGAAACTGAGGATTCAATGGCTCAAGATTAGTTGACAGATAGTAGGTAGTGACGCTAAGCTGAAACTATATAAAAATGTTTTAAAGAATATCAGTAATAATAATTAATAAAATAATTTATTAAAAAGCAAATTTATTTATACAGAAGTATATTCAGCACCCAATTTTTACACTAATTTTATTATTATTTTAATTGCCCTTTTTTTTTGTCCTAAATAAAGAGTAGACTCCAAAACCTTCGAGAATAATAGAGAATGGTATGTGTAACAGAGTCAAAAGAAACTTTTGATTTGAAAACTTTTCCAACAAAACTAATATCATATAATGTTTATTTACTTCCACTCTAAATGTGAAACTTGTTTATTAAAATAATATGACAAAAACAGAAAAAAAAAAAAATCTGTACGTCATTTATTTTACTTAATCTAAGATTTATGAAGATCGGTAAGAAGGAAGATTCCTGATGAACACTTAAAGAGCAGTGGGGAGAGAAATTTTGTGTAAACTGTCTAAGAGCCGAGAAACGGTAAGGTGTGGAACCAGCACGATAAGGTTAATCTGTAGTTCAAGGAAAGAATTGTATGATCAACAGTAAGGGGCTTTTATTTATTTTATTTCATTTTTTTAATTTTTATGAATGTCTTAAATAGTTTTTATGAAAGCCTATTATGTGGAATAATCAGATAGTAAACCTTTCTAGAAAGCAATGTATATTAAGCATGATTTTTTATTATAAATGGCACAATGGAAAATTTGAATACAGAAAGTCAAACCATGACCTTTCTACAAAATCATGAAAAGTTATAAGCCTCATTGCGCCCAAAAGTTTCCTCTGGAAATCCACACAAACATACGAGTTTTAGACATAAATAGATCTGAGTCATAACCAGGCTTTTAAACATAAATAATGCATTATTTAAATATTAATTATACCAACATATTGCTTAAAAATAAACTTACTTTAATTTTCCCAGAAAAATCAGTAGCCTGAAAATTATTTAGAGCAATCTTCCTGATAAACAAAGAGCAATTTCTCACCAGGAAGAAGGAATCAGGTCCATCAATCTGGTACTGAAAAAATTGGATTAGTATAAATTATTTTAATTTTTACTTTCACTTTGATATATAATATTTTTATTAATAGCATTACATTACAATATCAATCGTGATTTACTTTGGAAATGGGTAAGCATTAAATAATTAATATTGGTTCCCTTCTATTATTATATTTTATTTCGAAAACAACTTTCAAACTCACCAAACATGGAAAAAACTCAACTGGATGAACTGAGAAAAATACAGCTTTTAAAACTTCCTCTTTGTCATAACTACATCCCTCCATAATCTGTGAAAAAATAAAAACAATACTTGATTCAAAATAATAAATAAATAAGCAGGAGAAAAATATTAAATATTTACCGTAATTCTGGTCCAATGAGTGGAACCAAACACATTGTCAAAATCACTAGAGTTCCACAAAGATTGTAAAGTTTTTACATCACATCTACCAATTGTTTCAGAAATATGATCTTCCTCCAAAGCCATTTCAGTTATTCAATTTAAGAAAAATTTGTTTGTTTATAATTAGAGGTCTACATGCTTTTCAGGTTATCAATATACCTAACAGGGAGATTGAATGGTACATTATTCCCACAGAGCATAGAAATTTGTATTATTTTGTTTACGTTACAAAACGATCTATGATGTTTTCAATTTTATAAATAAATAGGAAAATAAAAAGAAATATTTATATAATAATCCCAAAAGAATCACTACAAGAATCATCATAAGAAAATTATAATCACGAAAGAAAATGGGAAAAGGTGAGAAAATAAAATATTAGAAGAATAATTAATACTGCCTTTAGTCGTGCTATCAATTTATTTTTGTTTATTAGTACTTTAATATTCTTATGAAAAACAAAACAACGATTTTCTTTAAAGTCGGCATAAAGACTCCTTTAAGGCAGTTTTTTATTTATTTAACGTCACTTTTTGCAACTGCGGTTAATCGGACGATGCTACAGTGGGAGTCCTAAACATTGCTTATTCAGGTTTTATTAGGACAGGGATCTTTAACGAGTACCTGACATCGCATAGGCTCGGGACCACCTTTTAACGTCCCCTCCGAAGGACGGCGTAACTAAGGATTTTTTACTCCTATTAAAAAATCCTAGGATCACCTGCGGGTTATACTAGGGTCTTTAAAGAGTACCTGACATCGCGCAGGCTTGGAACCACCTTTTTACGCTCCCTCTGAAGAACTGCATAACAAAGGATTTTTCACACCCATTAAAACATCCTATGGCCTGCAGGTCTGTCTTTAGATGACTTTTGTAGAATATTATTATTTTTTAAGCTCTATTAGGCCTGAGACAGTAGACTTAATAGGTTCTTTCGATCAAGGACTATTGACACTTCTGAATTATCAGATACTTGGGCATAGCCAGAACACTTAAGACATGCGCAACGTTGGAGCAGCGATCCAACATCCATATTGAAGAACTTATCAAAGTTCTCGCATTAAAAAAAACAAAAAACAATCAGCATCGGCCTAAGGGAAGAAATGACAATGAACCTAATAAATTCAATAATGGGATGATCCAACTATGTTTTTGATGAAATAGATTGGTAAAACAAAAAACATGTTGAAAAGTCACATACGTCTACAGAAGATATGCTTTCTAATTGGGATAAGTTATCGTAAAATAATTATTTGGCTTGAGATCACTTTGTAAAGATAAATGTTTTTTAGATAGTAACATAGTTCCTTCCATTAATCATTGCTCATTTTTATTGCTCATTAAACCTACAGTACCTGAGTTATATAGTAATGATAAACGTATAAATGATAGCATTAGTTGAGTCATCATACAATCCTCATCTTTAAAAGTTAAACTCATAAGATTGAAGAAATATTTCAGCAAAAGGTGAAGATTCCATTCCGCGCGCTTTATTGAACAAAATGGCTCAAAAACATTATCAGGTCGGTTGCCTAAAACTTATAATAGGGAACATTAATAGAGTCAAGCTGAATGGCTAAATATGATCAAGACTTGGCCTTGAGAAGTTGATAACTATAATATTACGGGATCACTTGTAGCTGGGTGGTTAGCATAACAGCCTCGTATGCCAAAGGTCACGGGTTCAAACCCGCAGGTGGTCCTAGGATTTTTTAATGGGAGTAAAAAAATCCTTAGCTATGCCGTCCTTCGGAGGGGACGTTAAAAGGTGGTCCCGAACCTGTGCGATGTCAGGTACTCGTTTAAGGTCCCTATCCTAATAAAACCTGGATAGGCAAAATTTAGGACTCCCACTATAGCATCGTCCGATTAGCCACAGTAGCATAAAGTGACGTTAAATAAATAAACAAACAAACAACTATAATATTACTTGGAGAGAAATCATTTTTAAAACAGACATTATACTCTGGATCTTTAAAATATACAAAAATATTTTTTTTTTTTTTTTACTGTATCAGTAACATATTAATTGATAAATTGTTGAAGTAATATGAATTAGCATGAAATATTTGATATAATCCTGAAGCATTTTTAACATCTGAGAGGTCCTATTGATTAATACCGGTTTATTACTCTTTGCATTGCAGGTTATAATCATAACCTTAGCCCTATAGTTTGCAAATAGTCTTATTTTTAAAACTAATGCATTAGCTGATCAGTCATGAATTCTTTGATTAGGTCAGGGGTTAGCAATCTCTTATCTGCTAGCAAATATAATGTTAGACTTCTCTCTAAAACTGCGACGAAACCCGACTTCAGTAAACTTGTTAAAAATAATAAAGTTGTGGTTTTCATGAAAGGAGTCCCTGAAGAACCTAGATGTGGTTTTAGCAATGCAGTTGTTCAAATTTTAAAAATGCATGGCGTTGAATATGATGCACATAATGTTTTAGAAAATGAAAACATTCGTAATGGTACATATTAAATGTTTTATTTACATTATCTCATTTTATTTGTATTAATGAGATTGTTTACATTAATTATTGTTTAGGTATCAAAGAGTACTCTAATTGGCCTACAATACCTCAGGTTTTTATTAATGGGGAGTTTGTAGGAGGCTGTGATATTTTAGTGCAAATGCATAAAAATGGAGATTTAATTGAAGAACTGAAAAAAGTTGGTATAGAGTCAGAGCTTTTGAAGCTAGAGAAAGAAAAGGAGAAGAAATAGTTTTAGTTGAAGTGATGCAATATAAAGTGTGGTGATGCAATGTTATTGTAAAATACTTCATCAGTTATCTGTAATTTATTATTTAGCAATATACTTGTTTATTTTGTATCTTTCATTTCATTTAAAACTCATTCAACTTTTTAAAAGTATTAATGATTATATTAATAGAGATTTCTTACATTTGATCAATTAATTTGGGTAATAGTTGTTTTTTCTTAGTTATTTTAGAATTTTTAACATCACAGCAATTGAACTTGAAAAAGGAAAACAATACCCAAAGAAACTATTTCACTCAAGATAGTAAGACTTGAAAAAGGGAAATATATATTTTATGTCCAGAAATTATAGGCTTCAATTAAAATACAAATTTCTAAAAGGTACATAAGAATTTTTTTAAATAAAATTGATATTTTGACATTTATTTTATTGCAAACCCTGGGTATTGCTGAAACATTTGGCTTCCATATTTTGCAGAGGGAAGCCTTGATAAAGAACCCCTACATGGGTGAAAACATTTGTTAAAAAATATTGTTTTACTATTTTTTAATCTATTATGGCCATCACCCAAATCATCTTATCCTTCATAAATATGTCATTATTATATTAAAAGACATGTTTATATTTTAATGAAAAAACAATCAAATAATTCGGTTCCAGTACAAATTAATGAAAGATTTTCGTGTTTACTGTAAATTTTTTAAAAATGGATTTATTAAACATTGGAAATCATAGTGTTAATTATTAAAGGTCATATAAACTATGTTGTGGATTTAAATTTTGACTGTTTTAAATAGGTCAGAATATATAGACGGTTACTGTGTTTTCTCCTCATTGATTCTCCTATTTTACTGCTCGAAATAACTTGAAAATCAGCTCTAACTACAGAAAAGGTGTAAATGAAAAAAATAGGCAAATAAATAGAAGCAACTGATGTATAATGTAATCTAGAAACTTTTAGGATCTCAAATTAAAAAACATGAAATTTTGATATAAAAACAACATGCAGCTTGTGTTTTTAATTAGATAAATACATTTAAAAACAGTTGAAGGTTATCAATAAATATTGATTTCATTGGTTTTACTTCTGATGAATTAAATAACAAAGTTTCCATTGAGTACTGTGTAATAACAATTCTCTAAAGTGATGTATCAATTATATCATCAATAAATGTTTGTTTATTTAATAAATAGGGAGCGGCGTGGTCTAGTGGATAGAGTACTAATCTGCTGTGTTCCGGGTCCTGGGTTCGAATCCCGGCTGTGGCAGAAATATAATTTATTCTGTTAATTCAGTGGGGGGGCGACCCTAGGGTATGGAGACCCTCCTGGGGCAGACCCAGCCTCTATAAAGTGGGTACCCAAATTAATTGGGGAAAAACCTGGCGGCTGAGTGTGATTAAGGCCTAATCACCTCATTGCACTGCCGTTGGCCTAGAAACAGTACGAATCTCTATATGTACTGAGCCCAAGACCCTTCATGGATTGTAGTGGTACAGGTTTCTTTTATTTATTTATTTTTATTTTTTAATAAATAATTGTTGAATATTGCGAAACTAGCTTATAATAAATTAATTTTGTCATTTATCACATAATTTTTAATAAATAGTGGATTTTCAGTATTTAATTCAAATGTCATACTCGATAATCAATATTCAGTCAACCAAAGTGTTTTATAAATGTTTTAAATATTATTTATCAAGCACTGAGGAAGAAATTAAGAATCATTTTCCTAAAATTGACAAACTATTCGTAGTTAGAAAACAACCAAATTTTGCAAAGACCTTATATTGAATGTGACTCAAATTAGTTTTAATCACTAAAAGGGTCATTACTGATTAGATCAAATATTAAATAATGGTATCTCTTTAGCATAGTATATTAGACTCTTAAATCTTAATACATGTCATATGACATTTCAAAAATATTAAATCCTCTTGTAGTTAATAATGTCATGTGGATTAATATTTTCAGTACTAGGTGTTTGAGGATAACATATGCGGTTGTCTAGTTTGACAATTATACCTACTTAGTCATTTGAAGTTCATTCAGATCTGTGCTTTGTTGATGCCTCTGTTTCTCCCAAATTGAAAGTAACGAACACTCAAACTTAAATGCTTTCATATCTATCAATCCATAGTAGATACTAAATATGTTATATCATGTTAAATTGTTTATATTAATTTATACTTTTAGCATGGATAGTCAAATACTAGGTTTTTCAATTTACATATTAGAGGAAACAGGAAACTGAATTTAAATAATCATTAACCTAACTTTTAAATAAGATATTAACTAATCTGACCAACCAATTCACCTTCGCTAATAAATAAAATCATATAAAATGCTTAATCATTTAAATATCTTTTACTTTGTGAAAAATAAAGTTATTATTCGCATATTGTGACTGCAATATATTTTGGTAAGGAATCTTTTTTATGTACTTTGAGTTAATACTTAAATAATGGATAATAAATACTTGGGTCATTATTGCTATTATAATTTTTTTTTTTTTTTTTTCTGAAAATAATAGTATGAGTAAACATTAGTGCTAGCTAATTCACAGAGAAGAAGTATAGGAAGGATAAAATAAAAAAGAAATGGATGAGATTAAAACACAAAATTTTGATGAATAACTGAACATAAACAAAAATTTATTTTATTGTACTCATTTATTGCATTTTTTTTTTCTGGTATCACCCAAATAAAAAGGAAACTATTAACATATTAAATTAAATTTTTTAAAGTAAACAATAATTACTTGCATTATGTATAATGCCAAAAACAAAACAAAAAAAAAAAAAAGAAGAAAAAAAAAAGACTAGTTTATAGAGAAAATATTCTTTAGTTTTTATCATTTTTACCTATACATTACTTAAAACTAAAAAAAAAAAAAATCAATTTTTTTTTTATAAATTCAAACAACCAGAAAAGAAATATATTAACACAATGAGGAATTGTTGCTTCAGTATTCTTACATAGTAATTATAAAAGTTGTGATTACGAATACTTTATTTACATATTTTCAAGATGATTATACATGCTGAGAAAAAAAAATTACATTTGTAAAAAATAGTATTCTCCAATTAACCCGTAATCTAGTTCACAATATGTGTACAAATAATACATACAAAAAATGCTAGAAAAACATAAGTTTTTTTTGACAGGGTAAAAAGTTTAAAACAATTTTCTAGTTTAAAAACAAAAAAAGATAATAAAAATGAAAATCTAACTTTGGTACATTCCTAAAACCTATTTAAAAAACAAAAACAATTTTAAGTAAAAAAGTGGTTATTGAAATTTCAATTGATATGAGAAGGATCACACATGAAATGAGCTCTTATAACTAGACAGTATATAGTGCATATGCCATTAAATATACAAAGTCATAATAGAACTCTCTATAATACAACAAATAAATCATCTGCATCACTTCTGTATCAATAATTTATTGATATCAATATATATGTTTCTATTTAATATATATATTTCTTATATATATATGTTTAAATCTTTTTTAATGTTCCTTATATATAAATAACTTATACAGGGAAATGCTATATAAATCGAGGCACTTATCAATATGCCGCATTATCCAGAAGGCCTTTACACAGGGCATAACTGAAGAAATTAATTGCAAAAAGGCACATAACATCTTATTGTACAATCTTACCAGTAAAAGAAAAAAAAAATTATCTAAATTAATAATAAAAATGTTTTAGTAATTTACAAGTGCATCTATATATTCACTTATTTATAAATATATATGCATAAATTAAAAAAAAAAATTAATAATAAATAGCTATTAAATGTCAAGAATAAGAAAGAAAATAGGAACGCTAATCAGTCATTACAAGGTGTAGCAGAAGGAAATTTACAGACTATCTAAAAGTGCAATCTCCCATCCTTAATATTTGTTTTTCTACCTTTTTACTTCATGGATTAACTAAATTATACATTTATGAAAAAAAAATCTTTGGATTTCATTGTAAAACAACCAATCTCAATTCTAAGAGATTAATGATGTTAATTTTATAAAGATTAACGATTAAAAAGGGTAATTGATAAATTATGAGATCTTGGAGACTGCACTTGAAATGAGAATCTATACAAAATTTAATTTTTGCAACACCTTAAAAAATTCAAGCACCAAAAATCAGTTCTAAATGACTGAGGGATAATTTTAATTTGAAAAATTAGTTTGAATCGTGCATTACCAAACTGTATACATTAAATAGTGTATCATTCCATCATACATATATATATATATATATTTTTAAAAAAATATCACTTTCCATATTTATATTTATGTGATTGAACTTCATAACTATTAAAAAATTAAAACTAATTGTTACAAAATAGTCAACTTACTTAAAACAGGGTATACATTACACACTTCACTGACTTTACACTACAAGGCGATCAGAAGAAGATCGCACTAAGTTGACATATTCAAGGCAAACCAATATCACTCAAGTAATTGTTCACTTTACATTAGCTTCAACAGAAAATTAACAATAAACAAAAACCACTGCAAGCAGAGCACATCTTATGGGTAACTCATGATTCTCTGAGTATAAAAATATATATATTAAAAATTGAATTATTTTTCTTAAATGTAAACAGTCTTGAGTAGAAGGCACTTCAAGGGGGGCCAGGAGCAGGTTCCCTGAAGACTGAGATGGAGGGCTTTTCGATTGGAAGAGCTGGCATTACAGAGGACCCACCACTCTGCTTTTCAATTGTTATTCCTGACCGGTTTAAGGTGATAGCTGGAACACCATGTGAAACTTGGGTCACTGTTAGTGCTCTCGGCAGTTTAGGAAGAATCGGTTTCAGATTCTGTGTTCCTGGAATAGGAGGTATCGTAGGGTAGTAAGCTTGAGGAATAGATTTATTTCGAATCTTTAGAAGAGGTGGTGGCCTCTGCTGTGGAAGATGGTGATGCTGATGCTGCGTTTGAGGGTAACCGTAAGGAACATACATAGGTACCTGATACCTCTGGATCGGAGGGGAAAACCGTTGTGTAGGCTGTATCATTCTCACCAGTGATTTAGCCCTGTCTAAAGGTGTCATCTGTTTCTTTTCTACCACAGCTGGTGGAGTGACTTTCTTCTGAGCTACTTTCAAAGGAGTCACTTCAATCTCACCAGTGTTGGTAATAAGAGGGAACTTTTCGTTTCCGGAAGGTGTAGCAGCTGGAGCAGCAGGGGCAGAAGGTTTTTCTGAACTCCCTTCAAAAGCTTTTATCCTATTTTTGACACCATTTAAGTACTTTGCAGCTCGTTCGTCTGCACCTTGAGCAAGGCTGAGATATCCTGCTCTCCAATATTTCTCAAGCATAACAAGATGCCTCAGAAATGATGACTGATTACCATACGGTTTTTGAAGATCTTGCCATAATTTTTTAGTTCTTTTATCAAATTGTATAGTTGATACACATCTTTCCCAACTTCCTCAGGAACTGCAGGACCTTGAAATTCGAGGTTGGCTTGAAGACCTACATCAGAATAATGAGGCCTCTCTTCTCGACCACCTTGACCTATGTTGAGGTTACTTAATCGGCCAATATTTACATTTCCAAATTTCACCTGAAAATCACCACAATGAAATATTATAAATATGAATTTTCATTTATATAATGGAAAAAATAAATATTTTTACTGTTGCAATTATTGAAGAGCTAATAAGTTTCAAATTCAATACCTAATGAGTTCAGCTTGTGGAAAATTATGGTAAATATGTTAAGGACAATTAAAAATATCAGTGAAAATAGAATTAGAAAATTTATATAAGTTTAAAAAAAAAAAAAAAAAATCATTTGATGTAGAAATGGTGATTTAATAATTAATTGTAAAATTTAAATAATAAAATTCATAGCCTGAAGAAAAAATCTGGTGCGTGCAACATACGACTTTCACTAACCTCCGTTGTTAATATTAATTTAAGAAATTTTAAATATATTTAGAGAATAAATTGCTAAAGAATTAATTATATTGAATTTAGAAAGAAACATGTGTTTTATTAAATAATCCATTACTTTTTTATCTACAGCCCTAATAAGATGATAGGGGTAATTCTTCTGAATCTGTAAAACTTAAAGGTAGTTTGGAGGAAGAAAATTTAAAATAATGTATTTAAGTCCTGGTACACTAATCCAATCAGAATAAAACCTACATGATATTAAAGCCCATTAAATTTCACTTCAATATGACGAGTTTAATAAAAATCGTAAGAGCCGTTTTTGAGAATATTATAAAAAATATGCAATATGCATGGTATAAAGTAGCACTTCCAGTCAGCCGATTTTAGTGAAAAAGTTGCTGCAACATCTCGGGTGTACAGTTTTCTTTAATATGAAATTTCAGTTTTGTACGTTTTTTCATTTTGGCACAAGACTTACCACATACGGACACACAGACCTTTTTTCAGGACTTGGTTATTTGGACTCAGATGACCCTAAAACATGCATTTCCGTTGAAAACTGGAATTCGAAAATGTTCACGATCACAATAGTTTCCTTTACTATATATTTTATAACAGATGGATCAAAAAAATATATAAAACAAGAGTTAATAATTTTCTAATGTTTTTAATGTAATACCTGTATCCTCGCTTGTTGTTCTGGCTGATCTCCCAAAAGAGTTGCAAGGTTAGTGAGGGACATAACACCTTCTTCTGATTTAGTTGAAGTTCCAGCACCATTAGTGCTAGCAGTCCCTTCAGTTGAAGTTTTCTTCAGCCCTTTCTTTTTTTCTTCTTTGATCTGTTCCTCATCGGAATCACTCACAGGAATATCCAAGGACATTAGAATTCTAAAAATAAATATAACACAGATATATTTTACCATCGTAGACAAATAATATGAATATTTCAACTAATAATTAACAATAATAATAGAAATTTATTTCATGATAATATGTAAATAAGAACATTGAATATAAAAATAATATAAAGAAAAAAAAATCTTACTTTCGGCGATAATCCCTATAGAAAATGCGACCACTCGATGGAATGGATCCTGGATCTGCATACTTCAACCTTAAATTACTATAGTATCGGCAAAGTTTACACAAAAATAATTTGTCAGAAAGCCTTGCTGGAATACCATCTTCAGCAAGCATAAGGTTCAATCTATCAGTCTCTGATCCAAGAGTGTAAAGATGGTTACGATTAAGACGCTTTCGACAGATGCCGCAAACAGTAAAATAGTCCACCTAGGATAATACATTTTGAATTTAATAATATATCAATTAATAAGCTAAACACTCACATATTCATTCTAAGGTTTTTAAAGAATAATAAGTTCATGGTGTGGCTTCCAGTTTACTTTTTCCACTGAATTAAGACTCTTGAGAAAAAATAAAATAAAAATACTTCAGTTAATTTTTTTTTTAATTAATTTTTTCATGACAATTAAATGTTAATAGTTGTGTATAAAAATTCTGATACCCAGGGTTCAGTCGGATATATTTTGTCATAAACGTCGATCAGCTGGTATAATATACATATTTGAGGCTTATTTTACTTTTTAAAGCATAAAGTTTATAGATATTAAAACTGTAACATATGTATTTTGATCAAGTATACCTTTAAGATTTTCACTGCTCATTGAATATGATTAACCAGACTATGATTTTTTAATAACATTTTACAACAAAAATTTTTAAATTACTATAAATTCTTAACCAAATAAATTAAAGATAAAATCTCCCTATAAATATATTTATTGGTATATTAATTATTATTAAAAAAAAAAAAAAAGAAAGATTAAACTTACCCAATAATGATGCTGAGCACAGAGGGGGAAGTACATTGCGGCTGATTTATCAAGATCATATCCAACTAAATAAAAAAAAAAAATAAAACAATTAAAAAAGCTCCCTAAGTTTAACACTATGTTCTGAAATACTAAATATTCAAGGTGGGATTCCACATGGAGATGCACAGTTTGTGTCTGCATTGTACAGATGCTGTGGCTAAAGGCACGCTAGCTACTCCTACAGTGTATTTTAATAGAACTAATTCCAGAGGCGTGCCCCTCTGTGTCTAGAAAACTGAATCAACATCTGTTCCAGAGACTAGTCCAAATGCACTCTTTTGCGTCTAAGATATAATAACTCACATTACTAAAAGGAAAACCTATGAAGACTGTAATTAACACGGAATCCCACCTTAAGAGAAACACATTCAGATTGAATTGGCTCAACATCTCCTTTAATCCTAATCTAAAGTATGAACAAACAATATATAAAATTAATTTTTATTTATTACTAGCTGACCCGGCAAACATTTTTCTGCCATATAAATTATTTCTAGTGAATATTTTGGTTGATAAATAAAAAATTATAAATGCATTGTAAGTGCTACTTCATTTTACATTTTTTTTCGATTTTATAAAAGATGCTTCTCCTGTATATGGACAGGAGAATCATCTAGCGGTATGAAATATAGTTTGATTCTCATACCTAGCAAATATATATATAAAAAAAAAAAAAAAAAGGGACAGCTGTTCGGGACTCTTATAATGAAGACACGCTTAAGGTCAGTCTCAAAGTTTTTATGATTTACAAGTGTTTATTATCCTGTTATGAACTTAATTTTGTGCAATTTAGTCAATCCAAGTGAGTGTGTTTTATTACTCAATAGAAAATTGAGATATCCAAAAGAAGTAAAGCGGTTACTCATCACCAATAGCCACCCAGAGCTTTTGACTTTGTATCGATATGTCAGCCCCTGAAATGTCTCTACTTTCTTTAGATTCTATGTCACAAAAAATTCAGAAAAAAACAGGAACAGAAAATAGCTCAAAAAGTAATGCATTGCAAGTCCCACCTAACCTCAACCCTACAGAAAAATCCACCCGTTATGCCAAAGCCACCCACCGTTTTTCAAAACGAGAAAATGCAATAGTTTTACAAACATTTCCCGGTATAAAGCAAAACGAGTATGTTTTCAAACTCTAGATTTTCCATTCATTTTAATAGCAAAGATGCAGTAAAGCCTTTTGAACAATCATAAGTCGATTCTTATAGATAACAAAGAAATTTTCATAAAAAGACTAATTAATCCAGCTGAGCATATAATTATCTCAAATGCCTTTCCTTTGATTCCTCATGAGACAATAGAAAAATAAATTAAAGGTTAGGCCTCAGATTAGTCTCCCCCATGCACTTCCTCAGGGCCGGGTACCAAGACCCACAGCTAGCACATGTACTTAGTTTTCGACAGCAAGTCTACATCCCACCTGAGGACTTCAGTAAGCTTCCATCATCTCTATTAATAGAGCAAGAAAATGTTTGTTACCGAAATTTTTCTTGCTGAAGATATTTTAACTTGTTTTATATGTAAACAACCTGGTCACGTATCTACTGAGTGCCCTGAGAGTGAAAATAACAATATTATTCAAGAACATCAAAGTAGTGAAAATAGATTCAATAATTTAAGTCCCAACATAAACAATAATAGTAAACAAATAAATGCCAGCCATTCCCTATTAGATACACCTAACCATACGATCCCCAATAGTGTAACAGTACAGCCAACCCTAACCGGTTGCCATGACAACACTTCAACAACCATAGCTGGAATCAAAGAAGACAAACCGAAGCAAGGCCATCCAGTTAACCATGACAACTTACAATTTATAGCAAAAATATTGAAAATAAACCCTTCAAAGATACAGTTTTAAATGTGGACAACAATTTAATATTAATACCGACGTCTGTTTCAGGCGTCAAACGATGCCACTTAAGTCCTCCACCTTCCTCTATACCCACTATGGAGCTTAACTTAACAATAGATCCCCAAGAAGAAGGTGAAAAAATGATAAATTTCGAAGATTTTCCTCCAATGACAGCTACCCAATCTGTTCATAAAAAAAAAAAAAAAAAAAGATACTCATTATATTGTAAATCTTGAGGAAGCCCAGCAGTCCATAGAAAAAAATCAAAAGCACCCTATCTTGTTCAATGATATGACAAAATTTATCGAAATGTTCTCGAATACTAATCATTTGGGTGAATTAGTTGAAGAAATCACAAGCGATATAGAAGGTCTAAAGAATATGTTAGATGATGCAAAAAAATGTCTGACAGATCGTCGTTCCAAATCAACTATCACGAAGCTGGTGAAAAAAATGTGTGACTTAAAAGAAACCGTAATACACCCGGACTATAGCAGTGAACATTAATTTGTTAAATCAGGAAACATACAGGAAAAACTAGAGTGAAATTTGTTTTTTTTTATTATTTTATATAAGAAATATGTGAACAACAATTGCGTTCAATTATTAACCTTTGTAGTGTACTTGTGAAATCAAATATTTATGTAGTATGCTAATGACCCAATAAGGGTAGATGCATTTATATAAATAAATAAATATACAAAAAAAATTCATAAAACTTGGTCAAGCCGTTTCAGAGGAGACCACAAACACTCTGACAGAAGATTTTTATATATTAGATTATTTTAGGACCATAAAACATGTTCTTTTCTATTTTCAATCCTAATATGCCAAATAAAAGTTATGGCTCAGTAATAATTATTATGGTTAATAAGAAACAAGGGGGGAATTTTTTTATATATATTTTTTTTAATCCATTAAAAATTAATCAAAGCAACCTGGCTCTTTAATATAAAAAGCCCTTCTTTTTCAATCGTTTTACACTTTTACTTAAGAAAATCAAGTAAAACATAATTTTTTGTTTTTATTGATAACAGCTGAATGAAAAATGGGAAGCAATATTATATATTCAAAAATATGAATTAGATCATAACATACATACATAATTTTTATTATGTAACTAAAAATTCTTTTGTTTAACAATAATCCTTAAATGTCAAATATTTTCTGTAAATAGTGGATATAATTAGTTGACTGTTGAGAATTACTGGAAGGAATTAGTCTGGGTGGCATTTCCTACGTTTTTTCCATTCTACCTTCCACCATCTACCAAACAGCACCTAGTTTCCATTCTCCCACCATGCAGTACGTATCTCCACTCTACTTCATATTTTTATGTTTCATATTTCATGTAAACATTATATATATCTTTGTACATTTTATTTATTAATTTTTTTTTTCTGTATAGCACTTTCATTATTATAGCCATTGTTTTTTACATATATAGTTCTTTTTTTATATTTTAATACCGATGTTCTCTTGCTCAATAGTTTATATAATATTGTATTTAATTAATTTTTATTACAATTAAAAGTTGTTTGAATGAATAAATGTATTGCTAGGTTCTTTTAATTAAAATGATCCATTTTCATTCAACTTATTTAATTTCTTATTTGCTTCTCCCTACGTTTCGGCTTTTTGCCATTTTCAAGGGATCTTTTAATATTCCATCATTATGCACTTATATAAATATATATTTTGTCACAATTTAAAAAAAATTGATAAAAAAATGGTTGTTATCATCCACTGTATTCTACAATCCAGTGGATGATAACAACCATGACAGGGCTGGTCAGCCTATAATAGTTTTATTTTTTAAATTGTGACAAAATATATATTTATATAAGTGCATAATGATGGAATATTAAAATATCCTTGAAAATAGCAAAAAGCCGAAATGTAGGGAGAAGAAAATAAGAAATTAAATAAGTTGAATGAAAATGGATCATTTTAATTAAAAGAACCTAACAATTGTATTTAATGTTATTGAGATTGTATTTCTTTCGTATCTTTTTAGCCCTGATGATGACCCATAGAAACTATTTAGTTGTTTATTAGGCCACCCGGACTAATTCCTTCCAGTATTTTCTGTTAAGTTTACTATATTTAGATTAAGTGAAGTATAAAATTACCATTACCTTATCACTTTGAACCTTGTTCGTAATGGTTTTCTTGAGTTTGACAAGCCATTTTTTCTTGACAGTATGAGTTGCTTGTAAGGAACAATGGTTGACACAACACTGTGAACTTGCAGGGGGACGTACTTTAGTTTTTCCCCCAGAAGTTCCTGCTGTCGCATTAGCTTTTGAGGGACAGTTGGCTTTCCTATCAACATACCTATAACAGGCGTCACACAAGCAAGATTCCCCAGTAAGATGTGGCTCATCTGCAACATAAAATATTCACCATTGAAATTCAAGTATTGACAAAATAAGCTGGTTTATTATCAAATTTTTATCAACTGCTATTTTAATTATGCATAATAGGCTTTTAGTTACAATATTAATACAATGTAAATATAATTCACACAAAACTTGACACAAAATATCATGAAAACTCAGATGAGATAAAAATAAGTGTTTCTAAAAATAAATAATAGTTCCAGCAAAGTGATAGCCAAAGTTATTAACTATCTATTATAGTCAGAGGATTTAAATATGTTGATAATTATAGTTTCAGAGATGGGGTACTTGTAATTAAACAATAAAGAGATGGAGGTAGAATAGAAGCTAACTCTAGTCAAAGTGTATGATTTATGCTAAAAAGAAGACAGTACTGAATCTACAGTAAATGGCTCTAGTCAAAATTAAATTTTATGATGACAACTGAATAAATATATAATTTTTGTACCCTGTTTTTAAATAATAAAATAAACATGAAAAATAAAAAGAACCTGCACCATATAGATCACTTTATTGGAGTACAACCATTATTTCACTTGAATATTCATGGCTATAGACCCATTCAAGTATCAGTTACCAACATTATGGGTATGCCAACAAAATGTGGTGGAAATCCAATAAATAAGAAATGAAACCTTGACTCCAAGTTGGAAATCACTGGGAGAGTTTGATACTGGGATGATCTACTAATTCATAAAGAAGCTTGATTGACACTTTACTCATTATTCATTAAGCATAAACAAATAAATAGTAGGAAATAATTCGAGGAATTTTAAGAAAAAACGTTAGAATGTCATTATTTACCTTTATGAAAGAATTTCAAGTTATACTAGAACTGAGATGAAAATAATAATGGGGAAAACAATTTAAAGAAAGCAAATTTAAAAATTGCATATGATTTTTTTTTCAAATAAAGTTCTTAACATAGTGTGATATTGAAGCATCACATTAAATGTGCATGAAATCATTGGTCAAGTGATGTAGTGGTACAGAATTAAAAGAAAAAATAATAATGACAAAATAAAGAACACTCATTAATAGTCAAAAGATACATCTAACACCATTAATTCAGGGTGTCTAGCAAATCAGCTCAAAGAGATTCCTTGACTTTTTTTATATCGTGAGAAGTCTACCTGGCCAAATCTCGGTGAAAATCGACAAAACAAAGAATAATTATAATTAATATGGTATACTAGATTTTAAGAAAAAGTATTATAATATAATATATATATATATATAATATATATATATATTATATATATATATATACATACGGACTAATTACTTTACAATAAGAATCAACTATATCTACCCAACACCAGCTGAAATTGTAGTTGTTTAAGTTGACTTACCAATGAATTATGATGAACTTGGATACTGCTGTTAGTAATAATCAATATTTATAAATCTGGCAACAAATTTATTTTAAAACTCGCTTTATGATATTAGCAACATCACAACAAGTAGGCATATTGGAACTTCTGCCTGTCTGAGAGAAGAAGAAACAATGTTATCTAGGGACCATTTTCCCTGACCAAAGTACAAATTTCCTGATTTTTTCATATGTTTTTAAAATCCCTGACTTTTCCGATTTTCCCTGTTGCTAGACACCCTGTAATTGCAATGAAAATTGATGGGGAAAAATGTGTGCTAAAATGAATAACTTACTCTCGAGTATTTTCTTTTGTCTTTCAGACTTGAGCTGAGCTACATGACATGGGGTGTCAAGGCAACCGAATTTTCCAAAACAGTAAGTACATACATCAGAGCACAGCCTTCCAGGATGAATTGAAAATGAAGAACTCTTCTCAGGGATTATAAGATTAGATTCCTTACCATTACTACAAATGAAAAAAAAAAGATTAATGATTGTGATAGAGAAACATACAGTACTGAACATACCTTAAAACTAAAGTGGTTGTGATTAAAAGGAATTCTCTTGATAAGAAATATTTTATTAATATGTTTTGATAAGCAACATTATTATAATAGATTAAACTTTTTACAATTGTGAGCATTGTTTCCTCATCTTTCAAATCAATGTAATTTAATGGAGCTTCAATAAGAACTTACCATTAATGAAGAGAAAAGAATAGCCTAATTCAGAATAAGAAGTATAAGAGTTTCAGAGAAACAGAACAGAGAAAAATCAATAAAGTTGAAATATGCAGCTCGGAAATTATTGTGAATTACAGTTGTTTACATTAAGTCAATAGGGAGAAAACTATTAATAAAATGAAACAATGAGCTATTTCTTTTGAAACTCAGTCATCCCAACACCAACAATTTAATTGTACTTGCATATAATCCTGATTTCCAAAATTATTCTCTAACATATTATACCATTAGTCCCTATACAAAGAGGAATACATACAAGTATCTGATTTCATAGTGTCTGACAAAGTTATTCTATATATGTTACAAGTAATGTTTCCTATTTCAAATGGTACTACATGAATTTATATTAACACTTATAACAAGGTGTACAATTTACAAGACTCAAATAAAGTCTCTTATTAAACTACTGGCTTCATATAAGAAAACAATGCACATAAATAAAAAGGAACACTTGATTAAACCAAAAGGGCTCACTTAATGATGAAAACTGAAAGATACAGAATAAAATAAAATCTGAAATTGAGTGTCGAAAAAAATAAAATAAAAAAAGTTTTTCAATGATGAACGTCTGCTTAATCGATTTTACACAATCGATATTAGTTTTCAGGATGTGATATAAATATCACCGCTGTAATTGATTAAAATGGCATTATACTAGTATTTTTTTAATTCTAATTGGCATATAAAACTATAGGAAGAATTTCTACAATGGACATTGGATCATTATTCAATAAAGGAAACAATTGAGTAACGTAAAAGAAAAAAATGTACTGTGTGCGGTGCTAATTTAATACAAATTAAATGGCAATACCTTGTATCGAAATAATTTAAAAAGATATTGGATAAAATCTCTATTGTAAGAGACAGAAGCATAAATTAATAATCGTAATATTTTTAACAAATCGATACTTTTCATAAACTGATAAAATTTTGTTAAATAAATTTTGATTTTGGTATTATGCAAAATCTACAAAAAAAAAAAAAAAAAAAATAAAAAAAATAAACATTTGATGGAATGATTAATGTTCGCCTATAAATTCAGAGAACCTATTTCACATATACCTGGAGTTCGAAGGTGGAAGTTTCTTCTTTTCGTGAATTAACTTGCGTCTTTTCATCTGACTCCCTGATTTTTTTAAATCGGTTCAAAAATAAAGTTAAAAGCTTAAAACTTTCAATTTTTGCGTAGAAACAAATTAATAAAAGTTTTCTTAAAAAATCTCCAATTACTTCATGATTTAAAGTGTGGGCATTGATATGCTTAACATTGAATCGAATGTTAAAATAAACATGAATTTGATTTAATCGACATTTATGTTATATAAGTTACACTCTACGAACAGATTCAAAATTACATGCAGATCATATACCGGCAGCTATCGAATTAAATAGAACATGGCTTTTTAACGCGACCAATCGATTAAAAAGATTTATAACTTATTAAACGATCTTCATCATTTACTATTCATCTGTGTTCCAATTATTCAGCCGGTGGCGGTAAAAGGAGATAAAGGTTTTTTTTTCCTACTGCTTACGCAATAACCAACTAACTAAAATAATACTGACTAACGTAAGGTAGCAAACCGATTACGACAGATTATTTAATTTTGATACAAATATTAATTAATAAAACGCTGCATATTATTACACAATGGTTTATCATTTCCAAATAACTATATTAGGGTATCACTGCTTATATAGCTGTTAATAGGCAATTAAGTAATATGAAAAGCAATAAATATTCCAAAAGAAAAAGGTATATCACGACTGCTATTTTCAAAACGCTATATCTCTGCTAGTTCTGAACCAGTCTCAACGATTCTTTAAATGTTGTGGGAAATTTAATTATCTATGACATAGCACTAAGGACTAAAACGGACATCGGGCCTTATTGATGTATAAAATTTCATTTATTTTTTTCTCTTTTTTATAATTATTCACGGTTTTTTGGTTAAAAAACACTAATAAATTTTTTCTCAATCTTCAAAAATAACTGAATTATTGAATTAAATCACTTTTAATCAGTCGCTATTTTAAATAAAAATGACCAGCTCATATCAACGTCTGAAGACTGCGCTACATGGTGAGAATTCATGTGTAGGTGAGGTGAAATTCGTGATATTTGTCTAGAGTGAATTATCATACACTTTCAACATATTATAATTAATATTCAATTACCGAATTTTCTATATTACTTCATCATATATTTTTACTTACCTTATATTATAAACGATGTTTAATTTCTTATAATCGAGTTTCACATTAAAAAAATACGTTTTTATGATGTGTATAGGTGTATTACACTTGTTTGTTTTGATATAACTTTATCATTAATTTTTTTTATCTTTTTAAAAAAATGATATTATAGGATTTTTCTGAAAGTAATATTTGATGTCATTATCCAAATTTATTAAAAAAAAGAAGTAAATAAATCTCCCCCTCTCCTGCTACTTTCGTGAACTCTCACACGATCTGCTTTCACCTCACCTACACATCCCCTATTTCCCACCGTGTAGATCATCGTTGGATGCCCTAGCATTTTTGTGACAAATTAAAAAAAAGTTGGTCAAGTAGTTTCGGAGAAATTCCGTGGACAGCATACGGCGGTGGCCAAACAGAAAAAAATTCTTTATTGGGGTTCTATGTATCTTGAAACGTAAACCTTCAAATTTTGAAAGGGGAGGGGAGGGGAGAGGAGACAATTGTTTTTATTTGTTTGGTAGAATACAAAGGTTTATTATTAAAAATATACTGGATATTATAACTAGCTTAGAAAAGACTAAACCAAACATCTAATTAATGAAAAAGGAATTTCAAATTATTAATTAAGCAAAACTCTACTTATTAAAAAATTAACTCCTAGACTTTTAACAATAGATATTTCTAAACCAATCATATTTAAAATGATAAGTTAAATTTACAATAAATGATCCTAAGATTTAATTAATAACCTTATTCTTCAATAACCATACCTGGAGCATTTTTTTTTGTTCGGTAGAAGTGTCTAATTTGTAAGTTTAAAATTACTTTCATTTTAAGTTAAGAGCATGAATGTCTGCCACTCTAGGCTGGTCACAAGCAAATTTCATAGGTCTACAAACCCATCATTTAATAAAATGAACACCATATATTTTGTAAAAGATCTAGATTTTATTTTGTTTTATAATATTGTTATAATAGATACTACATGATGAACTTAAAATTTTTTTATCCTCACACTAGACTGAAACGACAAGAAACAGCTCGTAGATACCGCTTACTACAACACTTACTGGACAAACGATCAAAACTTTCCACATACTACAAAAAAATAATTTATATTACCATCATTAAGCCTATTAAATTATATATCCCATTAAATTATATATTATATATCCCAACATTAAGGACATATGGGATTGAGTTATGGAGATCCACCAAACCATCCAATTCTTCCCGCATTCAATCCTTGCAATCCAAAATCCTCTGAAAGATCCTAAACGCCCCTTATTTTGTCACCAATAAAATAATTCATAAAGACCTAAATCTATATATCTAGCCGAACTAGATAATCCTCCTTTTATTCCAAATTACCCGTCCACTCCAACCCACTCGTCCGCAAACTCTCATCTCCTATTCCTGATCATCTTCCTAGGCGGCTGAAAAGACGATGGCCTTGAGACCTACTTAGCTGAATAAACTTTGAAGTGCTACCACTGGGTAGTATCTTCACATGCTTGTATCACGCCCACTTGATCTATTAGCACATTTACTTAATGTATTTTATTTTAATACAGTTGTAAATTTCTTTTAAATAAATAAAAAAAATAATAATAATTTTTTTTTTCTTAAATTGAAAGATTTTTGCATATGCTAAAATTATTTAAAATCACAAATATTTTCTTCTCTTTTTGGTTTCAGCTAAATATATCCTTCGACGTAGCTTAAAAACGGTTATATTATATTCCAAACAGTTTAGAATTTGCTAATGCTTTTGTGTTTAACAGTTATCTAAGCCCAAAAAGTTTCAAAGACTTTTTAGGAAGCATCACTATACAACTTATCATTATGCTGGGGTGGCGCTTTCTCTCCTTCTATAGAAAGCATTTCAGAGAAACATATAATTCAGTAAATAATTAACAAACAGTGCCTTTTCTATCTCTACAGTCTTGTCCCTCTGACTCTAACACACACTTTCGATACACAAATAGGAATCATTCCAACACCCAGTCACTGCTTGCTTGTTTGACTAATTACTTTCAGGAATTCTTCCCCTATTAAAATCCAAATTTAAGATTCTATTGTTATGATTCCTGCTCACAAGGCAATCAGGTGCTGGCTTAATGTATTTTGCTATAAGGCATCAGATTAATTATTCAATTTTATTTGAATGTGAATATATAATTTATTTCATTTTTCATATATTTTCTATCCTTTTCCAATTTGTAAATTATAATTATTCATTTGTAATTTTTTTATCAAGATTATTTACAATTCCAATTTAAAAAAGGAAATCAAATATACTGTTTACTTTTCATAACAGCTTTTATTAATTTATTTTATTGGTACTTTATGAAAATAAAAGTATGAGATATCAAGTTAAAGGATGAAGAAACTGAGAATTAAAAATAAAGCCAAGAAATTGAAAGTGCATAACTTCTTTCTCATTTAGAGCTTATAACAAAATAAATACACAAGTGGTAAGGTAACTAAGGACAAAACAAACATAATTAAGTTTATACCTTGCGCCTTTGGATTCATCTTGATTATTGGTCTCATGATCTTCTGCATGTCCATTACTAGTGACAGTTGCACAAGTTGCAGCACTCGGAACATCTGGAAATAAAAATGTAATTAAATCAATAAGTAAAATTATGAAAAAAAAAAAAAAAAAAAAAAAGTGATGAACTCATTTTTACCATTATCATGCTGTTGTTTATTAGATACATTTTTGCGAATGCTAGCTATATCATTCAAGTGTGTAATTGGAACTCCATCAGTAGCAGGAATCTGAAAGGTAAGCAGAAGTTTATTTTAAAGCAAGAATGAGAGAATAAAATGCGGAAATACTTCATATAAAGGGCAGAAACTAACAATGTAGGTGTAAGCAAAGAATTTACAATTAAAAAAAAAAACCACATACAATTTTTTAAAAAAATTACAAAGCAATACATATATCAACGATTAATACAAGATTGACATAAATACAAATAAAAAATCCTCAAACTTGACAGATTTTTTAAGACGGATATTGAATTCTCAACTTTCTGGGCTTATCCGGTTCTAAAGTGCAAACAGAACACTCTTTTGACCTTTAAGAATGCTGCAACCTAGTCTGAAGAATCCTTCATCAGTTGAGAGCGCAGATAGACAATACAATTTGATCCTTTTTATTCTAGATATATCATAATCAAAATTATCTCTATAAATGAGCAGGATAATTCATTACAATAAGAATTGATACATTTATATTCCAATATTTAAAGGTTCTAATGAGTCCAAGCCGCCTAGTGAGAAGGAAATTTAGGAAACACTGGATAACCTAAAAAAAACAACAAGAGACTCAAGGACATGACAGGATTCCTGTGGAGCTTCTGCGATGCGAGAGCAAAGAACTGACTAAGAAACTTCAAGATCTGTTCCAGACTGTATGGGATGAAGAAGGGTAATCACCTTAGATGTGATAACTAGAAAGGTATATCCTTGTTCACTAGTCTTTTCCCCTATACCGATAGATTCATTGCTTGAGCCAATGTGGGGTCCGTCGTGGTAAATCAATTTTGGTTTAACATTAGCCTGAGGTCAATAATGGAAAAAGGATATGAGTATACGCTAAAGACTCACCATCTCTTCATTGACTTTAAGGGCCCCTATGACAAAATTAACCACAAAGAGCTCTATCGAGCAATGGAAGAACTCCAAATCCACAAGAAGCTCATACAAATAGAGCGGCAAATTATGAATCAGATGGTGTATTTAGTGTGTGTTGGTGGAAACCTGTCAGGAGAATTCCAAGTGACAAAGGGGCTAAGACCGGGTGATGATCTTGCATTCCTGTTGTTCAGTACTGCTCGGGAGAGTGGCATGAGCGAGTCCTGCATACAGGTTGGGCGTACTGTCTTTAATCTAAGTATACTAATTTTGCCAAATGCAGACGTTGTTAATATTATCGGGCGCACAGAACAGGCAGTCAGGGAGGCATTTTCAGCACTGGTGGGCCTGAGATAAAGAGACTAAAAGTTAATCAGGACAAAACCAAGTAAGAGTAGATGCATGGGTGCAATGAAATGGTGGCATTCGGTGACTATAAATTGAAACAAGTTACCAATTTTATATATTTAGGCTCAATGGTGACCTAGGACAATCACACAGAAGCTGAAATAAAAAGAAATTCAGCTAACCAGTGCTAATATGGGCTATGAAAACAACTTAGAGGTCATATTATTTCCCATCAAATGAAGATTCACTTGTACAAGATGATAACTTCTCCAGGTGTAATATAATATAGGGCTTAAAAATCTGGATTAAAACGAAGAATAGCCAACGAAACCTACTTGTGTTTAAACAGAAAATCCTTTGAAGGATATTTAGAGGTAGTACACATATAATGATGGAAAAATAGTTGACCATCGAAAAAATTATAGAAGTTGATTTGGAGATGTGGTCATAGATTAAATCACTGGACTACCTACAATGGATTTATGAATTAATATATATGGATTCATGTTAGGTTTTTGAACAGTAAGATGCAATTAGCCTTTAAGATTATATTAAAGCCTTTAAGCCTGCAAAAGAAATGTATTCAATAACAAAGAAGGCAGAATTTCAAACTGCTGACACTGCCATGTAACATTACATTAAGGTATTATATGTATAATAACTTAGTTTAAATTTTCAAATTAGAGCTGTTGTTTCACTTTGCTCCATTTTTTAAAGAACATTATGTTTTCTTAATATTTTAAATTTTAGAACAGTAATATATATTGTTTTACCTCCACAAACTAAATTCGATTAAGATATTCTTGCTTTAATAAAAATCACGCTCCAATTTTCATCCAAAGGGGCAGCTCTGTAGTTAAGGAAAGACAAAATACTTTGAGATTTTTGTAAAACTGAAATAAATTTTTCTTCTCTCATCATAAGAATAAACTGAATAGGTTTTGGTTTATATTAACCTGCCATCCACTACATTAACGGTATGATATGTTTTTTTTTATAATATACTGGAAAAATCAGATCAAATGTTGGTCAATCATTTAATAGTTACAGTATGCAATCATGTGAAAATCAGGCAGACTAACAACTATTCATATAGAACTATGGAAACTTGAATTGTTTTAACCCTTTCAATACGAGCGAAGGATGATTTTTGCGACAATCATGGTACTGAGATTGATGGCTGCCTCCGTGCCTCACTGTACTGCATACTTTTTGGCAAATTTTACATTGCGCGCACCTTCTTTCATCATGGCCCTCTCTACTTTCTGCCTCATATTTAAATTGCTTCCATCCTCCTTTCAGATTTGGGCTTTGGACCGACACTGGCAGAGTTAATTTTTTTTTTTTTTTCTGTAAGTTTATTTTTTCTATTTTTAACTAAAATATAACTTTTAACTAATAAATAAAACACACAAAATTAAATAATGGCTAAGGGCAGTAAAACAAATACTTCATTCACGCTGAACACACAAACAAGAATAAATAGAAAGGGTGGAAATAACCGGGAACAGGACGGAACTGGTAGTCAACCCTTACCAGGTATTAATTATCCTCAAGAACGGCTTTAAAGTCTTTAAAGTGAATTCTTATGACATCTGTTGGGCTGAAGAAGAAGCTTTTGTTTACAGAGGGGTTGACAGAATGAGGCAAGGCAGCGCCGGGAAGCCATGACAATAAAAATAGAGAGGAAAGTGGGGTGTCGGCATATGCCGACATTAGTACCAGGGGCACGCTTTAGGCCCGTCGGCATGTGCTGACATTAGTACCGGTGGCACCTAGTTGGCACGTCGGCATATGCCAACGTTAGTAGTTAAAGGGTTAAGAATTTTAGGCTAAGAATAGAGTAACTTAACTATTAATTTACTTTTGGTACTTCTCAGATAGGCCAGTTCTATCCTGGAGAAAAATGACTGAAAATGATAACAGTAGGTGGTCACATGTGGTGAAGTGGCTAGCATGGTCTCCTATACCCAAAGATGCAGGTTTGTAGATAGCCCTAGGATTTTTTAAAGGGAGAAAAATCCTAGGTTATGCTATCCTTTACAAGAGATGTCATATGGTGGTCCGGAGCTTAGGTGATGTCAGGTACTTGTTCAAAATCCCTATCCTAATTAAATCTGGATCAGCAAAATTTAGGAGACCTACTGTAACATCATCAGATTAGTCACAGTAGTATGAAGTGACATTAAATGTATAAAAAAACAGTTAATGATAACATTTCACTGATATGTCAGCTTTAATCAGTCTAACCTGGCCCAATAGCCAATTGATTCAAATCAATTTAATGTAAAGTAAATTATATTAAATTAATTTGCTATTTATTAATTATTTTCTAGACTTTGTAAGCACTAAATCTTGAGATGTCCTTATTCGCATTATCTAAGGGAAAAAAATTAAACATATTTCATCAGGCGTCTCTCTGGTAAAACCATAAATAAAACATTTTGTTTGCATTAATATAACATCATATAGTTAAACTATAATTAGTATATTCTTTCAGAATCCTCGCAATACTATTCATAACTCAACTAAATAAAAATATTAATGAAAACCTAAGAATGATTTAGGTAACCAGCAAGTGCAAACAAAACAAAAATGTCCAAAAATACAAAGAGTATAAAATTTTGTGCTAATATAAAGGCTTTTCATGCTGGAACTGACCCTGAGAAATGATATAAGCTAAAATTTAAGGGCAAGGACTTATGACATAATTTTAATTAAAAATTTCAGAAACCCTAAATATCTATATTTAAAGATTGAGACATTTATAATACACTTGGGAATATAACAATAATTAATCAATCCTAAAAAAAAAAAATAAATAAAAAAAAAAAAAAAAAAAAATAAATAAATAAAAAAATAAATAAAAATCAGTTTTCATAATACATCAAAACGTTATCAATGAAAAATCATGAACAGTTCATCTATATACAGGAGGACAGAGGAATGAGGAGTTCTAAAAAACTATGTCATAAGAAGTCATAAAGAACAATAATGACAGAATATTAACTAAAAATAACTTCTTCGACTCAAAAACAATTAAATTAATCAATACTTTTTATTTAAATAAACAGTTTTACTCCGTTCTAGTCGATTAAAAACCAACTAAACATTTAAACACAAAATAAGTACTCAATTTAATTTATAGTAGGTAGAAATAATCTGGAGTCAGTGTTTAATTTTAAATTAAAAAAAAAGACTGACTCCCGATTATTTCTACCAACAATAATTTCTACAGTCGACTATACATCTTCAATATAATTTAATGTATACATTTAAAAAAATCTACTGTGATGATATATTACTCAAACTATTAGAAATATTATTAAATATAGCAAACAATAGAATTATCATTACCTCAGAACAGATGCGGTATTCGAGCTCGCCCATATTGTCTTCTGATCTTCTATATACCATCCTTTTTTTGTCTCCAGATCTATTCAGTTTTATCACAGCCTTTAGCGTTCCCGTGTAACCATCCCTCTTTGGTTTTTCTTCAGGTTGTTGTGGAGTTAATGATTTCAAACCAAGAGCTTGTAAAACAGATTCTTTCATTTGCCTCTGTTCATTAGTTAATTCCTCATATTTTGTATCTATAGTTTTATTATCTTTATCCATAATTTCACTCAGAACATCCTCAGCTGTTTTGGGATCAATTTTTTCCTCACTATCATTTAAGGCAATTTTTTCATCATTATTAGTAATCACAGCCACATCTGACTCTCCGGTCTTCTGTTGCTCTTCAGCTATATCACAGGATTCAGAAGCTCCATTAGGAATTGATTCGACAGGAGATTGATCATTCTGAGAGGGTTCTGTTGTCGGAGCAAAAGATACATTATCCTCACTTTTAGGTTCATTGAGTTTTGTTTCTTCAGTAGAATCGGGGAAAACATGATCTGATTCATCTTCTAAAATTCCATCTTCATGTTCATCTGATACAGAGCTATCTAAATCTAAATCATCAGGTAAGCTTAAAGAAAAATCAGTAAAGGAATCATCCAGAGAGGGCTTAACATCAGACGTGGAATCGGCATCAACTAGTGGTTCTTCTTTTATTTCAATATTAGGATCCATCATATTATCTGTAGTTTCCTGATTGCATTCCAAAACATTTTCAGTCTTTTCTAACGTATCAATATCCACAAGTTTTTCCATTGTCTCATTGCCAACTTGAGAAACCTCATTTTCTTTACCAGTATTATCAAGTTTTTCATTTACTATTTCACACTTTTTTTCATTTTCCAGGGCTTCCAAATTGTTTGTGGCTTCGGATACATTCACTTCTCCATTAATAACTGCCAAATCATCTTGTGAAATTGATAATACAGTTCCTTCTTCAGCATCCATTAGCTGATCAGCTATTGAATTTTCAATGGGAGTATCACATTTATCAAAAACTTGCTCGACCATCAATACTGAAGCATCTTCATTTTTCTCACAGGATATTTTCAGTTCTTTCCTCTCATTTTCAGCAGTCTTGGTTTCTCTATTATAAATGATTGTATCCTCATTAACTTTTACTTCTGAAGGTAGATTATTAACACCCTTTTCTTTTGAATACAGATCATCAGGAACACATTCTTCCTCCAAGGGAATGTCAAGAGGAACTTCTGTTGATAAATCATTAGTTTTTTCTTCTTCGGTTGCAGTTTCAACTATATCTTTTTCAAGAACAACTTCAGATATAATGTTTTCAGATTTAGGAACAACAGCTACAGATATGTTTTCAGAGTCGACTACTTTGATATCTTGTTTCACTGTGAGTAAATCTTTCTTGTTTTCAAAGGGTATATCCACTTCTTTTTCTAACTTAGGCATTGCAACTTCTTCAGCAGTACTATTGTTCAAAACTGGTTCTATTTCGTTACTATTGTCTAAAATTAATGATTCATCACTTTCCTTATCTAAAATAGGAATATCTGAAGTTTCGAAGATTTCTGAAACATCCTCTTCTTCTTCATCCTCCTCATCTGCATTTATTTTATCAGATGATGGAAGGGAGGAATGAGATGTTTCAGCATTTTCAGTTTTAGCTTTCATTTGTTTCTTAACTTTTCGAACCCACATAGAATCTCTCTTTCGCCGTTTTCTTTTTTTCTTTACATCTTCCTCTGGACTTTTCTGCTTGTCTTCAATTTTTTTTGTTTCTAAAGTAAGATCTGATACTTCTGATGTTCCTCGGCTCATTTCTGAATCTGTACTTTCATCATTTTCATCATTACTATCATTTTCAGGACAAACATTAGAATTCGAGTCAGTTTTATCTTGCCCATTCCATTTCTTTTTTCCTTTGCCATCTTTTCCTAAATTCCTAATACGCCTTTGTTTTAAAGCAAGTAATTCTTTACGTTTTTTACCACTACGCAGAGAAGAGTGATGAATTCGAACAGAACATCTTCTTTCAATTTTTCTTGTTTGTTTCTTGGGAGATGGTTTTTTATCAACTGCTTTCTCAAGAGGAGGTCGACCTCTTTTTCTTTCAATTGAGGTGTTTCTGGATTCTGATGAATCTGATTCAGAACCTTCTTTGGCACTTCGAAGACGCTTGATAGCTGGTGAGGTTCCATTCATACTTTCAGTCCTTTTTCTCTTCATTGTTTCTTTTGTATCTACTTTGTTCTTTCCAGATAGAGGTGGCCTACCTGGTCCTCGTCTTTTACCTTCCATTTCTTCAAGGGCTGATTTATTTCTTGAGATCAAACGGTCAATCAAAGTTGGTCGCCCAAGTATAAGACGTTTAGCAGACAGAGCAGTGAAAGAATCTGGATCTATAAGAGAACCACTAGAGCGCGTTTTTCTTTTTGTTGAGGAACCAACAAGGTCTGAATCCGCTGAGGTCATACAACCACAGTCAGTGAGAGATGAGAGGTCGCAGGTCACAAAGCGCAGAGCGGTCGCAGCCCCTCCTCGTTCAGTGTCCCCGTACATCTCTCAGTTAACCCCTCAAATTTCATAGTATAAAGCTGCGAGAGAGGGGCAGTCAGTCAAGTTGCCTAAAAAAAAAAAAAAACAACAAGAAATAAAGATGAGTTTTCATAATAATTTAATAAAAATATAGACAATAAATTAATTATTTCTGACACTAATGTTAGCGAATGGCATAGTGCTATAGATAGAGCACTAGACTACTGTTCTTATGGTACTGAGTTCAAGGCCTGGATGAGGAAGAAAAAACATTTATTCTGTTATTTTGGCCAAGGATTAAAGAGGTACAGATTATTTTTATTATCATTCATACTTTTATGAAACCAAATAAAATCTGATATAATGGAAATACCATAAAAAATATGATAGCTGTCATAAAAAAATATAGTTAAGAAAACTAGAAAAAAAAAGAAAGAAAATAGTTGCAAGGGATATAATTTAATAAAAAATATAACAAATCCTTAGATTTAATCATGAGAAGATAAACATGTATAAGCAATATGACAGAATTGAGTTAGGCAATAAGAATCAAGTTCGTAAAAGTGTAGAAAACAATAAAGTTGTAGCATGTTCTGAAAGAGGTAAATGTATATATAAGGAAGAACTCACATGTATTTAGAAAAGAACAAATGATAAAGTCTTGGGCATAATTTGATGAAATGATTTAAAAGTCAATGCAGGACTTACCAATAAGGATTATAACTGATTAAAAAAATTTACTGTCTCTACAAATCTCTCATCTATTTTATGTGTTTTCATAATCATATTAAATACATGCATGTTTTAAGGATTGTAAAAATACCATCTGCTGCAGATCTCTTTTTACAAATAGAATTAAGAACACAGAGGTAAATAACTTAGCTCATAGAAGCACAAATATAAATAATAGAATATGGTGCCCCTAAGCCATGTTGTACATGACACTTGAAACTGTAAATAAATAATTATAACATAAATTATGGCCGATAATCAGTCAGATCTTTTTTTTTTTTTTTTTAATAACACAATATAGTCCTCAAATGTGTGTTCGCCATCAGTTAATATATATATAAAAGTAATTTGCTTTTGAATTCTTACAACTATCGGGTCAATTCAACCCTCCATATAAAGAACTATGCTCGTTTAATTTTCTATAAATGTGCGTCATCAATAATTAGAAATCTTTAAAAAAATACTGTTTCATCATGGCGTCTTTTAGCTACTAGCCAATAAATAATTCTTAAGCAGGATTTTCATACATAAGTTTACTAGGATTCCCAGAGAGAATCAGACTTATTGGTCATAGCATTGAATATCACAATCAGAAGTAGTAGCAATTGAAGTAAATAATTGATCAATATCACTTCAAATCAAGGTGTGCTTTAAAGATAAAATAATCTGTTTATGAAGAGCACCTAATTAAATATTGTTGACCCCCTCGTGGAAATCAGGTAGTTGATAATGGAGTAAGCATAATTTGGGATGAAGTTATATTATTGTAAATGTGCAACTTTGAGAATAAGTGTCTGTTATGTTCTTTTCTTTGTATAGTACCTTCTAATATTTTTATTTTACTTGTCTGAAGAGCTAATAGCTTTAAAATATTCCTATCAACGAGACAATTATTTACATCAGTATTAATTTATATTAAGGGAAATGGAACAATTTTATAACAGTGCACAAGTTTAAAATTAATTAAATATGTCTTAATATTTAAGATTGAAAAAACAAGCAATACCATTAATTTTTAGCAAAAGATTGAAATATTAATTTAATTATAAAAGTGGTTATTTGTACTAAAAAAATAGACAATTTATTTTAGGTTGAACAATATTTTTCTCGTAATATCGTCCATAATAAATATTTATTACATATCATTGTTATAATTGCAGCTTAAATAGGTTTTAGTAAGATGAAGAAAAGTATTCCTGTATACTTTGACTGAAATATAATACAATTTTTTTGTATTTCATGATTATGATGATTGTAATTTACAACGCCTATTGATTATAGAAGGGAATCAGTGAAAGTGAGGGAAATACAAAAAAGGCTGTTATGTGAACTTACATTCTTCATGTAGATACTGGTGGTAGTCTCTTCTAACAGCTTTCCTTATCGAGAGGTTAATCAAATTATATTTTGACTTACAATCAAAATAACTTACTCATTAAATACTAAAAGATTGGCATTCTATATTGATCATAATTAATGAGATCTTGAAAAAATCATACAGTTGGGCAAATTGGATAATTACGGATCTGAAAAATCTAGCTGTGGTAATCCATATTTTCATTTTGATTTGTATTGACCTTTCTACTATGTTTAGAGTAGGTTGGTTAACTGAAGGATATTCCATTACGTTAACCAAATAATAGTAGAAAAGAATGTTAGATATGAAGACAAAAAATGTACTATAACATAACTACTTTCTAAAATACATGAGAATAAAATTGATAAAAACTACTGAGCAATTAAATAATAGTCCATAAAACCACACTTTATAAATGGTAGTCTTAAATTGAACTATAATGAAATGAATACATTAAATGACAGAAGTGCAATTCCTAAGAATTTCAATGCTTTCTTTTAATGATCTTCAGCACTTAGTGGATATATTTGACTTTAAGGGCAACATCACTGGTAATAAAGAATCCAAGAATAGCAAATAGGTAATAGAGAATGAAATGGAGAGATTGACAGAAAATGATAAAAACCCGAAAATCCATTATATTTTAGGAGAAAGGCTGGAAATCTCTGTTACAAATGAACTTGATAAAACAAATGTAGTTTTTTGTAATTAAGGAATCTTAAAAATAAACAATCCACGATAAAATTGTGTATTCAGAACTTAAAATTAAACTTTTGACAAGTATTTTCAAAACAACCTATTAATAAAAATTTCCATAACAGTTTATAACAAATTTTGGAAGGAAAGTTTTGTTAATATAAGTTTTCAACAAAATTTTTTATAGAAGTGTTTAGTATAGTAGAACTTACAGTTGGAGATGTTCAAGTGTGGTCAATGAAGAGATTTATAAAAGTTTCAATTGTAGAAATTACTCCTAGAACACTCATTTTTACTTCCACTTACCTAAATATGAAACAATGGTAAGTATTGCAATCGTGACAATTTTACAATTTCGGTTTTCAAGAAAATACACGTTTTAAGGTCCACTGAGTCCAAATAACCAAGTCTCCCAAAAAGGTATCAGAGTGTGAATGTGGTAAGAATTTAGTAAACAAATATTATTTAAGTGGGAGAAGTTGGTTCAGGGTGCAGTCAATAAAACACACACTTAAGTATAAACTTAATTGTGTGTTCTATTGACTGCACCCTGAACCAACTTCTCCGATATATACACACAGTAAACCATTTCACTTCACGAAATATTATTTAACATAGAAAGTTGTAATGGAGATTGTCAAAAAGCACATAAACTCAAGTCATAGTTGCATATGATAATTACAATTGTAATATTTTTTTATCTAAAATAAATTTTTCCAAAAACCTCAGTACAATTATTATATCAAATTTATTTAAATTTCAAAATTTATTTTAACAACAGAAGTAACAGTTGTGTGTCCCGCACACTGATTTAAAAAACATTAGAATAAATGCTGAGATGACTATAAATAGTATGTCAAACCGAAACAAGTCACAATTCGATGGTGATATCCACATAATTACAAAAGTCCTGGACAAGAAGTTCTTTTAAGAACGTCACAATCGAGAATCATAGATGAACAGTTTCTAAAAGTTATTTAAGCTGAAATGTAAGTTGGAACAAGAACTTTTTCAAAATGGTTGTGAGTGCACAGTTATTCTGGAGACTAAAATTTCAAGAATGGTTGGTGAGTGGTAATAATATCAATTCTTAAATGCCAATAGAATATTAAACTGTGTAATGAATATCTTTCTTTATTAATGAACATTTTGATCCACATCGCAGGTCTTCATCAGGGCTTCTAGGCAAGAGTAAAGGAGCAACTTACTTGATTTGACTTGGGAAACTCGTGCCTGGAAGTCCTGATACAGACCCGCAACTTCCGACAAGATATTGGTAATAAATAGTTTTTTACTACTTTCTAATCTTTTTTTTATCATAACACAAACCAATTCATTCTTCTTAAATTTTGCAGAATGAGATCTTCATATTGTTCCAATAAATAAAATAAATGAGACAAGAAAATATAAACTGAAGAGATAGTATAGACGTAATATATTCACTTTTGTAAGAAAAATTTGTGTTTATAATAAATTATAAGACTCAGTCGTTTTTCATGTGAACATGCTTACAGAAAAAAAAGAGATAATTGACAGAACATGCAGTTGCTTAGAATAAATAATTGACAAACTACAAAATTAAGCAGAACAAGAATTTTAAGGAAGAGAGATAAATAAATAAATTTAAACTGGTGCAAAAGGAATTACTAGTGAATAATAGGGAAAACAGGAGTATGGTCTATTAAACATCATCACCACAAAAGTAGTATATGATTAATATGGGGTATAGTTTATATGAAAACCCCTCAAGACAAATTTGACTTTTAAAAAAAAATGCTTTAATTAAATATGTAATTATAACTAGGATAACTGGAATTTTATCTATTAAACAAGATCATAACAGAAAGAAATATTTAAGAAAGAATATATTTAAAATAAAATATAAATATAGGCCAAATTACAAAACAATTAATGAACTTCATTCCATTAAAAAAACATTATGCTACATTTAAAGAATGTATTTTCTCAATAAATATAAAATCTAACCAATAACAATAACTTTTTAAAAACCACTAAATCGATATAACACAATATATTAAGGAATAAAAAAAAAGAAATCAATTCCACATATATATAAAATGTATTTATTTAACACAATTGTGGCATTTAGTCTAATCAGAAAATATCACTTACTTTGTACAAAACACTGTTACATAAAGTATTGTTGGTGTAATCCATTATATAAAAATAAGGAATAAAGTAGTATATTTAGTTTTATAATGGCAAAAGAAAAAGATACTGAAAAACAGATAAAGAAAAGACTATATGGCTTAAATGAATGAAAAAAAAAATGGCAAATATGGGTATAAAATACTAAGAAATTAAAAAGAATGACAGTCAAATATAAATTATAAAATGATAACAGTCAGTAAATAGTAAGATTAGATATGAATATTTAGGAGTGATTTGGAAATATTAATAAAACGAATATAATAAATAAAATGATTTATTTAAAATTTAAAATGAAAAACTTATGGGAACAATATTTAACGATTAAACTAAATCATTATCTTGAAAGCACTTTCTATTCTACTAGAAACCGTTCCGATTTCACATTACTCATGAACTACTTATTTTATACCAAAAGTAGAACAATAATGGCATTGATACATAAAAATACATTTGAAAAGCACGAAATTACCACTTTATACGTCAAAAACAACCTCAATAGCAATTAACACTGAGAAAGAACTAAGTAAATAATTTCCTTTAATCATTGTGAAACCTACCTTCATCTTCATCTTTACAATATCCACTAATAGGAAAGGCTTGCGAACTATTCCAAACATCAAATACTCTGTGCCCCAACCGCTCATAACCTCTATCACTTTATAATTATCTCAACGAGAAACATTAAAATGTTAAACGTCTAAATCACTTTAGTGTTTAATTAACCGACTCAAGAGACACAGAATAAAACGGATTCAATAATTCACTAAGCGAACTTCCATGTTGTTTAGGGTTATAACTATAACGGGACGTGACGCGAGTCATGGCTACCATACTCTAAAAACTGTTCTAAACAGATCATGCAGATGGCAGTGAACATATGATCCTTTCATAGCCTATAATAAAGTGTATTATAACCTGTTGGTTGCAATGGATGGTGTATTTAATAAAAACTCTGGATGTCAATATTTTTATGATGCGTAGTTTAATTCTTTATAGTGTATTTAATCATGATAACATCTTTATCTAAATAAATGTGGGTGAATTTTGAACTTCGTATCATACAGTTAATATTGTGATTTAGGATAGTTGATAACTGACAAAGGATTATTTAGTGACAATCGTTAATTTATAGTTAATATGGAATGATTGTTATAAATAATTTTGTTTTTTGAATTTTTGTGATACATTAGAATTGTAATTTGTGATGTGACATGATTTCAACTTTATACAAAATAAATGGCTAATCCAACAGATAATAAGGCATCAAAGAGGCCTGTTTGGCTTCCACCTACTGTTTCACCTGCAATAATGGAGTCTATTGATAACCCTATATTAATCTATAATGAGAATTATATGGACAAGGCTGAGAGCATGGCTAAAAAGGGCTTGCCTACTTTACCTGACATTACTCTGACATCTCAATTTACATCTTTGTCATTAGCTTCAGCTGACAAAAATGACAACATTAACAGAAGTTTCCTTCTCATTGATGGAAAAGAATGTCTAAAGGTATATAGTTACAACTCTTTTATTAACCCTAAAATGAAATATTTGCCTTAACTATTGTTCAATGTCATGTTCATTTATCTAAATGTGTCATTAAACCACCCGTAGGCTTTTGACTATCAGTATCCATAACAAAAACAAATATTTATATTTTAGTTTTTATGTTTGATGTATCTCAATTTTTTTATTTAACATTTGTAGTATAAGCCAAACTTATTATTGATTTTGAATAATGAAAACACAATAATTCTTTGGAACTTGTTATATTTGAAGTATGTTTTACTTTATGAATTTTATTTTATTTTTATTCAAATGACAAATTGAATATTTTATAAAAATATAAACAATTTTTTTCTAGAACACAATCATAGTATACAATAGTAAATAGTTTTTGCCAGTAAGTGTTTATCTAAAATGCTCTTTAGCAATCTGTTATTTTATCTATTTTTTTTATGATAAGAAGTTTCTATGTAAATTGAGATACTGTTTGCCACAACTATTAGATAATATTATAAATAGCGCTTTTTAACCATTTGATTATATATTTTTTTTTTGTTGTGAAAGAAATTAAAATTATTTATTGTTTATATAATTTTTTTTTTTTTTAACTTTTAATATACATGGAAATTTATTTAGGTAGATATTTATCTATATTTTTTAATTTATAAATTTTATCGATGTACATCTTTAATTTTAACCTTACCTATTTAGTAATTATTTTAACTATAAATTTGATAAATATTTAATATTACTTACATATTTATGTTTTATTTTATTTTTCAACAATTTATCGAAAATATTTTATTGAGATATTCTCTATCATCATATTGTAACTCAATATGATTTAAATTTTTTCTTTACTTTCTTGTTTCGTTGGTTTCAATTATTCTTAATGTATGACAAAGTCGTGGGATATTCATTTATATTGTCTCCATTCTTATCTCTTTTTACTCACAAAGTGAGGTTACCATTTTATTTAATGTTTATTCAACATGGGGTGTTATAAAAAGAAAAAGATCTTATAAATTGGCTAGAGGGATTGCTAAGACACATTAAAATCAATTAGGGATACTCTGCTGTGATATTCATCTATGATTATCATAACAATAAATATCAGTGAAACTGAATATGACGGAGCTTATTAAAAAATATTTTATATGAAGTAAAAGATTGATTATAAAATGATTTGGAACATTAGTGAAAACATGATTTGGTAACAAAAGATTGTAGTTCTTCTATCACAAGCATGATTTACATAACTTGCAGATAGACTAAAGTGATAACTCAGAAATAAATCTATATTGACAAGAGATGAGTTGATTTTTTATTTTTACTGAGGAAATAATGGATGATTGGGGTAGCTTGATAAATGTAATTAGAGTCCATAAAATGAAGAGTATTTATAAATATTCATTTCTCTCCTTCCAATATTGTGAAATTTAGTAAGTTAGGAAAATAATTTTATTTTATCAAAAGATATCAAACAAAAAATATATTATCATATGTCCCATATAGCCGCACCTAACGATGATAGAGATAGGCAAATAAAAGCTGAAAGAGTGTGATAAGTTGAAGATGGTGAATCACCATGCACTTTCAATTTATTTATAATAAATATACCATAACCATATATGGCTAAGTCCACTTAAAATCCTTGAATCTAATTATGTTGGTTTGATCTTATGAGCTTGAATATGTTCTTGGTAGGTTGAAATTTATTTTTTAGAGGTCCGATAGAATTAATCTCGACCTTAGAATAGGTAAATTACCTGAGGAATAACCTGCCCTTATTGAAATAGGAACAACATTAAACACATAAATAATGGGTTCCAAATAGATAAGGTAGCCCAGTCTGTGGTTAGACGTTGCAGCTTCATTTTAGTTTTGTGATATGTTTTTGAAACCTGTTTTATTTTGTTATAAACAATTTTTGCTTCATTTTTGTTACATTCATTTAACACATCATGATTAATTTTATTTAGAATATTGGTAACATTTATAAAGATTAAAGACCTATACAATGAAACAATATGGTGGTCTTATAACAGTATAGCACCTAAGACGGTTTAACATACAATCATGTCTGCTAAACTGAGCTTGGTATTTTCTATTGCCATTAAAGTAGAAAGTCAACAGCATATGCTGTTTAAAGGTTTCACATTCTAAATATAAGGTTGTCAGTACCCCTCTGCAAGGGTCAAGATTCATTCTTTGGGAATATCGCAATTTAAATTTTAAACCACCAAGGCTGGATTCCAGTTGGTGCCATGTGACTTAGCAAGCGACAAATTACTTCATTTAATTAAATTTCAAAATCTTATTAGACATTCCAGAATTTTTACTGTAAGTATTTAATATGGTTCTGAAATTCTATACTTTTATCTAACCAGCACTTGCGTATTAGGTTTCAGAATGATTGTTTTTTTAACCGTAGTCAAGCTTCTGATCTCCTGTCATTCGATGATAGTATGTCAATCTTAGTCATTTTGCATTTATTATGGCTGTGCTTGAAGTCATAAGTAGGAAATGACTGTTGAAATTTCTGCTAAAATTTTATTAGAGTATTATTATCGTCTAATATTTAATCACTATCATCTTCATTTTTACTTATTGTAAAATTAAATTTTTATTTTTATTGTTATTTTTAATTAATAATTGCTTTAATTTCCAGGTATCCTCATCTGAGGAGTTTATTAAAAGACTGTGTGTCGATTGTGATGCCAGAGTGAAGGTGGTTTCAATATTTGGAAATACTGGTGATGGTAAATCCCATACACTGAACCATTTATTTTTTGGAGGTAATAATTTCATACTGATTATTGAATAGTTGATTGTACGTAAATAATGAAGCTTGAGATGGTTGTCAATGAATGAACAATATATTTTTTTTTTTTTAGTTATAATAATCTCTACTTATTCAAATCATTAATGGACTACCTGCACTCCCTCTCTCTACTCTCCCCAACTATCTCATTCTTTATTTAATTATCTTAATGTTTGGTTTGAAACGCTGTCAAATCAGGTTTTAACTATTTCTAATTTAACATTTTTTCCTTCTAATTTTTACCTTTAAAACTAATTTTTTAAATATGTTTTCTCTTTATTTTGTTTTTGCACTATTATTCATTTTATTTATAAAACAAGTTATGGTCAGCCAATTAGTTGTTTTTAAATACGAGTCATCGATATTTATTATAATATTTCTTATTATAACTTCTATTATTATTAAGATCTAAGCATTTATTTTAATGAAATTAATTTGGATGAAATAGGAAAATCTTAATATTTCATATTTTTATAATATATTTGCAGGTTCAGAGGTATTTCCAATATCTGCAGATCAAACTTCTTGTACTGTCGGTATATGGGCTTCATATGATCCTTCTACTTCAACCATCTGCCTTGATACAGAAGGATTGCTTGGTTCAACACTAGAGGAAGTTAGAAGGACAAGACTACTTTTGAAAGTAAACTCAATAAAATATGATAATGATTTTTAGAATTTTTTCATTCTTTGATAATTTTTTACCAATGTTCTCTCAGAAAGACTTGTGTCTTATGACAAAAAACTACTAATGGTTATTATCGCCCTTGCATCCTTACACGACGATTAACTTAAAAAAAAAAGAGAAATATATATATATATATATATATAACTTAAAAGTTATAGTAATAATAAGAATATATAATATAATAATTATATACTTGGCTATTATCCAGGATCCAAATGTATTTCCAGTTTTCTGAGAGGAAGGTACAAAATCAATTTAACATAAAATAATAAGAAAAATACATATAATGTTTAACAATCAAGATGAAAAGAAACTAATATCAAAACTACACAAAATAATTTGAATAAAAAAGATGAATGAGTTAGATAAGCTGAAATGAATGTTCTTCATTAATAATTTGATACTGCTGATGATTTGTTTATTATCGCTAAATGCCTCAGAGACCTTACTGGTAATCTCCATTTTTCAATTAACTTTTGTATCTAGGACACTATTCAAAAATATAACTTACTGCGAGAGTCATTTTACACATTTGACATTGAGGTGGATTCCTTTGTGCCATGAGGTATTCTTGGATAAGGTGGCGGTGTCCTATCCTCAGATGGGCGATAACTACTTGCTCATGCCTGCTCTTTCTTTATGATCAGGCCCAGCAGCTGACATTCGTCTTAATGCTTTTCAGTGTGTTGTTCTCGTACCTAGTCCAGGACTGTTTCGATTCATTTAAGATTGTCAGGGTAATTGGTTGAAACACCTCTGATGATGGTATAAAAGATGGCATTGTTTCTTCTAGTGTATGGGCCTCTGTTGCTGCTTTGTCAACTTTCTTGTTTCCGGTTACACTGTAATGACTGGGAATCCAAAAGAAATTTATTTGTCTAAAATTTTACTGTGGTCATTGTCTAATACTGCACATGATGTCCGAATCATTTGTTTTGGGACCATCAATGTAAATGACTTAGTTTTACTGTTATTTATTAAGTTCACTTAGGAAAGTTTGAGAGATTTCTTGTTGGGAACATTTTTTTCCCTTGGAAACTTTTAACATTTCACAGTTAACATAAGGAAGTGACACTGTCCATGATGGTCATTTTTCTCCAGTTGTATAAATAGTTGTTGCGCCAATTCAGAAATTGTCCATCTCATTTTGAAACAGAGTGGATGGATTTTTTAATCTGCCATATTTTTCTGTATTTTCATGTTGAAATAAAAAAGTGTAGGTAGGGTTGTTTGGTTGCGTGTACATTGTATTAATTTATTTAGCTGCCAGGTTTTGGTGGTGATAAGAAAGAGCCAGAACTCCTGTATCCACTCAAAGACTGTACACTAGGCTTTTTATTAAACCTCGAGTTAAAAGGCACATGCTGGAATGTCTCTTTTGATAGTTATTTATTTAAATTTCTTTGATTTGTAATATTTTCAATCCTTGTCAAAAGCAAACAACCGAAGGATTGTCAATCTATTCTTATTTTATCATTATAGGAATTTTTTTTTGCTGTCCATTAATTGGGGAAAGGTGGTTCAAAGAAGATCCCATGGAGATTTGTATCTCCTAACCTAGGGAATAGACGAGTACATTAGTTCTTTTCCAGCCAAAAATGTTTCTCCCAATACAACTAAAAGAAAAAGAAAATGATGTTATACATTATAGCTTATAATTTGTTCTTCACTATTTATTTGATTTGGATATCAGTGTTGTTTTGATTACAAATTCCATCTGAACCTTAATTAATTAAAGTTTTTGTTTGGGTATCTAGTGTTACTTCTAATTTATTTTTTTTATTTTGTGGATCTAATTTATTTCGGACTTCTTTATTGATTTCCATTTAGAACTGGTTACCTATTGCAACTAACGTTCTGTACCAAGATATTTTCTTCTCCAATGTTACATTTGCAAAAATTTGTTAATGGAGTGACATCTTGGATTTTCAGATGTATTTTAAATGTAATTTTAAGCTTTACCTGTTGGATAATTTGGTAATAAACTCCTATTCCAGTGTTTTTACATAAATTGACTTTCTATCAGTTATTTAATAAAAATAATAATAATAATAGGCTTAGCGAACCCGAAGGTTCGATGCCGATACCACCAAATTCCGCCTACACAGACTCGTCCAATGCTCACCATTCAAGCCCAAGCTCCCGAGATCAGCCTTAACGCAATCCTCCCATCTCCGCTTCGGCCTACCTTTCGGACGCCTACCAGTCGGATCAGCAAATACCAACTTTCTCGGAATCCGTTCGTCATCGAGCCCAACAACTTTACTCGCCCATTTGAGTCTCCGCGATGCAATCAGCTCAATTATATTCACAGGATGCAAGTTCCGCAATTCCGCGTTATGCAACCTTCTAAACTCCCCAGTGGCCTCATCTCTCTTTGGACCAAATATTTTACGCAATACTTTATTTTCGAAAACCTTAAGCCGCTGTTCATCCTTTAAAGTAAGCGGCCACGTTTCACATCCGTAAAGAACCGTTGGAAGAATAATAGTTTTATAAATTCTAATCTTTAAGTTTTTAGATAGAAGCCGCGAACTAAGTAACTTAGCAACTGAATAATAACACGCATTTCCCACCTTTAACCGGGACTTTATTTCTTCCTGGATTTCATTTTTTCTAGTTATAATTGAACCTAAATACTTGAATTTCTCTACGTGTTCAAAAGTATGACCTGATACATCAATATCTCCAAGATCGACACCGTTTCTGCTACTAATCATATACTTCGTTTTATCGGTATTTAATTCGAGTCCTATTTCTTTACCGGTTTTTATTAACACACTTGTATTTAGTTGTATGGTTTCCGTGTCTTCACCTAGCAGTACCAGATCATCGGCATACCCCAAAACCGGAATCTTGTCACCCATATTTAAGCCTTTCTCGGTACACATCACCTTTTCTATGACATATTCTAAAGCTATATTAAATAACACAGGTGAAAGGGAGTCACCCTGTTTTAAACCCGATCGCACCTCAAATCTCTCGGAGTAATTATGACCGATTCTAACTTTATGGAATGTTTCCGACAAACACATCTCTACTAGGTTTACTAACTTTCTAGGTATTCCCTGTTCAATCATGATGTTATATAGCTTCTGACGGTCTATTGAATCATAAGCCTTTTTAAAATCGATATAAGTTGATGGACTATACCGTTGTATTCCAATTTTTTCTCTAATATTTGACGTAGGGATTTAATAAAAATAAATAAAATAAAATTAAAAAAAAATAAATAAAAAATATCTTCTTTAGATCTCATATTCAAGTGTGTTAGGGCGCGGTTAGTACCGAATTCCCTATGCACTGTAATGTGTGCCAGAAAAAATGAAGGTTTATATCAAAGCTATTTCCCAGACAAGGGCCCCTAGTTAATGAACCTGGGCAGGTAAAATTATAATACAAAAAATAAAGTGTGCTGAAACAAAACAATAAAATAGCATGAAGTAAATAAAATAAGTTGAGGATAATGTATAGAAAGAAAATTAACTAAACTAAACATAAAATTTATTAAAAGTAAAATATTAACAAAAATGATGGTAGAGAACAGTTAAATAATAAACAAAACCAAACTTCTACAATATATTATCAAATTTAAATGAAATATTTATACATTAAATTATTAAAATCAAGTGAAACAAAATTAAATAACTAAAACAAAATATGAATCTAAGTAAAACTAAATTATTGTCCATAAATAAAATTATAGGCGATTTAAGTGCTCAATAGCAGTAGGAATCAAAACATTGTCTGACCTGGTAGCCTCAGTGATGGCGATGTATTTGCATTATTACTGGCCGTCGATTGAAACTTCTAGTTAAAAGCGCTATAAAATTTGTGCTTCTTGGAGTCATAATACCAACTGACACAAAGAGGGAAGACAGTGTCTCAACATTAAGATGAACTTCCCTTTGTGTCGGCTCCCGACAAAAACAATAACAATCTATTATAACCTTTACTTATATCACGCACCGTTACATTTATCACTTATCAATAATTAAAAGGAAGAGAAGGGAATTCGACCTGCTCTAGGTATGTGAAATAAAAAATAGATTTAATTGAAAATAAAATATAAACGTTAAATAGATCAAAATAATTTATCATGATAACCTCAACATATATAATTTTCACATGATTATCAAATAGATCACATTAAACGAATGACCACTTAGTCAACAAAACTATGGCGTAATAAGAAAAAACTTGAATCAAGATGAAATTATAATGTAAAAATACAGTACCTATCAAATTAATTAATACCAAGAATTTCCTTAATTGATATAAATTCTTCTATTTTAGGTACTGGCTATTTCAGATGTCATCATATACAGGACTAGGAGTGAAAGATTACATCGGGATATGTTTACGTTCCTTGGCTCAGCATCCAGAGCCTACTCATGTCATTTTCAAAGCGCTCTTGAATCTATCAACAGTCGTTCCCATTCTGCTTCAAAAGGATTGCTTGGTCCTGCTATCATTATTTCTCATGAAACCAGAAATACCAAACCTCTTACAACAAGTTTGTATTTACTAATTTTACTTATATTTTTTATCAGTAATAGCGATCATGGATTATTCAGTCCTTGAAAAGTTATGATATACTGTCTCTAAATTTAAATTAATTAGTTATAGTTTTGTATTATTGGTTGTTAATTCAGAAACTCCTGTCAGTGTTTAAGTAACATTGCTATATTCTTACTATAAATTATCCATTGAAGTGAAAACTTCTTCAGGCGTGTTATACGATTTTTGGCAGGGGTAAAAGCTTTGATTTTGTAACCATGGTGACGTTACCAACATGCTCTTGAATGGTGGATGCGCACTGGTCTGTGTATGCCTGTCCACTACAGATAGAATATCAACATTAATTTCCATGAACGTTATCGATTCCGATGTAATATCGGCACAAAAATGTTGATATTTATAATATTGGTATTTCAGTATTTAATTTAATTAAAATCAGTTGCTTATGAAATGAGTAAAGACATAGTACGGCAGAAGACAAAAGACAAGTAGATATAGTATGGCTTAGAAGTTACCTCTTGCTGTATATAAAGTTAATATAATGAATATCTTAATTCTCTTGACACTAAAATATTGATTTTTCAAAGTATTATTAAAACATTACTTTGCATGAAAATATTTAAACATATGAAACAAAAACATGATGATTTTATTGTTAATATTTAAATCGTAGTGAAACGAAATTGAAAAAAATATCTTAATTATATTAGCAAAGAAATATAATTTTTGAAAATTAAATTAATTTCAATACTAAAGAATTCAATTAATGTATTAGTGTGTGGTAACTAAAGTATGAAATGAAAATTTTTGATTGAAATTTATGTAAATAGTGCATAAACATTTCATCAATATTTTCTTAAGATGAATTATCAAATAGATTAACATTCAAATACATAACCTCCTAAACTGAGCACTTTAAGTTCAAAATTAATCATTATTTGAAACATACTTTGGAATACCTATGGGTGTGTAACACTGATAAATTTGCAACACAGAGATAACCTCAGTCTCTCTTCCAAGAAAAAAAAAAAAAATAATAATAATAATTAGAAATAAAGTATATTTTTTTGTAGGCTGTTTATGTGTTCTTAATTGAATTCTTTAGTTTTGAAATTAATTTAATTTTCAAAAATTATATTTCTTTGCTAATATAATTAAGATATTTTTTTTCAATTTCGTTTTACTACTATTTAAATATTAACGATAAAATCATGTTTTTGTTTCATATGTTTAAATATTTTCCATTGTTTCTTTCTAGAATATAATGAAATTGTTTAGTAAAAATAATTTAAATATTGTAGAAATTAATGAGGATTGAAAGTATATAAAAATAATATAAGGGTATATTATCATAGCTAGGAATAATTGGGTGTCAGTCGTGTGAAAAATATTTTAATTTTGTAAATTAAAACATTTTTCACATGACTGATTACTGATTATTTCTACCTATGAGAATTTTAACAGTCGACCATACATTCTCAATAAGAATATTGTAACTATTATTTGTTAAATTAATTTGTACATACTGTGTATTTCGATTAATAAAAAGCTATTTAAAAAGGGAGAGAATTATTACATGGTGTACCAATAGATATAGAAATTTGACGAATATATTTGAGTGTTTTACGTTTTCACTTCTACCGGCAGTCCCTATGATTGCCAGACATTTTTTTATTTATTGACCTTCCTCCCTTGCCTTTCGGCTATAGGCAATTTTCTGCAATACTTTATAGTACTGAAGCCAATTCACTGTGTTTAACTCTCCAGATCTACTGTCACTCTAATATTGGAAAGCTTTCTTTCTCAGTTGGTCTTGTTAGAATTAGCCCTTTTCTCCTTCTTCGGGCTCCAATTTTGAAGTGGGCAGGACCCAAAGCTGTCTTCCAGCCTTAAACAAACTCTTTTAACTGTCAGAACTTGGTCTCACTCACTAAATAAGAAAATCCCTCCTCACTGGAGACGTATATTCTCGTGGCTCTCATCACCTTGGTTCTTAGCGCCTCAAAAGCAGTGCAGGTTGTGACTACAATCCTGGCAGTCTCTGGAACACCGCATGTGAGGCGTTGGGGATCCATATTCAAGCCAAAACTCTGGAGTTTAACGCAAAACTAGGGGTGGGCATAATTGAATGACAATTATCAGATCTTTCGAATTAATCGGTTTGGAGAAAACGAATGATCATTCAAACTCAATTTTTTAACGATATATATTCAGAATTACAGAAATATTAGGAGTAGGCATAATCAAATGACTTCTTTTTTTTTTCTCCCTCATCACATAAATTATATGCATATTTGCACCTGAGCTCAGCAACGATAGAGGGGGGAATTGTGCCATATTTTCTTTCAGAATACATATGAATCATTTGATTATTGAAATCATCGAAGTCTGATCATCCGATTATGGCGATCATTCAATTATACCCACCCCTACTCAGAACCCCCCATTCCCTGTGAAGAATTGTGTTATCCTATAGGCTGGAAGAACATGTTTTGCTTGAAGATGGGACTGTACTATGAGGAAATACAATGTTTTCTCAGGTAACTCCCTTTTGGGGTTGTAGTCCATTGTCTACTTAAAATTATTTGAAATTCTATACCTGGATAAGGTGGGTGAAATTTATTCTGTCCTAGATAATTGTTTGTTCAATTTTTTTTCTGTTTCAGTGAAATATTTGTTAGTGTTTCAAATAGTGGATATAGTTACTTTGCTGATGTATGATAATTTGTGCTGTGCATCTGATTTTAAAAAAATCTTAATGGTTATTAAAATTTTACTTTTTATTTAGCGTTTGGCCAGTAGACATTCTAATGAACCACAAACATTTTGTTTGAGTTAGATCTGTATGAATGATCTTGTATGTTAAATACTGCTGTTGGTATCTGGTTTTCTAATGTACTAATTTCCATTTACAGGTAGTGTAGAGAGTCCGGAAGATATTCTGCGATCTAGATTTCTCAAGTTGAATCTTGACATTGATGCCTTTAGTTCCTTGACATATGTCGGACAGCAAACAGTTGAACTTCCGACTCAATACAGCATGTTGCGAAGAGCTGTTATTTCTGAACTTACTAACACAGCTGTTCGTTCTCCAAGGAGTCCCAAATTTGTATTTTCTACCTTGAAGGTAACTAACTAATTATTTGTTTAAACTTTATTGGAATCTTCTACATTTCCTTTGATTGGAACAGAGAGCCTCAAATAATGTTGTAATGGTTTTTGTTGGTTAATGAAGTGCGTTTAAATTAATATTTGTTTTTGATTCCATAATTAATTATAAACAATACTAAAACAGAGTCGAAGCTGGCTTGATTTTGAATTATTTTTTTCATTTTCTATTTTAAGGATAATTATCAGGCTTTCAAAAGCAGTGACCCATTGCCTATGTATAGTCAGAAGTTATGTCAAACTAACGTGTATTTTCATTAACCATGATTTAAAACTCATTAATAAATGGCATATCTCTAAGAACGAAAATGTTCCTTGTTTTTACAAGTGTAAATATATTGTTGAAATAAATAAGGAAACTTTTAAAGTAAGAGATAATTGTAGACCTTGGTAAACTTCTTGAAATAGTTCAACAAGTGTGCTTTAGGGCTCCTTCTAGTTTGCATTTCAATCCAAGCACTTCATGACATTATTTTGATGTTTACCTTTTTTTAATGTGATCTTCATCAAGATGATGGATATTAAGAATAGATGAAATATTTGACCATGAACAAATAGCCATTTAATCATCAAATTTGTTTTTCTTTTTTTTTATAACTTATTTTTTATGGAACCATCTGTGGTGTAGTGGCTAGTATTACAGCCTTCTATGCCCAAGATTGCAGGTTCGAAACCGGTAGATGACCCTGAGATTTTTTAAAGGGATTAAAAAATCCTTGGTTATACCGTCCTTTGGATGGGGCGTAAAATGGTGATCCCAAGCCTGTGCAATTTCAAGAACTCATTGAAGATCCCTATCCTAATTAAATATGGATAGGTAAAATTTAAGACGGTCACTGTAGCATTGTCCAATTAGCCACATTTGCATAAAAGTGACATTAAATAAAGAAACAAAACAACTTATGTTAAAAAAAACTGTAGTATTCTCAGAAATTTCTTAAGCATTTTCTAATCCAACATTATTTTTACTTTTACTTATCTGTATTTTATAATAAGAGTAATACTAAGGGGTCAACAAGATTTGTGGACATCTTGGCATTTAGTGTCACAGAAAAGGAAGCACTGATAGTAGATCCCACTATCAGATATAAAACAAATGACCGGGAACAAGGAAAAAAAAATCAAGAGGAGAAAGAAAACATTTATATGAAATGTATTCAATTCCTACAAGAAAAATTTCGGGAGGAGTTTGGCAAAAGAGAATTTACAGTCACGGGACTTTGGTCCAGAAGCAGGGGAGGCCATCCCAGTAGATACTGGATCATTTTTCGAGAGGTATGGACTGGAATGAAAACAGTTGCCAAACATAGCAGAGACTATAATCCTGGACTCACTGCGAATCCTGCATCACCACATAAGTTGAGGCAACGCTGAATTTATATATGTCCATGAGCGAAATGTCTAATGTCTATGAATTTCTATTTGGCAGTATCTCCCTCTATTTATTCTTTGAAAATTGTCTTCAGGATTGATCTTGTATGCTGTGTACTCATAGCAACTCAGCGAAGTTGAGCAGCAGATCCAAATGGGAATTTCTTCTTCTAATATCCTTTAAGAATGTTTCTGAATACAATTTGTAAATTTTTATTTTTTAAACTAATTTCCAATAAGGGAGAGGAGGGTTATTTTATTAAAAAACTCTTCAATCAGTAGGGTAAAATATTTTTTCTAGTTAAAAGTAAACCATTGGGAAATTTACAATCAGAAAAATTTCAATTAAAACAAAAAATTAAAATCATCTTGTGTTTATTTTGAAGGAAAATTATTCATGCTTGGATTGAAACGATTCTTTTTATTATGTTTTTGATTAGAAACTTTCCCAACCTTTGTTCATCATGATTATTGCAATTTTGAATATAATTTTGTTATAGATTAATTTAAATTTCATAATTTGTGTAAATACTATTGATTCCAGACTTTAAAGAACTTAGTGCTTTACATTTTAAAGCCCGAACAAACTATTGACTTTGTTTGTTTAAAAAATTGTCTTTTGGCCTTCTTAAATTCTAATAAAATAATTTATCAATATTTAATATATATATATTTTTTACTGTTTGAGATATACAAATCTATTCATTTTACAGTATTGATATTTGAAATGAATTAAATATTATACATTTGCAGGCATTGAATGATAAATTTAATGGCGCAGTGAAGCAGAATGTGGAGATTTTTCCTGATGAATATTTCACTTGTCCTGCTGCTTGCCTTTCGTGTGGGGCCCGTTGCCAGTCTAGTATGGGACATGAAGGAAGCAACCCTGAACACAATTCAGATACCAATTGCAGGTTCTCACTTTATTATTTTTATGAAATTCACTCCAGTCTTCTCCAAATAATCGCCCACCGACTTGTCCTATTATAGCTTATTTTGTTTGCATTGTATACATTTTTATTTAGCCCATTCCAATTAATACTCATTTTTTTTTTAAAGTTATCTATTAAGAAACACAATAACTGCTTCTTTGCTTTAAAAGATTTTTTTTTTTTAATGCATATTTACCCATATTAAATGTTATTTATTTGTATATATTTATTTATCTTTATTTATAAAAGAAAGTGTCATTTTACTCGATTTTCTGGTCATAGCAGTTTCTCAAAAATGACTATAGTTGTGAAGTTGAAATTTCTGTTGGAGGATTGTCTTACTGTCTAGATGTGCAATTAGGCTGGGTTTGGGAAAATTCGTCCTCTTAAGTGATTTAAAAAAATATTTTTCTAAAACGTAAAACAAATTGGTTATTGAATAACTCAAAAACTATAAGTACTCATTTGAATAACAAGCATATATCTAACCACCTGGAAGCAAAATCGTCTTAATTTGATCAGTATTAGCATAGATACTAAAATACTTATAACAAATATAATTAGGTATATTTCGTTTCATAGCCATGTTTCGTGAGTAGGTTTCTATCCAGTCCATATGTTTCATTGTTGTTGGTTTTTTAAAATGATCAATAGGCTGAAAAAGGTTTAAGTTTTGAAAAAATAATAGAACTTAGTTCTGAATCCTAAAAAAGAAAAAAAAAATGGGAGCTTATTCTGTTGGAAGGGTACACCCCCCTAGTGGTTTTATATTATTACGCTTTTATGTCACATAGAAGTTACGATATTACAGAATGATAATGTTTTGGAGCAAAAATGTCAGTATTAGATAATCACGGGTATGGCTACTTGCTACTGGTATGTTATTGTAGATTGAACTGAATAAAATAAATATCTCACAATCAACAATAATCATTTATTTGTCGTGCATAGACATAGTTAAAAGTTTAACTCACTGCTATCTCAGGTATATTTATATTATATAACCTCACCTAACACAGTTATTATGAAAAAAATTTTCTTCATTGGCAGCAATTAAAAAAAATGAAATAGTCGCTTGCAAAGCCGCGAGGTACAGCTAGTACTTTATAAAACAGGATTGAGAATATCACTTCAAATTTTTACTGACTGAGTTTTAGATTTGAGTATCATCAATCTATGTTGGTTTATATATATTTATCATATCTACCTACTTATATCCACCATGCTGCATCTCTCTCCTTATTCAAAAGACGCCTAACAATTGTGATATTTATATTCTTGACTTCATATTTTAAGAGAGGAGAAGTATCTGTTCATTGTCTATATTTAAACTCTGTTATCTAATAATTTATTTTTAATTTTGTTCAACACAATATTTTCTAAGAATTGATTTTATTTTATTATTATTATTTTTTGCATATATATGTATATGTTTGTATGTGTGTATGTATGTGTATGTATGTGTTCACACATATATTTACCCATAATTGTAAAGAGTAATTAATTATGTTCCTTCTGTCTGTTGGCCAGAAATGTTGTATATTATAAACTGTACAAACCTGTTATTCTTAAGGGACCCAGTCCCAGAATAAAAATTATTTTCTATTCTATATTGAGACACATAACATTTACTCTTAGATGAAAATCCTCTCCATCAGTTTATTTCAACTCAATACCAATTCCTCCTTCAAATTGAGTCCAATGTCTTGCTTGCTATTAGACAAAAGGTTGACATGGACTCCACCTACAAGACTTAAAAGACAAGAACTCAACCGACGATTCAGACAGTTATACCGACTAATCAACAGAAAATCTGAGCTTTCAGTTGACAACAAATTATTAATCTACAAGACAATACTGAAGCCAATCTGGACCTACGGACTTGAACTGTGGGGGATAGCTAAATGTTCTAACATCAAACGCATTCAATCCTTTAAATCCAATGTCCTCCGAACAATAGTAAATGCTCCTTATTATGTCTCCCACTATACCTTGCACCACGACCTTAATGTTCCATTTATTTCAGACCTGATTCCATCCAAATTTTCCATATTCCACCAGAACCTCATTCAACATCCTAATCCTCTAGCACAATCTCTATCCAGCTCCACTCATCCATACAACCCAACTAGAAGGTTAAAACGGTAGTGGCCCCGCGACCTCTTGTAAATATGCATATATTGGAGTTCTAGCACTAGCTAGATTCTCCACTCAATGTGCTGTATGTTTGACGTGTATAGAGGTATGAGTGATTTCTATACTTTATATTTTTATTCATTATTGTATATATATATTTTATTATAATTGTATTGCTATGTAAATATTGTATGAATGTTATCTTTCACCACTATTATTAATGTCCAAATTAGGGCAGATTGTAATATTACTCAATACAAATTGTTGCTATAAAAAAAAAAAAAAATTCTATATTGAGATCTATGGAGAAATAATTAATTGATTAATATCCCTTTTATGCGATTGAGGCCAATCGAATGAGCCCTAAATTTTTGCCTATCCAGATTTAATTAGAAGAGGATTCCTTAATGAGTATCTGACATCGCACAGACTTCTGACCTCCATTTTACATTTCTTCTAAAGGACGGCACGACCAAAGATTTTTTACTCCCATCAAAAAATCCTAGGGCCACCTGCTGGGTTTGATCCCACAATCTTGGGCATTGAAGGCTGTTTTTACCCTCTATGGAGGAATATTGATCATGGATGCTTAAATGCTCACTACATTTTTTCGTATCTTAGCTGCTTACGCTTCGTGAAGATCATAACAGTTCCAAACGCGCTGTTTGCAAGGTTGTAACAGTTTTGACATACACATATGACTTGGAGGAGTAATTATGGAAATACTTAAAAAAAATTCTTATATTATTATTTATTATTAAAAATGATCCTTATATTATTATTATATTATATTCTTTCATCATATTATGGGAATAAAAATATGAAAATAAATCACGTACAGCTAAATAAAATTCTTAAAGAAGAGTAATCAAGTGAAATTAACGGATAAGAGTCCTTTGAGGAGGGATGTTGAAAGTTATAAAATATTTAATAAATAAACCCTTTTGCTTGTTAATTCATACAACATATAATGAAAAAATAAGTGAACCTGTGATGCACGTTGTTGCCCCACGGAATAGCTAAGCGTGACCCACCAGTGGGTCACCCTGACCCACAGAACAAAGTGTGACCCACCAGTGGGTCACCCCGCCCCACAGAACAAAGTGTGACCCACTGGTGAGTCACCCCGGCGTGAACGTGTTAATGTTTGAATATATCACTCATTGTTAGAAGAGGTTAAGAATCATTTATTGTCATTCATTTCAGCATTATGTTCAAAAAGTGTTTGCAATTTAGTTTTCAAGAAATATGATGATCCACATTACTATATGGTTCTATTTTATATATTTTCCAGCATGATTTAAATGGACTACGAGTGAATGATTAAATGTTTGTTAGTCTTATGGTCTTTATGTCAATATGTGTATTATTGAATATTTAATTTAAGGAAATTCCTTAATTTTTCTTATTTTAATTATAAAAATGAATGAATTAGTTTGTTGCTATGTATGTGTCATTATGATTGTAGGTTCTTAATATCTGCTATAACTTCGTTTATTTTTATTTTTACTTCTTGACTTATTTTTGTTTAATTTCAAAATATTATTTTCTTTTTCTATAGGTACACCCATCAGTATGAAAACATTAGATATATTTGCAAAACATGCTACAAGAATGGAAAAGAAATTATAGTCAAGCCTGAGGCTTTTACCAGCAATGAAAGCTCATGGTTCAGCATTGCAAAGTATGCTTGGTCTGGGTAAGTTCATTCGATATAATTTTTAAATAATAATAGTTAACATTTATGATATAATAATAAAGCTTTTATTAATGAAATTTGAAAAATAACATAGTAATTGTAAATATTATTCTGGATGATTTTTACATCCTTTGTATCCAAAACAGTTAAATTTTAAAACAATAATTGTTTGTTTAACATACATTTGTTTTTATTTTGTAGGAAAAATTGTGTAAAAAATCCTACACAAAAACTGCTGATATAAAATAAAATATTAACTAAGAATAACTTCAATTAAAGTAACAGTGTTAACTCAACAACACATTTTTAGTTCTTTTGTGGGTGTAAAATTTGAAGGGAAGATAAACTTTACTGTATTTACGAATTTCTTTTTCTAAGCTTTGATAATATTTTTGTGATATGAAAATAGTTATTAATTTTTCGTCTTGGCAAATTTTGGATTCTTTCAACTTTTCTTTAGTTTATTAAGAAGGTTGAGCTCCAGACGGGTGAGAGATATATGATCTGAGGACAAATTACTGATCTATAAATGATTACTTTGTTTTAGTGGCTTCTGGCGTATTTTTTTGTTAAAATAAGAAGCATTTTAAATATGCTATTGTTTTAATTTTGTCTCAATACTATTGAAATAATTTATAATTGATGACTCATTTCTTAAAATATATCGTGAAACATTAATTTTCATATTGTTTTAATTTTAATTCTGATAATCAATAATATTGAGATTTTTTATTATTGTTAATTGTGTTTTGTATCTTTATTTTCAGTTATGTGATTGAATGCCCAAATTGTGGTGAGATTTACAGAAGTAGGCAGTATTGGTTTGGTAATGTTTCGCCAGAACTAAGTGCTGTTAGGACGGAAATTCATCACGTTTGGCCAGGGGTGATTATCATGAGTAAATTAAATTAATTCATGGTTTTAGTTAATTTATTTATTTTTTGTTTTAATTTTCTTCTTAAAGATGAGCTGCAATGGCGTCAGCTGTCAAAACTCTGCTCAACGAGTGTTAGACAGCGTTACTGCCCTCACTGAAGTTGTAGCGTCCGTCTCTGCAACACCTACAAAAGCACTTGGCTCTTGGGTCGCTGATCAGATAGCTCCCAAATATTGGAAACCAAACCCTCAAGTAAAAGTAATCTTTGGTTTAGAGTTTTAAAAGATCTCAGTAGTTAAATGTATAATATTTTTTTTTCAAAATATTTATCAAAAGGTTACAAACATTAAATGACTCATAAATTTTATATTGAGGAAAATAAAAAAATAAGTTTATTTATATTTGTTTGTTTGGCTTCGTTTTTCACCTTGTCAGATAAATACATATTAAATTTAATGAAATTCTGTTTTATTTTATTAATAGCTGTTACCCATGGCTTCGCTTTTGAATATTTCATTTTGTGTTAATTTTTATACCTTTATGATTATACATATAGCTTTGTTATCAGTCAATCATTTATGAATTCAACTGTTTCTTATGTACAACGAATTAAATTTCATTAATTTTATTCAGATAAATTTACAACAAAATACCTGTAACAAGTTGGGATACCCATAATTACTCAACTTACTTTAGCTTTGAATCTTAACCATTGTATATTATCATAACTCCTTTGCAATATAAATGTTTATTTTATCCACTCATTGGTAAATACTTCCACCTAAATATCCATAATTTTTTTAAGTGTTCAGAAATAGCTATATTATATTCCCAAAATGAAACACTTTTTAGCTGCTTGAAATCATTTTTAAAAAGTCAACTGAAGAATAGAAATTTGATTAATTTTCAAATGATTACTATAAATTTTAAGACTTAAGTTTTCCTGTTATTCAACTTATACCTTGAATTTGTAATTTGTAAAAATTTAATTAATATAGAAATATTTTGTTAAAGAAATATAGTACTTTTAAATTTTTAGGAGATTTACAGTTTTTGAGTTATTCGAAAACCACTTTTTTTAAAGGTTTAACCACGTAGAAGGATGGGTTTTCCAAACCCTGCCTTTTTGCAGATTTAGGCAATAACTGTTGTTTATTTAACGTCACTTTATGCTACTGTGGCTGATCGGACAATGCTACAGTGGGAGTCCTAAATTTTGCCTATCCAGGTTTAATTAGGATAGGGATCTTTAACGAGTACCTGTCATCGCACAGGTATGGGTCCACCTTTTTACATCCCCTCCGAAATACGGCATAACTAAGGATTTTTTACTTCCATTAAAAAATCCTAGGACCACCTGTGGGTTTGAACCTGTGACCTTTGGCATAGAAGGCTGTTATGCTAGCCACTCTGCTACAGGTGATCCATTTAGACATTAAGATAAAACCCTATTAAAAATTTCAGCTTCACAGCAAATTTAAATTTCTTCACAAGTGAGTGAATGTTAACTTTCTTTTATAAATATTGATCTATGCACTTTTAATCCTTATTCAATTTAAGATTAAGGATGTTAAATTAAATTTTTAAGTAATTATTTTAAACAAGTTTAATTAAAAAGTGGGTGAGGAATGAGACCTCAAAAGTTGCCAATTGTAAAATTAAAAAGTGGCCATTTTCCATATAATATAATTATCTGATTTCAGTACTTAAAAGTGCAAATTTATCATTAAATTTGTTTTGTTTCATTCTGTTTATGTAAATTGGTGTTGTGATTTTTTTATAATATGCTGATGTACTTAATGTCAATTAAATAATTTAAATGATAAGAATCACGTAAACAATTAAAAATTAAAAATTCTAATTATTTATATTTTGTATAATTTTAGGTATAAAATTATTTTCCTTTGATTTCATAGATGTGTGCAGTTTGTTGCATTGTTTTCACTCCTGAAATGACGAAGCATCATTGTCGAGCATGTGGTGAAGGAGTTTGTGCTGACTGTTCTACCCAAAACAAACCAGTTCCTGAGAGAGGCTGGTCTTACCCCGTGCGAGTCTGTGATAAATGCGCAAGCCCGCCAGCTGGTAAGACCTGCTCCTCGACTAAAGAACAATGGGTCGTTGCTAACTACCCAGACAGAATTTTAGTAGTAACCGATGAGGAGGCGTCTCAAGTCCCTATTGTGGAAAGTCAGTGATATTCAACTTCAGAAACCTAATTAACTGTCCATTGTATCACTTCTGCACTAAGTATAATTACAGCTCTGTAGTGTATGATGTAATAATCATTTATGATGTTACTGGTCTATTATTGGGTCTGTGGTAACACTTGAAACATACAACTTTTTTTTTGTTTTTTACACTCTATTCTACATTTTTATTTCAAAACATACTGCTGGGATCCACTATTTTTTTTTTTGTTAAGGTTTCAGGCTTTTATAAACATGACAACCATATAGAAACACGACTTTGGTAAACAATAATTCATCTGTAGTAACTTTTAAGGCTGTTGATAACATCTTATACTTTAATCTTAAATACTCTGTTATATTTGTTTATGATAGCTTTTATTTTCTATAGTATTTCCTCTAACATGTTTTTTAAAATAGAAATTTATTAATTTAATATTAATTTGTATCTAATTCACTTATTATGTCCGCATTGCTATTGTTGATTTTACTAGTGCCTGTATATGTATTTTTGGTAATGTATACGTAACAACAAGGACTTTTTCCAGTGGCTACTGATTATTAAAACAAGTAACATATTTGACATGAACCCTATGATAGACCAGTAAGTAAAAGAAAAAAACAGATTCATTTTTGCCTTGCTTTCATTTGATTTTGATTTTATATTATAATATTATTAATTTAATGATAAATGTATTTATGCATCTCTTAGCTTGAAAAATATATTTATTTAACAAAAAAGAAAAATGAATTTAACAGCTAAATTAAAAATATAGAATGATTAATTCAATCAACTGGAAGATAAATAGAAAAATACATAAATCTCCTGACTTTTAATAATTTCAGTAGAAGTATTTATGTTCAAGTAATGAAAGAGTTCTATTTTCATGTTGGGTTTAATTTAAAACTAATTTATTCTCATAAAATAGTAAAGTTCTGGTGGGCTTTATCTTGTCAGCTGATTTTATTTTATTTCATATATTCTGTTTGTTTTTAGATGGATTTAACTATCAGGCTCCAAAAAAGTTATTAGTGATCAAAGTTACAATTTACTTGAATTATATATTATAAACAATGTATTAAAAATCATACAGTGTGTATTAGGGGTGGGCATAATCGAATGATCGGACTTTGGCGATATATCGAATGATCGATTGATTAATATGCATTCTGAAAGACAATATGGCACGACTCCCTCTCTACGGTTGCTGAGCTGGTGGAAATATGAATATAATTTATGTGATGAGCAAAAAAAAAAAAAGGTTATTCTATTATCCTGACCCCTTATAAACCCTCGATTATCGTTGGAAAAATTCAGTTCGAAGGAAAATTTCAGTTTCTCCAAACCGATAATCGATTAATTCAAGTGATTAAAATAATCGAATGATCTGACAATCGTCGTTCGATTATGCCCACCCCTAGTGTGTATTAAAATGAACAATTCGGTAAAATTACAGAATTCAGGATAGTCAAGTTTCACTGTTTAGAGCTTCATTTTTTAAAAATTGATGGGTAATCTTCAAACTCAGATACCATTCTGGTCATATTCCTTTCCCTCTGTTCATTTTTATCATCTTCTAAACTATGTTGACGTATTGATGTGTATAACTCCATTTTAGGGACCAATAAGTTACTTACCCTTTCTTCTGTGGAGATTTTAGTTTCTAATTTATTGTTTGTTTAACTTCACTATTATGTTACTGTGGCTAATCGGACGATGCTGCTGTGGTAATCCTTAATTTTGCCATTCCAGATTTGATTAGAATAGGATTCTTTAATGAGTATCTGACATTGCACAGGCTCGGACCATTTCATGTCTTCCCCGAAGAATGATATAACCAAAGAGTTTTTATTCCCTTTAAGAAATCCTAGGGCCATCTCCCAGGAGTTTTGAACCCACAATCTTGGGTATAGAAGGCTGTTATGCTTGCCATTACACCACAGGTGACCCTCTATTTTATTGTAACTGGAAGGTTTTCATAAAAAATACCTAGTATAAGTGGAGAAACTCGAGAAATATCTTTACTTCTCTTAGTAAATTATTTTATATTAAATTTATTTAAAGCTAGAATCTTCAAAGGTTTTGTGTATGTTTATTAAAATATAGATTAGAGAAACTATTGAATAGAATTATTTCTGAAAATAATCAATTTCAGCTGACAAATGAATTCTCTTCCATGTTCAGTTCTTTACTATTTTGCCCATCTTTATAAGAACACCCAACATCTGCTGGTTTATAAAATATTTGATGTGACATAAAGATTTTACTGTAAAGTGGGATATGGGACACCTCGACTGATATGCTTATGCCATAATTATAAATAATAATCTTCAGAATCTACTATAATTATGTTCAATTACAGATCCATCTTTGGTTCAGACTGATGAGAATGAAGTTATCGCCAGAAAAGTTACTGAAGCAGTTGTTACTACATTTTCATCAGTGGCATCAATTTTAGAGTATCCTAAAAGTGAGTTGATAATTATTGGAATTAGTTTATGTTTATTTATTTGTATATTTTGGTTTATTATTTTTAATAATGAATCTTTGTAATCGACCAAAAAAATTACCTCCCTTAAAATTGGAGGGCATACGTTTCAAGATATGTAGAACCTGAAAAACGAACAAAAAAAAAATCTGTTTGTCCGCTGTCCTTGGCATTTCTCTGAAACTAGTGGACCAATTTTGATTAAATTTGCCACAAAAATACTAGGGAATGTACAATGATCCTAACACCTAGACGTTGATATCAGCAGGACATTTTTAAAATGGGGGCCAACTAAAAGTTATTTAATTCAATAACTCAGTTATTTTTTAAGATAAAGTCAAATTTATTAGTGTTTTTTTTTTTTTTTTTTTTTTGTCCATAATCTTTAATTTCCTAACTAATTATTACTAAATTATCTTTCCTAAATTACTATTTATTATCTATAAATTACTAAATTAGCATTTATCCAATCTATTATGTTCCATTTATTTATTATTATTATTATTTTAATGTAATTTTTATTTTTACTTTTTTTTTTAAAGTTAATTACTTATTCATTGATTCTTTTTAAGCTTCATTTACTATATCTTCTTTCTTTTTTTGAATTACCTTATACATGTATTAATGTATTTTCTCACATGAACTTATTTACTTTTAGTTTCATTTCACTCTTGTGTTTCAATATTATTTCAAGTGTTTGTTTTGATTTATATCAACAATTTTATTTAACTGTTTTGTATAATTATAAACATAAAATAGTTAGGGGTGTCTTTGCCTGAGACTATACCCCTCCTTTGTCTAAAGCTAGTAATTGTAATAACTTTGTTTTTTATATAAACCCATGTATGGCTCACGTAGCCGATCTGGAAATAAAGAAATAAAAAAAAAGTGAATAATTATTAAAAAGAAAAGAAAATTTTGCAATTTTACACATAAATACGCCAATAACTCAGTCATTTTTGAAGATAGAGAAAAACATGTATAAAGTTTTAGAATAAAAAAATTGCGATAAACAGAAAAAAAAAAATGATAAATTAAAAAAAAATTATCTATATATTCAAGCCATAAATTGTAATAAATATAATTCCATCAAAAATCGGTTATCATTGAAAATATTTATAATCTTTTCAATTTTTTTCTATTATTGAAGATAGAGAAAAAATGAAAGATTAGCAGCTATAAGCAGTTATACCCTAATATAGTTATTTGGAAATAATAAACCATTGTGTAATAATTTGCAAAGTTTTTTTAAATTTTGTTTAATTTATTTTATTAGTCTATATTTCTGAATTTTGATTTTTGGAACAACATTCTAAACTTGATAAAGTACCTGTTACATCCTTTACTCGTTTAAAAAGCAATAATTATAAGTCCAATTTGAAATGTTAAATTGACTATTCATAATTTCTGCTTGCTTTATGCTTTAGTTGTATCATTTAGATTTGGTGATACGAGAACAATATTTCTTTTCCTGTGAATGCTGCTAAATAGTATGGTTTTGCTTAGACCTATGTGATATACTTTTAATCAATTATCCACTTTTTTTTAAATATTAATTCATCATTTTATTGTAAAATTAATAGAAATAAAATTTTTACAATGGCCTCTTATGTTGTTATTTCATTTTTTTCAAAGGTATGATTAAAGAAACAGCTAGACCAAGCTATTGGACGCCTGACTCAGAAGCCAGAGAATGTTGTGTATGCTCGGCTTTGTTTACTCTAGTAGGTGGAAAAGCTGAACTTCATCACTGCCGTAGCTGCGGTGGAGCTGTCTGTCCTGCTTGTTCTACCGCAAGAAAGCCTGTGCCACATCGTGGGTGGCATTCACCCGTCAGAGTTTGCGACAATTGTGATAAAATGACATAATCTCATCTATATCCTATATTTGTCTAGAATCAACTTAAATTAGTTTGCTGGTTAGCTTTTTAAATAGGTAGTTACACATTGGTAAGAATTGTATCATTTAGCCATTTTATAACATAAGAGTTAAGTGTTTAAAAGTGTAGGTATATTAAACAAAAATTATTTTTGATATTCATTCAAACCTGAAGAAATTTTATCAGTTTTATAGACATCATAATACAACTGCCATAGCTTCTTACATATTCTACCTGCCAATTTGTAATAAATATTTAGTCGGTTGGAAAATAATAGATATATTTTCTAAAATACTTTTGCCAATTTGATATAAATAGATGTACGTAAAATATTCAACAAATTTTGTAATTATTTTTTATGCCTACATCAATAACTTGTGATTTAATTTACCCACTGAACTCCTTTCTTATTGGAGAAAAGAGAAATAAGCTCTAAATCAGTTTCTTTATTGAATACGATTTTTTTTTTCAAATCAAGGATCATTACTTTTGGCCTTTATTTTGGTCATAACATTCTTACTGTTATTTACACATAAATAGCATATGAATATAAACAAATACAAATATTAATAAACTAATAAGTGATTGAAACTTGTGGGTTGTTTGAATTTTTCTTTTATTAATATTTGATGGAAGTGCGCTCACACTTCTTTGAATTGTTGCTCATTTCATTGTTTGGTACAGCTTTATTGTGGTTTCTATTATCTTTATAATGAATTTGATGTTTATTAGTTAATTGCCTTATTTTATCTCTTGCTAATATTTTGTATTTTTGTAAATATTTACTCGCCATATTAAGGGACCAATTTTTTTCATTGTCTGAAATTATCAGAAAGATTAATTATTAACAGGCTACTAGAAAAAATATTTTTCAATATTATTTTACATCATAAAATTTAGGTTACAGAAATAATTTGATACACATGGCTGCCCATTTGCCTTATTACTTGTCAATACAAAATTTCAGTTTGTATATAAATAATAGATAAATTGGATTGTATATTTTTCATACACAATAGTTGATGAAAATTTGAATTTGAACTTTTCAGTCATTGCTGAATGATATTTCACTATTAAGTGTTTAGTTGTATATTTATATATATTTTTCTTCCTTTATTTGTCCTTTTTCTGACATTTGTTTGATTCTGTTTTTGAAATGTTTTCAAAATCCATTGTGGCATTAATACTTGTTGAGAATTAAATGGTGATTGTTATTTATAAGTAAGTCTTCAATGAACGTTTTGACAATTATTTTTGATCCTTGATTTGGCTATTTTTTAATAAGAGTTTAAGTAAATTAAAAAATATAAACCGTTTTGGCATTATGCTATCAGCTATTAGTAGTATTTGTATTTTTTTATAACTAACATGTTTTGTGTTTTAGAAATTCATCAGTATATTTAGATGTTTTAATCTTGAGGCTGTTATTTCTTATTAGTTTTTGGATGTGGTTTTGGAAAACTGTAATCTATGATGTAAATATTATTTTTATGTAAACTAAGACTGTAAAATTTAAAATATAGAGAACAAAATTCCATTAGTTTAGGAATGATTTTCAATAATTTTTATAAGTTTAATGGTAGTGTGTAGGTTAAGAACTTAATTAGCAAATTATCGAATATTTTATGATATATGGTTTTAATTTGACATAGTTAGTTTTCCCTTTATAATTGAAATAAACTTTCATTCTATTATGCATTTTTATACCACTTATATTGGTTTTATTGTGTTTGAATTATTGATTTTCTTTTTTTACGAAACATTTTGTTTGCACCAAAAAAAAAAGAAAAAAAAAAAACGGAAAAAAAAGTTGTGTATTTGCCTGTGAAAACTGTTATCTGCTTGTGGTTTCTCAACAAAATTTTGCTTATTTACAGAGCTGGTTAATTATAGCAGTATCAATTGAACTAAGTTCAAAAATAATTTATAAATTAACATTGTTTATCAAATATTTTGAAATAATATATGTCTAGAATCCTTTAACTTTAGACTTTCTAATTACGACTCCACCTGAATTTTTTTTTATTTATGGCCCAGATTAATTTTTACGAAATTTGTTATATTTTACATATTTAAATTGCATCTTTTTTTTTTTCTACAGAACAGCCTTGAAGATCACGTGAATATCATAATTCTAATTTATTTTTTATTGCTTATATCTTAAAACATAAATTAAGAGAAAAATTTACTTGATTTTTGATTTTCCAATTTTTTTTTTTTTTTTTTTTTTTTAAATGTTGTATGTATGAATAGGTTTGAGAAGGAATTTATCACAATGTTATTGCATTCTTGTTAGTTAATTTTGTCATGTCAAGCTGTTACATATTTTCTGGTTTCAAATATTTCTTTCCCCATTTGGAATTTTCATGATTATTAATTGATAATTGATTATCTCTGTCAAATTCATTGCTACTATTACTATTTTTCTTACAGTGAAAAATCTGGGAGTCATTTAAACATATATCATGATATAAAGTTCTAGATTGTTGAGGGACCACAACAGTTGCCCATGAGGTTTGAGACTGTAATAATTGTTAGCCTGTTTGACTAGTGTATATTTATTAAGATTATACCTTTAATTGCTGCTGTTAGTTTAGTTTAGTTTGAATGTTAAAAGCTAATTGAGTTTGAGGACCTAATCCCAACCAAAGAAAATAAAAGCATTTAATTTTTTCTTCTAAACTGCTAGCTATGTCTTTAACTTTTTTTTTTATGGTTTATGTAAGACAATCATTTATTTACTTAAGTGCTTAGGGCTTTCAAATAGATAGATCATTTTATTTAAAATGGTAGGAATGTTATCGGAAGGAAGAATTTACAATATTCTTGAGTGATTTTATCATATGTGTCCTGGGTCAGATTTTTAAAAATAGTATTTTGTTTTATGTTATTATTTAATTCGTATATTACAAAGTGTATATACGTAATTTTGATGTACTAGTCACATATATCTATTTTATAACTACTGTTGATGTTTGTTTAATTTTTACTATAGATTAAAACACCAATATATAATATCAAGAATTTTTCAAGCTTGATATAATAGAGTTTGTAACTATAATAGGTATTTTTTTAATGAGGGTAAATAATTACATTCAGTTTCAGATAAATAATTATGTGAATAGCAATTGTCTTTGGTTGGAATTATTGTTTGAGTTTATATGTATTATTTTTGTAAACGTTAGGTTTACAATGTTTATTGTGTGTATTATGTTATTCGATTAATATGTTTAATTGTTGAATATTTAGTTTTATGAACCTTTATATTGTTCATTTGCTGGATTTATAATTGATTTAAAAATCCCTAAGCAATAGTTGGTGATATGAAGGGAAAACATTCAATATTTCACCTATAATTGGTGTATTGGTGCATGAGTGTTTGGCAATCGGGTCTTGGAAAAAAGAGAACAAATATTTAGTATTTTCCTCCCTTGTTTTTAGGTTCCTATTTTAGTGTTTTATTTCCTTTAATAATGACTCTTAAAATGTTATGGCATTTAGCATTACTAATATATCACAAATTAGTAATTAGTACTGTTTCTGCTGCATTAATGTTTAATGCTATTAGATAAAACTTGAAAAAATATTTATATCATACTTTCTGTATAATTTTGAAACAGGCATTTTCAATTGTCTAGAAAAAAACATATACTAATTGAAAATTTATAAAAACATTATATGGCAATGTTTCTTACTGGAATTTGCATATTTTTTTATTAGTATTTAGGATAATATATTTTTACTTGGATAAAACATTTATTATTTTCAGTTTGAAATGTACATTAAAAAAAAAAAATAAGTGGTATGTTTTGTGATGTTTATAGCCAACTTTACTCTTCAAATAATGTAATTTTTTAATGAATAAAATGTTTGGAGTTTTTTTTTTTTTTTTAATTGTAAATAATCCAACAAAAAGTACAATTAATAGAGATGTTTGGGTGGGTGCATTGAGGATTTTATCAAAGTTGTAAAATCTATTGGGGTTTAACACATGAAATGTACAATTTATATAAATCTTTATCTTTAATTGAAGTTTAAAGCAAGTGAGGTTAATGATTTACCATTTGTAATAAACACTTTTTAATCATCTACTTGCAAACTATATATATTTATTTTTCCCAAGTAGGCATACAGATTTTAGTATAAGTTTAATTGTGTCCATGAAAACACATGATTTCCAAACATTTTTTTTATGAGTACAAACTTGGCAATTCCATTGCCTAGGCAGCAAGGAAAATTAGTCATCATGCATTTGGTGAAGAAAGTTCTAATGAAAGAACCATCTGTCATTGGTTTACAAAGTTTTCTTCAGGAGATACAACATTAGAAAAGCTGCCACTGTTTTGAAAAAAGCTGTGGAAGAAGAACCCTTATAAAACAGTTTAAAAAAAATTTTGTCTACCCTTGCCTTGCCTTTGTTGTCTATATGGGGGTTTCTCAGGCCAGGGGAGAGGGCAGGAGAATCTTGCAGAGTTAAAAGCTCCCTTTCCGGCACTAAGACGCAAAGTCGTAATCATTTTTCTTTCAAGATTCTGGTCATCTGGTTTCCTGGGCAACTTACATTCATAGCAATGTGCGTCAACCCACTCAGCTACCCTGCCCCCCAACTGTCAGAGAACTTGCTTTAGAATTGATTGGAAAGTCAAAAAACTTCGATTCCAGGGACTCACCAGAGCTCAACGAACATCAGCAGTTTTAACACCAAGAGACATGTGTTTCTCTGCTTGCTTGTCACAGAAACAAACCATTTCTTAGGACATGTAATTACTTGTGGTGAAAAGTGGAGCAGTATGACAATTGGCACCAAACAAGAAGCCTGTTCAGTTTCCTGTGCTGATGCCAAAAAAAAAAAAAATATCTCTGTCTGAAAAAGTTAATGGTTACTATATGGTGTTTTATGGTCAGAGTCATTCTTTTCTAGCTAAGTGAAAACAAATTGATTTAACATCATACTGTCAAGAAATTGACCGAACGCATCAAAATTCGATTGAGCAACAACTTGCACTTGTAAACAGAAAAGGACGCCCGATCAAATGTTCAAATAGTGATGATAGTGAATAAGTTATAGGAGATGGGCTTATGAAGTCCTACCACACCCCTCGATATACCATATACTTTTTCTCCTCTCCCAATCTACCGCTGATCTATCCCCTATAGACTACCATTTAAAAGCATAAAGGAATTTTCGTAATATTTTATGGAAAACAAATGAAAGAGTTAAAAAGTGTTGTCAGGCAGACAAACATTTTTAATTTTTTGTGAGTATCTTTATCAGTTCAGTTATACTGTTAACCTATTGAATGCAATGAAGTATAAAAGAAGCTTTTGCAATTTAGTAATGAGAAGCATTAACAATTTGACTTGTTCAAAAAAAAAAACTTGGAACAAAAGACCTAGCCCACCATATTAGGATTAAAAAAAAAAAGTTTTTATTCCATTGGATCTGCAGTGCAGACATCTGGGAGCATAAAATATCTTTAATGAATCTATTAAGAGAATTTGACAGACTTCTAGATAATTTGGGCTAGTTATGTGATAAAACTTTCAAAAATGACAATACAATTCTGAAACCAAGGGCAGCTTTATATCTTGTTAGTTTCATAAATAAATAATTATAAGACGTAGCAAATGTTATCTATTAAATTACATGGTTCTAAGTATATTCTGATACTTGAATCTTTTGATTCTCTGTAGTTAATAGGTGTGCTGCGGTCAGCTTGACAGATATATATCACAATAACTGTTTCTTAGCTTTCTTTGAAACTTTTAAGTTCTTCTTTACTCTCCTCTAACACTTCATTTTATTTTCAATCTTAAAAATAGTCCTATGAGGACAAGTTAGTATGTTGTGTAAAAGTAACCTATTTAAGTTTGGAAGCACCACTTTGTGAATAAAGTGTACCTCTCTCTAAGTATAAAAATTCAAATTACAATATCATTTCTAATGTATTCTGCATAGTATATGTTACTGTGGCTTTGTCTCCATCTTTAGAATGTTTCATTAACATTATCAAAAAGTAGGCAATAGAGTTTGTCGGGTTTTTTGCTATTTAATAAGGCTATTATACCATTTTCTAACATAAAATATTTAGAGTAGAGATTCGAGTAGGGAGGGATTTTGTTTTTGGAAAACTTAGCTAAAACATTATCTTAAGTATATAAACTACATACAATTCACAGTGATTCTTGTTTTGTTTCAATAAAATGTATAATTTTTTGGTGATTACTCATAGCATTATATAAAATGCAATTTTATAGTTTTATGTTAGTGAATACTGTTGTGATTTTGTATTACTTATGTTTTGGTCATAACATGACTTTCTGCAAAACTATTGAATTTAATTGTAAACTTTTTTCTGCACAATGTTTTGGTACATATGCAAATTTTATATGAATGTGAATTATTAGGATATATGAATATTTTATTGCAACAGAAGTGAATGATGTTTAAAGTTTCAGATTGACAGATATGACCAGTTATAACATGGAACAATGTTTTAAATAAAATAGGTATTAATAAAATAAATAAAATAAACATTAAGGGAAGATAAGATATATAAAATTCCTTGCAAAGTTTGCAGAATCTCTTGGTTTTTTTTTTTACAATCTGTTTATTGCTTATAAATCTACCATTCTTTTGAAATAGTGATTATTTTTTCAGAAATATTCATCATTTAAATATGTAATATAAACAAAAAATAAGACTATGTTGGATTCCTATAGTTTTTTTCTTATACAATTACTTGAGAGTAAGTTTTAGTATTTATAGCTTATATTGAAAAAATGTCTACATGCAAGTTTTTAAATTATTACTAATCTGATTTAAATAACGATGAAAATTTTGCGTTTTTACATTTCAAGTTAAATTTACAATGTTTGCACATTATTATTTTATTCATTTTGAAAAATAGAATTGTATATATGTTTAGTATCTCTTTCCGTCTTATTTTTGAACTATCTGATTTTAGTTTTATGTAAATGATTTGTTCCATGTTCCCTTTATGTAATTACACCATGGTATTAACTTTAATAGTTAAGTTATTAAGTTAATGGTATTAACTTTGTTAATGTTTGCTATTGCACTTATTTCTAAAATAAAACCTATGCCCGTATAAAAATGATAATTAAAAAAAAGTTGTTTATGAGGTAGAAAGGGCAATTTTTTTATTACGAAAATTTCTTGGATTTTTTAAGTAAATATATAATGCGTTGTTGCTATGTCTAACATGTAACATGATAAATCAATTAGTTTATTTTTTGTTTAATTAAATATTCTAAAGATATTATCTGGTTATATGTATTCGAAGTAGGGCAAGGAATATTGACATCACAAATGGTGTGGTACATTTTTCTGATTTTTGTTTACAATTTATTTTGTATGTCATAGGTTAAAATTGTTATTAATTGGCCAGTATCCTTTTTAATAGATTATTTGTGGATTGTAATGTTTTTAGATAATGAATTTATAAATAGTAAATGCTATCTCAGAATTATTATATTACATTTTTGAAATAATGTACTGAGGTATAGGAGAAAAAAGAAAAAAAAAAAAAAAGCATGCTTAGAAGAATGTATTATAATATTCGAACATTTTTAATTTGTGTAAAATAAGTTCGTAATTCGGTGGCCCTTAATTGGATTACGCAGGTGTGCCAACGCACACTTACTCTGATCTAGTTTGAATCTGATAATATGTGTTTAGCATATTAATATTGCCTTTAAAGCTTTATGTTTTAATTAGCTGAGTATTTAAATAAAACGTAGTGGGTTTGTACGGCGAGTTGACCGGGAGCTCATTGAGTAGCTTCCCCACTCAGCCTCTGAGCCTCAGTCTGTGCCGTGACATGTACCAGTGAACATGGTCGCCGGATGGCTCTCGGGCCCGCTGATGACGAATCGTCCAGGTACATTGAATAGAAATTATACTTTTTAGTAAATTAATTTCGTCAATTATATATAGTCGGGAAGTAATTAAGACCTTAAGGAACAATTTCTTTTCTTTACTGTATGATTTTTAGTTTATCTTTAATGTTAAATAAAAAATATGATAAGATCAGTTTATTTGATTAAAATCATATTATTTTAATAATATTCATCTCTTCATCTAATTTGTTCTCTCTTAGTATATAAATATAATTCTGATTTATATATTTTCAATTATCTGCAATCAGATATGAAATGTTAACTTCTAGAATTTTATTGCAACTTGATTATTTGATGAAAAAAATGTCCACTACTTAAGTCAAATCCATCCTTTATTTTCAAGTTTAAACAATACATTACAAACAATTGTGGTAGTTCATATTTATTCCTATTTTGAATTATCTTTTTTAATGCAAAACTATTAGAAAACAATAAATGAACGGGAATCAAATTTTTAAAGAATTTACTATAAAATCTAACACTTAACTTCATATTATTATGTGTTTTATAATATATAATCTGATAGATGTTTTAGTTTTAAATGTTCCTTTTTTGAACGATATTTAGTTAAATTAAAAGCACATTTATGGAGTATCTAGAGATATATGGGTGATGGTGGTTAGTATTTTAGGGATTTTGATTTGACTAAGAAGCCGAGAAAATCCACTGCCTTTTTTATAGCATGAATTAATATATACTACTGACTTCCGCTATAGAACATTCTAGAAATGTTTTGTTTTGATTACGGATACATTTAAAAATTATTTTTCATCAATCGATTTCCTTATTAAGCGTTAATTTTAAAATGGCTGATAATTATTATTATTTAAAGTGGTGCATACATAATCTTTAATAAATATATATTGGTTTTTTAATAAAATTGTTATAAATAAATTATAACTTATTATAATTATTAAATTATAACTACCCTTGGATTATATTGTTTTAATATGTGTATTTTTATATTTTGATTGAGCTATGTTCATTTATTTAAAAACAATAATTTTCTTTTTAAAGATTTGTTTTGAAAACTATTTCTTGTGGAAAGTTATATTTTAGAATTGACATTTCCTTATGTTAAGTTTAATTTAAAATATTTTGTATTTATATTACATAATATATAAAATATTTATATTATATAATTAAATATTAAATTTTTCATAGTTTAATTCCACATAAATACAGGTAATTATTATATATTGTGAATAGCATCAATATTAAAAGATCAGAGCTGTAAAGGTACTTCATGTTTTGTATAATTTTGTTTATATCGAGATATAATTTCTCAGAATTGGCTACGTCCGAGCTAAACTAACTTAATTATCTACCTCTGCTCTCCAGCTAACGAAACATTATTAGCTTGTATTCAATTTCGATCAGTTTATTATTATATTTTTTCTAAAAAGGAAAAAAATATTTTTAGAATCTAAAACTTGAGACTTCATATTCAACTTGTTGGTTGATTTCGAAATTAAACTATAAATAATGAAATCAGTATCTTAGTATTAAAATAAACGTAATTGTTATAAATTTACCCGACTTTTTAACTCAACTGTCTCCTGTGGTTTTTATGAATTTGAGTATATGATATTGAGGTTTCTATTGTTTAATGAAATAAGCCCTATTATTCTTTATTCGGTGTAGGAAAATTGCATTATTTTTAAGAAAATACATAAGTTAGTATTTTAATTAACAATATTTTTAACTATATAACCTTCAACAGGTTTTTTACTTTTTTAAACGAAAAATATTCAAAATCTTACCTGCCTATTTGATAGTTTGATTGAATTTTTTTTAAATTTATAAAAATCGTGTGAATGCAGTATGAATGTTGTACTTTATCCCTATTAAAAATGTCCTAAATTGGACAGATTGTAATATTGCTCAATAAAGAATTGTTTCTAATTTAAAAAAATTATAAAAATGACGGAATGGTGGTGACATGAGTTTTTTAAGTAATAAATTAATCAAAATTAGTAAAGTTAGCATAGATATTTATATGTTGAATCGAGGCAGAAATGAAGGAGGGATAAAATAAGGAGTTGGTTTGTTTGTTTATGTATTTAACATTCCTTTATGCCGCTGTGGCTAATCGGACGATGCTACAGTGGGAGTCCTAAATTTTGCCTATTCTGGTTTAATTAGGATCTTTAACGAGTAACTGACATCGCACAGGCTCGAGACCACCTTTTAACGCCCCCTCCGAAGGTGGCATAACTAAGGATTTTTTACTCCCATTAAAAAATCCTTTGGCCACCTGCGGATTTGAACCCGGTACCTTGGGCATAGGAGGCTCATCATTCCCTCATTCCTTATTTTATAAGGAATAAATAAAATACAGTTTAGTTTTGAGGCCGACATATTTGAAAATGTTTCTGATTTTTTTTTTTTTTGTTTAATATCCCCTTCTGTTAAATCTTCTGAACAGTTTAGTTATCTGAACATTTTCCTTTTTCTGCGGACATGAATTCAGATTTTTTGCTTGTTTTTATCTCAATATATCCAATTAAATGAGTTTTTTTTTTTTTTTTTTGCGTGATGATAATATTTATTTCCGTATCTGTTATGAATATTATATTGTGAAATATTTTTATAAAAAATTTTCATTTTAATAAAAGGGAGAATGAAAGAAAATTGAACAAAGTTAAGATGAATATAGATTGCCTCAGGGAAAAAGAACATTGTTCCTTCCGTTTGTTGAACAGTAACAATCTTGAGTTTGTGTGTTGCGGGCTCAGGCGCATAGTGGGTCAGCATGCAAGTTTTCTTAGCGGCGCGCTACACTATGATAGAGACAGAAAAGTGAATGCTGCTAGTGTGCGATAATTCACTATCGTGATGGTACTCCACTATCAAAGTATTTATTCTAAATATATAATAATCATATTTTCAAAATATTTTTTAACTATTTAAACTAATTAACTTATATTTTGAATAATATTTAGTTTTCGACATTGTGTTTCTATATTCAAATAACATGTTTACATAATGTACATTTAATAACTGATAGTTTTGATTTCACTTTACCATTTAGACTTTTAAGGTTTTATTGAAAATAATATTAAATTATATAAAAAGTATTATTTAATGTTAGAGGTATTTTAGTGAACTTTGTAGAGCTCCATGTCTAAATACCGCGCTACACGATGATAGTCTCAGTTCTAATAATACTCTTATGACAGTAGTAGGAGAGGAGGGAAGGTGTTATTATTTTTAATATATTAATTCATATTACTGAATTACTTATCATTAAGTATTATTTTTAATAGAATTTAGTCAAACTAAATGATAAAGATGTTATATAAGCAAACAGTTCGTATGCGTATATTAAGATTTTTTCTTGAATCTAGAAACAATTTTTAAAAAAATATGACATATCTTATATTCATCCATATTAAAAAATATATATATAAATTTATAAAAATAAGCATTTGTTAAATATGTGTTATGAGGAGATTATTATACCATCAGAATAGGGACATGTCAGCCACTGTCACAATTCATTTCTTATTATTATTTCATTACTGTCTTTGTGTTGCGCGTCGTTTCCATACTTAGACGATTAAGTGAATGGATGTAAGTTCATTTGTTTGAAGGCATGTAATTTGAATTAAAGCTTTTTGAGATAATATGAGGAAAGAACCAAGTAAGTCACTTAATTCGATGGATCAGAAAAAAAAGGATTTATTCAAGAACTTTTGTTTGATTGGTAAAACCTGAAATAAAATAAATGTTTTATTCATTGAAGATACATCTATCAACATAACATATCATCTATAAAACTTTTAACATTTATGTTTTTTAATATTTCTTTAATTTTCCCTATTTCGTATTCGTATTTAAACAGACTTAGGGTAAGAATATAATTTTAAAAGTCATCTAATCCTGTTTGATGTTTTTTATACTACTATGGCTAATCGGATGATGCTATAGTGAGAGTCTAAAATTTGACTTGTCCAGGTTTAATTAGGGATTGGGATCTTTAATTTGGTGTCCCGACCTGGTATCGCAGAGGCTCGGGACCACCATTTTACGCCCCTTCCTAAGAACGGCATAAACAAGGATTTTAACTCCCTCTAAAAAATCATCTGTCTGGTTCGAACCCACAACCTTGGCCATAGAAGGCTGTTATGCTAGCCACTACACCACAGATGACTCCATCATTTTATTCTGAATAGATACGGAAGTATTTAATATCCTACTTGTATAGTTCGAATTGTAATTTTAAATTGGGGTGTTCTGAAATGAGCTTATAAGACAGATTAATATTTTTATTTTTAACAGTTCTGTTTGTGTGTTTATTTATTAGACGTCCATTTATGCTGCTTTGGCTAATCGGATTATACTACAATGAGAGCCCTAAATTTTGCCTATCGAGTTTTAATTAGGATAGGGATCTCTAACGAGTACCTGACATGACACAGGCTCGGGACCACCTTTTAACGTTCCCTCCGAAGGACGGCAAAACTAAGGATTTTTTTACTTTCATTAAAAAATCCTAGGGCCACCTGCGGGTTTGAACCCGAGACCTTGGGCATAAGAGGCTGTTATGCTAACCACCATGCTACAGGTAACCTTTAACGGTTCTTTTCATGAGGCATGTTAACATAAAAATAAATTAGTAACCTTAATTGTCGATATCATTCAATTATTACTGTTTTACACAGTTTATTAGTTCACATGATCTCAATAACCACTATAGCTTCATATTTATTTCAATATTTTCCCATTCTTACTCTAATTAAATTTATATACGCCCGCTATATTTTAAATATTTATAATCTGTAAACCCAATCGTTGGCCAAAATAAAACGTTTGTTCAACATTCCGGTGCAGTGTAGGGTTTTGGATTCTTCATTTGCGGTTTAATAATAATAATAGGCCTACCGAACCCGAAGGTTCTATGCTGATACCACCAAATTCCGCCGGCACAGGTTCGTCCAATGATCACCGTTCAAGCCCTTGTCCCCGAGTTCAGCCTTAACCCAATCCTCCCATCGACACTTCGGCCTACCTCTGGATCCCTACAAGTCGGTTCAACGAATACCAATTTTCTCGGAATCTGTTCCTCTCTGAGCCCAACAACTTTACACTACAATTTGAGTCTCCGCAATGGTATCACATCAATTATATTCACAGGGCACAAGCTCCACAATTCCGTTTTACAGTTCCGAGCTAAGTAATTTCGCAACGGAATAACACGCATTGTCCGCCTTTAACCTGGACTTTATTTCCTCCCGGATTTCATTTTTTTCTTCTTATGATTGAACCTAAATACTTGTATTTCTCTACGTATTCAAAAGTATGCCCTGGCATATCAATATCACCAAGATCACCACCGTTTCTGCTACTGATCATATATTTCGTCTCATCGGTATTTATTTCGAGTCCTATTTCTTTACCGGTTTTTATCAACGCACTTGTATTTATTTGTATAGTTTCCGTGTCTTCACCTAGAAGGTACAAATCATCGGCGTATCCCCGAATCTTATTTGTGTATTTTTTTTCCTCCGCTTTCACAACCATGTTCTTCTAATAAAAATAAATGATATAAGTATGTTTGCGATATTTATATTATTGTATTTACGAAATATTTAGAAGGATGACGCAATGACTTTGCCTCAGCAAAACAAACATGTCTCCCTAAACTTAGGACTACGTAGATATCCTATGTAAATACAGCACTCTTCCTGATGAGCTCGTTTGTGGACGCCAAGGGTCAGCTGGACTTACGCACCGCAGGGGTATTTTAGCTTGTCTTGCTTAAATCTACTTCCTGGCTCTGTTTACTCCACCATCTTGCTAAATATGATTAAATGAGGCGAGGCCATGGCATAACACATATTTTTATTAATTCTAATAAAAATAAAATTCTGGTGGTTCAACACAAGATTCTCACGTACCTCCGTTGTAAAGATCGAATTTATAAACTAATTAAGAACTTATAAATAAAGTTAGAGTTGAAAAGAAAGGTTAATTAATTACATTGAATTTCGATGGAAAAAATGTGTTTCAGATTAAATAATATAAAAGTAGATATTATGATCAACATTAATATCATAGTTTCATCTGCTTTTCATCACTCTCTATTACCCTATACAACTTTACATATGAGTTAACATTTTTTCTTAAACCTCTACTTTTTTAACGGCATATTATTAATCTATATTACTATTCTTATGTTATTAAAAAAAAAGTTGACTTAAAAATATGTTGCTCTTTTATTCTTTATTTACCTATCAGATTCTCTTCATTTTGTATATTTACCCGATTTTTATCAATACTAACAAGATGATGTGGTTATTTTTTTTTAATCTACAAAATTAAAGGTACTTTATATGAAGAAAATTTAAAATATCGTCATTTAAGCCCTGTAAGACTATTTCAATCAGAAACCTAAATGATATTGAAGCCTTTTAAAATTTATATCTTTTAATCAAAATCGTTTGAGCCGTTTTTGAGAAAATTTGAAAAGGTCCAAAATGCATAGTTTTAAGTGGGTCTTCTGATTTGTCGATTTCATTGAAAAAGTTGCTGTAACGTCCTAGTGAAAGTGGGCGATATATTTTGTACTTAAATCTAAAAATGTGTGTATACAGTATTTATAAAAAAAACTGGTGCGGGCAACACACGACTTTCGCTTAACCTCCATTGTTAAAATCAATTTAAGAATTTTAAATACATTTAGGGATGAAAATAAATTATCAAATAATTTATTAAATTGAATTTCAATAGAAACTGTGTTTTATTAAATAATCTATTATATTTTTATCTACAACAATCAGTTAGTTTTATCGGCTTTTCATCACTCTCCATTAACCTTTACAATTCTGTGTGCTAGATAATATTTTTTAGCTAACTTTTAAAATCGTTAGCTATCCAACGGTATATTATACATCTGTATTACTATTCTTGTGTTCAAAAATTGCATACAAAAATATGTTTCCACTTTTCTCCTTTAGTTTATCATATCCGCTCAACTCGCATACTTATCAATGCTAATGAGATTATGTGCCTAATTTTTTGAAATCTACAAAATTAAATGTTCTTTAGAGGAAGAAAATTTAAAATATCGGCATTTAAGCTCTGTAAGACTATTTCAATCAGAATGAAACTTACGATACATCATATTAGACCCTATTAAATTTCTTTCACATCCATATAGCGAGTTTAATCAAAATCGTTTGAGCCGTTTTTAACACAATTGTAAAGAGGTGAAAAATGCATGGTATAAAGTAGCACTTCCAGTAAGCCGATTTTAGTGAAAAAGTTGCTGTAACATCTTGGGCGTAGAGTTTTCTTAAATATGAAATTTCAGCTTCGTGAGGTATTTAGTTTTTGCGATAGACTGTCTAGACGCTGGTGTGTGTACAAATATGTACACACACACACAGACCTTTTTGCGGGACTTGGTCATTTGGAATCAGGGGACCCTAAAACGTGTATTTCCGGTGAAAACTGGAATTTGAAAATTTTCATGATCGCAATACTTTCTTTTACTATATATTTCATATGTAGATAGGTAAGTAAAAGTAAAAAAAAAAAACTGCAGTTCAGAGGACTGTGAGGTTAATATTCACGAGAGATATTGGATACTTGAATTTAAAATGAGAGAAACATGTGACACAAAATTAATACAGAGTTAGCTAACAAAATATATCAAATTACAATTTAAAGTATGGGTGGATGAAGGGGTTATGTAGCAACAAATGTGATCGGAAATATTTACCTTTAAAGTTGTCGATTGTAGAATTTTTTTTTATGGATATATTTATTAAGAGAAACGAAGAAAACATATACTTAACTTATTTTCAATATCACATTTTATTTACACGATTTTGCAGATTTCCATTTTCATGACAATAATTTTTTAAATCATACATGTTTCTTATAAGTTTTTGTATTCATTTTCCGAGTATATAAAAAAAAATATGAAAATAAGTATAAGAATATGGACGTAGATGACCGTCCGGAAAGTAAAACTTTTAATAAAAGTATAATCTAAGATGATATAAGATATAGAGGAAAGTGACAAAAAAAAAAAAAAAAAAAAATAAAGGCAATTACTCAAGTGATTATTGTTGGTAATTGTTTTTATTGTTATAATATTTAGAGAAAACTAATTTACAACTTTTTAATGTATTTTCAGTTGAGGGGTAGATGAAATTTGTATGATATGTAGAGGCTTTTTACTCATAAGACCAACATCACCAGAAATTAAAAAAAAACAAATACATGTTCTAATAATCTAGCAAATCTAATTGTTCAATTTTTGAAGAAACGTTTAATACTATGTAATATGTAATAAATAAGGTTTAGAAAAGTAATCCGGTATAACGGTTCACATAAATAAAAATAGAGCGAATTTCAATGAAGGCCAAGAGATACGAAAATAGAGCGACTGATTTTTAAATAAGTTATTTCTGTAAAAAAAAGTAAAATACGATTTTACGATAGTTGATAAGTGATCATGACCGATATTTACCAAGTTCTTTATTAAAAAATTTTCGGGAAATAAATTTTATGAGTATCAGTTGTTCAGTTCAATAGTGATATTTAAAGAGGTAATAAGAGACCAGGCTAGAAAAGAATAATCGATTTGATTCAAACAGAAAAAAAGAAAGTCCTTTTTCAAATACAAAAATTTGTGTTGTTAAAAAAGTAATTCACATTTAAAAAGTATGGTTTCGAATTAAGTTTTATTTTACTTTAATGTATTTAACAAAATGAAATAATTCAGCTTATTCGTAAAATAAAACAAAACTTGAGAAAAAAAGTGGAAATTAACTGAAGAAATCATGAGATTAAATATGAATGAGAATTCTCCGGAGAAATAAAAATATGGTAAGTAATCAAATAAGAATTAATAATTGTTTTCCTTTTTATATAAGTTTTATGCATTTATACACACAAACTTATTTTATTTTCGATTTTTTCGTAGCCTCTAAATTCTAAATATCGTAAAATTTAATTGTTTAAACATACTTAGGTAATTATTATATTTATAATGAAGTAGGATGCTTGATATGAAATAACTATATAATATATATATATATATATATATATATATATATATTTTATATATATTTTTATATATTGCTATACTATACTTTTTGGAACCATTGAAGTTCTTTTCCAGAGGTTTTAGGAAGGTCTTGTTTTGTTTACCGATCCCAATAGGTGTTAGGTGGCATGAAAGGAGTGTTTAAATGACAAACAGTTTCTAATCAACACAATGGTTATTAAAAAAAGAACTGACCTAAATCTATCCCCATTAGTTTATGATTCAATAGAGCATAGGAATATGACTGAGGAGATTGTACTACTTGATTGGGCCTTACAGTATTACAAAAAGTAACCTTAAGACACTTAGTCGGCTGGCGAAGGTGGAATTCGTCGCCGTCTTCGTCCTGCCGCACCAGACTTCTCTAGGATCTCTGACGGCCTCCGTGGAAGGTCTTCCACTCCTCCGTCTCTGAAATACGACTCTCCTCTTCCTGTGGATGGGACACCCTCGTCACCTCTATCCCCTCTTATATTAAAAAATACTGTATTTTGGAAATTGCCGATCTCCTATCATGACAAAGGTCTTGTATGGGAAGTGCCCGAGGTCGGCAGTCCACTCTTTGTCCTTACTCTTGTCGGCTAGTATAACTTGGCTCTAGGGAGTTTCTGGGGTGCCCATGGGAAATTCAAGGGGGTAGGAAACACCTTTTGCTGCCAAATCTTATTAATATTTATTTAATTAGTATAATAATTACCCAATAATGAATTTAGTATTTTCAAAACATAACAATATCTTATTCGTCTTAATTTGATTCTCTTCTACCGTTGATTAGTGTGAAGGATCCTGCTTATAGAGCCACATATAATTGTATATATATATATATATATATATATATATATATATATATATATATATATATATAAAGGTTGTTCTGATGTTCGGTCTTCTTCAAAATACTCCTAGATGATTTAATTTATTGACGTTTTGATCCTTCCTTCATTCATTGGGTCCTTTTTAAAACTATGTCTGTTGAGCACTGGCTCACCGATCATGCACACGGCACTCAGTGTTATTTTATATCGCACTATTTGAAATATAATATTTTTTTCTAAAAAGTGGATCAAATTATATAAGTCTCTTGTAAAAAAAAAAAAAAAAAAAAATGGATTAATAAAATATCGTATTATATGCGGATAGGGGTGATCACAAACGTCACGTATAAAAAAAAAAAAATTTAGATAAAAAAAAAAGATAAGGGTTCAGCTAACAAGTTAGACACTATCTGTCAATGTATAATACTAGGTTTGGTCACGGGTATAGTAAATTTTCGTTAATTCGAAGTCTCAAGGCCTTAATTTAAATAATAAATTTAAATTTAATATAGCAGTTAGGAATATTATAATCAAGTGGCATAGATCCTAAACGAAAACTGATGGAGAAAACCTCGTTGGACGCAACCTGCATAACTTGGATATTATCAAGAGCGTAGCCGCTCGCTCTCTGTATCTACCCAATTAGGATAAAAGGACTCTAAATCTCTGAAATTTATCAAATCTTAATGAGGTATTCAATAATTTACTCCTAATTAAGGAAAACTCATTTTTATTATTTTAGATCGAGAGATTATTTTAGATTAATTTTGGAAAAAGTTATCGAGTATCCCCAATCTCATAAACCTATTGAGTTCCTTGCATATTAATGCACGTTAAAAAATAAATTGTACTTGAGCCTTTGATTTTTGTCACTAGGGTCGTATTTTCATTGAAATATAACATTGAAAATATCAAATCAGCAGAAGATGGCGGAAGTTTTTACTGGTTTGGAGGTACATTAAAAAAAATTAAAATTAAAAAAGATATTAAACTCCCATCATCACTCATTTCAGAAAAAACGTAGCCTACATTAAAATTCAATTAATCAAAAATGATTCATACTGAAAAAAATAGCTTTTCCAATATCTTCTGTATCCCAAATAGACGATCAGCAATTTTGATATTTCAATATGTAATATACTATATATGTAACATCGAATGAATGAAAAGAAATGTGCATTGCTCAAATTTTAATATATTTATTTTTCATTTTGTTGAGCATAATATTTGTTGTTTTTTTTAGAAAAAAATTCAGAATATTATTTATTTACTTATTTTATTTTATTCTTAAATGTTTCTAATGTGATACATCTTCTTATTTCACCATTGTAAATAATAATTAGTTTTGTTTCTTTTGTCTTTCGATCAGACATATTTCAATTGTATATGAATGTTATTCTTAGGAACCCAGTCCCAGAATAAAATTTTCTTTCTATTCTATTCTATTTTATACAGCAATTCATTGTGAATTGCCTGAATTGTTACATTTATTCAAAAATGTTTTCTTTCTTTGTAATAATAATAACATCTACTAATTATTGTAGGCTTTTTTAACATTCTGTTACGTTTTTTCATTTTTATGGCATGAATATGAGATCGATAAATTCTCGAAATGTAGCCTAAACACTATTTTGATTTATTGGCTAAACCTCGGAGACCGGTTGAAAACTTGTTTTTATTTTTTCCTTTTTTTTTATCCCTTGAGACATCCTCGTACTCTAAATAAGGTAGCCTACTTAAACTAGCAGGAAGGTCATGATCCACTCACTATCTGCTGTCTACTGGGCGGATATGCTTCTGTGGCTAATCGGACGATGCTACAGTGGGAATCTTAAATTTTGCCTATCCAGGTTTTATAAGGAAAGGGATCTTTAACGAGTATCTGACATCGCACAGGCTAGGGACCACCTTTTAACGTCCCATCCGAAGGACGGCATAACTAAGGATTTCTTACTCCCATTAAAACATCCTAGGACCACCTGCGGGTTTGAACCCGTGACCTTTGGCATAGGAGGCTATTATGCTAGCCACCCACCTACAAGTGATCCCCCTTAGCGGCATTGAATTGTATACGGGAGTGCTCACAAACTGCTTTTACAGGAAATACAAAAAGAACTATGTTCATGTCAATATATCGGTACCATGTGATATTTGAAGCTACTATACATCTATGCATCAAGACATATACATATATTTTAAGGTATTACAATTGTTATTTATTACTAGTTTTCATAATCTCTATGGGTTATTGTTTAGCCGTGCGAATTTAAAATATAGTAATTCCATTATTTTCATAAAAGTTCTATTTATATAAAAAGGAATGGATCATTTTTGGGAGTGGTGAAGGATCATTTGGGAGATAAATTTAAATGGGAAAATAATAGGGTAGTAGAATAATAAATAAGTGATGTTAATATAGGTTTACATGAATAAAAGTATTATTTATATGTTACTCTATATATCATTTATGACATGTGCTTGTTTCGCACGGGTGTAATTTAAATGTATCATGTTTAAAAAGTTCAGTTTGTTCAATTTAGAGTTTATCGCTTTGGAATTATGAGTTCATTGTAACGAAAAAGCAGTTAACTAGAAAATATTATGTTTATTGTATAACGTCTATTCATTATTATATTTAACCATCGGCAGAAATTAGAAACATAAATTGCTCAACAGTTCCTTATAACTATATATAGTAAGGAAAAGTATTGCGATCGTGAAAATTTTGCTGACATCGCACAGGCTCGGGACCACCTTTTAACGTCCCTTCCGAAGGACGGCATAACTAAGGATTTTTTAATCCCATTAAAAAATCCTAGGACCACCCGCGGGTTCGAACCCGTGACCTTTAGGATAGGAGGCTACAAGTAATCCCTGAAAATTCTTTAATCGATTCTAAACACGGAGATAAGTGTAAGTCGTGAGTTGTACTTTTTATCTTTAGATTTTTTTATTCTTTATATTACTATTTTTGGAGAAGGGCTGCCTAAGATAGGTCAGAATGGAGAAGGATCGTTGAACAGGCCAAGGTCCTACAAGTACCATAGCGCCGATAGATAGATAAATAGATATTACTATTTTACATTTAAAATAAACTATTAAAATACATATTAAAAGTTTAAGTTAGTTTCCATGGGACTCCCATTCAGTATATAGTGAAGCATCTATTTTCATGAAATAATCTAAAAGTAGAAATAATCAATCACAATGTTAGTTTATGTATCTGTAGTAGCTTTCCATTTATCTCAATATCTTATTTCGTACGAAATATTTTTCTAAAATCTAGAGTAGCATATAAAATAATGTAATCTGTACAATACTATATGATGGCAGCACTGAATCTTCATAACCTCTGTTATCCCTAATTTACAAATGATATAACTGTTCATAAGTTTATGGGCTGAAAACAACTTTCTAATAACTTGTACGACTTCTTTTATTGCATGTTAACTTTTTAAAATCTTACACTTTTCAAAGTTATACTATACTATACGTCTATATTCATAATTCAGTAATAATTTTTTTTTTAAAACGTAATTACATAAAATTTAAGGGGTCACCCATAATGTAGTGGCTAGCATAACAGCTTTCTATGCCAAAGGTTGCGGGTTCAAAACCGCGGGTGGCCCTAGGGTTTTTTAATGGGAGTAAAGAATCATTATTTATGCCGTCATTCGGAGGGAACGTTAAAAGGTGGTCCCGGGCCTGTGCGATTTCAGGTACTCGTTAAAGATCCCTATCCTAATAAAACCTGGATAGGCAAAATTTTGGACTCCCGCCGTAGCATCGTCCGATTTACCAAAGTAGCATAAAAGTGACGTTAAACGAATAAACAAACATAAAATTTAATTTTCTCTTCTCAAGAAAAACTTGATTGCAATTTATTTTACTTATACACCTTTAGGAAAGAATGCTTTAAATGATAGTATCAAAATCCGTCGCATGGTTTAGAAGGAACTCGTGGGAAACCAAGAATCGCGACATCATTTTATATATAGAGAAAAGAAGATGTGTTTATTGACTGATTTGTACGCTCTGTGTTACTCGTATACTCGTACCTAGAGATGGGCAAATACTCACAAAAACGTACGAGTACTGTACTCAATAGTTTAAAATAATCTATTTCAAAATCAATAATATGAAAAAAACAAAACAGGGTCTGAATAAATTATTAATAGATCTCAAAACGGAAAGAGGCAAATTAGTGAAAAGTATTTCAAAGTATTTGCCCATCTCTACTTTTGTCCATTGTATTAGGACAGCAATTGCTGAAATATAAAGCATTTTAATCTTTAACTGGTTATGTGCATGGATAGGTGGTTTCGATTTGGCACACAGGCGGATCGGAAACCTCTGATCTAAAAGAAATGTTATAAAAACAAATAAAGAAGTTCGTCAAAGGAATATGATGAATAAAGAAAAGATGGAAATGTATAAAAGGAGTGGTCATTGGCTGGATGCAAATTACCTGGGACACTTGTGGATTTATATAAGCAGTCCGTCCCGACCCGAGTCGTATATCTGTTCCTTGTGACGTCCTCACGGCCACACTGCAGTATTATAATCACCTTTCCACTTGTCTCTTCACGTCTCATTTGCCCATTTCAAATCTCAGGGATGGCTCAACAACTATATCGGCATATTTTTTGGTAGCGGTATAAGAGAGACACTTGAAGAAGCATTATAAATGACGAACATTACGTAGTTATTTTCATGATGACTGTCATGAATTCCGGTCCCAGCTACCAATTTCATGTAATCATAACGTTAGTTTTAATTCATATCAATCATCAAATAGCTTATAGAATGTTAAAAAAACGACAATAAAAACCATGTCATCTCGTAGCTGGTTTAAGTACCAAAACTCTCATCAGCATCAACTCGCAGAAGGAATAAAATAATTTTTATTCTGAGACTGGGTTCCCTAAGAATAACATATGTAAAATTAAAATATACAATATGTCTGGCCAAAAGACCTAAGGAACGTAATTAGTTCTTATTTACTATGGTGAAATAGAAGGAAAACAAAACAAAAAAAGACTATACAGCAAGATAAAAACTAACTATTAACTAACTTGAATTTGAGCAATAAATAATTTTGTTTTCACTTAAAGTCTGATATTTGATTAGAATTGTTTAGGAAGACAGGATATATTGGAACAGCTTGGACTTGAATGATGACATGGAAGGAGCATATTAGTAGGAAGGGAAATCTAGAGGGTTGTTGATTAGGTTATGAAGGAAGATCAAAAGTTTTAGTTCTAACGATTGGGATGTTAAGAGCAGAAAGGCGCGATCTTGTTTCAAGGGAGTGAACTGACGATTTAAATTGCAGAAGACTGTGGATGTAGGGAGAGTGCTGGGAGTTAATGGTTTGGTAGAGTTATGATTCTAGGAAATGTTGTTTGCGATTGAGGAGAAGGAGCCATTTTATATCGCCTTATACACATACCGTATAAACAGATCACAAGAGACCTGTGCACTTGGTAGTCAACTTGTTAAACAAACCATGTTTTCTGAAACTTCACCATCTTCTGTAATTTTGAACGTAATTATATACCTAACGTTGGAGTATTATTAAAGATTCCAAATCGGGACATTGATCTCGTCAATGAGATAAGTGCTTGTGTGTTAGTTTATACAAACCAATGATACATCTGGAATCAACATTTTGAGATAAAACCCTAGAAATATATTACTTTTATACTAAGATGTTACGGTTATACTAGTATTATTATATTATATTATATATAGAGCTGTTGGGTTCGTTTCGTTTTGCTGTTAATATAAAATTTGCAGTCCGACCATAATGTACTCGTCAGTTATTGTCTTGTATCTGAAAAGTTTAAGAGTTTTGTTTTATAGTCTCTTTTATTTATAAAGTCAGTCTAACAGAGGTTGTATTTTGTATAGGACAAAAATTATAATAAGCTTTAATCAAATGCATAATGAACATGATACAACAATATACAAGGCAGAAAGATTATTTAGTTCTAGACCCTTAGCATTTTTTTAGGTGAGATAATTTTATTTTATTTTTTTAAATTATTATTTATTGAAATTTACAACTGCATTAGTTAATGCATCAAGTAAATTACCTAACAGCGAAAAGACATGAAGGGAAAATGCCCATTGGCAGCACTCCGCTGGGTAATCTAAACTAGAAAGTCTCGAGGCCATCTTCTTTTCAGACGCTTCGGAGGATTGTCAGGAATGGAAGAGGAAGCAAGTATTGAAACTAGTGGGCTAGAGTGGGAGTGGAGTTTGTCATGGAAGGATTGATACCTGGTTCGGGCCAAATCAGCAATATATGGGATATTAAGGTCTTTATGGATGAGTTTAATTTTATTTAAATAAGAAATCATCCATCTTTATTTCTGTATTTTTTTTTTTAAATGAGAAGTTCATATGAGGTACTAACATACTAAGTTACCTACCCAGTTAGTAGTTTTATTTGTATTAATTTTTGTTCTGTAAAAAATCCCTAGGGAAATCAAACATTTTGACTCTATTATTTTAATGTTGATTTTGTACCTGAAGCGGACTCAACATCTTATCTCTTTCCCCTTTACTGCACTCTTACAAAGGATAAAGATGAACATAAGAGTCTGTTACTTTTCATTTATCATTTAAAGTAACTTACCAAAGCTCTGTTAAAAAATATAGCGTTAAATTATTTGGAAGAAATACCTTTTTTTTTTAACTTAAAGTTACTGCATCAATTTTAGATATGGCGAAAATAGTAAACCAATCCTTTTTAGTTTTCTTGTACATGATGATGTTTTGTTAGATGTATTAGAAGTTCTTGGAAATAAATCCTACCGTAACTTTTATGTCATATATTTACGAGAGCTTTTCCATTTTATCGGACTCCCCTAATGCTTCTAATTTTCTGAAGGATACTTTAAAACCAACTTGGACATAGTAAAATTTTATAAAACTATTGTCATAACTGTACAACTTGGAGTGGCTTGGTAAGACGCTGAAATAATGGCATATTAAGAACTACTTCAAGAGCTTCCTGAAGGGTCTAAGACCCTGTAATTTTATTTGCTACGGCTATTTTATTTTAATAGCCCTATTGTTTCAATTTTTTCCCTTGCTCCCTTATTTGGAAATTTTCCAATCCGTAATGGTTCCTATTGATAACAGAGACAATTTATAGTATTCATTTTGGATAAAAATACATCAAATGATGCTTATTTTTAAAAATAAATCGATGTCGGTGATAAAGGACTGAAGGCATTCAGGTTTTAATACGGATTCCACAGAAATAAATTTTTTTTTCAAGTTATGGTGTTTTTTTTTTTAGCCATGATCGAAATGTATTAAAATATATATATCTTATGTAAAAGCCGCCAATTTGTTTTTAGTCAGGATCGTTGTCTGAAAAGGTGTAGACCTATTAGTCTTGGTGACTGTATATGAAATTTCTTCTTGCTAAATTTTGATAAAGGAAAAGAATGCCTAGTGTGGATCAAAATCATTTCTAGCTTAATCTGCCCCACGTCTTTATATATTTGTAACTTAAGTCAGTACCTCATATGAACTCCCTGAAAAAAATACATAAATGAAGATATATAATTTCTTACTGAAATAACATTATCTCTTCATCCCCTCACCCTTCCCCCCCCCCAAAAAAAAAGATTACGGACCTTGAACTAAATACTTTTTCTTTTTTATATTGATTTGGTCCGAACCAGATATCATTCCTCATCTTTCATGACCAACTCCATTCCCACTCTAATCCTCTAGTTTCAATCCTTTCTTCCACTTCATTTCCTGATAATCCTCCGAGGTCTCTGAAAAGGAGATGGCCCCGAGACCTTCTAGTTTAGAATATTTTTAGAGTGCTTCCATCGGGAAGCTTCTCTACGTGTGTTTCATGCATTTTTATATTTTACTCACATTTGCTGGTTGTATTATATTATAAAGTTGTAAATTCCAATAAATGGATTTAAAAAAAACAACAAAAAAAAACTGTTTTATATATTGCAATATCTTGTTCTTTATGCACTATGGTATGCGTTGTTTTACTCTCAAGTAGCTCCTCAAACTTGAATTAAAGTGTTGAAAATCTGTTTCTGATTTGAGTTTTGTTTTCAACAACCTCTTCCTTTACTATCATATTACATTTTTTTAATTGTATTTTTTTGTGACAACCTTAATGACGGAGTTCTGCTATCCACGGTTTGTTTAAATGCTGCTAATCAAAATTTAATGTTTCCTAAACTGAAAGTAACTGTTCCTTGGAATGTATAAAATATTTATCAGTTATTTTGGATCGGCTGATAGGTATGAATGATGCCCACGCCCAGATAAGAGGAGACCCGGCCAGTGTTATTCCCTATTGGTCGGAATAATGTCCCTTCATTCCAGGGCTACCAGAGAGTGGCGGTGCCTGCCTCTCTTGGTAGCTTTAATGAACCCAAGAAACATCGCTGGAATTCCGAACTCCCTCCATAACTCCTAGATAACAAATCTTAGGATCCACATCATCCTGGAAGTACAGGTGGAACTTGACTTCGAATTTTTAAGAGATCCATTCTTATATGTGATCTGGTTTTAAAATTTGCAATCGGGATTTTATGCCTGTGTTTTGATTTTTGTATTTAGATTTTTTTGGAATTTGCGTAAACTGATTGCCTTTTTTTTTTAAATTTAAGATGCCGGGTTAGTGGAGCAACATTTTTAATCAGATTTTTCAAATCTTAGTCATCTTTCTTATGTCAACTTAAGATAAGAAGGACTGAAATTAATTCTGTCATTTTACTATGAAGTATTAATACTATATCACTACCAGAAATATATAAATAACGTTTCGCCAAATTATGTCTTTTTTCAAGGACACAATACTAGATACAATAAAATAAAAGTTTATTTCATTCATTCATATATACAGATTTGAATATATAAGTTAAAAAACATAACATAAAAGAATATTGAAAATAAATCCATGACTTACTTTACTAGGACTTGGACATTCTAACACTTTCAGTTCATTAAGGAACACTAAAATATTTACATGATAATGTATACTTACTACATGTATCCATCTTATTAGAAGAAAAAATAATAATAAGTTAAAGACAATAATGAGACATCAGTGATAACTTAAGTTGATGGGTTTTTTGGCACCTTAATTTCTTCTACAACTTTATTTTTAACGTATTTTTTTTTTTTTTTGCTTTCCTCCAGTATATTATACAATATTAGCACACATATATCCTTAAATTAGTTTTCAATGGTATAAAAGATTTTACCTCCCCTTTCCTTACGTGCGTTATTAAATTATTTCATAATTTATATCAATACACTGCTAGCTAACAATAAGATATGATCATTGAATTTCATTTTATTTTTTGACTTTTTCAACTTTTACTTGCATTAAATATATATATATATATATATATATATATATATATATATATATATATATATATATATATATATATATATATTATTTATAGATATCGTGAAAATTCTCAAGTTTTCAACGGAAATGTTTCATTTTTCAAACATTTCATGGTCCACTGTGTCCTAATAATCAAGTTAACGGTAAATAGTATTTGGAAGGTAATTTTAACTCGTCCGCGTCACGATTAAATAATAAAAACTTAGGCAAATCGTCAAATGTTGATTTATAGTTTCGTGGTAGCTTTATGTGTCCGTGCTAATGGATACAAGTTGTAAGTAGTATAAATTATCATGAAAATATTTTAGTGTTTTTCTTTAGTGAACTGAGTGTTAAAATGTCCAAGCCCTTGTGAAGCTAGTCATGGATTTATTTTAAATATTATTCTTTTTGTCGTTAGTACTTTTTACATCTAATTTAATTACTCAGTATTCAATATATACACATGAATGGATGTATAGAAAATAATATTCGCGAAACAGAGAAAGTCCGATTTGTCTAGCTTCATTTGATACATAATTATTTAGTCAAATAGTAATTTTTTTAAAAGTTAATATAATTAAAAGATAGAAAATAAAAACAGTTAACAACATCGAGTGAGCTGAGTTATGTAATATAAATTTCAATATTTATCACTTATTTGCGAAAGATTTATTTCTGAGGAGGTGAATAAATAATTGGTGTTTGAAAGTGGTTAGGGATGACACTACACGGAGGGAGATGGGTAAAGAGTTGCAAAGTATGGTAGCACGGTTGATAAAGATCTTTTCAAAGGATACTCTTCTATGAGAGGTTAGGTATAGTCTGGATCGGTAGGTTGAGATCTTGTATTTAGGGTGTGCACGGAGTAAGGAGGTGAAAGGTATAGGAAGGTTTTCTGGTTCGCAGGGATTGGAATTGGAAGATGTCTAGAAGGTATTTTCTGCGGAATTCGGGATGGAGCCGCCTTTGACTAGAATACCAGTGAGAGACGTGTGACTTTATGGAGGGGCTGTACATAAATTTTGTAATCCTATTCATTAATCTTTTTAGACTCATCTGGTTTTCGCCACTGAGTCCCCCATATACTAGACATCCATAGTCAAAGTGGGTGAGCATGAGTGAAGACCCTAAGAGATGGCGGGTACTTCTAGGAAAAGAGTCACGAAAACGTAGGAGCTATTTGAGGATAGAGATGGATTTTCTGGTAACTTGGGAAATATGGTTACTCCACGTTAAGTTTTGGTCAAACATAACTAACCTACACATCTGTATTTATGAATGATTGAATGAAATAAACGAAACGTAAATATGTATTATTGATGTGAGAATCATTATATACTCTTCTTGGATAATGATTTGAATAAACGAAGGTTTTTATTTTTATTGTGTCTACAAAAATATAATAAGTTATTCTTATTGGTGTGTTTTCGCCACGACCCCTCAACCAAGTCCTGCACTATAAAATACATTAAATGATTAAATTAAAGCAGTGATACGTGCTCCAGATTTTATTTTTCTAAAAAAACTGACTGCAGTTAGGCTGACAGGCGTATAACTTCACATGAAGGAATTGCCTAAACGAAATCGATAGCCGAAATGGATCCTTGTCGCAGTTAGCTTAGGGGACATTTCATAGAGAAGCCTTATTTTACGTGGGCCGCGTCTTTATAAACCAGTTCTCTCGGCCGGTCACCTTTAGGCCATTTTTCAAAAATACTCCAGTGCTACTCTAGAGAAGTTTAATGGACTTACTCCATAAATTGGCGGACTTTTATATATTTTTAATTTTTTTTTTAATTCTTCATTAAGACTTAGCATAAACTGGTTTTATAGGCCAATAACCTCGAAGATATTTAAAAAATAAATAATAGACATTCATTACATTTGAAGTATCCGAAAGTTTGGCCTTAAAAGGCTAGTAATTATGTTTCAGAAATTTAATCCTTGCATTTAAGTCTGAAAATATATAACTTAAATTGTTTCTCAATCTCTCAAAATCAGTTGGGAAAACCCTCTATTTAAAAATTTAAGATTGAATAAAGTAGGTCTCAAATCAACACAATTATAGGTAATTTAACATAAGAATATTATTTCTTTTTTTTTTTAATTATAATTTTAGAAAAATTTAAAAATAATTTAATCGATGTAAAATTAGAGTACAAAATTAAGCTATAAATATTTTACATCGCAAATATTCAAAAAAATATTAATAATTGTATTATTAGAAATCAGAAATGAAGCTGACAGTCTGGCCTTTGCTGATGATCTGATTTCTTGAGGAAAGCCACAGAACAAATCAATCAACTGCATACTTCAGCAAAATAGGCAGATTTGAGAATATCTTTCGATGAGACAGAGTTCATCACCAATATCAAGCCAGCACCCACAGAACTTGTTGTTTGAATAGAAACAAATTAAGTGGGCCTACAAGTTCAAGTATCTCGGCGAATGGATAGAACCCAGCATCTCAGAGAGAAAGCCTTTACATCAAAATGAAGCCTGCATACAAGCTAACCAAAGGCGTCTATAATAAGAGATCAATATCGTGAAATACTAAGCTTAGGCACTATTAAACCTCATTCGCCCAGGAGCATTGTATGCTGCAGAGTGCCTTGCGATCGGTAGAAAAGGATTAATGGAAAGTCTGGAAATAAGAGAAAGAAGGATTCTAAGGAGGGTTTTAGGTCGAGTAAAGGAAAATGGTGAATATCGAAGAAGAAATAACCAGGAACTATATAAGTACTTGGAAAAAATAACGGACGTTATGCGGAAAAGAAGGATTGAATTTTATGGTCACATGAACCAAACATAGGTTGACTAGAAGAAATTTGACGTACTTTATAGGAAAGAAGATAAAGGGGGCGTCGTACACGGTGGTGGAGAAATATTTTTAAGAAGTGGGGATCACATGGACAGATGGAAGGATGATCCTCTTGAAATCAAACTTCAAGGACTACAAAGTTTCCAAATAAAGCCCAAGCGTAAAACAGGCAAGAGGTGGACTAAAGAGCGGAAAAAGGAGTATGCAAAAAGGATGAGACAATACTGGACTAGTATAAAACAGTAGTAGCGTCGTCCCAATTTGGCCGAAACGGAAAAAAATTAAAAATCAGAAAAACAAAGTAGTTCTCACTCATTAATGACGCAGTAAGAATACTGGAAGAATTAGTCCGGGTGGCGGTTAGTAAATGAAACAAGGAAGTAGTTTCAACTATTTATTGTTTGCCAACGTTTCGACCCTCATTGAGGGTCATCATCAGGGCTAAAATTAAACAAACGAAATACGTCTTTTTAGCCCTGATAATGACCCAGAATAGGGGTCGAAACGTTGCCAAACAATCAACAATTGAAACTGACCGCCATCCGGATTAATGCTCCCAGTAATTCTTAAACGGTCAACTAATTATATCCACAGTCAGAATACTTAAATAAAAATAATAGAATAAAAAAAATAACGAAAACTATATTTGATACAGTGTGGAGTTATTAAAAAATTATCCAACATAGAATAAAGCTGTTTTATCATGAAGATGAGGCGATAAAAAGTTTAAAGGGTGAAACTGCCGTTCTTTAAGTTTTAAAATCTAGCTACTTACGTAAGAAGGAAATTATTTTTCTCATAATTATAACGTAATGACTCAAGTTTCAATATATTAATACTTCTATTTTTTTTTATCTCTTCGTAATTGAAGAATCTTTAAATTAAGAAAAAAAAAATGTTTTGCGATATTTACCATAAAATGATTTTACGTAAAATTGTTAAGTCTTGTTACCAGATGAGAAATATTTCTTTGAGGTTCTGAAACATAATTCCTTAAGGAGACCATGTTTACCCCCAAGTTTTCCTTAGCTCTTGTGCAGCTTTTCCTGGGATTACGAGATGTCATTTATAAGTAATTTATCATACCTGAGAGCTTTTGTTTAGCTCCTTTCTAAACTCCTGAAGATTATCTCTCAGCATCATACTTTCCTCGAAAAATATACTCCTACCTAAAATATACTTCTAACTCTTTATTTGGTTTTAATTATAGTACACGTGGATCGGTTAAAAGATATATTTAAGTCCGTTATCTTTGCCTATTTCACCTTCTTCCCTACTATTACATTTGTTATTCTACGAATGTTGAAGTAGACAAATGTTAAATACCTTTACCACTAAAGTTCTCCCTTACGTTTAACACGAATGATACATAAATCCACACCAAGCAATATAGTAACCATAAACCTAGACGTTGATATCAACCGATTAGTTTTTAAATGACAGATAATTAAAAATGATTTAATTCAATAACTCAGCTTTTTTATGAAGATAGGGAAAAAAAATTATTAGAGCTTACTAATCAAGAAACAGCTAATAATTATAAAAAATAAAATAAAAAATATATCTATATATTCAAGTCACTAATTATAAGAGATGTAACTCCCCATAAAACTCGGTTATTATTGAAGATAGAGAAAAATAGAAAAGATTTTCGAGAACAAGACAACGTGATGAACAGAAGAAAAAAAAAAATCAAATCTTTGATGTTCAAGTCACAACTTATATGAGATGAGATTCCCTTATAACTCGGTTATTACATATAATAGAGAAAAACGTAAGGTGGTTAAATAGTTGGTGTTAAAATGTGATTAGGGATGACACTTTTCGTAGGGAGAAGGGTAAAGAGTTCTAAAGCATGGTAGCTCGGAAGATGAAGGACTTTTCATAGTGTGCTGTTCTACGAGAGGGTAGGTATAGATCGGTAGGTTGAGATCTTGTATTTAGGGTGTGCTCGGAAGAGGGCGGAGTAAGGAGGTCAAAGATATAGGAGGGTTTTCTGGCTCGCAAGGATTGGAACAGGAAGATGCAATGCCAAGTAGGTATTTACTTCGGCATAGAGCAACCTTTGACCAGAATACAAGTGAGAGACGTGTGATTGTCTAGATAGGCCATACATAAATCTTATAAACAAATTCAGTAATCTTTTTATTAAGTATAAATGATTCTAGTTTGTCATTCGCAATAAAGAACATTTGCAACGACCAAAAAAAAGTTCCTCACTTAAAATTTGACGACTTAAGTTTTAAGATACGTAGAACTCGAATAACGTATTGTTCCTTATATACGTTTTATTTACTGGATTTATTTTTTCTTTATTTCTATACATCTTCTATCCTTAAGAGACATGTACACATACATATTTTACACATATGAGACCAAACAACAAGATATAGTTGGATTGGAAATAAAAATAATCTTTAGGCCTCGAGGCTAGACGACAGACGAGGAAAGACCGGTTTCAACTTTTTTTTATGTCTTTTATTTTATTTTTAATAAATATTTGCCGTTGAGAGGATAACTCCTCCCGTACGCTATGCCCTTACCTTCGCTATCTGCCTCCGCTACTGTTGCAATTATCAAGCTAACCGGTTTTCGGCAGGTCCTCCACCCCTCAGGGTGCCCGATAAGGTGAGTGACGGCTCCTTAGAGCTTTCTTATGCGGTCGTTATTCTTCAATGAAGGAAGCATTAATTACAGCTTTCTTGCCTTATTTTTCCTTTCGAAGAACAGCTTTAAAGTGCTGTCAGGGACATCTGTTTAGTCCCAAGCCTCCTTAAATTACTTCCTGCTTCATGATATATTATATGTTTATTTTAACTTCAATCAAAAATAATATAGAATAGTAAATTAAAAAGAAAAATTTTGCCTTTAGAATTGCTCCATGACTGGGAAAATCAATAGATCATGGATATGGCTATCTATTATCTACCGATTTTCTCAGATTATCGATGAGGTATAGAGGATAACGTATGAGGTATGCATCCCCAGCTTGGAGTCATAACCTCTCGCACCGACAGAAAAGTAGGTTGGCCACGATTCAGTGAATAGCTCTACTGGGTCACAAGAGCGTACAGAACAGTGTCTGGCGTTGCAGGTATTAGCAGGAGAAATCCTATAGGCCTTCTACGAGAAGAATATTACCTGTATAAAATCGATAGAGAAGGTCTGGCGGATTTACCGAACAACCTTAGAGTGAGGATCAATTAGGAACCTAGCAGATGGAAGAGGATTCTCCAGCAGATCACCATAGACGAATGGTACCGTCGGTAGGTGACGACCCCAAAAGGTGCTAACCTAAGAAAGTATTTCCCCACCGTTGGATCAAGACTCGAAAATACTTGGATTCTCCAGGACTACTGGGTTTCACAGTTCCTCACGGGGCATGGGGGTTTCAGAGCAAAGTTTGCCAAGGATGGGCTAAACATCAGTCCCCTATGTCCCAGTTGTGGGGCTCCGGTCACTGCCGAGCATATTATCCTTTCCTGTACCGCTTATGTGGCACTGAAAATGAAGCTTTTGGACACAGGCCTTTACGTCCTGACTGAGAGCGATATTCCTCAGCTGATAAACAAACGAAATTACACGTACTACAAGGCCTTTGTGTACGGGTGGAAAGAATGTGTTGGTTCTAGTAACTTCTTGGGTAGCAGTGATTGAAGAAAACCGCCAAACATCAGAAGACGCTACTGGCTAAAGATGGAATAGCACAGTCTTACATTTAATAGTTTCGTAGCAGCTGTGGGTTCTATCTATGGTACTTCTCACAGCTACAAGTATCCGTATTGCCTCAAAGCAGGGAAGGGTGATAAATAAATAATATGTAGGATAAACTAAGAAAGAAATAATATAGTCAAAACAAGGATGAAATAACGTAGCACAAAAAAAAATTAATAATATATGGTTTAAATAATGTGATTTTTTCATTGAAACCAATCAAGCTCCTAAACGATAAGTATTAGCGACAAATATTATATAACAAAAAATGTTCTCCACTAAATTTTTGGTTCGGGAACTGTCGTCAAAATTTGATTCGAGTCAAAAATGTTTTATTAATAGCTCCTAAACATACGGAAATAACTTCAAATTTTCAATGCGAGCAACACCAACACAGCTTTTCTTTTACACAGAGCGTGTCAATAAAGCTCCAACAATTAATAAATGTCGGAAAACGTGAATTTTTTTATTCGAACCAATATAGCTCCTAAACGATAGGTCCTAGCGGCAAATGTTAGATAACAAAAAATGTCCACTAAATTTCTGATCGGGAAACTGTTGTCAAATGTACGATTCAAGTAATATCAATAAAGATAGTACATGTCAAACTGACGGTATATAAACGTTATACAACGAAAGTTAAAGACCCCCAGCCAAAAACATATCCATGTCAAAGACCTATTTGGGCTATATAATATAACAATAGTCATTACTACCAAACAATGATCACTTATGTTGCGCTTATTCTCCTCAGTAGTTACCTTTGAAGTATTTTATTATAGATGATATTGTTGTTGTTTTTAATTTTTCGCTCTCAAACGGTGTATTATATTACTATAATTATTTATATTTCCTAAAATAAATCTTTTTAGACTGGAAAAATATATCTTATTTTTTCTCATTGGGTTGAATATGAAATACTTCCCTGTTTTGGTTTATTACTTTCAATGATAAAACATTGTAATATACCAAAAAAAAATTATCTCCCTCCCATCAAAATTGGAGGGTTTACGTTTCGAGATAAGGAGAATCCGAATAACGAAAAAAAAAAAAAAAAAAAATCGTGTTCGCGGCATTTCTTCGAAACTACTGGACCATTTTTTTTTTAATTTGCCATAAAATACTAGTCCATGCAACGATGATCCTAAAACCTAGACGTTGATATCAGCTGGTTTTTTTAAAATAGTGGTCGATTAAAAGTAATTTAATTGATTAACTCAATTATTTTTGAAGATAGAGGAAAAATGTATTAGTTTTTTTAACAAAAAAAAAAACCCGCAGATAATCATAAAAAAAAAAAGATAACAAATTGAAAATTTCCCATTGATACGCCCATTACTCAGTTATTTTGAAGATAGAGATAAATATGTACTGTATGTAATATGTAATATATCTATGTATGTAATATGTACGTAATATGTATGTAATATGTACAGAACTCATCTATATATTCCTACAAAGGAAAAAAGAATGATTGAAATTGGTTCATAACTAGCAGAGATATAGCGTTTTGAAATTAGCAGCGGTGATATTCCATTTTCCTATGAATTCTTCATTGCTTTTCATATTAGTTAAATTGCCTATAAACATGTATACCTAATATAGTTATTTGGAAATAATAAACCATTGTGTAAATAATTTACAGCGTTTTTTCTTTGCTTTATTGTAATTATAATATTATAAGTAAAAATGTATAAAATCCATGGTATGAAATGGCTCTTGAGGCTAGACATAACCTTTACTAAATACATAATTTCGGTTTCTTACAACTGTTTTATCTCTTTTTCACTTTCACTTACTATTATTTTTCTTATAGCTTTTTATTCTTATTTTTATCGTTTTTTATTGCATTTTTACACATGTAGAGATCATTTTAACGATACCTCATTCTTTGGAAATTAAATTGTTTATCACCAAATAACCTTTACTCTTCATCGTAAGCCAATGACTTCCTGTCCTACAGTATCCTTTCATAATATTCCACTTGTCCCTGTTGAACAGATCTGCTACCTAGGACTCCTCCTTGACAAACGTCTCACATGGAATCCGCACACAAGACTGAAACGACAAGAAACTGCTCGCCGCTTTCGATTACTTCAACACTTTCTAGACAGACGCTCAAACCTTCCACTTAACTACAAAAGGCTCATCTACATGAGCATCATAAGGCCTATATGGACTTACGGAGTTGAGCTTTGGAACTCTACTAAACCATTGAATTCCTTACCAATCCAAAATCCTTCGTAAAATCCTCAACGCTCCTTACTTTGTGACAAATAAAATCATCCATAAAGACCTAAATGTTCTCATATGTTGCTGATTTGGTCCGAACCAGATGTCAATCCTTCTATGAAAAATCCATTCCCACTTAACCCACTAGTTTCAACACCTGCTTCCTCTTCGATTCCAGATATCCTCCGAGGCGTCTGAAAAGATAATGGCCTCGAGACCTAGTGTAAAATAGTTACTGGAGTGCTACCGTCGGGTGTTTCTCTACAAGTCTGTCTCATGTGATTTTTTTTTTGAACATTTACTTGTTGATAATATATATTACAGTTGTAAATTTCAGTAAATAAATATATTAAAAAAATTGTTTATTCAGTTGAAATCTGGATTTATTCTTTTTACTCGCAATACTTTCCCTATGTACCTAATTGAAACGGACAACTAATATATTACTTTACCTATAACTATGTAATGTACATCTGTGATGGTTAAATTCAAATTATACTAACAGTAAAATGAATCAGATTCGTCAGTTTCCTATTCCTAGCATTCCTACGGAATGTAGGCGTCAAATTATGTTATAAATGACTGATTTCTAATATTTAAAAAGGAATAGAAATAATTTCTGTTAGACACGCTAAGAATCCTGTTAGTAAATTACAAAGGTAGATTCCAAAGCTGAAAACTGGTTCCTTTTTTAAGTATAAAACCAATTAACTAATTTATTTAATATTGTCAATAAACTCTAGTAAATTAATTAGAGAAATGTTAAAATTCCCTGCATTGTCCTTAGAAGGTGTATAATGTAATTAGTTAATACGGTGAAAAAAACTTTAATCGGTCTGCAAATTAAAATCACTAAAGTTTAAGTACCTGTAGAATCACATTCCGTTTAATTTGCAATAAACATAAAAAAAAGAAGTAATAACCCTCCCTCACTTTTTCTCTCCCTATTAGAAGGGAATCATCATCATCATTATAGCGCTCGGTTAAAGAAAATAAAATCTGAATGTCCATAGTTTTTGAATATGTGACCTAATAGGTGACCTATTCTATTTTATTTTTATATAAATACTTTTTATAAAAGTAACAATGTTTAAATTTACCCTGTATTAATATAAGAAAATATATTATATTGAAGTAGAAAGACGCTCTTGATGAAATGGTCCTTCAAGTTCTAGAATTTGCTTAAAAATAAAAAACGTTATCAAATTAATTTATTTGAACTTTGTTTTAGGCATTAATTATGTCTGTGACCTGTTATAAGCCAGACGAAGACAAATACAGTTCATTTAATCAGACATTATTTTGGGTTTATTGCACCAAATTCTATTTGAAAGCACTGAATAAAATCACGAAGTAATTTAGACATGTTTATCATAAATATCAATTATTAAAAATAATAAAATTAGAACAAGATTTTTTATTGGGAACGTTTAGTTTTAGTTGTTTTTACTTTCACTTACTATATATAGTAAGGGAAAGTATTGCGATCGTGAAAATTATCGAATTCCAGTTTTCAACAGGAATGCACATTTTAGGGTCCCCTGAGTCCAAATAACCAAGTCCCGCAAAAAGAATTTTGAAAATTCTTACATAAATTTTAAAAATGGAGGTAAGTGAAAGTCGTGTGTTGCCCGCACCAGATTTTTTTAATGTATATTTATGAACTTAACATACCAAGTTATAATTTGCTCGATTAGATGCGATGAATTAGAGTTATAATGATCTAAAGACTTGTAGTGCTATTTTTGGACACAATTGATGACATAACAAATCCTAAAATATACATCGAGGTTTTGATTTGTTCCTTCGGAATTAATGTATAACCTCTCTCTCTTCTCTCTCTCTCTCTCTCTCTCTCTCTCTCTCTCTCTCTCTCTCTATATATATATATATATATATATATATATATATATAATAATGAATCGCCTTTTCACTTGGTGATCGCATCACGTGTGAAAGGCTTGACAGATTACGTTAATTCTTTTTCTCTTGTCTTTATTACAGTCAGGAGAAGGAGAAGAATTATGAAAGAAAAAATAATTTTTTTTTTTTTTTATTTTTTTAGGTATCTCTTGTCCTACACTTTAATGTGAATCTCCTTTTTTTCTTGGCATCGATTTCGCATGAACGCTTGACCGATTTCGCTAAGACTAGTTAAAACAGAAATCGTCTGTCGTGTCAGCTAATTATTTAATAAATATTGTTTATTTGTTAATGCCGAAAAATGCAATTACTATACAAAATTGATAGAGACGGATGATAATCTTTATATTCGGGCAATACAGCCTGAGCCCTGGACTGTATATACATTGCTGCGATATACATAGAATGTTTTTGTAAATAAAGTTGAGGATGAATAAAAAAAAAGAAAAAGTTATTTAATTTGATAATTCTTATAGATGAATGTAAAGTAGGAAAATCAGTTCATAAAAAAAATAATTTCAAAGACTAGAGACACTCTCACTACTAAACTACATCCCATACCTTTAATGAAAATATAAATTTATGTATCTTAATTTGATCAAAAGTTATAGAATTTTAATCAATCAATTGCTATTTGTCCCCACTGTGCGCCGAATAATCCGGTTAAATTGAAAAAAGTGACATACGTAGTTCTTTCCTTTTACCATTCAATTTTTTTATATTTGCCTCAATTCCGGTAGCTATTAGAGGATAAAAAGAGAGGCCTAAGGTAGGGAATAACATTTTGCTAAGGCAACAAATCACCTCAAAGCCTACCTATTCGACGGGTGTGGAGGAGGGAGATTCTTTGATGCTGAGGATCGAGGCCAACAACTTTTGGAAAAGTTGCGCACTGTTGATTTATGTTGATAAGTTGAGTGCGTTCATGGTCCTGTTTACTCTGCCACGAATGAGGCTTTTCTCCAGCGATCGTCGTTCCAGACCGAGCCTACTCCAATACGATCGGCTTTAGTCAAGTCTACCGAATTGCTATGGCTTCGTTTTATTCATTCTGGCCCAAGAGGGTTCTTTCTTACGATAGTAAAAGAAAATTTTATTTTTCTTTCTTCCTTTTTTTTTCTTTATCGTAGTTTAAAACAGCAGATTCAGCATAATACAATGTATTAGTTTAATACTTACTAAGGGTAATATTAGAAAAATATAGTGTGGGCAACACACGGCGGCACATTAAAAAAAAAAAAGAAGAAAATTAAGAACTATTAAATCTAGTTAGACTTAAATTTAAAAAAAAAAAATTTTATTGAGTTTCGTTGGAAGCCTAGAAAGAAGAAAGGAAGAAAAAAACTTTATTTACAAATTAACGAAATGTTTACAAATGATTTCGGATGAGTCTTCCTTACAGTCAGTTAAATATTTTTATATATATATTTTTTTTGTAATTATAGTCCATTAGATTAAATGACTACATAATTAATATAATTAAGATTATATTACGATAGTAGGAAACATTGTACAAAAAACCTACCCATTCGTTGGAAGCATATGTTTTAGTTTAAATAACACAATATGAAATTGTTATGTACAGTAATCACACAAGTTTATCCCCTATATCACTTTACGTAACCTTCCACAAGATCGTATATAAGATAACATTGTTTCTAAAGTAATCAGGTTTCCAACAGTATATTATATCGCTACAATATATTAATGATGTTATTTTTGGAAAAAAAGATTACCAAAAAAATATATTTTTCCTATTTCTCCTTTAGTTGTTTATCGAATTCTTTCATCGTGCATACTTAGCAGTTGTTTATTAATACTTATAAGATTATATGGTTAATATTTGGGAATCTACAAAATTAAAGGTACTTTAAAGGAAGAAAATAAAAAAAATCGGCATTTAAGTATTATTTAAACCAGGATAAAACCTACATGATATTAAAGCCTTAATATCGATAAATAATATTAGCCTTAATATAAATTTTACATCGATATTGCGATTTTATTCAAAATATTTTGTACTGTTTTTGAGAAGATCATAAAAATATTCCTGATGTATAGCATAAAGTGGCTCTTTTGGTTGGCCGATTTTAATGAAAAAGTTGCTGTAAAATCTCAGGTATATACTAAAATATGAAGTTACAGTTTTATACAACTTAGCGTTTTCGAGCTTGACTTACCTTCTAACACACTCAGACCTTTTTTGTGGGACTTGGTCATTTGGGCTAAGCAGATCCTAAAAGGTGTGTTTTCATGGAAAACTCGATTTTTTAATTTTAAATTTTTAATATTTTATTGAATTTTACAACTGTATATAAACATAAATACAATAAAAAAAAGTGTTGAATTATAATAAAGGGCGTAAAAGGCTTGTGAAGAAACTACCCAGCGGTAGTAATGTTTCGATGTTTATTTAAGTAAGTAGATCCCGAGGCCATCTTCTTTTCAATCGCCTCGAAGGGTTGTCAGCAATATATGAGGTTGATAAGTTGCGGACAAAAGAGGGTTTATATGGGTTGGGAGTTTGGAATTAAATGTGGTATATGTGGTACAAGAAAGGTCTGCAACAAATGGGATATTAAGGTCGTTATGGATGATTTTATTTGTGATACTAATAAGGAGCATTTAGAATTTTGTATCCATCTAATTGTAAGGATTGGATGCGGGAGGAATTAGATGGCTTAGTAGAGCCCCAAAGCTCGATTCCATATGTCCAGATGGGTCTGATGACGGTAACATAAATGAGCTTTTTGTAATGAATTGGAAGTTATGAACGTTTGTCGAGTAAGTGTTGTAGTAATTGGTATCTATGGGCAGTTTCTTGTCGTTTTAGTCTCGTGTGAGGATTCTATGTAAGACGTTTGTCAAGATGGAGTCCTAGGTATCGGATTTGTTCAACAGGTATGAGTATATATCATATGAGAGGTATGATATATATTATTAAATGATACAGTGGGGCAGGAAAACTCGAATTTGAAAATGTTCACGTTCGCGTTTCCCTTCTTATATATTTCATATATAGGTAAGAGAAACTAAAAAAAATAATCATTTAATGTTGAAAGCGTTATTATGTTTTTATGGGTAGAATGCATGGTATAAAATGGCACATCTGGTTAGAGATGATAAAATACTCAAATTAAAAGTACGGAGTATTTATTAATTACTTATTAATTTAAAGAAACATATGGTTTATATAAAAATCTATCATATTATCTAAAATAATCAGTTATTTGTATCAGCTTTCAATCACTATTTAATAACTTTTACAAGCACAAGCTTACACAAGTAAAAGATAATATTTTTGAAAAAATCGTTAGCTTACCAACGGTATATTACTTTTATCATGTTCAAAAACATAAAATTGCACTAAAAAAAATATATTTTTTCAGTTTTATCTTTAAGTTATAAATGGAATTCGTATGTATTTACCTGTTTTTTGTCAATGGTAACAAGATGGTATGGTTATTTTTATAGAATCTACAAAATTAAAGGCACTTAAGAGGAAGAAAATTTAAAATATCGGCATTTACGCTATGCCAAACTATTTCAATCAAAATGAAAACTACATCAAATTAAAGCGCATTAAAATTTACATCCATATAGCGAGTTTCATCAAAATCGTTAGAGCCGTTTTTGATAAAATCGTAAAAAGGTCCAAAACGCATGGTATAAAGTGGCTCTTTTGATTAGCTGATTTTAATGAAAACGTTTCTGAAATATCTCGGTCTTAGTTGTCTTAAATATGAAATTACAATTTCATAGGACTTTTCGTTTTCGCGCTGGAGTTACAACACACGTAAGTCATGTATTTTCGTTGAAAACTGGAATTTAAAAATGTTCACGCTCGCAATACTTTCCCTTACTATATATTTCATATATAGGTAAGTGAAAGTAATATGGCCTAAATAACTTATTAATGGACCTCAAAATGGACAAGATATGTAATAAATGTAGGTAATGAGCCTTACTCTGACAACTACTCAAATACTCAATCTAAAGTAATTTCGAGTACACTGGGAAAACATAAACTATTTAGAAGCAGGTAAGTAATTATCCCAGTTCATAGCCACCTGCTGGAGTAAAGACATATATTCTCTCATAAGTTTATAAATTTATTTCGTGGAAAAGGTTACTGTAACATCTTTAGCATAGGTATGAAAGATAAGTTTCGAACAACTTTACGATTTCTGAATCAAAGTTCCCTCACACAAACCAACGATTTTCCTTGCCTTGGTTATTTGAAATCAAACTTATATTGAAAGTTCGAATTAGAATATTTTGACGGTCGCGAAATATTTCATTGCTGTACTCTTGTATTCTGTATTAATTTAAGTAACTGAAAGTAATAAAATAACCATCGGGCCAATATCGCTGTTAACATACCGTTTTGAATTTTATAATCACGACTCATAAATTATTCCCACAATCACTGCTTACTTACTGGATAGCTGTAGTTCAGTTATTTTATAACTCGAAAGCTATATCTTAGCCAAATGTCTTCTAGAATATCCTCACAAAAAAGTATTAACCTAATATTAAAGAAGGTGCAATCAATTGGAGAAACCTTAATGTTGCATATAACTATAGTAATAATAAAGCATTGTGTAATTTCAGCTTTTTATCACTTAATGTTGTATTGTTATTTGTGTCTTAATAAATTACATAGAAGCTGTATTCCTATTTATTTATTTCAGATAATGTTTTATGTTTAATATTTAAACATGATTTGTCTTATACATAAATACGCCCATAACTGAGTTATTTATGGTCAAGCCACAACTTATAAGAGATGTGACTCCCTGATAACTCGGTTATTATTGGTGATAGAGAAAAAAATGTAAGGTATTCTGGAATCAGGAAATTTTAGTTGAATTATTTGAATGAAAATCGAAAGAAAAGAAAAGAATAGGAAATAGTAACGCAGTCTAGTATAAATGGTTTTGGTTTATTATTTTCAATAATGAACCTTTGTAATCGACAAAAAAAAAAAAAAAAATCCAGCCTCCTTCAATATTTGAGGGCAAGATGCGTAGAACCCGAATAATGAATGAAAAAAAAATCCGTTTGTCTTAATTAATAAATGAAAAAAAATTTAGCTTTCAGTTCTATTTCATAGAGAATTAAATTTTCTACAAAATGAAAAAGAATCCTTGAAATCGGTTACGAACTAGCAGAGATTAGATTAATTGAAATTAGCCGTTGTGATATCGCATTTTCCTTTGAATTATTTTTGGTTAATTATTTTCAATTTATGAACCTTTGTTATCTACTAAATAAATAAAAGAATAACCACCTTCAAAATTTTCCATTGTTCTTTTAATTATTTATTCCTTTTCATATTACATAATTGTCTATCTACAGCTTTATAAACAATTATACTATATTGTTATTTGGAAATAATAAACCATTGTGTAATAATTTGCAGCGTTTTATATTCTTTGCTTTCGGGAGGCATTATATTTTCTCACCTGTTACTGGAACAAAACATTTTAGATTTTAATCCAAATACAGTTTCTGGCGATCGACCTATAAAAATCTAACCCGACTTAAAATTAACTAATATAACAATAATTAAGATTAATTTTTTTTATATTTAATTTTTATATTAACATTTAAGAGATTATGAAAACCTTGTTATTTGAAAAAACCAATTAGCTAAACAAGGAAAAAAAAGAAGTTTAATTTTATCTGCTATTGGAAGTCATTACATTATTATGTTATGAATCACAATTTGTTAAGTCGTTGCTGGAGGGACTCAGATTTCATGCAAACGAGTTGTCTATGCGTCTTGGTTGCTATAAAATAAGGAATTCATGCCTGGCTTCTTTAATACCACAGTCATAAAATGAAAGCTTTTTATGTCCGACTTCTTCTTAATTTGCGAGGTTATCTTCCCTTTTAAACAAATCCCACATTTTAAGCTGTTCGCGCTCAGCTGTTGTAAAGCCTTATAATGTAGCGTATTATACTGGCAAAAAATATTTGAGTATAAGTATTAATATTAAGTTTGAGTTTAGTTTTTGATTGATTTATGGATTTGATAGTAATTTTAAAATAAAATAAAGTATGTTCCTATATTACTATGTGCATCCGACAAAATAGATGTGTTGAAACAAAATTATGATGCTTAGTAGGACTGGATAATATTATAACATAGTTGAGACCACTCTTTACCCCTGGTGATTAAATGTTGATATTTGTAACATAATACATATATGTATATATATATATATATATATATATATAAGTTTGGGGATCACCCGTAGCATGGTGGCTAGCATAAAAGCCTCCTATGCCAAAGGTCACGAGTTCAATCCCACAGGTGGTCCTAGGATTTTTTAATGGGAGTAAAAAATCCTTATGTATGCCGTCCTTCGGAGGGGACGTTAAAAGGTGGTCTCGAGTCTGTACGATGTTAGGTACTCGTTAAAGATCCCTGTCCTAATTGGACCTGGATAGGCAACATTTAAGACTCCCACAGTAGCATCGTCCGATTAGCCACAGTAGCATAAAGTGACGTTAAATAGATAAACAAACAAACAAAAATAAATAAAAAATAACAACCTGTACCACTACCGCCCATGAAGGGTCTTGGGCTCAGTATATATAGAGATTCATACTGTTTCTAGGCCAACAGCCGTGCAATTAGGTGATTAGGCCTCTCTCAGCCGCCAGGTTTTTCCCCTAATTTGGGTCTGAGGCCAGGAGGATCGCCATACCCTAAGGTCCATACCCCCTACTGAATTAAATACCCCCGGAGAGCAGTAGTCTAGTGCTGCATCCACTAGACCACGCCGCTTCTAAAAAAAAAACAATATTAATCTTAATCTATATGGATGAGGAGCTAACCTTTAAAGTTATTTCCTTGAGAAATTATTTTCTTTCAGTTAAGAAAAATAAAAGCACGAATCACGTGAATCTATACCACATTTTTTTCAACTAAACAAGATTATCTAAATCATTGACTAGTTAAATCAAATAATTGATCATCAATTGCATACTTATCTGAATCAATAGTGGATTAGATTTTGAATTTACTTGAATCTGAGATTTGAACTCGTAATTAAAACTGAATACTCAGAGACAATATTGGAGGGTTGTAAACAGAGGATTCAGTATAACAATGCCAATGAACGTCTCCGAATTGACGTTAAAAGAATAAAAACAGTGAAAGGCCTTATGTTAGGATGGGTGTGCTTATGTACTGAAAATTAATGAGTTCCAAATATTTCCTTTCATTTTATCTCTTCTTAACTAATAATTTAAAAAGAATTTAACCAGAAAAAATCATAAAATAAAATGTATTTAAATAACCGAAAATTGGTTCGATCAATTGTGTTTTTAAAATTTAATTATCCAATTTAACTCAAACGTACAAAACATGCCATAAAAATAAAAAACAGTTCAATTTAGCCCAAAAAGGACAAAACGTGCGATTTCGTGCAGTATGAAATCATAATATATTATTCCCTAATATATGAACGGGATAGCTGTCTGGGTTTGGAAATCATGGAAATGCAGTCTCTAATTATACTTATAACAAAAAGAATTGTATCATTATGATTGAGTTATTGTTGACCGTATAGATTATATGATGGAGAAGTTGGTTGAGGGTGCGGTCACCTAGAAAAACTCACTAATAATATAGACTTATTTTATTGTGTACCGACGTTTCGGCCTACACTCTGTGTCTTCATTATAACCTCATATAACCTTTTGCATTTGTTCAACAGCATTCAATTTTCTTCTGTGAGTCATTTGAACGAAGTATGTTGATTAATATTATGATGATAATAAAGATGTTCATAATATGTGTATGAAGGGAGGTTTATTGGAATGATTTTGTATGAATTGACTTATGATCAGTTGGAGTCTAAAGAGTATAAAATAGGAAGATATTTGTATTAATTACTTGTAAACGATTCTAAGAGCACAGACAATTCATTAATATTCATTTCTACTTGATAAAGATAAACATAATAGATGGAACTAGAACAACAACTCGGCAAACAAAAAAAAGCAACTTTAGATAACTTGGGGCCCACGTATGAAAATGAAAAGACAGACTCTGAACCACCGACTGAATCTACTATACTCTATTTTATCTAAATCATCAAAATAAAAAAATAGAAAGAAACTGAATACATACAAATACCTACTGAAACCAATATTACTCTTCACAGATTTTCGGCTCAGCAAAAAAGACTCACATACAAAAACTGCAATCATTTCAATCAAAAATTTTAAGACTCATAACGACAGCTCCTTGCTAGGTAAACAACAGAACCTGCATACGGACTTACAACAACCAACAGTTGACCAACATATACGAACACTCTATTCTCGTTTTCACAGTAAACTTAACGGTCACGACAATAGTCTGATTAACGAAATGTCAATAGCTGAAATGCCAGTCAGAAGAAGGTTAAGATAAGCTGAATAAGAGACCTCCTCTGCTAAATTGAAGCCAAGGAAGGGGTGCTGCTGGGCATTCTCCTTTTCCTTACCTACCATCCCTCATCTCAATTTGTACAGCACATTTGCTGATTGTCTCATAGCATCTGACTGGTGTGAATAAAGATATGTGAAGAGAAAAAAAAAAAAATGAAAAAAAACGTTTCATATAAACGAGAACAGATATCGGTGTAGTTTAGATTAAAAATTTTCCCTAGATAAAAGCAGTCGATAAATGAAACATGTATTATTTAGTTTTTAATCGATCTTTTTTTGCATTTACTGTACTAGAAATACTTATTTACTTGTAGCAGGAATAACAAACGAATAATTATTACATCTATAAGTTTCCCCAATATTTTGATGTGTAAGAGTCATTCCAAGACATTCTGTGAGTAATGTTTCTTGACTTCCTTTTCTGACGTTTCAAATTTAAACATTATTTCTGTTTTTGAAAAAACATTCTTAGGATGGTAAACCAGAAGCAGAAGAACTACGTTCATTATTCTTCCTTTGTCATATAAAAATCTGCCGTGCTTTTCTCATACATTAACACAACTAGTGGATTGCAATATGTTCATTTTGGATTAACAGTTACGTTTTATGCATTAATTATTTTATGGCATCTAATATGCCATCTAATATGGAACGCAAAAGGTCGTTCGGACATCGAAATTAGTCGCAATCCACAAGTTCCATTAGAAAAATTATTAGTTAATTATAAAAAACTATTTTTTATTTTTTTAGATCTAGTCTCATAGTAATTTTTGATTATTTTAATTTTTAAACTGAGTCCTGACGAGAAAGATGTATTTTAGGATACAAGTAATTGAGGAAGAAGTCAAACAAGAGGCCTCCTTTGGTGAGTCATTTTCGACACCTCACCTAACTCGATTTGTTTTTCATCACCTAGGTTATGACATTTTGTTTTTAATCATTTATTTCATTTTTTTAACTGAACACATCTAGCGATGCACTTATTATTCATCTAGCACCATCTTGTTGTTTTTTAATATTACTAAAACACATATACCATATATTTATTACTATTCGATTGAGTTGAATGTTTTTGATAATTTTAGCTTCTTTTTTTTAATATATTTTTTTTTCTCTCTCTTTTTGTTTTCTTTTTTTTTTCATTTAAGTATCAATTTTAGCTTTCTTAGTAGCTTAATTGCTGCTTTTTCTTTTGTTTTAATAACTAGTCAGTACATTTTCTAAAATTTCATTTATTTGCCCAGTTAAAATAAAAATTAACAGTATCAATTAAATTAAGATAATATAATATTAGTTAAAACTAGTAGTATTCATGTCAATAATCAGTATAATTATTTTTGTTTGAATTAACTCCAATGCTGCAAATATTATTATCTTAACAATTAAAATTAACTGTATATCTTCTTCTTCCAGTGTCGCGACAGGCCGTGTAGGTCCTGGGTCTCGTTGTATGATGTCCTGGGAAATTACACTCACGTTTTCTCGATGCATTTGTAGTGTAGGGTCATCACTCCCTACGCCTAATTTTATGAGTGGCCACCATTTGGGTGACGGGTCTCACATACTCGGGGGAGAGTTTGTGGGTGGATCGCCATTTAATTACATCCTTATGAAAGTCCCGACAGGACTGGGATTCGAATTCTCAACCTATAGCATGAGAGACTAGCGCGCTAGCCACTCAGCCACGGGCTCCCATTATATATAAAACGGGCTCTAACTGATTATAAATATAGTATATTAATAATTGGAAATAAATGGATTGCTCCATTAAATATTATACTATATCAAGCTTTGCATCAGATAAAATTCCGAATCAGCAATAATTTGAAATCATGAAATATTTACAATTACTTCGAGGGCCCTGTTTCTATGAAAGAGATTCTTAAAAGGAGTAGAATTTATAATCTACTGAATAAATCAGAGTAAAAACAAAATATATATAATATTATCAATGTGAAAATATCTCAGATTATAAACTATGTAGTTAATATAATTGTTTATTATATTTTAGTATACTACTGATAATCCAGTCTGATTTTATGTTTATTTCCTTTCCCCTCTTCGTTTATTACTTTTTCGATTCTGAGATCATAAATAACAATAATAATATTTTCGAATGGTTATAATATTTTTAGGTCTATATGTTATATACAAAATATTAAATAACGCTAATATAAGTATATAAAAATAATTCAGAATCGTAATATTCTTAATATAATATTTTCTGATTTGATTTTTTTGCATTAAAATGTTTTTCGTCAAGTATTAAATAAGTTTCATTCCATAGCCATTTACTTCTAGGAGGCCAACATATTCCTCCCTAATTTTTGGGTACCCATTTTATTGAGGCTGGGTTCTTATTTTTATTGAACTCCAAGGAGTTCTCTATACCTAAGGTCGCCTATAACAATAACAGATATATTTCTGCCCGAACTGGTTTCGAACCAAGGACCCGGAGAACAGTTGACTAGTGGTATATCCATTAGACTACGCAGTTATCTTTTTACTGTTTAGGAACTAGTAACATTGCATCTTAAGAATGTTTTTTACATTTTTTGGTTCTATTGAATTCATGCTGTTAAATAATAAAAACTTTCCATTTAGATAGTTTGTTCTATCAGAAGTTCTATTTATATTTTTCTTTCTGTCATTTTATTCATCACATTTACACCATCTCATTTGATTTTAACGTTGAATGAATTGTTATAACTTATATTTTATGATTTTCATAGTTTCAAAAGGAGTATTTTGATGTCATCCATAAATATCATAGCACACTTGCATGTGTACACAAGCATGTTTTGAATTTGGTTATTTCTTCTTAGTCTTTGATACTACTAACATTTGTTAATTATTATTAGATATAGTTAATATGAGCAATATTGTATTATTTTTTAACAGATAGTAATATTATGTATTTAGTTGTTTTTTATTTAATGAATCTACAATAAAATTTAATCAGATTTTTTAAAAAATGATATATAATTTTTATTTTAAAATATTATAATTAAAATTCTTATTTTCTTTCAGGTAAGTAAATCTACCTTCTGCCATATATTATCTGCTATATTTGTGGAGATGTGATGCTGCTGGTAAGTTGCAACGATGCTGTTTATGTCTCTAATTGAAAATGACCGTAGTAAAAATAAAAAAATAAAATCTTTTGCCGATTACAATACATTTGCTACTTGCTGTGAACGCACTATACAAATTACATATTTCGTCTTTGGGTAATTGTATAGGTCACTTTTTGATATCTTCTTAGCCTTTTGAAAAATTAATTTAAAATAAGAAAAAAAGACTATTTACATACTGACTAATCATCGACCATCGCTCATGTTTTCAACTGCGGAACCAACTACGCAGACTTATCGACTACATTGCTGGAGCCCTGACGAAAAACCATACGCAGCTGGAGTATTTCTGGATGTTGTCCAGGCGTTTGATGAAGTCTGGCCCCTTCTCTTTAAACCGAAGACCAATGTGCCTCGTCCCATGCTTCAATCATTTCCCTCCGACAGGTCTCAGAGATGTTTTCAATTCTACCTGTTTTGGCAGGCGTTCCATAAGGATCAATAATTTTCCCTTTACTTAATTTCTGTTCCTTTCCTTATCGTGAATATTAAGTAGTCTTAATGCTTTCTTGATTATTCAAACTTCGATATTAACGTTAATGATTTCTAAAATAATGCTTGTATTTGTTTTATCATTTAAATTTCAGATATTTGTGACTGCTGATTAAAAAATCAGATAAAATATAATGCATTTAAAAAAAAAAATACTTAGTGTTAATTTTTATTCGTTAATTGAGCGAAAACGTATCATAAATCTTAAGCATATTTTATAATAAATTTAGCGGAAGATCCGCAAGATATAATTTATTTATTAAAAAGTACCGAGAGTGCTGCCCTCTAATAGTTTTCGTGAAGCTCACTAATTCTTAAGAGAGCTAAGTATAGTTGGATATAGATCGTGGCTGTGATCCGATCGTTGGGAGCCATAGATAGTGCCGTGTTAAAAAACTTGTTTGTTTTAAAGTTTTTATTTTTGTATTATCGAGTTAAGGACAATAAACTGTGATAGTCATTAATGCTGTTCCGATAGCAGGAAGTATTGGGATTGCTTGGAGACGATTGACGGTCCTGGGGTCCCATCTTTCCATCACCTTACCCTTCTCCTTTCCCCTCTCCTCTTTAGGAGACGAAATCAGAAAAGAAGAAAGCCGATAATCGAGAGGTGAGTTTTAGTTTTTAACTTAACTAATCCATACTCTCGAACTCGTTTGAGTTTTGGTGAAAATACAGTCCAAAATTATTCCACGTTTACTATGACTATTGCTTTAAACCATTCCTCTTTTTAAAAACCTTTCCTTAATCCCACACTGTTTATTAATAATAATCCAGTAAAGTTTCACCAGACCTTAAAAACCTCTGAATCTTCTTAGATCAAACTTTGTTCTAGAAAAACCTCCAAAACTCTCGCCGCAATTTTTTCTTCCTAAAAGCTCCTAAACCACCTTCGCAACTTTCTACCACTTGAAAACTCCTAGTTCCTTAATATTCATCTTCTAAGAGTACTTCTGTAAGGTGTATGAGGATGTCTCTGGGATCTCGAAGCAAAACTAAAAGGATTGTTTAATGATGTACGTTTCATGTTTAGAATCTACTGGGACATTCTGTCACTCGATTCTACGGAGAGTTGAAGTGGTTTTACCCTTCATATAATTGTAAGTAATTTTTGGCATTCTTCCAAGTTTTCCAATCCCCGCCCTCGTCCATTGTACATCTCTTATATCTTTATATTTGAATCTTCCTCCACTTCCACAACACTCGTTTGTGACCTTCAGACCTTGATATAATGCTCTATCGAACAGCAGTTTTCGACAGATCTTTCGTAATCCGATTCTCGTCCGTAGGAAATTTATCGCTTTTAATATCCGTGTTCAATCACTTCTCCGTCCATCAAATATGCCAATGGGCAGATGAAAAAATGTTGCAGCTCAATGCAGGTGAAACTAATGCAATCCTCATTGGCACAAAATCAACCTTGAATTATCTTCCATACTACCCGTTGCTCTTTCTCAACAAGGTTCTTCTGTAAATAAAACAAATAGAAACGTTGATTTGTTTATTATATTTTATTTTCTGTATTATTGTATTGTATTTTGGAAATTCAAGTATATTATTCCATCAAAAAAACATTAAAAATTATTTGAAAACATTTAAATTGTACGTATTTTTGTATTTTATTTCTTGTCTAATTTGCTTTTCTAAATTATTATTAGAGGTTACTTCTTACTATTATTAATATTTTAAAAATATAATTTCTATTGCTTTTCAAGACTCCAAAGTTTTGTTTTTATTTTTTTGTAATATTCTAAAGAAACTTGTTCAGAATAAAAAAAAGAATGTATTATTATTATTAAATTGGTTGTTATTGTGAATTTGTAAATTGAGGGATATGTCGAATCATGATAAAAATTATTTTTAGATTACTTTCTAAACCAACCTGCTCTTTAGATGTTGGTTAAAGGTTCCTAGAAGAGGAAAATGGTAACTTAATTTTTAATAGCTTTGGATTAGTGCTATAGTGAGGTACATTCTGTACCTTTCTCTTCATAACTCGGGTACCTTCGATTGTTGCGCTAATGATTAACTTTAAAGGTATCTTTCATCAATCTCTTCTCTTTGACCTTTGGATCAGGCTCGAGTCAACTTGAGTCGAGTATGGTCTGATTAGTCTGAAAGTCTTTACTAGAATTTTCGTTAACGGTTTAATGTTTGCATTTTTTCTACTTTCACTTAATTATATATGAAATATATAGTAAGAAAATGTATTGCGATCTCAAAAACTTTCGAACTTAAGTTTTCATCGGAAAAAACCTTTTAGAGACCGAGACCCCTGGGTCCAAATAACCAACCAAGTCGCGGGATCACTTGTAGCTGGGTGGCTAGCGTAACAGCCTCCCATGCTAAAGGTCACGGGTTCAAACCCGCAGGTGATCCTAGGATTTTTTAATAGGAGTAAAAAATCCTTAGTTACGCCGTCCTTCGGAGGGGACGTTAAAAGGTGGTCCCGAGCCTATGCGATGTCAGGTACTCGTTAAAGATCCCTGTCCTTAATAAAACCTGGATAGGCAAAATTTAGGACTCCCACTGTAACATCGTCCGATTAGCCATAGTGGCATAAAGGGACGTTAAATAAATAAACAAAACCAACCAAGTCGCACAAAAATATCTGTCATATATTTTCAAAGTCATATACTTTCTCAATATAGTAAAGCTGTTAAAATATTTCTAATGTCCATAAAATAAAATAAAATAAAATAAAAAAATAAAATAATGAATAAATAAAAAAATAAATAAAATAAAATAAAAAATAATGATAAATGGATAAAACGAAAAAAAAAATTAATTAATGAGAAACAAAATATAGATTAAAAAAAATAAAATAAAATAAATAAATAATAATAATAAAATAAAATTTTGTATTGAAACATTACCTTCTACTTAATACTTATTTTTTATTGATATGACCTTATGTTTCTAACCACATTCGTTCTTTTATTTTTTCTTGTTATATTAAATGACCGTAGAATTATTTTCTGGATCGGGCGCTAATGACCTAGATGTTTTGCGCCTTAAACATAAAAACAAACAAACAAACAATATCTGTGAATGTGTGGTAAGTATAGCACGATTATGAAAAGCTGTACGAAACTGAAATTTCGCATTTAAGACAAGAATACGTCTAGTATGTTACTACACATTTTTTCCACTAAAATAAAGTGACCAGAAGTGCTATTTTATTGCGATGCATTTCACACCTTTTTGCGATTTTCTCTTAAACGGCTCTTACGATTTTGATTAAATTCATAATATTTGTCAGAGTTAAAAGCTTTAATTTCATGTTTGTTTTCTGCTAATTAGACGGCTGTACCAGGGCTTACATACCAAATATTAAAAAATTCTTTCTCTAAAGTATCTTTACTTTCGTTAATCAAATTTTTCGAAGTTAACATTGATAAAAGTTGGGTAAACATGAAACAATACCCAACTGAAGAGAAAAAACAGAAATATTTTTCCAGGTCAAATTTATTCATTAAAAAAAAAGAATAGTAATAAGATTTTAGGGGAAGCTAAAGATTTTAGAAAAAACTTTATTTGATATATCATTGGGTATATTGTGATTGAATAAAATTAAGTGCTTGTTCTATATAATAATTTCTATTACTATATTATGATTTAAAATAATATGTGAAAATCATCTAAAATAAAGATGAAAATCTTTTCTTAACTCACGGAACTTTGGGTTATTTGAAGTTGAAAATATGATAAATAATATGGTAGCTCGTAAGTTCAGATAAGTGGCTTCGCCACTTTTCGTCCCTGATGTACTTTTTAGAGCGAGTAAAATACTAAAGGCTACTTTTTAAGTTTTAGATATTTAAAAAAAAATTAATTGATCATTTTAATAATAATATTCGCAGAAGTCGTTTATTTGTTTATTCACTTAAGTCACTTTATGCTATACTATGTGGCCAATCGGACAGTGGCAAAGGAGAAGATCTAAATTTTGCCTATCAATCTTTTTTTTTTTTTTTTTTTTTTTTTTTTCTAAGCCCCATGGGAGTTGGGGGTTGAAAATCAGAAATAGAGGAAGGAATATGAGATCTCTTTTTCTGCATTACATGCATTATATGAGGGGAGAGAGGATACAAAATTTTCGGTATACGGGAGCGATGGAAGTCACGTCTAGTGATGGGGCTCACTAGTCTTTCTGAGTCAGTTAGTCAAGTTATGGTTTCTCAGTCTAGTCTGAGGGTCCGTACATAGTCTTGCCAGCGCTGTGGCCGTCCTGTCGGAGTCAGTGTGTTAAACAGTGGGTTCGTGCAGTATCGGAGACTATCAAAGAATTTGATATGTCTCCGGGAGATGAACTCTGTCACGGTCGGAAGTTCGAAGGTGTCGTGTATTTGGTCTGTCTTCGTCCTCTGTAGAGAAGTATGCCTCACTATTCGTCTCAGCACTCCATTTAAACAAAAGTAACAATAAAACAGTTAATTTTAAAACAGACACCAAAAATCTAGGCCCTTATTACGCGGACATAATAAATAATATAAAAATTTAAAAAAAAAAGAACAATAAAATAGTGAAAAACAAAATAAGCAATAACATGGAAATAGAAAGAAAAACAGATTCAGGAATTAGATCAATGAAACAATATTAAACTACAATGTTTACAAAGGTAAAAGAGTGAGCCAAGTCAACCTTACATGCTGACGCTGCTGTGTGCCATAGAATATTAGTATGCACAGATAAAAAAAGGTAATTTGAATTTAAATATATATTATAAAAAAAATATTTCTAGCGACCTCAGCTGCTTAATGGCCGAGTTTAAACTCGTACAAAAATATTGGTATCCTGGTTACAATAAATGTCAATTGTTACAAATACTTTCAACGAGAATGGCGACTTTAACTTAGAATGAAAAAAAAAACAAAAATTAAAACAGTCCTTAAAATATGAAAATCGGGCATATCCTTTGAAATAGTAAATTAGTCCTTTTCGGGCATTATCAATCTTTAATTAGGTTAGCTGTATTTAACGATTACCTGACATCGCACAGATTCGGGACGAGGTCTCCTATCTCCTCAGAACGGCATAACTAGGGAATTTTTACTCCTTTAAAAAATCCTAGAGAAATCTGCTAGGATTCGACCTGTATTCTTGGGCATTGAAGACTGTTATGGTAGCCACTTCACCATCGGTTTGTTTTTTCATTTAACGTCACTTTTGTGCTTGTGGTTAATCGGGCGATGCTCCAGTTAAAGTTCCAAAATTTGCCTGTCCAGGTTTTATTAGGATAGGAATCTTTTACGAGTACCTGACATCGCACAGGCTATAGACCACCATTTTTTATTTCTTTAAAATTCATAAGGACATCTGCCGGGTTCGAACCCGACAATATGAGCTTAGAAGGATCTTATGCTAGCCACTATACCACAGGTGACCCCACTACACCTTAGGTGACCCCCTATGCTTAGAAGTTTTTTTTGGATTTCTCCCAGTAAAGAAACTGAAATAAGCAGACATTCACCATCAACTGTAATCCCCACTATTAATTTTTATATTCCGTGTCTAATATATACACATATCAAATCAATAAGTTCATGACATTTTCTTGTTTCCCTCTTCAACAAAATAATTAAAATGAAGAAAAAAGTATTGATTTGATTTAAACAATACATTTTAATCAATTTTTAGGATAAATATAGTATTAGTCGAAAGATTCTAAAAATTTTTGAAATAACATTGATCCTGTTAGCAGTATTGAAACCCAACTTTCAACTTAGGACTTTGAACTTTTTAAAATACCACTTGCTTCAAATTATAGTTTCAGGCTGGCTCTATATTCATTAAAAACAAAACAAAAAAAACAAAACAAAAAAACGGTTTTGACCATTTATTGTATTTATTCTCACTTTCTATTTTTATTTTCTATATTTTTTCAGTTTATCAGTCTTCATTCTTGTTGGAAATAGACCATAGCTCTTTTTTGTTCAACAACTAGCATTGAATCAATGTTTCAAATCTAGAAAAAGAAGTACAGGTCTGTTAAAATCCGTCATTTTATTTGTGATTCCATATCATCTTTTATACATTTCTAGAAAATGGGATAAATAGGAAATGAAGGAATATAGAAATATATACATTTGTTGGAAATGAATGCGATATTGAAAGGAATAACCTTTGATTATACATTTGATATAACCGCTGCGTTAAAAACTGGGCAAGAGATATGTTCAAAGGATTAACGGGGTTGCCCTAAGGTATGTCGTTGGTATCTGCCTTCTTTGAAGAGTTCTCCAGGAAGTTTCTCCGATACCTCAAGAACTTTCTGACTTACTTTCTCCAAAGAGTACTGGATCTGTCCTCCAATTTTGATCTTGTCATGTGTATTGCTTTGACATAGTTCCTGTAAAATATTTGACGTTTCGAGATAAGTATACATTTAGACTGGCTGTATACAAAGGCTCCACTATGATTGGTATTTTGACTTGAGATTTTTATTAATTATGAATTCTACCTGTTCAAACTTTTTCTTTCATCTTTTCAATAACTATCTCTTGTTCTTCATCAATCTATGCATGCACGACTGATTATGGTTAGAACCCATTTATTTTCCCTCTTCAACGATGGTTGTAAGTGGTGGTACATGTATGTTATAGATTCCTCCACATGTCTAGATTTCTACTCTGTAATTTTTAGTAGTAAAACATATCTTTTACTATCTTAAATTTACATTGCAAATTATAATAAACAGCTTTAATGTAAAATACACGTTGGAAGCTTATGTAATGTATTGTTAATTTTTTTTATCTCTATATATTTTATAATTGTAAACTAAAACAACTGTGTAATCTATGGGCTTTGACTGAGTAGCTCAACTTCTTACAAGATGTTGGTAATATTTCAATTAACATACTTTTCATCGGTACATGTTCGTTTATGGGAGGAACAGATTGAACTTAAACAAGATACATGGCTGTTAAATCAATTTTTATTATTTAGTGATTGAAAAATACAAAAATCTAGAAAAAACGAATTTTTAAAAACACTTAGAGATAAAAATAAATTGTTAAAGAATTAATTACGTTTAGTTGCAATAGAAATATGGTTGTTATTAAATAATCTGTTGTATCATTATCTATAAAAATCAGTTAGTTTTGTCAGCCTTTCACCTCCTTTATTAACTTTTTCAATTTTGTGTATAAGATAATATTTCTTCTAAAATCTTTAGCTTTCCAACGGTATATTATATATATATATAAAACTTCAATTGGGTGTCCCAATTTAGAGCAATAGCCGAGCTAAATGCCTTCGCAGAAGAGCTTTCTGTTCACCATACAAACGGACTTCTTCGCTACAAAGACGACATACTGGAAAAAGCACATAACCATTATCTCTCAGCCGACATACAAAGGACCCTAAATTCGACTAACTATCCTTTATATAGATTACTATGCAATTACAATGCTCCCGACCCTGAAATGTACCTCACATTTAAAGTACATATAAAGAAATTTAGATGTGTCAGCCAATTAAGAGTTGCAAATCCAGAACATATTAGAATCTATGGAAAAAACTCAGATTTTTTGTTCAAGTCACAAGAAAGCTGTATATTATGCAATCGATTTATCTACAACAGCCTACATCACATTCTCCTTCACTGCCCGGCACACAATGAAAATAGACGGCAATTTCTTCAAAACTTCATCTTAGAATCTTCCGACATCCAAAGTATCCATGCTATACTGAGTATCGATAGTGTAGATAAGTTACATAAAGTGTACTATTACATGATAGGAGTTCAAAAAGTGCTCAATTCTTTATCCTCGAACATTTTCTATTCAGTGTTTATTTTTATTTGATCTTCAAAGTGATATTTTGCTTATTTATTGTGTCTATTTAGCACCAGTAACTGTTTATTCTTTAATCTGTAATTTATTTTTGAAAGTCAAATTGTTTTAGTAAATTTTCACTATTATTTTATTTATTTTTAAATGATATGTATATAAAGTTCTAAAACCATATTGTAATTTAAAGCCAAGCTAGGCTCTATTTGTATGGGGATGCCCGAAAGACAAAATACAAATTTCTATTATATATCTATATTACTGCTTTGATGTTCAAAAACACAAAAATTCCATGAAAAAAGATTTTTGCTCTTTTATCCTTTGACTGGATATCGAATTTACTCAACTTATAATTTACCCGTTTTTTATCAATGCTAACAAGATGATATGGTTAATTTATTCAAATCTACAAAGTTGAAGGTATTTTAGAGAAGGAAAATATAAATATCGGCATTTAAGCCCTATCAGACAATTTCAATCAAAGTGAAACCTACATCATATTAAAGCCTATTAAATTTTACATCGACATAGGGAGTTTAATCAGAATCGTTTGTGCCGTTTTTGAGAAAAAGGTGCAAAATGCATGGTATAAATTAGATCTTCCAATCAGCCGATTTTAAAGAAAAAGTTCCTGTTACATGAAATTTCAGTTTCGTACGACTTTTCTTTTTGGCGCTAGACTTACGGCACACACAGACTTATTTGCGAAATCTGGTTTTTAAGACTCAGAGGACCCTTACCACATACGGACACACATACACACACAGAACTTTTACAGGACTTGCTTATTTGGGCTCACGGGACCCTACGTGTATTTCCGTTGAAAACTGGAGTTCGAAAATTTTCACGATTGCAATACTTTCCGTTACTATATATTTTATTTATAGGTAAGTGAAAGTAAACAGAATTTTTAAATTTTAATTAGAAAGTTTTACTTTGACCAAAACTTCTTGAAGTCCAATTTTAACAATTGTGATGTTACTCAAGGGAATAGTTATACAATGACAATGAAAGCGCGAAAAGTTTTCATGCTGTGAAGGGACAATTCATAGGCACTCAGAGGAATGGCAGTGTTGAAAAGAAAGTAAGAAAGGGAGGAATGGAAGGATAAAGAGTATAGTAGAGCTGGGAAATGTTTTTGAGGTTATACTTGACAAATTTTGTGAACGCGCTTTTTCTGTATGGTACCTATATCATGATAAACTTAATTATTGGCGACTTTGTAACATAAATATTTTGTCTTAAGGGTGTGGCTAATGAACCAACATTTATTAAATAATTGGTTATTATTTCATCATTCAGCTCTTGCTATTTTAAATATTTACTTATTTTTAAAGCCCTAAAGAACTGGTTGTATCTTTAATTAAGAAATAATAATATTATAACTAATCATGAGAGACTCTCTATTATATCTCCTTAAAACTATTTAATAATTACAAACTTTGGAACCATACATTATCACTCTTTATTATTCTCATAATTCGAACAGCTGTTTTTATTTTACATATGTTGTATTTAATATTAGTTTTCATACCGTGCAGAAAAACAAGAAAAAGAATAAGAGCACAAACATAAACATTTTTCTTTCAATCCTTGTTGTTTTTTTTTTTATTTGATCAGCATCCTCGAATCATGAAAACGTCTCTATTTCCTTGTTAAAACTTTCGAATTTCAAGCCACATGATTTGACTGGTGCATTCGAATTTAAAGTTGCTGTTTTGCAAGCTTAATTTTCAATATTTAATTTTTTTTTTTAAATCTCAATTTCATTTTTTTTTTTTTTAATCACATCTTAAAAATTAAACCTTAAATCTAATAACTCAGAAAGATTTTCTTCACTTACTTGAGTTTCCAATTCAACTTGAACCTCCTGAAATTTTTCATTTATTTCCCTCAACTCATCATAATAGGAAGTTATTTTCTCAATTGATTGTGATTCTTGTTTTAACTTCTCCAGTCTTGTAAGCTAACATTTACAAACTGCTCGTTTCGACTTAAATTTATCCATCGTCACCAATATTATATCTTCTTAATACTATTTAATAATTACACACTTAGAGACCATACATTATCACTATTATTCTCACAACTCGAACAGCTGTTTTTATTTTACTGTATTAATATATAATACACTCCTTATTTCTATATCACCCTCTTGCACAGACGTTACTCCAGAAGCTGTACATCATTACCCAATGCTTAACCCAAAATCTGTAATGTTAATAAAGACGTATCGCTCAGGAAAAAAAAATACGATCAGCTCAGTACATTCTTAAGAACTGTTAATATATATGAAACTGTATCAAGGAAATTAAACCTTTGAAATTCCCTCTAATTAAGTGGGACCGTTTGAGTATGCAGAGCTGACTGACTGTTAGTAATAAAACGGTGTAGCAATGACCAGGCCCCGTCAAATAGGCGTAAAACCGACGAATAAATTGGAAAGATTTTAGGTCAGACACCAGGTCTAAATTACATCACTGGATGAATCGAGCAGATCTTGTCTCTTGAGGCAAAAATTTCTGAATATTCGGCCAATTTAATACTGGACTGCCTCCAAACATCTTGTTTACTTACCTTTCCTATCATTTAATCTAAATCCGATTAGAGTTAAATGAATACATCAGGGCAGAAAGATAGTTATGTCTGATATTAGTTCCTGTTGGTTAGGATTTAATTAAACTAATCGAAAAATGATCGTATGATTTTAAAATTTGAATATGTATTTTATATGTGATTATGGTTTAAGATAATGAAGTATACTATAATTATGCTGAATACAAATTAGCCGTGAGTTAAATCTTGGTGAAAGCTCTTAATAATCGTATCCAGAGGTCACATTTTGCGAGTGCTAAGGTGAGAGAAATACTCAAGGTACTTTATTCTATGGTGTCAACAACTCTTCTTTACCGAGCTAAGATCTGGAGCCTAAACTATCTTGAAGCTATAGAGACGCTCCAGCTTAAATTTTTAAAGTACTTGTATTTTTGCCCAAAACTACTCAAAAGTTAATAACGTTAAATAATTATATTAAAGACTTTTTTTTTCAGATCCAAAATAAATCTTCTTTTTTTCCGCTGGCGTGACAGGCCGTTTAGTCCCTTGTCCGCGTGGTGTAATCTGCTGGGAGAATACAATCACGTTTCTCGATGAATTTTTATAGGGTAGGATCATCACTCTCTACGTCTATTTTTGTGAGTGGCCACCATTTGGCTGACGGGTGTCACATGCACGGAGGATAGGCTGTGAGTTAATCCTCATTAATTATATGCTTGAAGAAGTCCCTCCGGGGCTGGGATTCGAACTCACAACCTTTAGTGTGGGAGACTAGCGCGCTAGCCACTAAGCCACAATCTCTCCTAAAAATATATCTTGACTTATGGAATTATGGAAAAAATAAAAATATTCCTTGGACATCGATAAGGTTCTCAACTTAATTTACAACCCGCTTTACAAAACTGTTTCTAGTTTCAACAGCCGTCAGCCACAATATGTAGATGGTGTCATGAAATTTTCACTGAAAACATAAATCATTTGTTATTGAACTGTCTTGCTTTAAATACACATAGAATAAAATGTATTGATAAATGTTTAGATCAAAATAGTGATTACCTATCATTAAAGAAAATTCTTGATATCAACTAATGTTTTGTGGGAATTAATGTGATGTAATGGTAGAACTGAAATTTCAATTCCGTCATATTGCAGGTTGGGGATCTGCTAGATGCAAACAATTAAACCCTGTCTTATTAGTAACAATATAGGCTAAATTGTAATGTTAGTTACAATTTTATATCAGTATAATGATTTACATCCACGTATAGTATCAGAGGATACAATAAATAAACTATATTAATCCTTTAAATCATATTGTTATTTTAATGTTTTCAAGGTTCTATAGAAAGTAAACTAAACAAAATTATATAGAATTAAATGTCCTGTTTTTTTTTTAAATTGAAATAAAATACAATGTGAAAACATTAACACAAAATAAAGTTTTAAAGTTTTTAATTATTTTCAATATATACATTAGAGACAAAACGGTGGTATTTATATATATATATATATATATATATATATATATATATATATATATATATATATATATACACCTGAGAAATATATTTATAAAAACAGGAAATGGCGAGTAACAAGATATGGGTTGATTAGCGAAACCGACCGTAACTTGAGTTTATATTTTTGATTTTTCGAGTTCTCTAATTAAATGTAATAGATTAGGTAAGAAACTGTCTTTTTAAGACGAGCCAAATAAACTTTATCAAACGCACCAGTTTAGAAAGTAATTAGTTACTAAAATAATTCTATAATTAACATAAGATAATTTATGATTTTTTCTCGATCATGCATTATAATTATTTGTAAAATTTCAATCTTTTTTTTTAGTATGACCTGCAGTACTGTTCATCATTTACCAATATCTTAACAAATTAATTTATTAGAAAAACATTAATAATTAATAATTTATTAAAAAAGCATTATCTATATCTAAATAATATATTATACATCAAGTACTGGAACTTGGCTCTTTGAGAACAATTGTATTTATTTACCCTAAACTGAAAAACACAGTCACCAGGCGTTTTTAAAAGTTTATTTACTAGAAGTTTTTGTTTTTAATGATATTTCTTTTAATTATTTAAACAATTAAAAAAACTTTTAAAAACAATTATTTAGTTTCGGACATTTTCAAACTTTTCATATATATTTTTTTAAATAAAATGTCTGCAATTTATTAGCTTTGTTGTTGTAAAAAATAACTTTAAACATATAACATATTAGCAGTACTTTTTTAACATTTTGATAAAACTAATTTTTCTAGCGAATGTCAGATCTTATTTCGTTCATTAAGTCAAATCAAAAATGCACTGGTAAATTAAAAAACTATGGTGAAACTAATATAAAAAAATATATCCAGTACCTCTAAAACTTATTAAGGATATACATAAACATATTCGTACTTATTCTGATGCAACGAGGTCATTAGGCCGAGATCACATTAAACCACCAGTTTGTCCCCCCATATTTTGGATTTTCACATTATAGAGGCTGAGTCTGTCCTACAAGAGTCTTCATACCATATTAATTATTTTTGATTAGGGAGATTATGTTGGTTCAGTTTTGCCAGCGCACAGCAGCGTATATGTTATATTTGTTCATGCAGTGCTCAAGATTTTAGAAAGAACATTACGCACAAAATCTTAAGTAGCTTTAAAATTTAAATAAAGAAAAGTTCTTATAAATCTATAAACTAACATTACTATAATTATTTCTAATTTTAGATCAATCCATCATGTTTCACTGTAAACAAAATGGGAATCCCATGGAAACTAAATTAAACTTTTAAAATGTATTCAGAAGAAGCTCATTTGAAATTTAAAATATTAATAATAATAATAATAATAATAATAGGCTTAGCGAACCCGAAGGTTCGATGCCGATACCACCAAACTCCGCCTACACAGACTCGTCCAATGTTCTCCATTCAAGCCCAAGCTCCCGAGATCAGCCTTAACGCAATCCTCCCATCTCCCCTTCGGCCTACCTTTTGGACGCCTACCAGTCGGATCAGCAAATACCAACTTTTTCGGAATCCGCTCGTCATCGAGCCCAACAACTTTACTCGCCCATTTGAGTCTCCGCGATGCAATCAGCTCAATTATATTCACAGAATGCAAGTTCCGCAATTCCGCGTTGTGCAACCTTCTAAACTCCCCAGTGGCCTCATCTCTCTTTGGACCAAATATTTTACGCAATACCTTATTTTCGAAAACCTTAAGCCGTTGTTCATCCTTCAAAGTAAGCGGCCACGTTTCACATCCGTAAAGAACCGTTGGAAGAATAATAGTTTTATAAATTCTAATCTTTAAGTTTTTAGATAGAAGTCGCGAACTAAGTAACTTAGCAACTGAATAATAACACGCATTCCCCACCTTTAACCGGGACTTTATTTCTTCCTGGATTTCATTTTTTCTAGTTATAATTGAACCTAAATACTTGAATTTCTCTACGTGTTCAAAAGTATGACCTGATACATCAATATCACCAAGATCGAATTTAAAATATTAATTAATCGAATAAATTAGGAAGTTAAAAACAAATAAACTGAACCCATTTTGATTTTTTGACCAATTTATTTGTCTAATTTCTGCCGATTATTAAATATAATAATGAACAGACGCAATGTAATAAACATATTATTTTTGTTTCCAAATTGAACGTATAGTTTCAATTTAATGAACTCATTGTTCTAACTGAACTTTTTTAATCATAAAGGACACCACTTTAACATTGCACCCGGGCGGTTTCCTAGTATTTTATTATTGTATATAATAAAACACATAACAGAAATTATTATTATTTATTTTATTATTGTTATTTTTTTAATTTATTTTTTACATTTCTATGAAAATCGAACATAATGCAATGAAATTAGCTTACAAAATAATTGTCATTTATTGCTTTACAACTCCGATTTTTAATTTAAAAATAAGGCCTATATTATGAGATAAATAAAATTAAATGCGAATGAGATAAATTATAAGTCTATTAATTTTTCTTTTTACGACTTTGACTATCAAGGTGACCATTAGTAGATTTATGCTCACTTATCCTAATCATAAAATACGTTATTATTTACATTTTTTTGTAACTTTTAGTATGGAAACCATAAAATTTATAGATACCGTGAATTTAAGGTTGAAGGATCTTTTATCTGATTTCCGATTTACTGTTTTGTTACTATTTTCCCAATCGTTCGACCAAAAACGGCGCCTAGGACATAAAGGAGGGGGTTAAGAGGTTGTGCAGATGGAGCCCTAGCAAGAAGAACACACCAATAAAGAAGGAACGATTCCTGGGACTAGTAGGGCACAAGTGATGAAGCTAAAAGCCGAGATGAAGATTAGAAGGAAGAAACAAACAAATTAGGGGATAGGACAGGAATATGCCCCACTAAAACCAAGTGCCCTCCCCAAAGGAACCCCATTTCTGGCTTTACCGCCCATAAATGGGATCTCCTCTTCGATCCACGGCTGTAATAATTTCGGTTAATGCTTGTCGGTCAGTTCGCAGGGTCGTTTGTTCCATCTCTTTGACGGATTTATTGTCCTACCCGGGTTGTTTTCGGTTTTTGCCTACCAGGAATTTAGTCAGTGGGGTTTGAAGTTATTAGAATCTCAATACTAGCCTCCCTATGGTAATATAAAGTACACAGAGATAACCTGAAGTAGTTCTATTACGTATAAGATCAATATTGAAGTTCCTAGTTGTGGAAGCATATTTACTCGAGATTAACCATTTCCATATATTAAGTTTTGAATCATACTCCTCCCGATTTCGCATGGTATAAATACATCAATACATCGACCTAAGCATCCTCAGTAACCGTCGTTCTGGTACTCTTGAGAATTAGTTTATTTCAATATTTATTTCAATATAAGAATTTCGGAGGACTTATGAGAGATTATTGATGAGTGAAACATTGAATGGATAAAGTTAACATTTAATTAATTTCAAGCTTTATGCTATAAGGGGCAGAATAATTGTCTATTCTGTTGCTACAGTCATGTGGTTATGTTGGGATAGAGAGAGACCCTCCTGGACCATACCCCGACTCTATAAAGTGAATACTCATTAGGTGAATAACGTAGAGCCTGAGAGTGATCTCAGCCTAATCACCTCCTTGCACGGTCGTTAACCTAGAAACAGTACGAATCTTTGTAAGTACTGAACCTAAGACTCTTCATTGGTTGTAGAGTTCCAGGTTTTGTTGCAAGGAGTTGCCAGAAACCAATAATTTGCATAAGGTAATTATTTAAGAAATATTTGCTTTATTTATACATTTAATAATACGTTTTTTTAAAACATATTATTGATATCTACAACTGTATTAAAAAAAATATATCCAATAAATGTGATGGTAATATAGAAAACTGTCATGAAATACATATAGACACTACTAAGTGGCAGCACTCTAAAAATATTCTAAAATAGAAAGTCTCGTGGCCATCTTCTTTTCAGACGTCTCGAAGGATTATCAGGGATCGTAGAGGAAGCAAGCATTGAAACTAATGAATTGTAGTGGGAATAGAGTTTGTCATGGAAGGAATGGTACCTGCTTCAGACTAAGTCAGCAACATATGGAATATTAAGGTCTTTATGAATGAGTTTATTTGTGACAAAATAAGGAGCATTGAGGATTTTCCGAAGGATTTTGGATTGTAAGGATTGGATACGAGAGGAATTCGATGGTTTAGTAGAGCCCCATAGCTCTACTCCGTAAGTCCATATCGGTCTTATGATGATCATATAAATAAGTCTTTTGTAATTAAGTGGAAGGTTGGAACGTTTGTCCAGTTAGTGTTGAAGTAGTCGAAAACGTCGGGCAGTCTTTCTTTTCTTTTCTTGTCGTTTCAGTCTTGTATGGGTATTCCAAGTTAGACGTTTGTCATGTGGAGTCCTAGGTATAATAATACTTAATTTAAATAACTATTGGCATTGAATTCCCCGGACGGGAAATAAAGTTTTTTAAATATTCATGTTAATGGCCGTTTGATAAAATTTTGATGCAAAGAGTTTAATCATAATCTTAAGAGTTTAATCATAATATTTATAATAGCGAGCCAATAGCGAATGGAGGGCAAGTAGGTTGAAAGGATAGCTGTCCTCGTACTTTTTTTACTTTTTTCAAACGCTGTGTGTGGATATGTGGGAGTGTTGTGGTGTAGTGGATAGAGCGTTGATCTACTGTTCTCTGGGTACTAGATTCGAACCCTGGCCGCGGCAGGATTTTTTATTCTGCTATTTTAGATGTGTAGTGACACATCTGAGTAAAGTAGGTACTCAAAATTTGGAAAAATCTAGCGGCTGAGGTCGATACAGGCCTAATCACCTCCTTGCACGACCGTTTGCCGAGAAATAGTACAACTTGGTAAATACTGAACCCAAGACATACCTGTACCTCTGTAACCTACATGGGTTGTAGAGGTACAAGTATATATATAATATTTTATGTTACTTATTATTAGTAAATTCTAAGTACATTTATACTGATGATATCCATCATATCAAATTTACTTGATATGATTTGATATATGACTGCGTGATAATATTAACTTCTTTTGTTTAAAAAAAAGACTGACAGCTGCAAAGAACTACGTACATTTAATATTTGAAAAAGAACATAGATGAGGGATTTCGCGATTAAATCCGATTTTGCGACTTGAACCTGCCGTTCCTAAATTATGTTCTTGATTACTACTAGATTGTAAGCTTTTTTAGTAGTGACATGGACTTAATTATAATAATAATTATAATAAATTAGGGTTTTTTGTTTTTTTTAAAAGAATTCTGGGTTATTAACGTACTATGTCAATATATTATACGCACATTTGTATTGTTAACGATTTAATTTCATGGCCAGGAGTATTATTTTTGGACGAAAACAGCGCTGTTGGTAGAAGATGTGTTTGTTATGGCCCCAGATGATCAGATCCCCTCCGCCAGTTCGGCCTATTACTCAGTTTATGACTGATAGTGTCCAAGGGGCCACAAACGCTCACGACTCGATTCCGGATAAACTTACTGCGCAAAACTTTATTTTGGACCTTAAAGTGATAAGGCTTTTGTCTTTGCTTATTTTAATTATTTATTATTCTTAACTTGGTGTATTTCGAACAAACTCTGTTCATTCAGCTACTCCAGTCTGACCGTATTTCAACTTTTAACAGTATATGGATAAATATGTGAGTAGGAATACTATGGTTTACTAATATAATAGAAATATATGGTTGCATTCAGACGGTTTATTAATTTCGCTTCTAATATCTACTTGGTGCGAAGAAATTCTTATTTTTTGACAAACTTTTTTTTTTCCATCTTCTCGATGTTTATTAGTTATAGAATGATACTTAACTTATAAATAATATACAGTAATTATTAATAACTTCCTTTTCTATACCTGAGGGTGTCACCCATAAACCTAGAAAGGACAGACCAAGTACCGACAAAGAACACATACCTGTACTTAGGACACAGAACCCAACATCTGGAAGCACTTCCTTTATGGTGCCGCCTTCCTCATCCCCTCTACAAAACCTTGCTATATATACCTTTTGATCCTCAAAACTCATCACTCTAGTTGTAACATTTACTTGTGTCACACTCATAGAAGGAGACCTCGGAATGTACACTTGTAGTCACCCTAACTCCTCAGCACAGTTTATTGTATTCTGAATATATATTGTATTCTGATAATAAAAGCATTATTATTAATATCTTCACTGTGTGTGATTCATTAACTGGCGCCCGAGACAGGCACTGCAAGCATCAAATTAGATTTTGAATGACTTCGCAGTTTTCGAGAGGACGAAGATACTTCTGAAGAAGGATCTACAAGAAGATAGACACCAAGTAAGAAGATCATCTCGCACCCTCCTTCAGTCAAGACAATACTCACCCGAGATGTCCTGCTGAACCTCACTGGACTTCACTGCTCAACAGGTATCCAGGAGGAATGTTAAGAACTAACGCAGTAAGATTTTAAAATTATTTATTTTATATGTTTGTTTATGTGCTGTTTAATTGTGATAACATTTAAAATGTATGACATTTTATTAATACTAATATAAGCTGTATAAAAATCACATCAAATTTTTTTATAATCAGATAATGATTGTTACTGAGCACAATTTAAGTAAAATTTAAATTATAGTAGACATAAGTAAGATTTTAATATCTAAAAAAAATAAAAAATATGGAATCGTTACTTTTTCGAAACTCAGACTTTGAGCATATACCTATGCCGTACTTTGATGGTAAACCGCATACTTTGTTTAATTTCATAAATAACGTAAAAGAAATTAAAGACACTTTTTGTGCAGAAAATAATCCATTTAGAATCGTTAATGAATTCAGGATATGTAAGATGGCCAAATGTCACCTTCCTAAAACAGTCGCGCATGAAATTAAGTTTTATGATTTAAACAATATTGACGATCTGTTAAATATTCTAATACGTAAATTTAAAGATCATAACCCAACCGAGACAAATTTTAATAAACCTTTTCCTCCAGAACATTTGTTGTCCAATGACGCTGACGAACAGCCAAAGGTAAAATCCGGAATTCCAAATAATAAATTTGAACAATTACCTAAAATTAATATTCAAGAAAAGAAAATAGCCTTTGAAACATTACCGCTAAAACCAGATTTAAACTTATTAAAACCGGCTGATGTAAATAAAAAATTATTTGTGGTCGAATCCAGTAGTTTAAAACAGTTTATAATGAAAAATACGGAGTCCATGAAATCTTATCAAGAAAATAGTTCAATAACCACAATTGAAACTCATTTAGTTCCAAATACAGACTTAATAAATATTTCCCAATCTGAAGATAAACTTAATTATAAAGCAGAATCTATTTTAAATGATAAATCACTTGAAAGCCCGAATTTCAAACAAAATTCATCTAATGTTAGTAAACTTCAAACACAAAAACTAAAAATAAAGAAATTTACAAAACCTGAGGAACCCGGGAGTATTAGTGAGATTAATGTTAGAGAAATTAGGCCATTAAATAATAATAAAATAAAAGATGTATCATTTATTATAGTAAATCAAAAAAAGAACTATTTTAAAGTTAATCCGGAGCAGTTGTTAAAATATTCTTTGTTTAGGGAAAAAACTAAACTAACAGAAAAGAAAGTTACCTTTGGTGATATTGACAAAATTTTAAAAAGTAGAGTAAAAGATGAAATTCAAAATATTTCTAAATGGCCCAAGGGCAAGGATGAAATTTGCCTCTGGATGCTTAAACCTGATGAAAATTCTACTACCTATCTGGCGGGTCGAGGTGTGAAAAAAAAAAAAAAATAATAATAAAGTAAAATAAATAAAATAAAAAAAAAAAGAAAAAAAAAAGGAGATAAATAATAGTAACAATAATCAGGTACTGTTAATAAATTAAATAAAAATATTCATAATAGTGTATTGTTTATTATATTGATGGTTGCACTTAATGTTAATATTCATTGTCAATTTTTTACACTAATTTGAAATGTTATTTTTAGAACTATATATATGTAATAATAACTTTATAAGATAAAAGAAAAAAAAAAAAAAAAAAAAAAAAAAAAAAAAAAAAAAAAAAATGTTTATATAAAAATGTTTATAGAAAACGTTTTATAGATTGTAATAAAAAACAACATAGTTCATGCTTTTGTTTAATTTAGTGTTATGGTTATGTTTTTAATTATTTATAGATAATAATGAGAAATTTTAGTTTTATATAATTGTACTTATAAGTTTCAAGACTATTAACAATGTATAAATTTTTATAGGAATAATGTAATGACGATTGGTAAAACTAATTAATTATTGTATGTAACATCAATTATTGTAATTAAGTTTTTTTTTAAAAGTTTTTATTGTATACATTTATATTCTTAAGAATTATTGTAAACTTTGGAAAAATGTCACTGTTCCCATTCCTGTAGAATCCTTTCCTACAATACACTTTCCTATCCAGAACAAATAGGACAAACTCCATCTACTATATTATAACAATATTAACTGACAAACTTAAACATTGCACTCAAGGGGCTTCGTGCTTAAGGGGGAGAGTAGTTATAGAATGATACTTAACTTATAAATAATATACAGTAATTATTAATAACTTCCTTTTCTATACCTGAGGGTGTCACCCATAAACCTAGAAAGGACAGACCAAGTACCGACAAAGAACACATACCTGTACTTAGGACACAGAACCCAACATCTGGAAGCACTTCCTTTATGGTGCCGCCTTCCTCATCCCCTCTACAAAACCTTGCTATATATACCTTTTGATCCTCAAAACTCATCACTCTAGTTGTAACATTTACTTGTGTCACACTCATAGAAGGAGACCTCGGAATGTACACTTGTAGTCACCCTAACTCCTCAGCACAGTTTATTGTATTCTGAATATATATTGTATTCTGATAATAAAAGCATTATTATTAATATCTTCACTGTGTGTGATTCATTAACTATTGAATATGTTTTTTCCGACTATTTCATATCATTATTATAAAAAATGTAGTGGAATTATTAAAAAAACGGAAATTAATGCTTGCAAAGAATTCAGATTTGATTACACGAAAATACATATTTAGTACATATTATAGCTTACTGTAATTTCCAGGAATGTAGTAGAAGGCACGTTTCTGTTATCAAAATAAGTTTAGGAGGCATTATATTTCTATAATGTTAAATATTATATTTTACATAACATTATACTTGCCAGAAATTATTATTTCATTTTAATTGGTCCATTTTACTTACTCATTTTTTTTTTAATATACTGATTCATTATAAATCATTAGTTAAAACATCAAAGAGTAACCGAGTTTACTGAAAGCAAAATTAAGCAGACTAACATTCCAAGTTAGTTAATCTTAGTTTATCCAGCATAATAAATGGAAATAAGCGGTGGGAATGTACATCAGGTCATCGCACATCTATTGAGTAGTAGGCGTTTGGTGGATGCTTTCCGAAGTTCTTTACATTAGCATTTCAGGTTTTATTAGAAGTTCTATACGTGTTTGATAAAGTCTTATATTGTTATATTGTAAAATGTATTATTTAATTTCCGATTGATATGTAATGGTCACAACCGATTTTTCAAAGTTTTTTTTGTAGACGATAGAATAACAATTTTTCAGGAGATTTCCCAACTTAAAAACAACAACTATTAAAAAAAAAAAAATCTGTATTTCCTTTCACAAATTATATTTTCTTTAAAATGACAACTCTTAGGTGAATGCATCCGGATCCTATATATTTTTTTTGTTTCTTTTTTAATTTGGATTCTGTTATCAACTCATATATTTCTCATTTTTTTCTAACATAAATTAGCTTCTGAAGATTGTTTTTATTTTATTTATTTTGTGTTGTATACAAATTAATCAATTATTGTAAATAGTAGTTTATCATGTTTATCTTGTCTGTTGGCCAGACATATTGTATATTTAAACTGTACAAATCTGTTATTCTAAAGGGACCCAGTCCCAGAATAAAAATTATTTTCTATCTATCTATAATATAAAAATATATAAATAATATATATATATATATATATATATATATATATATATATATATATATATATATATATATAATATGATATAATATCAATTGAAATTCGGAAAAAATCTCAAACGTCTATTATACATATATTTTTTCAATTGGAAACATTCATTTTTCACTGCGAGTGCTCAAAATTTAACAAAATTAAGGTATTTTATATTAATTAAAAAAAAGAGTTTTAAAACATCTTTGGAAAAATGAAAAGCGAGTGAAAAAGTAAGCGTATGCTGTAAAATTTTAGTGTTATTATAAATATTTTAGGAAATTATTGTGTTATTAAAATTGTTCCAACCATATAATTAAGTATAAAATAGTCAACAACTTACAATTAAAATAGAATGTTCATTACATCAAATTTAAAAAGCGAAGGATGATCTACAACAAGAAATCCAACGAGATTAGATTATTTTTGCTCTCCATTAAAGTTTTAATAATGTTACATATAACTCCTTACCTCTGACTTGACTTTTAACTACTATAAGGTCAGATTATTCTATTGGCTTTTTAAATGTTTATGTATACAAATACAAGTGAAGGAAAGTAATAATATAGTTGAGATTAGCCCATGAATTTTTAGATACAAATGCAAAGTTTTACGTGAAACCTATTGCCGATTTATCTTGTAAATGGAAACAAATGAGATAATATAAACACAGAGAAGAGACTGCACATCTCACTCTTGCATTCTAAAATAGGATTACCAAATATATATTAAATAGTCTAATTAGTGATTATTAAATTGTCGGAGTGGGATATCCAGGAGATATTGCCTTGAACATTTTTACATTAACTTAATATATGAAATATATAGTGAGGGAAAGTATTGCGATCATGAAAATTTTCGAATTCGAGTTTTCAACTGAAATACAAGATTTGGGGTGTCCTGATAAATAACCTAGTCGCGCAAAGAGGTCTCTGTGTGTAAGTGAGAGGTGAGGGGGAGTAAGTCTAGCATGAAAACGAAAAGTCGTACTGAAATTTCATATTTAGGACAGCTACACGCTTGAAATGTTACAGCAACTTTTACCAAAATCGGCTGACAGGAAGTCCTATTTTATTCCATGCAGTTTGCACGTTTTTACGATTACCTCAAAAACGACCCTAACATTTTTGATTTAACTCTCTAAATCGATGTAAAGTTTAGTTGGCTTATGTGATACGTGATATGTATTCATTTTGATCGAAATAGTGAGACAGGGCTTAAACGCTGATAATCTCGATTTTTCCCCTAAAGTACATATTTTTAGAAAAAATTAATCATATCATCTCTTTAACATCGATGATAAATAAATAAATAATTTGAAAATATTTGTTTCGGTCATTTTTTTTAACATAAGAATAGTAATATACCGTTGGAAAGCTGAAGATTTTAGAAAAAAATGTTATAAGCAAAGTTGTGGAAGATAATATAAAGTGACGAATAAACTTCAGTGATTGTTGAACGTAACAATGTTATACTGTTATATCATTTAATCTAACACATGTTTCTAACGAAAGTGAATGTAATGCTTTAAGCTTTTTTTAACTATAGCATTATTTAAAAGTTCTTAAATTGATTTTAACAACCGTGAAAGTGAAAGTCGTGTGTTGGGAACACCAGATTAATAACGTTTGTTTCGAAGAAGACTTATTAGACGAAACCTTTCCTGGTTGGTAGTTTATCTATATTTGAGATGCTTAGTTTTGATATGTTTTAATGATATATTATTATAATTTTTCAATTGAATAGTATACGTTAAGATATGTATGATGTTTAGGTAGAGATGTATATTAGCTCGGATACGAGAGCAATATGGAGCAGCACGTAGGATCTCTTACAGGGGCACTTTCTAGGTGACCACGCTTTCTAAGGTCCAGTCGTCCTCACCTTTACACAGCTTTGTCCTCTAGTCTTCATTACTTACTGTGATGATTAATGGCGGGTAGAGCTGCGATTCATTGGTTGTTTCTCCTTGTAATAATTTAAATCTTGATGGTTTCGATTTTTTTAATAAAATTCTCTTTAGATATGATATTTTTTTTTGGCCTATACCAAAAGAAATTAATGGGTCTTTTTCATTTTAGACAACCTGTTACTAAGTTATGATAACGGTTTTTTAAATAATAACAAAGGTTACATCATTATTGAAAACCACATGATTTATTAACTACCTAACTTATAAACAAGAAATATTGTATGGTTACATCCCTGTCATCGGCATCTCCAAATTGATCGCATCTCTTACGGTAAATTAGTTTCATGTAGTGTCTTTCTCTGCATTTCATTTTTCCATTTAGAACACCGATTCTTTGTAAACATTTTATAGCTATTTTGTTTGACTTCAAAACTGAATATGATTCTAACAGATTCATTTTTAAAATACAGAGTACAGATTAACGTTATGCCTCAACTCACACTGCGATAACCTTTAGAGAATTACAAAAATTAAAACATATGATTTTATCTGATATAGATAAATCACTGTTTAAATACATAAAGTAACCGTCATCATAACTTAGTAACAGGTTGCCTAAAATGAAAAAGACCCCAATTAATTTAATATCATGGATATTTATTCCAAATATAATGTTTCACTGCTTCATCAGCAGTGTTGTCCGTTTTCAATCATGGCCATCGTAAGGTCTTCCATTCACGACTTATTTAGAATGCAACTTGTAATAAGGATGCCTATTAAACTACTATATATCCATTCATAGATTTATTCAAAAATATTTTTGTCTCTGGAACAATAATATCATTTACTAATTATTATTTTCAAATTTTAATATTATGATTTTTCATTACTGTTAGTAAGTAAGTCTCTTAGAAATAACATCAGATTCGGCATTGCATAAGAGCTATATCTGGCCAATGCTTAAAAGTAATAAGAAATGAAACAACTTTACATTAATTTTTAAAAATATGGAAAAAATAAGACATAAATTCATTGAGTGACAATACGATTAAACAAACTTTACTACTAATGACTAAACTAAAAGAGAATCCACAAAAAAGAAAAGTTGAAATAGCTTATAAAAATATACGTGAACAACTAAAAACGTTAACAGTACAATTCTTATATTGGGCTCTGCTGAAAAGGATCGTATTTTAATGTTGAAAGAGAGGGGATGTGGAGGATGTTTGAAGGGAGAGATTCCCAAAACCTTAAGGAACGGACTAGAAAGGAACAGTTATATGTTTTGGTCGTGTTGGACGGAATATAAGGTCTGAAAGTCGGGAAATAGTTACTTGTAAATGGATTGAGAGTTTGAACTGCAGGAGATCGTAGAGGGAGGTAGGCAGGATGGTAGGAGCTCATAGTATAGGAACACTCTGAGGAAATATTGTCTACGGGAAATAAGTGTGAGGGAAAACCACTTTGACTAGCCATAAAAATGGGACACATGAGATCGCCTCGAGGTGCCAAAGACAAATCTTAAAAACAGTTCATGATGTGCTTCGCTCGTTTGTCTTGCACAATTAAGAGACCGTACGCCACACATAGAGATGGCAAATACTCTTACAAAAAGTATGAGTACTGTACTCAAATAATCCACTTGTTGAAGTACCGAGTATATTCTTCCCTAATCTGCCTCTGTCCGTTTTGTGGGCAATTAATAATTTATTTAGCTTTTTTTTTTTTTTTTATACAATAAATTTAGAAATCGATTATTATAAACTATTGAATACAGTAGTAGTACTTTTTTGTGAGTATTTGACCATCTCTGACCACACAGCCGTAGTCAAAAGGAGAGGGGAAAATTAGTGAGGAAACTAGGAAGTTACGAGTGAGCAGTGGAAGTAGATGGCTGGAATAATTGAATAACTTGAGGGTACTTATGGTTATTGGCTGTCGGGAACTTGGGGCTATTATGCGGTTTTCAGGATACTGAATGATCAATAGAGATACCTAGGTTTATAACAGAGAAGCTGAAAATTATGGGTTTGTTATTTAGGAAAAACGATATATATATATATATATATATATATATATATATATATATATATATATATATATATATATATATATATATATATATATATATATAAAGTAAAGAAAGAACCAATATATAACATGCATTTAACTTATCAATATATCAATATTAATACTCTAATATCAAACATTTCAGTTTTATATACAATACTTTCGTCTTTGGACCAGCTAATCATCTTTCAAAAATCTAAATATTACATGCTACTATTATCTAGGCACTAAATACTATAATAATGATGGAGTTTAGTTGACCGTTAGATGAGGAAGATGGTTGGGGGTGCGGTCATTAGAAAGAAACACACATTAAAAAGTAGTACTTATTTTAATTGTGTGTGCCGACGTTTCGGCCTACATTGAGGACTAATCAGGGCTAAGAGAAACAAGATAACTACCAATGTAATTCTAATTAATATAATTTCAATTATTAAATACCATAATTATAATACTTATAATAATTAAATGCTATACCTATAATTACATTGGTTGTTATCTCATTTCTCTTAGCCCTGTTTCGTCCTACATTTCGGCACACAATTAAAATAAGTACTACTTATTATTGTGTTTCTTTCTGATCACCGCATCCGCAACCATCATCCTCATCTAAATACTATATTAAGTTAATCTAAAAAAACATAACATGAGGTTATTACTAAGTAATAACTCTATAAATTATTTTGGTTGGCAAAGGTTTCTTGAGTCATTAGGCCTGTTAACGATACGGAAACTAAGGATCCCATGGATTTATACCAGGAGTTAATAAGCAACTCGCCTACAGGAATACACTACTCCCTTGCTCCCCTGAATCCGTAACTTCCTGCAAACCTGTTCCATGAATTTTATATTACTCTCTATTTTTTTCCTCTTCTATCTCAGCTTTTGCTTCTTCTTCGGCCAGCAGTGAATCCAGTACCGCATATATAAATTTATAATAATCGATTATAATTTTTAATGCTGAGTTGACATATGTTCTGGTTATACCGTAGGATACAGCAATAAATCTTTCAATGAAAATAGCGTGTAAAAGATATATATTTTTTTTAATGAATACTATAAACATTGTGTAACTGACAACGTGAGAGACTAGGTTATTATTAAACGAGAATGCTTAGGTATAAATCTTAAATAAATTTTTTTCTTTCTAACAATATTTGTTATGCTGTTTGTAAACATAAGATGTTGCATGAGATTAAATTATAGGATCAGGAAGTAGTTTAAGTAATTCCAAAATATTTAAAATAAAACCATAAAAAAAATATTAAAATATGTACCCCTTAATTAAGAATAATTTGTACTATTAATTTAAATATGAGATAGTCCAATGTTTTTGTTTATAATTGTTATTTATGTTCTGCAACTTGCGTCATATACCAAAACTTACAACTTCCACACGATAATGCTCCCCATTCCTGCAGCCCTCCCCCATTAAACCTCTGGATGTTCTCTCTCACATCCTCAATCCACATTTTGCGGGATCTTCTTCTTCTCCGAGCGAACTTAACGCGTGAGTGGCCAATGAGTTTCGTCCAACATCGGGGCATGGCCGTACCACATGAGTTTCTTCTTAGAAATTTCATTAAGGATGTTCAGCTCATCCCCTCCATTTTTCCTTATTTCCATATTTGGGATTCTTTGTAGCCTAGATATGCCACAGGCTCTTCTCTACTAGTCCATTTCCAGAGCCAATAATTTCTTTTCAGATGATTTTGGCACTGTCTATGTTTCTGCAACCTTATGGTGCCTAAGAGGAAGGAGTGGTATATAGCTCATTATTTAAAAATTAAATTTATATATATTTTTTCTAAATTATTTACACGTGTATATGATTCTATGCTCGTAATGTCTCATTGTTATAAACTGTGTGCAATATATCAGAAGTTAAAATCGGAGGATTGCAGATCATATTGCTAACATCCTATTCCGCCTGGCTAAAAATATTCTCCAATTATTGGGAATGTATGTTCATTAATACCTCTCTTTATATTCCTAGAATAAAAATAAAAATCAATAATATGAATACAAGTAATGAGTATTTTGCTTAAATTGCTCAGCATAGAATTATTTCTGAACGAGTTTTTTTATATTTTCTTCGTATCTCCTTCATTTTTCAGCATTCAAGTAACCGATAAAAAAAAAAAAAAAAGTGTGTACAATAAAAATAACGAATTGGATTTTCTTGAAAATTTTTCTATTTTTATTTCTAAAAAATAATTTAACAGTTGAAGAACACTACGGTTGTAAAAAAACAGGGTCTGGTGTTTTTGTCATGTTACAAGTTGGAATTAATATTTTTCGAGAATAAGAAATGAAAAGGTTAAGACTGTTTGTCAGAAAAAACAAAACAATATATATATATATATATATATATATATATATATATATATATATATATATATATATATATATACATATATATATATTAGAACGAGAAGTAGGTTCCATGTTCATAAATAGAAATTTGTAGCGTAATTACATATATATATATATATAATCTATACTAGTTATGAAAGAAAAAATATTAATGAAAGCCAATTTTTCATTCAAACAGTAAATCACTTGTGTATGTATACTTATCACACATATGATCAGATTGTGGAAAAAAAAGAAAGATTGTGAAAGGTTATCTTAAAATAACTGAAGTAAATGAACCTAAAAATTAAAACGGAATAAAATAGACTTAGAACAAAAAATAAAATTGATAATATGCTAATGAGATGTTGATATGTCAAGGGTGATAAAAGGCAGTCGGACAAGTTCATTCAAACGTGGACTGAATACGTGTCGCATTTCGGAGGATCCATGTCCTCTTGAGGGTTACCTCGGATTAGGATTGATGGGAGGATTAGTTCCTGGGGTCTTTTACAGGGGAGCAGCGAGGAAGGATTTAACTCTTTTAATTAATTAAAAACAAAACATTCATTTAGTCAGTATTTATTCATTCATATTTTTTTATTATCATTTTTATTTTGTTATTTATTCTTTATATGGTTCTCTTACAGGGTAAATATGGCCTGACTGATAGCCGATGTCGCACTATTGTTTTTTTAAGAATATCCATTGTTTATGGTTTATTTTACTTACGAATTTTCTCCTCATGGTTAAATTTTATTCTAAAAATATTAGGTTTTTCCGTTGTACTTGAGCTCATCGGAAGGGGTTGGGAATGTATTACACATATTTTACATACTTGAATAATAATAATAATTGGATAATGTTTTCGGCAGTGCTCGATGTATGACTTTTTCTCCTGTTAGATTCGGGCAGTCCGAGCGTCCCTCCAAAATCAATTGAGCTGAAATGTCATGTTTAAGGTCAAATTGCTTCTTGTGCTTTTTAGAGATCTTAATTTTTTCCCCTTCCAAACCCTCTCGTTAGACCTAACTAGAAGAAGTCTGACCTCGCTTCAGTAATTGTGGAATAGTCTCAAAGACATTGGGCAAAAGTATTTATGATTTAATAATGGTTCATTAACCTCTCAATGTATAAATCATGAAAATAGTTGGTAAGGATTGTTAAGTGTTCATTTTAATTCTGAAGTTTAATTCTTTCTCCATTTCAACCTGATGTTGTCCGAGGGTTAAAAATGAATTTATAATATTTCTATCTACAAAAGCTCCGTGAAGTAGTCCCTCTTTTAAGAATTGACTTTAGCTGAAATGCTCTGACAAGTACTAATAAACCAATTTTTGTTTTAATATCGCTACAATTATATGATAATTGAACGTAATAAACATAAAAAGGTTATATTAAAACTGTCAAGAATTTAATTAGAGGGAATTAACTGACGTCTTTAAATAATTCAGACATTAAAATATGTAAAACTTTTCATAAATGTAAGAAATATTTATAAAAATATCTAATGAAATAAATCACCTTAGCGCGACATAATAGGGATAACCTGTTAAAAAAAATATGTAAAACGCAAATAATTTTGATCGGCTTTCAGGCTCAAATATATCAATTTTCGATGGTTCATTACTGGCGGACTTGAGAGTTTTTCTTCGGAACAAAAAATTAGACCAAAATACCACAACTGAATTTAACCATGTTTTATTTGCATTAATTATCAGATAAATGGTAATTATGGAACGAGTCGCTGTTACCAGTTTTTAGATTTGGGAGGTTCTTTAATTAGTTCGAATTTTTTTTGCTGCCGAAGGTGGGTGGGAAGTCTTGTATTCGAGCGGGAATTATGTTCTCAGAATCCTGAATTACCTTTCTCGTTTTAGACATCAAAGAACCATTTTTTTCCCTTTTTGTCCGCCTGTGTTGTCAGAACCTTGTCTCTATAATAACTACTCTGGCAATTCTGATCCTAATGAAATTAAGGATTATGTGAAGAAGTTTCTGAATCGTCCTTTTATAAAATTGTATGGATTTCTTCCCCTTACTCACACAATAGTGCGTTTTTCCCTCGCTAATTGTTGTTTGGATCAATACAATTTTTTTCATTTACTTCTGTATTTTCCATAATTTAAAAAAAAACACCGATAGAAAATCCTCATGCTTTAAAATAATTATGTACTATTTACGGTCATGCTTTTCCAAGCAGAATTTTCTCCGGTAAATTAGTTTTATATTTTTTCTTTAGATGTCCGATTTCTTAAATATATTTTTATGCTGAAAAGGGCAAAAAGAAATTTTGTTATTTATACATTTTTTTTATTTCGTAGGCGCAAACCACTTGGGTCATTTTCGCCTAATATCACTGTGGAAAACAGGTTAAATGTTCTATTGTACAATTCTGTCTGTCGAAGGAAGTCAAAATCTATACATTTTAAATATTTAAAAATCATTACTATCTGTCACATGCATCAAATTCTCAGTAATTCAGACATTGTGACTCATCCTAATAATACTTAAAACGGGGGGATGAAATAATGTCTTTATATTGTTTGCCTTTCATCTTTATAAAAATAATTATTTGGTGTCTTTGGTGTCTTAGGAAGAAACTAAATGGAACCTAGCGAATTAACGGGATAATTCTATCTTTCAGGAGCTTAATAAAGCACAAAGTAACTTAGTTTGTGGTCTGCCGCTCAGCCCCTGATTCACTTTCCCGTCGGTTGGTATTTCTATGAACATCGGAGTGGATTCTAATGCGAATATGGGGGCTCAGAGGATCATACTAGTATATATCGTCATAAATATGTATATGTATTGTACATGTCGTCATGAATATTAGTTGGAGGGGGTTGTCTCATAATTTGCGTTGAACGTTATAAGCTTAGTGATAAAAAGGGCAATCTAAAACATAGGTTATCTTTTAATAACTTTTGAGAATTACCTTCACAATTAACAAATATGTTGTAAAGAAGTAATACAAAAAATACATAATAAAACTAATTTCAATTTTGTAGATTCCAAAAATCAACCTTATTACATTTTTAGGATTTTTTTTTTTCATAACCTCAAGCTAGTCACATGTTTTGCTAAATAGTTTCTGAATATTTTCCTGTTACTGTATCTAGATACATTTTAAAGATATTTCTGTTAATATATTATGTTATTAAAGTGCTATCACCTATTTTTACTATTCCTCTTGGTGGTGGGGATCACTTCAATCGTGACACTTCTATCCTTAAGCTAATCTTAAACTCTGCCTTGGACACTATGTTGCCACCTCTGAGGAGCTGGTGGAACCTTAAGTCTACTGAAAACTGCGTTTGAAACCACTTCTAAGGAATCATAAAAATGTTGTCTTCTTTTCTCAAGGAATTCAGTCACTTTAGAAATATTAAATAATAAATGAAGTCTTTCAAGTAGGACACTTTTGATAGTTTAAAAGGTATGACAACTGTACGCCCGAGATGTCAAAGAAATGTTTTCAAGTAAATGCCCTCACCGGAAGTGATACTTTGCATTTTGCTCTTATTTATGATTTTTTCACAAGAAGATCTAACGATTTTGATTAAACTCGCCATATAGATGTAAAATTGAATGGACTTTAATATCATGTAGTTTTCATTTTGATTGAAATAGTCTGACAGGGGTTTTCTTCCTCCGAAGTACATCTTATTTTGTGGGTTCAGAAACATTGCCCATATCATCTTATTACGATTGATAAAAAACGACTAAATATCGAAGTTGTACGAATTTGATAACTAACTAAAGGAGAAAAGAGCAATAATATTTATATATTTTTTTAACGTATTTGTTTCTTTTCTGAACATAATAACAGTAACAATAATGTAATATAATAATAATATACCGTTGGAAAGCTAATGATTTTAGAAAAAATATTATCTTATATACACAGTTGTAAAAGGTAATCTAAAGTGATAAATCGGGCATAAACATATTATTGATTATTATACGTAACAATTTAATATTGTTATATTATCTAATCTTAATCATATGTTTCCATTGAAACTGAATACACTTTTTTATTTAAATTGGCTTTAACAGCCGAGGTAAGTGAAATTCGTGCGTTGCCCGCACCAGATAGAAAACGAACGATGGAAGGAAAGTTACTGTAATGGTTTCACTAGATACCGCTTGATTTAGTTTACGAATTTATTCTTGAAGAATAGTTTGAAAAGAGCGGAATGACTGACTGCGACCTTAGTTCCAGGAGATATGCCGGGAGGAGGAGAGTTGATTTATTGAAAAACTAGATGTGATTTATCTGGTAGAAAACAGTGTTATGATTGAGTAGATGTTAGTCGAGTGGAACTAAAAGAGAAAATGATGGGTCGGAAACAAGTGGCAAAGGAAGTTGTTGGAGGAGCTAAGGAAAGATAGGGTAATCCTTCGGGCCCCTGTGACATGTAGACCCCTCCTTTCTATATGTAAACAAATATATAAAGGGGAAGAAATATATGAATTTAGCTTTTACTTAACATCGAAAAAAATATTTGTATCTAGTAAATAGCGTATTATGAGGCTTCTGGATGAATAACATTGCTTTTCTTTTTCTTTTTAATTACTTTTTGAAGACAATCTAAACTTATATTTCATTGATATTAAAAATTAAATTAATATTTCGTCTTCTCACTGTCAAATTGGAACTTTTGATGTTTAAACTAATAAATATTAAGTATTACGGCTCTGCGGACTAAGAGGTTCTATGCTATCATCAAGCGTTGCTACCAAATACTACAGTGAAATTGAAAATTCCATCGAATAACATAACAGAATAAAATAACATCGAAAAAGAAAAAAAAAATTTTTTTTTTTTTTAATGAATGGTTATATATATATATATATATATATATATATATATATATATATATATATATATATTATATATATATATTTAAGAAGATATATGCAGGGGGTTTTCACCTTAAGTAAAAATTGCTTCAAACTCCATGAAATATGAGTGTCCTAGTACAACTGCCAGACTTAATTTGATTCTTTTTGTAGGTATGATCAATCACTAAATACGAGTGAATTCTCATTCAATTATAAATACAAAACGTAATTAATCATTGTCGCTGAACACAAGCTAGTTAAGCTTGAAAATGGTTCAATCCCATTTTTTTATGCATGGATGTTGGATGCTTTTATTAATTTTTGAAGACAGTCTAAACTTATATGTATTGTTATTAAATAATAAATTAATAGTTCGCCTTCTAACTGTGCGAAATAAATATTGAGTAATGCAGCTAGGAACTAGGAGGTTCATTCATTGACTATCTTCAACCGTTGTTCACATATAATTCTCATCCAATTATGAATACAAAACATAATTTAGCGAGTTAAGCTTGAAAGTGGATCAATCCCATTTTTTTATGCTATATGTGGGCTGTTTTTTGAAACCTAATTTTACTGTACTAACATTACCGTACATCGAGCCCCTTTGAAGCCTTTTTTTAGCTCCACACAATCCTCCTCTCAAGGTCTTGGTCTACCTTCTTGAATTTTTATTTGTTATGTAATTACTATCAACAGTTGAAGTTGGAATGTTCAGGTTAAAAATAGTCTGGATGGCGATTAGAGAAAAAACGAAGTTGTCTCCAACTGTTTATTGGTTTGCCTAATAAAATTAATAATTATAATTGGTCAATTTTTGGTGTGTTAGATAAGATTTTTCTTCTCCATTTGTACGATGAAATTATAACATTTAAGAAAAAGCTTTATTTTATTAGAAAGTAGGCAGAATTTTTAGAAATTCTATAAATCAGTGGATAAGAAACTGATTCATATTTTCTTTTTAACAAGCGGTACTTACTATCTATTAATCTTTCTAATTAAGTGAGATATTTCATAGGATCAGAAAATTTTACTGTGTTGAAAGAGTAAATGATATAATCTGTAAATGTATCCTGTATATGGTTCCAGGCACAGGGGTGGATCTCTTGGTAGTTTTATAGGAAGGGAAAGAAGTTGAAGGGGGAATGGATTGAAGGTCCTAAACATCTCTATTTATGGAAAGTTGGTGGTGTTATCTATGATTATCAGTTTAATAACCACGAGTAGTATTATAATCAGCCATAATTCTTTTTTGAAGGAGCATTTCATACTTATGCTAGGGCAGTAGGTTTTGGATCAGCCACAGCCCAGGTATTTGTATTATTGACTGCAGAGTTTTACCCCGATCACTTGTAGGAATGCCTACGGACCAGGTGAGGTAGCGACGGGCATAGAGCCCCAGCTGAGACTATTATTTATATATGGACTCCTATGATCGGTGGCTGGAAGCTGAAAGGGGAGCCGACCCGGCAGGGAGGATTTATAGGGCACTCCGGTATCTGTTTTGTAACTGCAGGCTGTTGCGCCAAGGGCTTGCTGACTTTATTGATAGCGCCTCAGGGGTCTTCATACAGCTGTCGGTACCGGATCCTCCCCATGTATCTGTCTTTTTGTGGTATGTTGACATCTAGATCCCTTATAGGGTTGTTTCTTGTTTTTTCATTTTTTTTTTTAATAAATCATAGAAATCCTTTTTTTATAAATTATGTAACTTTTAAATCACATTTTAAATGATCACCCGAATCCAAACTGATATGAGAAAGTATTATAGTATAAACATGTTTTTTTATTATTTATTCCATTAGACCATTTGGAGATCTCGATGGTAGACTTATCTGAAGCACATTTCAATTTCTTGAATTTTTCTTATCTGCTCAGAAAAACCCGGTTTTCTTTCTCCCGTCCCCTTGATTCCCGTTCTTACCTTCTTGTGTTCAACTAGAAAATAACCTTTTATGTTTTTTTCTCCAAATATTTTTCTGTTCGTTATTTCTTCAATTTTGATTCCTGCTTGTTGTCAAGATTTTTTTTTTTTACTTCCTTAACTCAGGTTATACCCGTTTTCATTTCAAACAGTTTGTAGACTAATTTCTTAACCATCCTGTTTCCCTCCGTTCTCCAACGTGCCCGAAATATTTTAATCTTCTCTTTCTTGGTTTTATCTATCGGCTCATTTCTTTGTTGCTTCTTTTGTCTGTATTCTCTTTCATTGTTTTTGGCTGGTCTCATACTTTTTCTTAACATTTTTCTCGTCGTTGTCATTACCAAGGTTCTGTATTGGAGCCATTACTTTCTTCAGCGTCTTTCAGCCTCATTTATAGTATCCATTTCCCTTCTTAGGTTTTCAACATAGAAATGGGCTGGACCCTCAGTGTTTTTCCGCAATAGAAGTAAAAAGTTAGTTTTCTTTGAGTTAGCAGTAGAAATTAATTTTCATTTAAATTACTTCCAAACTCACTGGACGGATTAATGTAACTAGCAACCACTTATTCGGTTGTTTCCAGAATGCTTTCAACTCCTTAATATTTTCCAATACTGAGTACCTATCGTCGTGAAATCCACTGGACTCACTAAGGATCTGCCAAAGCTGCTAGTATGGGAGGACTCATGCAGCGCTGCAGCTAAAGGTAGTCTCCCATTAGTTCCATTCTTCAGAATCTCATTCTCTCTACTCAGATTAGAAAAGGTTGATAACCTGTAGAAAATCCAGTATGAATATGAATATACTTTAAAATTCGAAGAAATAAAAAAATTATCAGTTCAATTCTCCAATTCTGTCCACTCCTAATAATGTTTGGCAAATTACTAAGGGTAGGGAAGCAAAAATTTATGAAATTTCAAAGATCGCACTGGAGTTGGATGAAATTTTAGTCATAAGTTAAGCTTGGAACATTATTAATTATACATTTATTTTGCCTATGTCCTTAGCTCAGAGGTGTAGAAATATGTTGCGTTAGTTAACTATATAGTTCTCTATCATTCCCCTAATAGAACTTTATTAATTGCAGGATATTTCATCTGAGATCTATGCCGCCTTAACAGGAACCCCATTCTATCTCCTGTAATGTTTCTTTCCATATTTAAACGGCTCGCAGCATTTATGAAATGTTAATACACAATATATTTCCAGTGGTTTAGCGCACTAGGAAATGGTCCCTGCTCACGCTAAGGTTACTGGTAAATATGTCGAGCCTGCCTCCTTCACACGGTCTAAAACAGCTATCGTGGTAGGAATGTTTATTATGAAGGAACATTGCATTTTAAAGACAGAATAATGTTAGCAATTGTGGAATAACATCAACAACAACAGGAAACGATATTCAAAAATAATTTTTTTAAATCCTGTCTCTAACACATTCACTGCTACGGCACTTTCAAGGACTCCTGGCCCAGTGATTAATAGCATATACTGATCATAAAAAGGTTGTAGAATGTGTTTTTTAAACATATTTTAAAATTACCTCGATCTATCTCGTTGTTAGCTAATACGGAAATATCTCGCGGAAGGTATGAGATAAAACGATCAAAAAATTACAAGATAATGCGTTCAAAATATCGCTTCGACCTACCCCGACATTATGCTAAGACCTTAGTCTTAGCTGTACGAAATTGGTCCGTAAAGCAGCTCCGAGTCAACTCGTAGTTGGCGTCCTGGACAAAACAACAATTAAAAGAGTTTCAATTAATTTCTATATTTTATAAAGATGTATTCAGGAAATTATTTGTGTCGGTTTGTTGTGAACTTCTAATTTCCTACAATGTTTATTGATCGATAACACATTTTAACTAATCAGTTAACTCTCTTTTCTCTAGCAAAAAACATTAACAGTGATAGATAAAATATTTATTTATAATATTTTCTCTGAAACAATATTATAATACATTACAATTACCTATTTACCAAAAAAATAGGTCTTATTGAAAAGAAAATTAGTGCACGAATCACTCCACTTTCCTTAAAATAATTTATTGGTTTGTTTTATTTAATATTTTGTAATTTATATTTTTTATTTCTTTAGAAGCAGACGGTTTTAAATTTTGTAATTTCAAACCGGTCAATGCACCGTTTCCCGTCAAGACCCGTGGTTCCCAACCGGTGGTCTGCGGCCTCTGGGGGTCCGCCGATGATGTCCAAGGGATCCATCCGCGAAATGTCCCTGGAAAATAATTTAAAATTATCTAGACGTAAAATATTTGTGAAGCCTTGAAGCCCTGACAAGTGACTGCTAATGAAAATGGCAATCTTAAAATTGCTCATTTTCTAACACTTTGAAAATAATAATCTTTAAGGACTGATGTGTCGCATAAGATAATGAACAATATTCATTTTTTTTAATGAGTATTTGAAGAAATATTTATCTTGTATTAAATATAAATTCAATGTTTCGCGGACTGAAGTAACTCCTACATTTCTATCATACTAAGTTTCGGTAGCAGTGGTGTTTGGCATCAATACGGTGTAATCCATTAAAAATCTAAAGATATATCTAACATCTAGGAATTAGATTTATAGAATTTAGAGGGTCCTTGCTATTGAAATGATTGGTTGAAGGGATTCACGTAATTTTTTTTTTTTTTTGGAACCACTGGTCTGGACCAACTATGCTTTTCGCTTAAGCGCAGTACTGTGCTCCCGGTGTGAATTTATCATAATATTTATGACAAATAATCATTTTAAATATGCAATTTCAGCTTTTTGACACATTTTTTTGTTTCCCACTAAGACCTGGTGGTGAGAAATGTTTGCGAGACTATTATTACAATGTATCACAACTATGAGATTTTGTGTATACAGGCGTAGCAATCTGCAATCATGCAATACTCAGCTATTATCCGTTATTGCCCAAGAGGCGTGTAGGATGGCAGTTCTTTTTAGTGTTTTATTTTATTTTTTTTCCTAGCAGTTTATCTTTTTGTTTTTAAATATATATATATATTTTTTTTGAAAATGAAGCCATGTATGTAATTAACGGTAAGGTTATTTAATTTTTCCGTCTGGCAGAATACATGTAATTTTCAATAAAATGCTTATAATGAACAAAGAAATTGACTTCACGATAAAAAATATAAGAAAAAATAAATGAACTCTGTGGAAATCCAAATGGTCTCAGACTAAATTAAATAGAGCATTTGAATAAAATATAGGATGTTACAACAGCTTTGGAATTGCCTTACTGCAGTTCTGCTCAGTACTATTAGAGTATTTGACCTAGTTCTTTTAAAGTTAAGTGGTGAGTTGGGCTTTACGGTTTTTCTTTTATTTCTCTAAAATGTTTTTCTTACCTAGGAATAATTATCAATTAAAAGATTGATTAATTTTTTTTAATGCTACTATTTGTTTACGTAACTTTTTTAAACGTTTTAATTGCCTTTAATTATACTTATTATTTAGTTGTATGAATTCAAAACATGTAAATTCCATCTATGGATTCCAAATTATTTTCAGTTATGAATTGTTTCCTTTTTTTTAAAAAACTGTCTGTTAACGTTATGAAGTCAAATAAGGGAATGATTCGATGGATAAATTAATCATAATAATATTTTATATAAAATGAAAGGAAAACTGGTGAATGCAACATTAACAAATTTGTATATAAGATGACATGTTTTTTATTTTATTTTTTAAATTTAAAAACAAAACATTTTTAAAAAAAAAATCTTCATTTTGTTATCAAATTCTTTCATCACGTATATTTACATTTTTTTTTCATAGAATAAAATGGCTCATTTTTTCTGAGCATCAACTTAATAGTACTTTAAAATAAGTAATTAAAAAAAAATAGGATTTAAGAGCAGGCATATTATTCAATCAGAAAACCTAAATGACATTAATTGGCACTTCTTGTTTGTTGATTATGTTGAAAACTTAGCTGTAACATCACAGACATATAGTACTTTAAAATGTAAACTTAAGTTTTGTACAACTTATCAATTTGGAGCAAGACTTACCAAACACACATACACAAATCTTTGAGCAGGACTTGCTAATTTCAACTCAGGGGCTCCTAGATTTCATACGTATAGATAGGTAAGCGAAAGTAAATAAGTGTTTTTTAATGAAAGTATAGCATTTAATTGTATGAAAGTAAGTACCAATGTTTTTGTACAGTATTGCTGGTAAATGAAGGATTTCTCTCTTATTACATTTTTTTACAAAATTCAAATAAAATGGTAATATATAAATGTAAATATTATATCTGTGGTAAAATAATTTAGGGTTATAAACCTTATTTGACTCGGTTTTCTAAACACAGGATACATAATTTTTATTTCAGTTATGACCTGAATCATCTAAATAAATTTGTTACTGCAAATAAAAAAAAAGTTATAATTATAACTATGAGAGAGTTTCATAAAATTTTATGGATCCGGCCATCATATTCATTTCAAACTTATTATGAAAGAATATATTAAGAAACTCCGTCGAGCAGATGTTTACGAACTTCCCTTCATAAATATTAGAAAAACCTACCCTTAAATAACGTTAAGGTATTTGATGTAGGATATTACAGAAGCTCCAGAGAGCAGGGCTTAGGTAGGCATTCATTTACACACAAAGGTAGCTCTGAGAGCAGGAGCCTGTAAGTTTATTGGACAAGTGGTAAACTATCCAGTTATTGGCTGGCTAGTTCAGTTGGGCCCGTGTAAATGGCTGCATTCTAATGTTCCTCCTGCGTAATGGCCATTAATTATACTTTGTTAACAATAAACATTCCTTCAGGATTAAAATATTATGCTGATGCAATACCTTTACAATATTAATGGAACTGGAAAAAGAAAAATGGGATATTCGTAGATGAGGAACGCTGATGTGCTGATTTCCTTGGAAAAAAAATTAATTGAATAAGAAAATAGGATTTGTTTTCACTACATAAATATAATTTACTTTTAAATATAATAATAATAAATAAATTCTTTATTATCATGGGACATGTCCCTTTAGAATAAAATATGTACAATAGAGAATGTACAAATGTGCTTTGGATTCTTAGGGTAAGTTAAATACAAATAAAAAAGTTAACAATTACTGAAATAATATGAAGATATTTAAATGAGAAGAGAACAATGAAAATTTATTTACAATCCTACTGTGCCTGGATAATCATTAAATGATTAAATATGAGGAATTTGAAGGTTGAAAGAGAGTTAGAGTGGCGAATGGAAGGAGGAATAGAATTCCATAGGATTGAGGATCGAATGAGAAAGGATCTGTGGAAATGTTCAGTTCGGTGGGCCGTAGTGCACAAATCCTAAGGCCTGGAGCGTGTGAACGGTGATGGACAGAAATTTGAATTGTAGGTCAAAAATGTATGATAGACGGCGGGATTGGATGATTTGATGAAGGAATGACGCAAGGAAAATACTTGCGAAGATTGGAAGGGTAAAGCCATCTCAACTCGACATAAAATTGAGATACGGAGGTGTACCTAGGGATCCCGAAGATGAATCGAACAAAGCAATTAATTAAGCGTTTTATTTTTACCTCGAGATCCCCAGATACACAACCGTACACCGTACAGCAATAGTCGAAGTGGGGAAATATTAAAGAGGTAACGAGGAGTTTTTGGGTTTCATACGGGAGTAGGTGACGAAGGGAATTCAGTCGCCATTACCTTTTAAGATCGAAAAGGTATAACGGGAGATAAAGAAAATATGATTTTTGATGGATAGATTTCTGACGAACCGATGGAACTCTATAAGATTACTTTTTAGGAACAGGCTCGGAATATGGGGAACAGTTTTCAGGAGGTGATGGTGTCCTATACTACATTTTTTCAAGTAATCAGTTGATTCGATTAAAAAAGAAATCTTTGGAAACAAACATGGACAAAAGGCAGAAAATATAGACTTAGAAGTGCCAAGGAAGTTTATGAGCATTTAGAAAAATCAAGAGAAGGCTGTCACATCTGTAGATTGGATGTTAATAGACTGACAAAAAAAACAAAAAAACAACTAGTTAAAAGAAATTAATATATATCTCAAAAGCTTAAGAATTACGAAAGTTGTGATACAGAAGAGAGAAAAAGTAAAAAAACAAACAAAAAAATAAACAGATTTACAAGGAATAATAATAATATATTAGAACAAGGTTCATGCCGATACCACCAAACTTCGTCTGCACAGACTCGTCCAATGTTCGCCGGTGAAGCCCAAGCCTCCAAGATCAGCCTTAATGCAATCCTCCCATCGACGCTTCGGCCTACCTTTCGGACGTCTACCAGTCGGTTCAGTGAATACCAACCGTCTCGGAATTCGTTCCTCACCGAGCCCAACAACTTTACGCGCACATTTAAATCTCCGCGATGCTATCAACTCAATTATATTCACAGGGTACAAACTCCGCAATTCCGCGTTGTGCAACATTCTAAACTTTCCAGTGGCCTCATATCTCTCGCCAAATATTTTACGCAGTACCTTATTTTCGAAAACCTTAAGCCGTTGTTCATCCTTCAAAGTAAGCGGCCACGTTTCACATTCGTAAAGAACCGTTGGAAGAATAATAGTTTTATAAATTCTAACCTTTAAGTTTTTAGACAGAAGCCGCGAGCTAAGTAATTTAGCAACGGAATAATATCACGTATTTCCCACCTTTAACCGGGACTTTATTTCTTCCTGGATTTCATTTTTTCTTGTTATCATTGAACCTAAATACTTGAATTTCTCTACGTGTTCAAAAGTATGCTCTGAAATATAAATATTATCATGATCGCCATTTCTGCTACTAATCATATATTCCGTTTTATCGGTATTTAATTCGAGACCTATTTGTTTACCGGTTTTTATAACTCACTTGTATTTAGTTTATGGTTTCCGTATCTTCACCTAGCAGTACCAGATCATCGGCATACCCCAAAACCGGAATCTTGTCACCCATATTTAAGCCTTTCTCGGTACACATCACCTTTTCTATGACATATTCTAAAGCTATATTAAATAAACACAGGTGAAAGGGAGTCACCTGTTTCAAACCGGATCGCACCTCAAATCTCTCGGAGTAATTATGATCGATTCTAACTTTATGAAATGTTTCTGACAAACACATCTCTACTATGTTTACTAACTTTCTAGGTATTCCCTGTTCAATCATGATATTATATAGCTTCTGACGGTCTATTGAATTATAAGCCTTTTTAAAATCGATATAGAGTTGATGGGCTACACCGTTGTATTCCAGCTTCTTCTCTAATATTTGACGTAAGGAAAATATTTAATCAATAGTCGAGCGATTCCGCCTAAAACCACATTGGTAGTCTCCGATAATTTCTTCAGCGTATTCCGTGATTCGGCTAGTTAGTATTGACGAGAATATTTTATAGCACACTGGGAGAAGAGAGATCCCACGATAGTTGTTACAATCCGTCCTCGGTCCTTTTTTGTGAATCGAAATAATTATTGATTCTTTCCATTCTTCGGGCATTTTTTCATTTTCCCAGATCTTTTTAACTAAAAAATGTAATTTGGAAACGCCCGCTTCTCCTCACGCCTTGATTAATTCACTCGTGATATTATCGTTTCCTGCAGCTTTATATTGTTTTAATTTTCCTATCGCCATTTCGACTTCTTCTTCTTTACTCGGTGCGTCTATCCATGGTTCAGCGCTCTGGTATTCAGAGGAGGAGATTGATTATAATTTTCCGTATTTAGAATGCCGTCAAAGTGTTGTTAAATTTGTTTTATATCTCAGTCGGATTCGCAATTATATTGTTATTCGCATCTTTAACCTCATTCTATAGAGGTTCAAATCTTTTACGCGATTTGTTTATATCTTTGTACATCTCTCTTACGTTATTTTTGCGTTAAAAATCTGTGTTTTTCTATTTCTATTATTTTGCCTTTAAGATACTCTCTTTTCTTATTTTTTAAGAATTTTGAAGTTTCATTTTTTACTAACCGAAAGTAAGCCATATTATTATCGCTTGGATTATTTAAGGAATTGAGTTTAGCATTTCTTCTTTTTTCACACATATTTTGACAATCCCTGTCGAACCAAGGTTTTTTCTTTTTATTTTCGACTTTCCCAAGACATAAATTACCGACCTCTTTAATATTATCTCTGATCCCTTCCCATAATTTGTTTACATCTTCTTGTTCCTTGTCTGAAGATTCTATAGCTTCGAACCTATTTTTTACTTCTATCGCGAATTGTTTTCTAATTACGGGGTTGTTTAATTTAACTAAATCAAAATTCTCGGGATGAATATAGTTCGGTGTTCTCTTTTTTGTATTTAGTATTTGTCGAAGTTTCGCGATTACTAATTCATGATCAGACCCGCATTCTGCACCACGATACGATCTCACGTTAATTATGCTACTTTGTCATCTATTTTTACTAAAACATGATCTATTTGATTCCGAGTTTGTCCATTCGGCGATGTCCAAGTATACTTATGAATATCCTTATGTTTAAACGTAGTACTTTTGATTTTTAGGTTTTTCGAAATGGCAATATAGTTTATTAGTCGGGTCCCATTATCATTACTATATACATGCAAACTTTCTTTACCGATTGTAGGACGATATACTGCTTCCCTTCCAACCTTTGCGTTCGCGTCGCCTAGTATTATTTTAATGTAATTTCGCGTTAACTTATCATAAACTGACTCTAGTTTATCATAAAATTCGCATTTTACTTCATCATCACTGTCTTCGGTGGGAGAATGAATGTTTATAAACGCGATTTTTGACCAGCGACCTTGAAATATAGCAACCGATATTCTTTCACTAAAGAACTGTACGTCCCGTAATGCGGAAAGAAATCTATTCCTAATCAGAAACCCTTAAACAATAATTAACGCTCTCCCCGTACCTAATGGCATACTTTCCTTCTGTTAAAGAACCCTCCCCTGGCCAGCGAACCTCTTGTAATGCAACGATATCTAAATGGTAACCCTTAACTTCATTCGCGACCGACTTTAACCCACCTGCCGTATTTAAACTTCTAACGTTCCACGTCCCTATTGTTAGATCTCTAATTTTCATCTTGCGCCTAGATTCCTCTGAAGCAGTCCCCACCCGGAGACCCAAACGGGGGACTAGTTTACTTCCCAACAATGGGCGTTTTACCTCAGAGGAATCCATGAAAGTTGGTGATATTTTGTGAACTAAAATATGTGATCCTCACACTAGACTGAAACGACAAGAAACAGCTCGCAGATATCGCTTATTACAACATTTACTTGACAAACGTTCAAAACTTCCCACCTACTACAAAAAACTAATTTATATTACCATACTTAGGCCTATTTGGACATATGGAATTGAACTATGGGGATCTACCAAGCCATCAAATTCCTCTCGCATCCAATCCTTGCAATCCAAAATCCTCCGAAAGATCCTAAATGCCCCTTACTTTGTCACCAATAAAATAATCCACAAAGACCTGAATATCCCATTAGTTGCAGACTTAGCCCGAATTAGATATACCTCCTTTCACTCTAAATTACCACTCCACCTAAACCCACTTGTCCGCAATCTCTCATCTCCTTCTATTCCTGATCATCCTTCGAGGCGGCTGAAACGACGATGGCCTCGAGACCTTCTTGTCTGAAAAACCTTTGAAATGCTACCAATGGGTAGATTCTTCTCACGCCTATCATGTCCATATCTCATGTGTGAACAGTCACATTTACTTGATGTATTTTTTGTGTTAATACAGTTGTAAATATCTCTATAATAAATAAAATAAAAAAATAAAAAAATATGTGAGTAGGGCGTTCGAACCTACGTCACACCCTCCAGCAAGCCTGGAGTGCCGCTCTCATTGTTGGTCAGCGAGTCCATCGGACATAGCCGGGAGGAGCTTCCGAGAAAATTCCACCGACCATCCCCACATCCGCCACCCGTAGAACGCTCCCCATACGTGGTAATGAGATCCGCGCGAGGGATTTACAAGGAAGGTTTTTAAAAAAAGAAAAACAATCCAAACCTGATTGAAATTAACTGAGGACAAGAAAGAACGACAAAGGGTATAATAATATAATGGGCGTTGAAACAAACCTATTAAAAAGAAATTAATTTAATGCTTAAGACAATAACATTAAATGGTAATTAGTACTAATAAAAATATATACATAAAACAATAGCTCATTCTTCAATCAGTAGCTTTATGACAGTAATTCCTCTCGGGTTCTAAACCCCTTCTTAATCTCATTCCTTGTTTTGCATTATTCAACTAGCAATAGCCTACCAATTTACTCCTAAATGCTTTCGTTAAAAACCTAGAAGTGTTTTTATAAGACTTTTGGTCAACACCGTTTCACTAATAATCGTTTTAAGCTATCATCTTGGGATTTAGCCTTTAGGATTTTAGTTACTTCATTTTTTCCTCTTCCTCCTCTTTGAATTATGGCTGCCTTGAATTATCCTGTTCATCTTCTGAGTTTTCAGGTGTTCTCATGTCTACAGATATACCGAGTCAATGTGCATCTGTCGATGTTTACTTATTTTCTTATTCTCAGAATGCAAACCCTTCCTTTTAATCTAAATTTTCTTTCCGTATTTTCCTTTATCTACCTATATATCAGCTTATTTACCCCTCTCACAGAACTCAACTTCTTCCTCCAACAAATTTCACTCTCTTCCTGCATTCCTGAACACTAGGTTCTCTCCAGTTCCAAGAATATTCGTAATTAGTTATCTTATTATCCCTTACTCTAATGAAAAATTAAAATTCATCGTAAGTGCTATGGTTATATTTTCTAACTGAAACTTATTTTTCTTTTTTTATTACGATGTTTCTTTTATTTTTTTTTCATTTTTATTGAAATATAAGATTATATTTGAATATTAAAATACATTTTTATTGTATTGCATAAAATTCCGCAGAAAAGCGATCAAATTAAAAAAAAAAAAGTAATGGATTACTATATATATATATATATATATATATATATATATATATATATATATATATATATATATAAATATATATATATATATAAATATATAATTATACAACACATAACTGATTCCATGGAAAGCACGTCTCACACAGATTGAAGGAGAATAACGATGTGGAGTTAGTACATCATTCTATTACATTGCAATACATTTATATGTTGTATACATCTATAAATATAATATTTATATTTTATATTATATAATATATTGCTTAATGTATTTTATGTTGTATAAATCAATTCCCAGTAGGTTTGGTCTCCAGGGTAGTTAGACCATCACCCCCAACTAGGTGAGGCCTGTAGGAGACAAAAAATGTTTTATGTAAATATTTGTATAATAACTAATTTAGAAATTTACTGTTATTTTTGTCTTTTCTTGCAATAAATGGCTTTATTTATAATTTATTTATGTTATATAAATATTTGTTACGCATATATTTCACTTTACAGGAGTAATCATAAATGAAATATGCATAGGGGACATATGGAATGAATAAATTAAATTTCTAAATAATATGCTAATTTTTTCGTTATTGATTATTTTAGCTTTTCAAATGAAATATATCTCATGATTGCCTTTAAGTAATGTAATATTTTATGTTTCCATGATATCTTATTGACAATACTTTGATCGATCCGTTGTTGTTGTTATATAATATATCTTCTAATTGTAGCCTAAATGTTAGGGGAGATATAAGTTATTGAAGTCTTTTATATTACTTGAGAAATAATACGATTAAAGATGTAACATCATTATCCTTTTATTTATTATTTTTCGCTTCATTTCTTTAGGTTTTAAACTGTTCTAATTTTATGGAACATAAATCTTGAATGGATTAATGATCAAAAGAAGTCCTGTTCTATTAATAAGCAGCTGGGCTTGTTTAACGTAATTATACATTTTTTCTGTTTGAAAATGTTCAATCTTTTAATTTTCTTCGTCGAAACTCATCTACTACATAGTTGCCTCTTAATTAAGACATTATTAGACTCCTAAGCTCATTTAACAAAAAAAAAAAACTTCCTCTCCTACTAAAGACTCAAGTAATAAAGACGTTAATGCTAGACTTTATAAATTATATTACGAGGACGGGCATAAAACTAGCAAAGCCATTAAAATGGCAACATAGTTCCGGTATGAAGTTGTATTAAACAGACGACACGAGTTTTTTTATGACATAGTTACAACGTAATAGCCTACATAGAAAAGGCTTGTAATGAGACTTGACTATTAATGATCGTTTTACGGTTAGATCTTGATTTGAGAGTTTAAATAGGTCAGGTATTAAGCGGAATATCAAGCAGTGACAAACTAACCCTTCTACTAAGATACTTCATTCCGGGGAGCGTCCTCATCTATATGCGGCTGATATCTGTCGTAGAAAGTTCCACGGTTCCTAGTAGTCGTAAATACCTCAAATTATGTCAGTATTTGCTGACCGTAGTCGTGTACCAAAAGCTAACAGAAGTATATGTCTCTTGAAGTGGAACATCAGTGAACTTCATTGGTGGTGTTAAGGCAATGTAATTTCATCTTACTTAAATTTTTAAATTTTTTTTTTGGAGTAGGTACTTCTTCAATTAAATAAGTACTCCGTTATATTGATGATGTTTTGAAAACATTGTAATAACATTAAGCTCTATGAAATATTTTTTTTTTTAGTTATACTTACACTATTTAAAAAGAATGTTTGAAATATGGCTAATTATTGAAGATAATTTATTTTTGGCACAATGGTCCTGCAATAATCTGACCCTACTCCTCTTGTCCGTTCTCTGGGGTAAGTATATGCCACCTTCTATAGAACGTCCTCCACTTCGTCCTTCCACCTAAGACATGGTCTTCCTCTACCAGTCGGTACTTGAGAAGGCGTTTGGGTATATATTCCCTGGAATACGTGCTACACGCCCCAGTCATCGGATCTGGTTCTCCTCCGGACCAAATCCGGTTTCCCATACATTTGGCACCGTCCTCGTTGGTAGTTATTCTCCACTTGCCATCTTCGCAAAACTAGACTATTAATCCCGCGAAGGACTCTCTTTCCCATGGAAATATTTACCGTTTCGAAGTCTTGGAAATTACCCAGGTCTCTGAACCATACGTAGCTACTGTTCTTACTACTTTTTCAGAGCATATAGTATGTAAATCCTGTGAGAAAGCGTTATATAATTTGCATTACGAAGCAGCATTTATTCTCGGCGGTCTTCCTTGCTTTTGATATATCCACTGTTTCATTATTCGTTGTGAACAGAGCCCCATATTATTAAAGATTTCCACTGGTCTCAGGATGAGGTTTCCTCTTTTGATTTACTTATCAGCTACACCCACTTTGATTGAAGTGAACATATAAACTGTCTTGTATTCATTGATTTGTGACCCTTTTGCTTCCATTTCAAATTCATCAGAGCTCTTTGCAATGCTGTAATATTGTTTGCAGTTATTGGAACATCATCTGCATAGGCTATACACTTGTTAAGTCTTTAATTACATCTGACGTTTTTCATTGCTGAGTTATTCTGGGGAGAGGGTGTCATATTCTGGATTACACTTGCTGTGTGGGGTGTTTTCGATTTCTTCCCAAGGTCCGCAGTAGGATTTATGGAACTGTATTTTCCCAGTACTACTGAATAGGTTTGATAGTGCACCTCTAAATTGCCGCACCTCCTTTCAAAGATTTTAAACACCCTAAAGAAAATTATTATGAAGGATCCTGGTAAGCCACTTGTGAAAGGGTGTTTTTCTACAGAGCTGAACAAACTAACCCACTTTCCTGTATTCGGAGAGCGTATGACCTCTCCAATTAGCCAAACTCATTACATTTTATACGACAAACATTTAATAAAATCAAATTGCTTGATACGTAGCAATATTAGCTATACAACTAAACACTATCTTTCTTATACGGAACGATGTTTAAATAAATTCCGGCCTATCAAGTTTTATTCATTATCCAATTGAAATATAATATTTGAAGAATCCATCGGAAGAAAGGGGGATTCGTTTGGAGTGCTTTCGTGCTTTAATTACTTAAGTATGTTTTATATTTTTCTTCAATTGTTTTTATATGTCCTTTTCCTTTTTGTTTTGAGTGTCTTTTGACCTATTCTACTCAACTAGACGAACAATTATATATATATATATATATATATATATATATATATATATATATATATATATATATATATAACTTCAATTCGGAAAAAAATTGATTCTCTCCCTTTCTTCCGTGGACTCTTCATTTCTTTTTTGCAAAACTGCTAGGTGACATACTTATTTTTATATAATCATCTAGTGATTATTTGTCTTAACATAAAAAACTGACGCTTTGCAACATTTTAGGCTCCCAACAAAAAATGTTAGCGGACCCCTTCATACAATCTTTTCAATTACAAGGACCTCTAATTCCTAAATATTAGGTATATGTTTATATTTTTTGTGGGCTACACCGTATATTGTGTGCGAAATACCTCTACCAAAACTCTAGAAATGGCCTCGTTAGGAAAATTGATACGAAGAGAAAAGAACCAGGTACCAGGAGTTTATTTTATTTTATTTTTTTTTTTATTTTAAATTATATTTTATTGAATTTTACAACTGTATATTACATAAATACAATAAGTAAAAGTGATAAATTATAATAAAAGGCGTATAAGGCTTGTGAAGAAACTACCCAGCGGTAGTACTTCGATGTTTATTTAAGTAAGTAGATCCCGAGGCCATCTTCTTTTCAATCGCCTCGGAGGGTTGTCAGGAATATGCGAGGTTGATAGGTTGCGGACAAGAGGGTTTATATGAGTTGGGAGTTTGGAATTAAAAGTGGTATATCTGGTTCGAGAAAGGTCTGCCACAAATGGGATATTAAGGTCGTTATGGATGATTTTATTTGTGACGAAATAAGGAGCCTTTAGGATTTTGCGAAGGATTTTGGATTGTAAGGATTGGATGCGGGAGGAATTAGATGGCTTAGTAGAGCCCCAAAGCTCGATTCCATATGTCCAGATTGGTCTGATGACAGTGATATAAATGAGCTTTTTGTAGTGAATTGGAAGTTTTGAACGTTTGTCTAGTAAGTGTTGTAGTAATCGGTATCTACGGGCAGTTTCCTGTCGTTTTAGTCTCGTGTGAGGGTTCCATGTAAGACGTTTGTCAAGATGGAGTCCTAGGTATCGGATTTGTTCAACAGGTATGAGTGGCGTATTATTAAAGGATACGGTAGGGCAGGAGGTCATCGGTTTTCGACGAAGGGTAAAGGTTATTTGATGGGATTTTTTAGGATTTATTTTAATCCTCCAGTTCCGACACCATTCCTCAATGGCTGTGATGTGGGACTGAAGGATTTGGGATGCAGCGGTTGGATCGTTATGGACGGATAACACACAAGTGTCATCCGCGTAAGTTGTGAGGACAGTGCTAGGATGGAGTGGGATATCAGCTGTATATACCGTATAAAGGATGGGACCTAAGATACTACCCTGAGGTACACCTGCAGACTGAGAAATTATGGAAGAGTAGGAAAGGTTATGATTTACTTGAAAGGTTCTATTAGTGAGGTAGGAACGGATTATGAGGAAGTATGTTGCGGGAAGGAATTGACGGAGTTTATAAAGGAGTCCTGGGTGCCAGACTCGGTCGAACGCTTGTTTCACGTCGAGAAAAGCACCCGTGCAAAACATTCCTCGCTCCAATGTGGAGGATATAACATCCACCACACGGTGGCATTGCTGAATTGTAGAGTGGGATGTCCGAAATCCAAACTGGTGGTCAGGAATGACGTGATGCATTTCTAGGATCGGGTAAAGACGCTTTAAAATGAGTTTTTCTAGAATCTTGCCCATGATAGGTAAAAGGGAGATTGGACGGTATGAGGATGGATGTTCAGGAGGCTTTTGAGGTTTTGGGATCATTTTGATTATTGACATTTTCCAAGGTTCAGGAAAATAGGTGGTTCGGAGGGTGGCATTAAAGATATAAGTGAGGTAGAGGATAGCCTTTCGAGGTAGCTGTTTAAGGATAAAGGATGTGATGAGATCATGACCAGGTGCTTTTTTAATACGTAACTGATGGATAACGTTAATTATTTCAGAAGGATGAAAGGCTTTAGGAGGTGGGGACATTTGGAGTGGAATAGCTAGTTCTGCTTCAATATGGTCAATATGGGTCGGATTAAGGATTTCAGGATGTGGATTAAATATTTTGGAAAGGTGTTCAACAAATATTTGAGTTTTTTCTTCATCTGATCGAGACCAGGTAGAAGATTCGGTAAGGAGTGGGTGATTAAAAGTTTTGAATTTGAGGAGATTTTTGGTAGTTGTCCATAAAGATTTGTCATTTGGTCTTAGGTTTTCTGTGAAGTCCTGAAAAGTTTGCATTTTGAATTTTCTAATTTCAGTTTTGAGTTTGTTAGTTAGGTGAGTATAGTATGTTTTGTCGGATGGGTATCTGGACCTGTGCCACTTAGCCCTTGCTCGCCGTTTCTCTGTTAATAATTTTCGAATATGAGGCGGTAAGTTAGTGTCGCGGGAATAATTATTTTTGGGACGTGTTGAGTTGTTACTAATTGCAATACCTATTGTTCTTGTCAGTTTTTCTATAGCAGAGTTAATTTGTTGTTCTGTCTTTAGCGGAATCTTTAAGTCAAGTTCGTTTTCTAGATGAGAGCGAAAGTTGTCCCAGTCAACATGTCCTGTGATCAATGAAGGAGGGAAGGATTTAGGAATAGGGTTTGAATGCAGGAGAAGCAGAACTGGGCTATGGTCTGAGGAGAGGTCGTCTAAGGATGTTACTGTTGATTGAAAGGTTGGAATTTGGGATGTGACGAATATATCAAGAATATCAGGGCGCTTTTTCAGGGAAGTAGGCCAGTAAGTAGGATTTTTAGGTGATAAGACTGAATAGCTGTTGGAAGTGGTGACTTGGGAGAGAATCCGGCCACGAGCGTTGGATGTTCGGCATCCCCACCGTTGATCTTTGGCGTTGTAATCTCCCCCAGCAATGAAGCGCGGACCAAAGGACTGAAATAAGGAATCGAGTTGGTTAGAGGAGAGGGAAATCCCAGGAGGGCAATATACAGCTGAGATGGTTATGTTAAATGGACGGCAGGATAAGGCAAGAGAAGTCGATTGGATGGCGTCAGTTGGAGTAGAAGGAATTAGGGAGTGAGTTAAGGAATTGTAAATAAGGATACAAGAGCCAGCGTGGGATGTTTTGTCAGGATGATCTGATCTGTATGTGATGTAGTCGCGTATGTAAAAGTGTGAATGAGGTGTGAAATGTGTTTCAGTCACAAGGGCAACGTCTATGTTATTGTCGTGAAGAAAGATGTCAAGTTCGTCTCTGTGATTAATCAGACCATTGGAATTCCATAAGAGAATAGCTAGGGTCTGCTTATTCATCTCGGGAAATTAATCGGGAACTGTGATAGGAGACTTGTAAGGAGATTGATGAGTGGTTTGATTGTGTTTTGGAGGTCTAGAAGGAAGGATGAAAGAATAGATGTTATGTCAGTTGGAGGTTGGTTAGGATTGGGGTAGGAAGGGGTGTTTAGGATTAAAGGATTAATCTGTTTTGGTGTGGGTAAGATTATTCTTTGAGATTCAGCAGGTAATGGAGCTTCAAATGAGAGATTGTCCTGAACTGCAGTGATTAATGCAGGTGGATGTTTGGGATTGGTCTGTGGAGAGATTAGTGGCGGTAACTTGACTCTCAGAGAAGCAGGTTTTGGATCATTTATGGGTATTTTTGACTGAGGGTGGGAGTTAAGAGGTTTAGAATGAGTTCTCTGAGGCTGTGAATGTATGGTCTGACGGTGATGAGAGGAGATCGGGGGTTGAGGATGGGATGTCTGCGGCTGTGAAGTGGAATCTTGAGGCGATTGAGGTCGGGGCAGAGGTTTTGTGGTTATTGCAGAATAGGCGGAGGTATTGAAGCTTGGTGGTTGATACACGCTGCCTCCTGGAGCTCGATGGATGATCGGAGTAGTCCTGGTTGAAGGGCCGGGTGCTTCATTAGTAGTGCTGGAGGTCTTCTGTAGGGTTCTAGAGGATATGTTTAGGATCTTTTGTCTCAGCATATTTTTGTACACTATGCAGCCTTTATAGCTAGCAGGATGACCTTCACTGCACAGCGCACATTTTGCTGGGGTGTCCCGAGGTTTCAAACAATTGCTAGAGGCGTGTGGGCCAGCACATTTGACACATCTGACTGGATGATGACAGTAGCCTTTTGTGTGCCCAAGATTTTGACAGTTTGTACACTGTACTATGTCATCTCTCTGCCTTGGCTCTTCAAATTTTATGCAGGAGTAAACAAGCCTGTTTACTTTAAATATTTCTGGATTATTAGTAGCAGGCTCCAGGTCTACGAAGAATAATGGTAAAGGGAACTTTTCTGAGGGATGAATGACACAAGAAACGTGTCGCACGCTAAATCCTAACTCTTCTATATCCTTCTTGATGGCCTCTGTGGGGGTGGTGTTGTGGAGACCCCTCAAAACAACGCGGTAGGGTTTATCTTCTTTTAGCTGATAACAGTGAAATTCATAGTGTTTCTCTGTTAAATATTTGACGAGTTTTTTATAGTTCTCTTTGGTAGTAGTGTTGATCTTAACGTCTTTTAATCTCGCGAAGCATTGGAAGTTAGTTTGTCCTATGAGTGCAGATATTTCTTGGCCAAACTTAAAGAAATTTTGAATATTATTGACGTATATGGGTGGTGGCTCAGGCTCATTGAATTCACGGGGTGTAGAGGATGTTGATGACATATTATTGATGGCTGCAACGTTGTTGCTGGGAAGTGCGGATGTGGAGGCAGTTTTGGTTGGTTGAGTGTTGGCTGAAGGTGTACTTCGGTTTTCTGGAGGGCAATTTTGCTTAGCTTTGGCTTTTTTATTTTTTTTCTTATTCGGTGAATTACTACCAGAATTTGGCTGTACGTTCCTATGGCGTTTTTGCCGCGTCCTTCTAGTCAGGTACTGCGAATCAGTCTCACTAATCTCACTGAACGGAGTTTCATTGTCTGTGTCCATCACTGAATTCGCGTCAGACATAATGTTTATGTATAAAAAAAAAAAAATTAAAAAAGAAAATTCCCCTATTAAATGATTACCATATAAGTATGTTTATATATATTAATATAACAAATAAAAATAAAAAAAACACCTATTAAAGAAAAAAAAAATAAGATATAGAAAAAAAAAAATTATATACCCTCTAAATATTAATAACAAAAATTAAATAACTCCTTAAAAATTAAATTATGTACATAACTATATACAATTGATAAAAAAAAACATTTGAAAGAAATTTAAAAAAAATATTCTAAGAAAAAAAAAGATTTCTAGGTTATCCCGGGATACGAACTCAGGACGGTGGCAGGTAGATTCCTAGTGCCGCGACCGTGAACCTGGAGTGCTGGCTGATAAGAGTCTGTAGGGATTAACTGCCACGTCAGTTAGCCCAAGTGACACTGCTCAGTGAGCTGGCTATTAAAATAAGAGCACTAACCTCAATGTTTATAGGTGTAAAGTGAAAACGTTCAACAGAGAAACTTTTTGTAAAGGCTGACTGCTGGTCAACTCCATACACGTAAGTTATACAGTGAGAAAGACAGAGCGACACACATAGTAAACTTGACAATCGGCCATGACACTTACGAATAGGAGTTTTTTGAATAAATAACTAAAATTTAATGTTGAACCTGGTTGATAGTCCTAAAAATTTTTAAAGGGATTGATAAATCCTCGTTATGCCATAATTCAGAGGAAACGTAAAATGATGGTCCAGGATCTGTGCTAGGTCAGTATCTTAAAGATGCCCATTCTAATTAAACCTGGATAGGCCAGAATTTAGGTCTTCCACTTTAATATCTTTCTATAGCCACAGTAGCATAAAATGATACTTATAACAGAAAGATTTATCCAAATACTCACAAAGAAATCAAATATTGGTTATTATCTTCTGCGATACATCATATATGTTATTATTCGAAAGATTAAAAAATGATAAAATTTTAAGGATGTGATTGTAAACAGTAGCAAGTTATTAAAGCACTTATAAAGTAAAATTTGTCCCATAAAGCGTGTGATATTTATTAAAATGGCCAAGGCATCACAAATATTTTACTTTAATCAATTTAAAATTATTCCCCAATGACATCTCGCTGACCCGGGGACACCGTCTACCGGCACTCAGGATCCGACCACTAGTTGGGGACCACTGTTTTAGGTGGTCAATTGTTACTAATTGTCATTTTTTACCATTATACATGTCTACTCCTTGTTTAGAAACCTTTTTATTTTTAATATATATACTTATAAGTGTTATGATAATTAGATCCTTCTATAAAATTGATAGTTTATTTTTTTCTTAAACGTCTTGGAGGCTTGTTTGTTATAATCTATTGTTGAACCCATGTTTAGGTTTGGCTTCAGGCCATGGATTTGATATTAAAATGTGCCTGAAATGTCTTAGCCATTTTTTCACTAAAATCGATTCACCGGATATGTCACATAAAAATCTTTGATCGTAAATATAATCTATTGAAGAAAATGTATTTTTTTTAATGGTCCGATGTTTAATGATGTCAAAATTAAAATCTTATTTATCAAGATTATGATGGGTGTCTAAGACATCAATAATAGTTTGTACCATTAAGATATCCAGTCTCCATAGATTTATTTAAAAATACTAAGGTTTCTAAACTTATCACGTGAATTCTAGTTGCGAACCCCAAGGCTTTCAAGGCCTTCCAATACTATTCAGGTTACGTTCAATTGTTGATTAGAACACCGATGAAGCCATTCTATGGAAGTTCACCTTCAGTTAAGAGGAAATAAATAAAGGAAAGCGGAGGAATCACCGGGAGCCAATGTGGAAGACATTTCAATTTCGTTAATTGGATTAGAGTTAAAGCTGATGGTCCGCCCGAACCAGCCGCCGAAAACAGGATTCACCACTCCTCTTGTAACTTCTTAAATTGGTGGCCTTTCATTACTGCCCCTAGTTTATAATCATGTATGCATGTCAAGATAAAATTTAAATAAGTTAATCATATATCTATAAATATTAATGAATTATGGAAATTACATGTTGCTTCATCATTTCAGTATTTTCGTTAAGCAATAGATACGCTATTTGTTATTGAGACGTTGTTTTTCAAAAGGTACTGAAGGGAATTTTTTACGAAATTCATAATTTGACATAATCATTTAGTTTTATTGAATTTCACTATCCGAATTTCATCTTAAGAACACTTAAGTCTGTAAAAGTCGCGATGCAGTTATTCAATGATTTTCCAAAAGTACTAATTAAAGTACTATTATATTCCTAACATATAAAATATTCTTATCTCAGCGTAAAAATAAAATTATTATTTTGGTAAAAAATAAAATTTCAGAATTTATTGGGCAAATATTAAAACAAATTGTATGGAATGTTTGCGCTTTCTTTTTAATTTCCTAAAATGGATATAGTAAGTAACTTTTAGAGATCAACGACTCAATTGTTTTTCTATAACTGTAATTAATTATTTACAATTTAATGAACGTCTTGAAATATTATGTCGCACAAAAGTATAGTATAATATTTTAACATGAAACATCATTTTGTGATCTATAAGTTGGGTTTTCTCAGGGCAGGGTATAAGCGCGGAGATTAATGCAGAGTTAAGACAGCACCAAGACGCGTTTTCTCAACTTCATTTATTAGGTTTCTATGGCAACGCGCGGCCCTGTTTTAGAGTAACAGACAAATAAAAGGCCTGAAAAACTCCTATTTTAGTGTAAAAAAAACCCACTCTATAAATTGGTTCCCTAAAATAGGTGAGAACCTGAAGACCCAAGAGTCAAATCACGTTTGATATTTAAGGATGAAAACTCATCCTGCTTGAGCCAAACTTGAATGGAAAATTTCCTACCAACTGAACATTCCACAAGTTATGTTACTTATATATGGACATGTTTTTTCAAGAGAAGATGAAGGACCAACCAGTAGAATCTGATGGAAGTAGATTCTTGAAGCTAAAAAAGTTGACATGGATTATAGTCCGACAATGAGCAACAACTTCATCCCAAAGAAACTACTGATGTACATGGATGAAAGGTGTTGAATAGGAAAGCCAAGATAAGAGTCTTGATTGTGATTCAGTCAAGGTTGGTTTTTAGAACTAGATGCCGAGACTCATAATAAAGTACATCAAACATAGTTTTCTATAAATAAAGATTGAAACGACCAATTTAAGCAATTTAGATTGATAACAATGCACAAACCTAAAATAGGCTTTTCAGAAAATCAAGTTGTTAATTTTTTATCAGATAAATATAGCACGTAAAGGAACAGAGATTAATAAAGCGCGAAAGCCAAGATAAATTTCCACTATCCGTAGTTGGAATCAAACCCATACTTTGTAAGTTCAGACTCATGGGTAGCGTGTGACTGTTTGTCTAATGTCAGAGATAACGTTTTAGATGAATATTTTTGTCATCGGGAAACCAAACAGCCTTATTAAACTACACGCTTCTTATCTCTTCATTTTTAATGTACTTATCATAAAGGTTATTTTATCCATTTTTTTTTTTTAATTTTTGACATGTTATCTGATTTTAATAAGATAAATACTTATTCATTTACACCTAACTAATTTATGAATTGAATTGACGTGGAACGCCATAAATAAATTGCAGACATTTCTGAAAAGTGTTAGTATTTATTTATTTTTTTATCAGATTTTACCTTTTTTTGTGTGGATTGTTTGTATAATTTTACATTATTTCTACTAACATGAATCAGTAATAATTTATTAATTGACTTCTGCACCCCCACACGGTTATAACTGTTCTATTTCTGAAATCGCTCCTCCGAATATTTTCGTGGAATGTTTTAATGACTGTTTCCCTCACGTAACTGGAGCCCATTCAGTTTTTGTAAAATGGGAAATTAGGGTGTTAAGATCAAGGTCTTTTAACCTTGAAAAGCCGTTTCCGATAGGCGCAGTACGATCCGAACGTACTGAGAATCATGGCTTTTTAAAGTATTTTGATGAAATTTATGGTGAAACCGTTTGTTTGTTTTGATTTAAAGTTGTTATTGTTAGACAAGAAAGGTTATCCTAAAGGCAAAATTTATTCCTAAAAACATTTTATACGATACAAGACCCTCAAGATCTCCTTATCGTCAATGTTGTGAACGCACAGTGCAGTCTTTGGTTAAGCCATAAAATAATTTTCAGAAATGCATGTTATTGAATCAACGAATGTTTGAAAACAAATAGAAAGTTTCATTATATTTTTAGATGACTCGAAAGGTAAGCATTGCATTAAGGACTATCACGTTTTGATCGGCATGTAGGTATATTATTTATAGTGCATGCATTACATATTCGCATTATCTGTCATCACTTTATAATATATATTTGCGACCAAGCTCGACAAATATAGCCCACGATGAGTGCAAACATAGAGGAGACATTTAGTTCCCATGAGTGCAGCTGGCTTGGCGTTAAGCTTGAATAAATTATCTTCCAGGATTGACGGGTCACGATCGAACCAGGATTCCAGGGGCGAAGGGTTACTGTTCCGTCTTCCCAAATGTCCCAATTGCTTCGGCTTGATCTTGGTCTTATTTACATACATATATGTATATTTAAATGTTTATTTATACCCAATGGATATTCTTTATTTTCTTTGTACAATCTTTTGCTCTTTATTGGATCCCTCTTATTTATTCATAGTAAATTTGATAAAAGTCAAACATAGGAATGTTTTTAAAATATACTGTGCATATGGGATGAATGACCTCTTATAGCACTTATACTCATTGACCAAGATTGTGGCAGCTTGTGTTATTTTTAAATAAAACAATTTTAAACAAATAAATAAAATATTTATATATATTTTTTGTTTAGTTTTTGTTTAGAATGGTTTATGTTTAGAGGCGTAAAACTTCGAAGTCATCAACGCCTATAAATTTACTTAAATATAATAAATTGTAATGATATGTTTTAGTACCTTTAGAAAATAATTGTATTTCTAAATCGCACTTTTAAAGGACTTGAGTGTTCATTAGATAAATTCAAATAGAAAATTTAGATAAAACTATATGATAAGAATACAAATATGTGAAAAAAATCATTTTCTTAATTGGTACAATTGGAAACCAGCTCAATTTTTTGTTGTAGATATTTTTAAATGTTATTTTCCAATGTTTTTGTTACGTGAAAACGACCGGTTTTTCATCTCTAAAACGTAGCGCTGAGGAAACCGTCGATCTCTGACCACCTACGATCGCTTATTTACATAAATAAACGTTACTGCCTTAACGATCCAGCTATGATCCCAAAGGCGACACATTTGGCCAACCATTGTCAGTTATTAATAGCCGTAACAAATGACCGCTATTGCGTAGCCCCTAATTATTGCTAATTTGTTACTTTTCCCCTCATTGCGAATTCGAGCACCTGTCACTTGGAAATTGTGCTTTCAGCACTGAAGATTGATGAGCTGTAAATCTCAATATAGAAAACGAGCCGGATGCATCACGGCTTAATTCTCTCGAGGAGCAGTTCTCCCTGTCGTTGGTGGAAATAATATAGAGGAGTTATGGTTCCGGTTCGGTTATAGGTCCAATGTGTTTCAATTTAACGGTGAATATTTATTAACGAGGCAGTATTACCGTTGATGTGCCGCCAAATCTGATATTCTAATGTACAGTTTCCTGTCTTACGTTTATGTGGCTCCGAACATATTTTTGAATGTTGAGTGGAATCTAAAATACATTGGTTGTATTATTTAAAGTGATGTACTCGTGTAGATTTTCACTCATCTTCAAGTACTTGTTCATATTTGATAATGTGTATTGCTTGTTGTATTGATTTATGTGAAATAAACCAATAACTATAAATTATATTGCTTCTCTTATTTGTTTAAAAGAAAATTATCTTGGACAGTGGCTTTTTTGATTGCTTGGTCGTTTGAATCGCTCTTTGCATTTAAAAAAAAAAAATATAAAATGCACAAACTTCTATTAATTGTAATACTATTTTCGCTTCATATTGTTTTGTTTTTTAAAATTATCTTTGGCTTAGGTTAAATACCATAATTTCCAATAGTTCATATTCTTCAGTTTACGTCTATGCTGACTCAAAACGTTTCTTCGCTGTCTTCTGCTTCTTCCATTTATTTGTTTTGTTAGTAGGGACCGAGAGTCCTTGTTGGAAGTCTTCCAAACCTCTGATGTCCAATGGAGTGGTTTTCCTTCTCCTCGTAGCTTCCTAAGGCGCGTTCTCTAGATCTTGTTTTATTTGTTTTTGAATCTGTACCATTAAAAATACGAATAAGTGAATATTTTTGTGTGTATCAATAAATACTATTACAATAATATATGAAAAATATATTATTTACATTTTGTTCTTTTAATTCCAATATTGGCTACGTAAGCTATACATGTAAGAAATATATATTACGGGAAAGTATTCTGATCGTGAAAATTTGCAGCTCGAGTTTTCACTGAAAATATTCGTTTTAGGGTTCCCTGAGTCCAAATGATCAAGTCCTGCAAGAAGGTCTGTGTGTGTGTGTGATATAGTAAGTAAGAATATAAAATGATTAGTTTTATTTTTTTAAAAATTCATATTTTAGGCGCATATATGCTATAGCAACCGTTTTTTTTTATCATAATCGGCCAACCAGGAGAGCCACTTTATACGTCACATTTAGACTCATTTACGATTTTCTCAAAAACCGCTTTAACAATTTTGATCAAACTCGCTAAATCAATGTAAAATTTAGTGGGCTTTAATATGATGTAGGTTCCATTCTGATTGAAATATCCTGATATGATCTAAATTCCTACATTTTAAAAGCCTTTAATTTTGTAGTATTAATTTATTTTTTAAGCATTATAAAAAAAACGACTATATTAAAACTTGAACGAATTTGATAACCAACTAGAGGGAAAAGAGGAACAAATATAAATTTTTTTCAGAACATCAGAATAGTCATATAGATGTAAAATATACCATTTAGAAGCTAAAGATTTAAGAAAATTATTATCATATGTTCACAGTTCTCTTCAGCCTGCTCGTCGTGCAATCTCAAAAAAAAAAAAAAAAAAAAAAAAAAAAAAAAAATCAGGTGTAAGCAACACGCGACTTTCATACACATTACTAATTAAATCAATTTTTGAATTTTGAAGAAAATAAAAGTTAAAAAAATAATTATTCTTTTTCGTATAATGTAACAATATAAATTATTAACTTCTACAATCAATTACGTATATGCGTTTTTTGCAGCTATCCATGTTTGCAAAAACACTGCCGTAACATTCTATACAATCATATCTCTCACATATTAAATTTCAGTTTTGTGCGACTTTTTATTTTCGTGCTAGACACCACACAGAATTTTTACCTGGATAGGTCATTTATACTCAGACGGGCCTTAAACGTGTATTACCGGAGGAACTCAAGTATCCCAAGATCGCAATACTTTCCTTTACTATCGGTATTTATATTGGTTTAATACTATAATACTAATCGGTAATTTTATGATCGGTCGCTATGCTAAAACAATTCCTAAGATTTCATGATTCCGTTTAACCTAAAAGCCATATGCTACTGGTATCTTCTCTCAATTTCATCCATACTAACTACGGTTGGCTTGTGTATGGCGGGCTGTCTGAGAAGTCCGATACTGAGACTTAAAAGACTAATGAATTGTTTCATTACAGTCACATGTGGAATTCCTAGACGCTTCCATGTTTCTAGTAGGTATACCGACTTGAATTGGCTCTATCCCTCTTTCCGTTGGCAGTACTCCTTGTCAGCTTTTGCGATTATCAAAAAAAAAAAATCTACTTATATACTTTATATGCTTACTTGTTCCTTTTTATACTGCACTTGTTCCTCAGTCCATTCAGCAAACACGAGACTCCAACCATACTTGTATGTACTTCCACATCCACCTCTTCAAAATCCTTTGTCATCCATGCACTCTATTTTGGGATTCCCTGCCTATATCCATTCGTATAGCCTTATCCTTAACCACTTTTAAACATAAGTTATCTATCCATCTCCTTAACTCTCAATCTTCCCAACTTATGTAATATCTTAAGCTATAAATGATAACTAAGCACTGTTTCCAAATCTGCCGTTATATAATTATACTCAAGTCTTAAAATAACAGACAAATGACATTTTAATGTACTTTTTTGTTATTATTTGAGGACTACTCGTACCAGAATAAAATTTATTTTCATTCATACTATTTATTATATTTTTAGGTAAGTGAAGGTAACGATGAAATATACAATGTACTTATGGTGATACTTAATGCATTAACTATATAGTAAATAAATTATACATTTTATTATAATTAATACATTCTATAACCCTTCACAAATTTAACATTGGATATCATTAAGATTGCCGAGTATTATCACCGAATATAAATTATTGTATTTTGATATAGAGGATGATAAATAAAATTTAAACTATTATTCCTCATTAGAAAAACAAAATTAATATTTCCAAAAATGTACTTTATTGGTTTGAAAACTGTGAAGTTCATTAATTTCATCCAGCAGCTTTCTTCAAATTTATTTACTTACCATCAAGCTTTGTTCAACTGTTCCTAACAGTCTTTTATACTGACTACGGTGACACGTTGAGTGCCTGTCGTCGCCATAAACTTCTCGATAAAGTGTGTTCCTTCCATAAGTGGTCTGAAAATGTCTTTACACCTCTTCATGTCGGATTAAAGAGATAACCCAATGTCTTTATTGTAATGCCAGTTCCTAATCGTTATTGTTTTAAAAGATAAACATGTTACGGTTTATTTTTTTTATGAATTGGCTAATTGAAAATAAAAGAGCCTCAAAAGAGCTTGAAAATATTAGAACTAAAATAAATATTTATTTAAAAAATACTTTGAAAAAACCGTTATTGCTTTTTTAAAAATCACTGTGTGTATCTTACTTGCTAATGTAGTAGAATTTTTTTTTCTGGATAACACACACATATGGGTAATAGATTGTATGATAAGAAATAAAGTAATTGAACCTTATGAGTTACCCTTTATAATACAATAATGAACCGTATATAGAATGAGGAACTAAAAAGAATAAAGAGTGATCTAAGAAGATTTTATTTTCTAGTAAACAATAATTAGCTAATTACGGCTTTCTTTCAAAACAAATATATAAAAGATAGGTATTTCCGAAATTTAAAATATGTTTTAAAACAAATATCTTCGATAAATTTTGTTGGAAATAACATTATAGGCGATTTTATACATTTATAAGTATTTCAACAATAATGATAGATAAGTAATAGTATTAGGGTAGGGAGCCCGTGGCGGCGTGGCTAGCGCGCTAGTTACCCACGCCGAAGGTTGTAAGTCCGAATACCCTCCCGGAAGGACTTTTTATAGCATATACTTAAATATATAAAAATAGGCGTAGGGAGTGTGTAAGTGACGCAATGTATTCTCCCACGTTACACCGCGCGGCCAAGAGCCCACAGGGTCTGCCGCTCCACCGGAAAAAAAAAATATATCAGCACGGAGCTTCGAAGACGATTCTACCAAATAAATAATATATTAAAAACAAAATTCATTTAGAGATTTGATAGAAGACCAAAAATTTTTCGAATAACGTAAAATAAATACTTAAACGAATTAAATAATTAAAACCTAAATATTCGAATATTATAAATACAAATATAAATAGTTTTATAAGTAAACTAGTATTTATTGTGCGAAAAATCTTAAGTAGAAAATCTGGTGCGCGCAACATACGACTTTAAATCTAGATTAATATGAATATTTACGTTGTTAGTTTAAGAAAATAATGATAAAATAATAGTGATTTTGGGAAGTAAAGGTAAATTGAGACTTATATGCCTAATCTCAACGGTGACCTTTCGTACGTAGTCCATTGGGTCTCACCGCGGACGTGTATATGTGGCTGAATTTCCTGACTCGGCCCACACAATCACTTAGGTAGAAGGGCACTAATACAAGGTTGAGAAAAAAGAAGCGGGGCAGAACCATTTGTCTCGCTAATGAAATGGCTCGGCAAAGGAAGCGGCAGATTAGAAGCCTTTTATTTCTCCAAGATAACTGTGTGCCCGTCTGTCGCTAGTGTGCATGCCTTCGTTTATCGAGCTATGGCAGTCTTCGCTTAGTAGTTCTCCTTTTAGGTATGTCAATAGGATCTGGTTAAAGCCATCTGAAATAAGTTTTTTAGATCGAACTACCATGAGTGGCACAACCTATAATAATGAAGCTGTGGGGCTGGTTGACATAAGCCCAAGGTTCCCAACTACTAGTCAAATGTTAAATATTTGTGGAGTCCTTGGCTTTTAATAAAAATCACACGCTCTATATGGACAAATTAAAATTATAAGTGATATAGTTGCTCGTGTTATTGCATGTTTACGATCACAAACGTAACAATGGTCAATTTTTAACATTTCGTAAATAATGAGCTTAAAGAACAGAAGGTATATGGTGTATTGCAGAAGATAATGAACAATATTTGATTCTTTTCGATTTGATTCGAATAAACACCCTATTTTTAAATTTTAGTTATTTTTATCCATCTAACGTTATTTATGTATGTGTATAAAAATTAGTGAAGCTCTGAATTAAGCTTATCCAGATTTTTGTGAATTTCGGACAACCTTCTGAGTTATCCTGTAAGATATGGTTGAAAACCTAAATTTTTAAGATAAAAAAGTAATTAGTTTTTATTTTTTTTTTTGAAAATATTCAGGTCTATGAGTTGTTTCATTTTTTGCCCCTTGGCATTCCTATTTCCATCCTTATCATTGTAAGGATAGAAATAAGAATGACTCCGTTTTCAAAATTCGATCTGCCTAACATTAAGGGGTAAGCCGAATTTTTATTTCTTTAAGACATTAGTTGTTTATCTTGAGCTTTGAGACAAGTGTAAAGTTAAATTGCATTTATTTTTATTGCAGTTGTTATTAAATCCTATATGAGAAATTTTCCAACCCCTCAACGAGGTTTCCTGGTAAAACACTTATTGGTTAAGAAATTTGAAATTATGTAGTGTAAGCTCACTCATAGATGTGGTATTCGATGTAAAATCAGTTTACAGGTCTGTCGTCATCATGATGCAACGATATATACATATAAATAAAAAAAATAGCAAGAATACAGTTTTGAAAATTGAATGTTTTGTTGTTTTCAGAAATGAACGAAATCGTTGTTAAAGAGAAAAAAAAATCTAAGATTTCTTTAGTATAACTTTGCGTTTAGGATTCAAAGGATTTAGCTCCTCCTAATTATTAATAATGCTCCTATTATAAATCCTGAAGGATAAATCAGGAAAACAGGATTCTCAATTCTAACTAATTTAAGTTTCATTGGTTTAATACATTACTATCTCTGTGCGTTAGAAAATCGTTGGATCAATATTTTAGAAGCCAATGAAGTGGATAATTTGAAAATACCAATAATAGAAATAGAATGAGGTGAATTAAAAAAAAAAATAAAAATGTGATGCGTGCAACAATACGTTAATAGTTAGAATTAATTTTGTTATTTATGAGAGTATTAAGAGTTTTAAAAAAAAGTATTTTATTTTAGTGGAAACCTCTATGTTAAATGAAATAATATAACAATAAAACAAACTAATACCTTTTTACGCTTTTTGTTACTATACAACTTTGTGCTAAAAAAAAAAATGTTCCAAAAGCTTAATTTTTTTTTCTTTCTTTTGCTGTTCAACAATGAAGTAACAAATAAAACAATATTGCCAAAAACAAATAATTCAACAGCACAAGCCTCTCATAACTTACACTACCTTTGAGGTATTTCAAGTTGAACATTCCTGTCCAAGAAGTCCACTGAATGTGGTGGTTTTAACTGCAGCTATCGCCTCAACATTACTGGATAGGAGAAACCATCTTCCAGGCTTTTGAAAATAAGGATTCAGACTGCAGAGTCCAGACCCGATCCCTCAGCGATCTAAAACCTTTAGCTTTTCAAAGCGGTATATTAAAAAATTATATTATATTGTCGAAAAAAACGTGTCTGCTCTTAACTCTTTTATATTACATATTATCCATTTTATTCCAATGCTAACAAGTCGAAATTATTAATTATTTCCAATCAATCAAAATCAAAGATATTTTAGAGTTAGACATTTCGAAAATATTGTATTTAAACCCTATCATACTATTTCAATCAAAATGAAACCTACATAGAATTAAAGCCTGTTTAATTTTACATCATATATTGAGTTTGATCGAAATTTTAAATAGGAGCAAAAGGTATGAAGTGGAACTTTGTTTACATAAATTTTTGTGAAAAAATAACTAAAATCCTAGGTATAGTTGGCTTAAATTACAAATTCAAGTTAGTTTGAGGAACTTGGTCATTTAGACTCAAAATGGAGTGAAATATTCAATTCTAAAAATGTTTACGATCGTATTAATTTCCCTTACTCTATATTTCATATACAGGGTAAGTACAAGTAACAATGTAATATGTGATTTACATAAAATGATTTTCGGGTGAAAACCCTAATTCGAAAATTTTCAATTCAATACAAAGTAATAATGGTTTTTGTATCAAATTTCAATTAAACTCATTATTCAATTTCTTTTTTGAATTTATTATGCGATTTAAAGTGATAAATTAAACGTTTTTCAATTGGTGCTCCATTTGCGACATCGGCAATCACACGAAAGTGGATGGTAATGAGAAAATAAACCATTTTCCCTATCCAGACCGTTAATGCGATGACCACGATGGTGATTGTAGGGGCATCTAAGAAACCGACGATTAGAGCAAATTGGATAAGTGGCTAATTGACAATCAGGGTAATAAGTGCTAGGATAGATTGGGCTATTAGCTCGAGTGCCAACTTTTTGTCCCGCACCGACTCTCGCATGCCCTTTAACCATCCTTTTAAAATTATCTTTGGGATTCTTCATCATTTCTTGTGAAAAACCAACTTTTTTATTATTTTAACTGTTGCTTTTATATATAGTTTCAGAGTCATTTGACAAAAATATATCTTAACGACTTCCTACAATTGAACAATTTGTTCACACTCAAACTGCTTCTTACTTCAGTAAAACCCCAGTCTCCAAAAATCCACTAATAAAGGAAATAGGTTATTATAATAATTTTTTTCACTAACGCTACACACATAAATTAAGTTAGTTTATTTTAATTCATTAATTTTATATTTTTAATTGTTATATCATTTGTTAAATGTAGGTTTTCCGTATATCTTTTTTTTTTCTACAACCGTGGTGTAATAAGTCACTTGTGCGGACTTCTGTATCCAGACAGACAGTCAAAACAACACTATTGAAATTAAGGAACATGAACAACCTTAGAAGAAATCAGACATACACTAATAATTTGTCACAAGGAAGGTATGAACATCACCTTTAAGTGGGTCTGAGCTCATGTTGGCGTTATTGGGAACGTACTATCGGATGAAGCGGCTACAGCGGCAGCAAGAGACACCGCTCTCCCGCTCCCGATACCATAAAACAAAGCACCGATCAGCGCCATCAAACACTAACTGGCAATGAATACAAGACAGAAGTGGAATACAAAATGGGCGACCTCAACAAAAGGTAGATACACCTATGACCTCATAAAACAATTGACGATCGAACTAAACTTAAAAAAATATCCAACAAGCTGACACAATTTCTGGACAAGGAGGAGCCAAAAGCTATTTATTTTGATTCAAACTAACATACGACAAAATCTGTAAGTGTGACGGTCAATAAAAGACATACGACCATCTTTTATTCGATTGCGGTAAACTAGACAGACATAGACACAAACTGATTTCAACAGTCCTACTTAACGGAGACCAATGGCCGCCTTCGAAGTGGACCTTCTTACAAAATACCTTTCAAACTTTGATGAATTTGTGGACCAGGTGGACTATGTAGAATTTGACAAATAGCAACAGGCATGTAGGTACTGCACAAAGCGAGCTGATTTTTATATTTTCTTTTTGCTCTTTTTTATAATCATCCACGGTTTTTTAATTAAAAAACAATAATAAATTTTTTCTCTATCTTCGAAAATAACGGATTTCAACCGTTTATATAGGAACGATTTCATTTAATTTTCAGCACTAGTCTCATTCATGACTAAATATTTAAAGACAGGCTAATGCGAATTGTGACAAATCAAAGTTATCTATATTTGAATTCATTGACAATCGGCGCCTACCAACGGTGGCACGGATGATATTGTGTTAATAGACGTTGTAAGTTAAAATAATGAACGATTAACGTTTATTTATTATAAAAACTTTTTAATAGCAATCATAATTAATGGCGTATTATGTAACACGACAGATGTAACGCGACATAATTAAGCGCCACCTCACGACGACGAACATGAAAATCAGCCCCGGCTTGAACGTGTTAAGTATGTCCGCTTTTCTTCACTCTCTATTACCTTCTATATCCGCTCTTATAAATGTAGAAATATTAATCTAAAAATATTTAATTATTAATCACTCATTTATTTCGTTAGTAGATATTGCTAATCGGACGAATGGGATTCCTGAATTTTGCCTATCCAGGTTTAATAAGGATGGATATTTATAACGAGTGCCTGACATGGCACAGGCTGAGGACCGGTATTTTACGTACCCTCCGAAGGATGGTATAACCAAGGATATTTTAATCTTCCAAGGGTTTAATTCGGATATTCCAACTCCCGAGGCAATCTCCTTTCCAGTGTCTCAACATCCCATAGCTATACTGTCCTCTCACCCATGAATCCCACATATTGGCCTACATCTCTAAAAAAAAAGCCTGATATCCTGGATATATTTATCACTTCTCAAATTTCCTCCTCCCAAACCACAATCAGATCACTGAACGACCTCTCCTCAGATCATAGCCCGGTTTTACTTTCCTTGCATTCCAGTTTTGTTCCTAAACCCCCTCCTCCTACATTGATCAAAGGACGAGTAAACTGGGACGTATTTCGACTGGACCTTGAAAGCAAATTGGACTTGAACACTCCACTTAAGACAAACAATGATATTGATACAGCTGTAAAAAAACTGACTGACTCCATAACTTGCAGCATAATTGACAACACAAAGACCACTAACATCAATGGCACTCAACATACTGATCTGCCACAGCACATTCGATCCTTAATAAAAGAAAAACGCAGAGCGAGATCGAAGTGGCATAAGACTCGATACCCAACTGACAAAACGTACTATACCAAACTAACTAACAAACTCAAGTAAGAAATAAAAACATAGAAAATTCAAAATTTACTCAACTTTACTGAAAATCTTACTACAACAGACAAATCATTATGGACAACCACAAAAAAACTTCTTAAGTTCAAAGACTGTAACCATCCACTCCTGACTGAAAACCAAACCTGGACAAGATCTGACGAAGAAAAAGCCCAGATATTCGGACAACATCTTTACAATACTTATACTCCACATCCAGATATCCTTAATCCCAATCACCTTGAAAGGATAGAAGAAGACCTAACTACTCCCCTTCAAATGACCCCTCCACCTAAAGCTTTCCATCCTTCAGAAATATCCAATATCATTCATAGATTACCTGCTCGAAAGGCTCCTGGCCATGACCAAATCACTTCCCATATCTTAAAACATCTCCCGCAAAAGCCATCCTTTTCCTCACGTACATCTACAATGCCGTACTCCGTACTACTTATTATCCTGCCTCCTGGAAATTATCCATAGTAAAAATGATTCCTAAACCCAAAAAGTCACCTGAAAACCCATCTTCCTACCGTCCCATATCTCTTTTATGTATTATGGGTAAAATTCTGGAGAAACTCCTTCTGAAACGTATATACCCAATCCTTGATTCCCATCATATTATTCCAGATCACCAATTCGGATTCCGTACATCTCACTCCACTATCCGGCAATGCCATCGTGTGGTGGACGTTGTCTCCTCTGCGTTGGAGCGCGGATTGTTCTGCACGGGAGCCTTTCTCGACGTAGAGCAGGCCTTTGACCGAGTCTGGCACCCGGGGTTGCTTTACAAGCTCCGTCTATTCCTCCCTCCTACCTATTTTCTAATTATCCAATCCTTCCTCGCTGATAGATCTTTTAAAATAAATCACAATAGTTCCTATTCCTCCCTGTTTTCTCAATCTGCTGGTGTTCCTCAAGGTAGCATCCTAGGACCCGTTCTTTATACAGTTTATACAGCTGATATCCCAACCCATCCAAGCACTTTCCTTTCTACCTATGCTGATGACACGTGTGTGCTATCAGTAGACAATGATCCTGTTACAGCCTCTCACATTCTTCAATCCCACATCCGAGACCTTGAGGTATGGTGTCAGAATTGGAGGATTAAAATTAATTCTAACAAATCCCACCAGATAACATTTACCCTACGTCGTAAACCAATGACTTCCTGCCCTACAGTATCCTTTAATGACACTCCGCTAGCCCCTGTTGAACAGATTCGATACCTAGGACTCCACCTTGACAAACGTCTGACATGGAATCCTCATACAAGACTTAAACGACAAGAAACTGCTCGACGTTTTCGACTACTTCAACACTTACTGGACAAACGCTCCAACCTTCCACTTAATTACAAAAGACTTATTTATATGACCATCATAAGACCGATATGGACTTACGGAGTAGAGCTATGGGGCTCTACTAAACCATCGAATTCTTCTCGTATCCAATCCTTACAATCCAAAATCCTTCGTAAAATCCTTAACGCTCCTTACTTTGTCACGAATAAGCTTATCCATAAAGACCTTAATATCCCATATGTCACTGAACTAGCCCGAACCAGGTACCAATCATTCCATGAAAAACTCCATTTCCACTCTAATCCACTAGTTTCTATCTTATCATCCTCTTCAATTCCTGATAATCCTCCGAGGCGTCTGAAAAGAAGATGACCCCGAGACCTTCTAGTTTAAAATATTTTTAGAGCGCTGCCAATGGGTGGCGTCTCTTCATGTATTTCATGTCATTTTCCTATATCCATCACATTTACTTGTTGTATATAATTATACAGTTGTAAATATCAATAAATAGTTTAAAAAAAAAAAAAAAAAAAATTCGGAAATTAACTTGTTAAGCACAAAAACTTGTTAAGCAGTTACTAAACCCTAAAATCTTTAGTTTCTACCAATTTGAACGTCAAATATGTACATATCGAATTCATCTACTTGTTTTGGCCTGTAATCTTATTGCTTTTCCATCCAAATATTGTCTGATATAAGAAGATTGTTGAGAGTTGTAAAAACTTAACTGGTAGTTGTAGATAAATTTTAATACTTATATTACTTAATACAAAATATATGTAATATTAAATGTTATTGAAACTCAGTGTAAATTATAATTTGTTTTTAATTCTTGCCAATGTATTTTAACTAGGTTTGTAATTATATGTTATTTGATGTAAACACTAAGTTTTTTTTTAGTGTATATTTTTGAATTTACTTAATATTAAAAATATGTAACAAGTATAACCACCAATTTCAAGTTATGTTCATTGGCAGAAAACCGGATCGGAAACAAAAAAGATAACCGTGAAACCGGGACTGGGTTAATTATCAATTCCCTCAAGATCTAATCAGAGGATTCAATCTGGAATAACGATCAAATAACCTTAACGCCTTCTCTCCTCCGGGTAGTTTTTCTAATTGCCATTTTTTATGTTCCGCTATCGTATATTTTCGGCTGCTTGGAATCATATGGAAATTAGGCAGCTATTTTAGCACCTATTTTCCAACCGAACTACTTTTAAAATTAAATTTAGTAAAATAAAGGTTAATATTAAATATTAAAATATATATATATATATATATATATATATATATATATATATATATATATATATATTATACCTTTATATATTAAAGGTTAATATTATTTAAGGTTAAATTAAACAAAATAAAGCGCTTAACATTGATATTTTATGAGGTCGATTCGTTAAATTTTCTAAATAGGGATTTTACTAACAGGGTGATAATTATGGTTTGTGCTTCTTAAATTCCAATTATCTTTATGCATTGCACACTTGATTGAAGAAAATGAAAAGGGCCAAATATCTCAAAATTTACTGAGAGCACATAAAGGTGGACAAGGAGTTACTACCTTTTAAGCCACTGTTACTGTTTTCACTAAATGCGTGTTCTAGTATTAAGTACGAATTTTATAACTCAATTCAATTATAAGACGACTTGCTTATATGGAATCATATGGTGCTTGATAACTATAAATAACCTATATTTTTTCGATAAAAAGTTTATTAGAATTCAGTCAATTCTTTTGCCTAAATTTTATTCTTTTGGTTTCAAATTGAAGACTGAAGGGTCCTGAGTCTCCATTGGAAGTCAAAGGTGAGACCTACAGCTGAAATGGACCCCACCTCAACGCAGTGTATTGGGGGAAGTGGGGAAGGTGTATTAGGCTTAAATCGCGATGTAACATTACGTGATGCCTGGGCCTTAGTTACTGGGAAGAAAAGGAACTCGCCAGCTGAATCCAGGAATCCACGTAGGCAAAAAACAACAGTTGCAGGAAATGACATGCCCATTACAGTATGTAACACTTATGCTCCGTTAGAAAATTGAATCGAAGTAGATCAGCCTACCGATAATGCTAGACCCCCCAAAGATAAACCGCCTCCAATACACATTAACGGCATCCAAGACTACCAAGCTTTAGTCACATATTTAGAAAATAAATCGTCTCCGAATTCATTTTATCTTAAAACTACACTAAATGGGGTAACTGTTTACCCCTCTACCTCAGAAGTATATCGAAAATTAGTAAGCAGTCTTAAGAATTCAGAAGCTGATTTTCATACTTATCAACTTCCTGAAGAAAAAAATCACACGATAGTCGTGAAAAACCTCCACCACACTACCCCTATTTTGAAAATAAAAAAAGGTATAAGAAAAATATGGTTACAATGTTGTAAACGTAACTAATGTGATTTCTAGGTTAAAAAAAAACCCACTCCCAATGTTTTTCGTTAACATCTCTAAATCAACCAACAATGAAAATTTTTTTTGAGATTCCATCTATATTCTATACAAAAATAAGAGTAGAAGAACCAAGAAAAATAAGAGTCATACCACAGTGTATCAGATGCCAGCAGTACGGGCACACGAAGTCGTACTGTAACCATCCTCCACGTTGTGTAAGATGTCTTAGCCACGACAGTGCAAATTGTACAAAGGCAAAGGAAACACCAGCGACATGCGCCAACTGCCTGGGAGGACATCCAGCCAACTACCGTGGGTGCTAAGTTCTGAAGGAGTTGAGGATTCAACGAACATCACGAATACACCCCTCCGGACGACCTCATCCTCCATCACGAAATTTCGACGAATTTCTAGATCTCCGTAAAAAATCATTAATCACCCAACCAAAACAGGATAATGGTAAGGTAGAGTTGCCAGTTCAGCAGCTGAGAGCTCCGACTCGACAACTGGAACCAGCTTTCCAGCCACTGGAATCACCACTCCAGCCATTGGGACCACCAATCCAGTCTCTGGTACCACCAAACCAGCCACGAGAATCATCATCATCCCTCCTGATGGGACCAAATTACGCTTTTCTGCCTTCTAAAAACGAACCAACAGACTCGGGTTAGAGGAGAGAATTACCACAGCAGCCGTCTTTAGGTGAAAATTCATCCCAAATTTCACAAATAATTAGAGGGTTGAATAATCTTATTCAGCCCCTTTTGAGCCTTCTTTCTCCTTGCTCGGTTACTTCACTCAAGCTATGAACACTCCAAATGGCCCGTAATCATATAATAATAGCCTCATTAACACTCTGACATAAAATAAAGACCTATCAATTCAAAAATGCTGGACACCATACATAAAAAAAAACCTGACGAAAAGACGTGCTGCTGGGTACTGTCCTTCCTCATGCCTTACAAGTCATTATTTTGTTAATTATTTCATCCTATTTGCTGATTGTCACAGTACTGCTGACAGGTGCAAATCAATAAATGAAGTTAAAAAAAAAAAAAAAAAATGATAATTCACTCTCGCATGTGATAATTTTAACTAACTGAACAATTAATAATAAGGTTACAAATTTGTTGATTAATAATTTAATGCAGATCCATAGAAGTAATTATTATACAATTAAAATACACTTTATTATTATTGTTATTAGTCCTCTACACTACCTTACAAACTGTATTTTGACATTACCCAACTTTTTTTATATGTTAAGCCTTTTTATTAAATGGTATTATTTTTTCTTTTAAATATTTCGGTTATTATTGAACGAATAAAAGTATAATGATTTTTGTTATTCAGTTATAAATATCGATTTCAACTCTAGGATTAATCAATGATGGTATTTGCGTTAGAAAATAAAAGAGCAATAATATATGTGGTATCTCGTTACAAAACGATAAATAATTTTTCGACAGCCGCTCAATGTAAGACATTATCACATTTATTTGTACTTTAACCTATACATTAAAAAAAGTTATCTAAAACTTTTTATTAATTGTCATAACTCCCAGAATCATCTTCACATCCCCAATCTTCTGCAATTTAAATCGTCAGTCAACTCACTTGAAACTAGATCCCGCCACTCTGAACTTTGCTTTCCTAGAAATAAAACTTTTAAATCGTCCCTTTCTTGTCCGCTCTTCTAACTTCTGGAATTTCTAACTACTCATATCCGCCATGCTGCATCTCTACCTTTTCAAATCCCAACTTTTCAATTATCTCAAACATACGCTCAACAATTTTGATATTTCAAGTGATATAAAATAATTTGATAGACCAAAATATTTGTTCATTGTTCATGTTTTAAAAATTTATATATATTACATTTACCCACCTTTGTAATAATAATTAATTATATTTCTTTTGTCAGTTGCCAGCATGTATATTTCAATTGTTATTCTTAAGGAACCGTGTTCCTGAATAGAATTATTTTCTATTTCTCTTCTTCCCATATTAGTAGTTTCCATTTAAGTCTTAGAAATCACCCAGGTTTTTATGCCTAGTTTGCGAAGATAGCGGTTGAGCATACGTACTAACGAAGAGCTGCGCTGAATGTATTGAAAACCGGATTTGGTGTTGATCGTAGAGAGGGAAATAGATCCGATTGTTGGGGCATGTAGCACATATACCTAGGGCATCTATTCTCAAAGTCCTCGAGGACTAACACGATGATGGACTTGGTGGAGAAAGATCACGTCTTAGGTTCTAGGACGAAGTTGAGCAGTTCCTAAAGAAGAAGAACATTAGAAATGGCATGCACGATATAGAACAGTTGCGCCAGATTTTTGCAGGACCGTAGAGCCAAGAATGAATAAAATTAATAATATTTCTATTTTTAAATGTATATTTCTAGATATACAATGTATATAATAAAATGATATATATAATAAATGATAGACTAGCTGTACCCCGCGGCTTTGCGCGCGAGTATTTAATTTTTTTTTAATTGCTGCTAATTAAAAAGTTGTTTATAATAACTATGTTGGGTAAGGTTATACAATAGAAATATACATGAGATTGCAGTGAGTTAACTATTTAACTATGTCTATGTATGATTTCTTTATTGTATAATATTTTATAGTCTTGTAAATATTCTATGTATGTTATTACTTGATAAATATTATAAATGTCCTAATTGACAGATTGTAATAACATTCAATAAAAAAGAATAAAGTTATAGTCTATGTATGACAAATAAAAGATTATTGTTGATTGTCAGATATTAATTTTATTCAGTTTAATCTATAATAACATGCCAGTAGCAAGTAGCAATATCCGTGATTATCTATGTTTGCATTATTATTATTATTTTGCTTTAAAACATAATCATTCTATACCATTGTAACTCTTTGTAACATAAATGCTTATTTTTTCCACTCGGGGGTGAACCCTTCCAACTGAATAAGCTAGATTGTTTTTAGGATTCAGAACTAAGTTCTATTATCTTTTTAAACTTAAACGTTTTTCAGCCTATTGATCATTTAAAAAAAAAAACAAAAAAAACAACAACAATGAAACATATGAATTTGATAGAAACCTACACACTAAACATGGCTAAGAAACGAAATATGCTTAAATATATTTCTTATAAGTATTTTAGTATCTGACTACTACTGGTCAGATTAAAATGATTTTGCTTCTAGGTAGTTATAATTTAGATCATCTTTCGAATGAATACTAATACTTTTTTAGGAGGTGTATAGTTTTTGAGTTATTCGAAGTACTATCATATACATACTATTGTAAAAGTTAACGGAGAGTGATGAAAAGGCGATGAAACAAACTGATTGTCGTAGATAATAATATAATAAGTTATTTAGAGAAAACACATGTTTCTTTTAAAATCCAACGTAAATGATTCTTTAACAATTAATTTTCGTTTAACAATTCTTGAATTGATATAAATAATGGAGGTAAGTGAAAGTCGTGTGTTGTGCGCAAAATATTTTTTTTAACCACTCAGGAGAGGAATTTTTCAAACCTAGCTGTGTTGTCCCTCTAGACGGTATGGCAAACCTCCAGGAAAAATTTCAGCTACACAATCCTAGTCATTTTTGAGATACTGCGATGACTAATAAATTGATTGAAATGGCACTTTCTCTGATTAACTATCTCCACAAACATAATTTATTACGCTTTCAAATGCTATTATCGCCTACAACTATGATGAGCTTATAGATTACTGTTTACTTATAAGGTATTTAATTTTGTTTCAGCGGAGGCGCGGTGCCCGGGCTGTTCAGGTCGAGGTCTCTACCGCACTACCTGGGCGGAGGGGACTCCGGGCTGGGTAGCTACACGGCGCCCAAACCGCCGGCGGAGATCCGGCAGCTGATCACGCTCCGTCAGCACTACTACCCCGAGGGCGGCTGGGGGTGGCTCGTATTGGTCGCCGCCCTCGCGGTCCAAGTCCTCTCCCACGGCCTCCAGCTCGGCTCGGGCCTCCTCTATCTGCCGATACAGCAGCGCTTCTCCTACCGCCACCCAGCACTAGCAGGTCAGTCCTTACATTGTACATTATAATAACATCATCTATTTGTTATATGAAGGCCAATGAAACAAGGGATGGTAGGTATCTAATACTAGCAAACAATCATCATCCAGTTCCGTCGTTACCTGGAAACTCCTTTAACAAGTAATCTTCAAGCCCTAGATCTAATATTTATTAATTTATGAAACAGAACAATCTCTTCAATCACTATTGTAATTTTGCCCTAAATTCAAAATCAAAATACAAAAATTTTAGTAAAACAAATAAACTACAGACAAAGTTTAGATAATTAAATCACAAAACAAGACAAAGGGAAATATATAAACAAAACATCAACATTTTTCTGTGTGTTAATTTTCTAAAAAAAAATTTATGGCCGACATCTGAGTGTTTTGCAGTACTGTGGCAATGTCTATGTTGTTACCAATTTTCCTCCGCTCCGCTTCTAACGTAGAACGCTTCCAGCAGAATATGCATTACTGTGAGGACAATCCCACAGGATGTCAATTGAGGCGGTGACCCCTTCGTCATCAGGTAGCCGGGGGTCAGTCTTGTGTGGCCAATCCTTAATCGAGCCAGTAGTACTACTTCCTCCTTCCTGCACAGCCGTAGGTCCGTCGTCCAGGCTTCATGCATGGCTCTACCACTCTAAATTTTTTCTCCCTCATTGCCAAACCATGATATCTGCCAATGTTTTATATCTTATAGCAGCACTACTTGTTTCGAGTTTCTAACAAAAAAAAAAGAAGTAACTTACTAGTAAATTTGGACTGAAAGTACTTTACTCTCACCTCTCTTGGTACGTAAACAAAAAAACCCTACATTCGGACTAACAACAAACACATAAGAACACTATATTCTCGTTTTTATAGTAAACTGTTCGACAATAGACACATCAACGTCATGTCAATAGCCGAAATGACTGTTAGATGAAGGCTGAACAGAAGCTGGATGAGAGACCTACTCTGCTAAATTCAAGCCTAAGAAGTTGGTGCTGCTGGGCACTTTACCTCCCCTTGTCTATCATGCCTGCTGTGTTTTATATAGCAATTTCCAAAAACTGCTTATAACTGGACATTCCACTACAGTTGACACTATCTCCTATATCTTTCACTCCTCACAAGTCACAAGCCAATCAGACACTTACCAAAAGAAAAGCCCCAGGCTATGATTTAATAACTGCCGAGGTGCTCCAACTGATGTTCCAAGAAAGCTCGAGTGTTCCTCAGGATGGTCTTTGTCTATTAGTCTCCTTTCGACATGCTATAAAACTTTTCTAAAAGTTATTATACAAATGATTGGTTGACATACTGATTGAAAAAAAAAAAATACCTGACCATCATTTCGGTTATTAGACTATCGATTTTTTAAACTCAAGAACGTGCTACCAACACATACATACTATCTTATTATTCAATATTTCCTTTTCGATAGATTTTTCTCTGTTCGACAGGACTCTGAAATTTCTTCAATCAGTCCAGTCTTGGCAGGAGTACCGTTAGGATCGTACTTGCTCCTCTCCTATATATTATATACACACATTACTTACCAACTCACCCCACCACATTGACAGCTACTTACGCGGACGATACTGCAATTTTAACATCAAATAACGATCCTATACTGGCATCCCTGACGGTTCAAAATCATTTATTGCTCCTACAAAATTGGTGCCATCTTTGTAAAATACGATTAAATCATACAAGTCAAAATATATAACGTTTACACTTCGACAAAGTACTTGCCCACCAGTTTAAATCGGCTATACCAAATTCTTAGACTAACTCTGTATGTTGGACTAACATTAGATCGAAGGATGCCTTGGGCTCACACGTCAAGATGAAAAGAAAAACTCTCAACCAGCGACTGAAAGTAATATACTTCTTTTATCCAAATCATCGAAATTAAAAATTAGATTAAAAACTGAAATTAAAAATTAGATAAAAACTGAAATTAAAAATTAGATACATACTCATACCTACTTAAACCCATATGGCCTTACGCCTCACAGATTTAAGGTTCAGCAAAAAGACTCACATACAAAACTGCAATCCTTTCAATCAAAAATTTTAATATTCTAAGACTTATAATGACTGCTCCATGGTACGTAAATAATAAAACTCAACATATTGACTTACAACCAACAGTTGACGAACACATATGGTCGTGAAGCGTAAAAATGTTTTTATAAGTCCATCTTTTTTATTTTTTTGAGTATTTTTTAAGCGCAATAATTTATTGTAAATTTATCTAGTCAATTGTTGGTACTAACTTTTAAATTGAGATTTACAATCATATCAAAGTTTAAGCTTGTTTTCAGCTTTATGAGGTTAGAATTTGACAGTTTTGTTTATTTATTTGAAGTCTCTTGAAATTATGCTATCCAGGTTTAGTTAGGATAGGGATCTTAACGAGTACCTGACATCGCATAGGCATCGGGACCACCTTTAAGTCCTCTCGAAGGACGGCCATAACTAAGATTTTAACTCCCATTAAAAAACTGGCCACTGGGTTTTGAACCCAGCCTTGGCAAACAGGCAGCGTGTTTATGCTAACCACTATGCTTCAGGTAACCCCAGAGAATTTGAAAGTTTCATATTACGTATGAGTTATAAATAGTATAAAATTCAGAAGCATTTTATTTTATATGAATAATTATAGGTTCAATAGTTAGTAGATCTTAAAAAAAAAAAGTTTAGGAACCAACATTTGACCCTATAAGCCATTACGAAACTACTTCCAATTTAACTGTCTTGTTAGTATTAGTTTCTTTTTAAATCCTATTAAGGAAGTTGTTCTGTGTGCAATGTATTTTTTTCTTTTTCATTCATCAGGTTTTGAACTGATTAAAAAAACAAAAAAAAACAATAAATTCTTAGAATGTATGACATTTTTTATTAGGTTTTTCGAAGTGAAATGGGGTGTGCATATTGTATTGTGATTTTGTGCTAATATGTACAAATGGTAATTTTAAATATTTCTATATGTACAGGATCCTTTGAGATTCAATTAGTTCTATTGATTCAGGACCGTTAAAATATGCAGACAGTAAGAGCATAAGACCTATTTATTGGTCAACAGGCCCAAGATCAAAAAGATATAGAAAAAAAAAAAAAGCAATACTTTACTATTCACCTGATCCCGGGCTAGAACACGGCTCTAGAAAGATAATTATTCATTTTGTTATTTAAGACTAAGGGAGACTCTCCAGGGGTTCACCCAGCCTCCATAAAGTGGTTCCCTGAAAAATGGGAAGAAAAAATTGAGCGTGATCTTGGCCTTATTACCTCCTTGCACGGTTATTTTGGATAGGAACAGACGAACGATATACTGCATACAGTAGTACTAATATCCGGAAATAGTACAACTGTAGTGGTACAGTTTAAAAAAAAAAAAATTTATATACCAATATGTATGATGAACTATCTTATAATGGATAATACTACTTGATATAATATGTGTTGAATGTGATTACAGATTGAAATTTACGTATTTTAACCAGCTTCATATACATAGTTTTAATACCTATGTAGTCAGAACTGGAGAATTAATTAAATGCCAACAAATCCAACCAAATTACCTTTTACCTTCGTCGTAAACCTATGACATCCTGCCCTACTGTCTCATTCAATAATACTCCTCTTGTCTCGGTTGAACAGATACGATATCTAGGACTGCACCTTGACAAACGTCTTACTCGGAACCCTCATACAAGACTGAAACGACAAAAAGCTGCACCACGTTTTCGACCACTTCAACACTTACTAAACAAACGTTCAATCTTCCACTTGACATAAGACTCATCTACATTACTATTATAAGAGTTATCTGGACTTAGGAATACAGCTATGGGGCTCTACCAAACCGTAGAATTCCTCTCGTTTCCAATCTTTACCAATCCAAAATTCTTCGTAAAATCCTCAACTCTCCTTACTTTGCCAGAATAAGCTCATCCAATCAAAGACCTCAATGTTCTCTATGTTACTGTTTTGGCCTGAACGAGGTATGAATCCTTCCATGAAAAACTCCATTCCCACCCTAATCCTCTAATTTCAATCCTATCTTCCTCTTCAATCCCTGACAATCCTGCGAGGCGTCTGAAAAGGAGATGGCCCCGAGACCTTCTAGTTTAGTATATTTTTAGAGTGCTTCCATTGGGAAGCTTCTCTAATTCTGTTTCATCCTTTTTTATATATTCACTCATATTTACTTGTTGTATTCTATTATATTGTTGTAAATTCCAATAAATAATACCTATGTACAATCCATAATATGATATGTATCATATAGCTACATTTTATATACAGATTAGAAGCTTCTAGTGATATTTAAAGTTTTAACTAGGATTGAACCAATTATTTTCAAGAGACTTCATTAGTTTTAGTTTCCAGTACAATTGGGTAGCATGATGAAATCACTTATGTTCTAGCTATTTGACATGCCTTTATAGCTGACGTATTCGCACAATAATTCACATCTGCAGCTCAATTTTAGGATTGGAAATCAACCCCGCCTACAATATATCTTTATACTATTTTGCTGGACCGATTTTTTTTAATGATTATTGTACGAATAAATATCTATTTTCACTAGTTTCAAGGAATAAAGTAAACTCTAGAGTCTAGTTTATTTTTCTTAATTTCGTTTCCACTAGTTGGCTATTTCTGGCATACAGAGTTTTGTTAGAGTTCATGATTATATGCATGAAATTTAAGTGATATGGTGTATCCCATGATAAATCTAACATTTAGGACAATTTGGCCCGTACTAGGTATCACTCCTTTCATGAACAACTCCACTCCCACTCTGATCCATTAGTAGCCTGGTAACCTACCGAGGCATCTGAAAAGAAGACGGCCTCGGGACCTTCTTGTTTAGACTCACTACTAAAGAGTGCTGCCAATGGACAGTTAGTCTTCATGTTTATTTCATGTGTTTTATCATTAATCAGGATATTTACTAGTTGTATTATATACAGTTGTAAATTTCAATAAAAATATATTTAAAAAATATATATTTAGGATTTAGATTTTTATGCTTTATGGGTCCTTACCATTGAAATGATTAGATGAAATGGTCCGCGAAATTATTTTGTTCGATACTGGTATAGAAATTGCTTAACTGCTTATACGTTTAGAGGTCTTTATTGTATCTTTGGATATGTTCATTTACGATTATTTGTTTATTCTTTACAACTTGCTTATATTTCTTAAATAATGAATACAGGTTTGATTGATGGGGTTAGTATTTTTATCAGAGTACTACAAACAATAGTAATAATAGTATGAATACCCTAGGCCTCTAAGGGATTCATAAGACATTATAAAAATCTGTTCCTGAGTTAAAAAATAAATTAAATTTTTTCGAAAAAAGTCTCATTAATTGTATTTTTATGTTTTAAATTTAGTTTGTATTAATTTCAATCAATTAAAGATATTGTGTAACCAATGATAGAGCAATAAAAACAGTAGTAACCGATGTTTCGATGATGTAAAGAATGTTAATCGAATCATGTCACATTTTAATTTTTCACAAATACATCATTAATCTTAAAAAAAAAAAAAAAAAGTGTACTTCTACAACCGATGAAGGGTCTTGGGCTCAGTAAATATACAGATTTGTTCCGTTTCTAGGCCAACGGCCGTATAATGAGGTAATTACTCCTTGATCACGCTCAACTTTTTTTTTTCCAATTTGGGTACCCACTTTATAGATGCTGGATCTGCCCTAGGAGGGTCTCCATACCTTAGGGTCGCCCCCCCCCCCCATCTGAATCAACAGAATAAATAATATTCTGTCATAGGCGGATTTGAACCCAGAACCTGGAGAATAGTCGACTATTCTATTAGTGCACTATCCACTAGACCACGCCGCTCCCTATAATTAATCTTAAACAGTTTAAAAAAAAAAGACTGATAAAATAATAAAGCTCGATATTAAGGATAATTGATAAAAGAGAGGCAGATTTGTATATTAAAGTAGTTTATTGCCACATATTAAAACTAGCTACAATAGGTAATAATTCTCAGTAATGCATCATATATATATAATAAAAAAAACATTTAGACTGAAAACAAATAACTGCATCATAATGCATTTTTAAAAGTAATTTTAAAAAACTTGAGCCAAAATAGTAAATAAAATAAAAACATTTTGATTATATATATTTGTATATAAATATATATTTGTTGATAGTCATATAATTTGACAGCCAAAGTACTAAAAATAAAATATATAAATCTAGGTATTCTAATTTTTATAAATAAATCGGGTCAAAAGATACTTGAATGGATAATCAGGTCTTCCATAACAAAAACACGAAGAAATGTAGCAGACCTTGCCAAAGATGCCGAGAGCAGAGCCGAAGTTTACTCAGCCGTGAGGAACCCTTTTCCTCGGATTAGTGTCAAAGAGCTTTGAGTTAGCATTGAATAGGTTCTATACATAAACTAAGAGGCAGACTGACGTGTAAGAAATGCCTTACAAGTGATATGTAGTATTGGGTTTCATGTAGTCAGTACCCTGGCGGTCTTGTTGCCCGGAATTAATCGGACACCTACTCCACCTGACATTACTTCCTTATCTTATATCGCTTTCTCTTGTCGTTTGTTCCACTCGCGTCCACGCCTTTTAATTAATTGCCTTATAGATCTTAATTTGTTGATTATTGCTTTGTGTTTCGTGCCTGGTGATTTGTGACGCTTCTAATGTTTATCTATGCTAACAACTTTTTAAACACCGACAGTTTAGCAGGAGCTACCTAGACATTTTTGAAGGTCGCTGATAAAAAACTACAACACTTTTTACACTATTTTAAGAAGTAAAATCGTCATTAAAATTTAGCTTTGTGTTTTTTTTAATTTCGTTATTCGTATTTTTTTCTCTTATGGTCGAAGATTCTATTCATATGGATGAACAATTCATCAAAAACTGTTAATTTTTTTAATTGTTAAGAATTGGAAACACTAACTATATACTAAATTAATTTCGCTTGTTTATTTTTTTAATCTATCTATACATAAAATGACAACGCGATTTTGATTTCCGCTAACTCTTTCTAAACCCAAGACGGATTTTGATACAGTTTAAACCATCATTTAGGGCTTTGTGTGCTGAAGGTCTTTAAGTAAAATACAACAATAAATTAAATACATATATCACTAACATGAAGGACAATTTTTTTTTTTTTTTAATACAGTACAATTTGTTTCTAAATGAACAATAGTAATAGTGATATAAGTAAAATACATTGCAATTTTAGCTTTTCTTTAAACGATAAAATTAATTTTCTGTGACCAAGTCATCAAAAAGTTATTCCTGAAGTATAAGTTAATATGCAATAAAATAAATCGTACGAGCTAATAATAGTAAAGTTGTTGTAAGCTCGTGAACTTATGAACTCTCCATCTTTATATATATATATATATATATATTATATATATATTATATATAAAATAATAACATGATTTTGGTGTCCGCTAATTCCTTCTAAACCACAAGACGGATTTTGAACGGTTTTTACCATCATTTAGAACATTCTTTCCTTCTGGTTTACAAGTAAATGCAATGCAATTTTTGTTGTTTTTTTTTAAGTGGGAAAATTAATTTTTTGTAACCATGTCATCAAAAAATTATTCCTTAAGTATAAGTAGTAACATAGACGTATAATATACCGTTGGGAAGCGCAAGAATTTAGAAAAGTTAATATGCAATAAAATACTTGTTTATGTAAAGTTGTTGGAAGCCCGTCAACATATGAACTCTCTATCTCTATATACATAAACTGATAACGCGATTTTGGTTTTCGCTAACTCCTTCTAAACCACGAGACGGATTTTGATACGGTTTTCCCCATTATTTAGGGCATTCTTTACAGCTGTTTATAATTAAAATACAATTCTATTGCGTTTTTTTTTTACCGTGAAAAATAAATTTTCTATAACCGAGTCATCAAAAAATATTCCTGAAATGTAAGTAGTAATATAGACGTACAATATACCGTTGGAAATAGTTATGAACCTAAAAGGATTTCAAAGTTTGTTATTTCTATAGTTTTTAAATACATACATACAAATCAAGTTTATTTATATGTAAAAAATTTCCGTTACATCTGCTTCAATTTAAAATAATAAACTTAACCAATTGCGCTTCTTGTTACGGTACACTAAATCTCCTGTAGCAATAAACTCTAAATCGGTCAGAAAGAGCTTTTTTAAACATAAATGACACCTCCTTCAAATTTCACCCGTGCGAAGAAGGGGCTGGCCCGCTAGTGTTATAATAATATGCAGAGAGCCACGTCAGTCTTTGTTTGTTGAAAAAGAATTAAGAGTGATAGTGAGAGAGAGTGATAGTGACCGCTTGCGAGAGGTATGTGAGAGTGGACGGGATCGCTAAATCGCCTTGCTTGATCGCCAAGTAGCTGTACCGCTGTCACGGAAGAAGATGTCCGTACTTAAGTAATCTGAAGTTTATTTTATTTTTTATCATTATATTTTATGTTTTACAATTGTTGTTTAGTTTATTTTAGCCCTAAGCTGAATCGAACAAATCGTTAAAAACTCAGTAACTTAGATTAACGACCCGGTTGAGGCTGCGTACAATTTAGCTGTCTCCCCTCTCCCAATAGTATATATTTTTTTATAATAAATTAATTTTGTTTGTTTGACGTTTTAGGTTTCTTTCCCATCATCGTGCTTTCGGTGACGCTTTATTCTAAATAATATTTAAATATGTTTACAGTCTTATTAAAAATATTTTTCCAAGGTTCAAAAACGATTTTCTATTATTATGTTGAAAGCCATATTAGACGTGTTTTTTTTTTTTTTTTTTCACTTAATTCTTAAAAAAAAAAGTCAAAGTGTCATGGCCGCTAGTAATGTACTACTTACGTATCGCTCTGTGACTATTACTTTGCCATCTCGCTGTTATTGATGTTTCATCTGCCAAAACTTGTGATTCGTGAGTTTTTGAACTAATGAACCCATTAAAAATCGCTCATATAGAGGTGAGTGCACTTATTTTCATAACGCACTTAATAGACTGTTGACTGCCTGGACTAGATAAGAGGAGGGGATAAATCCCTTCTGTACACCTTATCGTGTTTATAAGGTCTCGGTCAAGACTGTTGTCAGCTACGAGATCGTAACGAAGGACTTGTATAAATATTTTCTAGATTTATTTCTCAAAGACTATTATATTTTATTATTATTAATTTTTTTTTCCTTCTAGAAGACTTTTCATTTTTTATTACTTAGTTGTTATTAATTAATTATGTGTTTTTTAATTTTTATGTTATTTGTATATAATATTGTAAATAGTTTTATTAGTTTAGATACTTTTTTTTTGTTTTTTAGGTACTTTTTAATTTGAGTAGTAATTTTTTTAATTTGTAGAAGTATATACACTTTTTTTTTTTTTTTTTTTTTTTTTTCAATTTATTTTTAAAATTATTTTTCTCTCTTTACGGCGTATGTCTTATTCATGGATCCTGACATGAATACATCTTGTGACGACTAGGCTGAAGAAACACCCTTCTCCGAGATAAGCGAGTCTGATTCGCAATACTTACAGCGGACACGACACAAAAGGCAACGAAACTCCAATCCCGGGCTTGGGGATTCACCTAACAAAAAAAAAAAAACAAATCGGCCAAAACTAAACAGGCAATTAATCAAAACAATTCACCTCCTAAAACTCGCAGTACCACTGCAGCCAGCAAAAATGAACTCACGGGTCCGGCTATCTCAGCCGCCCCATCCTCCTCTAAGACACCGCCTTCTACATCAGCCAGTAACGTTCCAGTTGCAGCGAATATTTCTAAAGCGATCCCGGAGCCACAAGGGTTTACTGACCCAGAGCCACCCCCTATATTTGTTAGTAACATCAACAACTTCATGACTTTCGGTCAAGAAATCGCCGACTTGATCGGTCAGCCTAACTTCAGATGTTTCTCAAGGCTCAACGATATCAAAATTAACACTAACTCTAAAGAGAGTTATAAAAAACTTATACAATATTTAAATTAAAAAAATTATGACTTTCACTGTTACCAGTTGAGGCAGGAAAAAGCATACAGGGTGGTCTTAAGAGGACTCCACTCAACGACCCCCACTGAAGCAATTAAACGAGGATTAGAAGAGATAGGGCACTCTGTTAGACACGTTTCATGCGTCTTACACCCCTCCGAAAAATACCCTCTACCTTTATTTTTTGTAGATTTGGAGCCGGCAGAAAATAACCCCGACATATTTCAGGTTACAAGACTTTTATATTCAGTTATTCGATTTGAACAACCAAGACAAAGACCCACTATAGTACAGTGCACGAAATGTCAAAACTTAGGCCACACCAAGTCCTACTGTTTTCATCAGGCCAGGTGCGTCAAATGCGCCGGTCCTCACTCATCTGACACCTGCCCAAGATCGCCTAATGAGCCAGCTAAATGTGCTCTTTGCGGTGAGGCACACCCTGCAAGCTATAAAGGTTGTGTGATTTACAAAAACCTTCTTAAGCAGAGAACTCATAACTTGCAACAAAGAACCGTAGAGCAAACAATTATCACGCAAATTCTTTCGAATGATTCGAGGAATTTTCCTGAGCTTCAGCAACGTCAAGCAGACAACGCTCACCAGCTTTCTACCTCAGCAGACAAGATTATAACCCCTCAACCCTCGAAGACACCGTTCATCCCAAAAAATCAACAAATTCGTCGTCAGGCGCCTCCGGCCTCTCAATCCAAACCCCAGAACTCCAAACCGCAACCTAAAGTTCCACTTCAACCAACTCCCTCTAATCATCTACCATTGCAGGTCAAGTTACCACCGGAGCAATCAAGTCCTTACCCGTCCTAATGACCAGCAAAAACCAAATCCCCCTCCCCTATTATCAACCAATGTACTTCCTCGTACCCCACGACGATCCCAGCCTACAAACATTCCTCATGCCCAAACCAATCATAATCCTCAAGTCACTGATACACATTCCTTCACTAATCCAAATTCACCTGACATATACTCCATCCTGAATTCCTTCCTTTCAGACCTTCAAGAAACTATTAGACCTCTTATCACCCTTCTCACTCGAATCCTTTCTGAAATCCCGTTCAACGTCTCACGATGAGTGTAAAGCCCCTAGCTATCCTCTTGTGGAACGCTAACGGCCTGCATAATCACCGTGACGAACTGGGCATATTCCTCCATGACAATCACATAGACATAGCACTACTGACTGAAACTCACTTCACTCAACGTTCACGTTTTTACATACGAGACTACATTACTTACAGAACAGACCATCCTGACAACACTGCCCATGCTGGTTCTGGCATCCTTATTCATAAATCCATACCCCATTCTCTTGTTCCGTCTACTCCAACTGACGCTATACAATCAACCTCTCTAATCATTTCAGCTCGTCCTTTCCATGTAACTCTCGCAGCTGTATACTGTCCTCCTGGAAATTCCATTTCCCATACCCTTCTTAATTCCTTTTTTCTATCCCTAGGTCCGCGCTTTATTGCCGGAGGAGACTACAACGCTAAACACCAACGGTGGGGTTGTCGAACGTCCAACACCCGTGGTAATATCCTTTCTGCCATCTCAAACTCCAATAGTTATTCTATCCTCTCGCCCATGAACCCTACTTACTGGCCTACATCTCTCAAAAAACGTCCGGATATCCTTGATATATTTGTCACCTCACAGCTTTCCTCCTCGCAAACAATAGTTAAATCCTTGAACGACCTCTCATCAGACCACAGTCCAGTTTTGCTTTCCTTGCATTCGAACTTTATTCCTATCCCAAGCCCTCCTAAACTGATCATTGGACGAGTGAACTGGGACGGATTTCGAACAGACTTGGAAACCAGATTGGACTTAACTATTCCATTAAAAACTAAAACAGACGTTGACAGTGCCGTAGATAAACTTACAGACTCAATACGTACCAGTATTTTCGATAACACTAAAAACACTAACGCCAACATCAACAACCCACAACAAACAAACCTGCCACAGCACATTCGTATCTTGCTAAGAGAAAAACGTAAAGCAAGATCGAAGTGGCATAGGACTAGATACCCAGGCGACAAAACATATTATACCAAACTGACGAACAAACTAAAAATAGAAATCAAGAATTTCAAGATTCAAAACTTATTGAGTATGACTGAAAAACTTACTACTACCGACAAATCACTATGGACTACTACTAGGAAACTGTTAAACTTCAAAGACTTTAATCACCCTCTCCTTAATGAATCTCAATCCTGGACTAGAACCGATGAAGAGAAATCTCAAACATTCGCTCAGCATCTTTTTAAAACCTACAATCCGCATCCTGATATCCTTAACCAGCATCACCTCGAATGCATTGAAACAGAACTGGATGTTCCACTCCAGCTGACCCTTCCTCCTAAAGCATTTCATCCGTCAGAAATCTTAAACTTAATCCATAGATTACCTTCCCGAAAAGCTCCTGGAAACGATCTAATCACTGCCCATATCTTAAAACAACTTCCTAGAAAAGCCATCCTGTTCCTCACATATATTTATAATGCCACACTCCGTACTACCTATTTTCCTGATTCCTGGAAATTATCTATCGTTAAAATGACCCCTAAACCCAAAAAAAACCGCTAGAACTTCCTTCTTCCTACCGTCCTATCTCTCTTTTACCTATTATGGGTAAAATCCTGGAAAGACTCATCCTTAAACGTCTTTATCCAATCCTGGAACTTAATCACATAATCCCAGACCACCAGTTTGGGTTCCGAGCATCCCACTCCACCATCCAGCAGTGTCATCGCGTGGTGGATGTAGTCTCTTCTGCATTGGAGCGCGGATTGTACTGCACGGGAGTCTTTCTCGACGTGGAACAGGCCTTTGACCGAGTCTGGCACCCGGGACTGCTGTACAAACTCCGTAAATTCCTCCATCCAACATACTTCCTCATCCTTCAGTCCTACCTCTCTGATAGAACCTTTAAAATCAACCACAATAGTTCCTATTCATCCACTTTTACTCAGTCTGCTGGTGTTCCTCAAGGCAGTATCCTAGGACCCATTCTCTACACAGTCTATACAGCTGATATCCCAACCCATCCTAACACATTCCTTTCTACCTATGCCGATGACACTTGCGTGCTATCAGTTAATAACGATCCTAGTATTGCCTCTCAAAACCTCCAATCCCACATCAGAGACCTTGAGGTATGGTGTCAGAATTGGAGAATTAAAATCAACTCCAATAAATCCCACCAGATTACCTTTACCCTTCGTCGTAAACCTATGACATCCTGCCCTACAGTGTCCTTTAATGATATTCCGCTTGTCCCTGTTGAACAGATCCGTTATTTAGGCCTCCTGCTTGACAAACGTCTTACATGGAATCCGCATACAAGACTGAAAAGACAAGAGACTGCTCGCCGATTTCGGTTACTTCAACATTTACTTGACAGACGCTCTAACCTTTCTCTTTACTACAAAAGACTAATTTACATGACAATCATAAGGCCTATCTGGACTTACGGAGTTGAGCTTTGGGGCTCTACTAAACCATCAAACTCTTCCCGTATCCAATCCTTATAATCCAAAATCCTCCGCAAAATCCTTAACGCTCCTTACTTTGTCACCAACAAAATCATCCACAAAGACCTTAATGTTCCATATGTTGCTGATTTGGCCTGTACCAGGTATCACTCCTTCCATGAAAAACTCCACTCCCACTCTAATCCACTAGTTTCAATCCTTGCTTCCACTTCAATTCCTGACAATCCGCCGAGGCGTCTGAAAAGAAGATGGCCTCGAGACCTTCTTGTGTAGATTTACTACTAGAGTGCTGCCAATGGGCAGTTTCTCTTCATGTTTTTTTCATGTGTATTATCATTTTAGCCTATTTACTTGATGTATGTACATACAGTTGTAAATTTCAATAAATGAATTAAAAATAAAATAAAAAATTCTTTAAAAAAAAAATAGTTTTCCCGTACAATAGAACATTCTGTACATATGAATGGAAAAGTCGTGGCAAAGTGATTGCTCAGTTTTCTATCATTTATTAGAAAAAGTTTAGGATCTTTTTATCTTTTAAAGCTCGAAATTATTAGACTACGTCATTTGAAATTTAGATTTCGTTGAGTAGATTAAATCTAAAATGGGATCCACTCGTATTCGTGGCTACTGCAATAAAAAAAATAATGAAATAGCTCTCCCACGAGTAATAAAATTAAGAAAGGACATTATTCGAGGATTCCAAAAACCAAAGCCTTCAACTCTTTGAAGCACCAGATTGAAGTGGTTTTGATAAAATCCAATAGCTTTTGGAAGATAGTCGGTTCATTCTTTGAACTCCCACTCTACTCTCTGGTTAATTTAGGCATTTTTTCTTTAAATATTCTATTAGTGGCTTTATAATGTTGTTTCTTTATAAAAAAGTTTATATTTAGTAATGCTTAGCCCGATGTAGGTATTTTTACCTTTTAACCAAAATTAAAATAGTTAATTAGTTTCTCTGAAATAGCCTTCAGAACTAATTAAGATCGGTAATTATACTAAAACGTAGTACTTGACATCCTTCTTGAAATCTTATCTGTTCAAAGTTTTATCTAGTTGGCCATTTTAATTATGAATAATGACAGAGTTTCTCCATTTATTTCATTTTTATCAAAGTTGCTTTGTCCCTTATTTCGAAAATAATAATCTTTCAGTGGCGCGACAGGCCGTGTAGGTCCTGGGCCTCGTGGTGTAAACTCCTGCGAGTTTACACTCACGTTTCAAGAAGCAATTTTTTTAGTGTAGGGTCATCTCTCCCTACGACTAATTTTGTGAGTGGCCACCCTTTGGCTGACGGGTCTCACATACCCGGGGGAGAGGTTGTGAGTAAATCCACATTTTTTTAAAAATCCTTATAAAAGCCCCGCCGGGTCTTGGATTCGAAATCAGAACTTGTAACATGAGAGACTAGCGCGCTAGCCACTCAGCTACTGACAGAAAATAATAATAACTATCTAAATATTGTAGGCAAAAAAATGATATATGAAATCGGACTGAGATTGCTTTTCTATTTTGTGAACTGATAACATAGTCTTCAGCAACTTAAATAAATTGTTCATTTTATTAAGAACCTTTTACATTACATAAATTAAATATGTATTTTGAAAAACAAAACAAATACGTATTCAAAACAAAGAGGAAAGTTAGACGACTGTTGTAGTTTAGACTTAAAAGTATCTCCTTTTTTTTTTTTTTTTTTTCCTTTGGATCTGTTTTGTTATACGAAGAATCGCTTTGTTCAGAAAAAGAAAACTTTTAGAGAGGTAATTTATTTATTTTTTGAGGTTATCTTGAAACTTACAAAACTAGATTTAATAGAAACCATTGTTAGGATTGGGAATTTTGAAAGAAAAAAAAAATCAATTCAATAAAACAAGATCTATATACAGTTAATACATTATATACGATATATTACTACCATGTAATTTATGTTGAATTAATTGTAACATTTTAATTACAATATTATAAATTAAATTTAATTAGTTCTACTTCGAGAACTAATAGACGTATTCAGTTCTATTAAAACTATTTTTTTAAAATGTATAGTTAACTATCATGCTTTGATTAGCTCTTTAACCTTTTAATGATCTAACGTCGTCGAAACAAATTAAAAACTGTCATGGTTCCAACTGACAGGTTGTCAATATATCTGACAAGGGTTGCTTAATGTTAAATTTATTGGATCCAGTATTTTTTGCCATTAGAAAATGCGAAATTTAACATGCTAAAAAAATAAATAAATAAAAAAACATGTGTTCCAGATACCCTTTCTATTAAAAAGAAAAGAAAAAAAAACTTTTTGGTTTGTTTCTCCTTGTAACCATTGTTTTCGTGGCAACGTTTAATTTTTTTTCTATCGATGAAGCGTGAGTGTTTTTTTTTGTAACTTAGATGACATATTTATACTCTTGTCACACAATTCCTGTCACTAATTTTTAATTTTAATTGTAATTATGCTTTATAAAATACGTATGCGCGATATATATATGTATATATATATATATATATATATATATATATATTTTTTTTTTTTTTTTTTTTTTTTTTTTTTTTTTTGTAATATCAAACATCATCATCAAAGGAGAAATCACCGGATGTTACTTATTCTACTTAACACTCAAGAATTTTTATTTCTTATTTATCAATGATTATATAAAAATACATTTACTGATGAATTTTGTTCATTCATAACGCGGGACAGGGATAAGTACACTAGTATTATAAAACCTAACTTCTAAAAACACAAATATTTTTTGTTTAACTAACGCAATAAAATCTTATCACTTTGTTGTTAGACTTTAGAAATCATTAAAATTGTTTACAATTAAACCTACAAGACTCATACAATAGTTAGGATACAGTCTATTTAACTTACTGCAGTCTGTTCATCAACAAAAATCATAAACCCAAAACAACTGAACTTTTCCTTTCTTTTACAATTCATTAATGATATCGTTGGTAACTACGTTTTGAACCTTGCACTTAAGATTTTTTCCAGTATTATATTCGATTTTTTTAAAAGACGTATATTCACAATCGTGTTCAATCTAAACTTTAGCGAACTGTGCCCAATACGATCTGATGAACTAAAACAAAGTTTTGAAAGGAAAAAGAAAGTTTTTCTTCTGAAAGGGAGATAGGACGTTGTTGACTAAAAAAACACAATGCAGAACTTCCTTAGTAAATAGAGTTGGAGTGGTCAGTTATAGGATCTGTAATGACTAAGGCGTTATCGGCTGAAAAGAGTACACATTATATTTAGAACTTATGGTAAGCATTGAAAAAAATGAAGGTAGTTATATTGTCAAGAGATAAAAAGGCAAAGAAAATTTGAATTTGAAAACCTGAATTAAATAATTTTATATATGCTTCTTCTTCTCCGGCTTTACAGTCTTAGATGAACTTTGGCCTCTCCAATAATGCTTCCACATGATCGAATTATCGCCATTAACGGATTTAGGGTTTTAGTGTGAGGTCAACTATCACCGCCTTGTGACAAGCTTTTGGTTCCAAAACTCACAATGAATAAATTAAATTTTATATATTACTGCATTTTAAATAATATTTATTTATTCTAGTTTATACCTCATATTTAAGTATATTTTTGTTTTACTATATTAAATGTTTTTTTATTTATTAAAAAAATGTTTGTTTATTTGTTTATTTATTTAACGTCACTTTATGCTACTATGGCTAATCGGACGATGCTACAGTGGGAGTCCTAAATTTTGCCTATCCAGGTTTTATTAGGATAGGGATCTTTAACGAGTACCTGACATCGCACAGGCTCGGGACCACCTTTTAACGTCCCATCCGAAGGACGGCGTAACTAAGGATTTTTTACTCCCATTAAAAAATCCTAGGACCACCTACGGGTTTGAACCCGTGACTTAAAAAATGTATTTATTGATATTATTTATACAAGTGTATTATAAAATACATTCAGTAAATGTAATACAAGATATACTGTCATGATTTACATGTAGTTATACCACCCATTAGCACCTCTCCAAAAACTATGCTAAACAAGAAGGCCCGAGGCCATCTTCTTTTCAGACGCCTCAGACGAGTATCAGGGATTGTAGAGGGAGCAAGGAATAAAACTAGTGGGTTAGAGTGGGAATGGAGTTTGTCATGACAGGAGTGTTATGGATGATTTTATTCATGACAAAATAAGGAGCATTAACGATTTTTCGATGGATTTTTGATTGCAAGGGTTGGAGACAAGAAGAATTTGGTGGTTTAGTAGAGCCCCAAATCTCTACTCCATAAGTCCATATCGGCCTTATGATAGTCATGTAGATTAGTCTTTTGTAGTTCAGTGGAATGTTTGAGCGTTTGTCCAGTAAGTGTAGTACTAGTCGAGAAACGTCGGGCGGTATCTTGTCGTTTCAGTCTTGTATTCGGGTTATCCAATGTAATTTTATTTTTAGTTATGTTTTCAATACTGATAGATGTAAGTTTGTTGACTTCTTTACATTTCGTTACGTTTTTTTATTTTTTTTTTGTTCTACCATGTAAAGATATACATTTTATATATTTTAATGATTATCATTGACATTGCAGTTGTTCCCAGTGACTGTGAAGGAGGCCAAAATGTAAAACGACGCATAACAGATCCTTAAATAGTATTTTAGTGTTTTGATATCGACTGCCATAATAACGTATCAATTTAATTTTACACAAAAGATTATTATTTAGAAATCAGTATGTCAATAAATAGGCTGTGTTCCAATTAATAAGAGGGTCCTTTGTTTTTTCCCACAATTCATAAAAAATTAAAATATTTTCTGGTATGGTTATATTCACCCAGAGAATTACAACTTGGCTGGAGGCTGGCAGGAAGACCACGACACAGTGGCTACCACACAAGCTTTCTCCTGGAAACCACCTCATTTGGGAAACAATACTTGTTCCTGGACGGTTGACGTCGAAGGGTACAGCTGCTTACTGTAAAAGCCGTTGTTTGTTGCTACATTGCAAAAACCAATTGAGGTCTCTTATATTCAAATCCTGCCTGGAATCGGGAAATTTTGTGTTTTTTGTTCTTCGATTGCTCATAAAAAACAACGAAATTTATTCGCTGCTGACTGATGAATGAAACGTGATACAAAATTTTAATATCAAGATTTTAATCAAAATCGTTAGAGCCGTTTTTAAGAACATGGTATAAAAGTAGAAAATCCATGATAAATCCGTAATGTTACTCTTTAATATTATAAGTTACTACTGGTTTGCTGTTTAAAAAAAAAAAAAAATGCAGTAACATCACAGGTATATACGATTCTAAAATTTCTGTTTTATACAAATTCTTCTAGCTTGAGTTACCACACACATACTTTTTTATTGGACTTGGTCATTTGGACTCAGGGCACCCTAAAACGTGTATTTCCGGTAAAAACTGGAATTCAAAAATTTCCAAAATCACAATACATTCCCTACTATATATTTCATATACAGCTGAGTGAATGTAAAAATCTCCTTTTTCCTCTGTTAAGCAAGGCTACATAATGCCAGGAATTTGGTCCAGCTCAAAATAATTATTTTTTCTTAGCATTATGATATTCCAGAAAATAATAGTATTAATTAGAATATAACATCTTAATAAAGAATATAACAGCTAAAATAAAATTTTTCATACATGTTGCGGAACGAGGAATATAAAACGGAAGATAAAAAATTTCCCTTTTGTCAAGGTTTTTTATTAGACATTGGTGGATTTTTATGAGATAAAAACATCCCTATTTGAGTACCTACTATTGAGTTTATATTCTTCAACTAAAATGCCAACAGCAATCTAAAGTTACATAAGTTATTCAATATGTTGATAGTGCCATAGCAAGGAGAGGACAAATAGGACATCTGGCCCAGAGGATACATAATTTGGGATGGAAAATCCGTTGGTAAACGGAAATAGTTAGGAAACTACACTTAAAACAAGACCGAAAACTATTGTGCTAAAGAAACCAAAAGTGCCGGGCAAACTTAAACCACAATTTGATGACCCCGATTTTGTCTATTCGTGGTAGTAGAGAGCACATTTGTCGATACACACTGATATCGCTCTTTAGGACTAGAACATCTACTTGGGAAATACGTAAATCTAAAGACATGATGTGGTTATTATATTGAGAGTCAGGAGGTTGAGAATAGTAATTTGGTTTATTATTTTAATTAATGAATCTTTGTAATCGACTAAAACAAAAAAAAAAAAAATCCCTCATCTTCCCCACAAAATTTGAGGGGTTACGTTTCAAGATACGTAGAATCCGAAAAACGATTTAAAAAAATCTGTAATTCATAAATAAATAAAAAAGTACCAATTTATATTTCCTAGAAAATGAAAAAAGAATCATTGAAATTGGTTCAGAACTGCAGAGATATAGAATTTTGAAATCAGCAGTGGTGATATGGAATTTTTTTTATTACTTTTCATATTTGTTAATTGCCTATAAACATCTATATCTAGCTATACCCTAATATACATAATACATATTTGGAAATAATAAAATATATATATTTTTTTTTTCACTTAATATTTTATTTACACCTGTAAAAAAAATTACAATCAGCAAATGTGCTAAAATCTAAGTAAACATGGCGTGGTTAGGCATGAGGGAGACAGCACCCAGTGGTGCATCCTCCTGACATTAAGCAGAACTATATTTTTAGGTCAGGTGATCCCTCATCCAACTCCTTTTCAGCCTACGCCGAGTTATGGATGGTATGTCGGTTGTAGCCATGTGTTGCACAAGTTTGTTTATGTGTCCATTCAGTTTGTCGTGAAATCGTTTGTAAGTCGATCGAATGTGGTTTGTTGTAGTAGGAATACGTAAGTCAGTATGAAGGGTGTCGTTTGAAACATATAGTGGTGAGTTCGTTGCCAGTCTTAAAAATTGCGATTGAAATGTTTGTATTTTTCGTATGTGTGTCTTTTTAGCAGGTCCGTATATTTGGCAAGCGTAAGTCCATATTGGTTTTAATAAATAAGTGTATACGTTAAGTTTCTGTCTGATTGGTAATTTAGAATGTCTATGAAGTATCGAATACAATAGTCTCAGTCGTAAATTTAGAGTTTTACGTTTAGTCTCGACGTGTGGGCCCCATGTCAACCTTTTGTCAAAAATAAGTCCTAAGTACGTTACTGTGTTTGATTGTGGTATCTGGTGATTGTCTATGTAAACTGGAGGGCAGGTTCCATGTCTAAGTGTAAATGTAACATGTAGTGATTTGTCGTGGTTAATCTTTAATTTCCATTTCCTACACCAGTTTTGCACATTGTCTAAGTGATGTTGTAAAGTCATACTGGCCTGTGTAGGGTCTGTGTTTTTAGTAATAATTGCAGTGTCGTCGGCATAAGTCGCAGTTAGGATGTTTTCGTTTGTCGGTAAGTCATATGTGTATATTAAGTACAGAAGTGGGGCCAGGATAGAACCTTGGGGAACTCCTGCAGAGACTGGCTTGACTGATGAGGTCTCAGAACCCTGTCGGACAGAAAAGAAGCGGTCATAGAGAAAAGATTGTAAAACTAGATAATAAGTGCTTGGAAGTATGGGTTTTAGTTTAAAAAGAAGACCCTGGTGCCACACCCTATCAAAAGCTTGAGTAACATCCAAAAATGCCCCAGAAGCGTATTGTTTTAGTTCAAGTGCAGTGGAAATAAAATCCGTTACTCTGTGTAGCTGTTGTGTTGTGGAATGAAAAGAGCGAAATCCGAATTGATGGTCTGGTAATATGTTGTGGTCAGTCAGTATGTTAATAATGCGTCCGTACAATAATTTTTCAAATATTTTTGAGCATACTGGAAGAAGGCTAATTGGTCTGTAGGAATCAGGTCTGTATTTGTCTTTGTTAGGTTTGTGTATCATTGAAATCGTAGAATATTTCCATTGAATGGGGAATTTGGTCGTCCTGAGTATAGCATTGTATAATGTAGTAAGAAATACTAAAGCTTTTCTGGGGATTTTTTGAAGCACCTCAGCAGTGATAAGGTCGTAACCAGGAGTCTTTCTTTTCGGCATTTTGATAATCTGTCTAGATACCTCGGAAGGAGTAAAGGATTTTGGTGGAAGAGACATGGGAAGAGGAGAGTCCAAGAATTTCTGTACATAATTTTCGTGTTGTATGTCGGTTAAGTCTGTGTGAGGTTGAAAAACACTTGAAAGATAGTCAACGAAGATTTCAGATTTGTCTTTATCCGACACGGCCCAAGAACCATCATCGTTTCTCTATGGGGCAGAAACTTCTCGATGTTTCAAAATTCGTTTGGTATGTCGCCAAAGGCTGTTGTCGTCAGTTGTCAGGTTTTCTAGATATTTGTCAAAGTTAGTTTGTTTGAATTTTCGTATTTCTGTTTTAAGTTCATTGTTAAGTTTGTTGAAGATTCGTCTGTCTGAAGGAAGTCTGTTAGTTTGCCATTGTTTCCGTGATCGTCTCTTGGCTCGGATTAGGTCCCTGATATATTGAGGGTAGGATGGAGAAGTTATTCCTGGCCTTCTTTTTTTTTGTTGTGAGGACCATGCAGCTTCTTGAACGGTAGAAGTGAAGAGTTCAACTGCATCTTCTAAGTCTTTTTCAGTTTTTAGTGCTTTAGGGACAGTAAGCTGGGCATTAATATGCTTATTGAATAGATCCCAATCCAAGATTCCGTAGGTAAGCGACTGTCTTCTTTCCGCAAAGAATTTCTCCACCCCCAACATCAGGTTCACCGGTAAATGATCTGAGCCAAGGTCTGTTTCAGTTGTAACTGTAATCGGTAGAGTCGTTAAATCTTTGGCTACAAATATGTCAAGTACGTCAGGTTTTTTGTGACAAGAATTTGGTAAGTAAGTCGGTTTGTCAGGTGAAAATACGTTCAATGATAATTGGTCAATAGCAGATTTGAGTTTTCTGCCCCTTGGTGTGCACAAACGAGAACCCCAAGCTTTGTGTTTTGCATTGAAGTCACCTCCTGCCAGGAATGTTCTACCAAAGGAGTTAAATAGTTCAATAAACATTTGGTCGGTAATGATATATTTAGGAGGGCAGTAAATAGATGCTAGTGTTATGTTTTTGTATTTAGTCTGTAACTGTATTCCTGTTATTTGTATCTGAGCCGTTGAGTCTACGTGTATAGGGTAATGTTTTAGGGTCGATTTTATTAATATAGCTGTCCCTCCGTGTGCAGTATTGTCGGGATGGTCTGTTCTGTACAAATTATAGTTAGGTATAGAAAGTTTGTTGCGTGATGTGAGATGAGTTTCTGTCAAAAGTACAATGTCGATACGTTTTTGATGAAGATAAATTTCCCATTCAGTCTTATGTCGAAGAAGTCCGTTAGTATTCCAAAGGAGGATTGACAGGGAGCCAACAGTTAAAGAACTAATGTCCATAAGTTACTGCTAATGCTTGTGTTAAGTGCGTTATTTGGCTAATTAGGCTGTAAAGGGGCTGAATGAGGGCATTTAAATTATTTAGTATGTTGGATTGTAAATAAGGCTCAGAGCCAGCTGGTGGTACCAACTGACTACTGTCTTCCCTCATACCTGATCTTAGATGCGGCTGAGGCTGAGCTTCCACGTTGGGCCGAGGGCAGTTTGGGCGTTCCATTCTGGGGTTTACACCGACAGGTTCCAGAGGCTGATGTTGAAGAACGTTCGGCAGGGCTGGAAAATGTCCTAGATCCGGAGGAGGTGGGGCAGCTACCGGTGTAGGGCGGTAACTCTGGGTCCTCTGAGCTCGCAGGTTCTTGAGGGCCTGGCATCCTCTGTAATTGGCGGGGTGTGCCCCTCCGCAGTTAGCGCATTTGGCCGGCGTCTCCCTAGTTTTGATGCATGCAGCGCTTTCATGGGCCTCTCCGCATCGTACGCAGCGTGGTTGGTGATTACAGTACGTTTTTGTATGGGAAAATCCCTGGCATCTGAAGCACTGAGGTATTTCCCTCTTTTTTCGAATTTCTTCTACTTTTATCCTTGTATAATAAATGTAGTTTAATTCAAATATTTTTTCATTGAATGTATTTTTAGAAATGTCGACAAAGAACATTTGTAGTGGCAGTTTGGTTCTGGCTGAGATAACATTCGTAATGTTTACAGCTTCATAGCCCTTAGCTTTCAGTTCTTCACTTATTATTGATGTTGGTGTGGATGGGTGAAGTCCTTTAATAACTACTCTTAGGTTTTTGTCTTCCGACAGTTGATATGTATGGTAGTCGGCATTTACCTTTTTTAAGCAGCGAACAGCTGTTCTGTAGGAGTCTGGGGTAGCTGGGTATACAATTAAATTTCTGGCTGTTGATTTGATACTAAAGTAACTAGAACCTATTTCTTTTTTTAAAAACGCAATCAATGCTTCGATATTCTGTATTCCTTTTAGGAATATAGGTGGTGGCTTAACTTTGTTATTTTCTATTGAGTTTGATTGTTTTTCGGATTCTCCTGCAGTCATATTTAAAAGAGGGTCAAATCTGTTGCTGGTTTCTATTGTATTTGATTTCTTTATGTATAGCCTAGGATCTGCTGACGATGATGGTCTTTTTCGTCCTGTAATCACCTCCCACTCGTTATTTTCTTCTGGCATAGTTGAAGAGCCTGCCTCTTGTAGGTCCATATTGGTTACATTTTCAGACGCCATTGCTCTCTTTGCTTCTATTTACTTACCAGATCGCACGAAAAACAATGTTTTGAAACAATATTTACACAGACACACAATGTTTTTAAAGTTTTAAACTTATTAAATTAGATAAATTAATGGTTAAAAAAAACTAACCTTGCACACTTCACATTTTTTCCACTTTGTTAGTTGTTACTCACTTATATATCCTTAAACTTACTATAACTTTTTAAACTAGACTAATAACTTGTCCGTTTGAGCTAGTAGTCAATCTTAAATACAGTTTATAAACATGAATAAATCACATTTATAATAGAGAGAATGAGAGCACATTTTTATCACTACACGGTCACCATGGCGATCTTGGAAATAATAAAATATTGTGCAATAATTTGTAGCGTCCTACTTTTGGACGACAAATATTGATCTTGAAACAGGGTTTTGTCGATTGTATTTTGTTTCCAAGTTTAGAATAGTTTAAAACATAGAAGAAAAATATATCCATTTGCTGCTAAGAATTTCCGTCTCCCTCTCGTATATACATTATCATTTTAAATTAATTTTACAATATCTGCTGAACCCATCACAAATACCATTTCTTGAAAAATTGAAGGAATTTTATGATGTTTTTCCGCCTTTAATTAATTAAATATTTGTTAAACTTCTCTCAAACATGTTTTTGAAAGGAATGTACGTTACTGACCTACCCTAACCCAAACTATGTAGACTGGGGTCCTCCTTAAGGCAAAGTCTATTGGACCTCTCGAAAGTGACTGACATTGGGAAATTGCTTTGGGTGACTGGAAGCCAATTTAAATCCAATCCTATCCTGCTAGTACAATATATCTTCTGCGGTTATATTTCCCATTCGAAGTAGTTGATTTGGTTTTGCAATGTATATACATATACAATTTAATGTTATTCCATTATACGTATTTTCACGTAACTCGATAAAATCGAAACAAATATAAAATTCAACTAAATTTTTTTTTAATTAGTTCAGATTTAGTTTTCAAGACAATAAGTATATATTGTCTTCTTGTGATTCAACAAGGAAGAAGAAGGGAAGAAATTTCAACAAGGAAGAAGAAGGAACTGAAATAAATATTAACCCTTTAGCACTCGATAACGTTTTGGTTTAGCACGCTACCTACCAGAAACTTGACGCTACCTTTTCGCGAAAACGTACACACTGAAATCGTGATAATATGTTTAAAACTTTAGAAACAAGTAATATATTCTAATGATTTTTTTCTATATGTATCAGTGGTCATTAAAGAACACACAAAAATAAATAAAAAAGAAACGATAATTTTTTATTTTTTCCTACAATATGGGGAATTTTGAACCAACCATAATTATATGAGTAATAAATTAAGGTTTATATGTTTAATAGTATCTTAATTTTCTACTAATTATATATATTTATTAGAGAAGTTGCACATAGGATGTTATCGTAAAATGATCTTTTTTTTTTGTGATTTTTTAACAGAAAACTACAAGAAAATGCGTTTCCGATAATGTTAAAAAAAAATAAATAAATAAAAATATACGTTGATCTAAGTTCATTCTACATAATCACTAGTAAAATTTAATGTCTCCTCAGAGGGAACAACTGAATGTAAAGGGTGGATAAAATAAGTATTCAATACTATCTAATTAATTTAACAAAAAAATTAGTTTTCACATTTATATATACAACTACTAATATATATATATACAAATATTCTATTTTTGTTGTTTGTATTTATTTTTTTTCTGAATACTTCTGAACAAATTATCAAGCATGTTAAAATGTGATTTCTATTTTTTTTATTTTTTTTTTTTATTATTCGTATATATTACAGTTTGTCATAATAGACAATAATAATAGTGCTACAGGATCTCATTTATACAATATTTACAATATAAACAAAAGGAAAGTCGAATTACATAAAATAAAATCAAAATAAATAAACGTATACAATAACAAAATTTATAGACAAAATAAATACAAATAAATGAAGTTAACAAATAAATAAACAAAACATGTCACATTCATACCTATGTACAATATTTACAATCAGCTCGGGAACCCCAGACGGGGCTTGTCCCCCCACTTGTGGAAGGACAAGCAGAGTCCAAAGGATCCCAGCGCCTCCCTCTCAGCCGCATCACTGGTGAGAGCCAGCGGAAGCTAAGTGAGGGCGCCACAGCCACAATCACACCGCACATGAGAGGAGAATCTGACCAGTGTCAGAACTCCAGAATAGAAGTTTACAATATGTCTCGGGGCCACTGCCGTTTCAACCTTCTAGGAGGGTTGTATGGATGAGTGGAGCTGGATAGTGATTGTGCTAGAGGATTAGGATGGTGAATGAGGTTCTGGTGGAATTTGGAAAATTTAGATGGAATCAGGTCTGAAATAAATGGAACATTAAGGTCGTGGTGTAAGGTATAGTTGGAGACATAATAAGGGGCATTTACTATTGTTCGGAGGACTTTGGATTGAAAGGATTGAATGCGTTTGATGTTAGAACGTTTGGCTGTCCCCCACAGTTCAAGTCCGTAGGTCCACATTGGCTTCAGTATTGTCTTTTAAAGTAATAATTTGTTGTCAACTGTAAGCTTAGATTTTCTGTTTAGTAGTCTGTATAACTGTCCGAATCGTCTGTTGAGTTCTTTTCGTTTAAGTCTTGTATGTGGGTTCCAGGTCAATCTTTTGTCTAGTAGTAAGCCAAGATACCGGACTGTGTCTGAGGAAGGAAGCGGTATGGAATTGAAATGAACTATTGGACAGGATTTGCGTCGAAGGGTGAAGGTGACGTGGGTGCATTTGCTTTCATTAATCTTAATACGCCAAGCATTACACCAGTCCTCGATAAGACAAAGGTGTCTTTGCAGGATTAAGGATGCTATTTCGGGATCAGAACTGGATGATAGGATGGTGGTGTCATCTGCAAATGTTGCCAGAAAGGTGTCAGGATGATTAGGAATATCAGCAGTGTAAAGGATGTAGAGGACGGGTCCCAAGACGCTGCCTTGAGGAACACCGGCCTCAATGGGATAAAAGTTAGAAAATTCTACACCACAGGGAACTCGGAAGGAGCGGTTTGAGAGATAGGATCGTAGAATGAGGTATAGAGACTGGGGTAAATGCGTTTTAAGCTTGAAGAGTAATCCGGTGTGCCATACCCGGTCAAAAGCTTGCGCTATGTCCAGAAACGCACCAGAACAATACTCTTTGCATTCAAGGGCTGAGGAAATATGGTCTACAACTCGGAGTCCTTGTTGAACAGTGGAATGATGAGCACGGAAACCAAACTAATGGGAAGGAAGATTTTGTGATTCTAATATAGGCAGGATTCGTTTTAGAAGGAGTTTTTCAAAGACTTTTGAGAGGATGGGGAGTAGACTAATAGGTCTGTAGGATGAAGTGTTGCTGGAAGGTTTACCTGGTTTTAGGAAGAGAATGATTGTGGAATGTTTCCACAAGAGAGGAAAATAGGTGGTGCGTAGGATGCAGTTGTAGATATAGGTAAGGAATAAAAAAGCTTTCTGCGGAAGTTGACGGAGGATCTGGGGGGTAAGGAGATCATGTCCAGGAGATTTACGGAGGGTCAGTTTCTGGAGAAGATATTTAACCTCAGAGGGATTAATAGCTTTAGGAGGTAGGGAAAGAGGTATTGGTGACAAAAGGAAGTCTTGTACTGCTGCCGTATGATTGCTTTGGGATTCCGGGTGAGGAGTGAATACTTTGGAGAGGTGTGTGGCGAATTCCTCGGCTTTATCTTCATCAGACGCAGCCCAGGAGTCATCACCACGCCGGAGAGGATGGGAAACTTGATGGGATTTTAAAATCTTCTTCGTGACATTCCACAGGGAATTATCACTAGCTGACAGAGAGGAGAGGTAGGAATTAAAGGACTGAGAACGGAAGGTCGCCAACTCCTGCTTCAATTGTCTACAATAAAAGTTATAGGAGCGGCGATCTGTTGGGTGTCGGTTGCGCTACCATAATGATCTGGCACGTCGTTTTGCATGGATTAGGTCTGTAAGGTGTTGAGGCAAATGGTTTTGGATAGGAGTTATATTGGAGTGCTTAGGAGAGGAGGCAGTCCAGACAGCTTGCTGAATGGCGGTGGTGAAGGAGTAGACGGAATCGTCAAGGTCTTCTGGGGTTTTGAGGGTCACTCTGAGGTTAATATTATCGGTCAGGATTTGGCGAAATAGGTTCCAGTTGACAGGGCCTCGGATAAATGACGGTGGGATAGGTTTTGGAATTGGAGTGAGAGATACTTTTAGGATCAGTGGACTATGGTCTGAGGATAGTTCATCAAGTCGAGCTACGGATAAGTTGAGGGAGCCTAATCCGCTGTGAATGAAGAAGTCAAGGTTGTCAGGATTACGGTTGGGATCGGTTGGCCAGTAGGTAGGGGAATCAGGAGGTAGGAGATTGAAATGACGGGAGTTGAGTGCAGACAGCAAATTTCGTCCACGAGAATTCGTGGTTCTCGAACCCCACTGTTGATGCTTGGCATTTAAGTCTGCACCCAGAATGAAATGATTCCCTAAGGAATTTAGAAAGGATACAAATTCGGTGTTGGAAATGGAATGTTTGGGAGGGCAATGTGCTGATGTAAGGGTTATCGGAAAGGAAAAAGTTTTAATTACTATGGCTGTGGTTTGTAGGAAATCATAGGTAGGAAGTGGGAGTAAGTGATGAGAGAGGGACTGGTGCACAATGACAGCAGTACCGGCATGGGCTTTGCCGTCTGGGTGGTCCGTACGGTATGTTACGTATTGAGGTATTTTGAAGAACTGTTTAGTGGTTAGTCTAGTTTCAGTAATAAGTGCTACGTCAACGTTTTGGTCTTGCAATAAAGCTGCAAGTTCGTCAGTATGATTTCTAACACCATTCGCATTCCATAGGAGAATGGATAAGGAGTTAGGTGAAGTCATTTAAGGATTTTTTAAGGAAGGGAATAAGTTTGATACAAGATTAGTAAGTAGTGATATTAGCGGCATAACGAGGGATTTGATTTCAGTGATGAAGGATGTCATCAAACTTGTAAGGTCTGAGACATTTGATGGAGGAGGAATATGAGAAATTTGATGCGGATGAGGTTTTTGAGGGTTGGGTAAATTTTGAGGAATAGCTGGTTGTGGAACGGTTTGAGGATTTTGAAGTGTGCGTTGTTCCGGCAGGGCCTCGGCCTGTTTGTTCTGGTTCCCACCTCCAAGTAGATGGGCAAATGTTACATTGGAATCAATTGTTTTTTAAGGTTGTCTTCTGCTTCTGATCGGTTCAGCTGTTTCATCCAGATTCTGAGGTTTTTGGTATCTGCTTTTGAGGTTCTTGTAGATTTGACATCCCTTGTAGCTAGCCGGGTGGTCCTTGAGGCACAGAGCACAAACAGCGGGTGTTGATCTTGGTCTTGTACATTCTTCTGACTTATGTTGTTCACCGCATTTCACACAGCGTGGTATGTGGTGACAATAACTTGTATGTGACCACAACCAACAATTGTGGCACTGAACTATTTCTTTCTTAGTGTAAGGTTTTTCAACTCTTACACTAGTATAGTATAATCTATTGAGGTCATAAATTTTTTCAACTCCTGCTGATGGTTCCAAGTCCACAAAGAATAGAGGCAGTGGAATTTTATCTTTTAGGACGTTGGTGACTTGTCGCACTTTATAGCCTATCTCCGTCAGTTCTTCTTGGATAGCTGCTGCTGGTGTCGAAGGGTGTAGGTTTCTAATTACAACCCCTCCTGGCGTAACTAATATGTATGAAAATCAGCTTTGGTCTCCGTCCGATATTTTACTATTTTTCTGTAGGTTTCGGCGGTAGTCGGGGATATTTTAGTGTCACTGGTTCTACTTATACAATAATAACTGTTAGGATCGGTTAATTTGTTTAGATGCGCACACAGTAGTTGAAAGTTTTTAATATTTTTAACAAATATTGGTGGAGGTTGTGGTTCTTTTGGTATAGGAGAAGATTCCATTGTTTCTTTTTCAATTTGAAGGATCTGAAATGGGTTCGGTGTAAAAAACGGCGATTCTTCAGTTAATCCTTGTGATGATGTGCTAGGCTGTGGTTCAGATCCTAAAGAGGTAGCTGAAGCAGTCGCTGGTGGAATCATTTTTTTATTATTATCACGGCGAGGTCTCTGTTTTGTGGAAGACGAGTTTGAACCTGCAGATCTAGATCTTTTACTTGTAACTTTCGAGGACATCACTTGATGAAAATATCGCATTGATTAAAAAAAATAAATAGGAATAAATATATAATGGAATAAGAATAAGAAGGAAAAATAAAATAAAAGAAAGATAAGGAAAAGAAAAGCAAGCCCGAGCTTGCCGAGCTAGCGGCAATCAGCTGATCAGTGACCCTCCTTTCACTTTTTCGTGATTGTACAAAGTAAATAATAACTTTTCTTACCGAAATTTCTCCAATATTCACTGCTGTAGTATTCTTGAGGTCTAGTGATGTTTTCCAGACTGAACTCAAGCGAATTCCTACTGAAAAAAGCAAAAATCTGAGAGACGAAGTAACGTATGACTGTTATCATCGAGCGCATCAGCTGATCTGCGATTTTTTTAGAAATTTTTTTTCTCATTTTATTGCGGCGTTTTATCTGTATGTGAAATAAAATATCTTTTAGATTGGCTTAGTGATCATTCATTAGGTTCTTTGTATTGACTCCGAAGGCATTACAGCTCATTCGAATTTCTTTGGTTAATACACACCATTTCAGATTGGAACGATTTTTGATCGTAATCATATCAATCATAATCATAATATATCAATAGTTGATTGTTGGAAGATTAAGGAGGAAAATAGTCCGGTTTGTGATCGAAAAAAATAAACAATCAATATAATGATCTAAACTAATGGTTCCCAACAAGTGGTCCGCGAGATATCATCGGGAAATAATTTTAAATTATCTTTGCGTCAAACCTTCCCCTTCAATACAAAATGCTCATCTACATGAATATTATAAGACCTATCTGGACTTACGGAATCGAGCTATGGGGCTCTACCAAACCGTCGAATTCCTCTCGTTTCCAATCTTTACAATCCAAAATCCTTCGTAAAATCCTCAACGCTCTTTACCTTGTCACGAATAAACTCATCCACAAAGACCTCAATGTTCTCTATGTTACTGTTTTGGCCCAAACCAGGTATGAATCCTTCCATGAAAAACTCCATTCCCACTCTAACCTACTAGTTTCCATCCTAGCTTCCTCTCCGATCCCTGATAATCCACCGAGGCGTCTGAAGAGAAGATGGCCTCGAGACCTTCTTGTTTAGATTGATTACTAGAGTGCTGCCAATGGGCAGTTTCTCTCATGTTATCCATGTATTTGTCATTAAACAGTATATTTACTTGGTGTGCAGTTGTCAATTTAAATAAAAATATTTTCAAAAACAAAACAAATTACCTTGGCGTTAAATTTTTCTATACCATTTGGTTTCAATAATAATCAGACATGATATAAACAGATAAATTCAGTATTCTAAGTGATATAATGCTAGTGATTACTGACAGGTGACTGCTGCTTCACCATCGCGTATTTAAAACTGGTCATTTTCTGATATTACCGAAATAATGAGATTAAAGGACAGATGTATCACAGAAAATAATAAACAATATTTGATTTTTGTTGAGTACTTGAATTTATGACGTATTAACTATTATTTTCAAATTTTAGTAGTTAAATGTTATTTAATTAATAATACCTGAGGTATTTTCCATGAAAGGTAAGTGATAAGGTGTAGCCCACTCAAAACCTGAAGGTATATATAATAATAATAATATATAATATAATATGATATATTTAGGATTAAGGGGGTCCATGACATTAAAATGATCAGATAAAGGGGTCAGCGATAATTTTTTTGTTCTGAACTAATGGGCTAAACATTTATTGTTTTGCCAACGTCAACACAAACTTTTGTTTTTCTTTTTCTTTGCCCGCTGCCTGGACTATTATCCCTCCGAAGACATTTTTTTATTCATTATAGATTTATACTACTGTTTTTTAATAAAATATATGGTTGGGTTAAAATTAATTTTGAATCAAAGTTAAAAATAAAGCAACTACTTACCAATTTTATTTAACTTTCTTTCTCTTTTCCTAGTAAAGTTTTTTTTTACTTTTATAGCAAAGCTGATCGAACCGAGCGGGGTAATAGAGCTTAAGTAACTTTTTGTTCTAAAGCTTAGTGCTCAGACAAGATTAAGCAGACAAACGTCCTAGGAAAACAGATAACGTTAGTTTTTATCTGTTTAAATACTTCTAAAAGCTTTTATGTTTACATATATATATATATATTATATATAACTTTTTTTTTTTAAATCAGTTTCTGTGCGTTTTATTTTTAAACGTATATTTGTTGGACGCTAATGGACTGCTCCTAGAAGAATTTAATGTATTGTTATCTTATTTTATGGTGGTGTTTTTTGTTAATAGAAACGATTCAGCTAATAATAAAAAAAGTCGATCACAAACATTCCTTGATAATCGTCCTGTTATCGGAAATCGAAACACTGAGCTTTCTTTATTGGTTTTCACACCATTGGGAGAAAAAAAGGAAGATAGAAACAAGGCGTTCGAAAAACAATAGAGGTAACCTAACGGAAGAACACTTTATATTTCCGCTGGTTCCGACAAGATTTTTTTTTTTATTAAGTGAATTCTATCCTTTTAATAAAATCTCTCCTTTTTTGTCCAAATATACGGTATATTTAGAAAATATATATTACGTGACCGTAACTTAATCGCTCTTATAAATTAGTATTATTAAAGAATCCGAATAATTACAGAATGAAAAAATATATATAAATCCTCTATATGTGACCATAAATTGAAAACTTTTTTTTAATTTGATTTTAGTCAAGATTTTTATGGATTCCAAACTGGGCTTTAATTTAGTCTTTAGAGAGCTATGTTGTCCGTTGTAAATCCTTTAATTCCATATTTCTAGGAAGTCGCTGTTTTGCCTCCGTTTTATTAATTCGGTCGTATTTTGATTCTTGAGTTTATATAAAGATTATTTATGTAAGATATATTTAATGGAGGAAACGGGTTTCGGAAACCCGGTGCGGCAACAGGTTTCCGAAGAATTATGGAGACATTATCGCTGACATCCATTTCACCCAACTCTATACCTGTATCAGATCCCCATCATACGATTTTCCGTCCATTTAGCGAATCCTCATCAATAACATTCGCGATCTCTCTTTTTGGACTAATTGTTTGTGTTCAAGTGTAACTAATTCTATTCACTGCGACATAGTTATGATAGTGGCTACTTACATAAGAATAATAATTTTTTGAGGCTTTATTCATATTTTGGCGCAATGTGGGTAAAATTTATATTGCATTCGAAGTTAATGTAGCGAAAATGTTGTGTCAGTTTCCTTGGCATTAACTATCTTGGTAATTAAAAACTGCATGACAGTCACGGTTAAAGGAGAATTAAAATGCAAATTTCTCCAATTTGATCTAATAATTAATTGCAATTGTCAGCTACTGTTAAGTACTCCGTTATGCAAATGGCTTTTAAGTGAACTATCACAGTATATCTGCTTACCGCATAACCTTGTCCACTGATTTATCCTCAACATCATATTGTTTATATGGAACTTAAATTGATTCTTGTATGAGGGATAAAATATATAATAAGTATAAATTTGGAGGCTGTTAATTAACTTCACCGCTATTTAGTTTAATTATGATGCACTATGTTTCGGCTAAAGCAATTCAGACATGAGGCTTCTGGGTGTAAGTACCCACTTACCTTAAGATGAAAATAGTTCTTGCACCATTATATGGCATTATAGCAGAGACGCAGTGCATCATAATTAAATATAATAGTGGTGAAGTTAATTATCAGTCTCCAACTTTATATTTAAACTTTGACCTCCACCTAAAATAATCTACTCCTAAATGATAAGTAATTTAGTTTTTTTAAAAATTGAATAACTTTACAGTATATTAATATAATTTAAATTACATTTTATCTAATCAGGTGTATTTCAGATCATTCGCGATTAGTATTATATATAAAAAAACGGCTTTTTTTGCCTTGTCCTTTATATAAAAGTTTAAATAAAACACATTGGAAAAATACGAACATTTACTATATATTGAAATATTACAAAATAAATTAAGGAAAAATACCAATCAAAAACAGCCGGAAAATATTTCTACTAAAAAGTAAAAAAGGTCTGGTTTGTTGGAGGTAGAACAGAAGAAATAAGACAATTTTTGGACGTAGAAGGGACTGTAACAGAGACTTAGCTCAAGATCGTTTCCCTGGGAAATCGGGTTCGCGCTTGCAAAGCGCATATCGACGGGAATGGAGCGGTTTCTCCGCAGAAAATAGATAATATTCCAGGAAGTGAATTAATCTGATTATCAGTTATTCAGCTATTCGGTTGAGAATTGTACTTCCAAAAAAAAAAAAAAAAAAAAAAAAAAAAAAATTACTGAAATTAGTCAAGTAATAGCAGAGATATAGCGTTTTGAGATTATCAGTGGTAATAGGCCATTTTCCTTTGATTAATTTATTGATTTTCATATTAGGTTGTTAACAGTAAAAAGCTATATAACTGTTATATCCTAATTGCTATAATAATTTGCAGCTTTTTTAATTAATTTTGTTTTTTATTAAACAATATATAAAAGCCCTATTACAGTTGTTTCCATTATGAACTGTACCCATTAGACACTTGATTGTTTTGTTTTTCAAAGTACATGTAAGTATCTATAAATGTATACAGTGAACATTTTTTTTAATAGAAATTTACATTAACAAGAATAATATTATTAAGTGGAACTAATATCATTAAGTGGACTAATATTATTAAGTGTAACATATCCTATTGGTAATAAATAACGATTAATTTCATCTTTAGCGGATAAGCAGTTTTATATTCTCGTGGGAAAAAAACTTTCTGCAGTAGCGCCAATCAGACCTGAGTTTCATAAGGAAGTATACTCGATCCATTTCCATTCGCTTTGTAGTCAGATGCACGACACTCTTGAAATTTAGTTTTCTACTCGTTACATTACTTACATTATATAAAATCCTGCTTTAAAACATAACTTTTCACAGATTTTTAATTTTATTTTAACATAGTAAAGAAAAATATTACGGTTCGAAATTTGTGAATATAATAGAAATAGGCGTTTATTATTTGTTCGTTTATTCAATTAACGCCACTTTAAGATGATTTTATTTTTATTTTTTAAATATTATTTTAATAAAAAATATTTAAAATACGTTTAAGCCCAAATAACTGTCTCTTATTATGAGTGCCATAAGGGGCCCTGTACAAATACATAATCCCGATTCATATACTGGAAACAGGGCTGTAAAAAATAAATAATTGTTGTAATATGTAAATGTACATTATGATTGAATTTAACAATCACCGAAAGAGAAAAAAGTGAAGACATTTTTAGTGGTTAAAACTTTTTTTTTCGGATACAAGAGTAGTAATAAAGAATTCTAATATATTATTGGAAATCTAATGGTTTCAGGAAAAATATTATCTAGCATAAAAGTCAAAGAAATTAAGATTGGTGGAAAACGCTTAAAATAAGTTATTGTTGTAGATGATAATTCATTAAGTGTTATATTTTAATAGGAAAAAAAATGTGTGTACGTGTGTGTGTGTGTGTGGTAAGTCTAGCGCAAAAACGGTAACGGTAAGTCCTACGAAACTGAAATTTCATATTGGAGACAACTATACGCCCGAGATGTTACAGCAACTTTTTCATCAAAATCAGTTGACCAAAAGAGCCACATACCATCCATTTAGCACCTTTTTGCAATTTTCTCAAAAACGGTTATAACGCTTTTGATTGAACTCCCTATATCGATGTAAAATTTAATGGGCTTTAATATCATATAGGTTTTATTCTGATTGTACCTTTAATTTTGTGAATTCTATAAAAATAACTATATCATCTATTTAGTACTAATAAGAAACGGATAAATATATAATTTGAACGAACATAATATCCAACTAAAAGAGAAAAGGCAAACATATTTTTTTATTTGAAATCTTGGTGTTTTTGAACATAAAAACAGTAGTATAGACGTATAATATAGATTTTAGAAAAAATATTATCTTATACACTTATTGTAAAAGTATAAATTGTAAATGTTAGGTGAGAGTGGTCATAAGCCGATTAAACTGACTGATTGTCATAGATAATGATATAATAGATTATTTAATAAAGCACACGTTTATATTGAAATTCAATGTAATAAATTCTTTAATAATTTATTTTCATCTCTAAACAAGTAAAAGTAGCGTGTGTAGCGCTCACCAGATTTTTTTGAAAATACAGTAATATGCAGAAATTCAGGCTTAGTCAAACCTAGGTTAGTATGTTAGCTTTAAACTGCTTATTTTATTAAACACTTAATTAATTATGATTAATGATTAATTCACTGTCTTTCGATGTTATGTTTTTGTCTTATGCGAATGAAATATTGAAAGCGTTTATATCCCAGCAACAGTTACCGAATTGGCACCATCACACGGAGAAATACCTGAGAGATCGTGGACTCTACAGAAATAAACTTAACTGCAGTGGGCTAAGCTTTAATGTTTTATGTAAATTGCTAGATTTCAGCGGGAGCTAACTTCAAAGAACCCCAGGAGAAATATTCGCTGCAAGCCAAAGTAACTAACCCACTTGGCTTGAAAGTCTTGTAGGTCAGTATCCTCTAGTCTCTTCCACAACAAAAAACGATCAGCTTCTATTGTATGATACTTACATTGTAATCAATTATTCTAAATTAAATTGATTGTTTATTGGAGTAATCTCCTTTTCGTATTATATTCAACTATAAAAAAAAGTGATTTATGCATAAGAATATATTTTAAATTACTTTATATTCACGTTCGTTCTATACTATTCACTTTCTGACTTCTAGAGTACATGAGAGACCTAACCTAGAAAAAAAAATCCATTTAACAACATTAAAAGCGAAATATTGTAAAAGGGACCAAATAAAAAAAATCATGAAACTTATAAAAGTTATATCTCTCTATATGATGAGTATGCTAGGATGAACTTTTTTTTTAACAGCGAGAATTTTCCAACTTGGGAACCATCCCCCAGTCCCAGTCCCTTTTGACATATTTCCGTGTAAACATCGTAAAATATGATTTTTATTACCATTTTTGATCGAAATTTTGAGAGCTAGTAGTACTATGACTAAGGTATATATATATACATTTTTAACTCGCTAAAAGCCTCGTTTTATATTTATTGATTTTCGATAATTATTTTTAAACCACTTTCTTCACTATTTATTTAATAGCTCAAAATATATAGAAGATACTTATTATATTAGTTTTTGTTTTGATTTGATCTCTAAAAAATTTTCAATTAGAGAGATTTTTTTAACACATGTTTTCAGGCGCGAAGCTAACTTTAAGCGGCTGCTACACAAAAGTTTTTGTCAGAAAAAATATTTTACACGCAGTTATATATTTAGGAAATGATAGAGATTAACTGTAAAAAAATCATGAAAGCCAAAAACGTTATGGAACAAGGTCTGGACGATTTCGAATGGTCATTTATCAAATTTTCAAAAAAATAATTAAATCGTTTTGAAAGGATGTGAGGGCGATAATAACTATAATCAGTTTTTTCCCTTGTAGTCAAAACAGCAACAACTATTTTAGAATAGAAAGAACTTTTAGTCATCAAATGTACAATGGATATAATATATTAGAAATTTGTTCAAGCGTTAGCTTCTTTAAACTTACAAATTTAAAATTGTTCCAATTTAAATAAATAAAGAAATTTACATTAATCAGAGGGAAAAAATCCCCACATTTAAGACAAAATTAAAATAGAAATTAAACTAAAGAATATAAAGTAATAGTGTTACATGATATAAATTAAGTTATAAGAAAACAAACTTGAATTAATTAACATAAAGTTCCAGAACTACTCTGCTGAAGTTAAATAAAAAAAAAAAATAAGAGCAAACTTAAAGTACCACATGGCTCAGTCTTTTATGGTTATACTTTTTGTAGCACGAACTTACTAATTTGCTTATGTGGGCTGTTGGGCCAAGAGTTAAAGAAATCAACTGTTCAAAAGTCCCAGAACATATTTTTAGATTCGGAGAATATTTAAAACCATCTGCATATGTATTATTGGGACTCGTCTTTGGAAAAGAGCCTATCTGTCTCAAGATTTATTTTGTGCGATTTGGACTTTTAAGTAATTAGAGGCACAGGTATTTGACCATATCGGACTATGCATAGAGCAGGACAGGTCTTATATATAAGTTATAAATCAACTTCCTGTTAGCCAAGTTTAAGATCGACTTTCTGTTTATTAGGAGAAACAAATTTAAAAGTAATCTGGTTACACCAAGATATGTCACTTGTCTTCCACTTTATACTTTGTCCCTCTACTTTAACCTTGCTGCTCATGTCAGGCATTCGTTTTGTAAATAAGATAACTACTGTTATTTTATGGCTTAATTTTCCACTTATTGAAATGTTTAAATACTTTTTGTACTGTCATGGTGAATTGATTGGCAACAGTGTCTACCCTGTAGAAGGCAATACAGAGAACTGCATCATCTGCATATAATTCAATCTTGCTTTTATTGTTTAATTTAGATATATTTTCAACAAAAACAATATTAAAAAGGACAGGGCCTAATACTGGTCCCTGGCGAACGCCTGTGTATATCCTTCTATTATATGAATTTTCATAACATAGGGTTAAATAAACATTTTTTATTGCTGAGGTAACTATTTTTTTAAAAATGATTTATTTGGGGAATTTCATATTTATGGCTGATATACCAGACCTCGGTGCCAAACCCGATCAAAAACCTTCTCCAACAACTATTTTTGTGGGTATTATGTTCGGTGCTTATTAAGTTCTAATATTCAGAAGAATTTATAGATCTATATTTGATAAGATAGTATCAGTTATTTTCTCGGATTAATTTATTTTTCTTAATGTTCAGTTGCGGCCTTGTAATAACGTGAAACATTAAGTATATTCTATTTAGTAATTTTTTAAATAAATAGCGGTTATTAATAACTTCCTGGTGCTCGTTAGAGTGGCGGACACAAAGGCCGCGGTCAGGGTAGCCTTATTGATAGAAGCTGGTTAGAAAGCAGACACCGGTGGGCCCCATCATTAGTTCTAGTGTTTCTTATCGCCCTCCTGATAGGACCTTCACTAACCGTGGGTATCCTATTGCCTCTGCTGCATAATGGTCCAAGTTTATGGTTTCAACTAAATAGAGATGACAGCTATTTAACTGGTAGGTTATATCCCTATCGCATTACGGAACTTGTTTTTATTTATTTTCGAAAACTTCATGGATTGAATTTTCTAGGAAAAAACATTCAAAAACGAAGAAGACCATACAAACTGCTATCATATATGATAATTATGGAGTTTAGTTGACCGATGAGAATATTAGATGAGGAAGATTGTTGAGGGGAGGGGGTGCGGTCGACAAAAAAAAAAAAACACACTAACAAGTAGTACTAATTTTTAATTGTGGGCCTTCATCAGGGCTAAGAAAAACAAGATAACAACAAATCTAATTAGTTAGATACAATAATATGATGGCAATAATACAATATGGAAACAAACTTTTTTTTTTTTTTTTTTAGATAGATTTATTGCTATTTACAACTGTATAATGATATACATCTAGTAAATGGGATACAAGATAAAAATGGCATAGATTCACATGTGGGGATACTACCCATTGGCAGCTCCCCAAAGACTATGTTAAACTAGAAGGTCTCGTGGCCATCTTCTTTTCAGACGCCTCGGAGGATTATCGGGGATTGTAGAGGAAGCAAGGATTGAAACAAGTGGATTAGAGTGGGAATGGAGTTTGCCATGAAAGGAGTGGTACCTGGTTCGCGCCAAGTCAGCAACATAGGGAACGTTAAGGTCTTTATGGATGAGTTTATTTGTGACAAAATAAGGAGCGTTGAGGATTTTTCGAAGGATTTTTGATTGCAAGGATTGGAGACGGGAAGAATTTGATGGTTTAGTAGAGCCCCAAATCTCTACTCCGTAAGTCCATATCGGTCTGATGATAGTCATATAGATGAGCCTTTTGTACTTAAGTGGAAGGTTAGAGCGTTTGTCTAGTAAGTGTTGAAGGAGTCGAAAACGTCGGGCAGTTTCTTGTCTTTTCAGTCTTGTATGAGGGTTCCAAGTAAGACGTTTGTCCAGGTGCAGTCCTAGGTATCGGATCTGTTCAACCGGGACAAGAGGAGTGTTATTGAAGGATACTGTTGGGCAGGATGTGGAAACAAACTTAAAATTAAATTTAAAATGATAATAAGATGACAGTAATAAAGTATAAAAGCAAACATAAAATAAGATGATAATATTGCTATAAGAATATTTGAAGACTATAAAGAGAAAATAAGCAAGTAATTAAATGTTAAAAGAAAAACAATATGTGAACAATTAAATATCTAAAAGTTCAATTCCTTGATTCAATTTCATGGTGATTAATTGATTAAAAAAAGTCTCTGTTTACTTATTGGTTTCAAAGAAGAAACATGACAGGGTCCTACGAAATTCTCGTATAAGGACATTAAAAAAAAAAAAAAAAAAAAAAAAATTACACCCGCTAAAGCAACTCATGAAATTATTAAATAAGAAGGGGGATGGTATACTTGACCAGCGCATTGTGTAGTGTTGGTTTGAAAAATTAGCAGTAGAGACGTCAGAAAAGAAGAAGGGATCCGTGCGACCATTAATGGATATTGATGAGGTTTTGCTGGAAGCTGTTGAGTGAAATGTGCCCAAAAGTATTGGGAACTTGGCAGGGAGTTTGGTTACAGTTAGCCGCCACCTACTCTCCATAGGGAAAGTGAAAAAGAGCAGTAGACTGGTTCCTCACAAAGTTACTCATCAGCTGGGAGATTAGAGATTTGTGAACATTTATTGAAAAACCCTCCTCATATGGAATTTAACAGGAAGATTGTCACCTGTGATAAAAAGTGGGTTTACTGCCGAATTAACTCGAACCTTCAGGGACAATAAAGGATTGGATTGATCGACACTATCATACTTAGACCTACTTGGATCTGTGGGACTCAGCGATTCATGTACTCGTATACACCTACAAGATACAGACAAAACGATTCAAGGTTTTACAAACATTTTTTATACTCTTTCATTTATTTTTAATCAAACCATATACAAGCATAGAACATTCCAAGCATAAAATTATAAAACATTTTTTCAACACAGAATCATGCTAATTAACTCGTTCGATTCATTCCTTCTTTCTTTTACCTGACCAATCTGAACGAAGATTAAAAAGGAATTATTCAATAGAATTCTTTGTTTAATTTACTAACAATTAAAAACACGATGAAATTCAGGAATATCAAGGAAAACAACGAACTATAAAATTTGCTTGATGCGTTGCAACACAGTTACAAATATAATATCACATAATAAACGCAGTTGTAAGTAACATTAAAGAAGAATTTTTTTATTTTAAATTTTTTTATTTTATTCAACAAAACCGAACTTTGAACAAAATAATCTAAATCATAATGTTAATGATAAAGAATAAGATGACAGTTAAAATTAAGTTTTAATGTTTTAACCAGTTCACGTCGGCGTAACCCGCCGGTGGGTCACACTTGACTGATCTTGGGGCGGCGTGACCCCGGTAGGTCACTCTTGACTGTTCCGTGGGATGGTGTGATCCACTAGTGGTTCACGCTTAACTATCTCGTGGGGTGACTTGCATCACAGCTAAGTTGGTTGTTTTTAGAAAATAAATCTTTAAAAATATAGGATTATTAACATTATATGTACTATGAATTAACAAGCATAATCGTTTATTTATAACATTCACACATCCCCTCTCAAATGACTCTTATCGGTTATTTTCATTTGATTACTCTTCTTTAAGAATTACCTTTAGCTGTGCGTGATTTATTTTTATATTTTTATTCTTAATTCCGACAATATAAGAATATTTTTAAGAAAAGATTTCCATAATTTCTCCTTCAAGTCATATATGTATGTCAAAACTTACAATCTCGCATTTAGCGCGTTCGAAGCCACGAACTGTTGTGATCTCATTAAACACGTTCGAACTTGCAATATTGTCATCTCCCTACGAAGCGTAAGAAGCTAAGACAGTCCCACCTCACGCGAAAAAACATAGATATTCGCCACGGGGTGAACATGTTAAGTTAGGTTTAAATTGATAAGAAAAATGTGTGTACTGCTCAGAAAATAATACTATAAATATCATCAATTTAAATGTTTGCCGAATAAAATTATTATTTGCCCGATAGTATTTTACCTTTTACATTAACAATTTCGGGAATGCGCATTTGAAAAGAAACGAAAGATTTAAGTGCTTTTATTAAACAAGTCACTCTTATTAACATGTTTTTTAAAATTCATCAGTAAGATAAAAAATTAATAAACGGAAAGTAAGTAATGAATCAATTTGTATGAATGAACTTTGGAAACTGCAGTGTCATTGATGTCTTAAGATAGAATCGGGTCGTTGATTTCTCGATTTGCCAGTTCATCTAGGCTGACTATAATGGGGCTCTTAGATTTCTGCAGTGACTGAAATATTTCTGTAGCCAGCAATAAGTGGAAGATCAATGCACCTTCTGCATGCTAGACTATTTCAATTTATAAAAGCAAATTAACTTCCTGGTGTTAAATATTTGTCGAGTATATCGCTGCTAATATGTCAACGCTTATTATAGAGAACTCTCATGGCAGATATGACAGCGCTATCAAGATGAGCACAAGATGTGACTTAACTAAAAGGATAAGGTGTGACGTGATGTATTTTGAACGTTGTTACGAATTCCTGGTAATGCTTCATACATTTATCCTTCTAATGAATCTCTTTCATTCGTTCCATATCTTCACGCGAATCCCATTACATCCTACAGAACATTCTTTTCACTAGTTACTGGTTTATAACGATATAATCTTCTACATTTAATTTAATTTTATATGACGTATTAGTTTTAAGAAGCATACTAATATAGTTTTACCTCGGTGTAAAACTTTTCACTGTCAAATATTCAGGGTTATTTAATTTATTAAGGTTATAGAATAGAAAATAATTTTCATTCTGGGACTGGGTCCCTTAAGAATAACAGGTTTGTACAGTTGAAATATACACATGTCTGGCAAACAGACAAAGGAACCTTTTACATAATTAATAATTAACTACTATTTACAAATTTTTTTGTTGTAAAAAACTTTGTCACCTTAGAGTACTGTCATGTAAAGAATCGAGGAGAAACAGCAGGTTTCGCTTAGAATATATGAGGCATATAATCAAATAAATTATTATTTTAACTTGTTTATTCAGAGATGATACAATCTGCCACCTTCAGGGAAAATAAGTATTACATTTAAAAGAAATCATCCATCCCAAATGTACAAAGTAAACAAAAATAAAATAAATAATTTCAAGAAGAATTAAATAAAGACTAAACAAATAAAGAAAAAAATACAAAAAAAATTTAAAAGGAAATATTAAATTAAAATAATAATAATAACAACCTTGGCCACATTCAGATCTGTATACAATATTTACACACTACCCCTGGGATCACCGGATCAAACCCCGAGACCTACAAGTGGATATCGAGGAATATTGCAAAAGATCCCAGCGCCTCTCAGTCAGCCGCATCACTAGTCATGAGAACCACTGGAGGTTGAGTGAGGGCGCTAGAGAGTCTAGAAGCTGGAAATTGTCAAATTCCAATGGCATAGTTACAAGAGCTCTCTGTACACTGCCGCTTCTACTTATGAGGAGGGTTATAGGGATAATTGGAACTAGATAGGGATTGTGTCAAGGGATTCGGAAGACGAATAAGCTTCTAATGGAAGAATGAGAATTTGGTTGGGATTAAAGCAAGGACAAATGGTATATTCAGGTCATTGTGTAAGGTTTTATTAGTGGCAGCATCGACGATTGTTACCTTACAACGGTTAAAAAAAAAAAAAAAAAAAAAAAAAAAAAAAAAAAAAATATATATATAATATATATATATATATATATATATATATATATATATATATATAAAGAAGCATAAATAACCATTTATTAATGAAGATAATGGATAAAAGATAGGTGAGAATGTATGTCATAGTATTTAGTGCCATTTATTGAATAATTGAAAAAAAAAAAAAAAAAGGTAAAGAAGCTGTCAAGTAAGAGGGAGCCAGTGCCACCGAAAGATTATTAATGAATATTACAATTATAACAGCAAAATAAATTAAATAACAAGATATTATTAGAATGTATACGTTAACTACAACAAAAGTAAGAAATAAAAACACAGACTATATGCTAAATATTTACTCTTAACCTATAGATCTCTTAACATGTTGATTACTAGCATGTTTTGCAATTTTATTACTTTTCTTCCAAGGGTCGGTGAAGGAAAAGCTACAATCTTCGGAATACTGCGAAGATCCTCATTCCTGAGAAGCTTTCTTATGTAAATTGAGAGTATTTGATGCCTTGTAACATGCACTGGAGGCATAGTTCAGGCCTAAAGGTTTGAATATTCTTAGCTACTGATATTTCACTCTTGATCTCCTTTTTTTTTCTTCTCTGTCCATATTAAGATTTTCAACGAGTTAAAAGAAAAAGGGAAATTTTTTATAACTATAGTTTTTGGTTTAGCTCCCAGACCGTTTCCTTGGTCAGTAAATCTTTTCAGATGAAGGCATTTCTCCGTGGGCTGATCGGATACGAAGTCATTGAAATGTGGTATATGATTTAGCCTAGAACTGACAGTCATCGCCCACGGTTTTAGTGATTTATGATATGCTGCCTTCAATCATTCGGTCAGATTTAAATAAAGATACAAACTGAAAATGTCTTCTTTAATATCAATTTGCTTGACAATATACATGCAAATTCTAAAAGCGTGATAGCTATCACAAGGTTTAAGTATTAGGTTATGTCGTCTTAACGTGAATTATGTATCTAAATGAAGACAGCATAATCTTTGTGGTTATTTTATCATAAAAAAGAATTATGTTGATCTGATTCTTATTTCGTTATGCAAGCCGTACCGTGGTGACGACCCTTTTAGGGCAGTCCTTGAGAAGAAATTTCGTGTGAGGAGCTGTTTCGTTCCTGATCTACGATTATAGATTTTTATAGTTGGTAAAAGAAAAAAAATTCGAAATTTCAATCAAAGTGGAATGACAACCCATCCCGTATTAAGCATAAGGTAAATACGACGGTAAATTTAAAAAACGATTAAAAGAATCCTTGCCCAACTTTGCTGGTTATCTTGGGTAAGTGACTTGGATTATTGATTCCATGGATCCCAGTTTCATCATCGATATAGGTTTTAGGGTCTCCTGAGTCCAAATGGCCAAGTCCAGCTCAAAGGTCTGTCTGTTTCCCCGTGTGTGGTAAGTCAAGCGCGAAAACGAAAAGTCGTATGGAACTGGAATTTCATATTTGATACAATTATATGCCCGACGTGTTACAGCAACTTTTTTTTTAATCAAAATCGCATAATCAGAAGAGCCACTTTGTTTCATGAATTTAGCACCTTTTTACGATTTTCGCAAACGGTTCCTAAAGATTTTGATTAAACTCGCTATATCGATGGAAAATTGAATGGGCTTTATCATGTAGGTTTCATTTTGAATGAAATAGTCTGAATGGGCTTAAATGCAGATACTTCAATTTTTTTCCTCTAAAGTAATTTTAATGTTGTAGATTCTCTCTAAAAAAAGTTTATCATCTTTTTAGCACTGATAAAAAAATAATAAATATATGATTTGAACGAAAACGGTAATTAAAAACCCAACATAGTTTGTTATATAATTTTTATGTTTTTGAACATAAAAATAGTAATATACACTTATAATATACCGTAGGAAAGCAAAAGATTTTAGAAGAAATATTATCTTATACACAAAACTGTATAAGTTAATAAAGACTGATGAAAAACAGATAAAACTGACTGATTGTCGTAGATAATAATACAGTAGATCACTTAATTAAGTACATGATTCTATTGAAACTCAATGTAATTAATTCTATAGAAATTTATTTTTATCTCTAAATGTATTTAAAACTTCTTAAATTGATTTTCACAAATGAGATAAGTAGTGTGTTGCGCGCGCCAGATTTTTTATTTTATTTTTATATGAATAACTGAGCTTCCCTAGATATTAATTTAAATCATTACACCACTTATGGGGCTATAAATACAAATTATAATTCTTGAAAATTCAGTTTACAATGTATGTATGTATATTAAGTATGTGCACCTAATTGCCTTCAGTATTCAGTTTCATTGGAATTCTGTACATCCTTCCATTCTCCTGTTTTACCTTTCCTTCTTTACCTTTATTTCTTATACAGAAATAACACTATAGCAAAGTCTCACAAGATTCATTAAACTATAATCAAATTAATTTTATATTTTTGCTCCTGGTCATGACCTAATCACATCCTATATTTTAAAACATCTTTCTCAAAAAGCCATCATATACCTCACCTACATTTACAATGCAGTACTCCGCACTAAATATTTTCCTGACTCCTGGAAATTATCCATACTAAAAATTATCCCTAAACACAAAAAGCCACCTGAAAATCCATCTTCCTACCACCCCATATCTCTTTTGTGTATCATGGGTAAAATCCTAGAAAACCCCCTTCTGAAACATATATTCCCCATTCTTCATACCCATCACATCATTCCAGACCATCAGTTCGGATTCCGAACATCTCACTCCACTATCCAGCAATGCCATCGTGTGGTGGACGTTGTCTCTTCTGCATTAGAGCGCGTATTGTACTGCATTGGAGCCATCCTCGACTTAGAACAGGCCTTTGATCGAGTCCTGGTACCCGGGATATCTTTACAAACTCCGAACATTCTCCCTCTTACATATTTTCTTATTATCCAGTCATACCTCACTAATAGATCCTTTATAATAAATCACAATGGTTCCTACTCATCCTTCTTTTCTCAGTCTGCTGGTGTTCCTCAAGGCAGCATCCTTGGACCTATTCTTTATTCAGTCTATACAGCTGATGTCCCAACCCATCCTGACACTTTCCTTTCTACCTATGCTTATGACACTTGTGTGTTATCCGTCAATAACGATCCAACAGCTGCTTCTCAAACTCTCCAATCCCACATCAGAGACTTGAGGTATGGTGTCAGAATTGGAGAATTAAAATAAATTCCAACAAATTCCATCAAATAACCTTTACCCTTCGTCGTAAACCTATGACATCCTACCCTGCAGTATCCTTTAATAATATTCCGCTTGTTCCAGTTGAAACGATCCGCTACCTAGAACTTCTACTTGACAAACGTCTAACATGGAATCCGCACACAAGACTGAAACGACAAGAAACTGCTCGCCGCTTTCGATTACTTCAACACTTACTAGACAGACGCTCAAACCTTCCACTTAACTACAAAAGACTCATCTACATGACCATCATAAGACTTATTTGGAGTTACGGAGTAGAGATATGGGGATCTACTAAACCATGGAATTCCTCTCGTATGGAATCCGCACACGAGTCCGAAACGACAAGAAACTGCTTTCGGTTACTTCAACACTTACTAGACAAACGCCATATGGATTTGCGGAGTTGCGCTTTGGGGCTCTACTAAATCCTCGAATTCTTCCCGGATCCAATCCTCACAATCCAAAATCCTTCGTAAAATCCTCAATGCTCTATATTTTGTCACGAATAAACTTATCCATAAAGACCTTAATGTTCCATATGTTACTGATTTAGCCGAACTAGGTATCGTTCATTGCATGAAAAACTCCATTCCCACTCTAATCCACTGGTTTCCATTCTGTCTTCCTCCTCAATTCCTGATAACCCTCCGAGGCGCTGAAAAGAAGATGGTCCCGAGACCTTCTAGTTTAGAATATATTTAGAGTGCTGCCAATGGATGGTGTCTCTACATGTATTTCATGTCAATTTACCATATGTCCATCACACTTACTTGATGTATTTTGTATACAGTTGTCAATCAATAAATATGTTTAAAATGAATATTTTTTCTTATAAGCCATGTTCTTTCACTTTATTACGGTTATCCATCTTTAAGACAAATATGTCAGGACAACTTTATAGGTTCTCTAAACTATTCTACTATTCTAACATTCTTTATTTCACATCATTGTGAAATAAAGAATGTTACATTCGGTTGGATTCGGCATATTCTTTACTCCCAGTCACCTCTGTATATAATGTATTTTTATTACTATACATAGTATATATTATGAGTGGCAAACGTTTATTATCACTTTACACTCTAGAGATGATCACATAATACCTGTCATGAGTGAAAAAATGTATTATTGGTATCATAAACTTTTTTTTTTAATACTTTTGTTTTTAGAAATTAATATACGCAGATTTCCTCAAACTATTTATTTATAATAAAAGTTTATTGCTTTTTAAAATATATTGGGAGTTTTACGCCGAACCGATTTATCTTTACAATTTTTATCATCCTGTGTTTTTAAATGTTTCATAGCATTATTAGCCTTTCTTTAATATCTTTTTAATTGAAATGAAAATTTCAATCTAATCTGTACCACGCAAAGGAATACATCCTGGCTTGGTATTTCGATTGCATTTTACAAGAGTTGATATTGCAATGAATTATCATTAGGAGCAATTACGTTGCCAAAATATAATTGACAAATCCAATATTTATGTCGGCGACTCAGGACGATATCCAATTTTGGCAACTGGTACTCACTTAAGCTTTTTTCTTGTCATGGATTTATTTAAGCTTCTTTTGGATGTCTTAAGAAGCTTATCTCCTTTTGGTAGTCGATTGTGAAGTTCTTCTTTTGTAATGCTGTTATAAGATTGCATTGTGCATAATATTCATATATGCAGCTTGGTGAAGTTATGTATCATATGATTTGGCGTATATACTCGTATATATATATATATATATATTATATATAATATATATATATATATATATATATATATAATACTTATATTCCCTAAATAATAAATTAGTTATAATATTTAGATATCATTTTAACTCCATTATATTTCCTTAACCTATATATGAAATATATACTATACCAGATTTTTTCTTAATTTTTTGTTGATTATTATTATTATATTTATATAGATTTTTGTTCAATAATATGATTATTTTAAAAATATATTATCGATTGCTTTTAAAACGGAAAATGTTATAGCAGAATAAGGAATAACCTTATTAGGTTAGGAATATTTTTTCCCGCCCGTTTATAAAATTTATTGCGTTATAAATTGATAATTATAATGAGTGCATGGATATACATATTTAAGTTGGAAGAGCTTAAGGGGGTAACATAAATTAACATAATAAATCTGTAAGAACATCCATTAGACCCCTATCTTACTAATAGAGATAGGTCTGTATTACACTAACCAAGTCTCCTTTTCGAGTTACTTCAATCTTTGAGTACATTCTTCAACTCTTAGTTGCGTGATACCATGAGCATTAAATTAGTTATTTATTAATTACTAAATAATAGAACCTTATTTACATTAATTAACCATGTATAGACCCATGATTAGAAATTTTTCGTTAAAGCAATTAATAATTTCAATATTTATTAAATGATATGTACTTAAATATATGCTAAATAAACATGTTTCCTTTCTAGGATTTTCCCGCTATGTGCTGGCATTGCATTTAAGATTTAATTGAATTTTATTTTTTTAATGATTACCATCTATATGTATATATATTCTCACTAATATTTCGTATTATAGTGAGAAAGAGTATTAAAACTACTACAAGTTTTTTCTTAATATCTTGAGCTTTTTATATATGTATACATATATCAGTATGACAATTTTTTTTTCAATCTTCTTAACATATTATAATGTAAAAAAATAAAGAATAAAAAAATATATCGATAAATGGAGCTGAATACCTAGTAGCTTAATAAAAAATAATCTTGTTAGCTTGGAAATGTGTTATTTTAATTATTTAATTTTAGTTATAGGGAAGGAGAGATAGCGTGAATTAATGTGGAGGTATTATAAATAACTGATTAAGGCTAATTATTATGCGATGTTTTCATTTTTTTTTTATTTATGCTTAAACATATTTGACTGTTAGGCGATATATGATTTCTTCATTAAGTTTCCAAGATGAATTATCTCCCATGTGATAGTATAGTATTGAATCGTGAGTCTTTACTCTTATCCCAGTTCATCTGGGTTGACTATAACAGGTCACATAGATTTCCGCGGTGACTGAAATATTTCTGGAGTCAACTGGGTGCCTAGCAATAAGTGGAAGATCTATGCACCTTCTCCATGGCTGGCTGTTTCGATTTATGAAGGCAAATTAACTTCCTGTGTTAGTTATTTGTCAACGGTATCGTCGCTAATAAGTTTACACTGAAATAGAGAGCTCACCTCGAAGATATATCAACGCTATCAAGATGAGAACTACAAGTGACAACTATGAAGATTAGGCGTGGTGTGAGAATCTTTGAGATTTATTTCAAATTCCTTGTAGAGTATGATGTATCATAGAGCTGTGTTATACGATACATTAACAGCTTAATTTAGAATTAAAACTTCCATAGCTAATTTAGAATGATTTGTTGTTATTAGAAAATTGATTTTTTTTCAGGTGCAATTTATTTAAAATTTACTGAACTTAAAATTCTGTGCTCAGATGGCATAATGGAATGATTCATTTTTACTAGAATTTCTTTTTTTTACATTCTGAAGTGTCATTCGTTTATGTTTAGAAGGTGGCATAATTTCATAAGTGTTTCTCTATCAGTTTATGACTAAACAACTCTACCTTGTATAAATAAAATAACCATCTTCTAAACATAAACGAATGGACACTCCTCAATGTGTAAAGCTCTCATTTATAGAAAAAAGTGAAAAAATAACTTATACTATTATGACATTAGAGGAAAGCATTGCTCTATCACTTCTGAAAAACAGGGTTTGTTTTAGTTGTTGTTTATTAAGTTGTTCCATTTTTTAATATATATTTCTATCCCTGGGGCTGATGATTATTATTTGCTCATCATAGTTCCAATTTTCTGTGCGATATTCTATATGTTTTATATGAGTTAGGCCAGTGTTTACAAAATCTTTCATATAATTATTTCGGATTCCGAAAGTGCAATGAAGAGCATCCGTACAGCCATCTCATGGTCATTTTAGGAAACGGAAACGAATTCTTAGTGGGAATAGTAAAAGAATCTATGCAAGAACTTGTATTTTTTCCACATTTCTTTTGTTCTTGGTCTGTTATAAACCAAAATATTGAGAAAATAAATTCAAGAAGATCTTTGTCCAATTGGAAAGAAGTAAGGATTGAAGGGATGAGAATAGAATAGGTTTTTAAAATTATCTTTTCACTCTAGAACAAACACATTTAAATAATTATAGAAAAGACAAATATTACAACTTTCATTCAAAATAATATGTACAGTTTGATCAATAAAAATTTAATTTTCTTAAATGCTCAATTTTTTCACATTCTTTATACAATCCACATTAATTGAGTAACGGTATCCAAGTGGAAAAAGAAGTATCTGAAGCTTTGCCATTAAGTAGAAGGAAATTAGGCTTAACAGTGATATATATAAATTAAAATAATTCGTGAAATCAATCATATCTATATTTGATTAGATGTATCTCGGATTGTTTTAGGAGTCATAAAATTTTTAGAGAAATTGGACTAAAAAAAACTACAAAAAGAAAAATATCGATTGAAGTGTTTTTATTGAAAAACATTATGTAAATAATGACGTGTCACTATACATAAAAATTGTTTTAAACATTCAAACATTTATGGAGCAATATTGATGAACTTGGATATATACTGACTGTCTTTTCGATTCGCTGTATATTATTTAATATGAAAGATATGGATAAAAAAAACTAATTATTAGGTGTAGATTATTTTAGGTGAAGAAGTTTAACTATAAAAATTGGAGGCTGATAATTAACTTCATTACTATTTTATTTGATTATGATGCACTAAATTTCAGAAGCCTCATTTATTGGTGTAAGTACCCACTCACCTTGAGATAAAAATTGTTCTTGCACCATAAGATGACATTATATAAACCAGAAACGAAGTGCATCATAATTAAATAAAATATTGGTGAAGTTAGTTATTAGCTTCTAATTTTATAGTTACTATTCATTTTAAAGCCAATTGAGGTTTTTTTTAGATAACATTATTAAATATCCTACGTTATGACCAAGTTCGACATGAGTGATGTTGCTTTGTAAATTTTATCTTGCATTATCTTTTCCTTGTTTTCTTTTTCTTAAGATTGCCTTCTGTATTGACGCAGTTTGCTGTTCGTTCATAGCAACTCAGCGGAATAATGCAGCCTTTCGAATATGAGATTTCTCTCACTAGCTCTTATATTTGCAGATTTTTTCTTGAAAATCTTTCGAACGGTAACAAACTTCCTTGAACAGCTGTCAATGCTTAAGAAAGATATACTGAAAACTATTTCATGACATTCAACAAAGGCATAGATACAATGCTGGCCTAGGTATGACCGCAAGCCATCTGCCTGACAATAGCTTTAGAATTGTGAAATAATTATTTTAATTTTATATGATTTACTCATTGCCACAAAAGGTGGCAGATTGTACTATCTCTTATTCAATAAAAAAAAAAAAATTATATGATAAAAAAAATTTCGGCTCATTTGGTAGACCGGTAGAGTCAGTTTTTTTTTTATAATTGACATTTTACCAATTAGTCCTACTCAGTCAGTAATTATCAAGCACTCTACAGTTATTATTTAATTACTCTGAAGAATATTATAAAATACCAAGTTACTCTGTATTTATATTTTGGATGCCGCTCTATAATAACCTCTGAACGGTTCGGATTGTTGAAGATCAGCTTGGGTAAAAACAGAATGTGGTATGTTTACAACACGGGCCCCTTCTCTTAACTTTCTGTCTAATATTTAGGTCAATAAAAAATAAATGAGGATAAGAAAATTAAGTTTTCTTACTGTTACTGTCATCGTCAAACGTTGGGAATAATACTTAATTACTAAGTCAGATATTCTATCAATTTTCATATAGGTCTGATGTACAGATTTAATAATTCTTGATATTAAAAAACGCTTCAAATTATTACATAATGGTTTATTATTTCAAATAACTATAGTATAGTATAAACTTTTTTTATATAGCTGTTTACAGACAATTAAAGGATGTAAAAAACGATAAATTAATAAAAGGAAAATTGCCTATCATTGCAAATCTCAAAACGCTTTATCTCTTTTATTTCTTAACCAATTCCAATGATTCTTTTTGCGTTTTATAAAGAATTTAAGTTTTAACACGGCATTAATAAATTTGTATGGCGGACAGACGGAACTTTTTAATACGTTATTCGGGTTCTACGTATTTTGAAAACTTTTTTAAAAGCTCGAATTCTAAAGGGGGAGGATTGTTTTTTTTAGGTCGATTACAAAGGTTTTTTACTGAAAATAATAAACGAGAATATAATCTTAAAAAGGCAACGGAAAAATCACTTAGTATAATATAGTATATAGTAACTGATGACTAACATAATAAATAAAATCCATTTACTAAATCCTATCAAAGATCATGCAAAGTTCATTGTAGAAATGCGGTATTAAATTGTGGAAAATATATGTTTAAGTTCTTGTCTCGATTTATATCTGTGTTAAGCCTAATAAATTCCCTCTTGGTCCTTCAATTGCTCTATATTTTAAACAACCTTTAATATGATACCTTTTGAATACTGCACTGAAGAGTTCCTGATCCGTTGTTTAATGTATGATTTAGAAATAACTGGAATAACATTTGTCTTCTCTTTCAGTATGTTAGAGCTTTTTGAGTTAGCTATTTACTGTCTTCACAATCTTGAGTTGGTAATGTAGAGATGAATCTGTAGTCATCAGCGAGTTTCCTCAAAACCCGATTCTACCCTTCTGCGTTAGCCCTAACTCCCTCTCTGCCGTACTATTATTAATGCTAAACGATCCTCCTAATTAGATGTTCTCTTGCTTCGAATTTCTGGAAGAGTCTTTTGACCACAATTTGCTACGTCTTTTCACTCCTAGCTCACACGATCCTGTTCCTCATTACGATTGTTCTTGAATAGAAGTGAATAATCACCCATCCACTGATTTGTAATGTTATTGTTTAATTATTTATTTTTATCCATTGTTCTTTTACCAGTTTCATTAGAAAATTAAAATACGGAGTATAACTTGCTTATACAAAGCCTTTGCTTGTTTGTTTATTTAAGGGCACTTCATGCTACTGAGGCTAATGGGTAGATGCTACAGCGGGAGTCCTAAATTATGCCTATCTAGGTTTAGTTAGGATAGTCATATTTTCCGAGCACCTGACATCGCACAAGCTTGGGACCAGCTTTTTACTTTCCCTCCGATAGACGGCATAACTAAGGATTTTTCGCTCACATTAAAATTAAAAATTGGACAACGTACGGGTTTGAATCCGGGACCTTTGGCATTGTTATGCTAGCCACCCTGCGACAGGTGATCCCAAAGCCTTTGTTTAAATATAAAGTACGCTGGGGTAAATGAGGTTATTAGAGTGCTGGTTAGTTGTAAGATTTATTTTTGGCTAATCTTAAAGAAATAATTTTTTCTTTTCTTTTTTAACTTTTCTTGAAGTATTTCTTAATATTTAACTCTTAAATAAGCACACCTTAACTTCCTTTTGTTATATATTTATATTCTTTTTACAGCATTTTTCAACGTTTCGGGGTTCTTTCCCCATTCTCAAGACTTTTTTTAAAACACTTTTACATATATCATTCATTATTTCACATTTATGGCTTACTTAGTCTACATCGAAGTTTATTGGCTGACTGGTCAAAAGTGTTTTTAAAAAAGTCTTGAGAATGGGGGAAGAACCCCCGAGACGTTGAAAAACGATGTGAAAAATTATGAAAGAAAATAAATATATAACAAAAGGAAGTTAAGGTGTGTTTATTTAAGAGTGAAAGAAATAATTTTATTTCATAATTACCAAAGTTTCGGCCTCTAGGACCATCATAGAGTGTCTATCATGCATATTTATTTCACATATAATATTTCACTGCTTCATTAGCAATTTCGCTCCCATGTACAGTAGTTGATTTTTTTTAATAATCTTTATGATACTGTAGTCATGGAAGTAAAAACACTATGGGCTTCATTTTAGTGTTTTTTATTTCATTTTTAGTCTGAAATGTTTGAAGAGATGAAATTTTATGGTTTACATTACTCTATTTTTGGAATCGTAAAGAAAAAAAAAACTGTTTAATTTTCGTTTTCAAATTTTCTTTGCGTATGTACATATTAGCTTATTCAAGTCTCTAATAACTCTTGTTTTACGTAAAGTCCTATAGTAGACTGAATCGCAGGAAAAATGGTAATTGAAGGAGAGCGCCAACCAAAAAGAAAGTATTTCATACGGCTAGTTTGTATCTTTAATAAAGTAGCCGATATGCTAATAAATGTATTTTTCTAATTTCTTTGTCTTAAGTAATTTTAATTTTTGTTATTAGAAATAACTGACCTCCTTCTATTGTGCCATAAGCAATAGAAATGTTAAATATATAATATACAAATATTAAATAACCAATAAGCTAAAGATATTATTAAAAAAATATTATTTAACATATAAAAACGTGGATTAAATTATTACCTCAAGTGGTTGTTGAAGATTACAAGTTATTTGGTTTATTTAATACAATATAATACAAAGAAATAATATAAAATTCAATGCCTGAACACAAATTTGTTGAAAACATACAGAACTGATTCGTAATTAATTGAAATATCTGATTTACTGCTATAAAAAATAAATAATTAACAACTTATGCTATTTGAAATAGTATCAAATAAATATTTAATATCCTTTAAAAAGATCTCAGGAAACTAATATAGGTCGACTTACGACGACAGCGGGTTATAATATCCTTCATATTTTCAGTTAAGCGGTAGGAAAGCGGAATATTGCCTTTATTAGAAAACCATTCCATTTCTAGGTTATAAATGAAACAGCTAGAGTGAATATTTATTATTACTAATGCATATCCAAGGATATACTACTTCCAATTCATATAAAGGTCAACCACTTATAATTGTTGTTAATGTAAAGTTATAGAAGCCTTATCAATTAAACTAAAAATTCGGTGCATTTACAGAATAAAGATAAGAGAAAAAAGAAAGAATGACTAAACAAGAGTTATTAGAGGTTGTTATGTAACTTGAAAAACGAACATTAAACCGTTTTTTTTCTCTCTTTACTATTCCAAAAATAGAGTACTGTAATCCATAAAATTTTATCTCTTCAAACATTTTAGGCTAAAAATAAAATAAAAAAACTAAAATAAAGCCCACGGAGATGAAGTAATAATTAAAAAAAAAAAAAAAAAAATTAACCACATTGCACGGAAGCCTTACAGGATAGCCGATGACGTTGTTGTTGATGTTGAAATGACATGACATGACATGAAATTAAATGACAATGTTGATGAGTGAAAACAGACAACATTGCTGATGAAGCAGTGGAATATTATATGTGTAACACATATGCATGATAGACACTCTATGGTGGCCCTAGAGGCCGAAATATTGTTAATTATGAAATAAACTTATTTCTTTAAGATAAGCCAAAAATATATCTTACAATTAACCAGCACTCTGATAACCTCATTTACATCAGCGACTGATTTCATAGGCTGATGAGTGCACTGTTGTCTTCAATCTAAATAGACCCATTAATTTTCTGTACAAAAAATTTCAATATGCTAAAGATAATTTAAGCAAAGCAGGTTATACACCGTAATTTAATTCACTAATAAAACTGGCAAAAGAACATTAGATCAAAATAAAGCATTAAACAATAACACGAGAAATCAATGGATGGGTGATTATTTATTGGGAGTGTTGTGAAAACGTTGCCATATTTTTTGTTGATGTCAACGGTACGAATAGATTTTTGTTTCGTACCTATATCATTATATTAATGTTTATATCGTCTTCTATAAAATCATTACATGTTTTTTGTTGGAATGAGATTACAGCTTCAATATAGTTGAAGTTATCCTCCGGAGAATATTAAACTAACTCGGCAATGGGTAATTCGTCAATTTTGGGTCAAGTACTTAATGAATAAGCAAGCTAAGTGTAAAATTAATTATTTAGGTTAGTTTAAGTAAAATTACTCATATTTTAAAAAATAGGCATGCTGATGTCCTGCTGGTAATATTTTTCCACTTGGTATCCCTGGACAAAAGTAAAAAATCTGGTGCGGGCAACACACGACTTTCACTTACCTCGATTTTTAAAATCAATGAAAGAATTTTCAAATACAGTTAGAGATAAAAATACGTGAAACTATTAAGGAATTAATCAAATTGAATTTATATATAAACATGTGTTTTATTAAAAAATCTATTATATTATTATCTAAAATAATCAGTTAGTTTTATCTTCTTCTCATCACTCTCTATTAACTTCTAAAAGCTTGTGTATGAGATGATATTTTTTCTAAAATCTTTAGCTTTCCAACGGTATATCATACATGTATATTACTGCTCTTATGTTCAAAAACGAAAAATTTCATTAAAAATATATTTTTTCTGTTTTCTCCTTTAGTTGGGTATCGAATTTATTCAATTTATATATTTACCTGTTTTTCATCAGCGCTAACAAGATAATCTAGTTATTATTATTGAATCTAAAAAATTAAAGGTACTTTAGAGGAAGAAAATTTAAAATATCGGCATTTAAGCCCTGTCAGACCATTTTTATCCAAATAAAACCTACATGATATTAAAGCCCATTTAATTTTACATCGATATAGCGAGTTTAATCAAAATCGTCGGAACCGTTTTTGAGAAAATCGAAAAAAGGTGCAAAATGCATGGTATAAAGTGCCTCTTCTGGTAAGCTCATTTTGATGAAAAAAGTTTTGTCACGTCTCGGGCGTATAGTTGTCTTAAATATGAAATTTCAGTTTCACACACACACACAGACCTTTTTGCGGGACTTGGTTATTTGGACTCAGGGGACCCTAAAACGTGTATTTCCGTTGAAAACTGGAATTCGAAAATTTTCGCGATCGCAATACTTTCCTTACTATATATAGTAAGTGAAAGTAAAAAATAAATGGCCAAAACAATGACTCTAGAATATCTTTAAAAAACACAATATATTTATGCTTTGCTCGGAACGATACATATAGATAAGTAAAATTAAAATATATACTTTTCATCATAGTGGATATAATTAGTTGACCGTTGAGAATTTCCGGAAGGAATTATTATATTCCTTTGTATCTTTTTAGCTTTGATGATGACCCACAATGGGGGTCGTAACGTTGATAGACAGTAAATAATGGAAAATATTTAGTTTTTTTTTTTTATTAACTGCCACATGGACTATTTACTTCGAGTAAAATGTATTAGTTGAGAAGATTTTTTGAAAATGTGGATTAGGTGCATTTATATTTATTTCACTATAATTGTCATATTTTGTAATTGGCTTGTAGCTATTATTCAAATATGGGCCTTTCACTCAGTTGGTATTGTTCATTAAACCATTGGTAGTAAGGAGTAGTATTCTACTTTGTTTTATTTTTTTTTTACTAGAAACTTGGTCGTATTCTACTAAAAGGACTAACAAAATACTCCGGACAAGCTAGCACTGATGTCAGTAAGGGCCATAACGATGGCTCGGGACAGAGTAAAGTGGCCCGAAATGATGGCACTCAGTGGCAATGCCAGTTCCAGCTCCAGCTCCAGCACACTATCTAAAGTATAGTGTCCGCCCTTCCTCATTCAGCCGGCTAAATGGATTAGAGCAATCTACTTTCCTTCTCGACTCCCTTCATTAGAATATTCCCAACACCCACTCAGCCCGCTCATATAGTTCCTGTCATTGGGCCATTCACTTCCCCAGTCCATCCTGTACAGGCAATACTTATGTTTTCCCAGAGTTAAAATAACAATACCGTCACCCAGCTACCCTGCTTATGTATGTTATTAATCGATTCAATTTAATATTATTTTTTCCATTGATCAATGTATAGATTCTTTTTTTTTTTTCTGCCCCTAACTTGCCTTTCCACAATATAAATTTTGTAGCTGGACAAGATCACCCATTAGGTTCAGTCTACTTGTCAAATTCTGACCTGCTTCGATATGGCTAATTATCTTCTCTCCATTCGTCTATATTGAAATGGGCAAGACCAACCACTGTTTTCCATCCCTAAAAGTAAAACCCATTTTATGTTTTATGAATATATTTTTTTACGCCTAAATTACTATTCTTTGTTTTTTATTGTAATTGAATAAGTAATTAAGTCAAAGTGGTATAGAGTTTTAGAATTAGCACACCGAGGAAAATAAGAATTATAACTGGCCAAAGAACGCAAAACAGAAACAAAATTAAAACATTAATGATTACAATTGATATTTACGATTGTCTTTTTTTCTTCTTTCATATGCCTATACAGCAGAGAGTCATTGGCATGGTATGAAAATTTCACTTTATTGTAATTGTTAGTTTTTTTAGGGAATTAAACAATTTAACTGCTATGTTTTCTGCATCTTGTAAAATCTCTACTAAAGTTCAAATAATTTAAATTTAAATATTTCTCGTAAACTAATATTATTTTCTTTTTTTCAGGTACTATAGTTGAGTTATTTTACAGAAGCTATATGTAAGTAGAAATTCTGTTCGTTAAAAAGTATTTTGAAATACTTTATATAATCTAAATATTATCTATGTTTTATGAAATCTAAATTCATGTTTTATTTTTTAATTAGAACTGTTGTATATTGAAGTGATTTAACTGGAACGTGCTTAATGTTCAAAATATATTCTTAATGCTTAAAGGAAGCCGAGCGGATCTTACTATATTGTAGTATAAACTTCAAATATATATATCTGAAAGATATCTTTTATCCCCTTTACTTTTTTGTTCAAGTTTTTTAAATATTGCAAAATGGGTAACTTATGGTGGACGCGCTAAATCTGACTTTTCCCCGGTTAAGGAATTCGCTCACTTTTGGTGTGTGTTTCGCGCTTGGAATACCCTCAATATCATAACATAACCACATTAAAGTGAGCAATTAATGTTCTACTCTCCGCCCATGTCGCATACTAACGGACCCTCACATACCATGGAGTATATTTTCCCTTTGCTGGGTATGAGATAGTATCGGCTGTCATTGGAGTCGAGGGTAAGATAGAGAGGTAAAAGGAATGCAGGTGGAGTACACCGTTTGTGGAATACCTAGGCATAGATATTAGTCTGATCTCAATACCACGATTCCAGTACTTATGTCATGGTTTCAGATAAATTCCTAGAGAGCGGCGAATGTCTCTTCGAAGTCTGGCATTCGATTGCAGTTTAAGTGTGTCTGCCTCAGGAGTAGAGGAACGACAGCTAAGAATATTTTCGATAAGGCTTTTAATGCGGAAAGTATTTCATATAGAAAAAAGTTTCCAACTATTGAAACATTCCCTACTATAACCTGATTCACTTTAAAAATATATCTAACTATATATTTTATGATCACAAGACTTAAACACATCACAACCTTTTGGGGTATATTTTATTTTATTGACCTAGTTAAGCTAAATCAGACTAGGACACCTTGCTTGACTGGTGATCTAATGAACAGTATATCTTGAACTTGTTATGGTTATACCGGTTCTTATAATTGTATTACTAGCATAATTTTAATTCATTATTTTGAGTTGTTTCAACAATATTAATCGCCTATCATGTACCTTCTTGTCTGTTTCGATAACGTAAAACCGCTCGTATACGCTTCAGTTATATAGGGTTACCAATAAGAAACACCTGCTTAAACTTAAAAGTTTCCATTCAACAATATCTATGACTTTAAATTAAGGTAAGTTCAGTAACTCCGATGATCTTCTATAACACTGTTTATGATGAAAGTTTTAACTGTGCTATGATGAAAAGTTATACCGCATTCTCACTCATTTACCCAAGGTGTGATTACTACAAGCATGTCCGACTACTCAGTAGGTTGAAAGATCTAGTGGGAGCTTCAGTATTAAGCGTATGCTGCAACCATGAGGTGAAGGAGACTATGAATGTGTTATCACGCCAATATATCAAAATTTATATCTGACAAATTTACTGGTTATTAACATAAAAGTCAAATAATTGTTCGGCAGCTATGGATACGATTCTGATTTGAAGCTATAATACAATATTAAATGAATGTCCCTGCGATTAGGAATATCTATTTATAATGCACGAGGACTGTTATGTAACGGATGTTGAAAGACGCTGCCATGGTTATTTTCGTCGCCATCAAGTCGCTGAGACCTATCAGGTTTAATTAAGGCCTCAGGAACTGGCAGTGTAATGGCACATTAAAGTGTAACGTTCTAAGAGAGCGAGTGGGCCGGTATGAACTTAGCGAGCACATCAATCAATCAGTGGCTCATTCCTCTTTGGTGCCAAGTATCGATTAACCGCGACTTTCCACGGAGATTGACAATCCACACTGGGGACCGGGGCTTTCACCTCTCGCCGGGTCATCGTTAGGAGAAAAAAAGGGAAAAGGAAGAAAAAAAGGGACAAGACAAATAAGGAAGTGTTTGATCCTCTCTGTTAGGGCAAAATTCCTCGAGGGAATTCGAGCGGTGCACCACGTCTTCGTTAGCATCTTGTCTTCGTGTCCTTGATGCCATCCAAAGATACTTCCCGAGAAGGTTTAGCTATTCCATCTGATCTTAGAATTCAATTATTACCATTATCAAACAAATTAATTTATAAAATAAGCATAAAGAAATTCTCCATTTGCAGATCTGATAATGTACATTCTTACATTAATCAGGTCCCGAACATCTTCTGATCTATAATATATTATGAGTAGCCTTTTATTTATATTTAATACGAATGTTTTGGGGTCAATCCAACTGAAATTGCCCAATTTTTATTAATTTTGCTGCTCAAGTTTTTTGATTTTAATGATTTTTAACCAGTTATTCTATATATATTTATGATTAAAAATCCGTGGAAAACATTTTATTTCTAGCAAATACTTTTAGTGTTGCAGCCGTTTTAAGTAGCTTCGCTCCTGAAAATATGTTTTGGGAAAATCTCTCTTTTCATTCTGGTAATTTTGCGAATATCGAACAAAAACAAAAACAACAATAATATAAGGACATGCTTATATATTTTGTCCTTACAATTTATTACCTTAAAATTGAAGAAAGTTATTATTATAATATACCTCTATATAATAAGTACTGTAGGATAAAATTTAATGACTAAGACTCAACTGGTTCAAGCGTTAATAATTTGATTTGGCATCAAGATGGGTGCAACACCTCAAGGCAGTAATGTTTATGTATTAGATTTCGAAAACGAACTGAGTCTCAACCACAAAATTGTATCCTACTTTACATTATATAGAGGTATAACCTTAAAGTTTCATCATTTTTCACTCAGTCCCTTTTGAGATATTTCACTATAAATATTACTGAAATTAGAGATAGTCCTTGTTTGAAAATGTATATTAAAAAGCATAGACGATTGAAATGTCTACAACAAGTAGTGCAACAATAAGACTATACAAGAAAAAAAAATAAACATAAGACTCCTTTCTAACCTCTCTTGTTATAAGCCCGCTATAAGTTTCAGTTGATTAAAATTTCCGTAAATGTTTTTTTACAATTTCTTGGTTACTTAGGACCAAATCTGTATACAGTACTCTCATTAACACTATAGTTTTTGTTTCGTTCTGAAATATGCAAAATTACAAGAGTTAATAATCTTAAAAGAGAAAAAGAGCCAGCTCAGTCTTAGTCTCTAACTTAATGTGACTTATAAACATCGTAAGATGTGTAATCTGTGTTTAATAATAATATAATAGGCTTGCCGAACCCGAAGGTTCGATGCCGATACCACCAAACTTCGCCTGCACAGACTCGTCCAATGTTCACCGGTCAAGCCCAAGCCCCCGAGATCAGCCTTAATGCAATCCTCCCATCGACGCTTCGGCCTACCTTTCGGACGCCTAACAGTCGGTTCAGCGAATACCAACTTTCTCGGAATCCGTTCCTCACTAAGCCCAACAACTTTACGCGCCGATTTGAGTCTCCGCAATGCTATCAACTCAATTATATTCACAGGGTACAAACTCCGCAATTCCGCGTTGTGCAACCTTCTAAACTCCCAGTGGCCTCATCCCTCTTCGGACCAAATATTTTACGCAGTACCTTATTCTCGAAAACCTTAAGCCGTTGTTCATCCTTCAAAGTAAGCGGCCACGTTTCGCATCCGTAAAGAACCGTTGGAAGAATAATAGTTTTATAAATTCTAACCTTTAAATTTTTAGACAGAAGCCGTGAGCTAAGTAATTTAGCAACTGAATAATAACACGCATTTCCCACCTTTAACCGGGACTTTATTTCTTCCTGGATTTCATTTTTTCTAGTTATCATTGAACCTAAATACTTGAATTTCTCAACGTGTTCAAAAGTATGACCTGAAATATTAATATCATCAAGATCGCCACCATTTCTGCAACTAATCATATATGTAATCTGTGTTAGTTTCATAATTTTTCACTCAGTCTATTTTAATATATATCCGTGTCAACTTTGCGAAAAACTAGTTTTTGCCAGTTTTGAAAATTCATATACAAAAAAGGACTATGTTTTCAAGATCTAAATTTTTACATCAATTAGGGCTATGACTAAGCTATGTATAAAAAAAATAATCAAGGGTGGAGTCTTTTACTTTATAGATTTTTAACTCGCTAAAGTCTAATGTTTTATTAATTTTCGAGAACTTTATTATACTTTTAAGGTAACAATGTTGTAAAGACATATCATTTGTATCATTGTCAAAGCATATTCTTATCTTACTTGTTAGTTTTAGTTTTGGACTCGATATTTGCAAAATTACCAGAATTAAAGAGATTTTTCAGTCACGAAGCTACTTTAAAACGGCTGCAAAACTAAAAGTATATCCCAGAAAAAAAAAAAATTAGCTAAAGTTTTAACAATGAAAATATAGAGAATAACTGGGTAAAAAATTATTAAAATAAAAAATGTTGAGTGGAAAGGACTGCACGGATTCAAATGGATAGCTTAATATTAAAAACATCAAGATTTTCTTTAAAAAGTTATATTTACAACAAGCTTGTTTAAAAAAAAAAAACAGTTCATATCTCTGAAAAATGTTTTGACTTTTTATTTTGGCGTGGTTATACCTGTCAATTTGCTTTGACACTTAGAAGATGTGATAAAAATTGGTGCGCATAGTTTGCAGGTCAGGCATTAGGGTAGATATCCATGGGAACTAATTGAACTTTAAAAAAGATTTTACTCCACAAGATCCCTTAGCCAGCTCCTCCGATTTCTTTACGGATTATTTTCTGGCATATATGTTTTTTATGAATTAGTATGTCCGTGAAGAGTTTTTTTTGAAATTTGATTATGAAGTCTGAACATGATATTTTACTGTAGGAATGTTCAAGTCTGTATGTATTATTTCTAACATCATATCAGTGGGCGATTGAGGTTATTCATTATTTCGTAGGCAAATTTGTTTTCTCAATTTTTTCGGATTTTGTGATTAGTAGGTATTGTAATACTCCTTAGGTTTTGTAAGTATCAGATAAGAAAATTTAAAATGTAATGTAAATTTAGGGGGAAAAAATTCCTTAATTTGTGGAAACAATAATTTCAAGTGAGGCCTGAAAACTGATCCTATTAACGTTTTATTGCGAAGATGATAGAGGGAGGTTGAGAGGAAGGCTGCATTATTTAGTTGCTTCCAGGTTTCATCATTTCAGCCATGAAATTGTTTCCATTTTTTAGAGATAATATAAACTCGTTCTAAAATACCCTAGCTTCCTTTTATGGTCGAAGAATGAGGACCTGCTACAGATTATAACCTTTTATAGATTGTTTTCAAATTGGCAACTGCTTCAATATTCTGCATACAAGATCTGGTCGGCGCTTACTATGAACAATAATAAAAATAAATCCGTTGAGCTGCATTTATTTATTAGTGGAGGCGGTATATCTTCTTCGCAAGAAAATTAGTAATAAATACATTTTAATACCTTGTTTTAGATTTACTAACGAAAACAAAACATTTATTTCAAATGAATCATTCAATTCAAACGAAACTGATGTTGAATTACTGAGATCTTGTTTTCTTAAAAACATTTCATTGATATTTACAACTGTATTTAAAATAAGTAAATTTACAATTATGTTTTTTAAAATGTCTTGTGAAGAGCTACCCAGTGGTGGCACTTCAATATCAATTTAATTTAGTAGTTCTTGAGGTAATCGTCCTTTTAATCTCCTCGGAGGTTTGTCAAGAATAAATGAGAATGATAAGTTGCGTACAAGAAGATTTGTGTAGGTCTGGAGTTAGGCATTAAAAGAGGCGTGTCTGTTTTGTGATAGTTCTGCGACAAATAAGTGATTTAGGTCATTATGGATGATTTTATTTGTAACAAGATAAGGAGCGATTAAGGTTTTGCGAATTATTTTGGATTGTAAGGATTGCACGCGAGGGGAATTAGATGGTTTAGTAGAGCCCTAAAGCTCGATTCCATATGTCTAGATGGGTCTGATGATGGTAACATAACTGAGCTTTTTGTAATTAATTGAAAGTTTTATCTTATTTTATGATTATTTGCTTTCAGTAATAATTTTAATAAACAGTGTGGGTCAACAATCACTCTCCCAAGCTCTAATTTGTTAAGTATAGATTTTTTACGTAAGCATACATGCTTAAATTCTATAGATTACTTTACAACTTATTTTCACATTCCGAAAAATTGTAATTTATTTGTATTTCAACTCTGACGGTTGCCAGTAGTTTTTTTTCTAAAGGAGGCACTCGCCAAAAATATGCGAAAACAGAATAAGCCATTAAGGAGTGGATGAGCGAAGAGGATGTTTTTCACGCGTTAGCCGACAGTGGTCACAAATTATTTCTACCCGGGTGGGCTAATTTATTCCTCTTTCGCCCTCAAACCCCACCAATCATTCTGATAAGAACGGGTCCTTATGTGTTAAGGATCCTTATAATCTTTGGGACACCGAAATGGTGAAAAATGGCGTCTATTTAATAGCAAGCTATACGTTTCCGTTTAATAGGTCTTTGACCGATGGGAGAGCGATGACTTTGAAATGTTTACTAGCAGGCAACGGGTGGATTTATAGTGACTTTGGGATACCGCCATTTGTTTCTAGGAAGAACAGGTGGTTATCCAATCTGTCCGTGAGCCTCCTTTATGCGTCAGTCTGGTGGAGAGATAGCATCTGCTGCAATGGTACCCCTGCATCTTCAAGCTAGCTGTCTTCTTCCAAGTCCTCCGCTATCTCCGTGTGCTAATCCTATTTACATAATGCTGCGAGTATTTTAGATACTGAGTCCTAAACTTCATCTAAAAATAAAAGCGTCCTAACCTGATTGCCGATGCCTTTTCCACGTAGTGTAATAATATATAATATATTTTATACCATCCTTTGTTGTCTACTTATAATATTAATACCTACAAATTATCTGCTAGACAACCAGTGATGTGGTTTCATTTAGCTCCGAAACATGGCATGAGAGACATGTCTTGATTGATATAAATTTGTTGGACAATTTATATTGCTCCTGAAGGCATAAGTTCTTCTTTAGTATTGACGTGCGTATTTGGAAGTTAGTCTAGTGTCATGTGAATGTTGGCATGTAATGTATTTTTAGCTTTGTGACATATGTAAGCGCGTTTCATAAGTTGTTACCATGGTTTTTATTGTTGCATGGCATAATAGTATCGAAGAAAATGATTTTTAATCAATTGTTTATTTATTTATATAAATGCATCTACCCTTATTGTTGGGTCATTAGCATACTACATAAATTTTTGATTTTACAAGTCCATAAGAAGGTTAATAATTGTACGTAATTGTTGTTCACATATGTCTTATATAAAAAAAAAAAAAAAAAACAAATTTCACTACAAATTGTTTTGTTCTAGTTTTCTCACTAATTGATGGGATCACAGTCAAGGGTTTCGGTCAGAGTTGTCTTGTGGGTCCAACAGGTCCGTGGGTATGATTTCCCTCGGAAGATAGTTGTGCTGGTATCATTTTTTAAACGTTTTTTATGAACGGATTGGTTAGCTGTCATTGGAGGAAAATCTTCAAAATATTATAAATTGAGTTGCCATGGTTACCTGGTTGGCCTTGCTTCGGTTTGTCTTCTTTGATTCGGCTATGGTTGTTGAAGTGTTGTCATGGCAACCGGTTAGGGTTGGCTGTACTGTTATACTGTAGGGGATCGCATGGTTAGGTGTATCTAATAGGAATGGCTGGCATTTATTTGTTTACTATTATTGTTTATGTTGGGACTTAAATTATTGAATCTATTTTCACTACTTTGATGTTCATGAATATTATTATTATTTTACTCTCAGGGCAATCAGTAGATACTGACCAGGTTGTTTACATATAAAACAGGTTAAAATATCTTCAGCAAGAAAAATTCGGTAACAAACATTGTCTTGCTCTATTAGTAGAGAATGATGGCAGCTTACTGAGGTCCTCAGGTGGGATGTAGACTTGCCATCGAAAACTAAGTACATTGCCAGCCTGGGGTCTTGGTGCCCGGGCCCTGAGGAAGTGCATGGGGGAGACTAATCTAAGGCCTAACCTTTTAAGTTCGTTTTCTATTGTCTCATGACATTGTTTTTTTGTTAACGTTGCAAATATTGACTATGTTATTTTATATTTTTTACATATTTATCTTTACAAATATACCTTTGTCAGGTTAAATTACATTCTTAGAAATTTATTAATAATAATTTTTTTCATCACCATAAGCTGCTATCATAGACTTAACTGTCGTACAAGAGATACTTATCCGTTTGTAGATATCTGCGTAGGTCGAATTAGGCTTCAGTAATTATTGGTATGTATTTAACACATTTCTGTATATTTTAATTTGTAATATTTCAAAAAGAGACCATTAAGACTTTTTTTAGAGATTTTCTTGGTTTAATAAACATCGGCCGTTTGCTAATGTAGCAAATTGATTTTGATTCTTAGGCTGTTAATATTTTGCAATTTTTTCTAAACATATTTTGTAAAATTAAATAGAGAATAAAAATGACTCGACTGAATTAAAATCTTAAAATAATTGAATCTATTTTATCGGTTATCATACCATTTTCTCTTGTTGGAAGGCAACCTAAAAAAAAAAATTTAACACATTTTATATTATATATCTCATTATTTTATATTATATTCAGGACGAATTATATACTTTCTAAGATAAGCTTTTCATTATTTACCTATTAATTGAAACCTCTTTTACCTATGAGTTTTTTGGGGCTCGATTTCAGAAATTAAGGCTTCACAAGAATATGTTCACAATCATTATTTTTGAGTCTAGCATAATATTTTTTTACGAAAAAAATATCTTTATTTAAATTTTTTAGTATATTTCCCATCCTCTACCGACTACTACAACCTATAACTGGTTGCCAACCTTCCTTCCTAAGGCTGTCGCTTCTTTCTTACTGCGTTTGTTTGACTCTTGAGCACCTGATGGGTATGGAGTTTTAACTATCCAGCAGTCCTGCTATTTGCAATGTTTCCCTCTTTAAACCGATTTGGATCATGTGATTTATGGAGCGATGAGCTCTTAACCCTACTTAAATCGCTCAGTTTAGGATTTGTCTATTAAATGACCTAGTAGTTTTTTTTTAGTTTTTTCTGTTTTAGTTAACCACTGAAGTTCTTAGCGATCGATATCATGAGTAAGAAACATGCATAAACCATTTCCTATAAATTTATTATTTAAAAAAAAAGTTTTCAACTAAATTCAATATAATTTTTATGTTAAAAAAAGAGGAGTTGTTTATTTTTTTCCACAAATGAGTGTTTTTGAACGATTAAATCATAGCTATACTTTTTAATAGCTGAATATGATGACTAAATGATACATGATAAATCAGAGGTGTGAATCGAAATTCGATCAACAAGAAAAAAAAACAAAAATTACTTAATAGCAAAGTAGCAGATATAATAATTTCCCATGAATTTGTTGTATTAAAAATACGAATTCTGAAAATAAGATAAATTAATTTATTTTAGACGTTATTATAGTTATAAAATATATATTTAATCCAATAAAAACCACCTAAACTTAATAAAACATGAATAAATTTAGGCTACAGCTTAATTGATCTTTCAGTATTACTATTCTGTCAATAAATATCTTCTACGTGAATGCGTAATTAATTGAATGTTTAATGAAGAATCTCGAAATCCTAATGAACGATCTTACTTTCGTTGTAATCTACAACGTTACTAATAAACCTACAACAAACACTTAATTAGCAGCTTTGAAAACCCTTAACACAATTTAGTAGGATTAATATTGTCAAACAAAACTGGTAACATATATAAATTTAATCGCAGAAATATATTTCTTTTAAATGGTGAACTCCACTTCTTGAAAAAAAAAAAGGAGTTAATGATTTATATCAATATATTAAAAAAAAAACGTAAGACCTCATATAATTATTAAGGTAGAGGCAATTATTCAGTTGAGGACAAAGATCTGAGCAATACTCTTGCTCAGATCTGATGTTTTTACATATTGACTACATTTTTACTAATTTTCCTAGTTAATTTGTGTATTAGTGAAAATGCTGGTAGTTCAAAATATATAACCAGACTTCTGAAGATGGGAGAAGATCCCGAAACGTCATTTTGATTTAATAAACAATTTGAATCTTTGTGGAAGAAGTTATTCAGCCCGAATATCTACCTTAATAAAGGAGTTAATGATGATTTTGGCAAGACAGTCAATTGATCACGTGTAATTGGTGGTGTGATCCATATTATTGTGTGTAATATACATAAATTGTGAAGATATCGATTAAAAGTGTGTAATAAAATTATATAATTAACAAAAATAACGACTTAATTTTTATTACGATTGTTGTGAAAATAAGGTGTAACAGCCCAATAATGAAATTATGCGAAGAGCTTTAGCCCTAATTAAAATCCTGCACATTTTTAAGTAAGAAAAAAAAATTCAATTATTATCATCATATTCATAAATTATAGAAAACTTGCGTAATAATTTGCAGCGTTTTTATATTGGGCTTTTTTAAAGTAGTTAGCAAAGGCGCGTTGTGAACAAACCATTTCATTTTTTACAAAATTTTTTTTTTCTTTGTTATTATCACAGTTTTCCGAAAACCTTGGATAATAAAACCTTTACGAATTTAGGTTTCTGTAAAGTAATGCATATGTTATTTCCATCAACTCAGATGAATTGACTTTATTCATTTCAAAAGTTCGTTCAACTAAAGCCGTAAGAGCTTTAGAGCGGTCAGTGTTATCTGAGTTCTTCCTTAATCTTGTTATTAAAAATAGTCTTATGATAGCTTTTACCCTTTACTTAGATGATACTTATTTACGGTGGATTTATGAAATGGTTTTAACTGCGATAAGGTACAAATTTAAGATGCCCGTAGAGCTGGATAAGCTAGATATCCTCGGAACTCCACTAGAAGATAGGAGAGACTGAAAACAGACCTGAGTTAGTGAAGTCGATAAGCAACTTGTGCGGTTGGTATTACTCTTTTAGCTGACAAATTCTTTCCATCTGCAATTAATAGAACTTGATATACAGAATAAACTCTCTTCTTGTTTTTTAGCATTGAAGTTAATTATATAAGACGATTCAAAATCATCCTCAGGCCATATTTAGCAATGCATCGTGCATTAATATGATAATGAATATAATTTTGCTATTATTCGTTTTTAAAACAATAAAAATTATCCATATTTAATCATCACATTAAACTTTTCTCTTTATTCGACATTATTTTATTTCCTCCCTTGTTTAAAAATTACAATACGGCCTTTTAATATTAGATACATTATATGAAATTATTAACCCTATAACGTCCTATCTCATTTATAATACAATTTTATGAAATAATTATATGAAACAAAAAATGGTAAGATCATTAATTAGTAATAATGTATATGTCAGACTGTCATTTGCTTTAAAACGCCGTAATTTTAAAATAATTTCGCTAAATATATAACGTTTTAAGAGTTTCTTTTTTAATAATCAACAGCTTTAATTAATGTTTATTAGATCTATAAAACTAAGTTAAAGAACCATTTTATTGACTCTCAAATTTCTCATGAATTTGTTTATTTATTTGACGTCCCTTTATGCTTCTTTGGCTAATCGGGCGATCCTTCAGTGGCAGTCCTGAATTTTGCCTATCCAGGTTTAATTAGGATAGGGATCTTTAACGAGTACCTGACATTGCACAGGCTCGGGACCACCTTTGAACGTCCCCTCCGAAGGACGGCACAACTAAGGATTTTTCACTCCTATTAAAAAATCTTAGGGCCACAAGCGGGTGACATGAATTTGTAATTCAAGTACATAAGTGATATATACCAGCCAGGCATACTACCTTTGTAATATTACCTAATAAATAGGTCGTTCCTTCAGTCCTCGTAATAGATGCAAAAATTCGTTCCTTTTCATTAACATAGAATCAGGTGAGCTACTTCGTCCGATTTGAAAGTCTATAACTCAACATTATATTACCGTCACAGCTATAACTTTAAAATGTTAATAAAGTTACAATTTATAAAATGTTCCCCATTTTTTTCCTAAACTTCTTCGTCACTTGGTATGCTTTTAAAATATTTTAATTCAAAAGGTGATTTAGTCAATATAAACGGTAATATTTACTACATTCTAAACGAAAACGTTTCTTTAGATAGGTCTACACAAAAATAAAAAGTTGCAACGCAAATAAATTCTTCAAACGTGTCCCACTTCATTTCTTCTGGATCCAATATGTCATAAATAAATAATCGAGAAATGATGCTGAAAAATGGTAGGTGCTTCGTAGATTCTGTTCAGCTTGTCATTATATGAGTTCCTCAGAAGGAGTAATGATGAAACTTGAAACTTGGATATGAAATTAGTCCTTAGAATGGCCGAACTCCATTTGCTCTGGTCCCTCTGGTAATCAACTATAGATCTTGTGGTTCGTTACGAGGTGGCATAATAAGGTGGCGATGCCGTCAGAGCTTAACGAATTGAAATGAATACCGACCTGTCAGCAAGTGAAGTTCCCTTGTCGTCCAATCATCTTCAGGCTGCGGGTCATCAGTCTGCGGATTTCATCAATCAGCTTGGGGCTACGTGATGATGGAGTCCAGCTCAAGTGCTATCGTCGGTTCTCTTCTAGTTTGTTGTTGTGTGACAGATATTCCGAGTGTTGTACATACCAGTATTTTCTATTCAGTGGTTTATAAATTACTATATTTAGCTAATGTTTGACTTCAAAAAGTGTATGCTCAAGAACAGTGGTTCCCAACAAAAATTTTACCCTGACTCAATCACTTTAGTGCAAGGACCTAAATATCCTCTTTCTCTCTCTCTCTCTCTCTCTCTCTCTCTCTATATATATATATATATATATATGTTTATTTATTTATTGATTTATTTAAATATATTAAGCTTCAGGAAGAAAGATGGTAGAATGAGAATGGTGTAGCTCCAGCATTAAATTGCAGCTAACCCTTATGTGAAATAAAATTGCTATCAAAACTCTGTATATCAGAAATAATAGGGGAAATAAAAACAAAGAAGAACCAAAATATAAGAATTTACTTTAATTCAATAACCGAAATTTTAAATCTAATGTAAGAGATGTAATTATTCAAAGAATCACAAAGAAATAAAATATTCTTCATTATCTCATCTTATCGAAGTTATGTCTGTACTTCAAACTCATTATTTTTGAAATGTTAGCAATGATCAATTTATATTGTTTGATTGAACCCTAGGGGTACTTGCCTTAACATTAATTAATCCAAACAGGCTTATAATATTACAGTTTTAGGCATATGCTATAATAATTTAAATAAACTATTATGTATTTTTTTTTTTCTTGGGCTTCATTTTAAGGTTAAAAACAAATATAAATGTGTTTATGTTCATTCTTAATAAATAATAATTCAGTTACTCACCTGCTTTGGTAGATGCGATCAAATAATAAAATAAACAGATAAAAATAATTTAGGAAATTTTGCATAAATAATGATATACGGATTTTAATGTTGTGCTAACAGTTTTTTTTTTTTTTTTTAATTTACCCTAGATATGCTTTTGTATTTTCTAGAAATTTAAAAAAAGGAGAATTATATGAAGGGCTAAATATAAATAAAAATAATGTTTGATATATTGTTATATAAATATATATATATATATATATATATATATATATATATATATATATATATATATATATATTTAATCTAAAAGTTTGTGATAAAGTAACTCAAAATCAAAGAAAAAGAAATTTTTTAAAGTTTTGCTCACAAATGCTATTTGAGTTATTTTGCATCATATTTCAACCTTTTTAATTTTCTCATTAATCTTGCCTTTTGCTCAACTTATGTTGATTGACTTATTATGTTGGTGCACCTTTGTCTATGACCATACTATGTCAAAGTTGCAGATTCGTTTTGTGGGTTTGTTAAAATATTCTTGGTGAATATATGTATATATATATATATATATATATACGAGGCATGTTTCAAAAGTAAGTACCGTTTTGCGATTCCGCCGCCGCAGCGCTACAGTCGGCTTTCCGCGCATCCGCGCTGGTTACCTACATCTCTTGTGTACGCACTGACGCCATTACAGTCAGATTCTTCATTGTATACGTTGTTTACTGAGTGTTTAAGATGCCTCCGACTATCGTGAGTCCTGCTGATTGTGAAGTACGGGCTGTTATACCATTTCTTAGTGCTAAAGGCGTTAAAACCGATCGATATTCATCGTGAGATCGTTGAAGTTTACGGACAAAACATTATGAGTGATGGAATGGTAAGGAAATGGGTGAGAGCAGTTAAAGATGGCCGCACAAATGTGCATGATGAAGAACGGAGTGGGCGTCCTTCGGTCGTTAATGAAGATTTGGTGCAGAAAGTGGACGAAAAGGTGAGAGAAAACAGACGCTTTACAATTTCATCATTGTCCAACTGCTTTCCTCAATATTCTCGTAGTGTTTTGTATCGCATTGTGACCGAGAACTTGAATTACCGGATATTGTGTTCACGTTAGGTTCCAAAAATGTTGACGGATTTGCACAAAACCCAACGTTTAGGCAGTGCGTTGACTTTTCTTGAGCAGTACTACAATGAAGGTGAAGATTTTTTACACCAAATTGTTACTGGTGACGAAACATAGGGTGCCTACGTCACACCAGAATCAAAACAACAATCCATGGAATGGCGACATTCATCATCACCTAAGTGTGAAGTTTAAGCAAACAATTTCTGCCCGGAAAATCATGTGCACAGTTTTTTGGGACAGAAAAGGAGTATTGCTAGTGGAGTTTCTGCCTCGTAATGAGACAATCAAGGCAGCGTCTTATTGTGAGACATTGAATTGAAATCTGCGTCGTGCAATCCAGAACAAAAGACGTGGCAAGTTGAGTAAGGGTATCGTTTTGCTGCATGACAATGCCCGTCCACATGTGGCTAACGGACTTAAATGGGAAACTTTAGATCATCCTCCTTAGAGCCCTGATCTGGCGCCCAGCGACTACCATTTGTTCCTGCACTTGAAAAAACACCTGGGCGGCGGCATCTTCAAGACGATAACGAAGTCAAAACATTTGTGATGCAGTGGTTACCAAGTCAGGCGCAACACTCCCATGAAAAAAATTTGGCAAAAAATCCATAGCATATCTGGTAATAACAATACTGCAACCCTATCCCTAAAAATCCAAAATGAAATAATATCAGACCCACAAATAACAGCGGAAAGTCTAGCGCTTCATTTCGCAGCCATTTCAAATTGTGATAACAATCAAAATCGAAATAATGACCCCCAAGAATTAGATTTTACTTCGCCTACACAGGATAGCATATCCCTGCAGGACTATAATCGACCTTTCACGATCTGGGAGCTAAAAGCTGCAATTGACGAAACTAAATGTTCTTCTCCAGGAATAGATCAAGTTCACAATATGATGATAAAACATTTCTCTCCTAGAATAAATAATGAACTCTTGAAAATATTTAATAGAATTTGGGAAACCACTACATACCCTCAGGCCTGGCGAGAATCAATAGTTGTCCCAGTGCTGAAACCAGGAAAAAATAAGTTCCAACCCAATAGTTACCGACCAATATCGCTTACTAGTTGTTTGTCTAAACTGCTAGAGAAAATGGTCAATAGACGATTGATGTGGATGATTGAAAAATTTAACCTCCTAACTCCTATTCAATGCGGATTCAGAAAAAGTAGATCCACAATGGACCAACTTGTGACTGTGGAAGCCGAGATTCTCGACACTTTTATAGAGAAAAAAGAAGCAGTAGGGGTCTTTTTCGACATGGAAAAGGCATACGACACTATAGATAGGGAAACAATCCTGAAAACATTATATGAGTGGGGCTTCAGAGGAGCTATGCCTAAGTTCATACAAAGCTTCTTAATGAAAAGATATATTAGAGTGAGAGTTGGCCAATCAATCTCTAGTCGAAAAGAGATATCTAAAGGCATCCCACAAGGAAGTGTCTTGAGTTGTACGTTGTTCGCTATTGCAATCAACTCAATCGTCAGCGTAATACCAAGCTCAGTCAAAGCATTTCTGTATGTTGATGACTTGGCTATATTTTTAAGGTTTAGCAACTACGAGTGGATGTGCAGAACACTACAGCGCTTGTTGAACCACCTCCAAGCTTGGTCTGAGAGTAGAAATCTCCGGTTCTCAATAGAAAAGACTAGAGGAGTATTGTTTTCAAGAAAAAGGACTCCAAGCGCTATTCCTCAGCTCTCTATGTATGGAAAAACCCTGACGTTTGGTGAAAACATCAGATTCCTCGGCATGGTATTGGACAATAAATTAACATGGGTTAGCCATATAAAATATTTGCGAGATGAATGTTCAAAGCGGTTGCAATTGATGAAGATACTAGCCAAAACATACTGGGGTGCTGATCGAAAGTCAATGCTGATGGTCTATACTAGTGTTGTTCGACCTAAGATGGAATACGGCTGTATGCTATACTCCTCTGCTAAAGGAAATAGCCTTCAACCCTTAGATTCAATACACCACACTGGAATCAGGCTTGCTACAGGAGCTTTTAGGACGAGTCCAATAGAAAGTCTCTGTGCGGAGGCCTCCATAACTCCTATGGCTTACCGAAGACAAGAACTGACTAACAGATATATCGCTAAGATTAAAGTCCAAAAAACAAACCCTGCTTATTCCTATATATTTAATCCCCGTTGCATCAGGAACTATGAAATTAACCCAACAAAAACTGCTCCATTAGGTGTACGACATATTGAACTCGTTAGAGAAATTCTCGACCTGCCTATAGATCCTGCTGAGCCAACCGTTAGATCTCCTCCATGGAAATACCAACCCATAAAAATAGATTTAACTTTTAAAGGTATAGGACCTGGTTCCAATAAATATAAATTCCAAAAAATTTCTCAAAAATATTCTGGACATGAAATAATATTCACTGATGGATCTAAGCAAAGAGAGTTTGTTGGTTTTGCCGTCATAAAAAGTGGAATAGCGATTAAATATAAATTACCCCCATATTCCACGATCCATACTGCAGAACTGCAGGCGATTGCCACAGCGCTTCATCTAGCCATAGAAGGTAATCATTCAAAAACATTAATATGCACAGATTCCTTATCGGCACTTCAGAGTATTGTAAACATCAATAAAACTGGAACTATCCTAAATAAAATAAACAATTATTTAGAAACCCTCAACGATCTAGATAAAACGGTAAATTTCCTCTGGACACCAGGACATTCCGGAATACCAGGCAATGAGGCAGCTGATAAAGCAGCAAAAGAAGCAGCTCATCTCAACATTTCACCACTCCATGTATACGAGCCTAATGACGTCAAATCATATCTAAAAGATAGAGTCCTGAAAAGCTGGGAATCGGCTTGGAATGATACTCCTTTGACAAACAAATTAAGAAATGTCAAAAAGACAACAAAAAAATGGATAAGTTCCGTCAGAGGAAACCGAAGGGAAGAGGTGGTTTTAACAAGAATAAGAATCGGTCACACCAATTTAACCCACAAATTCTTAATTACTAAAGAAAATCGACCGAACTGCGAAGTGTGTCAATTACCTCTTACAGTACAACATATTATTGAGAATTGTCCAGTATACCAGGAAGCTTTCGTATATTATAAAATACCTCGTTTCATAGAATTAGCTCTAAAAGATTCAAAAGAATCAAGTGACAGCGTCATAAAACTGTTAAAAGATACACAATTATACCAAAAAATGTAAATCTAACAGTAACCGTTTAATTATATAAAATAGATTCTAAGGCAATGATGTAAACCTATACAAAAAATATGTAAAAAAAAAAAAAAAAAAAAAAAAAAAATAAATAAATAAATAAATAAAATAAAAAAATAAAAAAAAAAATAAAAAAAAATAAATAAAAAAATAAAATTTAAAAGAAAGAAAGTAAAAGTTTAACCAATCAAATTTTTAATGAAAGCAATATCAATAATAATTGAAAAAAAAAAAAAGAGAGATCACAATATTGTTAAAAAAAAAAAAAAAATTATATTTAATAAAAAAAAAAGTTCTCTACAATACTGTCTTAAGATAAATGCTAGTTAGTTTGAAAATTGTATTTATAATGTATATATTATTTAAGTTAAATAAATAAATAAGATGTGAAATAGTAAGAAGACAAATGTATACAATTAAAATAGCAAAGCAAAATAAGAAATTTAAGTACCTTGATGTTAAAACATAAGTCAAAAAATCAAAATTACATAAGAAGTTAAATAATGAAAGGGCGTAATGACCTTGCTGTCGATCGCCTAGGAAAAACAAGTAACCTAACCTAACCAAGTCAGGCGGCAGAATTTTTTGAGGAGGGTATTCAAAAACTGGTGCCGCGTTATATTAAGTGCCTCAAAATTCATGAAAATTATGTAGAAAAGTAGATTAAGGTGCAGACTTTCATGTAAAAATAAAATTATTGCGATATCTTTGCACGTCTTTTTTTAATTCCAAAACGGTACTAAAAAACATGCCTCGTATATATATAGTTATAGTTAGAACATGTTGAGTGTACATATATTTAAATCAACCTTCGGTTAAGAGCTAGTATTAATAACTTTTCTCAATGCCTTTATTTTTTCATTTCTTATTAATTTAAAGAAATTAAAAACAAAACACTTAGTTATTGTTTTTGAACGTAGACAACTACTTGGGCATTAACTCCAAGGGATTTACTTTCTGAACGTGTGCTCATGGTGTTGCAAGGTACGTGACTTGTTTATTTGCTAAGCACTAACACGAAAATCGTGTCTGGTGTATGTGCTTTAATCTGTACCTTATTAGGACATATAATTCTCATTATCATCACAACAATAAATACTTGTCAATCGGTTTATAAAATAAGGATCTCTGACATACTCTTGCTCTCCATTGATTTATTACTTTAATAGTCTAGCTGTATTAAAAAATAAACAAAAATGAGATATTAATAAATTATATGATGATGAAAAATTAAATAAAATTGTTTTGGAGTAAAATTAAATTAAGCTACAGCAAACAAATATTGGTGCACTCGAGGCAGAAAACAGGTTTCGATCGATGTTTTGGAGGTAATGTTTTTTAAAAATTGTGATGCTGATTATGAGCATTTCAATTGTAATATATAGAGGTTTTCTACACATAAAAAATGTCCATAAGGCAAAACCATTCATTCATTTTAGCCACATTAATTTATATTAAACTAAAAAAGAGGAATTTTTTATTAGGTGTAGATTCTTTGAATTGAAACTCAAAGTCTAAGAATAAAGTTGCAGGCTGATATTTAAGTTCACCACTATTTTATTAAGTATTGGTGCACAACGTTTCGGCTATAATGAATGCCATCTTCAGGTGCGAAGAACAATTGTATCTAAGGTGAGTGGATACTTACACCCAGAAGCCTCATGAGGCATAAATACTTAATAAAATAGTGGTAAAGTTAAATATCAGTATCCATCATTCTTAGGAAGTTTTTATATTTTTTATCATGCTTACGAGGAATCTATTAAGAAGCACCTGATATAATTCCAGCCGGATCCAGTCTAACAATCTTATTAAAAAAATTGTTAGAAATTGATAACATTTCTTTATTATTAATTTAGTTTATTATAAATAATTGTTTGTATTTGTTAGAAGATATTCTGATTTGTTTTTTATATTTTCTGTCCTTTTCAATATTTTGAGAGGTCACGAGGGGTATCGCTGGTCCAAACCTGGCAGATATCTCTAGGATTTTTTGATTGGAGGAAAAAATCCTTACTCATCGGGTTCTTTGGAGGGGACGTAATGTGGTCCAGAGTCTGTGCGATGTCAGAAACTCCTTAAAAATCTCTATCCTAATTTAATTTGGTTAGGCAATGTATTACTGTTAAATATTATTATATGTCACTGTTTAATATTATTTATATTTGAATAAATTATTTATCGTTTAATTCATTCGTATCCTTATTATATAAACAAACATCTGCCATCTCAATAATTTCTAAAAATAACGTTTACTATTATACAAAAGATCTAATATCTTCCGTCTTAAAGTCTCAATGGCAGCTATTACTTTTTGAGCTGTTCTAAACCTAATATTGGAACTAGATTTGTCCTTTGGTGGGACAATATATTTTAGGTATGTGATATTGGACAGAACTAGAATCGAAAAAATAAGAATTCATCTTTATTGTCTCGGAAAGTAACAACATCTTCCTAAAGCCTTGGTGTTATCAGGATTAATAGATATGACGGTAGGCGAGGAAACATTAGTGAAAAATTGCAATCGATGGAGGATGGATGTAGTGTCCTAGCCTGGAACTTTTTATTTTAGTACAGCCTCGTTGTTTTCAGATCATCATCATTTTGTGTCCAGGCAAAGAGCTGGATTTTCAGTACCAGGAGAACGGCATCTATAAATCCAAGAAAGATCAGTATCGTTTGCGAGCTTCTGACAAACAACACTGTTTATCCTCCTGCCCCAAGATACGTAAACACTTCTTTCTTTTTTTTGAAAAAATAATAAATTTAGTTGGGCCACAATGTAGTCCAGGCGATGTGAGGTTGTAATGTGTTTTTTATCTTTTTTATAATATATATTTTTATTGTCTTTCTTTGAAATGTGATTTTATATTACAATCAATTTAAAAACCGTCTTTAAAGTCTTTAAAAAGACTTCTGTAGGCAACGCTTGCACGTCGTCATCCCTGATGAAGGCCCACATTGTAGGCCGAAACGTCGGCACATAATTAAAATAACGCTTATTTTTAATTGTGTGTTTTTAATTTATGACCGCACCCCCAACCATCTTCCTCATCTAAAAACTGTCTGAGATTAACACTTAATTTACGATAAATCAGCAAAATGTTAAAATTGCAAAACAATCTTTAAATTGATTCCTAGTTTTCCCGAAACAATTCAGCCAAAAAAGATTAAAAATTTATAAATCAGTAATTCATCCTAAGATTAAACATGCCTCACCCGTCTGGAACTCAACTTGCTCCCAAAACAGCTGACTAATTCATAAAAAGGTTATCAAGGCGAATAATCAATAACTATCCTCGGTACACAAAAATATCCATAATGCTTTAAGAATTAGAGCTTACCACAATACAGCAATTCTTCCGAACCCAAACCATCATCTATCTCCTTCAATAAAACAACAATTGAGACGTTGATTTCCAAAAGGCACTTGAGGAAATTTTTTTACGAAATTGAGTTTCTGACATATTTGTATTTTCATCATTTAGGTTAATCTAAATAATTCTAAATTTTAATGTGTTAACAGTCCAATAAGTTCGTTTGATAATGAGAGAGTTTAGAACTTTCAGTAAAATTTAAAATGGATATAGTATCTTTTGGAATCAACGTTTCAATAACTGGAAACCCCTGAGTTCACGATATCGGTAACTATAGTAAAACATCCCTTAAACGTTACATCTACAAGAGAACTTAACAACTGTTAAGTAATTTAAGTTTTTTTTTTATTGTTTTTTTTTTTAAGATCAAACAAGAGTTCTTTAAAAATTTAATCTTTTTTGATCAAAGGATGTAAAGATCTTCCGGAACCATTTGTAAAATTATTACGTTTTTTTTTTCAAATTTTGTTAATAAATGTCTTATTTTGTTATCATTAGTTAAATTTTCATAAAATAATACTTTTTATTACATCTTTGAGAAAAAGTTATTAATTATTTATTAAAATAAAATAAAAAACGATTAACTAAGAGTATCTTATGATTATGATGGCCTTGATTCTCTTTTTGTTTTATCTCTCAATAAATTAAAATAAATAAATAATTAATTAATTAATTGTTAATTATATATTACGAAATGAACTTCATAAGATCTCTAGAAGGATTACGTTTAAGGTAGTTTTAGATGAAATTATACCCATTGGAGTACAGAAAAAATTAAAAGACTTAAATGTTATCATATACATTACGTACATTGTTCCGCATAACTCATAGACAGTGTTGTTTTTTTGGAGAGAGTGGGATTGAAAAAAGTTTTTTATCTAACTGTTCAAGGATCCTCCAAGAACAATAGGAAATATTATTTAAATTAACAATGAATTATAATCACCAGGCTTCACCATTTTGGACCCTCTATTGTTGGCAAGTGAGTGCCAGTCATGTAAAAATACACCTAGCCATGAAATGAATGTAGCTAAGACAAGAAGTGTGAGTGAAGGGACAGGGCAATGAAAATCCACATTACAATATGTGAGTAGAAGCAGCAGGAAGACTGAGCAGGGAGAAGATACGCCAGGACCAGCCACTTTCACAAGAAAGAGTTGAAACTATCATGCAAAATATTCAGAATTAGAATAACATTCAAGCTACCACGTTTAACTTACCTGTATATTATCAAATGTCATTTCAATTGCTAGATCAAATATTGTTAAAATAAGCTATTATATATTCGAAAACCCCAAGAAATACAGTTCACTCAAAATTCATAAACTACCAATTGTAACCAGATAATTTAAAATAGAGAGTAGGTTAGAAACTTAACTTAGTGTTGGGTGCCAGGCTTTAAGCCGTTTCTTTGGTCATGATAAATAGAAGAAGAGTAAACTCCTTACAAGTTATCCATGCCACTAAGGCAGCAACATCAAAAAAGAAATAGGCACTATACACTATAGTTTATTCTGAGAGCAGCGACATGCACAATAGGGAATACAGGGATATAATACGACTAGAAAATATAATCTAATTTATAATATGTGCGCGTGTGTGGCCACAGAAGAAACATTATTACGAAAAAGCACCAACAGAAAGTGATAAAGTCATGCAGTTATATTAACGGTACTACTTTAAAACATCGTAAAGTGCACTTTTATTGTATAATCGAGAGTAGCCATTAGTGGCGCATCACTCCTCCCTCTAACAAATGCTTAAGGGGACATCAAGGAACTTAATATGGTTACACAATGATACATGGACAACATTCATGAGAAAAAAAACTAAAATTAATTGCCGGAATCACAAAACTACTAGAATTATACAAGTTGCGTCATCCAAAACACATCCAGTTTGTGTAGCATGTGTTTCTTTTTTTTTTTTTTTTTCAGAACTTGATTGGCTACGCTAATTTCTGACTGTTTTCTGACTACCAAAGTATTGCGTTTTTACGATTAAAATTATTGAAGCCCCCTCGCGTAAGGTGGCCTTCACTTCATAATGAACATATGCTTACTAACTTGTACGCATTAGGGATGATCCTCAAGCTATTATTACAAAGGGTCCCAAGATCCTGCGTGTGGCGGAATCCGCCCCCTAAATTAGACGGCACCCTCCCTAAGACGGATCAGGTTTAGGAAACAAAGGGTGGATTAGAGGTGAATCGAATTATAAAGTGAAATGTTGATGGGGTCAGAGGAACTAACATTTATCAAAGCGCTCGGTGTAGGCGTGGCGCTCCAGCCATTAGTATCGCTCGTCGGCGGCTCATTTGAATAAGCCCAAGACGGATGTTTTAATAATAAACCCTCGGTTCAGTAACACCTTCCTCCTTCGACCTGCCCGTGTCAGGAGTCTTCGATAAATCTCTTGGTCCCTTCCGAACGGAAAAAAAGGAACAGGAGAAAAATGACCAGTCCCTTTCGTTGACTAGGGAGGAGTTTCTGGTTATCACTCTCTTTTTTGGAGGAATCTGCTTCGGGTCTAATTTAGTATTTTCGCCATGTGTATGAATCAAATGATTAAACCGATTTTATCTTTATTCTGGAATAAATGGGTTCTATATAATTATTATTTACACTGATCAATATAGCCATTTATTTTATGTGGCTAAGCAATAGTGATAAAAAACATTGCTTAGAATGGCTGGAAAAGAGATAGATCTTCTGGAAAATGCAGGAGGTTTCACATTCAAGAGGTATGATAGACCAAAAAAACGCAGGGGAGAGAATCGCCTCGATCTTAAAGCGCGATTATACTGCAGGCGTTTTGGAGGCTGGAGCAATAGCAGGCTCTATATTCTCTATAATTCTAGGAACCCTCTATCGCTTCAGTCCCCGAAACGCGTGCAGTATAAACGCGCCATTAGGGATTTGTGCTAGGATAATGATTAATTGATATATAAACTTTTATTATTTTCTTTAAACTATTAAGATACAATATGTTGGTTTGTTAATTTATTTAACGTCACTTTATCCTGCTGTGGCTAATCGGACGATGCTACAATGTAAGTCCTACATTTTGCCTATCTGGGTTCAATTAGGATATGTAACTTTATACAAGTATCTGATATTGCACCACCACATGCTCGGGACCACATTTTTTTTTTCACTCTGAAGGACGGCATAACTTTATGATCCCATCAAAAAATTCTAGGGTTATTAGCCAGGTTTGAACCGGCGACCATGGACATGAATTTTGTGAAGAGCAGTCGTGAATCATGTTTGATCTTAGAGGCTAAGCTATTGACATTTAATTAGTTGTTTTCATGACGTTGTTGTTGGAGATGCTAAAATTTTAATATGAAACCTATGTATTATTTAAGGCAATATACTTGGATCAACTCCGGCAGAAAGTAGATTCATTAAATTCTATGGTCAACCAACGGTATAAATTGTGGGGCTTGTTTTCAGTACTCGTTGGGTAATTTTCATATATATTTTAGACCACGATACTAAAAAAATAAATATAACAGTAAAATAGACGTTGATTACGTCAGATCGATCACGGACCTAATTTAAGTTTTGGTTATAAAGGTGTTTACTAATTATCCAACGAAGCTAATGTTAATTATTTAAAAGGTTTAGTGGTACTCTCCTCACAACTTACGCAGATGGTGTGTTATCCGTAAATAATGATCCATCTGTTGCTTCCAAAACCCTTAAGTCACATTTTTTCCATTGAAGAATGTTGCTAAAAGTGGAAACTTAAAATCAACCCTACTAAATCCCATCAAATTACCTATACCCTTCGTCGAAAACCTATGTCCGCCTGTCCCACTAAATCCTTTAGCAATATTCCACTCACCTCAGTTGAACAGATCCGGCACCTAGGACTTCATCTATACAAACGTCTTACTTGGAATCCTTACACTAGACTGTAACGACAAGAACCAGGTCGTAGATACCGTTTACTACAACACTTACTTGACATATGATCAAAACTTTCCACATACCACAAAAAATTAATTTATATTACCATAATTAGGCATATTTGGACATATGGGATTGGGTTATGGGGATCCACCAAACCATCCAATTCTTCCCGCATTCAATTTTTGCAATCCAAAATCCTTCGAAAGATCCTAAATGTCCCTTAATGTGTCACATATAAAATAATCCATTAAGACCTAAATATCCCATTAGTCGCAGATCTAGCCCGAACTAGATATACCTCCTTTGTTTCCAAATTACCCGTCCACTCCAACCCACTCATTCGCAAACTCTCATTACCATCTATTTCTGATAATCCCCCGAAGCGGCTGAAAAGACGATGGCCTCGCGACTTATTACATTAAAGAAACACTGAAGTGCTACCGCTGGGTAGTTTCTACACATGCCTGTATCAACCAATTTGATTAATTAACACATTAACTTAATGTATTTTATCGTATAATACAGTTGTAAATTTCTTAAAAATAAATAAAATAAAATAATAAAAAGAAGGTTTAGTAACAACATAAAATGAGATATTCAGACAGATATATAGATTTTATTACCTAGCATAAAAATTATACCACATAATGTGCTGAGCAGTCTAGTCTATTTGCAAAGGTAACGGATTATTCCGAAAACGGTATTGGTGATGATGTAATTCGATCTTGATTTATGATGTAATAGACAATATGCCTTTTTCTTCACCAAAGTTGTTCTTAAGTTCTCCCAATTCATTTTATTATGTTTTAATAAGTGGCGTCATGAAAGATATAGGCAGTTAAAAAAAGAATCATTCCATCTCAATCTCAATGACCATCTGTTAAAGTGAATTGCTGACATAAAACACAGAAGACATGGAACGAATTAGAATATCTCATTAGCATATTAACGAGTCAGGTCAGTATTCGCCACGAGTTATTTCTGAAAGGCTATAATTACTGCTTTATCATATATGATATATTAACTTTTGTCAAGTGATGACTAGCAGTATAAAAATAAAGTTTCTGCGTCTCAACTTTGCGGAGTACATTAATAGTGATGGTACGATCCAAGATATATTTATGTATCGTTAGATTCCTGCGTCAAATAGATGAATCACCCAAAACTAATAAATATAAGGATGTTGTTATCTAGAAAAAATAAAATAAAAAATACCTGAAAGGTATAATAAGATTAATGATTATGCTAATGTATGGGGATAGGTGCAGAGGAAGAGAGGGCACATAAAGATGCAAATGTGAAAGAGATCCTAAAAGCTCGAGATAAATGGCGATGCTGGTGTTTTATTGGCGAGGGCAGGAAACTGTTAAATAGTTGAGGAGGATTGGAGGATTTGGGTCTCAGATTAGTCGTTTTACGGTCTTCCTATTCGGCACCTTCGGTTCCTTTGTATCTTTTACGTGTTCCCTGTTGGTTTGATTCCTTGCTAAAATACACAGAGAAGGATGAAAAAGGACATGTGTACATGAGGTAATGATGATCAGCTGTCCGCTTCCAGGTACGTGGTGATGAAAATTCGTTTAACACGGATGAGCCTTGTTAGTTCGAATGAATGTTTGTTTTGCGGTTTCACCGCTTGGTAGGGCATTGAGAGTGGGAGATGTGGGATTGAAACAGAAATGACTGAATAGATATTATGTTCCTTTGCAGTAGACAAGGCAATTCCCGTATTACTAATTTTTCGTGTAAGACAAAATAAATGCATTTCAGCCTCATAAAGTAGTATAATAATAAAAAATAAAGAAAATATATTTTCTAAGCTGTGACTACCTATCTTACCTATATATTTTTATTATGAGAGGGTAATTATTTTACAAGAATATAAAATCTAATGATAGTAAGTAATTATAAAATATAATAATTTAACGGATTCTCTATACTTAGATACGTTCGATTTAGGTACTGTCAGTAAATAATCTTACCTTAAGTCATATACTACGATGCCTAAAGATAAGCCTAGGGCAATTTGAAGGATAGCCCTGAGCAGACAAGACATCCCAGCAGATCCTGAATTACAGTCGGTGATTGGAAACCGGAGTGTGATGGATAGTGAGGCTGGGGTGTAGCCAGCGGGTGGTTTCTCGCCTACTAGAGGTAGTTTATAATCTCAGGGTCTGGATGTGAGGCTCGTGTAACAATGCATTAGTTATGTCCTATAGGATTCAATACTTCTGTAGTAATGTATTCTATATGTTTTTTTTTATTCCTATACATTTCATAGCACTTCAAACCAAATTCGGAGCGCGAATAAAGGTCATTAACCCATGATATGATCTAAATTCTAACCAATGTTACCCTTAAAAACTTTTTATTTTTTAATAAATAAATTAAATTTAATTTATGAATCGTTTTATATGATTTGTTTTCGATACTTCGAGGCGGTCCACCATAACCCACATCTTCGATGATTTGAAGTGGCTCCTCCCTCCACACACAGTCAGTAAAATCCCATCTTTTCTGAATCTTCAGTCCCCTTTAATTTACAACTTCGGCATTTATATCCCATTCCACTGAACTAAAGCCTTCGATCAATCCTTTCTAGCCCGTTCCACTGCATTTTTGGAATTCCATCCTTCCTATATATGTCGTACTTTTTTCTTATCCACATTCAAACATCTCGTTTTCCAACACCTATTATCCCAAACAGACGCTTGTTGATTCCAATTTTTAAATCAGAATTTAGATAAAATGTACTTCGTCATTATAATATAATATATTTTTATATCTATAGAACAAAGCCCATTTCTGAAATCTGGTAGACTGAAGGTGAGTTACAGAGCTCCAAATCCAAACATAATTCTTAATGCATTAAATTAGTTATTAATGAGCAGTATACTGGGACTAATCCAGTCTTTATAGAGTGTGTACACATAAATTGGCTCTTGGCAAAATCACATCGATGGAAACCTGTTGGCCTCAAACAGTACAGATAATTTATTACTATGTATATTCTCAAGACCGCTCATGGGTATTAGTAGTGGTACAGGATACTTAAAATCCATAAAAGAACCCTTGCAATATAGCTAAGGCGTACAACATATTCTCAGAAACTTACATGCCGAAGTGTTAGGGGAAGGCTGAAGAGGAGTTGGATGAGGGACCTCCTTGACAAATATTAATATTAATATCACGTTAGGAGAAGGTATCGTCGGGTACTGCTCCCTACACGTGGCTCTCATGTCACGTTCTTGAGTTTACATTCAAGTTGTCAATATCATCGACTGAAAGGTGTGAGTAAAAATTGTATGATAAATTATTTACTTTCTTTAATAATAGCTAAAACAGTGATGAAACGATTTGATTGTCGTAAAACAAAGCACGGTCATATATGTGAGTAATAATTTTCATTTGCATTTATTACCGATTTGCTCATTCCACATCAACACATTTATATCACTGATCTATGAAGGTTTAATAGTTAGGGATGGAAAACTCTTATAAAAATAGAAAATTTTGAGGAGACTTTTAAATGCACTCTCCCTTTCCCTCTGATCTCCATTTGATGTTATTCTTGATGTTTCGTTTTTAATAGTACGTTATATCCCATCACTCCATAATTTTGTAAGGAATCGTAGTGTGTTTAATAAAAAAAATTAAGATAATTATTGATATGATGTATTGATATCAGCGACGGAGCTCACCTGTGTTGAATCCTGAGATACAGCTTACACCTATCTTAATCTATTTATTACCTAGTGTGAAGCACAAATAGTGGATTGTCAATTATAGTTTCAAGCTTGATGTGTCAAAAAACTTGATGTGGCGTCGCTTAATGTTGATGTGTGGAACTTGAGAGCTTTTTTACTGGAAGGAATTAGTCCGGGTGGCGGTCATTAAATGAAACAACTAAATAGTTTCCACTATTTTATTGTTTGGCAAACAATAAAATAGTGGAAACTATTTAGTTGTTTCATTTAATGACCGCCACCCGGACTAATTCCTTCCAGTAATTCTCAACGGTCAACTAATTACATCCACATTGAGAGCTTTTTCTTTGCAAAGTGAACTGTTACTGCATACTTTTATGACTTCCATTTTTAAATTGTTGCAACTTCTTTGCTGTGTCAGGAGTAATATTAGTGAAAGTTTAAACAGCACATAGAAGCGCTGGCTGTATGATACAGCAATAAATCAAAATCTTGAGCATGTGAGGCCAAGAGGGGTATCAATTTACAACTTTTTTTTTTTTTCCACATTAATCTTTAAATTTGAATAGCGAAATTTGAAGTTTTATTAAGTGATAAGGTTAATATTTTGAAGTGAAGTATATTAGTATCCCTTAAAAAAACAATATACGTTAACTAACAGTCTGTAAGTTACATCACACTGTAACCAAGGTTTAAAAGCTTTCGGCGTCATAGCCACTAAATACCCGAGTAAAATAATTAAAAATTTGGTGGAAATCAATTTTATTACACAGAAGATTTTATTATACGTTAAATGCAATATTAATAGGTATATTAGGTTTGTACCGTTAGACGCGGCTTATGTTGCAATATAGATACATTTTGGTATTTTTATCAGTCCTTAATTTACAACTTTTTATTTGGAACTTAAACAAATTCTTAATGGTATATTTTTTACTGAATTATTAACAGTTCGATTAATTTTAGCATTTTACTCTATAGTTTTAGATATATAAATAAACTATTTTCAGAGGAAGCCATAAATGCATGATAACAACCCGGTGATGTAATTTTTGTTTGAGCATTTACCTGAGGAAGGATGAATAATGGTTGTAGCACCCTGAAGTTAGTGTCAGCAAGGATGAAAAATATTCCACACGTCCTTCCGAGCAAGACCTGATATGCTCCTATGCGTTTTTAAACTATGTATCAGACAGATTTTGTATTATTTGTATGATTTTATTAAACAGTAATAGTAAATAAATAATAAAACTATCATATATTAATTATAAAGTTTATTAATAAACTAGCTGTGAACCGCAGATATTGAATTTCGTATTAATTTATGTGCGTTTATAGTAAGAGTAGCTATAATAAATATGAACTATCAGCTACTCTTTGTTATTATTTAAAGCCCGATCTAGACTTCTTCCTGTCAAATTTACGATTTAAACCACTTGTAAGTTGAAGATTTTCAAACCCAGCCTTATTGCACATCTAGACACTAAGACGAACCTCCAGGAAAAATTTTAGCTTCACAACCATAGTCATTTTTTAGATACTGCGATGACCAGAAAATTGATTGATATATTTTATAAACATAGACATGCAGCTAATAAAAGTCCTAAATATGATTAAAATAATAGTTCTGATTATTATACTCGAATAATTCAAAAGAAATAATAATTGTTATAATTTATTGGTCGCAGCGTGATGTTATATAGCCTATAGCCATCCTCGATAAATGGACTGTCCAACACAAAGAGAATTTTTTATTTCGAACCAATAGTTTCTGAGATTAGCGCGTTCAAATAAACAAACTAACAAACAAACTCTTCAGCTTTATAATATTAGTATAGATAAATAGTAAAACAAAGACACATTTTATAAGATATATTTTTTCAAGTTAAGGTAAAGGATATTGATTCCCTAATGATATGTTATAAGGTTATTCTTTAAAATTAATACCTAGGATCACTATCGAATAATCGAATAGAGCTCAACAATAAATAAAACCTTCTGCTTTCTTTACTATTAATATGATAGTCAATTTTTAAAAATTCTTTCTTAAAAAGAAGTATGTATAAAATGCTAAAGCAATTTCGGGGCCCGAAAAAATAATCCTTTTTTACAATTTTTTTTTGTAAAAGTTTATTAATTACATTTGTAAATATTAATTCAAGAGCTCAGTACTGAACGGAATTATTAATATAAATTTCTGTATGTTATATAGTGAATAAAAATGTTTCGCAAGTTGTTTTTTAAAAATTAATTTGTAATTGTATGATTTTTAAGCGTTTATTTCTTTAGACGTTTTTATTATTATTCCGAGGAAAAGCAGCATTTTATAGATTGAAATATAAAAATCAACGGTTCTGTTGTTCCCCGGTTCGAATCTCGGTTATAGTTAGTTTTAGTTATTTTCTGTTATTAAAGAGGTTGATGTAGAGAAGCCTCCTGTGGTTTATCCAGCCTCTATAAACTGGGCATCCAAAAATTGCGGAAAAAACCTGGTTACTGAGCATGAATCTATAGAGAGAGAATATCTGTATGGCTTACTTACACTAATACGTTTCATGAATTTTATAGATTAAGTCTTTTTATTTTATTTTATTTTGTTTTTCTTTTATTAACTACAGTTGTAATTTGTTTAAAATTGAATTATAAGAAAGTACAGGTATTAAAAAAAAAAAAAAAAACTCATTGTGAGTGAAGCATACTTAAAGCATGTTAAATAATATTGCAATTAGATTATAAATATAGAATTTCCATAGGGTTCAGAAAAAATTAAAGGTTTTCATTTTCTTTAAGGAACTTAATAATCTGATGCTATATGTTGAGAACGATATCAGCTGATGCGCTCGATGATAACAGTCATACGTTACATCGTCTCTCAGATTTTTGCTTCTTTCAGTAGGAATTCGCTTGAATTCAGTCCGGAGAACATCACTAGACCTCAGGAATACTACGGCAGTGAATATTGGAGAAATTTCGGTAAGCAAAGTTATAATTTACTTTGTACAATCACGAAAAAGTGAAAGGAGGGTCACTGATCAGCTGATTGCCGCTAGCTCGGCAAGCTCGGGCTTGCTTTTCGTTAGCTTATCTTTCTTTTATCTTTAATTCTTATCTCATCATTTATTTATTATTATTATTTTCTTAATCAATGAGATATTTCCATCAAGTCATGTCCTCAAAGTCTGCAAGTAAAAGATCTAGATCTGCAGGTTCTAACTCGTCTCCTATAAAACAGAGACCCCGCCGTGAACAAAATAAAAAAATAATTCCACCAGCGACCGCGTCAGCTACCTCATTAGGATCTGAACCACAGCCCAGCACATCATCACAAGGAATAACTGATGAATCCCCGTTTTTTACACCGAATCCATTTCAGATCCTCCAAAATGAAAAAGAAACCATGGAATCTTCTCCTATACCCAGGGAACCACTACCTCCACCAATATTTGTTAAAAATATTAAAAATTTTAAACTGATGTGTGCGCATTTAAACAAAGTAACTGATCCTAATAGTTATTATTGTATAAGTAGAACCAATGATACTAAAATATCTCCGACTACTGCTGAAACCTACAGAAAGATTGTAAAATATCTGACTGAAACCAAAGCTGACTTTCATACTTATCAGCTGCGCCAGGAGAGAGCATTAAGGGTCGTAATCAGAAACCTACATTCCTCTACACCCGTTGAAGCTATCAAAGAAGAACTGACAGAATTAGGATTCCAAGTGAGGCAAGTCACCAACACTCCTTACAAATCTAGTATCAAATCTAATCCCTGCCTTGAAAAATCCTTAAATGACTTCACCTAACTCCTTATCCATTCTCCTTTGGAATGCGAATGGTGTTAGAAATCATACTGACGAACTGACAGCGTTGTTGAAAGACAAAACAATCGATGTTGCACTTATAACTGAAACAAGACTAACGATTAAACAGTACTTCAAAATACCGCAATACATCACATACCGTACTGACCACCCAGACGGCAAAGCCCATGCCGGTTCTGCTATCATTGTCCACCAATCCCTCTCTCATCATTTACTCCCACTTCCCACCTATGATTTCCTACAAGCCACAGCCATAGTAATCAAGACTTTTTCCTTTCCGGTAACCCTCACATCTGCATACTGCCCTCCTAAACATTCTATTTCCAATTCCGAATTTGTATCCTTCCTGGATTCCTTAGGAAATCGTTTCATTCTGGGTGCAGACTTAAACGCCAAGCATCAGCAGTGGGGTTCCAGAACCACGAATTCTCGGGGACGAAATTTGCTGTCTGCACTGAACTCCCGAAATTTTAATATCCTGCCTCCTGACTCCCCTACCTACTGGCCAACCGATCCTAACCGCAATCCTGACATCCTCGACTTCTTTATCCACAGCGGATTAGGCTCCCTCAACTTGTCTGTAACTCGCCTTGATGAACTATCCTCAGACCATAGTCCACTGATCCTAAAAGTATCTCTCACTCCAATTCCAAAACCCATTCCACCATCATTCATCCGAGGCCCTGTTAACTGGAACCTTTTCCGCCAAATCCTGACCGATAATATTGACCTCAGAGTAACCCTCAAAACCCCAGATGACCTAGATAATTCCGTCTATTCCTTTACCACCGCCATCCAACAAGCTGTCTGGACTGCCTCCTCTCCTAAACACCCCAATATAAATCCTCACCAAAATCATTTTCCACAACATATTATAGACCTCATCCATACCAAACGCCGAGCAAGATCATTATGGCAGCGCACCCGACACCCAACAGATCGCCGCTCCTATAACTTCTATTGTAGACAATTGAAGAGGGAGTTGGCGACCTTCCGTTCCCAGTCCTTTAATTCCTACCTCTCCTCTCTATCAGCTCGTGATAATTCCCTGTGGAATGTCACGAAAAAGATCCTAAAATACCATCAAGTTTCCCATCCTCTCCGACGTCGAGATGACTCCTGGTTTTTTTTGACCGGGTATGGCACACTGGATTACTCTTCAAGCTGAAAACCCATTTACCCCAGTCTCTATACCTCATTCTCCGATCCTTTCTCTCAAACCGTTCCTTCCGCGTTCGCTGTGGTGTAGAATTTTCTAACCTTTATCCCGTTGAGGCCGGTGTTCCTCAAGGCAGCGTCTTGGGACCCGTCCTCTACATCCTTTACACTGCTGATATTCCTACACATCCTGATACCTTTCTGGCAACTTTTGCAGACGACACCGCCATCCTATCATCCAGTTCCAATCCTGAAACAGCATCCTTAAACCTGCAAAGACACCTTTCTCTTATCGAAGACTGGTGTAGTGCTTGGCGCATAAAGGTGAACGAAGCCAAATGCATACACGTAACCTTCACTCTTCGACGAAACTCCTGTCCGCCAGTTTACTTCAATTCCATTCCAATTCCTCCTTCAGATACAGTCCGGTATCTTGGCTTACTGTTAGACAAAAGATTGACTTGGAACCCACATACAAGACTTAAAAGACAAGAACTCAACCGACGATTCGGACAGTTATACCGACTACTCAACAGAAAATCTGAACTTACAGTTGACAACAAATTATTAATCTACAGGACAATACTGAAGCCCATCTGGACCTACGGACTTGAACTGTGGGGGACAGCTAAACGTACTAACATCAAACGCATTCAATCCTTTCAATCCAAAGTCCTCCGTACAATAGTAAATGCTCCTTATTATGTTTCCAACTATACCTTGCACCACGACCTTAATGTTCCTTTTATTTCAGACCTGATTCCATCCAAATTTTCCAAATTCCACCAGAATCTCATTCATCATCCTAATCCTCTAGCTCAATCCCTATCCAGCTCCACTCATCCATACAACCCACCTAGAAGGTTGAAACGGCAGTGGCCTCGTGACCTCTTGTAACATGTATATTGGAGTTCTAGCATTGGCTAGATTCTCCACTCACGTGCTGTATGCTTGTGAATTGTATATAGGTATGAGTGACTATTGTATATATTTTTATTGATTTTATTTGTATATATGTATATTTTATTATTATTATTATTATTATTATATAAATTTATTGTTTTGTTTATATCGTGTGAATGTAGTATGAATGTTGTACGTTATCACTATTAAAAATGTCCTGAATTGGACAGATTGTAATATTGCTCGATAAATAAAAATTAAAAAAAAAAAAAAAAAAAAAAATATGTTGAGAATAAAAATTCAATTTTGGTTAAGTCAACATTCTATAAGCTCTGAGAACTTATATTGTGTCACGTTCAGTAAATTTAGATTAAACTGTTTGAATTTCTAATTTTTTTATTATATATCAGATATAATTAAAATATTTTCTAATGAATTATTTACTTTGTCAATAATAAAAGTAAATTCAAATAGTTTTTTTTTTTTTTTGGTGTAGATGAACCTAGATTTTATAGTTATTTTACCTTCTGGGTGTTGTTTGCGAATGTAAGACAAATTGTATTTAAAAGGATTATTAGTTTCAGTTAAATACATTATGAATTTTCAATTATTTTTTATAAATTTGGTATAATTTTGTATTTCATAAAATAATTTACAGAATTTTCTTTCCCTGAAAAATTCATACAATTTTAAAATGGAAATAGGAAGGAATCAATAATTGAATGCCTGAGGGAGAGGAGCCGTTTATCGGTTTCATTGGCCCGCTAACAGCCATAGACGTGCACCACCGGCAGATAATGACCCCATAATAATAAAGATGAAAAATAATCCCTACTTTCCAGCGGTTCCTAATAGCGTATCGGGACAGCATTCTATACAACATACAGTACGGCAGGACAACTAGTTGCAACAAGATACTACTACAAACTGCAATCATCTCCCATTTTCTACCTATAAAATTTTATAAACGTCTAACGATATAAAAGTAATTAAAATTTTGCACAACAACTGCTCTAGATTTGAGTAGAACACACCTTGTAAGTTCAATGTAAAGTTAATTTTTTTCTCATAACGCTAAGCTTACGTTGACAATGTTGTCAACTCAATACATACTCGACTGCCTTGAGAAATTACCTCTGGTTTGTGCAGTCTTTCTTATGTCCTCAAAGGCAAGACATATAAAGCTCTCATCTCCTTCCCATTGAATAATGGACGTGTAGGACTGATTATTCACGTTGATAATTATTTTTTTGTATATTCATAACATTATCATCCTGAAAACATGTCAGGGTATAAACTTATTTACCACTACCTTAGAAAATTGGATCCTTAAAATTGGATACTGTAAAAAATGGATTTGCTGCTGAATGTATCCATGAAAATGAAAGTTAGATAAATAAATAAACGTATCTGTCTGCTTTATTTGCTAATTTTCTCTGAAATTAGCATCTAATTGGGATTATTTGGGGATTGAATTAACAGGAAATGGCTCAAAATACGGGATTTAAATGTTGAAAGAGTTTGGGAGTCACGGATGTTCGAAGGAATGGAGTTCCATAGGGATGCGAATCGGATTAAGAATGATCTATCGAAAGCTGTGGATCGATGGAACGTTATATACAGATCAGAAAGCCGCGAGCGGGTGTTATAGGAACGAACGGAGGATTTGAATTTAAGGAGATCCGAGATGTAAAACGGACATCGGGTTTGGATAACTTGGTAAATGAAGGATGCTAGGAAGTACTTACGGCGGAAGGAAGGGTAATGCCACTTTAACTCTTAAAATACTACATTAATTTCGGAGAAAAGCCGTGGACGGCGGACAGACGGATTTTTTTATACGTTATTCAGGCTCATTATAACGTAAACGTAAGCCCTAAAAAGAGAGGGAGAGTATTTTTTTTTTTTTTTTTTTTTTTTTTTTTTTTTTTTTTTTTTTTTTTTTTTTTTTTTTTCGATTACAAAAGTCCGTTAAGTAACATATATATGGTTGACAAAAATGAGGTCTGAAGCCCAATAGTAATGTTCTTGAACTTTTATTTCTAAACCGCTGTAGGCATCATTGAAATCATTAAATATATTCTAGAAGAGATAGATTTTTCTATTTGAAATTGTGGAGTATGGTTTCCGAATTGTCTTGGGGCTTACTATGAAAAAGTTCCTTCTTTTCTCCTTGCCCCCTTTGAAAAAAATCCTGTGGATTACTGTTGAGACTGCCTCTTCTTTTCTTTGGCAGTAATTCGCTGGGATTACTGATGACAAAGTTTCTTCTTACTTGTCTCTGATTCTGTCTCTTCTGCCTTATTTGCTCTCCTCCTTATCTGTCCTTTCTCTTAATTGTCCAGATACATCCTTGATTTCCGTTTTAAACAGTATGAATTAAATTGGAGTTTTTTTTTAATCCAAGTTTAAACAATAATTGCTAAGAAGTCTTCATTAACGGTTCTTTGCCACAGGTTGTTAAATGTTGCCGGATTCTTAGAGGATTTTAAAAGACCTCCTTAAGATTCGCCAAGATCCTAAAATTTATGAGTGCCATCAAGATTATCTCAACTTAATGTAGTCAATGTCGATTCTATAATTAGAATTTATCGTCTGGAAACCTCAAGAGTTTTTATTATTTAAAATACTTAATTAATGAAGTATTAAAAAAATATATTTATTACTTAATAGAACCTACAAGGGGTCAACAAATCCACTCCTGTTGTTTAATATTATTATACTTTACTGAAAATCTAGTTCTGTAAGTTAGCGGTCGTAACTGGTTTTGTATTTTTTACATTTTTGTAATAAAAATATATATTTCACCATATACTCTATATACTGTATATTCCAAGTGCAGATATAATTTGTTTTTCATCTAAAAATCGTGCATTATAATTAACCTGTTTTTCTCTTAAATATTATATTTTGATGTTAAGTTTAATTTGGTTTCGTATTTTTTTTTTATTCTATACACTTTTTGGGGGACATTTATATATCTATTTTTATCGATTTTTTTTATTTTTATTTACTTGAATTAAGGGTAAACTCAAATTTAAGAATACAACTATCATTGATTTCACTTGGTATTACTTACTGAAGTGTCTGAAGTCGAATCTTTGTACTATTTGTACAAATAAGCAAATCTCACTGTCTGGTATACGTTCTCTCGGTAAGCCAAGCTCAAACACGAAAATTTAAACAAAACTGAAATACTTATTCATGAAAAGTATTATATATGCCATTTTATTACAGGCCATTGTTACAGTATCTTTTTCGTGATATTAAACTCATCAAAAGTACCACTTTATTTTAACGATTTTATTTATTTTTTTTTAAATATTTTTCTTAACATACACCAGAAAGTTTTGGTAAACTATGCCTTTGATTTTCTGTTACGTTCTTTATCTAGTAAACCATCAACCGGAAAGTTTAATAATTTTGCGCAATGATTCCAATATTATGCATTGAATGATAAGTGATCTTATTAAGAGTAGTTAAATTATTTAATATATACTATAAGTAGGACTTATTCAGTATATTAAAGTGGGCACCCAAAAAATAAGTGAAAATCTTGCGGTTGAGCATTATCTCGAATTATTTATAATCCTTGTTTGAATAAGGGTCAGTCCATTTGAAATCGTCTAATTTTCATTCATTTCGCCTTTCCAACATTTTTGTTTTAAATGATTTCTTTAACCAGTTATCTTATATATCTTTTCATGAATAGAAGACCGAGGATAATTTTTTTTCTGGCAAATACTTTTAATGTTGCAGCCGTTTTAATTCAGCTTTGCGTCTGAAAATATGTGTTAGGAAAACCTCCATAATTCTAGTAATTTTGCAAATATCGAGTCAAAACAAAAATTAAAAATAAGACAAGGACATGCTTCATATATTTTGTGCTTACAACTTATCACCTTAAAAGTGAAGAAAGTGGTTAAAAAATTCTCAAAAATTAATTTAAAAATGAGACTTTTGGCGGGTTAAAAGTCTATAAAGGAAAAGAGATTCACCTTTAATTATCTTTTCCTACATAGCTTAGTCACAACCCTATTTGCTGTTAAATTGCCGATCTTGAGAAAATAGTCCTTTTTTATATATTAATTTTCAAAAATGGCAAAAACTCGTTTTTCGCGAAGTTTACAAAAGGACATCTCAAAAGGGACAGAGTATAAAAATTATGAAACTAACACAGGATACTAAGCTGTACGGTGCTTATAAGTTACATTAATTTGGTGACTGAAACTGAGCTGGTTCCCGAGTTCTAAAAATTCCCCTTCACAACGTTTTATTTGAAAACTATTAACTCATGTAATTTCGCACATTTCAGAACGAAACAAAAACTAGAGTGTTGATGAGAGTACTGTATATAGTTTTGGTCCTTACAGCATCTTACCTATGTATTCAAGAAAATTGTTTAAAAAAATCATGAAAATTTCAATCAACTGAAACTTATAGCGGGCTATAGCAAGGGAGGTTAGAAAGGAGTCTCACGCTTATTATTTTTGTATGCATAGTCTTATTGTTGCACTAGTTGTAGAAATTTCGATCGCGTAAGCATTGTCCTTCTTTTTAATATAAATATAAAAGGACTATCTCCATATTGAGTAATATTTATAGTGAAATAACTTTAAAGGGATGGAGTGAAAAATGTTGGAACTCTTAAAGATTATACCTCTTTATAATAAGTACTATAGAATAAAATTTAATGGCTTTAAAATCAAAACTGTTTATCGGCAAGGTCTGAACGTTGTCAAATAGATTGACCTATAGGGTATATCCTAGGATCAGTACGTTTTATCGATCATATGATCCTTGAAAATAAATATTAAATAATTACTTTCAAAATACCAATCATTGACCGAGTCTGGTACCCAGGACTGCTTTATAAACTCCGAAAATCCCTCCCTCCTACATACTTCCTCATCATCCAGTCTTATCTCACTGATAGATTCTTCAAAAAAATCACAATAGCTCCTATTCATCCTATTCACGATTCACATGGAATCCGCACACAAGTCTGAAACGACAAGAAACTGCTTTCGGTTACTTCAACACTTACTAGACAAACGCTCTAACCTTCCACTTAACTACTAAAGACTCCTCTACATGACTATCATAAGGCTTATATGGACTTACGGAGTTGCGCTTTGGGGCTTTACTAAATCCTCAAATTCTTCCCGGATCCAATCCTTACAATCCAAATCCTTCGTAAAATCCTCAACGCTCATTACTTTGTCACAAATAAACTCATCCATAAAGACCTTAATGTTCCATTTGTTGCTGATCTGACCCGAACCAGATATCACGCCTTCCAAAACCAATTCCTCTCCCACTACCCACTAGTTTCAATCCTTGCGTCATCTTCCATTCCTGACAATCCTCCGAGGCGTCTGAAAGGAAGATGGCCTCGAGACCTTTTGGTTTAGAAAAGTTACAGGAGTTGCTACCATTGGGTAGTTCTTCTTCAAGTCTGTTTCATGTCATTTTTTTTTATCATATTTACTTGTTGTATTATGAAGTACAGTTGTAAATTTCAATAAATTATTTTTAAAAAAATACCAACCTGACATTAGTATAAGCTATCTTCGTTTGATTAATCGATAGAGAAACAGTATTGAGATAGTTTAAAACTGAGCGATGAAATGGATTAACTTTGCATCTATATTTTGCCAGTGTCCACTATCAGAGCAGAACAGAAGCTATAACCCTCTCTAGAGGACAGTGCAGACCATATTGAGTACTGTCCTAATGTAAACATGTTTTCTAAAGGGCTCCTTCATAATGATATGGTCCGATGAAAAAGTTCTCTAATAAAGTCTGAAACCAGTCTCTGCTTTATGGCTCGTGTAGCTTTAATGATAGTGATAGCTTTAATGATAAATCTCTGCTTCATCCTTTGTCCTGTTCTTTGGAAAAAAAAAACTTTATTCAACAATGTAGAGAAGGATATCAGGACTTCTAATGATTTTTTTTTTCTGGATGCTAGTTTATTTCGAAAGCAATATAGGCTTATATCATCATAGTACACTTATTATTTTAGACTTCCTTTTATATCATTTGATACCCAGTTAAAATCGCTTTAGAATAATATTATTCAGTATTTAGAAATAAAACTATTTAAACCTGGAATGTTTTAATATATATACCAGCATTCTAACACTTTGGAAAACCTTATCGAAAAATAATAATAAAAAAATACGATTGAAACCTATACTGTTTAATGCTGCCAACAAATGAATGTCTTGAAATGTAAATATATCTTGGTTTAGTAAGATATTTTATTCAACAATATAAATATCAAATTGAAATAAAAAGTTTGGTCGTTAATTATATTGGTATAAATATAATGTTGACCTTTTGTTTGTATTTGTTTTTTTATCTGTTACTGAAATAAATTGACTAAAATGAAATATTTGGAAATGAAGTATAAAAAATAATTTGAAAATCGAAATTAATAGTGCTTTAAATGTTTATCAGATTTCATTATTTCTTGATTATTGAAGGCTTATATACATATTATATCTCTATGCATGTAAAACATATTATTAAAATAAATGTGTCAAATGCAGTAGAGGAAGCACTTATCTTATATTTATATAGATACATATTATTGTTACATGCTATGAATCCTTTTTCATGTATTAATCACTTCTTAAGTAAAAGTAGCTTGCCTCTACTCCTTCCTTTTTTTTTCAATTCCTTCTTTATTAATAAAGAAAATTAAATATTTATTTTCTTTTCGTTTTTAATTTTTCTGAGCCAATGAACACCCATGAGGACGAATAGCAGTAAGCTATGAAGGGAAGTGATGGGTTATATGTGAAAAAGTTTTTTAAAAAGATAAGTCTTGAAAATGGAGAAACAGTCCCGAAACGTTGATAGATGTGAAATGGTTATGAAATAAAGTAATTGATTGACAAAAGGAAGTTAATGTGTGCTCATTTAAGTGTTAAATATTTATTATACATCGCAATCCCACTAATAAGGAAGTCCGTGTGAAAAAAGAGTACCTGGGGTAGTTCAATAGAATGCAGGAAGAAACAGTAAATGACTGATCCAATAAAACAAAAATCAGTGAGGAATACCTAAACATTTCTACACGATATAACATAAAGGTTCATAAATACTAACTTAAGCTATATAATACTTAAATTATATAACACGATCATAATCAATAATAGATTATTCAAATGATGTAGAAAATTACAATTAATGAGCGGTGGCAAATCTTTTCGACAAGCTCATCCCCTCAAAAATATAGGTTTTTCATAATTGAGATTATGTATTATTTTTCACACGCATTAATTAAAGGCCGAGAATATATTTTTTGGGAATCTTTGATTCATGCCCAAAATTACTTATATTTTTTCCACACAATATTGTGTGAAAAAATAAAAATATATACAATATTGAATCAGTGCCTGAATTTATGCAAAATAAATTATTATCAATTTATTGATCAATAAAATACCTCTCAACTTATGGGTCACATACCAATATTTCCTCAGTTCAGCTGCAACATAAAATATCTGCGCATTCTATCTTAATCGGTAATTTAGAATAATTCCGAGATATCGAACCTGATGAGCTTACAAGTATAGACTTTTACAAACTTTCAGAGTTGTTCTGTTTATTTAGAATGTAATATGATTGAGTCAACATTTAGCATCTGTCAAAACAAAAACAAAAAAAAAAAATGCTCTGCATAATATGCAGTACATATGACATGACTGAATAAGGAAGTTCTTTATTAGGAGAATTCCAATTTCATTTCTAACCATTTGGCAGCGAAGTGTCCCTTGAGATGGAAATATATGTAAAGTATAATGTGCTCGCATTTTGTAAAGGCACATTGTAATTGTAAACAGTCCCATGTATGACATTTCCATAATGAAGGATTAATGTAGAACCATGCCACGACACGCCTCTGGTTTGTTGGACGCATGTATAAATTTGTCTTCAAATGATTTAATGATATTTAATGTAAAGCAAGTTTTTGGAAGAAAAAATCGAGTTGTAATGTCCTGCTTGTAACCTTTTCAATATGATGACTGCATTATTCAAATTGGGCCTTCCCATATATTTATCATGCATGTGAGTTATGACATATCTAGTCCATTTTAGTATTCTGGATGAGGACGATTTGTTATACAACTTTATTGTAGTTTGAAGTGGCAGCTTTTGAGCTTGAAGATGATAGATTGTATGAGATGAGTTCGAGTTCGTTTGATTAAATTGTCAAAAATGCCAATAAGCATCAATTTTCTCATTTCAAAGAATTTTTTGGTTTATTATTTCCGATGATGAACCTTTTTAATCGACGAAAAAAATTACCTCTCCCCATCCCTTAAAATTTAAGCGCTTACGTTTCAAGATACGTAGGACCTGAATAACGAATAAAAAATAAAATCCGTTTGTCTGCCGTCCGCGGCATTTCTCCGAAAGTTTTAGACCATTTTTTTTTTTTAAATTCGACCCAAAAATACTAGGGCATGCAAGGACGATTCTGACACCTATGCGTTGATATCAGCTGTTATTTTTAAAATGCCCGGCGATTAAAAGTGATTTAATTCAATAACTCAGTTATTTTTGAAGATAGAGAGAAAAAAATTATAAGTTTTTCTTAAAGAAAAAAACTGAAATAATTATAAAAAAAAGAAAAGATAAAATTTGAAATTTTACACATAAATACGCTCATAATTCAGTTATTTTTGACGATAGAGAGAAACATGTAGAGAGTTTTAGAATCAGTAAAGCCCGATAAACAGGGAAAACATAAAAAAGGGTATAAAGGAATAAAAATGGAAAGCTTGGCAATATATACGCTTGTAACTGCTTTATTTTCGAAGATGGAGAAACAATTTATTTGTGTTTTTTAACCACCGAAACCGCGAATAATTATAGAAAGAAAAAAAATGAAATTTTACCCATAAATATGCCCATAACTCAGTTATTTTTAAAGATAGAGACAAAATTTATTAGTGTTTTTTTAAGAAAAAATACGCATAATTATAAAAAATAAACATTTTTGTAACATATAAATACAGAATACATAAGATAGAGAAAAATATGTATCTCTATACTCTTTTATAATCAGTAAAGAGCGATAAACAGAAAACGATTAGCAGCTATAAACAATTATATTCTAATGTAGTTATTCGGAAATTAAAAAATCATTCTGTAATAATTTACAGCGTTTTTTAAAAATCAATTTTGAATCAAATTTGAAGTATCATGTAGTTTCAGTCACTTACATACGTCAACACGTTAATATTCACAATCTTTATTCTTATATATTGTGTATAAATGTGTTTTTCATTTATATTAATATTTTTTTAAATGTTATTTTATTTTATTATACTTCATTTTTATAACAATTTTCTTTATTAAATTTGAAACAAATGTTGTCAATGGTAACCAAATAATTATAATTTCGATAATCTGTTTCATAATGCGTCTAATAGATTTTTTATGATGTTGAATAATGTGCGTAATGAGTAGTGCTAGTTGTAGAAATTAATATTTGGTGAAATAATATCTTTGTTATAGTACAAAGTGCTGGGTTATTTAGAAATCCCTTTTGAAAATAATGATACTATTTTTAGTTTTTGTAGACAAATGTTTTTAGTAGGATTTAAAAGTGTCAAACAACCAACCTTTTTTTTTTTCTCTCTTCGAAATTCATATTTTCTTATTTCTCCTCCCTACTTTAACGTAGTGAGGTATAGAAAAAATCACTTAATTTGACCGATAGTTTTTCTATGTGCCATTTTTCCAATTTGATTTATAATCCACATTGGGAATTCTCGAGCGCACTGGTTCCTCTGCCCAATAAACGGGTTCCTACAAGAAGCTCCCTTGGTCCCAAAACCCAATCTATAGGACATATATGACAAAACCATTTTGAGTTGTCGCATTTTCAAGGAAGGTCTTTTGTTGAGACAGGTCTCTTCTTGTTTTTCTATATATTTTTTATAGACATATTATTTCTGCCCTGTTGATGTAGCTGATTTGCTTGTCAAACTTCATTAGGCCTTTACTCTCGTATGTAAGCTTTGGGTGGATAAGTTGTTGTGTATCTGTGACGCTTCATTTCTTAAGCTATCAGACTATTTGTTGGAAGAGTTTTCTTACCATTCATTAAAAATATTAATAAATATAATAATTTATTTGAACAAAGGTAAAATTTGGGAAGACCTAATAATGAGGGAGGTTTGTCTTCTTTGCTTCAACGGATCAAATTATTTTTCACGAAGATTCTGAAAATTAGATTTAGCAGGTTTAGTAATGATTTTTTTAAATATTTACATATGTAAAGCGTTACTTGTATAACGAAAACTTTGTTTTTCGTTTATTATTGGCTTGATAATAACCGCATTTTTCAGCTGTTCTTTTATTCTCTTAAAAGTCTCCTTGGATTTCTCAATGGAAGAGATAGCTGCGATGTTATATTCTAAGTCGTAATAATTTCCAAGTAAGTCTTGATGTTGTTTTCTGGCCTCTTCCTTACACTTTACGAGAATGGGCACTTTTCTTTTGATATCTTCTGTTATCCGGTATAATGCAGTTGAAGGTTCTTCTGCTGCGATGTGTAATATCTCCGAAGTGTTCCCCGTTACTGTTTTGACTTTCGTATTCAATTTAATATCGTTCGTGTAGCCTGGCATATTAGGTTTACACTGGATCATTTAGATATTACACGGTATTTTCAAAATATAGCTTGTATATTGTATCTTGTATACGATCATGTGTTAATAGAGTTCATAACATCTGTGCATCTGGGTTACTATCTAATGGAAAGCTTTAGGAGATAAACTGCTTTGTATGAGTGGAGCTTCGTCATATATATGTGTTGACATTACATGTCGTTGACTAATGGTATGTTACAAACCTCGTGTCAGTTATTAACTTTGTAGTGATTTAAATTTTGTGAGTTTAAGAAGTATTAAGATCTGATGCGTATGTCTCTTCAGAAATTTTAAATCCCATGGAAAAAATGCTACTAAAAGTTATCAAATTAGCCAAATGTAAATTTGTTTGCATTAAAATATTACTGTATTATTTATAAAAATAAAATACTTTGTGACTGGAGTTCTATATATTTTTTCATAACATTTATCGCTATGACGTACTGTTTACGAGTTATATTGGTTTAGTAAAAAAAGTCTAATACTATATATATATATATATATATATATATATATATATATATATATATATATATTTTTTTTTATAGTATTATTATTTTTGTAGCGGAGTGGGTACCCTAACCTTCAGTTAATCGTACCACTCGCAGGCATAAATCGCGTTAGCCACTTGGTCACATAATTTGTCTAATTCATATTTTTGGTTGTGAATATTTTTGATATGTTCATTAAATTTATTTGTATATATTTTATAAAATGTGTACCAGGTGGCTAACCAGAAAGTAACCTTCCTGTAAATAAAACATATGTTTTTTTAATGTTGTTGATAAAGCTTGTATGAATATAATAAATGTGCTTTTTTGGTTATAAAAGTTTTAATTACTAAGTAAGAATTAGTTTTAACGAAACTCGTTAAATTTTAAAATTTAATTGCTTTGTAAATATTGTATGAATATTTTAATTGATCAATAATGTCCTACTTAGGACAATTTGTGATATCTATATATATAAAAAAAAAAAAATAATATTAATAAATTAAAGCAGATGAAAGATACAGACTTCAAACCATTTCTGTTGACCTAAGAGAATAACATGGCACTTGACTTCTCTAACACAGACTTACACCCCAGGTAATTTCAACTATAGGGAACCTCAAAGGTATGTAATGTGCTGACCAAGCGCGGAAAGATCATGCATGTCCTGAAATTAATATACGAAATTATACAGATCAAAACTCGTACTGAAACAAATTAGACACATGAGTAGTTCAGCAAGAGACAACGAAAAAAATGACTGATACAAAGTGGTCAGATTAAAGAAAGAAAGGTATGAGCCAAAAGATAAAAATCTCATGGGCAAACCGCAGGAAGAACCTTAGAGGCTTCAAGTGATCCATATGTAGTCCATTACGAAAATAATAATAATAAAATAAATCAATTTTGGAAAGTAAAATATTACATATTAAATTTTTAATTTTTTTACAATCCTAAATATTTCATTCAACAATTGACCGATAAACTCTATGTGGAGCATCAAAAGAAATATATATGATTGAAAATAATCAAAGTTATTTGAATAAAAGTAATATCATTAAAGTTTCTTTGATGCGGAAAAATCTGTCATTTCATCTGTTTCAACTGAATGTTCTTATAAACAACAAAACAAACGAATCAGATCTCTAGAGGAAAAAATAGATCTAGCAAAACAATGCCGTGTATGTTGTTTCATCGCGATCTGTCCATCATTCATCAACGGATTTATAAATAAATAAATATTACAAAATATTATTTACCCACTAAATATCTGAAATAGAACGGTCACATCATCCTGTTTATTTATATTCTCTTACCCTTTGGGAATTTTTTTGTCCTTTATTCGTTTTTATTTTATTATGATTATTTTATTAAGTTGAAATAGTTCGGAGCAGTGGAATAGAAACCTATATTTTTAAATGCTAGGTACTGTAGTAAGGACATTAATAAGGTTCGGATAGTCTTTCTAAATAGTTACCACTTTAATAAATTCTTTTTTGAAATTACAGCCAGTTTTTGATCAAAAGAAAGAAAGAAAATAACTATTTAGAGATTTGTGCAATATATGCTTGGCTTTTTTTCCTTAGATACTGGACATAGTGTTGGGAAGAGGAGTGAAAAGCACATTTGCTCGCAGCCTCAAACCGGTCGTTAGTTTGAGTCGCTGAATTGACTTTCGATTTGTGTTATTTCGTTGAGAGTAAACAAGATAAATAATAATAAAGAAAACATAAGCAATTTTCTAATAATCTTCTATGACGGCGGGCTATTTACGAATATGCAAATAATTTTGACAGCTATCAGCTGATGCGCTCGATGATAATAGTCATACGTTACTTCGTCTCTCAGATTTTTGCTTTTTTCAGTAGGAATTCGCTTGAGTTCAGTCTGGAAAACATCACTAGACCTCAAGAATACTACAGCAGTGAATATTGGAGAAATTTCGGTAAGCAAAGTTATAATTTACTTTGTACAATCACGAAAAAGTGAAAGGAGGGTCACTGATCAGCTGATTGCCGCTAGCTCGGCAAGCTCGGGCTTGCTTTTCTTTTCCTTATCTTTCTTTTATTCATTTTTTTTTTCCTTCTTATTCTTATTCCATTATATAATTATTCCTATTTATTTTTTTTAATCAATGCGATATTTTCATCAAGTGATGTCCTCGAAAGTTACAAGTAAAAGATCTAGATCTGCAGGTTCAAACTCGTCTCCTACAAAACAGAGACCTCGCCGTGATAATAATAAAAAAATGATTCCACCAGCGACTGCTTCAGCTACCTCTTTGGGATCTGAACCACAGCCTAGCACATCATCACAAGGATTATCTGAAGAATCGCCGTTTTTTACACCGAACCCATTTCAGATCCTTCAAATTGAAAAAGAAACAATGGAATCTTCTCCTATACCAAAAGAACCACAACCTCCACCAATATTTGTTAAAAATATTAAAAACTTTCAACTACTGTGTGCGCATCTAAACAAATTAACCGCTCCTAACAGTTATTATTGTATAAGTAGAACCAGTGATACTAAAATATCCCCGACTACCGCCGAAACCTACAGAAAAATAGTAAAATATCTGACTGAGACCAAAGCTGATTTTCATACATATCAGTTACGCCAGGAGAGAGCTTTAAGGGTTGTAATTAGAAACCTACACCCTTCGACACCATCAGCAGCTATCCAAGAAGAACTGACGGAGATAGGCTATAAAGTGCGACAAGTCACCAACGTCCTAAAAGATAAAATTCCACTGCCTCTATTCTTTGTGGACTTGGAACCATCAGCAGGAGTTGAAAAAATTTATGACCTCAATAGATTATACTATACTAGTGTAAGAGTTGAAAAACCTTACACTAAGAAAGAAATAGTTCAGTGCCACAATTGTCAGGCATATGGTCATACCAGAAGTTATTGTCACCACATACCACGCTGTGTGAAATGCGGTGAACAACATAAGTCAGAAGAGTGTCCAAGACCAAGATCAACACCCGCTGTTTGTGCTTTGTGCCTCAAGGACCACCCGGCTAGCTACAAGGGATGTCAAGTCTACAAGAACCTCAAAAGCAGATACCAAAAACCTCAGAATCTGGATGAAACAGCTGAACCGATCAGAAGCAGAAGACAACCTTCAAAAACAATTGTTTCCAATGTAACATTTGCCCATCTACTTGGAGGTGGGAACCAGAACAAAGAGGCCGAGGCCCTGCCGGAACAACGCACACTTCAAATTCCTCAACCCGTTCCACAACCAGCTATTCCTCAAAATTTACCCAACCCTCAAAAACCTCATCCGCATCAAATTTCTCATATTCCTCCTCCATCAAATGTCTCAGACCTTACAAGTTTGATGACATCCTTCATCAGTGAAATCAAATCCCTCGTTATGCCGCTAATATCACTACTTACTAATCTTGTATCAAACTTAATCCCTTCCTTAAAAAATCCTTAAATGACTTCACCTAACTCCTTATCCATTCTCCTATGGAATGCGAATGGTATTAGAAATCATACTGACGAAATTACAGCTTTATTGCAAGACAAAAACATTGACGTAGCACTTATTACTGAAACTCGACTAACCACTAAACAGTTCTTCAAAATACCTCAATACGTAACATACCGTACGGACCACCCAGACGGCAAAGCCCATGCCGGTACTGCTGTCATTGTGCATCAGTCCCTCTCTCATCACTTACTCCCACTTCCTACCTATGATTTCCTACAAGCCACAGCCATAGTAATCAAAACTTTTTCCTTTCCGGTAACCCTTAAATCAGCATATTGCCCTCCCAAACATTCCATTTCCAACACCGAATTTGTATCCTTTCTAAATTCCTTAGGAAATCATTTCATTCTGGGTGCAGACTTAAATGCCAAGCATCAACAGTGGGGTTCGAGAACCACGAATTCTCGTGGACGAAATTTGCTGTCTGCACTCAACTCCCGTCATTTCAATCTCCTACCTCCTGATTCCCCTACCTACTGGCCAACCGATCCCAACCGTAATCCTGACATCCTTGACTTCTTCATTCACAGCGGGTTAGGCTCCCTCAACTTATCTGTAGCTCGACTTGATGAACTATCCTCAGACCATAGTCCACTGATCCTAAAAGTATTTCTCACTCCAATTCCAAAACCTATCCCACCGTCATTTATCCGAGGCCCTGTCAACTGGAACCTATTTCGCCAAATCCTGACCGATAATATTAACCTCAGAGTGACCCTCAAAACCCCAGAAGACCTTGACGATTCCGTCTACTCCTTCACCACCGCCATTCAGCAAGCTGTCTGGACTGCCTCCTATCCTAAGCACTCCAATATAACTCCTCACCAAAACCATTTGCCTCAACACCTTGCAGACCTAATCCATGCAAAGCGCCGTGCCAGATCATTATGGCAGCGCACCCGACACCCAACAGATCGCCGCTCCTATAACTTCTATTGTAGACAATTGAAGCAGGAGTTGGCGACCTTCCGTTCCCAGTCCTTTAATTCCTACCTCTCCTCTCTGACAAAAGGTGATAATTCAGCTAGTGATAATTCCCTGTGGAATGTCACGAAGAAGATTTTAAAATCCCATCAAGTTTCCCATCCTCTCCGGCGTGGTGATGACTCCTGGGCTGCGTCTGATGAAGATAAAGCCGAGGAATTCGCCACACACCTCTCCAAAGTATTCACTCCTTACCCGGAATCCCAAAGCAATCATACCGCAGAAGTACAAGACTTCCTTTTGTCACCAATACCTCTTTCACAACCTCCTACAGCTATTAATCCCTCTGAGGTTAAATATCTTCTCCAGAAACTGACTCTCCGTAAATCTCCTGGACATGATCTCCTTACCCCCCAGATCCTCCGTCAACTTCCGCAGAAAGCTATTATATTCCTTACCTATATCTACAACTGCATCCTACGCACCACCTATTTTCCTCTCTTGTGGAAACATTCCACAATCATTCTCTTCCTAAAACCAGGTAAACCTTCCAGCAACACTTCCTCCAACAGACCTATTAGTCTACTCCCCATCCTCTCAAAAGTCTTTGAAAACTCCTTCTAAAACGAATCCTGCCTATATTAGAATCACAAAATCTTCCTTCCCATCAGTTTGGTTTCCGTGCTCATCATTCCACTGTTCAACAAGGACTCCGAGTTGTAGACCATATTTCCTCAGCCCTTGAATGCAAAGAGTATTGTTCTGGTGCGTTTCTGGACATAGCGCAAGCTTTTGACCGGGTATGGCACACCGGATTACTCTTCAAGCTTAAAACGCATTTACCCCAGTCTCTATACCTCATTCTACGATCCTATCTCTCAAACCGCTCCTTCCGAGTTCGCTGTGGTGTAGAATTTTCTAACTTTTATCCCATTGAGGCCGGTGTTCCTCAAGGCAGCGTCTTGGGACCCGTCCTCTACATCCTTTACACTGCTGATATTCCTAATCATCCTGACACCTTTCTGGCAACATTTGCAGATGACACCGCCATCCTATCATCCAATTCCGATCCTGAAATAGCATCCTTAATCCTGCAAAGACACCTTTGTCTTATCGAGGACTGGTGTAATGCTTGGCGTATTAAGGTTAATGAAAGCAAATGCACCCACGTCACCTTCACCCTTCGACGCAAATCCTGTCCAATGGTTCATTTCAATTCCATACCGCTTCCTTCCTCAGACACAGTCCGGTATCTTGGCTTACTACTAGACAAAAGATTGACGTAGCACTTATTACTGAAACTCGACTAACCACTAAACAGTTCTTCAAAATACCTCAATACGTAACATACCGTACGGACCACCCAGACGGCAAAGCCCATGCCGGTACTGCTGTCATTGTGCATCAGTCCCTCTCTCATCACTTACTCCCACTTCCTACCTATGATTTCCTACAAGCCACAGCCATAGTAATCAAAACTTTTTCCTTTCCGGTAACCCTTAAATCAGCATATTGCCCTCCCAAACATTCCATTTCCAACACCGAATTTGTATCCTTTCTAAATTCCTTAGGAAATCATTTCATTCTGGGTGCAGACTTAAATGCCAAGCATCAACAGTGGGGTTCGAGAACCACGAATTCTCGTGGACGAAATTTGCTGTCTGCACTCAACTCCCGTCATTTCAATCTCCTACCTCCTGATTCCCCTACCTACTGGCCAACCGATCCCAACCGTAATCCTGACATCCTTGACTTCTTCATTCACAGCGGGTTAGGCTCCCTCAACTTATCTGTAGCTCGACTTGATGAACTATCCTCAGACCATAGTCCACTGATCCTAAAAGTATTTCTCACTCCAATTCCAAAACCTATCCCACCGTCATTTATCCGAGGCCCTGTCAACTGGAACCTATTTCGCCAAATCCTGACCGATAATATTAACCTCAGAGTGACCCTCAAAACCCAGAAGACCTTGACGATTCCGTCTACTCCTTCACCACCGCCATTCAGCAAGCTGTCTGGACTGCCTCCTATCCTAAGCACTCCAATATAACTCCTCACCAAAACCATTTGCCTCAACACCTTGCAGACCTAATCCATGCAAAGCGCCGTGCCAGATCATTATGGCAGCGCACCCGACACCCAACAGATCGCCGCTCCTATAACTTCTATTGTAGACAATTGAAGCAGGAGTTGGCGACCTTCCGTTCCCAGTCCTTTAATTCCTACCTCTCCTCTCTGACAAAAGGTGATAATTCAGCTAGTGATAATTCCCTGTGGAATGTCACGAAGAAGATTTTAAAATCCCATCAAGTTTCCCATCCTCTCCGGCGTGGTGATGACTCCTGGGCTGCGTCTGATGAAGATAAAGCCGAGGAATTCGCCACACACCTCTCCAAAGTATTCACTCCTTACCCGGAATCCCAAAGCAATCATACCGCAGAAGTACAAGACTTCCTTTTGTCACCAATACCTCTTTCACAACCTCCTACAGCTATTAATCCCTCTGAGGTTAAATATCTTCTCCAGAAACTGACTCTCCGTAAATCTCCTGGACATGATCTCCTTACCCCCCAGATCCTCCGTCAACTTCCGCAGAAAGCTATTATATTCCTTACCTATATCTACAACTGCATCCTACGCACCACCTATTTTCCTCTCTTGTGGAAACATTCCACAATCATTCTCTTCCTAAAACCAGGTAAACCTTCCAGCAACACTTCCTCCAACAGACCTATTAGTCTACTCCCCATCCTCTCAAAAGTCTTTGAAAACTCCTTCTAAAACGAATCCTGCCTATATTAGAATCACAAAATCTTCCTTCCCATCAGTTTGGTTTCCGTGCTCATCATTCCACTGTTCAACAAGGACTCCGAGTTGTAGACCATATTTCCTCAGCCCTTGAATGCAAAGAGTATTGTTCTGGTGCGTTTCTGGACATAGCGCAAGCTTTTGACCGGTATGGCACACCGGATTACTCTTCAAGCTTAAAACGCATTTACCCCAGTCTCTATACCTCATTCTACGATCCTATCTCTCAAACCGCTCCTTCCGAGTTCGCTGTGGTGTAGAATTTTCTAACTTTTATCCCATTGAGGCCGGTGTTCCTCAAGGCAGCGTCTTGGGACCCGTCCTCTACATCCTTTACACTGCTGATATTCCTAATCATCCTGACACCTTTCTGGCAACATTTGCAGATGACACCGCCATCCTATCATCCAATTCCGATCCTGAAATAGCATCCTTAATCCTGCAAAGACACCTTTGTCTTATCGAGGACTGGTGTAATGCTTGGCGTATTAAGGTTAATGAAAGCAAATGCACCCACGTCACCTTCACCCTTCGACGCAAATCCTGTCCAATGGTTCATTTCAATTCCATACCGCTTCCTTCCTCAGACACAGTCCGGTATCTTGGCTTACTACTAGACAAAAGATTGACGTGGAACCCACATACAAGACTTAAACGAAAAGAACTCAACAGACGATTAGGACAGTTATACAGACTACTAAACAGAAAATCTAAGCTTACAGTTGACAACAAATTATTACTTTACAAGACAATACTGAAGCCAATCTGGACCTACGGACTTGAACTGTGGGGGACAGCTAAACGTTCTAACATCAAACGCATTCAATCCTTTCAATCCAAAGTCCTCCGAACAATAGTAAATGCTCCTTATTATGTCTCCAACTATACCTTACACCACGACCTTAATGTTCCATTTATTTCAGACCTGATTCCATCTAAATTTTCCAAATTCCACCAGAACCTCATTCATCATCCTAATCCTCTTGCACAATCCCTATCCAGCTCCACTCATCCATACAACCCTCCTAGAAGGTTGAAACGGCAGTGGCCCCGAGACATATTGTAAAAATCTATTCTGGAGTTCTGACACTGGTCAGATTCTCCTCTCATGTGCGGTGTGATTGTGGCTGTGGCGCCCTCACTTAGCTTCCGCTGGCTCTCACCAGTGATGCGGCTGAGAGGGAGGCGCTGGGACCCTTTAGACTCTGCTTGTCCTTCCACAAGTGGGGGGACAAGTCCCGTCTGGGTTTCCCGAGCTGATTGTAAATATTGTACATAGGTATGAATGTGACATGTTTTGTTTATTTATTTGTTAACTTCATTTATTTGTATTTATTTTGTCTATAATTTTTGTTATTGTATACGTTTATTTATTTTGATTTTATTTTATGTAATTTGACTTTCCTTTTGTTTATATTGTAAATATTGTATGAATGAGATCCTGTAGCACTATTATTATTGTCTATTATGACAAATTGTAATATATACGAATAAAAAAAAAAAAAAAAAAAAAAAAAAAATTTGACAGCTAGCGACAACCAACTTGAAAACAGTCCACACTCGCAAGCGTACTCATATTACATCTACCCTTCACCCACTCTACTCCTGGCCAGCCTGCACTTAACAGCTTATCAACCCTCAGTCAAACAAAAGCCTTACGCACTTGCACATACCTGATCCAAATAAAAGATATAAACATAACAAAATAAAATTAAATATTGTGAAATTCTATGTCAAAGGACACGAGTTCAAACCAGCAGGTAGTCCTGGGATTTTTTAATAGGAGGAAAAATCCATTCTTCGGTGGGGGTGTAAGAATGTGGCACATACCTGATCCAAATAAAAGATATAAACATAACAAAATAAAATTAAATATTGTGAAATTCTATGTCAAAGGACACGAGTTCAAACCAGCAGGTAGTCCTGGGATTTTTTAATAGGAGGAAAAATCCATTCTTCGGTGGGAGTGTAAGAATGTGGCCCCGAGCATGTGCGATTTCATGTACTCGTTAAAGATTCCTATCCTAAAACCTGCATAGAAAACATTTATGACTCCCGCTCTAGCATCGTCCGATTAGCCATAGTAGCATAAAGTGACGTTAAATAAACAAACATACAATAAAATTATGGCTATTTCATTTCTTCACACATATTATACAGCCACATCGATCTTAGAATCAGTATATCGTTATATCATTTATCTGACATAATTAACGGTAATCAACTTTTTTTTATTAACATTACCTTAAAGATGGTTGCCACGAGACCTGCTGATCAAATAAAGTGCTACCGCTGACTAGATATTTCTCAAAACTTTTTCAGGCCGATTATCTTGATATAGCACATTTACTTATTGTATTTATGTACAGTTGTAAATTTCAATAAAATATGAAAAAAAAAATCATTAAAGTAAAAACATGATCGGCTTGTAAATGTACTTACATAGCACATCATTGATTCTCTCAGCTACATTATAATCGAAAATTTTCACTGAGAAAAAAAAACTACAATGTTATTTATATATTGGGTTTGCCCTTTTCAACAGTAGGGTAATGTAGTTTATTTCTCATTTTACGTACTCTATAAATTTGGATTTTTTTCCCTTACATGATAGATTTATAAATAATTTCTCACAAAAAGTAGAACTGCCTCTGTAGTATCTCCTTTAGTGCTAAGTACCCTATTCGGTTGTAGGCTGGAATCACCACTATCAATTCCAAATTAGACAGTAAACATTATGATAGTCTAGTTTTAGCTTTTATTCTTTGCAGTTTCATTATATCCAGCCATTGGCCAACTCCTCCTGAAAATAGTCTTTAAAACAGTAATGGCTCTGAATAAAACAGTTTCTAGAACTGGATTACATAAAAACGGTATTTTTACTTGTGACACCAAGTTGGAGTGTAAACAAGTTCCCAATTCAGTAACTTGGATAATAAGACGTGTGTTGGTATATAAACATATTTAATAAAGTAGTATTTTCATCCTACAGGAACATAAAATCTCGTTCACCAGTGCCAGATATATTCATTTTAAAAACCTAATCAAAGTTAAGTAGTATTAGAGAAATGAAATCAGCCAATACAAAAAAAGAAAGTTATAATAAAAAAATATATAATACTATAAAAAATAAATTAAAATTAAAAATAAATTAGAATTTAAATAAAAAATGGTCTCGATGGTAATTATTTCGATATAAATTAGCCATTTGTGTTCATTTCTCACGCGTATAGGGACCATCTCCTTTCTGCGTTTGATGCGACTTGTGTTTATTCAAGACTTTGTCTCTTTCATTATGACTTTTAACTTGCTTAGGTGAATGTCGTAGAAACATATTGTCCCATTTCTTTAATATATTTCCCATGAGAGAGAGTGTTAGAGCTTATTCACTATTCCATTGCCTACTATTCCCATGGGATTGGGTATCCACACATAATCGATTATTTTTCCATATCCAGGCATATATTTCGTCGATTCTTAGAATTTCAGGGCTTTTAGAACGCTCAATGAATCTCAGACTTTTTTAAAATTCTTTATTAGGAGTATTCTGAAAAAAAATCTGATGTGGGATGCTTTGATGATCGAAGCGGTCTTTAGGTATTCCGATTCTACGTATGTATACTTCATTCCTAATTATGATGATAAGTTTCAAAAAGCTATTAAACGTAGCACTACAAGAGAAAACACAAAAACCTATTAATATCCCTTTCTCTCCGAAGATGGGACTTACCTTAAGGACCCATAAATACCAATTGATGGTTTTTCAGATAATAATTCCAAACCCTTCAATATCTTACCCATCCAGGAATGCTTTTAGCCTCCTGCTAGAAAAACGGAATGGGCAAAAGAAAAGAACGTGGCTGCGGGTTATTTTTAAATAGACCCTGAGGATTCTACAAGCTCAGACTCCCATCCCAGGATACCATCAATCTTCCGCAGTTATTTACTAAATTGAAGGAGCTCTTATGGTGCTATTAGCTCGTGTCTATAGGAACATTACCGAACCTATAACGATAGTCCAAGCGGTTAGTTTATATCCTCGTTCGAACATAATAGTGATATATATTAAAACATAAAATTGAGATTTTATTTTTCTCATAGCTTTTATTTTACAGCAGTGAGGAAGGTGATAAACTTAAAGATATCGTAGCAAAAAATATTAAGATTAAATCGGTGCTTTGCTTTTCACGATTTATAATATTTTTTATTGTTTATGATTATGTTCAATATAAAATAACAAAAACAAAATATAAGTTTACTATTGTTTTAGTTTTATAGTTCTTTCTGAGCTGATCTAACGTAATTATATTATTCATCTTCTGAGATACAGCATACGGATGCGATATAAAATAACAAAATAAATAACAGGCTCAGTGAACCAATATGTTTTATAGCAGAATTACCTTCTTAATAAAAAAAAAGAAAAAAGGTTTTAATTATTGTAGGAAGTATAAATTTTGTAAATTCACACAATTAGTTAATCACTTAATATTCAAAACCAAGAAATAATTTCTTCCTAATATATACCATTATAGAATCAGGATAAAAAGGAATAACAATAAGGATATTAAATGGAATACCCTCTTCCATAGTGGGTTCCAGAATTAGGTTCGAGATTAGCTCTGACAGAATAATTATTTATTCCGAAACATCAGCCGTGGATCTACTCAAGTCTTTGATGAACCTGACGGTCCTCACTCAGCTTCTTTTAATGCGTTTCATTCAGGAAACGACCTGAAGATAAGGTTCACCTGTGTTGTAGTAGCTGGCAGATGGTCCTGGGATTTTTAAATCCTTGGTTACGCCGTCCTTCGAAGGGGACATTAAATGGTCGTCCCAAACCTGTGCCATGTCAGATACTCGTTAACAATCTCTATCCTAATTTATTATATAGTTTATAAGTGTTGTTTAATGAATAAACAACCTGAAAATTGAAAACGGTCTAGGCCTTATCACTATCTTGTATAAAATTTGGCCTAATAACAGTTCTGTGTATGAAAATAATTGAACCAAAGATTTTCCATGATTCTTTATTGCTACAGATATTTCGTTTTTTATTAACTATTAATGAAAAAAGAAAATCTTAATAAAATCAAGCACATTTACTTAAAGGCTTAGCTTTCTTGAGATGATTTTTTTTTTCTTGATAAATGCTTTTTATCATCAATATCAACATCAACATTCCAGAAGTTTGAGTGATTTGTGATTTGTGAGATGGTGATTGACTTATACATTATCTACTAAAATTACAACGTTCCATACTTATTTTTTTATGTACTCTAAACGGATAACAGTTTTTTTGTGCTAAAATAAAAATATTTTCATTGTTTTATTGTTAATTTTCGTCACTCCAGTTATTCCTTTAAATAAACGCGTTTACCTTTTCTTTTTCACGAAGAGCCTAATAGAAATTCGGTGAAGGAATTCATTACTCTGGGTAGCAGAATCAATCTTGGAACTCCCACGCTCCGGACACTGTCGGTATCGCGGAACGAACAATGTAGAATATATCTCAAACGGAGATACGAAGACCCAATGAATAGTATATCAGTGAATGGTAGGCGGAGCTCGAGTTTATACGGTTAGTTTGAATTATTATAATACGCTATGGTTTACTTGTATTTATGTAAGATATAAATAACGTTGACGAAATATTATCAATACAAATGGATAATTATTCAGGAGAATAGAGCAGGTAGTTTTGTATAATTGAATAAAAATACGTTCCGACTGGATGTTGAGAAATGAAATGAATATTAACTTTTGTATTTATAGCTAACGGAAGCACACATTCAGTTGAAATAATATATCGGGTTTACCTGAGGTGTGTTTACTAAGTTCTAATATATTGGGTCGAAATGTCGGCAATAATTAGTTTAAATTATTCATTTTATTTTTCGACTATTGTACGGGATATCTTCGGAATTACAAGAAGCTTAAATAAATATTGATATTGTTGTTGTTGTTTTCATTTTAAGAGAAAAAAACTGCTCATGGTTACTATCGCCCTCAAATCTTTACCAAAAACAAAACGAAAAGAAAAACGATTTACCAAAATGAAGATAGCAGAAAAAAATTAAGAAAAGAAAACAAGGAACAAAATACTAAAACAAATAAATAATATACATTAAAAATGAATATAATAAAATATTAATACAATAACATAGATAAAGATAAATAATAAAAATAAAAGAAATAAATAATGATGATAAAACAGTAAATAACTAATAATAATATATAAAAAAAAATAAAATATGAATAAAACATAAGTAATTAATAATACAGGTTAAACTGTATAATGAAGGAAAATGCTATGAGATGATTAAACTCTAAAGAGGCTGGATCTGCCAAAGGAGGGTCTTCATACCCTAAGGTAAAGGGCTAAATTAATAGAATAAACAATATTCTGTCACAGCCGGTATTCGAACCCAGGACCAGGCGAACCGTAGACTAGTGCTGTATCCACTAGACTACGCCGCTCCCGTTTATCAATTTAATGGTACTGTGATTAGTTGCTTCATTTTTCGCTCAAAGCCTCAGAGACCTGGCGTGATACGCCACATTTTTCAATTTCTCACTATACAGGACAGTCCTCAAAAATATGACCCACCGTGAGAGTCACTTTACAGTGATTGCATTAAGGTGGATTTTTTCTTGTGACGAGATACTCATGGGTGAGGCAGCAGTGCCCTATCCTCAGGCGGGTGATAACTACCTCCTTACGCCTGCATTTTCTGAAAGATGTGGTCCAAGAGCTGACAGTGGGTTTAATGTCTTTGACCTTGTTCTTTCCCAAAATATTCCAGGTCTGCTGCCATTTATTTAATGCTTTTGCCTTTAGTGGTTTAAATAAATCTGATGGTAGGACATAGGAGGACATTATTTCTACTAACGAATGAGGCTATTGATATTTATAATTTTTAGAATGTGATCCACGTGTGTTGAATTGATTTAATTGAAAAAGTTATCTAAAACTGAAAAAAAGGTTTAGTAGTTTCATAGTTATTTATCTTTCTATCAAACAATAGGCTTATGTGTTGAAAATAACTTGCTAAATCACAGTCCAGGAACTGTTGATGAAGGTGAAGCTCACGGGTAGCGATTGAAGCTCCAAATGCGGTGATAGGAGTGGATTTAATGCTTCCCCATTCTCCACAAACACATTTGGCCTGTTTCGCCACTAAGTCCCAGTCCCCTGTTTTTCTTATGCAAAGTCCGGATACAGGAGGGACTCATTCAGTGTATAGATGGTGAGGATAATAAACATCCCACTTCCTGGTCGCTAGAGAAATAGGGAAATAGGGTTAGCAATGGGCTAGGGTTCAGCGAATAATAAATGATACGGCCTTTATTGAGCGCCTTTGATAAGAATAAATATCTTCTCTTTCCAGATCAGGTTTCAACTAGAAATCAAAAAGGAATAAATTTTAAAATTATTAATATCGATGTAATTATATAATATAAATTATAAATATAAATTATAAAAGCTATAATTTATAATATAAATTATAAAAGATACTAAGCTCATTTTCGCCACACGATTTCATATTAAAGTTATCGAATAATCTTTGGATTATATTTATTTTAAACTTTTTTACTCGAAAATTCGTTATCTACTTGTCAAATGTGTATATATCGTATACAATACAATCATAATATTCAGGCACCATTTTTTGATTCCTCTGTATTTATTTTCAAAATTAACATTTAGGAAAACGACTGCAATCGTAAACTTTTTAAAATCGTAGTTATTAACAAAAATACATATTTTAGGACCTTTTGGTCTAAATAACCAACTCTTGCAAAATTTTCTGTCCTTTGTATTTATTTAGCACCTTTTTCATAAAAATCGACCCAGAGGAAGTGCCACTTTGGATCTCGGATTTTGCCTAAAAAGCAGTTTGATGAAACGTGTTATATATCATTCTATGAGTAATTTGTAACTATGTATGGGGTAGATTTTAATTATATATAAGAAATAAATTTTGAACTTAACCGGAAATATTTTCTAGGAATCACCTGTTGTGCATTTGCTGGCATACAGCCTTCTATGCCCAAGTAGCAGGTTTAAACCCGACAAAAGACCCTAGGATTTTTTTAAATGGAGTGGAAAGCCTTGTTTATGTCTTCCTTCATAGAGCAAGAAACTGGTGGTACTGAGCCCGTGTGGTGACAATTACTCGTCAAAGATTCCTTTCCAAATTATGACTGGATGGGCCAAATTCAGGACACCCACTGAGGTATTCCGAACAGCCACGGTAGCATAAAGTGACGTTAAATGTACAAAAAAAAAAAAAAAGTAACTCATTTCTGTCTCAAAATATATAAAATCCACATTATTTATTAAATTCCAAATTAATTAATTTTCAATCTATTATTAAAATTAAAACAATTCCAATTACCTATTTTATTTTAAACATATTGAAAATAAAATGGTTGATTTTTCCATATTATTTCTTTTGCTATGATTTTACTTTACATTTTTTTTCTCTATAAATATTATAAGATTGAAATCTTTGGTCAAGATTTCCACGATACATTCCGTATGGGGCAAAATGTAATGATACTAATTATAGAAATAATAGTATTTTTTTTTCTTGACGTTTTCTGCTAATTAATATATTGTTAGCTTTGTGTGTAGGCTGGAAATACTGCCTAACAGATGCTTGTTAAGGAGCTGCGATGGACCGAGAAATGTCGTCATAAAGTAGAAAAAACCTCCCAGAAGCCAGGTTTCCTCGCCTTGTTGTAAATCCACTCCATGTTTTTGGAACTCACCTGGAGCCTGGAACATTATTTACTGCTTTGCTTTCTCAGCTACTGGGCAATACCACAGCTCTCTGCTATAATGACTCGCGTTAGTAGAGATCATTAATTTAGATTTTTACTTACATTTGTATTCCATAAAGAGTATCTGTTGAAAGCTAATTATCATAATTTTAAATTGGATCATTTTGAATTTAAAGTTCGAGGAGATTAACAGAATTCCAACATAAGGCGACATTAGCGACATACGATTGAAAGTTCTGGAATTATTGGTTGACATATGACTTGATCACGCTCTGCCGTCAGGGTTTTTATAAGTTTTGGGTACCCACTTTAAAGAGTCTAGGTGTGTCCCCGTTGGGTCTCCCATACCCAGGGTGGTTCCATGGCTTAAATAACACAATAAATAAGTCTACCTCAGCCGAGGTTTAAACGGAACTACAGAACAGTAGTCTAGTGGTCTATCTACTAGACCACGCAACCGGTATATATATATATATATATATATATATATATATATATATATATATATATATGTTTTTTTTTGTTCACCACTACCTCGCCTTTGAAGGCTATACGGGGTTTCTCGGGCCAGGAGGTGAGGGCGGAAATAAAAGCCACCCAGCATCGAGACTCGAACTCGTAAGTATTTGTTTTCAAATTATCCTCAAATATTTTCAAATGGTCCTCTCAGTTTACTAGGTAACGCGCGTTCTAAGTAACGCGCACTAACCCACTCAGCCATCCAGTCCCCCTACGCAACCTGTATCTTATTTAAATATTCCAACAATGCATTTATAATAATGCAACCTTAAAACCTGGGGATCAAGTTTAGATTGTATTATCCTCCAAATTATTGAGCTATGACTTTTGTTATTCAAATAAATTCTACATCTTGTAAGGATTATTTAGTTATTAAATATTTTAAAAAATTTTATATAAGAATATAAAAAAACATTTGTTATATGTTTTGATTACTTTTATTTTAAATATTACCCGTAAAAGTCTTAAAAAGAGCCCGTATGGATATAAAAAGTTCTACCGTTTGACTGATGGATTCAGAATAAGGTGTTTTGAGCTAAATGACGAGAAATGTGGAAATTTAGTTATGTGATTAGTGATCAATGTTATTGTTTTAAATTCTTAATCGTTTATCTTATCGAGCTATGGGAATAGGAACATGAATGATTCAGGCATGATCGCAGGCTTCCCTAACAAATTAGGCTTGTTGATAACCGTATATGACTGCTACCGACAAAGCCCTATCTACAAGTTGATGGAGGTGCAGTACGATATGATACAGTAGTTGCCTTATCCGTAAAGAAACATCTGGAGAGCCATAAGGCAGAATAAGGAACCGACTGATTGACATCTGGGACTTTCATAGATGTACGAGGCTCGCTAGGTCTTCTATGGCCTAGCGGAGCACTTCACTCCTGCATTCTTCGGCTGCAAGTCCCGATAGAGTAACATCTGCTGCTCTGTATCTGGAATCTCAACGGCCTCAAACGGGACATCTAGTTCGCGCTATCCTCTACCGCAGCTGCTTTCGCGGAACCTTTCCTCAGCATTTAAAAGTGGTAGAGAAAGCTCAGCTCATAAAATTAATTTCGACTTCTATAAAAGAAATAAATAATAAAGTAAGTCTAATTCGTTAACTTAAACCTAGTTGGTGGAATTTTTTTTCTTTACAGGTTATTAAAACGTATTTTGTATTGATTTGTTTTAAATTCGGAAGGCAATAGAATATATACCCATACCTTTAAAAACCTGTCAGCTAATTCCTTTCTCTCTCATCGTCCCTTTAATTTTCCAAGTGTATAATGAACTTACCGATAAATTGGGAAAAACATTTAAAATTGTTTCATAAGAATCATTGGCGGTATTTCTAGCTACTTCAATGAGTTAAAGTAGTTTTACTCTGCTTTAAGACGGAAATATTTCATGGCTCTTACCTGTTCAAAAACATAAAAAATGGTTGACCTTCCAATATAACTGAACTCATCACATCCATTTATTGAATATCAAAACCCTATTAATCAATATTAATACGTCATCACACAGAATTGCGTCCTTTAACGGATCCTTCTCATTCGCCCCTCATCGTTTTGGAATTCGTTTCCTGTTTCTCTCCGTCAACCCTGTCTTCATTCAAGCATCAAATGTTTCATTACCTTCTTAAATCTCAATCTTCCGTTCAACTTATATTTTACATATGATTGTACATATATGTTCAATACAGGCAAAGATGTGTATAAAATTGTTCATCATCTTAGTAAGTGTAGCCAGACTGTAAGCACACATTTTTCAAATGGTTTTGATCTAAGAGGACTTGGTTCCACCACATAACAAATTTTAAAAAATAATTTTTTTGCTTGCTACTAATCGAAATTTGAATCTCCAGAAAATCTTAAATAATTAATTATATTGATTTCTCGCATGTCATACTAATTAGTCAGATAGCATTTGTCATTAGGAAGAACTCTGTAACTAAATTATATCATACATAGTATAGGTACATTATATTATAAAATGTAAGAATGTATCAATACAAATGTAACTAGTAAATGTGAATATCTAAGATATTATAGTATTATGGACTTTCAGACTAAAACTGCACATTGATAATAATTCAATTACCTCATATGAATTCGAACTATTTTTCAGACGCGTCGGTAATTAAGAATGGTTTTATTTGTTTCAATGTAAGGAACATTGATGAATTTACAGAAGATTTCAGATTTTTAAGGATTAAATACGTTAGAAATTCATAACTAGTGATTATAGTTAAGCTATTTTTTATGAAATAGATCTGCGCTCATTTGTTGATTAGGTATTTTATGGCAACTGTAAGATAGAATGTTGTCAATATCAGTTCCATAAGTATAGGTGGAATATAAACTAAGAGTATACAGATTCCCTTCTCTTAAGGGTAAAGGTAATTTGATGGGTCTTGTCGGGATTTATTTACAATGAATGTATTAATTATTTAAAAAAATGAAGATATTAGATTATCATATATGTATTATTGTGAAATTATTTATGAAATGTTCTAAATAAAATATCATACCAGGCATATATATTTATCATTTAAACACATTGAACTCCATTTGGACTCCAAAGTTATATATGAGAGTGCAATGCGCTTAGTATGATATTTCTCAAATTACCCCTAACGTTTCCCTAATGCACTATAATAAATATTTGATATAGAAAAATAGATTCCCTCTTACTCCATTGATTACAGAGCCTCTATCTTCCTACTATCTGCTTGGCCAGAATCCAAAAGCACTTACCCTTCCTTGCTGTCAAAATATGACTAGATCTGATTATTAAAAGTCTATTTGGTTATCTTGGTATTTTAAAACTTGGTTCTGAAATACATTCGTTTTTTAGTATAAAAAATTCTGAACTGTTCATGCGTCGTTTTACTCCAAATACTCGATTTGGACTGATCACGAATTCCGGTTAGAACGTTTTTCTTTTCTAACTGGATAATTAGACAAGTGATAATTACAAAAAAAGATCAAGGGACTGATTGGTCCTAAGGAATGATCAGGAGAGAGAATTAATTAAATTCAATGGAATGGTTATTGGTTTGTAAACGCTGTTGTCGAATTCAACGAGGTCGTTACAGGCAACTGTTCTCTTAATGTGTGCTCTTTGTCACTTCTTTCTACACCCACAGAATAAAACGCTTTCTTTTAGTCCTCTTGTTTGCTTATATAAGATTAGACTTTGAACTAATTTGAAAAAAACATGTTATTCGAAGAATAATGTTATTGTGATAGGCCAAATATATTCTTATTATATAGTGTAAATATGAACGACCTTAAATTGTTCGCGATCAAATGTTATAGGCGCCGAATAATGAAATCGCTGTTATGATAAAAATACGTTTTTTATGGTTATTATGTAAAAGATATCTGGTAAAAATATAAACAATCCGTTTTGGAACATTTGAATTTTCTATCGTATATATACCCTTATTAAAAAACGACAATGCATATGTATATAGATGCATAGCTTCAGTCTTCTTTCAAAGTTTGTAGTATACACACATGTAACATACTATTTTATCTCAAACTGTAACTAAATTTCTAATAATATCGCTGATGTAAATTCTAATTGAAATATCTATTTAACTACTGTATGTCTATTCATTGTTCAATGTATTCTTTTCTGCCTCTCTAACAATAACTTCATCTATTAATTATTGTATTAAAATGTTTTTTGTTTTTCCACTGTTAAGGCATGAATATGAGAACAATGAATTCTTGAAACGTTGCATAAATAAAATTGTTTATTTATTGACTGAAACCTAAGAACAATAGAAAACTTAAATTATCAACATTCGAGAACTAATCAAACTATATATATATATATATATATATATATATATATATATGCATATGCTGACCATTTCATCATGGAAACTTATGCAGGATGGATAAAAACAACAGGCTCACTAAGAGAATTTTTAACATCGTTAATGCTAACAAAATAAAGACGAATTTGATAAAAGAATTGCAGGAAACCCTGGAACGATTGGGGATCTCGGTAAAAGAAATTTAGGATCGGGAACAGTACTGGCTCTGTAGGGAATAGTCATAGATCATAGGAGGGGGAATAGTCGAAAATAATAATAATATATTTTTAAATATAATTTTAAACAGCTTTTAATTTTTAGGTGTGAATCATAGCAAGTCGAAAATGGCAAAATTCTTTAATGAAGCCTTTTTTATTTTTCTCTGATTGGTGTAATGATAATTTATGGCTTATGCAGCCTGAGTTTTCATTTGCTTTAAATGGCGACGTGAATGGATGAAATGCTCAGGAATCTTCTGGGCCATGATTTGCCATCAACAAGTGGTGAAGGGCAAAGCTTGGTCCAGAATTCTCCAAGCAGAATTTAAATATATATATATATATATATATATATATATATATATATATATATATATATATATATATATATATATTAAATTGATGTATTTATTAATTTATTATTAAGTAATAAATTTCAAAATATATTTAAACAAATATTTATCATAGATGTTTCCTTTAATTATTATTGTGATATATGCTTTATTATTATTTTATTTTATTTGCTGTCTTGTTATCTTCTTTTGCTGTCTGACAACAGAAGATAGCGAAGCCTTGGATTATTTTTAATTGGTTTTATATTTTATTAGGGTCCACAAAATAATACAGGATTTTATAGTTTTCGTTAAGTACATCCTTAAATATACTGGAAGGAATTAGTCCGGGTGGCGGTCATTAAATGAAACAACTAAATAGTTTCAACTATTTTATTGTTTGCCAACGTTTCGACCCCCTTTGTGGGTCATCATCAGGGCGCATGGTGGGAGAATGGAAACTAGGTCAATAGTTTCGACCTAGTTTCCATTCTCCCACCATGCGCCCTGATGATGACCCACAAAGGGGGTCGAAACGTTGGCAAACAATAAAATAGTTGAAACTATTTAGTTGTTTCATTTAATGACCGCCTTCCGGACTAATTCCTTCCAGTAATTCTCAACGGAATATCAACATTAATTAATTCTCTTCCAAAACTAAATATTTGTTCATCTCTGTAGTGTTTTCTATATGGAAATGATTTAGTTTTTACTAAGATGCTAAAGAGTGATTTACGAATTTAAACTCGTCCAGAACGGACCAAAACGGCCAGAAACATCGATGAAGTTTGCATAGGGCAGTATTAGTTCGTGCTTTGTTCAACGTTGGTTATAAAAATGTCTACGCGGTGACTTCAGCCTGGAATACAAAGCTGATTGAGGAAGAACTTCTTTCCTTGCGAAAGAATATTCCAGAGCAACTGTGCGAAAATGTAAATCAGACCGATCGGGGAGGTGAAAAAAACACGAAACTTAGATATCTCACTCATTAAACAACTGCAATTAAAACCAGAACTATGAAATTTGCGTCACTTCTTTGCAGAAACAACGACATATTTCTTTCCACATCCGCCCTACTCTTCGGACCTCTGTAACTGATACAACTATTTTATAACACACCTAGACAACTTTTTACACTGTAAAAAAAAAAAAAAAAAATTATTCATAGAGCCTTAGAAAATGTGTTTTTTAAATTTATACATAAGTTTAAATTTAACTATTCCTAATTCTAATCTGAGAGTATGGAAAGGCTGCCTTAGGTAGGAATATATTAAATTTAATGGATACTATTTTGATTACTAAATCAGGTATATATATATATATATATATATATATATATATTTTTTTTTTTTTTTTGTTTTTTACTACCATAATCCTCCATTATTATGGAGACAATCCTAATACTCTTAAGTTATTCAATCGTTCCCGCCATCTTCTTCCACAGTCCACTTGTAAGCTCCTCATTTCCTCACCGATATCCCCCCACTTTGAATACGGATCATACATACCATACGTATACGGTAGCCTCTCGACGATGCTAGAGAAACGAGCAAAGTATATCATGAACTTTTTTTTTAAGATTTGTCTTTGGCACCTCGAGGCGGTCTCATGTGTCCCATCTTTACGGCGAGTCAAATTGGCTTTTCCCATAAACCCGCAGACAATATTTCCTCGGAACATTCCTATACCAAACCATCAACTCCCAGCACCCTCCCTATTTATACGATCTTCTGCAGTTCAAACCATTAACCCATTCACAAAATACTAGATCCCAACATTCCGACCTTTATATCCCTTCCCACAACACGAAAACATATGAATCTTCCTTTCTAGCCCGTTCCACCAGTTTTTGGAATTCTCTTCCATCAAATATCCGTCAAGCTACCTCTCACCACTTTTAAATGCCTTCTGTTTCAGTATCTCCTCTCTTCCCATAATGACGCTATCTGATAATAATAATTGTACTGTTTGATGATAGTCAATATTTTTAGTTTTTACAAGTATTTATACAGTTATGTCAACTTTTTTTTCGTACATTTTCTTTTACTTTAGTTTAATCAAAAGCGTTAAATATTATTGATAAATGTATTTATTTATTTTCTTTCTTTTTTTTCTAATTGATTTTGTATCTTGGTCAGATGCAGATATTTTATTATGTCCGATTTCATGTTACTCTTAGGGGGCTTAGTCCCAGAATAAAGTTTTTCTTCTTCATCTTTTATATATTGTTTAATCAATGTACTTTTTAACTATACTCATTGCCCTTAATACCAACTTACAAGGACAAATAGACTCAGGAGCACCACTATTCAATTCAAATAGATACCTGAGATGCTATTTCGAGAATCTTCAGTAAGTTAACATACAATGAGAGTTACTTAAGGCTCATCGATTCCTCTCAAGATCGGTGATGGAGTAATTGAAACGGAGTATTGTTCTTTTAATGACCCTTTGTACCGGCGGCAAACATTGGCAAAGGATGGGCAATTAATGACGGATTTTAATAGTTGCTGGGTTAGCGAGGCTAGGCATCCCCAACAATGGCCCCGCGTGGGACGGGACAAGTCCAAACACAATTCACATATTACAATGGCACAGGCTGCCCTGTCACCGGCTCTGCTATTAAGATTGTTTTCTTTATATCGTATCTTACCTCTCCTACTCATGTTCCCGACCTCTCTCTGCAATTATCGAGTTTTATGAATGAAGCACGTAAGAGTTTTCATTCAATAGAAAGGTCCTTTCTCTTGGTTGGTCAATAGTTTCTATAATTTCTATTAATAATTTAAAATGATCTGGTGCGCGCAACACACGACTTTTACTTACCTCCATCATTTATATCAATTCGAGTATTTTTAAACAAATTTATAAACGAAAATAATTTTTTAAAGGATTATTTATATTGGATTTAAATTAAAACATGTGTTTTATTAAATAATCCATTTTATTATTATCTACCACAATCAGTTTTTTATCGGCTTTTCATCACTCTTCGTTAACTTTTACAACTGTATGTATAAGATAATACTTTTTTTTTCTAAAATCGTTAGCATTCCAACGGTATATCATACATGTATATTACTCTTCTTAGCTCAAAAACAAAAAATTGCATTAAAAAAATGTTTTTGTAATTTTCTCGTTTATTTAAATATCGAATTCGTTCAGCTTATTTATTATATTTACCTGCTTGTTAGATTTTCTAATCAGATGATATGGTCAATTTCATAAAAACTGCAAAATTAAAGGTACTCGTAGTTCAAGGGAAGAAAATATCGGCATTTAACTCATGTCAGACTATTTCAAACATAATGAAACCTACATCATATTAAAGCCCATTCATTAAATTTTACATCGAGAGAGTTTAATCAAAATCGTTAGAGCCGTTTTTGAGAAAATCGTAAAAAGGTACTAAATGCATGGTATAAAGTAGATCTTCCGGTCAGCTGATTTTGATGAAATGTGTGGTATAGATGTCTTAAATTTCAGTTTCATAAGCCTTTTCGTTTTCGCCCGGGAGTTACCACACACACAGACCTTTTTGCGGGACTTGGTCATTTGGACTCAGAAGACCCTAAAACATGAATTTCCGTCGAAAACTGGAATTCAAAAATTTTCACGATCGCAATTCCTATATAGGTAAGTGAAAAGAAAAATATATTGCAATTTACAACTGTGTTATGGAAAAAAATTAATGTGAGTTATTAATAAACATAATAGTTTTTATTCATAAATTTCATTCCATAGATTTAGTTTGTAACACTATGAGGATCTAGTAGAAAAGGGTATTTTGTAAATATTTTCGATTAACACCAAGGACTAATCAATGTTGATATTCTCCAATTTCGGTCTTCCACAGTAACATATATATATATAGTATTGTTTGATTAGTTCTCGACTGTTGATAATTTAAATTTCCTACCTGTCCTAGGTTTCGGTCAACAATTTTATTTATGCAACGTTTTGAGGATTTATTCTTATTATATAGTGTAAATATGAACGACCTTAAATTGTTCGCGATCAAATGTTATAGGCGCCGAATAATGAAATCGCTGTTATGATAAAAATACGTTTTATGTGGTTATTATGTAAAAGATATCTGGTAAAAATATAAACAATCCGTTTTGGAACATTTGAATTTCCTATCGTATATATACCCTTATTAAAAAACGAAAATGCATATGTATATAGATGCATAGCTTCAGTGTTCTTTCAAAGTTTGTAGTATACACACATGTAACATACTATTTTATCTCAAACTGTAACTAAATTTCTAATAATATCGCTGATGTAAATTCTAATTGAAATATCTATTTAACTACAGTATGTCTATTCATTGTTCAATGTATTCTTTTCTGCCTCTCTAACAATAACATCATCTATTAATTATTGTATTAAAATGTTTTTTGTTTTTCCACTGTTAAGGCATGAATATGAGAACAATGAATTCTTGAAACATTGCATAAATAAAATTGTTTATTTATTGACTGAAACCTAAGAACAATAGAAAACTTAAATTATCAACATTCGAGAACTAATCAAACTATATATATATATATATATATATATATATATATATATATATATATATATATATATGCTGAACATTTCATCATGGAAACTTATGCAGGATGGATAAAAACAACAGCCTCACTAAGAGAATTTTTAACATCGTTAATGCTAACAAAATAAAGACGAATTTGATAAAAGAATTGCAGGAAACCCTGGAACGATTGGGGATCTCGGTAGAAGAAATTTAGGATCGGAAACAGTACTAGCTCGAGTTCACACGCTCACCTCAGGGGGAATAGTCGAAAATAATAATAATATATTTTTAAATATAATTTTAAACAGCTTTGAATTTTTGGATTTATTGTTCTTATATTCATGCCTTAACAGTGGAAAAACAAAAAACAGAGCCCTTAAAAATTGTATACAATAATTAATAAATTATATTATTGTTAGAGATACAGAATGCATTTAACAATGAATAGATATACAGTAGTTAAATAGATATTTGAATTAAAATTTACATTAAAGATATTATTAAAAATTTACTTGAAGTTTCAGATAAAATAGCGTCTTACATAGACATATTTGTTAACTATAAATCTTGAAAGAACACTGAAACAAAGATGCTAGGAATAGTTCAGGTGGTCTAAAAGCTTTACTCATGTTATTTACATTTAATAAACACATGTTAACAATACTTCTGAATAATAATAAATAAAAAATAAAATTAAAAACAAAAAAAAGGAGAAAACCCGGGAAATAAAAAAAAAAAAGAAGAAAACCCGGGACTCCTGACTTCATAAAGGAGAATCCCTACCTGAACTACTCCTAGCATCTTTGCTTCAGTGTTCTTTCAAAGTTTATAGTTTACACATATTTCTATGTAAGACACTAATTTATCTCAAATTGTAAGTTAAAGTTTATAGATATCTTTAATGTAAATTATAATTGAAATATATATTTAACTATATTCTGTCTCTCTGACAATAACATTATCTATTAATAATTGTATAGAAATAATGTTTTGTTTTTTGTTTTTCCACTATTAAGGCATGAATATGAGAACAATAAATTCGAGAAACGTCACATAAATACAATTGTTTACTTATTGTATGAAACCTAAGACCAGTAGAAAACTCATATTGACAACAGAGTGTGTTACTGTGAAAGACCGAAATTGGAGCATGTTAACATTCACTTAATTCTTGCTGTATGTCCGAATTGTTTACTAAATATCCTTATTTTTTTCTCACACCCAGGCTTTCATAAGTATTAGTATTTTAATTTGTAACCAGCAATCGTGGGCTTAAAAGGCTGTTATGCTACAGGTGACCCTTTTTTAAATGTGCATGTTTCATGTGTAATTAAGAAATATCGAAGAAAGAAATAATCAAAAATAAGTCAACTAGTCAAACTACAGGAAATGTTTCTCATACTCTTAGGGATTCTTCGTGAAGGGCTTATTTTTATCAGAATTCTTCGCATTGGGAAGCAAAAATTCATAATTGGATGGTTCAGAAATTAAAATATATTAAAGTATAATGGTAATTACTTAAAATATGATTGATATTATAGCAAATAATAATAAAAATTAACTTTTAATGTCTAACATGTTTATTTTTTTACTTCTACAATAAAATTTCTACATTTTAGCTAATGGTTCAGAACTAATTTTTTCACAAAATATCGTATATTGAAATTTAAAAAAAAAAAAAAAAATACGCATGGAAACTATTTGCATACAAATCCATGGCTACTTTTGTTTTCTTTTTTTTGTGGACATACCGATTAGGTTTTTTGAAAGATTATTGATTCTGAAACATCGTAAGATTAGAATAGATAAAAAATAAGGTAGAAAAGCCGACATCAATATTCTGAATGGTCGTAAGATACAAGATATGCTCGGAAACAAATAAATGTTAACCAATACGATTTACATATAATATTTATCTTTTATTGGTGCACATTTACTACATAATAATTCTTCAATGGGTGATACATGGCAGTAAGATTATATTTCACTAGCTGTTGACGTCTGATAGCCCGATGAAAGCGGCGTTTGTTAAGATTTTGTCCCTTTTTGGAGGGAGGCCAATTTTTTAAAATAAAAGTGTCAGTGCTTTAGCGGCGTTTATTTACAGATATATCCTTAGCTCCGATGGGAGAAATTCCTCAGGACTCCTTTGGCAGGATCCAAACATTCCAAGATTGTTATCCTTGATCTCACCACTGTCACGGGAGCTTTTAAGTTACCTAAGATGAAATGAAAATATAAAAGTGTGTTTTATTTCTAAATCTCTTCGGATTCTAAAAATAATCCCAGGTCGTCCAGACCTGTAGCGGTACAGGTTAGAGAAATATCGATCAGATATCTTAATATTTGTGTTGGAACAACTTCTTTAAAAGTTGCTGAAAATAGGTTTATCTGAAAATCGAAAAAAAAAGAAGTATTTCTTTTGGGATTGCTTTTTCACCCAGATATTAACTTCAATTCGGCTTTACGTATTCTAATGCAGTATCTATTGGGTTAATGTCAAGGCTATTAAGCTTTTAATGCTATTTTTAGCAGAAAATGTATACATAAATGTTTAGCAATAATAATGACTCTGTATATAATGATGACGCTATTTTGGTTTCCACTGACCCCTTCTAAACCACAATTCGGATTTTGGTACGGTTTTCACTATCATTTCTGTAGGTTTATAAGTAAAATACATTGAAATTTAGCTATTCCTTAACCGGGAAAAATAAATTTTCTATAACCAAGTCATAAAAAAATTATTTTTGAAATATAAGGAGTAATATAGACGTATAATATACCGTTGGAAATAGTTATTACCCTAATAGCATAGAAATGTTTGTTATTTCCATAGTTTTTTGAATACATACATACCAATCAAGTTTATCATTGTGGATGTAATTAGTTGACCGTTGAGAATTACTGGAAGGAATTAGTCCGGGTGGCGGTCATTAAATGAAACAACTAAATAGTTGAAACTATTTATTGTTTGCCAACGATTTTCTTCATGTACATCTTCCATCACTGTTCTTACTATTATATAGATGATATTTCAAGAATTAAAATCGATTTTTTTTTTTTATCCTGTATCATTATTATAATCATAAGTTAAATTTCATTGATTCTTTGTATGATAGTATTAAGAATTTTAGTCATTGTTGTGAGACCCTGTCCATAAATCGGTACGTACTTTCCATTCTACTTTTTTTCCTACGTATTTTCCATCTTACCTACCCTCATCTACCAAACAGTACCTAATTTCCATTCTCCCCCCATGCGGTACGTATCTCCACTCTACTTCATATTTTTATGTTTCATATTTCATGTAAATTATTGATACCTGTGTAAATTTTGTTTAGTGAACATTTTTTTTTTTCTGTATAACAGAAACATTATTTATTTACATAATATTTACAATGTACACTCAATACAAATATGTTTGGTTTCATGATTTCAGTGGACCTTTTTTCATGATAACAGAGTTTCAATCATCCTTTGAATTTACTAATTCTCATACAATATTTTGTTTAAGTTAGTAGGAAAAGTAACACGAAAAAACTGCTTCACTTTTAAGTAACAAACAAAAAACTTAACTAATCGCACTTTTCGTTACGGTAAACTAAAACTTTTATGGCGATAAACTCTAAATCGGCCAGAAAGAGCTTTTTGAAACATAAATGAAACCTTATTCAATTGCACCCGTAAGAAGCAGAGGCGTGTCCGCTGGTATGTAATAAAATGTTTTGATAAGAAAGGTAATTATTATAGGTTAAACTTTTCTCATACAAACACCTTATTTATTATGGAGAAAATAACATTTATTTATTTATAATTATGTGTTTTTATTAATGTTAGATATTAAAGCACACCCATATTGATTTAGGAACATTCAATCAAGATGTTTGTGCCCGATTTATCCCAAAAGTGATTTTTATAGCAATGCATTTACAGACATGTAAAATATGACAACAGATAGTCGGTTCATTGACACTTCTATGGATCTGTTATAGTATTTGATGAATAAATAGTTTTTCCATAAAATCATATATTTATATACAAATATGACGATTACAATATTTACACAAATGTTTATTTTATCGGTGTGCTATTGCTTAAAACGGTTTAACATATATTTAAAGTCGTTACAGCATTAGTTTATCCAGTACTTTTGATAAGCAGATTACAGCCATTTCATACGCTTCTGTATCTCGGTTGAGTATGGTTTGAGCTACACCCAACTGATACTGAAATTCTTCCAAAAGCGTTTTATATTCCTTCATTCAAAAAGGTTGATTAATATAAATTTTCTTAAGTTATTTTAGTAATTTTTATGATATGAAACGTTTACTTGTGAAATATTTTCATTCTCGAGGGAAACAATCTGTGTTAGACAGAATTCTTGATCCATCTCTATCAAGGGCTAAGTATTTATTATTGATAGGATGTTACTAAAAGGAAATACACAGAGGTATCGAACCAACGGTATAATATGGGAGTGGAGTGACCGGAGAGCATTATCGAGAATCTGTTCTGACTTTGTTGGTGTTTTTGTAAGAAGACAGGGAGTGATGGATGCAGCGCTGTGCAAACTTGGACACTGTCAACACCCATTTTTCACGGCTGTCCACAGCTGGGTCCTTTATGTTATTAGATAATGCCTCTTCGGGTCATTAGGTGGTCGGCTCTTTAGCAGGTGATCTTCCGGCATCAGTCTTCTTCTGGCTTCCGTCACCAATACAGCTCGTATCTTCCGATAATGTTGAAAGTGACATTTTCGTTATTATAAAATACGTTGTTAGATATTCAATTTATCGTATCCCACAATTTTAAAAATAATAAACTTAATATAGAGAAGAAAAAGATTGTTCAGTGTAATTAGTATGAACCTTACAATGTGCAACGTTAATTGTAACTGCTTCCTCACTTGACCTCCACTGTTTCTCGATGTGTGACAAAAGTGTGCAGAGATATCGTGGCTCGTGTTTTTTTTTCTATGGAGATTGTAAATATTGTATATTATTTATCTTATCATCTTCTTTAAACTGAATTAAAAAATATTTTGTTCATTTACTAAATATATACATTGAAAAAAAATAAAAGTAGAAATTAATTTTTTTTAAATGTTTCTCCCCATCCTTACAGTCCAGAAATCTTTGTAAAATCCTCAATGCTCCTTACTTTGTCAGGAATAAACATCCCTAAAGACATCAATGTTCCAAATGCTGCTGACTTTGCCCGAATCAAGTAACATTCCTTTCATGACAAAATCCATCCTCACTCTAACCTATTAGTTTTAAACCTTGCTTTCTCTTCGTTCCCTGATAATTCTCCGAGGCGTCTGAAAAGAAGATGGCAGCGGGACCTTCTGATTTAGAATTCTAACTGGAGTGCTTCTTAGTAAGTGCTTCTTGGAAAATTCTTTTTGCAACTGGGCAGTGTCTCTACATGTATTTCATGTGATTGAATCATATTACCATCTTATTTACTTGATGCATTTCCTAATACAATTGTAAATATCAATTTATATATATATATATATATATATATATATATATATATATATATATATACACATAATTTCTATTTTTTTTTTTTAAACACATAAATTTTTCTCCCTAGGTATTACAAAATTCTTAGATTTGATTTCTATACATGCCTTATCGTAAGTTACTTTTACAGTTTACAGTACGTAACATTCGAACAAATCAAGATTTGTACTGACGATTGATTAGACAAAATATGTATGAATGAATGGATGAAAAATAATTTTTATTCTGGTACATTTCCTCCCCTATGAATAATACAATGAACAGAGGAAGTCCTATTTGTCTGGCTTCATTTGATACATATTTATTTATTCAAGCAAATTAAATGAAGTTAATATGAATAAAAGATAGTTCAGTATTATCATAGTCTAATACTTTATCACAAATGTGCGGAAGATTGATTTTTGAGGAGTGCTTGAAAAATTGGTGTTAAAATGTGGTTAGGGATGGAACTTTTCGGAGGGAGGTGGATAAAGAGTTCGAAAGTATGATAGCACAGATGATGAAGGATATTTACGGTTAAAATGGTTATGTTTCCAGTGATCCCGAAATATTTGCGCTATAAATTAATGGTATTATATGAACATGATTGTTAATTTTTTATAGGATGGTACATATAGCACTCGTAATGATCAAAATGAATACAAAATGTTACATAAGTTATCCTTAGAATTTTTTTTAAATAAATATTTATATACGTTTACATATTACATTTTTTTTTTAAACATTGAAATAACATCACTATAAAAAAAAAAAAAAAATAGAAAAATAGGGCAATGATGGCCTTAAGGTTTTGTGCCTAGAAGCCCCAAAAAAACAAACATGACTATAAAAAGTATAATTTTTTGTATGTCCGTTTATGTTTTGAGGATTATGGTGGATCTAAATTCCAGGTGGTCGTCTGCCTCAACATCTTGAAGGACTTCATTTGCATTCTCGATTAACTTGCACAGTTTGATCCCAACACACGCCATCTGTTGTAGTGTGTTAGAGTGAGTTAAGTTGCGTGGAAAAGTATTCAAAAAGGCCGAATTGCTTTCGGTCGGATGACTGGAGCCGTGCGTGGGACTTAAGGAGAATTTACTTTGGACAGAAGGCAGATGTAAATCAGAGCGACTGGTAGTCATAGATCACGGGCAAGGTACCGACAATTGGAGCCACTCAGGAACCGGTTTGGCTTCGGTACCGGTACCCGGTCTAAAGTACCGGCTGTTGTCGTGGTCGCGTTTTGCCAAACCTTCGTTCTTTTGGCTTGGCTAAGACTTGATAGTTAGCTAACTTTGAGTCCTATTTCTTATTTTATTTTTTTGTTCATTATTGTATCTTTATTTTATTTTTTTAAATATTGTTTATTCGTTTAACGTCACTTTATGCTACTATGGCTAATCGGACGATGCTACAGTGGGAGTCCTAAATTTTGCCTATCCAGGTTTTATTAGGATAGGGATCTTTAACGAGTACCTGACATCGCACAGGCTCGGGACCACCTTTTAACGTCCCCTCCGAAGGACGGCATAAATAAGGATTTTTTACTCCCATTAAAAAATCCTAGGGCCACCCGCAGGTTTGAATCCGCGACCTTAGGCATAGAAAGCTGTTATGCTAGCAACTACGCATTTTTTTTTTTTTTTTTAATAACTTAATACATTCGTCGTAACATCATGGGTTACTTAATTTTTATTAGCTCCATAACCCTGTGGAGGGTTGAAAAAATAAAAATCTCTGCGAATTTAATATTCATCAAAGTTTTTTATTAAATTTGCAATTAATGTATTTATACCTTATTTAAGGACAGTTTACAAAAGCGGATCACACCTTAATAAATGTTAACCAGATCCAATTTACCAGGAGGTCTGAAAGCAATGTTATATGTTTCCCCCCTAATAGATTTAACAATCCCCACACGCTTCTATTACTATCCAAATTGATTTTTTTAACCTATTATAATATAAAACCTTTCTCATTCTTATATTTGTATATAAATTAGATGAAGATGGTGGTGAAGAGATACAATTCAAAGAAAACAACTGGAATCGGTCTGTTATTTTTCATTTTTAGTTACGATTAGAGCATTGTGCAATACCACACTGATTTAAGTTTTTTCCTGTGTATTTTCAACATGAGAGTTTCTGCAGCATTTTCTTTATTACTTTATTGGATTCATAGTTATTGAAAATACTATGATTACGCGATATTTTATTTTTTCACGTATAATAAAGTGTAACATTTGCAATAGTTCTGTGTGTATGAAACAGATCTTAAACAGAACTTTTATTATTGGAGAAAAGGCTTTCACACTAATGGACTCGATTAGTAATTTATGCATATATTTTTTTTCATTGTGGATATAATTAGTTTTAAATGTATCCTTTTTAGCCCTGATGATGACCCACAATGGGGGTCGAAACGTTGGCAAACAATAAAATAGTTGAAACTATTCAGTTGTTTTATTTAATGACCGCCACCCGGACTAATTCCTTCAGATATATTTTTTTTATTTAACAATATTATTATATTATAAAAACTTACTGGTGCGTGCAACACACGACTTGCATTTATCTTCATTGTTAAAATCAATTAAAGAAGTGTTAAATAAAGTTAAGTCCAAAAAGGGTTAAGGAATTCTGTTCAGTTTCGTTGGAAACATATGTTTCAGATTAAATAATATAAAAACATAAAATTGTTTCGCACAACACAATAATCACTTAAGCTTATACCATATTCGTCAATTTACATTACCATCCACAACTTTGTCTATAAGATAAACTCAAATCCTTATCTTTCAAACGGTATATTATTCTCCTATATTACTATTTTAGATGAGGAAGATGGTTGGGGGTGCGGTCATAAATTAAAAACACACATTTAAAATAAGTGTTATTTTAATTATGTGCCGACGTTTCGGCCTACAATGTGGGACTTCATCAGGGCTAAAAGAAACAAGATAACAACCAATGTAATTATAGATAAATAATGCGTTAGGTATATAATAATAATATGACAGTAATAAATTATGGGAACATAAATAATATTAAATGTAAAATGATAATAAGATGACAATTATAAAGTATGGAAATAAGGTGACAGTTATAAAGTATGGAAATAAACAAAATTAAGATGATAGTTATAAAGTATGGAAGTAAACATAATTGAGATGATAATATTGTAATGAGAATATATAAAGAGAGACTAAGTAAATAATAACAAGTAAATAGTAAGTATTTATGTTCCCATAATTTATTACTGTCATATTATTATTATATACCAACGCATTATTAAGTCTATAATTACATTGGTTGTTATCTTGTTTCTTTTAGCCCTGATGAAGGCCCACATTGTAGGCCGAAACGTCGGCACATAATTAAAATAACACTTATTTTAAATGTGTGTTTTTTAATTTATGACCGCACCCCCAACCATCTTCCTCATCTAATTTTTCAACGGTCAACAAAACTCCATCATTATTACTATTTTAATGTTTCGGAAAAACAATTTACCTAAAAAAAAATAATTTTGCTCTTTTATCCTCTAGTTAGTCGTCAAATATTTTCAACTTGTGTACTTACTCCATTTTGATCAATGCGAATAAGATGATATCGTTAATTTTTTTTTTCATCAGCTGATGCGCTCAATGATAACAGTCATACGTTACATCGTCTCTCAGATTTTTGCTTTTTTCAGTAGGAATTCGCTAGAATTCAGTCTGGAGAACATCACAAGACCTCAGGAATATTACGGCAGTGAATATTGGAGAAGTTTCGGTAAGCAAAGTTATAATTTACTTTGTACAATCACGAAAAAGTGAAAGAAGGGTCACTGATCAGCTGATTGCCGCTAGCTCGGCAAGCTCGGGCTTGCTTTTCTTTTAATTATCTTTCTTTTATCTTTAATTCTTATCTCATTATTTATTTATTATTATTTTTATTTTCTTAATCAATGAGATATTTTCATCAAGTCATGTCCTCAAAGTCCGCAAGTAAAAGATCTAGATCTGCAGGTTCTAACTCGTCTCCCACAAAACAGAGACCCGCCGTGAACAAAATAAAAAAATGATTCCACCAGCGACCGCGTCAGCTACCTCATTAGGATCTGAACCACAGCCCAGCACATCATCACAAGGAATAACTGATGAATCTCCGTTTTTTACACCGAATCCATTTCAGATCCTCCAAAATGAAAAAGAAACCATGGAATCTTCTCCTATACCCAGAGAACCACTACCTCCACCAATATTTGTTAAAAATTTTAAACTGATGTGTGCGCATTTAAACAAAGTAACAGATCCTAATAGTTATTATTGTATAAGTAGAACCAATGATACTAAAATATCTCCTTACTTATATTTACAACTGCATCCTCCGCACCACCTATTTTCCACTGTTATGGAAACATTCCACCATCATCCTTTTTTTAAAACCAGGTAAACCTTCCAACAACACTTCATCCTACAGGCCTATTAGTCTACTCCCCATCCTCTTAAAAATCTTCGAAAGGCTTCTTCTAAAACGTATCCTACCCATATTAGAATCTCAAAATCTTCCTTCCCATCAGTTTGGATTCCGTCCTCAGCATTCCACAGTTCAACAGAGGCTCCGAGTTGTAGACCATATTTCCTCAGCTCTTGAATGCAAAGAGTATTGTTCTGGTGCGTTTCTGGACATTGCGCAAGCTTTTGACCGGGTATGGCACACTGGATTACTCTTCAAGCTGAAAACCCATTTACCCCAGTCCCTATACCTCATTCTCCGATCCTATCTCTCGAACCGTTCCTTCCGCGTTCGCTGTGGTGTAGAATTTTCTAACCTTTATCCCGTTGAGGCCGGTGTTCCTCAAGGCAGCGTCTTGGGACCCATCCTCTACATCCTTTACACTGCTGATATTCCTACACATCCTAATACCTTTCTGGCAACTTTTGCAGACGACACCGCCATCCTATCATCCAGTTCCAATCCTGAAACAGCATCCTTAAACCTTCAGAGACACCTTTTCCTTATCGAAAACTGGTGTAATAACTGGCGTGTAAAGGTGAACGAAGCCAAATGTAAACACTCTTAGACGAAAATCCTGTCCGCCAGTTTATTTCAACTCATTACCGATTCCTCTCTCAGATACAGTCCGGTATCTTGGCTTACTGTTAGACAAAAGATTGACTTGGAACCCACATACAAGACTTAAAAGACAAGAACTCAACCGACGATTCGGACTGTTATACCGACTACTCAACAGAAAATCTGAACTTACAGTTGACAACAAATTATTAATCTACAAGACAATACTGAAGCCCATCTGGACCTACGGACTTGAACTGTGGGGGACAGCTAAACGTTCTAACATCAAACGCATTCAATCCTTTCAATCCAAAGTCCTCCGTACAATAGTAAATGCTCCTTATTATGTCTCCAATTATACCTTGCGTTTGGGTGATGATCAGCTGATGCGCTCGATGATAACAGTCATACGTTACATCGTCTCTCAGATTTTTGCTTTTTTCAGTAGGAATTCGCTTGAATTCAGTCTGGAGAACATCGCTAGACCTCAGGAATACTACGGCAGTGAATATTGGAGAAATTTCGGTAAGCAAAGTTATAATTTACTTTGTACAATCACGAAAAGTGAAAGGAGGGTCACTGATCAGCTGATTGCCGCTAGCTCGGCAAGCTCGGGCTTGCTTTTCGTTAACTTATCCTTCTTTTATCTTTAATTCTTATCTCATTATTTATTTATTATTATTACTTTCTTAATCAATGAGATATTTCCATCAAGTCATGTCCTCAAAGTCTGCAAGTAAAAGATCTAGATCTGCAGGTTCTAACTCGTCTCCTACAAAACAGAGACCCCGCCGTGAACAAAATAAAAAAATTATTCCACCAGCGACCGCGTCAGCTACCTCATTAGGATCTGAACCACAGCCCAGCACATCATCACAAGGAATAACTGATGAATCCCCGTTTTTTACACCGAATCCATTTGAGATCCTCCAAAATGAAAAAGAAACCATGGAATCTTCTCCTATACCCAGGGAACCACTACCTCCACCAATATTTGTTAAAAATATTAAAAATTTTAAACTGATGTGTGCGCATTTAAACAAAGTAACTGATCCTAATAGTTATTATTGTATAAGTAGAACCAATGATACTAAAATATCTCCGACTACTGCTGAAACCTACAGAAAGATTGTAAAATATCTGACTGAGACCAAAGCTGACTTTCATACTTATCAGCTGCGCCAGGAGAGAGCATTAAGGGTCGTAATCAGAAACCTACATTCCTCAACACCCGTTGAAGCTATCAAAGAAGAATTGAGAGAATTAGGATTCCAAGTGAGGCAAGTCACCAACGTTCTAAAAGATAAAAGTCCACTGCCTCTATTCTTCGTGGACTTGGAACCATCAGCAGGAGTCGAAAAAATCTATGACCTCAGTAGACTGTACTATACCCGTGTAAAAGTTGAAAAACCGTACACAAAGAGGGAAATAGTTCAGTGTCATAACTGTCAGGCATATGGTCATACCAAAAGTTATTGCCATCACGTACCGCGCTGTGTGAAATGCGGTGAACAGCATAAAACAGAAGAATGTACAAGATCAAGATCAGCACCCGCTGTATGTGCTCTGTGCCTCAAGGACCACCCGGCTAACTACAAGGGATGCGAAATCTACAAGAAACTCAGAACCAGATACCAAAAACCTCAGGATCCGAATGAAACAGCTGTACCAACCAGAAGCAGAAGAGAACCATCTAAACTTGTAAATTCTAACGTGTCATTTGCCCACTTGCTTGGAGGTGGTAACCAGAATCATGAAGTCGAGGCACTGCCGGAACAACATTTTCCTCAACATTCTCAATCTATTGTACAAGAATCTATCCCTCAAAGTTTACCTAATCTTCAAAAAACTCCTCAACATCAAATTTCTCATATCCCTCCACCATCAAACGTCACAGATCTTACCAGTCTAATGACATCGTTCATCTCCGAAATCAAATCTCTTGTTATGCCGCTTATATCACTCCTTACAAATCTAGTATCGAATCTAATCCCTGCCTTGAAAAATCCTTAAATGACTTCACCTAACTCCTTATCCATTCTCCTTTGGAATGCGAATGGTGTTAGAAATCATACTGACGAACTGACAGCGTTGTTGAAAGACAAAACAATCGATGTTGCATTTATAACTGAAACAAGACTAACGACTAAACAGTACTTCAAAATACCGCAATACATGACATACCGTACTGACCACCCAGACGGCAAAGCCCATGCCGGTTCTGCTATCATTGTCCACCAATCCCTCTTTCATCATATACTCCCACTTCCCACCTATGATTTCCTACAAGCCACAGCCATAGTAATCAAGACTTTTTCCTTTCCGGTAACCCTCACATCTGCATACTGCCCTCCTAAACATTCCATTTCCAATTCCGAATTTGTATCCTTCCTGGATTCCTTAGGAAATCGTTTCATTTTGGGTGCAGACTTAAACGCCAAGCATCAGCAGTGGGGTTCCAGAACCACGAACTCTCGGGGACGAAATTTGCTGTCTGCACTCAACTCCCGAAATTTTAATATCCTGCCTCCTGACTCCCCTACCTACTGGCCAACCGATCCTAACCGCAATCCTGACATCCTCGACTTCTTTATCCACAGCGGATTAGGCTCCCTCAACTTGTCTGTAACTCGCCTTGATGAACTATCCTCAGACCATAGTCCACTGATCCTAAAAGTATCTCTCACTCCAATTCCAAAACCCATTCCACCATCATTCATCCGAGGCCCTGTCAACTGGAACCTTTTCCGCAAAATCCTGACCGATAATATTGACCTCAGAGTAACCCTCAAAACCCAGATGACCTAGATAATTCCGTCTATTCCTTTACCACCGCCATCCAACAAGCTGTCTGGACTGCCTCCTCTCCTAAACACCCCAATATAAATCCTCACCAAAATCATTTTCCACAACATATTATAGACCTCATCCATACCAAACGCCGAGCAAGATCATTATGGCAGCGCACCCGACACCCAACAGATCGCCGCTCCTATAACTTTTATTGTAGACAATTGAAGAGGGAGTTGGCGACCTTCCGTTCCCAGTCCTTTAATTCCTACCTCTCCTCTCTATCAGCTCGTGATAATTCCCTGTGGAATGTCACGAAAAAGATCCTAAAATACCATCAAGTTTCCCATCCTCTCCGACGTGGTGATGACTCCTGGGCTGCGTCTGATGAAGATAAAGCCGAGGAATTCGCCACACACCTCTCCAAAGTTTTCACTCCTCACCCGGAATCCCAAGCAAATCACACTTCAACAGTGCAAGACTTTCTTTTGTCACCGATTCCACTTTCCCTACCTCCTAAAGCTATTAATCCCTCTGAGGTCAAATATCTTCTCCAAAAACTTACCCTCCGTAAATCTCCTGGACACGATCTCCTTACTCCCCAGATCCTCCGACAACTTCCGCAGAAAGCTATTATATTCCTTACTTATATTTACAACTGCATCCTACGCACCACCTATTTTCCTCTGTTATGGAAACATTCCACTATCATTCTTTTTCTAAAACCAGGCAAACCTTCCAACAACACTTCATCCTACAGGCCTATTAGTCTACTCCCCATCCTCTCAAAAATCTTCGAAAGGCTTCTTCTTAAAACGTATCCTACCCATACTAGAATCTCAAAATCTTCCTTCCCATCAGTTTGGATTCCGTCCTCACCATTCCACAGTTCAACAGGGGCTCCGAGTTGTAGACCATATTTCCTCAGCTCTTGAATGCAAAGAGTATTGTTCTGGTGCGTTTCTGGACATTGCGCAAGCTTTTGACCGGGTATGGCACACTGGATTACTCTTCAAGCTGAAAACCCATTTACCCTAGTCCTCTATACCTCATTCTCCGATCCTATCTCTCAAACCGTTCCTTCCGCGTTCGCTGTGGTGTAGAATTTTCTAACCTTTATCCCGTTGAGGCCGGTGTTCCTCAAGGCAGCGTCTTGGGACCCGTCCTCTACATCCTTTACACTGCTGATATTCCTACACATCCTGATACCTTTCTGGCAACTTTTGCAGACAACACCGCCATCCTATCATCCAGTTCCAATCCTGAAACAGCATCCTTAAACCTGCAAAGACACCTTTTCCTTATCGAAGACTGGTGTATGCTTGGCGCATAAAGGTGAACGAAGCCAAATGCAAACACGTAACCTTCACTCTTCGACGAAAACTCCTGTCCGCCAGTTTACTTCAATCCATTCCAATTCCTCCTTCAGATACAGTCCGGTATCTTGGCTTACTGTTAGACAAAAGATTGACTTGGAACCCACATACAAGACTTAAAAGACAAGAACTCAACCGACGATTCGGACAGTTATACCGACTACTCAACAGAAAATCTGAACTTACAGTTGACAACAAATTATTAATCTACAGGACAATACTGAAGCCCATCTGGACCTACGGACTTGAACTGTGGGGGACAGCTAAACTTTACTAACATCAAACGCATTCAATCCTTTCAATCAAAGTCCTCCGTACAATAGTAAAGCTCCTTATTAGTTTCCAATATACTTGCACACACTTAATGTTCCTTTATTTCAGACTGATTCCATCCAATTTTCAATCCACAGAATCTCATCATCATCCTAATCCTCTAGCTCAATCCTATCCACTCCACTCATCATACAACCCACTAGAAGTTGAAACGGCAGTGCCTCGTGACCTCTTGTACATGTTATTGATTCTAGCATTGGCTAGATTCTCCACTCACGTGCTGTATCTTGTGAATTGTATATAGTAGAGTGACTATTGTATATATTTTATTGATTATTTTGTATATATGTATATTTTATATTATTATATAAATTATTGTTGTATATATCGTTGAATGTGTATGAATGTGTACGTTATCACTATTAAAATTCCTGAATGACAGATTGTAATATTGCTCGATAAAAAAAAAAAAAAAAAAAAAAAAAAAAAAAAAAAAAAAAAAAAAAAAAAAAAAAAAAAAAAATTATACCTTGCACCACGACCTTAATGTTCCATTTATTTCAGACCTAATTCCATCCAAATTTTCCAAATTCCACCAGAACCTCATTCATCATCCTAATCCTTTAGCTCAATCCCTATCCAGCTCCACTCATCCATACAACCCACCTAGAAGGTTGAAACGGCAGTGGCCCCGCGACCTTTTGTAAATATATTGGAGTTCTAGCACTGGCTAGATTCTCCACTCAATGTGATGTATGTATGAGTGTGTGTATGTGTATATAGGTATAAGTGAATTATTGACTTTTGTATTGATTCATTATTGTGTATATATTTTATTGTAATTTTATGTTGTGTAAATATTGTATGAATGTAGTATGATTGATATCATTCAGCACTACTATTAATGTCCAAATTGGGACAGATTGTAAAATTTTCTCAAAAAAAAAAAAAAAAATTTTTTTCAAATCTCCGATCGGACTATTCCAATGAGAATAAAACCTGCATCATATTTAATATCTAAAATCGATCAAGCGAGTTTAATCAAAATCGTTACAGTCGTTTATAAGAAAATCTTAAAAAATGGAAAATACGTAATATAAAGTGATCTTTTAGTAGGCCAATTTTAATGGAAAAGTTGCTGCTATATTCAAGGTAATAACGTTTATAAAATATGAAGTTCCAATTTTATACAACTTATCTTTTTCGAGCTAGAATTACGAGACACACACCCTGAACTTTTTGCGGGACTTAGATTAGATTTTAAAATTTATTTACGCTAAAAACTTGAATTAGAAAATTTTCACAATTACTCTTCTATAATTCGTATCACATCATATATAGGTAAGTAAAAGTAAAAAAAAAAAAAGGCATGAAGCAGCAAACTTAATAATATATTGATTTTGAATAATTTTATTATAATACCGACCGCAACAGAAAGTCGAATCGAGTTTGAAAGGAATGGCATCTGGACCAATTAAGTGATTATAAGGCAAAAAAATATGACGATTTTATTTATAAAATGCCAGAGAGCATACTTCTGTGCCGAGGAACAGGTTTTCACGAACGTTGCTACTATTTTTTTAAATAATATATGATATAGAAATTTACTATTTCTATCCCTTTAGAATTCTTGAGATTAGAAGTGGAGTTATTCAAATGGAGCCCATTAATAGTGATGACCAGTAAAATACTTGAAAATAGGTCAAAGATGATTGTTAATCGGTCATGGGTACAGTTTTTTCAACTTATACTTTTTTTTTTTCATGTCTGACGTCAGCGAGAACTAAATCTTGTTGGTCTTAAAATAGTTCCACAACTCCACTGTTATTTTTCGTGTATATTAAACTGTATTTTTTTTTATTTCTCGAACTTTTTACACATTAGACATTTTTTCCTTTTAAACGAAGTAGTCTAATGGATGGAGCACTAGTCTACTTTTTTCCCAGGTCTCAGGTTCGAAACCCGGCTATGGCAAATTTTAGCTTCTATGTTATCTGTAGGAGACCCAGGACATGGAGACTCTCTCCTAGGGCTGCTCCAGAGCCTCTATAAATACCCAAAATTGGGAAAAAAACCTGGCAAATGCGCGTGATCTTGGTCTAACCACCTCATTGCTCACCCGTTGGCTTAGAAACCGTGCGAATCTATATGTACTGAGCCCAAGACCCTTCAGAGATTGGGAGGTAAAGATATATATATATTTTTTTTTTTTATCTTTATTTTTTTTAGTAATTTAGTTAAATCATATTTTACTTTTTGTTTATAATATCACCAAACTTTATTATTAAAACACATTATTATAAACAAGTAAAAAATATTTTTGGAAATTCGGAAGGGCTCCTATGACAAATATTTATTAGTAAATCGTGGGTTACCTTTGTTTGAAATTTGGTGCTGCAAAATAAACTTTATCCTGTTTATTCATCCTACATTCTACATTATAGCTCATACGTATATAGGTTATATATTGATGTTCACAACCAGATACAATATAATTTTAATATTTTGATGGTTTACTAGAATGTCCATTGATCCATATTGGTAGTAAGGGATTCCTTTCTAAGAGGTCCACTCTTGGCTGAAGTGGCTATTAACTATGTCACATTCATCATTAATCATATGCCTGATCTCAATCGTATTGATCACACCCATCCGAGAAATTTGACAATATATATTTATCATAGAATTTGTTATGTTAAAAGTATGAGGGGTGCTGGAAAAAAACAATTAAATTCATTTCTTTCAATTTTGGATTATTGTAAATCTAGTCTTCTGTACAGTTTAGGAAACAATTACTACAAACGTTTTTACGTTGAATAATAAAACAAAATTTATAATTTAATCACCTTGTGTTGTTTTTTTCTATTCTACGTCTGTTGTATGCGTATCTTTCTTTTAGACACAATTATGTGTATTGTCATAGTTATGTCAAATTAGAAAATCTGTATTCTAGAATTCAAATTAGATGTTTTTTCTGTCAGCAGTGGTGTCATTTGATAGTTTTTAATCTTAATGACACCCTAAATGTCTTGTGTTTAATAATAATAATAATAATTTCTTTACTTATTCTGGGACAAGTTCCTTCAGAATAATAAGTAAATAATCAGTTACATTATTATCTACGACAATCGGTTAGTTTTATCGGTTTTCATCTCTCTCCGTTAATTTTTACAATTTTGTGTATAGGATTATATTTTTTATGAAATCTTTACTTTTCGAACGGTCGAATTTATAATTCTATCTTACATGTTTTTATGTTCAAAAATACAAAAATTGTATAAACAAATATTTTTACTTTTCTCTCCTTTAATTGTATATCGAATTCGTCCAACTTACATATTTACCTTTTTTTTATCAATGCTAAAAATATGATAGCGTTATTTTTATAGAATCTTCAAAACTGAAGGTACTTTAGAGAATGAAAATTTAAAATATTGGCATGTAGCCCTGTCAGGCTATTTCAATCAGAATGAAACCCATTTTCTATTAAAGCCCATTAATTCAAATTAGATGTTTTTTCTGTCAGCAGTGGTGTCATTTGATAGTTTTTAATCTTAATGACACCCTAAATGTCTTGTGTTTAATAATAATAATAATAATTTCTTAACTTATTCTGGGACAAGTTCCTTCAGAATAATACATATGAAAGTAAATAAAGTCTTAGATGCCTTAGAGTAATAACGGAAGGAAAAAAAATACAGTTATAAAGTAAAAAGTAAATACATAAGACAAAGATAACATAGAAAACCAAACTGATGTATATAATAAATCGACTTTTCATACTAATGAGTGAAAGAGAAAAAAAAAAAAAAAAAAAAAAAAAAAAAAAAAAATAAAAATATATATATATATTATATATATATATTATATATATATTATGTGTGTGTGTGTCTGTGTGTGTGTCTGTGTGTGTGTGTCTGTGTGGAATGTTGGAAGGATATTAGGGGTATTATGAGAAGGGATAGTGTTCCATACGGAAGAGGGTCGGATAATGAAAGATCAGACGAAAGTAAGATTCTATAAGTGCTGGCGGAAAAGTACTTCTTACATCTGGTAGTAGATAAACAAGCTAGGCTTAACTCGAAATACAACAGATAGCAGTGACTGTAAATGTTGCAGTTATTTTTGCTCAATATTTATTATGTCAAATACTCCTTAGGCAATGGTTGGTTGGTTTTTAAATTTTAATGGCACAAAACATAGCGGTCATCCCTGCCAGATATATTTATTTTATAAGATTAATTTAAAATAAAAATATTTGTTAAAACAGTATATATTGATATAAATTAAAATTTTTTTTTTTTTTTTTTTTTTCCGTGGCGCGACAGGCCGTGGAGGCCCTGGGCCTCGCGGTGTATTCTCCTGGGAGTTTACACTCACGATATTAAAATTATCCATAATTAAAACAAATTTAACAATATTAACCTAATTGAATAATATAGATATAAGTTTATTTGGAATGAATGTATGCTAAATAATATTCAAGGGTAAAAAATAATAATAGAAATAAAAGTAATTAAAAAGTATAATAAATTAATATTAGTTAAAAATGAAACAAATTTAAAAAATAATAATTACAGTAATAAATAAAAAATAGTATAAAATAAAGAAAGAAATAGAATAAACAAAGTGAAATAATAATGAATGGCATCATAAATATAATAATAGTAAATAAAAATAATAAAAAATAAAATAAAAAGTGAAGTAAGAAGGAAACAAAAGCGGTTCAAATCTGCTTGTAAAAATACATTCGGGAGAGGAGACACATTAGGTCATCAATCCTTTTTCAATTGTTTCCCAAAGCAGCTGCGACATTGCTTGCTCCTCTGAACTACACTCTTGCCCATTTACATATTTACTAGACTTTTACAATTGCTTACCAGAAATTTTATCTCCAATTTTTCGTTCATGCTAGAAACTCCAGGACGCGGTTGGCTATGCAAGACGTCAATTCTCTTTATTCAGATCGATTCCTATTGAATCGGAACTAGATTGACAAATGACTGGTGTCAATTTGGGCTCTCGTTTGTCAAGAGGTCCCTAATGAACCTGACTCCTGGTCCCAAATCGTACGAGCTCTCTGTGCCTTACTTGTTGGGTTTTTCCCATCCAACGGTACTCGTTAGGATGGGTTATTTCAATATTTAATTTGGTATTTAAGAACCTTAGTTTGATTAAAATAGTATTATTTATAAAACTAATTAATTATTGAAGGAACAACTACTAAAAATACTTAATATAAAGGAAACTGCCTAATAATAATAATTTATAATAATTTATTTATTTATTCTGGGACAAGTCCCTTTAGAATAATACAAAATACAGTAATGCGAGATTTACTGTCTGAGAATAACATTTAAAAAAAAATATAAATACAGTGAATAATAATAAGTATAAAAAACAACACTATAAGACAAATGACAAAAATAAAATAATAAACCAATATTTAGTTTCGAAAACTATAGGCTGTAAAACATTGTAAAAATATTTGTAAAACATATAAGTGATGATTGAAGAATATAATGAATAGATGATTATCATCTTCCCAAAACTCGACTAAAAAATAAAATAAAATTCTTACTTAGTTAAAAAAAAAACACAATAAAAATTACAATACATTATTATAAATTTTCTCTATTTACATATTTTCTTGGAATATGGATCGGTTAGGATTGTTTGAAAATTGAATGGATAGAAAATAATGAATTAGACGAGATTTGAAAGTTGGAAGGATATTAGAATTACGGATATCCGAAGGAATAGAGTTCTATGTGGAAGAGGATCGGATTATGAAAGATCTGTCGAAAGCTGCGGTTCGATGGGGCGAAATATACAAATCAAAAGGCCGCGTACGAGTGTTGCGAGAATAGATTGAGGATTTGAATAATAAGAGATCAGAGATGTATGATGGACGGCGGGATCGGATAACTTGATAGAAAAAAGAAGCGAGGAAGTACTTGAGACGGTAGGAAGGATAAAGCCACTATAACTCTTGGTAGAATCGAGTGACAGAAGTGTCCTTGGAAATCCCGGAGATGAATCGAATGAAGCAATTAAATAACCATGTTAGTTATTCTTAAAGATCTCCAGACATCCCATACACCGTACAGCAATACTCAAAGTGGGAAAAGAGGTGACAAATCCATTTAGTCGCTTTAAAGTGATTACGGAGCGGCGGGAGATGTCAGAAATATGCTTTTTCCAGGAAAGGTTTTGGTCGAAGGTGATTCCAAGGTTGTTGATAGATTGATCGAATATTTTCGGATTATTATTCAGAAAAAGGATAATAATGGGAGGGAGAGTTCTACAGACAGTAATACTAATACAGAAAGACAGTTCTACAGTGTAAAATGTCTTAAATATCAGAACTTTAGATATATTACATCTATCACATAAAAATTCTGCATAGGCGTGAAAAGAAATTAACAAAGGATACTTATTTGGTAAAAAATTAGAGGCAGTGATGTGGTATATTTCACCTTTAAGCAACCTTCACTTTTTACTAAGTAGTAGATCAGTTAGTGATACGAATGACACATACATATATTCGATTCATGTGCAATTAGGTATAATTTATGTATACAGTGTATTATTAGTTTAAATATTTAAAAAAATTTGATGTTCACTGCTTTAAGCGAAGCCATTCATTCAAAGACTTACGTAAGACACTAAAAATTAGTGGCGCCGGAGAGGGTAATAGGGGTTAGGAATTTGAGTTATTGTGAATAACTAGTCATGTTTTACTCTATATAAATGTTAAATAACGGAGTAAAGTGGTGACCTTCAGCGTTTGGTGACCAAAGATTATTTTCCGTTGAAAATAAATTAATAAAAAGAAAAGGCTCGGGGCCTAACCACAAAATCCTTGGTGTGCTAAAGAGGAGAAGAATAATAGCTCCGGCCGGCAACAGGAAGACGTTCGGAAGATTCAGGTCGTATTCGGAAAAAGGACGAGAGGAGAGAAAATAAATATAGTTTCTTGGCACCATTGGTTCTAGTTCACTTCCTTACCTCCTTTTTACAGGAATATAAGGTAGGATAAATAAAGGAAAACAAATTTCTTCGAAAGTATTGCAGAATTATCTTATCGTGAATGGGGTTGTAACAATTAAATGGAGATTCATTTACAACTTTCCGTCTACTATGTGAGACCCATCAGCCAACTGGTAGCCATTCACCAAAATAGGTGTAGGGAGTTATGACCTTACACTATAATAATTCTTAGGAAATTTCACGACCTGTCAACCCAATAAAAAACAATACGACCAATTTATAATATTTGCTTTGCAGTGGAGTGCCGTATCTAACATTTTTTTTCATTAAATTGTTAAAAAATTTGGTGCCCACACACACGACTTTCGCTTACCTGTGTTGTTAAAATCAAATTAAAACTTTATAAATATATTTAGAGATTAAAATAAATTTTTAACGAATTAATTACATCGAGTTTCAATTTATTTATTTATTTATTTATTTATTTTACATTTAGGTGCCGTGTACCACAACATTAGGTTAGAGGCACCGTTCGTTGTATTAATTACAATTTTTTGTACAAATTAATCTTTTTGATATATTCCATAACTGCATTGTGGAACTTCCTGTCATCTCCTAGTAGTTGTTGTAGCTCGAGCCCGTCGATTCCATTTTTTCTCCTTTCTTCTTGGTATCTGATACAGTCAACCATTATGTGTTTTGCTGTGACTTTTACTTTACAGTTTTCACATATTGGTGGAGTTGTGCCTTCCAATAAATGACTGTGCGTGAGCCTTGTGTGTCCTATCCTCAGTCTGGTTAACAATAATTGATCCCTTCTTTGGCCTGAGATGAGGTTCCAGGGCGTCGCGTGGGCTCTAATTGATTTTAGCAAGTTGCTTTCCTTTACCTCTTGCCAATTCCGGTCCCAAGCTTTCTTAGTTTCCTTTCTTATTTTTGACTTGAAGTCGGGCAAGGGAATGGAAATTCGGGGAACTGGAAAGAGGGTACAGGCCTCTTTAGCAGCATTATCCGCTATATCATTCCCCTCTATGCCTGCGTGCCCTGGGATCCACATGAAATTAACAGTTTTGTTTTTTCTTATGGTTTCAATAAGAGTCAAAATGTTTGATAAGATGTAATTATTATTTATTTTATTTTTACTGATGCTATTGAGGGCCGATAGGGAGTCTGAACATATTAAAAATTCATCACAGTTATTCAAACATAATATCAACTCTAACGCCAAGTTTATTGCAAACAACTCTGCTGAGTAGATTGTAAAAATATTTGGTAACGAGTATCGAATAATTTCCGTGCCAATTACTACAGAACAACCCACACCATTGTCAGTTTTTGACCCGTCTGTGAATATTAACTGATTTTTGTTATAACTCGCGGTGTATTCTTTGAAGTAACTACGTGTTACATAAGGATTTCTATGATTTTTGGATAGGTTAACCAGTGAGAAGTTAAATTTTGATGAAGATTGATGCCAAGGTGGAAGAGGGTGTGGGTGGACTATCTCTACTTTACTGTAAGGATCAAGAATTATCGAGCCAAAGTGCTGAGGAGGGTGGACGGGAGACACAGGACTGATGCCCTCAAATCCTGGAGTTACTTTTAGTCTAACCGAAGCTTGGAGAACATTGTAAGCTCTTCGTAAAGGTAATGACCACTCCTCCGCGTCACAGAGCAGGCTTACCGTTGGGCTAGTTCTGAATGCTCCTGTCGCTAACCGTACCATGGAATGATGAAATGTATTCAATTTGTTTAGTAAGGTAGGAGAGGCACAGCCATAAAGGGGAGATCCGTAGTCGAGAATTGGCCGAATTAGTGTCCGATATATCATGAGGAGTGTTGTCCTATCACTTCCAAAATTAGTGTGAGACAGCTTCTTTAGTAGATTTTGTTTTTTGTTTAATTTAGACAAAAGGAAATCTATGTGGGGTTTCCATGTTAGCTTGTTATCGAATAATATGCCTAGATAGGAAAATGAGGAAACATGTTTGATAAGATGATTATTAAGAATAATTTGTAGTGTCCGATTGCAGCTAGTTTTACGGCAAAAGTGTGAGGAAACTGTTTTAGAAGGAGAAAATTTGAATCCTGATTTCGAAGCCCAGTCTTGAAGTTTATCGACTGTGTTTTGCAACACCGTTTGCCCGAAAATCAAGTCAGTGCAAGAGATGTAAATCAATAGATCATCAGCAAATAATGAGACATGAACCGGAGGGTGTATAAGATTTACAATATCGTTTATTGCAATATTAAAAAGAGTAGGACCAAGTACGGAACCTTGAGGAACTCCGTTGAAAAGATTGAAACTTTTTGAAATATATGTTCCTATTCTTACTTGAAATTTTCTCCTGGACATAAAATTTTGAATAAATTGCAACATATTGCCATTAATTCTCCATTCTTTTAGTTTCTCAATTATGAGAGATTGTCTCGTAGTGTCGAATGCCTTTTCAATGTCAAAAGAAACACAAAGTAGGTGCTGTTTAATTTTAAATGACTGTTCTATTGCAAAATGGAATTTAATCAATTGATGCTGCGTTGATCTTAAAGGTCTAAAACCGCATTGATTAGGGGATAACAATTTTCTTTTCTCTAATTCCCAGACTAACCTTCGGTTTACCATTTTTTCCATAATTTTGCACGGTACTGAAGTTAAGGATATGGGACGATAGTTATCAATTTGTTGTGGGTCTTTGTTCGGTTTAGGGATAAATATTACTTCAGCTGTCTTCCAGCTATTGGGAAATTTTCCGTCTTGCCACAGTCTATTGATTAAATTTAGGAACAACAACAACGTTTGATTTGGAAAATTTTTAATAAAATGTACATGGATTCTGTCGGGGCCTGGGCTTGTACTGTTCATGTGTTTTAGTGCAAAATTAAGCTCATCTATTGTAAATACCTTATTATATGATTCGATATTTAAGATAACTTGATTTTCCATAATAGGACTGGTATGTATAAGGTTAGTATCGATAGAAAAACCTCGGGAGGAATCGGAAAAGAAAAGTCCGAACCCATTAATAATTTCAGAAATACCAGTTAATTCAACAGTACCATTCTTTAGTTTAGATGGAAGACCGTGGAAAGGTTTTCCAGATATCTGATTGATTTTATTCCATAGTAATGATGAAGGGGTCGAGCTAGTTATGGATGAAACAAAAGTTTGCCAAGAATGTTTCTTTGCTTGTTTTATTGTCCATTTTGCGACAGCCCTAGCTTTTTGGAATAGCAAGTGATTTTCCATGGTAGGGTGCCTTTTGAGTTGCTTTAATGTCCTATTTCGCGCCTTAATCACTAAACGACATTCTGTAGTCCACCAAGGTACTGGTCTTCTAATATATTTTTGTGGGTTGGTCTTTGGAATAGAATTTTCGGCTACATTGAGTAGTAAATCAGAAAATGATTCTATATCATTGGCGGCGTCATTACTAGTTTGAAACCCCGAAAATGAATTGATACAAGATTGCTGAAACTTTCCCCAATCTACATTTTTTAGGTTCCATCTCTCTCTCCTCGTCGTTATTTCATAAGACGTCTGTAATGAAATAATTATCGGATAATGGTCACTACTAGCTAAATCATTATGTAGATACACCAGAGGTGTCAAGGGAAAACTACGAGATGTAATCACCAAGTCCAAAGTGGACCAGGTCCTGTGAGCTCTACTGTAAAATGTTTGTTGAGGTGGGTTATGCAGTAAGAGGTTATGTGCGTCTAGTATCTTTTCAATATCTTTGCCTCTTTTATCTGTCCTAGTATTGTACCAATGGGTGCTGTGCGCGTTGACATCCCCGGTTAACATAAAAGGATGAGGTAATTGATTTATAATATTAACAATATCAGAATTAAGTATATTTTCGTTCGGGGGAAGATATATAGAACAAACCGTAAAGGGAATTGGTAAGTGAAGGGTAGCTGCAACTACTTGAAGAGGAGAATTCAAATGAATTTCTGTGAAAATTATATTCTTATCAAATCCCAAAAGCACACCACCTTTGTTACAGCCTATTCGGCACTTTTGAATAATGTTATATTTGGGAAGAATTTTTGTGTCCGTTTTTAAGTTAGTTTCTTGTAATGAAATAATGGCTGGTTTATAGTAGGACATGAGTAGATTTAGATCTTCATATTTTGAAAATAAACTTTCACAGTTCCAATTTAATAAAATCATATTGTTTATGAATTGGATTAATAATTTACGTTATAAATTAGCAGGTGTTAATAATGTTTCGTGGATAACTGTGTTTATTTTAGAATACAGTATTATTCTTTGGGGAGATTCTTGAGATAAGACTTGAGACTTTTAGTAACTTTAGTGAAACGACCTTTGATTCCTTTGTTTTGAAGATGTGGATAAAGGTCAGACAACATTTGTACTAGACCGTTTAAGTTGTCTGTGAATTGTAAAGCAGTAGTAACAGGATCTTTAGTGGATGCTACGGTTTCTATAAATGATGTGAACTGTTCGAATGAAAATAGAAATTTACAAGGGTTAGTTTCGAATTTAAATTTTAACGGTGTCAAATGACGTATTAAAGAGTCGATAGGTTCTGAATTATTACCATTGATATTGGATGAATCCAACTGATTACCAAGTAAAAGAGTGGTCCCCTCCTTTAAACCATGCGTATCTGATGAAACATTTACATGTTCATCTATGGTATTATTTTCAGTAGAAGAGGTATTATTAATCTCCAATTGGCCTATGTTTGGAACAGAATTACTCGGCAGCCGGTTCTGAGTAGAGTTACATGGCTTATCACTTACCCCTTCCATGATTGGAGGCACGATGTTTTCCTTTGTAACTGATTCAATATGATTTCCATCTTGAATATTTCGAGAGGGACATTGGGATGCAATGTGACCTGTCTGTTTACAGCGAAAGCATGCTCCCACATCTTCAGTGAAGAATATTCTGTAGGAGGTCCCTTCGAAAGTTATGCTCATTGTATCTGGAATAAATTTTGTGGATTCTGGACTTACAAAAAAATGTCTTCTTAGACTTAATATGTGTTCAAAGCCTTTAAAGCCCGCTCCCAGATATTGTACACCAGAAACCAGTTTAACATTGAGAGCGCGTAAGACTTCTTCAATAACTGAATGGGGAACGCTCGGACAGATGTTTGATATAATAATCCGTTTCGCTGGATTAACTAGTTTCCGCAGATTTATTTCTTCTGTGCCTACTTTTATCGTGTGCCCTTGTGTAATTATTTGGTCAACTAGCTGCTTTGACGAAAGATATATCACGAACCTATTGCTTGAAAGTCTTCCAGCGAAGATAATGTTCTTTGGACCAACTATTTCAGCTAACTTCTCGACATATGTTTGCTGAGGAACTCCGTTTATCGAGCTGAATACGATACCTTGTTCCTTACTTGGGTACTTAATAACTTGCTTTGAGGTAACAGAAGCAAAACTTTTACATTCATCTTCAAGGTTCTTCTTTAAAGCTGAAGTCAAGGCCATTTTCTTCCTGGGTTGGGGTACTGGTTGCCCACAGGGCCGAGTTAAGGGTACGGAGTGGAAAAGTGCTTCAGAATAACCCCTTGACTACCACAGTGTCTTCTCCAATTATACTTTAAACTCAAAAGTATTGGATAACAACTAAAATTCAATTTTAAAGTTAATCGAATTTTTTTTATCGCAATTGACTTTTCAATCGATCCATCGAGTTTCAATAAAAACATCTGTTTTATTAAATAATCAGTTACATTATTATCTACGACAATCGGTTAGTGTTATCGGTTTTTATCTCTCTCCGTTAATTTTTACAATTTTGTGTATAGGATGATATTTTTTATGAAATCTTTACTTTTCGAACTGTCGAAACACAAAAATTGCAAAAAAAAAATATTTTTGCTCTTCTCTCCTTTAGTTGTATATCGAATTCGTCCAATTACATATTTATCCTTTTTTTATCTATGCTAAAAAGATGATAGCGTTATTTTTATAGAATCTACAAAACTAAAGGTACTTTAGAGAAAGAAAATTTAAAATATTGAATGTAGCCCTGTCAGACTATGTCAATCAGAATGGAACCCATTTTCTATTAAAGCCCATTAAATACTACATCGATATAGAGAGCTTAATCAAAATCGTTAGAACCGTTTTTGAGAAAATCGTAAAAAGGTGCGAAATGCATGGTATAAAGTGGCTTTTCTGGTTAGCTAATTTTGATAAAAAGGTTACTGTAAAATCTCAGGGATATAGTTGCCTCAAATATAAAATTCCAGTTTTATACGTCTTTTCTTTTCGCACTGTACTTGACACACAGGCCTTATTTGGACTTCAGAGACTCTAAAATTGTTGTGTATTTCCGTTTAAATCTGGCAATTGAAAATTATCACGATTGCAATACTTTCCTTTACTATATTTTACATATAAATAACTGAAAGTAAAATGTTCCGCCATTATACAAAGGTGACTGAATATTTATCGGAAGAGATAAACTGTGTATTTGTAAACATATGTGTATATTGGCACAGCATCGTAGTAACTTACTTGTACAGTTTCGGTTTTTCGCCTGTAATTTAAAGTTTCCTTGGAGGAAGAGGTGATTTACTCTTGCCATTTAGACGGGAACAGTTTGAGAAAAGATGCCCCCCAGGTCATGATACGGTGGGGAGAAACTTCTGCTCCTACTAAGCACTTCCTTACAGCATCAGCTCTTTGGAAAACACCTTTTTATTAGAATATCTGTCTTACCCTTGGGAAGGAACTTTTCCCGTTGAAACTTTATTGCTTCTGTTTTCGAAACGTGTGAGTCTTGTTTTTTGTTTTTCATAAAGTATTTAGACCTTCATGATTTGAATGAAGATTCCATTCTCCACTTTTGAAACTGATTAGGTTTCAGATAGGCTCAACCACACATGGTCCTCAGATATGGCGGTAGCGCACTATGTAAGGTATAAAATTTACGATAAAGGTGAGACAAGAGAGAGGTAGGTGATAATTGAAAACGGGTGCTTCTGGAAGTTTACGAAAGTAGTGGGATAGGACGAAGGCATAGATTTTTAAAAGTGAATTCTGATTATAACATAGAATATTACTTTACAAAAAAGCCTATAAGATCATTAAATATTATATAAATTATATATTACTATAATATCATTAAATATAATTTAAAACATATATAAAAATTATATCATTAAATAGTATTTAAATACATATATAAGGGGGTTAGCTATAGCATAGTGGCTATTAGTTGTACTGTAGCTGTTGAGCTTTCTATGCTAGGTTTAAACCTGCAGATGGTCATTGGATTTTTTAAAGAGAGTGGTTCCGAGCCTGTGCGAAACTCGTTAAAGGTCCTTATACTAATTAAACCTGAATAAGCAATGTTTAGGACTCGAACTGTAGCATCGTCCGATTAGCCACAGTAGCAATGGACTGCCTTAAAGGAGTCTTTATGCCGAATTTAACGAAAATTTTGTTTTTCATAACAATATTAAAGTTGTAATAAACATCATTGAATTAATAGAACGACAAAAGACAGTTTTAATTATTCTTTTAATATTTCTAATTAATATCCTAATAAAACCTGAATAATCAAACTTTAGGACTCCTACTGTAGGTAGCACCATCCGATTAGCCATGGTAGGATAAAGTGACCTTAAATGAATAAACAAAAAAAAAACATATATAACTAAATTAAATGAGGTTACATGTAGTGTGGTGGTTAGCATAACGGATTCCTATGCCAAAGGTCCCGAGTTCAAATCCACAGATTGCCTTAGGATTTTTTAATGAAAGTAAAAAATCCTTAGTTATGCCGTCCTTCGGAGGGGACGTAAAAAGGTAGTCCGAGCCTGTGCGATGACAGATACTCGTTAAAGATCCCTGTGCTAATTAAACCTGAGAGGGCAAAATTTAGGACTCCCACTGTAGCATCGTCCGATTAGGCATGGTAGGGTAAAGTGACGTTACATATATAAACAAACAAAACATATATAACAAAATTAAATGATGAGTTATACCAAAATAAAAAATTGTAACACATTATGACAACATTAACACTATTTGTAATAAAAATAAATGATAAAATGTTTATTGAAAATAGATTTTTTGTATATATCTTTTATTCGTTGAAAGTGTGTGAGTTTATGATAATTCACTATCGCCGACATCACATCAAACTACACAATTTCATAGTTTACTCTCCTCTACTTTCGCTGTCGAATTTAGTAATTATATTTTCAATGTAAGAAATTCATTACAGTGTATATCAAAAAGATTTATAAAATAGTATAAAGTCATAATTTAAAGGTTTGTATTTGACTAAGTTTCATTGCAGTTAAGGATTCTTCTTGCCAGATTCTTTCTTACTTCAATGTGGGATTTTTTCAGCAATGTGAACCTCTCCACTTCAGGTGAAAAATAAATATTTCTACAATTATGTATCGTGCTAATAACCCTGTAAGGGTAGATACATGTGTAAATAAATATTTCTTCTCGTTGAAAAAACGTTTACCTAAAATTAGCGGTACCATTGGCAAGCTAATGATTTAAGAAAAAGTGCTATCGAATATAAAAAGTAGTTGATGGTAATAGGGAGTAACGAAAAACGCATACTTTTGTTATTAATGAATCATGGTGTTATATCATTTAATTTTTTTTTCATTAAATTTAAAGTTATTTAATAAAACTTAATAATAATTGCAAATTTTATCTATTTATTAAGACTTTTGTAATTATTTATATAATTTAGTTAAATGGTTTTCGTCCCCAATAAGTGAAGTATATAAGCCTTTCCTGTCAGTGCTGTAAGCGAAGTAAGATATTCGGCCGATGGTACAAAACCAGTATCCTGATAATACGGCAGAGAGACTTTTGCCGATGGCAACTGGATAGAGAAATCTTATTACCCCTACCTTTATTCTGGTCAGAGATATGGAATCTAGGCTATTTTATTATTTTGGCCTCTCCTTTAGTATAAAAAGTTTATATATTTTTATTTTTGTTTTCTTAAAAGATTCATGGCATATTAGTTCAATTAATTCTAGGGAATTAAACGAGGCAAGATTATCGATATTATTTGAAAAGATACATGATGATATGGACCAAAAATATGGACGTATGAAGAAGAATATTTTATTTTACAACAGTTTTCATATTTTATTTTCATTAAAAATTATTGATCGTGATTACGCTAATTTTATCATATTAAGTATGTTATATTTGTGAAAATAGGTCTTTGATATAGGGTTATGGGTTTATCGTGATGTAACAGTTCTTTGAAACTGGATTGCACTAAACCTTAGTTTTAATTTGTTTAAATTGTAAAAAAAAATAAAAATAAAAATAGAATGTTAAATGTTAAAATAAAAAAAAAGTTAAAATCAATGACTGTCTTTCTTAATAAATGTTATAAATTATACTAATAATTAAAAATGCACCTCTACAACCTATTTAGGATTTTGGGTATAGTATATAAAGAGCTTGTTATGGAGGTGATCAGGTCTTGTTCACACTCAGCCGCCAGGTTTTCCCCTCGATATAGGGTTCTCACTTTATAGAGACTCGGTGTGTCCGGAGGGTCTGTATACTCCAGAGCCGCTTACTGCTGAAATAAAAAAATAGATATTTCTGATCACACCGCTCCCATAATATTATAATTAGTCAGAATGAAACGCAATCACTGGAACTAAAATGTCAACGGGTTAATAGGATAAACAGTGCCAAAGGATTCACACCCCCTTTAGCTAAGCTCACAGCAGGTTATTTGGGAAAGTATTCCAAAGATGAGGGAAGAAAACTGGAAACTTCGACCTCCTCCCTCCATCCCCTGTAACTTCAAATTAAACGGCTCAAGTTTTTCTCTGGTAAAGTTTGGGAAAAAACAGAGCATCTCAAAGTTATAAGCTTGCGTGATAAAATATATATTAAAATTCTCTTTCACCTTTTTTTTTTCTTTTTTTAAAATAATAATAACATTTATAAAAGTTGGTGATTAATGGAATGCTCTTTTGAAATTCATATGTAGTTTTTAGAATTGACGAAATTCCCTTCGTTATTTATTAATGAATAATCAATTTTTATAATATATATTATGATATTATTATTAGATTGCGTACTTATCTGTTAGTGTAGAAAATTTCCAAAAAAGCGTTTGCTGATTTTATGTTATTTAATACTAAATCTAACGATTTTTTGAACTGACTAAGGAGTTATTTAGCGTCGAACAAAAAAAAAAATTCTAAAAAAAACAGAAAAGATAAAAAAAACTTAATACGGTTTAATCACTCGAAATCATTCAGACCAAATAAATCATTCACAAAATTTCTGATATTCATTTTAGGATCATAAACTTTTTTTTTCTTTTTTGTATAAAACGCACCACGTTCTACGTTTGGTTCAATCCATACATTTTTGGTTTTTAATTTTTCACTGATTCATTTTTGAGATATTTTGGTGTGAAAATCGCGGAAGCTGGATTTTGGAAAATCCATATAAAATAAGGACTATTTTCTGAAGATCGACATTAGTATAGCAAGTAGGCCTATGACGAAGAACAATAATCAAAGGTGAATCTCTTTTCCCTTATAGACTTTAAAATCGCTAAAAGTCACGTTGATCAGTAATTTTCGAGAATATTTCCATTTCTTCAAGATTTGGATGATCTGTTGTGATGGCGAAAAATGTAAAGCAGGTCCTTATTATATCGTTAATTTTTGTTTTGATTTGATACCTACAAAATTACCAGAATTAGGGAGATTTATCTAAGACATGTTTTTATCCACGAAGGTGACTTAAAACGGCTGCAACTTTACTGAAAGTATAGGTACACAACTCAATACTATACTATACATAATATACTATACTATAATATACTATAGGTATAGTGTACCTATACTACTATACCATAAGTATACAAGTCTAAGTATAGAAAAATATTTTATTCTCGATTTTACATTCAAGAAATGATAAAGAATTCTGGTTTAAAAAAAATCACAAAAATTAAAAAAAAAAAATGTTGAGCGGCAAAAATAATGAAAATAGGAAGATTTTAAATGGACTGACCCATATGCATTATGCCTTGTGCGTTTTACGAAAACATGAGTGTGTTGATTCAAGAATTTGTATTTGGGTGAGGTAGGATGGCATGCGGTACATAGTTATGGGCTATGTTGAGAACACTTTCGGCCTAAATAAACATAAATTACTTCAAATCAACCTTTCCGTCTCAGCTTCCAGTCTATTAGTCGATAACTGTTGTGACGAGGATGGCAAGAGAAGGACAGAAAGCTTTAAACAAGGATGTTGGACGAGTGCCATGGGCGGGACATACAGATGTTACACACCACGTTCCCTTTGGCAAGTACCGCTCGACAATTTGCATACTGGATCCCAGGCCGGGTAAACAGGAAATTAGTTCGTCATATATTATAGGGTAGTGTCGGGAGTTTAGCAACTGATACCGTAGTGTCGCCCAGTTCGCAATAACATCGCAAAGGTCAAACGCGACATAGATTAACCGCTTGCCTCTGAATTCAATCCCAGGCTATGACATTTCAATCAAAGAGAAACTAACTAATGATGTTATCATTAGGCTGGTCTTAAGCGGGATCAATTAACTATTAATTAATAAGAAGATGATTGATGGTAGCTCCTTGTTTTGAACTTCAAGGACTCGTCTTCTAAGGTACGACGTTTTCTTACCAATTCCATCATCTAAAAAAAATCTCACCTCTGCAACCCATGGAGGGTCTTGGATCTAGTACATATATAGAGTTCGTACTGTTTCTAGGCCAATGGTAGTGCAATGAGATGAGTAGGCCTTAATTACGCTCAGCCGTCAGGTTTTTCCCCAATTATGGGTACTCACTTTAAAGAGGCTGGGTCTGCCCCAGGCAGGTCTCCATACCCTATGGTCATCCCCGACCGAATAAATAATATTCTGCCACAGCCGGGATTTGAACCTAGGACCGGGAGAAAAATAGACTAGTGCTCTATCCACTAGACCACTCTATCATCCTAACTTAATACATAATCCGGGTAGGGCATCTTTTACAACTTCTTTTACCATTCTTCTAGAGCATTAACCTGAATTAAGGAAGCGGAAAGTTCTAGGGGTGTGTTGTGACGTCTGGGAAGTTTGTTTTACTTTTGAAACTAAGATTTGGAACTTGGGAATTTAATCAAGGATTTAGATAATGCAACCTAACAAATGATTGCTAATTCTTTCGTATATTCTCATATGATGTATTCTTGGTAGTCCTTTCTAGGGGATTGGTAGCTCCAAAAACTACATTGATTGATGTATTTAATGTATTGATACACATATATTGCTTGAAACAATTGGAGTTCCTCTCCATGTGTGTCTCACGATAGTATTGGGTGGAATCCAGGAAAAGATTAAATAACCAAAGGTTTAAATATACTGCGTTATTATTATTAAAATTTACTAATACATACCCATTAAACTTAGACTCAATTTACATTATGCCAAGAACTATGAATGAGAATACTGAGGGACTGATTACTATTAACGTTGCCATACAATATTCCAAAAAGAGGTACCTAAGGACCCTTAGCTGGCGAAGGTAGAATTCGTCTTAAGCGTCCCTTCATAGTTTCATCACCCAGCATCTCGATCTACTCGTCTCTGGTTGTCCTCCGACCCCATAAGGACGTCTCTTCGTGATTGGCCTATCCTATCAGTGACTGGAATATCACTGACCCTTTCCGATTCTAAATTCTCATCCTCATCTTCATTTCAAAAATGATATTTTTTGTATTTTACAATTGCAACGCTAAGCGAGCAACCCTGACAAGTAGAGGGGTGTGTTGGCAACCTCTTTGAGGATAAAAGTTCTAAGATGTGGCTTAGGATATTACTAATATCTTAAAGGAGGTGTCGTAAACCTTTATTGTATGTATGCTTAGGATTGTATGCTTATCTCTTGACCACCCCTAAGAGCGCGTTTATACTTATCGCGTTTTCTTGGCTGGTGCAGTACGGGGTCTATATAATTCAGGGAACCCACTACCGCTTCAGCGTGTTGTATAAAAGCCCACTAATGCCCTTGGCTGCTTGCTGGGCGAACTACCAAGAGTTCCCTATACTGCGGGAGGGAGTTGAGGAGGGGTATAAGGGTGACCCCAAGGGAGTCGGAAAACGCATTTGTACATTTACCATCAAACGCTTAGTATTATTTATTTCTTTTATTATTAAAATTATTTAATAATGCATTTAACTCCCTTCAGTATCACCAATACTTAACAATAATGAATCGTTATTATTATACTTTATTGTTAGAAGTTAGTTTCATTAAGTTAAGTAATTATGTGCATGAATGATTAAAGCTTTAAATATTTCCTGTATTTATGGATTTTCTTAAAATAAATTAATTATGTATTGTGTGTAGTGGATTATCTAATTTGGATTATTCAAAATAATATTTATATAATTAATAAGTTATTAACTTAATACACCTGTCCATTTACTTGTTCTTTGTTGTCTTTTTGTTTATGTATATTGTATAATTTTGTGGAATCTACTGGTCAGTAGAAATACTTCATAAATTGGTCTTTATCGGAGGTTTACCTTGGGTGGGCTTCAGCAAACCTCTCAGTGGTCTAAGGTGCTTGGGTCAGATTCCCGAGCACACAACCCATCTTGAGATGTTTGTTTAGCGGCTTTGAGATTCTCTTTATCGGACACTTAGAGAATCAAGCTGGACTATACCAATAGTACCGATAGAAACGATTTTTAGTATTATTTGTTGTTTTTTATTACATCTTTTATAGACCAATTTTAATTATAATTAAACAATTTTAGTTTATTTCATTGAAGATTTTTTCACAAAAATTTTCGTTCTATTTTTAGAAAAATATTTTTAAAGTTATTAATTTTACTAGGATCCTTAATAGAATAAAGCTATAAAAATTGTTTTCACAAGAAATTATTATGATAAATACTCTAGGGGCCGTATACTGTAAATTTTGTAGTAATATTAATATGTTTTATAAAACTGTTTTTTTTTTTTAATTTTATTTAAACCTAATATTACTAATTTACTAACTGTTAGGTAAATATTATTTCTATACCCTATATTAATAGTTTTTTTTTTGTTTACAGGTGAGTTCTGCTTCGTTTTAACTATAATAAGGTAAACATGTCTGTATAATAAATATTCTTTTGTTATTATTAATATAAACGCAATTTAATTACTTTAAACTTGTCTGGTGAGGTAGTAATAATTTAATTGAATAATATATAACTACTGTTTTAATGCAATTAAATTTTGTTATTGAACAACAATTAATGATAATGAAAATAAAATTCAGATTAACAAACGTAATGATTAGTTAGTTATGCATTTATGTAGAAGGTAAAATGATTTTTTGCCATTCCTTCGTTCAAGTTAAAAAGAAATTGCGAATTCAGATTGTAAATAGGCTCAAACGGTTGAGTCCAGACCCATTCTTTCGCCGACCATGTCTTAAATGGGGAAATTTCTTGGCTTGGGTGGTGGTGCGATGTCTCTAAAGAGATGGTTACTACAAGCCTTAAGCCCATCAAATAACTAGATGTGCCTTGGGCCGATATAATCATGCATTTCTAGCTCTTTGAAGCATTCTTTTGACGATCCGCCAAAGTGAGGAGTGTTAGCTGTTCAGTTTCTGGATGGTCGTCTTGAACAAGTGCCGAAGTATGCCAGTTAGTAAAAGAAACAGAAATTTAATCCCTGTCAGACCGTTATAGTGAGAATAAGGAATATATTTTATTAAAGACCATTTAATTGTACTCTGCTGTATCGAATTAAATAAAAACCGCGAGAGCTGTTTTCAAAAAATGTTAAAAAGTGAAAATAAATTATAATAAAATAAATTTTTTTTTTTTTTTTTTTTTATTTATTTATTTAAAGAAATTTACAACTGTATTAAATAAATACAACAAGTAAATAGGCTTTATATATGATTAGTACACATGATAGGCCTGAGAAGAAACTACCCATTGGTAGCAATCCAATGTCCTATGTTAGAAGGTATCTTGGCCATCTTCTTTTAAGGCGCCTCGGTGGGTTGTCAGGAATAGATATGGAGGAGAGGTCACGGATAAGCGGGTTTGAGTGGGCAGGGAGTTTGGAATGAAAAGAGGTATATCTGTAACGGGCCAAGTCTTCAACTAATGGGATATTTAGGTCTTTATGGATTATTTTATTAGTAACAAAGTAAGGAGCATTGAGGATTTTACGAAGGATTTTGGACTGCAAGGATTGGATGCGAGAGGAATTCGATGGTTTAGCAGACCCCCATAGCTCAATGCCATAGGTCCAAATAGGCCTGATAATTGTGATATAAATGAGTTTTTTGTAGTAAGTAGGAAGTTTTGAGCGTTTGTCAAGTAAGTGTTGTAGTAATCTGTATCTACGAGCAGTTTCCTGTCGTTTCAGTCTAGTATGAGGATTCCATGTTAGGCGTTTGTCGAGGTGGAGTCCTAAGTACCGAAGCTGTTCAACAGGAGTAAGTAGGATATTGTTAAAGGACACGGTGGGGCAGGAAGTCATAGGCTTACGACGTAGAGTGAAGGTGATTTGATGGGATTTATTAGGATTTATTTTGATTCTCCAGTTTTGACACCATTCTTCAATGGCTGATAGATGGTTCTGTAGGATTTGTGATGCAGTAACAGGATCACTATTCACAGATAACACACATGTGTCATCGGCGTAGGAAGTAAGGATAGTGCTAGGATGGGAGGGAATATCAGCTGTATACACCGTGTAAAGGATCGGACCCAGGATACTACCTTGCGGTACACCGGCTGATTGAGTGAATATGGATGAGTAACAAAGGTTATGGTTAACTTTGAAGGTTCTATCAGAGAGATAGGAACGAATTAATAGGAAGTACGCTGGAGAGAGGAATTGACGGAGCTTGTATAGCAGACCTGGATGCCAAACTCGATCAAAAGCCTGTTCCACGTCGAGAAAAGCTCCAGTGCAATACTTTCCGCGCTCCAATGTGGAAGATATGACATCCACCACACGGTGACACTGTTGTATAGTGGAATGGGATGTCCGAAATCCAAACTGGTGGTCAGGAATCACGTGGTTGGATTCGAGGATTGGGTATAAACGTTTGAGGAGAAATTTTTCGAGAATTTTGCCCAGAATGGGCAAGAGGGAGATAGGACGGAAAAAAAAAAAAAAAAAAAAAAAAAAAAAAAAAAAAAAAAAAAAAAAAAAAAAAAAAAAAGTATATGTACATATATTTTCATTAATGTGCTACATCTTCTCCACCTACGAAACTTTTCTTTTCTACCATTTTGAGAGGCCTAGTATTTTAGTAATAGACTTTGTAATTACGTTGTAGATTCAGTTTCAGTACTTTCCTTTATTACATACTTCATATAAAATTATATTATATATATATACTACCAAAGAAAAAAAACCCTGTACCTCTACAATAGGTTTGGACTTCAGTTCGTTTACTAAAAAGGTAAGACAGTATACTGCTGAGTAGTACGACGTTACACCAACAAGCACGTGAAACTAAATATTAAATTAAATCATTAATTAATATAAAATTATCTTAATCATCTTATCTGCATTATTAATCCCCTAAATTATTGAATGCAAATTATTAATTAATTAAAAAGTTCGTTGTTCAGCGCATTTCGTTTGCGTTTCTCGTGGGACTTAAATCCGACTCTCGGCGCGCCTTTGTTTTTTGTAGACAACGAACGATGGATTTAGAATTGAGACATGCAGTGCTGGAATTTGCACCTTATATTATTTAATATGTGACTGCAAGTTATTTTATAAAAAATATATGTCGAAATGAAATTTCTAATCTTGTCATTTCCATTGGTTACAAAGTTTCCTCGAAGAAATTCCTACCATGCTTTCGACGCATTTAATGTTTTTCTTAATCTTAACGTCAATCATAAGATAGCCTATGTAAGATCCTCGCATGCTGTGTTACTCAATGTTTATAATAAAATGGCAAAGTTTAAAAACCTCAGAAGGCAGTTTGTTAAAGATTTTAATAACGAGAGAGAGATTATGGTAGGCCCCGGGCAGCTACAGATAACAAGCAACCTTCCCGGTCACATTCATGACTCCATCAGATTTACATAAGCCGATCCATATCCTCCAAGATTTTTAGAACTCCCGTTCCCGTTCAACATTTAAATTCACAGTTTTCCTGATATGGCGTTATTGAAAATAATATATGAGATTTCAATGTTACTTGTGTTTATAACGGTTTTTCTTTTTTTATTTTATGCCAGAGCTATCAAATATATATCGAATCCGGTTTATTGAGTTCATAAGACTAAGTTGCACTAATAGTAAAAGAAAAGTAAATTAGAAGATTATTTCGGAAAAAATTTCCAAAATAAAACATTAAAATGTATTTGGTATATCAGGGTGATTATAAGAATAATGCTAAGAATGTAATATGTATTTTTTCTGATATTTTGATAAATTTACTATTTATTTATAGTTCGAACATCAAATTTAAAAATATCTAACTTTATTTGATTTTTTAAAAATAAAATAGCAATCATGAAAATTTTGTTAATTGAGACGTTTATTTTCAAAAGGCAGTACAGAACATTTTGTACGAAACTGATAGCTTGACATATTTTTATTCTCTTCATTTAGTTTTATCAAAATCTCATATTTCATTTTATCTAATGAACTTTCAAAGCTTTTAAAAACGCGAAGATTTTTTAAAATTTATTTATAGAAATTCACAACTGTATTAGTGAATACATCAACAAGTAAAAAAGATTTAGAAATTAAATTATATTTTATTTTCTAAAAGTACTTATGCCGCATTTAGTTTCGTTCCAAATCGTTACTTTAATATAGTTTTATTAATATAATTTAAAAAAATTCTAGATTTTAATGCGAAGAGAATCAAATAAATTGGTTTGATAATAAATTAATGAGAGATTTTTTTCGCTTCCTGTAAAATTTCATGAAATAAATATTGTATCTTTTGGAAATTAACTTCTCAATTGGTGATGCAGCAATAATTTTTAATTTTTTCTTTAATATTTTGATTTAAATTGTTATATAATTAATGATATTTATATCTTATAAATTTGGTTTGCAACTTGGAATTTAATTGTTTGTTTTGTCTAGAGGTAGGTTCATTATTCCTTACTAATCTGAAATCACATTATGCGTTAATTACTTCCGGCCCATGCGTTAATTTAAGCCACCTCTGCCTTCTGAGCCTACTGTTACCTACTCTGCATATATTAAAGAGTATATTTATTTCCGCTATTACAATATACTTTGAATTTTGTATGTAATTATAGATATGAATTGAACCAATAATTTACCTACGATTATTCCTGTTAAAGATGGTCGACTGATTTGTGCTTTTTGTTTAATAATATTTTGTATTCAGAATGCCTTTGTATTGAATGGGTCCAGTTGGGGATGCTTCATAACTAGAAAACGTATCTTTAAAATAATATATACAAAATGTGCGATTAGAGCCTATTTTGATTAATGTGGCTAAAATTATCGTTGTATTTCCATATTGTTACAATACTTTAAACAGCATAAAAACTATACATCTTACAGTTTTTGGTTTAATATGTACTTAAATGGTATACAAAAGGTTTATTACTATGATTACGAATGGTAATCAATAACCGGTTATCTAGTAACGTTTTTTGTAAACTTCTCTTTCTTTCGTAAACTCGTCCTATAGGATTTATAAAGCTACTTATATTCCAACAAGACTCCTTAACTGACAGTCAGAACGGTCTGAACGAATCTTTAAACATATCGAACCTAAACATGACATGTATTTAATATTCTTTAATCAAAGTAAACTGTCGATAAAATTAGAGGAGACTTAAATTGAAACAATAAGACCTTGTTTATACCTGAAGCGATTAGCTAAGATGATTAATAATAGGAGTCTCTTAGATCGTATAAGTTGTACTATTATTCAGACAGATAATTATTTTCATTCAGTTATTGTATAAATTAGAATGAATGAAAATGGCACTACACACCCCAGAAGTTTATCATAAATAAAATAACCTAATCTAAGTAATGCATTTTCTATCAATTATTATTTCCGTTGAGTTTTTGTTTAACTCGTGAATGTTTACCAAGAAATTTAAATAGTACCCTCTCTAAATCTACCCTCGTAGCTTCTACTGTTTTCTCAGCCTACTTGCTGGTATCAAGATCGTTCCATTCTGACCTTAATATACCATTCTACAGAACTAGAGCCTTTGATTGATCCTTCATTGCCCGTTCAAAGCATTGTAGAATTCCATTCCTTCAAATATACGTCTTGCTTCACCCTTATTCACCATAAAATATCCTTTTACAATACCTATTATCCGCTTACACACCTATTCACAGACGCTTAGTTGTTTTTAACTCTTTTTATTTAACAATTAGAACTATATTTTCTCTTACTCTTATACCATTGTAAATAATTGATTATATTAAAAATTGATATTTAATTAGCCAGATATGTTTTCTTAATTTGTAACATTAATGTTATTCTTTAGGGACTGAGTCCCAGAATAAAAAATAAAATCTATTGTATTATATTTTAATAGTTTCTAATATAAGTGGAGCGGCGTGTTCTAGTGGATAGAGCGCTAGTATGCTCTGCTCCGGGTCCTAGGTTCGAATCCCGGCTGAGGCAGAATATTAATTATTCTGTTAATTCAGTCGGGGGGGTGACCCTAGGGTATGGAGACCCTCCTGGGGCAGACCCAGCCTCTATAAAATGGGTACCCAAAATCTTTGGAGAAAAACCTGGCGGCTGAGCGTAATTAAGGCCGTTGGCCTAGAAACAGTACGAATCTCTCTATATGTACTGAGCCCAAGACCCTTCATGGGTTTAGTGGTACAGGGTTTTTTTTTTCTTTTTTCTAATAAAAACAGGGCCTTATAGTAGACACTGCTAAAGCAATAATCTACACGAAACCATAATTTTTTCTAGATGTCCCAGAAGAAAGGAGATACGTTTCAACTGCAATTTGAATCCGTGATTTGCTGATGAATAATTACGTTCAGATCTGCAGATTCTAAAAAAAAAAAATAATAAAAAAAAAAAAAAAAAAAAAAATAATTATACATATATATATATATATATACTATATATATACAGTTTATGGATAGATAAATTACATCAATTTTTCTGTACTGCTTATGCCTAAATACAGTTTGTAAAACATAAGCATTGAGGATAGTGATATACCCTAAGAAACCTATCGTACATAACTATATAGAAATAAGATAGTGGGTCTCATTTGGCTTAATTTTCTTATAATGGGTCTTTGTAGACTTTTTTATACTTGCGTTTAATGAATTAAATCATCTGATGTATTTATTAAGTATCGATAATTCCTTATCTTAACTTTTTCCCTCAATGAAAATATACATCCGCCGGCTATTTTCTAAAATATCTTGTAAAAAATGGACGATAGGAGATAGTAAGAGCTCCTGACTAGGAAAGTTTGTCCTGACAGTTTAGAGATAAGAAGAAAATAATAACTGGATGGCCTCAGATATTGTGGCTGGAGGTTGGGAGCCGTCTAATGCACTCCCGGCCGGGAAACTGTTCGCCGGCCAATCGTCTCTTCGATCTGTAATGACTGCTCCTTCTTCGTTGGCTATCTTTAAACTGTATGTCGGTGGGGAAATGATATAACTAAGGATATCTAACTGTTTTGTTATTTTCCGATAGTATTATTAATTATATTCTCCTACCTGTTAACAAAACCTGCTAATTTCAGTTACTAATCGTTATAGAAATTATGTTAGTTTACTATACTTTTTATTTTGAAAATTTATTTAAAGTTTTATCTATGAATGCGTTACCACTAGGGCCATTTTAAGGTTTCTTGATCACATATAGCTATTATTGAAACATGTCATTCTAATGGGACGAAATACCAGAATAAAGAGGGCTCCCCTGTGGTTTAGTGGCTCGCACAAGGGTCCGAATTTGGCAGATGACTTGGAGTAAACAATCTTTGGTCATAACGTCCTTTGGAAGGGACGTAAAATTGTGGTCTCAAGACTGTGGAATGTCAGGTAATCGTAAGAACCTGGATAGGCAAAATTTAGGATAGCATCGACCGACTAGCCACAGTAGTATAATATTGACGTTAAATAAAAAAAGTACTAGTTATTATAAAAATCTGATGTTATTGGTATATGGAATTTTTAAGTTTGTTAAGACGCTGAAGTATAATTGTTATATGATAATTATTTAAATTAATACAATTGCATAATTGTTTAGATATGATATTATTGAACAAGTATGGAAGAAGGTAAAAAGAAAAATCTTTATCCTGGGACTAAGTTTCATAAGCATAACATCACATTAAAAGTTATATAAGAGCCAATACTTATTTATCCATTTACAGCATTCTCTTAGTTTGTTTAATCCCATTCTTAATTGATGGGATTGATATAATAAAAGCTTTATTTATTTTTTTATACACTGTTATTATATATGTTCTAGACATAAGTCTAATGGAAAAAAACAAAATAATTTAACGTATACGCTTATTTTATAAATTATGCAGATAATAACAGAAGTCATAACTAGATTATTGTTTTTATCAAGATATATTTAAATCACTGACGTTTCTAAAATGATTCAATAGAGAGTGGGTCCCTTATAAGCTAGTTGTTACAGAGGGTGATTTGACTAAGAATCGATAGAAACCATTTTAGTCAGATGAGGCGCCTTAGCTTACCTTGATGGGGGCCTACTCGTGCTGTCGTAGAATAAGAGAAAACAAATCCTCCCTGAAGACGAGCGATAAAGTGAGCGGAGAAACCTCCTGATTCTATTTGCCTACGAGGAGCTAAATTGCCTCCTTTAGTAGATAGTGCGCCTTGTAGTCACGATACTGTTCGGTCCGCATCACGCTGCGGTGTCCTTTATTCTCTTTAATGAGTTCCCTTCTATTTCTCGGCAAAGTGGGCCATTGGAAGCCGATGGATCAAACATAGTTGGAGCCTTAATATAGTCATTTCTCTGTAAAATGCATTTAGTAGAGTAGTCCTAACGCCTTATTAGGCCATTTGTAGTAAAAGGTCTGACCGCCCGAAATTTCGGGGCTTATACCATCTGGGTTTTCTTATACCCTCTTCTTCATTGAACCCTTCAAAATCCGAGTACCCAATGACAATATGAATATGGTTTGCTCAAGTTTATCGCCAATAATTTGTAATGATAAATCAAAATTAAATCTGTTTAAGAGCAATAAAAATAAATTCTTTATTTGTTCTGGGACATTTCACAGATAAAATGTTCTGTTCAAATAATAATTGTTCTAAAAATCTGACGCGCATATTTCACTTACCTTTGTTCCCATTATCACTTCGGCCATCAATCTGCACATTTCGACAGATCGTTTCTTATCCGACCCTCAACCTTATGGAATTCTATTCCTCTTTTTATCCGTCACTCCAACACTCTTCCGACATTCAAATATCGCTTATTTATTCTTCTCATGACTACTCAGTCATACAAATATTCTAAATATGAATCTATTACTTATTTGTTTATGTCTGCTTACTTATAGTTTTAGTTGACCTGTTTATAATTATTTAATTACTCTAAGACTGAAGTCCATTTTATATATTATGTTAATGTTATTCTAAAAGGACTTGTCCCAGAATAATAAAGAATTTATTTATTTAATTTATTTACCTCCATATTATATAATAATATTAGTAAATACATAAAAAGAACTTTAGTGTCATAGAGAAACAAATTAATAGAAAAAAAAATGAACAATAGTTATAATTCAAAAGGTAGCTTCTATTAATAATAAAGAAAATTAATAACAAAACTATAATAAAAATAAAATAGAAATATCGGGTATCGGAAGTGTCCCTGGCTGTTCTAATAGTGAATCGTATCAAGCAGCTGAACAATCGTTTCAATTTTGCTTCAAGATCCCCAAAGACACCCCCCTACACTATACAGTTAGTTGTCAAATTGGGAGAATATTAAGGAACAAAGCAGGAAATAGCAATTACTTATGTCAATCAGCTGTTTAATGTGTTTTGTTTTCAAATAAAATTAAAATTTCTTAGTGTTTATTTTGAATGGTTTATGTTTCTTTCAAAGTAGAATTTCAGACCACTCTTTCCCCTTAAGAGTTTCATTTTTCATTCTTCAATTCAGTGTAACTCAATGAAACTTCCGATTTTCATCAAATTCCATTATTAAAAAATTCATTGTAAAAAAACCAATAGAGTTTGCTATTTTAAAAAATAGTTCCAGGGCAGCTAAGAACAATATATTGCTAATACGTTTTACTTGTTTGAAAAAAACAAAAACAATTCTTTTTAATGGACGTTTGATTTATTAAAATTTTTCTCTTTTGGCAATCAGGAATCGGCAGTAAAGCCATCAATATAAAAATATAAAAGAAATAATTCGATCTATTAATTTTGATGGTTTATTAGTAAGGATATTGTACTTAAATAAAAAAACATGTATCTTTACAACCCATAAAGAGTCTTGTTCTAAGTACATATGGAGATTCGTACTGTTTCAAAAAGGTCAACAGCCGTGCAATGAGGTGATTAGGCCTTGATCATGCTCAGCCTCAATTTGGGTACCCACTTTAAAGATGTTGGTCCTGCCCCTAGAGGGTCTCCATATCCTAGGGTCGCCCCCCCCCCCCGAAAAAAAGAAAACAAATTTCATGTCTGCTTTAGCTCCAGTGTAGGAATTAACTTTTTGTTGACCTTTCCATATTGTTAATAAAAATAAATAAATAAAGAATTTATTTTTATTTTTTTAAAGGGAGATATATTAACACGATAATGTTTAGAAACATCGGTCTTATGTTTCCTGAGTTCGAATCAAAAAATATTATGATATAATTTCAAATCCGCAGTTTTAATGCGGACATCAGCATAAGTAAGAGGTTTATTGTTGAATCGGAACATTCAACAACTGCCTCACAATGTATGCAAACACACCAAAGACTGATTTGATTGTAAGTGTTTATTGGAAGTAGTCGTAAATTACATTTGAAATTGTTGATATACAAATCGGTTCATCATTTCTAATTTTGAATTTACTAATGATTGTTTTCGCTCTCTTGGAAAAAAAAGAAAAAAGAATTCCTTTGATATTCCCATAATCGATAGCGATCTCTTAATTTTAGAATGTTAATGTTGTTTCATTTTTATTTTCTTCTTTTTATAACTTTTAATCCTAAATTAGTTAGGAAATACTAACAATTTATAGTCTTTTGATCATAACTGATAGAAGAGTAGAGACAAACAAGTTTGACGAGAACATTTTTTATTCCTCCACTATATGTAGGCAATTTCCTTATGTCTGTTTGAAATTCGGTCAACGTCATAAAGTTTGTTGAACGTGGACTTATAACTGAAAAATGGTCGATCAAGTGAAAAAAAAGTCTACTGGAAATTACTCAATAAAGGAATTGATATATAAACATAACTTTGAGTTACCATTCTAAAAGTAATTGATAATAAAGCGTTAATTAATCAATCGATGAAACATTTTAATTAAAAAAATGTAATATTATATTAAGAAGTAGGAGGATAATATTAGGCAAAACTATATATAATATATATTTTCAATTTAACTTTTTAACAGAAATGACCGTTTTGGCATCCAAATAATCAAAAACGTTTATGCTTGTCTATGGTAAATCTAGATGAAAAATAAAAAGTTGGACGAAACTGAAATTGCGTATTAAAGGTAGTTATGCGCTACGTACGTTAAGTCAGCGTTTTACCAAAATCAACTTGCATAAGTACCACAATATAATATAATAAGTGTATAGATTTTTTATTCGTTGTGTAGTCTTTCCTAGTTTATTAATATATCTCTTGGAAATTATAAAGGGTTGTTGATTTTGACACATCTGAAATCAACTATAAAGTATAATTACTTTCACTTACCTATATATGTTTGTTTATTTATTTAACGTCACTTTATGCTACTATGGCTAATCGGACGATACTACAGTGAGAGTCCTAAATTTTGCCTATCCAGGTTTTATAAGGATAGGGATCTTTAACGAGTACCTGACATCGCACAGGCTCGGGACCACCTTTTAACGTCCCCTCCGAAGGACGGCGTAATTAACGATTTGTTACCCCCATTAAAAAATCCTAGGACCACCTGCGGGTTTGAACCCGTGACCTTTGGCATGGGAGGCTGTTACGCTAGCCACCCAGCTACAAGTGATCCCAAAATGTTTAAGTAAATTTATTTTTAAAATTAAATTTATTATTAATAGAATAAAACAAGAAAAATGGTTATTAAATTATAATTTAAGGCACTGTAATACATATATATATATATGTATATATATATATATATATATATATATATATATATATATATATATATAATATTCAAAAGTATTGCGATCGTAAAAATTTTCGAATTCCGGTTTTCAACTGAAATACACGTTTTTATCTTATTAATCCTAACCCTATATAAAAATAAAACACCTATGAAAGATTTTACAAATAAAAAAATCACACGAACACTTAAAACCAACAAACTTCAAAATTCTATCTACCTTAGGCAAAGAAAGAGTATAGTTTTAGGTTTAAATTATTACTTTTTTATTCACGAGTTAAATTAATACATTTAAATAAAATCATGTTTCGAATATTATAAAACAAATAGCAGGAAATAGTTAAAATTATAAATAATAATAATCCCCTGAGTCCAATTGACCAAGTCACGCAAAAAGACGTGTGTGTCTGTGCGTCAGTATGTAGTTAGTCTAGCGGAAAAACTGCAAGTCGTGTGAAACTGAAATTTCATATTTCCATGGAAGAACCACTGTATACTATGCATTTTTACGATTTTCTCACGAACAGCTATAAAGATTTTAAATAAACTCTTTATATGGATGTAAAATTTAATGAGCTTTAATATGATGTACGTTTCATTCTGATTGAAATAGCTTGGCAGGGCTTAAATGCCGATATTTTAAATTTTCTTCCAATAAAGTACCTTTAATTTTGTAGATTTAAAAAAAATTAGGTACATCATTTTGTTAGAATTGATAAAATAAGAGCTGAATATGCAAGTAGCGCGAATTTGATAAACAACTAAACATATTTTTTATGCAATTTTCGTGTTTTTTTAACACAAGAATGTTAATAAAGATGTATAATATACCTTTAGATAGCTAAATATTTCAGAAAAATATTAACTAATACACGGAATTATAAAAGTTAATGGAGATTGATGAAAAGCCGATGAAACAAACTGATGATTGTAGATAAAAATATCGTAGATTATTTAATAAAACACATGATTCTATTGAAATTCAATTTAATTAATTCTTTGACAATTTATTTTTATCTCTAAATGTATTTAAATATTCTTTAATTGATTTTAACAACGGAAGTAAGTAAAAGTCGTGAGTTGCGCGCACCAGATTTTTTTAAATTTATGAACGAATAAAAACTTTTCTACGTTTAATGAAAAAATATATAAATATGTTTTCGATTTTGTAGGACAAATAACAACTTTTCTCTCAAAAACTGTTACAGTTTTAATTGTACTCTTTTATATTTATTCATAAATCATGAATATTCTATATATAGAATTTATATTCATCGAAATAGTTCGGACAGGGCTTTAATAATAAGAACTCTAAATGTATTCCTCTTTAGTACCTTAAATTTTGTTTATATGAAATAATGAACCATTATTAGTAGTGTACATTTATAAAAATATAATATGAAAGCATTTGATATATGCCCTTAGGAGAAATGTTTTTCCTTTTGAGAAATATTTCTGAATTAGGAAATATTAAATCGATGTACCGTTTAAAATGATCATGATTGTCGAAAAAAATATCACATTGAAGAAGATAAAACACTATGAATTTAAGTTTTTGTTATGTCATGAAACCTTTAGATTATTTCATTTAAAACTATTTTAAGAAGGAAGGTTTAATACGTCAAAGACGCACATTGACAAAATTACTAAATACTTTTATACTTTAAATGCAAACATAAATACCATTGCAAATATCTAACCATATTGATTAATATATTCACACAAATAATATCTTAAATTTAATAAAAGTATAAGACCTCACATATGTCAGGAAGTGTTTTAAAAAAAGAATCATGTGAAATGTATGAAGAGCCATAGGTGTGTACTCTTTTTTACGAAATGGCGTTAGGGTGGTATTACTTTCTGATTATTTTTAAGTTTTGCCCTGACCTCATAGTTCTTGTGGGCTACTAAAGTTTATTACTTTTTTATATTCTGCAGATTAGTCTTCTACTCATTTATATCTATTTCTGAGTTTTATTTCTGGATTCGATACATTAGAAGTTTAGAAAAAATTTTGTAGGGTCATTTGGTTTAATAATTAGTTAATATTATTGAGTTTTTTTTTTAAATCTTGTTCAGTTAAGGTGTAAGTTCTAAATAATAAGCAAAGCAGCTACTTAAGGCCACCTTAACGTTCCTAGAGGTAATACAGTTGAGATCTAGCTCAGAGATAGGAACCCTACAGAGAAATAATGTAACCCCCACTTTTACGACCCTGGTTTTTATCTGATCATAGAACGAGTATAATAAACGATGGCAGATCATGTGCTGACGTTGATATGAATTTTTTTATATGCTTATATTTTTTCCTCAATAATAAATTATTGCATTATAGGCTGTCTAAAGACACAAACAAATTTAGTTTAGGTCAATAAAAAAATAATCACGTTTTAAAGTGAAACTGACTCCTACCTTACGGTTCCAATGACTTTTCTTATTTTCTAGACTGAACTTTAGACAAATATTAATAAAATATAAGTAAACGTATGTATATACACGTATCTGTTTGACGACAATATTTCGATGTTTCTTACCTATTCCAAACTTTAAAAAATAAAAAACATAACTGAGCTTCTTACCCTCCGCTCTGGTATCTATTCGTTAAATACTAGAACCCAATCAATTTATATTTACACCTCATCACATAAAACTGCATCCTTTCACAAATCATTTCTCGTTCGTTCCTTATCATTCGGAATTCGCTGTCACCTCTTTTCTTCCTTCAAACATCAAATATTCCACTACTTACTCGTTTCTCAACCTTACGTTCCAGTGTAAAATATAGTATAAATATATGTATATGTGTGTATAAATTTCCAAGGATTTATAGGTGTACTAAATATCTTTTATATTTTTAATGTAACCATACCATAAGGATTTCATTTTCTCCATTGTCTGTATACTAAGGGGGCTTGATCCCAGAATATATATATTTTTTTCATTTTATTTCATTATCTGCTTATATCCATATTGAAAAGCTTCTAAATATTCAGTATAACCATAAAGATTGAAAACTGTGAATTGTTGTAAGGTGAAAAACTCTTGCTTTGTCAAATCATAATACTGTAAACCAATATATGAGACGTTGATTTCCAAAAGGTATTATATCCATTCTAGGAAATTTTACAGGAAGCTCCAAAATCTCTCGTTATTTTATTATTAAACCTGCTAATTCGATTATTTTCGCATTAAAATATAGAATTGTTTTTTTACTATATTAATAACACCATATTAAAGTTATGAAATGAAGTGTTTTAGTATGATTTAGAACGAAACTAAATGTGTAATTAGTACCTTAAGAAATTAATATAATTTCTAAATCGCGTTATTAAAGGACTTGAGTGTTCTTTAGATACAATCAAATTTAAAATTCAGGTAAAACTAAATGAGGAGAATATAAATATGTAAAAATATCAATTTCATAAAAAATGTCCTTTAGTACCTTTTGGAAATCAACGTCTCATATGTAGACTCGCTGCCTATGATTGTATCCTAAGCTACACTAGAACAGTAAGATTCTAATTTAGGTAACTCTTTGAGTTTCCCTGTTGGGCCAAATAGTATTTTTTTATGGTCCTATCCTACTCTATTCAAGCAAAAACAAAGCAGGATATTCTTTATGTACGTAATATTTTTTGACGAGATTGGAAAGTTGGAGATACTGCTATGGGACCTCCACGAAATAAATTTCAACAATGTCGCCGTTTGCATCAAAGTTTGTCATTTACTATTTTCACTAATATAGCCTCAAATTGAGATAGTAACTATAATCTGCTGGATGAGAGATCTTTTATGAGGTTCTTGAATCAAGCATGAATTACTGTTGATTAACGAACTTATAATGTCACAAAAGTAAGTTATCGCCAAGACTATTTGACTAAGGGTTTATTTATCGTTATTTATGCAGTAATTATATATATATGGAATGCACATACAATACTTTTGAATGCTTGTTGCATTTTAAACATTGCTATACAGTAACATATTTTTAAGTAATACTTTAAATACAGCGAATAATATAATCAGAATTACAACAGCGAAATTACTAATTTGTACGAAAAAATTCTGGACAAATATAATCAAACTTAGCAAAGAACGTGGGCGATGGTACCCAATTAGGAACTTTTTATCCTATTAAATTGTAATGACTAATTACAATTGTTTGTTTAGTTTAATTAAAAAATAACATTTTAGTTTTTTCGCTGTAATGATGAAAACACAATGCCAAATGACGGTAAAAATGCGTGGGATTGTTAGGCCTCTGTTTCGTTAGTGGTTCTTAAGTGAATAGATAAATGATATGAAGGTGAAATGGAAAGTCATATTCCAGAGAGTTGTAAAATATATAACATTTATTAAATTGTGTTCTGAAATATTATAGAGTATATATATATATTACAGTGCCTTAAATTATAATTTAATAACTATTTTTCTTGTTTTATTCTATTAATAATAAATTTAATTTAAAAAATAAATTTACTTAAAAATTTGTTTACTTATCATAAATGAATGATAATTATTAAATCTGAATGATAATTATATTGGGTTAATTAATGCAGGTTTTTAGTAGGTATTGTAAATACGCCATATCTTTACTTTAACCATATATATTTAATCAAAATAATTTCCATCTGAATCAATGCACTTTTGCCAACGTTCAACAAGCTTTCTTATTCCACCAGAAAAAAAATCCGAATCCCTGGACTCAATGAAATCACGAAAAGAATTTTCAATGTCGTCCTGGTTTTGAAAATTTTTCTCCCTCAAAAAGTTGTCCAGATGCCTGAAAAAGTGGAAGTCTGTAGGAGAGAGGTCAGGTGAATAAGGCGGATGTTGGAGAACTTCGTAGCCCAACTCGTGCAGTCGTCGAAGCGTTGGTTGTGGAACGTGTGGTCTGGCGTTATCGTGGAGCAGGATCGGCCCCTTCCGATTCATCAATGCTGGGCAAAGACGTTGCAATTTTTGAGTTCCGAGTTCCGCCGCCATTTCTCGTGTGGTTTTGGTTGGGTCTTCTTCCACTTTTGACCTCAGCTGGTCGTTGTCCAGAGCAAGATGACGGCCCCGACCTTCCTTGTCTTCTAGGTCGAAATCTCCTCTGCGAAACTTCTGGAACCAACGCTGCACCGTGCGCTCATTAATAGCCTCCTGACCCCACACTTCATTAATATTACGAGCCGTTTGCGCAGCGCTGCGCCCTAATTTAAATTCGTAAAAATAAATTTGACGAAAATCGCACTTTGACATTTTCGATTCAAGACCTTTGAACACACTGAACAAAACGATTTTACTAAACAAATTCATGGTGAAAGAGAGGGTATTAGATAAGGTTTGTTTTGGTATAATAATGATCAATGTTAGGATTAGCTTTGTTTACACAATTGGAATTAAGATATTGCAATAGAGGAAACCTGCATTAATTTTGCATCAACCCAATAGAAAATCTGACGATTAGTCATGTGTCTGATGATGGTCTGAATCTCAAGCAATCGTTTACAATTATAATTCATTTAAATCATTAGAAAATATCATTTTAGTGAAGGTATAATATAATATACATTACAGTATATTACATTTTGAGCCATATTCTAAAAATATACTATATTGATCCTTCATAAAAGTTTTATTTTAAATCATTACAGTATAGATATTGTTTTTGAATCCTAGTTTGTTTTCCTATGTTTTTTTTATTATTTAATTACGAAGGAATCAAGTACTTTCCTTGTGGGCGCATTTATACTGCACGCGTTTTGGTGGCTGGATTTAATATTCCATTTCCATGTCATCTATTATCTTTGAGGGCAAAATTTATAAAAAAAATAAATTCTAAGTAGCGCACGTGTTACACAACTTGCAAAATAAGCACTCACTATACTATTAGTAAACGTGTATGATTCATATACAGGGCTGAACAGGCTACGCAGATGAAACGTGGCATAAACTCTAGAGCAGCCTCGCAGTGAAGAATATGAAAATCAGTCCCGGCGTAATCGTTTTAAGTCCCAAAATTTAAATTCAAATGGCAAACTATTTTATGTTTACAAAGATAAATTTTTTTTATCATGATATGAACTGGAGGTTTATAGTTATGTTTTCATTCCTGAATGATAATTTTATGTTAATCGCTTGTCCAGATGTCCTTGATAGCGGATCTGTTCTGTATGGATTAGAATGGAGACAGATTATGGGTAGATTATAGTTCACGTCCAAGAATAATTTATAACCATCAATAGAAACTTTCTAGAAAATAGAATCTATCATTAAACTGTATAAAATGTCGGTTAAAAAAACCATTATTAATTAAAATTTGGTTTGATAAGTTGCATTAGCTATCAATCAAAAGCAATTAAAATGGTAAATAATTTACATTTGTTTATTTTTTTATTCGTTTCCAAGTCCTGATTTATTTCTGAGAAGTTCGAAGAGTTGGAGGATCAACACTTATTTCAAAAAGTACTTACTTTATTTTATATACAATGCTTCGAATTTATTTGCAGTATTAAATTTGTGCTGTCAAAAAACTGACTCCCTCCTGGGACCCACCAAACCTCCATAAAGAAGATACTCTAAAATTTGATGAAACATTTTGGCCAAATAACCCCATTGCACAGCCTTTAGCCTAGAAAATATACACTACTATAAACTGAACCCAAGACCTTTTTGATTAGTTGAAATTTTATTTTCATTATTATTTTAAATATACCATGGGAAAGATAAAGGTTTAATAATAAATCAAATATAAATATTATCCAACATATAAAGTCTTCGAAGGTCTAGTTGGATAAATCTTTTGAATTCATTTTTTTTAAGTAATAATTAAAAAAAAAAAACATTATAAATATTATGTATTGTTATATAGAGTGATTAAGTATGCTGTGTATTACAAAGTAGCTCATTCTACTTGCCCAATAAAACGTTGAATAATTCATTTTTATTTAGAAAAAACTTCATATATTTGCTTACTAAAATACAGAACAAAGGTTAGTTATAAATTTGAATTTTTAACGGTTCTGGAGAAAATATGCAAAAACTAGAGAAAATAAAAATGAGCGAAGTTGGTAAAAAATGTTCTCTATTTCTGAAAATAGAGAAAGAGAACCTTTTGAAGAGGCGATTGCTCGTTCAAAGTTAAGAAAAATATCAGGAGCTAACTTCGCAGTCCCGGTTGAATGTGCTAATATTGCCGGCAATTTCCGGCTGGATATATCTCCTCTGCCCGGAATTTTCACCGAGGTTTAACTGAAGAAAAATGACTTCGGGCTATGGTTTAAAAGAAGTGTGCGATACCCGGCTTGTACCGATTTGTTCTGATTAATGTAGAACCTTTGTCAACCTTCGGAAATTGGATTCTATGTCACCTGCAGTACGAGAACTGAAGAATTGTGATGTCAAATTATCCTCTGCAGAATAATCGATTGGAATTTTCTTATACTCTTAAAGAGCCTATTAAGCGAGACGAATGTTAACGCCTCTCTCCCTTTTATTATTTTAGTAACTTTTTTTTTGCTTTATATCTTATCGAAAACTTTTGAAATTATTAAATTTTAGAAGTGGGTATTAATAATACTCAACGACGATAACGAATTTTAAGAAATGCTTTAATCGAACAACTATCATGGGCCAAGTATTAAAACAACAAAAATGGGGAAAAAATAAGCTGAAACATAGGCAAGTGGCAGAAAGTTATTTGGTTAGTTAATGTCTTGAAAATATTTGGTTGTCAAATATTTCCATTCCCGTTGTACACGCTTCAGGCCTCATACAGAATTATATGGCACAGTATGCTCCACCGAACTGCACACTTTGACAGATCCTTTCTCATTTGATTCTCAATCCTATGGAATTATATTCCTCCATCCATCCGTCACTCCAACTCTTTTTCTACCTTCAAATCCCGCATATTTAATCACTTAATGAATATCCAATATCAATAAAATTGTAAATAAGCTTTTTCTCTTGTTTTCTTCTCATTTAAATATATCAATTTAATATGAGTAATTATTAACTTGTTTATATGTATTTAATTTACTCTAAGATTCCGAACCACATTTTCTAGATTCTGTATATTTGATTCTAAAGCAGCAAGTTCCAAGATAATAAAGAATTTATTCAAAGAAAGTTTGAAGCGTTTTTGAATATTTGAATTTAATCCTCTCTGTGTTTATTAACATGTTGATTTGGTCAATATATTAATTTTTTCAAATAAGAATTAGTTAAGGTGTTTCATGCACCATTTTCCCATCTTTAAGTGGTATTGCTCGAAATGGATAAGTAAAAGAAAATTTTTCTTTTTTTCATTTAATGATTTTTTTTTCCGAAAAGGAAAATTGCTGCACAGACGATTCAAAAAATTTGCATTGTATATCAAGATGATGCCTTAAAAGAAAGCACCGTCTGTAAGGGGTTTGTTAGGTTCAGAACCGGAAATTTGACTTGGAAGAAGCAAAGCGCTCGGTTCGTCCTTCAACTGTTGATGACCAAATTCAGGCATTGGTCACAGAAAACCCTTAATTTACGACACAGTATATCCAAGAAATGCATTGATTAAGAATGTTTACAAGAATCTGAAGTTTTTATTGAAATCACCACGCATAAAAGCATCTTTACTAATCCAGTTTTTAGAATATTGACGTAGTAAACATGATTTTATAAATACTGAGAGGTTTCAATTCAAATATTGAAGACACTATGAACTTATTTTACTTCTCAATATTTCCTAAAAAAGGGTGGGTAAATGGTGGTCATAATGAGGTAAGGTTTCAACACCTCTGATGATACTCCGCTGACAGTCTGAGGGAACCGAACCCTCTCTTGAAACCTGATACCCTTAATGGTCCATTGGTGTCTTGCATCTTCCTAAGAAGGGCGTCTTTTGATCAATCTAAGAGTATCAGAATTCAATTATACGTGGAACTCACAGGTAGTTCAAAATATAAAGGAAGCTTAAAAAATGAAAACAAGAAATATCATGTACTTAATTATAATGGAGTGATTTAATGTAGGTTAATCGTTATATGAAATTATTAGTTTCGAATCCAGGTTTAATCTAGTTATTTATTGTTTGTTTGTTTATTTATTTAATATCACTTTATACTATTTATCGGACGATGCTACAGTGGGAGTCCTAAATTCTGCCTATTCAGCGTCTTTAACGAGTACCTGACATCGCACAGGCTTTCCAAATTGATGAAATTCGTCTGAACGCAATATAAAGTGTTTACCTTTGTATAATAAGTTTTCATAAAATCTTTAGTGAATCAGCTAGATTTTAATCGCCTTATCTACTCACTAGTATATATATTATTATATAGTATATATATATTATTACTAGTATATATATATTATTTTCTTCAAAACTGGAGTTTTGAGTCTGTTTGTTCTTTTTCTAACATAAACTTTGACAATTGAAAATTTTAATATCACAATGCAACTGCGATTAGTGGGATTATATTGCGATTTTTAAAAACAGTTTCAAATGACCAGGCCAAACCCTAAATTCACTGTCATCATAAAACAGCGGCGTTAGTTGTAAAGTTTGGTGACTCTCATCGTAAAAACAATATTAGAAGAACTATAATATTACACCTATAAATACAGAATTATTTTGAATGAATGGTCTTTAAAACGTCACTTTTTATCGCTCTTCTGGTATTTTATTGAAGAAGCATGAAACAACCAAACTTTTTTGGAAGATAAATGAATCCGTGAATCGGTTCGGTACCTGTTGTCCTAAAATAATTTAGGCTTTCTCGCTTTTTTGGTTTTTAGTGAATTTTATCATGTAATAAACCAAGTAATATTACAAACCTTAATATTTCCTTGAATCCCTGCTTGTTAAATTTCTTTGTGCTTACTAGGTGGCTAGGTCAAAAAAAAAAAAAAAAAAATTGTTTTTGCTGAATATTTCCTTGGTACTGTTTATATTTGCGACAATAAAATATATTACTAATAAAATAAAATATATTGCAATAATAATTAAATCGTAAATATATAAAATTGAAATGTCTAGGAATTACTTAAGGTAATTATATTCATAAATAATTGTTGGATTCCCGATTAAGGATTTTTAAAATTACATAGTAAATTACGTCACATAAAGAACGATTCGAAATACAAGGATAGGAATTCCAGGCACCAACTGTAGTATCCGCACACATATTACTTATCTGTTTCATTAAAAGGCACAGGTGCATATAGAACTGCAACACATATGCTTTCTATGGAATTACTTTGTCTGATAACAATTACTGAGCTATTTTTCATATTATTTCTATTATGTAAGAATTCAGTTGAGAATATTTCGAATTCAAATTATATGTCTAACGCGTTGTTTACCTCTTCAACCTATTACATATAATTTTAAATATTTTTTCCTTTAAAAATATAAATATTCCTGTTTATATAAATTTCTTAATAATTTAAATTTTCACGCAAATTACAATTAACGCAACACATTCTTAACCAGTTTTTTTTAAAGTGTTTTTTGTTAGTTAATTGTTAGCTGAGTTTCATATTTTACTGTAAGTACAAGCATAAGGAAACGTTTTAAATAATCTCTGGAATAATAAATGGATTTTTCATATATATATATATATATATATATATAATAATATATATTAATATATTACTATTATTAAGGATAATCCATGGAATGACTTAAGTGACGTAAAAAAATCATTTTAATTAATAAATAATAAAATTTTCAAAGATAAAAAATTATTTTCAATAATAGAGGAATTCGTTATTTATTGAAGATAAAGTTTTCTTTAACAAATGAATAAAATAACAGCATGAAATTTTAATTTTTATAAAAGAGAAGAAAGTTTTTTTTTTTGTTTTTTTTTTATTTAAACATGGATGGAAGAGAATTATGGATTTTTCAAATTATAAAAACTCTAATATTGTTATTATTTTTTTTAAATTGACATTTAACATTAATGTTCAAATCTGAAAACGATATTTCAGAAGGTTGAAAGTTATAATTCCATAAAAGAAAATTAGTTCTTTAAAATGTAGGTTCTATTTCATTTTTAATAATTCTTCCAATAGCTATTAAGATCTGCTGATTTACAAATCATATGGCTTTCCTAACTGATCACATAAGCGTGAACTCTTATATTATTCCACACTCACAGTTAGTATTAAATCCATTTAACTGGGGATCAGAAAATACTCTTTAGTTCTCACGGTTGTATAAACTTCTAAAATTTGATTAATTTAAAATTTTAGTGTGCTTATGAAGAATGTGAGCTATTCCAACTCAAAGTTTTTCTGGAATTATAAAAAAAAATATTACCAAGGAAAAAAATGTTGAGTAGCTGTATGACGATGGCTATTTAGGTGAAAGAAATTCAAATTTATCAATAAAGTGGTTGAGAATAACAGAGCCTAAGTTGAATAAACAATATACTTATTAAAAAACATATTTATTTGATAAAATAAATTCTATATTAATATATTTCTTTGGTAGATAGATATTAGATATTTTTTAAAATTTGCCTATTGTATGCAGAACGCGTTTCAGGTTACTTCAGCTTCGTGTTAGCAGGAAATTGGATTTCAATCTACATTGGAAAGATAGCGACCTCCAGATAGACCAAACTCCCAGCTCCCGGCATAAGCACTTATGGGTATTTAATCGTTCCTTCCATCTTATGTAATACTTCAGAAAGATCCGATTCGCAGATATAGAGATAAATATTTGTGATGCCGATATATAGTGCAGCGCTCAGGAATTTGTCCATATCTGGAGATGGGAAAATAGAGCTGTGAACCATAATCGCGTCTTGAGTATTTTTTCTTATCTCATATTTTCTGAAGTTTTTATGGTTATTGTGCCTTACTTGAGTTCCCACATTCACAGGTTGATTTATATCAGTATCCAGCGCTGCGAAGTGAATGTTGCTGAACATCCAAGGAAGGTAGCATAAAAAAAAATTGAATTTCCTATTTCAGAAACATCATGACTTGCTCCATTTCTTTTATATAAGTTCAGTTTATCTTTTTTTTTTAAATTTTGTTTACTTCTGTTGCTACAGGGAGCGCCGCGGTCTAGTGGATAAAGCACTAGTCTGCTGTTCTCCGAGTACTGGGTTCGGGTGTGGTAGAAAATTATTTATGCTGTTAATTTAGTCAGGGGGCGATCGGAGGGTATGGAGACCCTCTTAGGGCATACCCAGCCTCTATAAAGTGGGTTCCAAAAAAAAAAAATGGTGGGAAAAACCTGGCGGCTGAACGTGATCAAGGCCTAATAACCTTGGCCGCTGGTTAGAAACAGTACTCACCCCAAGACCTTTCGTTTTTTTATAGTTTAAAGGTTCTCCTTAAATAACCTAGTATCTCTACACGATGTTAATATATAAATCTCTATGTTAAAAGACAAATTGTAAAATATTTTATTCTATATAATATTTAGTGTCATAAATGAAATAAGTAAATTATTTTTCTTAGTTATTAACTAAATTTTGGAACTATACATAGTTCCTTCCACCCTTAAAATTTCTTAATCATTTATGTGGGGAGCCCGTGGGTGAGTGGCTAGCGCGCTAGTCTCTCATGCTACAGGTTCTGAGTTCAAATCCCAGTCCCGACGGGGCTTTTATAAGGATACAAAAAATGTGGATTCACTCACAACCTCTCCCTCGGGTATGTGAGACCCGTCAGCCAAAGGGTGGCCACTCACAAAATTAGTCGTAAGGAATGATGGCCCTACACTAAAATTTCATCATGAAACGTGAGCGTAAACTTGCAGGAGTTTACACCGCGAGGCCTAGGGCCTACACGGCCTGTCGCGCCACTGGAAAAAAAAAAATCATTTATGTAGAGCTAAATTTTATTCTTAAAATTTTGTTTAAAGCTGTAGATTTATACAAAAATAAATGTCTTTTGTATCGTTGAACTAAAAATTAAGCCGTTTCATTGTGTACTGTTGAAAAAAAAATGCATTTTAATATATACTACAAACAAATATTTTGTGAATTGAAATCGAGAAATTAAATTTAAATTATAAATCATCAGTGAGCGTTATTTGAACTCATTTCATAGTCACTTCATTTGAAAGTTTGATATTAAACCAAATGAAATTTCAAGTTTCGTTTTGAATTGGTGATTCTATAAAGTTGAATGTTTTAATATTAACATGTCTCGAAATCGAGTTATTTCATTGTAAGTAAATCAAATGATAACGTTTATTTTACCTAAATATGAAATACTTGTGTTTTGTGGTATTTGGTAGCTCAGTAAACTGAAAGTACGTTTTTAAAATATATGCCTAAGTTGTTACAGGAACTTTTTCTAAAATCGACTAACCTGAAATGCCACTTTACACTATGAGTTTTTCGCATTGCTAGAATTTCCTTTATTTAGGCTTTAATATTCGTTTAATTCAATCGATTAATGGAGAAAATTATTACATACAAACTAGATTTTTATTCAACAAAAATGTCTTTATATTGCAGACTTAATTCAATGAAGTCCTGAGATTCGGATTGTACAATCTGTAGAGACGAGACTAATCAGACAGAAAGGAAGTGAAGGGTTATACACACCACGATACAAGACCCCACACCCAGATGGGGTTGGCACAGCTCACCCTTAGATTGAGCTTCCTTCTTTTAAAACCGTTCTCCTCACAGTTTCTCGCTTCGTTTGTACTAGGGTATTGCAACTGGTTAATGTTCTAAGACAGAGATATATTCATTCATTCTTGATCGTTATTCATAATTAATAAAATAACTATATCCCCTTATCCGGTATGTGTATGTGGTACATCGGAAAAAAAAAAAAAAAAAATGGTTACCAAACGTAAAGTCTCACAAAACTGGTATTACATATTAGGATGTTGGAGGTTTTTTTGTCTCTACCAAAATAAATCTATAAGCCTAGCTAAAATATCACTTTATGTAATACTTTTTTTTAGTTGTTTATGAAAGAGAATATAACAATCTACCTCTCACAAGAGTTAAAGGTCAGTGAGATTTCATTCATAATATATGTACATGTAACATAAAATATAATTAAATTAAATAAGGGAATAAATACATTGTTTTGACACTCTTAGTTATATGAGATAATTACATTATGAGCTTGGGAACTCAGAGCTAAGCCCAGCAGAACTCCGGAAGATACCAGTGCTTCTCTACCTGTCATGTACACTGCTATTGAATTTGAGTAGAATAAAATAAGGGAGCTAGAGCCGCAGACATTTAGAGCAATAATTATTTTTTAATAATTTTATAATACCTCTTAAAAAGTCTTAGCGTCGATTTCTTTTAGACTTTAAACATTAATATATAGTTCTGAATATCGGTTATATTTTATTGTAATGATCTGACAGAGCTAAAATGTCCAAAAAAAAATACATAAATAAAATAAACAAAAAATAAATTAAGCACCACTTTCAATCCTGGACATTGTATTGTGTTTCTGAGCAGAATTTCTCTGTCTTTATTATTTATAAACTGCTATTATTTCTGGTACTTTATTACAATATACTACATCACCACACATATTGAGGCTAGACTGGGTTTATATATGTCCATGAGCAATTTCGAAATGAGTAATGTCAATGTATTTCTATTTTGCAGTATCTCCCTCTATCTTTTTTTCTTTGTAAATTTTCTTCAGGATTGATGCGGTATGCTGTGTACTCTAGCAACTCAGCGAAGTTGAGCAGCAGATCTAAATGAGAATTTCTTCTTCTTTCTATAGTATCTGACATACTAGTTAATTAATTCATTGTATAAAAACAGGTGAATTTTCATATATTAAATTTAATCAAAATAACTTAAAAAATGCTCAACACAAACACATTTATAATTATATCTCGCTTTGGGGCAGTACTTCATTACGGTTCTTCATTTTGAAAAATTAAGTTAAACATCAAAATAATTTTATATGCTATTTTTTTTCTGTTTTTTTCTAGCTATGCATTCTACTTTATCAAAAGCGTAGAAATCAACTTACGGTTTGAAATTTCAGACCGTAAAAACTATGAACAAAACTAAAAATTTGAAAGCAAATCGAATTTCACTCTGTTTTGTTTATTTCCAGATATTCAAAATAATTTTTAGTTTGAAGAAATTTTTTTGGAAATCATTTAAAAATCACCAAGTCATGGCAAAGCAGCCAAAGTTTTGTTAAACTTATCTAATAGCGATTGTAAACAAAGTTAAATGCAGGAAATATAGATATATATACTATAGATATTAATACTTTAATTACTTACTAATATTTACTATATATTTTTATGACATAAAAATGAGCTAAAATATGAAAATCATTCTATTGAAAGTGAATTTATTATAGAACAAAACGACGTTAAAATGGCTGATAGATCTTAAATAGAATGACCAATGCATACTATTGTCCCGAAAAAGTGCATTTGGAACCACTGTGTAACGTGTTCATTAACTGTGTATTGAAATAATAAAATAGTTACGACTGCAAGTTGAAAATGAATATTGGATTAAATTGGATATGGTCTTATTTATAATATATACGAATGGGTAGGCATGTTGGATGCGTAATACAGTCACAATTAATTGATGTTAATATATGTTCCCGACTCAGTAATTGCTTCTCATCTTGTTAGCACGTGTGATTATGACGGAACACGAAGTTGTCAATTATTTTACGAAGTATAAACCACCGACCAGATTTCCATTAGCAGACTACGTGGCTCGAGCGTGCTTGATGGAAATCACTGTTTTGCGTTTGGGCCTCAGTTTCTCAAGTATTAATTTACCCCATTTTGAAAATTGCCGGAAATTCTGAGGGATTAAGTATAATGGAGGAGTTGTTGAACTAATAATTGCGATTCCACTTTCCAGCCTGCTATGCTGATGAAAGGAATCATCAACCGAGGATTTAGATCTTTATGGAGAAAGATTTAGGGTTTACTTTAAATTAACGAGGATTATCGTGTGATTTATCTCCTTAAATTAAATTTTTACAGCCGTTCTGAAATTTTCAGGACACTGGTATCGTAGTAGTAAAACCCTGTTTTTATACTTTATTTATGAATCAACTTTATATATATATATATATATATATATATATATATATATATATATATATATATATATATATATATGTGTGTGTGTGTGTGTGTGTGTGTGTTTTTTATATGAAAGGTTTAAATATATCAATATTTTATGTTACAATATTGGAAATGATTCATGTGGTCAGGAAAGAATAATCAATAAACCTGACTTATTTTATTTATGTTTAATGAATAACTTATGCCTTTATTAACTTTATGCACTTTCCGTGCATAATTATTTTGCATTGAATATATTTTGTATTGTCTTTGTTTTTATTTCGTGTACTGGGGATGATAACTTAACCATCCAAAATGCAATTGGTATTTTAATGGTTCAATTCCATCATCACCGATATTCCTTTTTATATGTTGGAATATTTATTTTGCATTCCACCCCACAGGTTATTAGGAGGACAAAAGAGATCGTGATTGTGGTTCGGGTGATTTTGTGTACAGCCTAACAGGAAAAAAAGTTGTAATAAACGAAAATTACATTTCATATGAAAGTTTGAGATATTACTGCTAAATTTTATCCTCATGTACTTTCTGTTATGCTAAACCATTATAGTTAAGCGTTATAACTAATTTAATTTCAGATTGATCGTTATTTTTATATTAAACTAGCTTTATCCCAAGTTTTTTACGAATATTTCATCTTGTATTGAAATTGCGTAAATGGTATGAGCAACTGTAATACATAGACCTTCGCTTTCTGTCAGTTACCCTTTCAACGATAAACAACGAATACTGTTATTATTTAGAGTTAGTTCTTAATCTAATTATTTCAAATTTACAATATCACACCTAAAATTAAGTAGAAGTAGGCATACCTAAAATTATTGAATATATTTTTGCTTTTTAATAATAGTTGAATATCGTAACAACTGGATTGCAACATAAATGTCAATTAATCCTATTTGTAGGGTCACCTATAGCGTACTGGTCAGCATAACAGCTATCTATGCCAAAGGTCGCGTGTTCAAACCAGCTGGTGGCCCTAGGATTTTTTATTGAGAGCAAGAAGTCCTTAGTTATGTTGTCCTTCTAAGGGGACGTAAAAAGGTGGTCCCGAGCCAGTGCGATGTCAGGTACTTGTTTAAGATCCCTATCATAGTAAAACCTGGATAGGCAAAACTTAGGACTACCGCTGTAGCTTCGTCGGGTAAGCCATAGTAACATAAAGTGACGTTAAACGAATAAGCAAACCAAACCCATTGTGGATGAAGCATTTCATCTAAAGAAAAAAAGTTTTCGAAATAAGTTCTTCTATATTTATAATATCATAATACTTTTTTAGTAGCTTAAAAAACATTTTAAATATCATATAACAATTTAACATGTTTTTATAGGAACCTCCTCACGAAACATGGATACGAAACCAATCCAGCTTAAATACATTCGTTTTTAGTTTATAATCATAACCGATTAGATTATGATGCTTTTATCTTCATATGGTTAGAAATTTTACTATCTTTCATATGAGTTTTTTTTTTTTTTTTTTTTTTTTTTTTCAGAAGATGTATAGTTTTGAGTTATTTCAATATCATTTTTATAAAGTTTTCAAAAATGTATTTTATTTCAACTGCTTAGAAGATGAATTTTGCCAAACTGAGCCCTATAAATATAGATTGTAACGGCTGGAAGGTGTTTATTTGTAAATATTATTTGTTGGAAAAACCACAATTTTAGGGAAAATCATTACTATTCCCAAACTAATGGTTTTCCTTAAAATTTAATGAATAATTAAAACGAAATTCCTTGAAATCAAGTAAGAATGCTTTTTCAATATTTTTGACGTTGACGACGTTCATATTTAACAGCCTATCTTATTTAAAAACGTCAGGAGTGTTTTAAGATTAATTTATCATTACACCTGTCGTTTTTCATATGCCTGATTAATATTCTCTCTTTTCCTGAATTAATCAATTTTTCACTCTCCTTTGTTTCTTCTAAACTCAGAGAAATAACTTTATAATTAATGACACGGGCTGATTTAATATCGCTCAAGTACTTTTTTACCGGACGGGGAGCATAATCTCGTTGATGGGGTTTTAAACGATAATAAATCATAAGTTCAAAAGAGGTGATAAATCATATCCAAAGGGGAATAAATAACTGCTATAGAAATAAGGAGTGAGAAGATTTCATAAGCGATATAACTCGATTTATTAAGAAGGGATATTAATAGCTTCGTAGATGTGTGTGCCTGTTCGTTCCTGATCGGCTAGTAAAAAATTGCAGCTTTTCAATTAATATTTATCTTAAATATTGATTTGGATGGTTATCTGACATAGTGTTATAATAATTATACTACATGTTGATTAATTTTAAGCTTATTAATCACTTGGTGTAAGGTTGTTAATAAATGAGGTTAATGGCGTGTTAATCGAGTACATAATACTCCTGGGAATAAAAAAGATATTGTGGTTGAAAATATTTTAATCAGTTTCGAGAGAAACACTTACTTGGATTAACTAACTAAAAACATAATCATTATGAAAACTATCATAGGATTTTTCGCTTAAAAAATAATATAATAAAAAAATATATAAAACTAAAATCTGTACCTCAACACGCCATGAAAAGATACCGAAATCGACTTACGGACCTACCTAAAGCACTATTTTATTTAATAGATTTTTCTTTTTTTAACTGTTCTTTAATAATAAAATCTTCCTCATTCATCACCAGATAGTTTTATGTCTATGAGATTCTATTTATAGTGTATTTAATTTTAAAAAAAAATAGCTTTATAACCTTTACAGTCTTAGGCTCAGTACATATAGAGATTCGTACTATTTCTTGGCCATGTAATAATGATGATGCCTTAATGACGCTCAGTCGCAAGGTTTTCTCTCCAATTTTGAGTAGTCACTTTACAGAGGCCATTTGTGGCCTCAGGAGGATCTCTAAACACACAGTATAGCCTCACGGCTGAAATAACAGAACAAATAATTATTCTTAGGATTCGAGCCCAAAACCCGAGAACAGTTATCCCCTAGCCCTCTTTGCTTCCCCTATTATATTAAATTGATGTTCTACAATATTATTAATATAATATAAAATATACGAAGAATATTTCTCTTTCTTTCCCCTCATTTAGTTTATTTCATTTATACTGTATTTATATACAATTAACGGCAAATTCTGATTAATTATTTCGAATGTACTTTCTAAAAATTCAGCATTTACACCCTATCAGACGTCAAGGAAAACCAGACCTATCAAGGATCATTAAAATTTATTAATAATATGTTAAAAATTTATTAAATCAATATTGTGAAGTGGTACTTCAGGCAAGTCAATAATGATGAAAAAGTTTCGATAATACAAAATTTCGACATTAACAATAATAATAATAATTTTCCTTACATGTATTTTATTTATATTACATAAAAATGCCTTTTTCATATTAAGCCAGTTCAAATACCATCTCCACTCTTATTCAGTCCTGCAGGAATGTCTACTGCAGAGGTCACGGAACAATAATACAAAGAGACTAGTGATTTTGAAATACATTAATACAAACTTTTTTTTAAATCCTCAATAATAAAAAATTAGGATTATTTTCAATGATAAATATAAAATATGAATTACAATTTGTTTGTTTTTTTAGTTTGGTTAAACATAAGGATTAAACATTGGTTAAACATCCGCCACTGCTGAGGAAGGAGTCGAAAACCATCTATGAATGTTAATACCGATGCATGATAGTTAAGCTTTTAAATTTAAAAAACTATAAATTAATCGAACTATAAAGCTTGTAAAATAAACGTGTTAGTATTTACATTTTATTTTTCCACATCAAAGTACCCTTGCAATGGGTGTATTTATTTCTACGTGTAGCATCTAACGATAGAACCCGTATTATTTCATTGCAAAATTTACATTACATAACATATTTTAAACAAGAAAAGATAAGTAATTTAATTAAAAATAATAATAATATAAAATAATAAATAAATGAAATATTAATAAAAAACAGCAGTGTCAAGAAAAGAGAATAAAATAAATTAATAGATAAATAAGATGAAAATAGGTAATGAACTATTTACAATATAAATCACATAGACCTCAGCTCGCTATGTACAATAGCTACATACCTGTTGCTAAGTATCCAATTCCTTATAGTCCACCCGGTACATAAATGTACATTAATATCTACAATTTTTACAGAAACTAAAAATTGACTTGGATACCGAAACGTTGTGATTTTTATATTATATTCTAGATATTCTTTAGTACTGGATTTAAATAAACCAAAAAAAGAAACAAACATTATATCCAACAATGATAAGACCAAAAGGATAAGTGATAAGATACATCCAATATGATAAGAAAATATTTTGTTTTCATTTTTGCCCCTTATATTATTGAGAGGAATACTGAGAAGACTTTATGTAGAAACTCGGAATTAATTAATTGTTTCTGTTAGGCATGGATAAAGTGACAGTAGAATACATTTATTACCTACTAATGGCTCACGGTATAGTTCTGAAGTAATGTAAATTTGACATATCTAATTACGGCGTCATAATCCTCCTCTTGAAAGTCGTCCTAAATCATTCGTCATTTTTATATTCAGCCTATAATCCTATTCGTGTAACTCTAATTGGTTTTAGAGTAGTAACTTCATGACTTTTTTTTTTATAAACATTCCTTCTTAATTTTTTGACATTATTATTATTATAACATAACAAGTCGAGAAAGGTATCACTGAATGATATGTTTTTTTTTTATTACCTTCAATCGGACATGTTTTCGAGTTGTGGAACTTTCGCATTAGATATTGAATAGTTAATTGAAATATGATGGCAAACACTTCGATTCTTTTGAAAAAAAAGTTTCATTAAGCAATAAAAATAAATGTTTATCATAGCACGATTATTTTAAAATTTATTATTGTGTTATCTTATGTTTTATAGGTGAGTTTTAGGAACACCGAAAATGCTTTTCGAAAAAATAAATTTTATTCTATTTTTTTAAATATTTCGAGGCAAATATTGATAACATTTGCGACATTGTTTTGTTTTTTACCGTATCGAATATTTAAGCACTTATTTGACAAACGCTCAAAACTTCCGCTTCACTACAAAAGGGTCATTTAAATGGCTTCCATAAGACCGATTTGGACTTACAGAGTTGACCTTTACGTCCCTACACACTGAACCAAAATTTTAATCGTTCTATTATTGTCCGTTCTACCACCCTCTGGAATTCTCTATCAATCCATATCTGCCATGCTGCTTCTCTATCCTCATTCAAATGGCAACTTATAAATACCCAAACAGGCGTTCAACAATTATATGATTGTTAAATTTTTGAAATCAATTGTTGAATGAAAGAAAATAATTGTTTAGTGTTCAAATGTTTTTTTTTTTTAATTAATGTTTTTAAACAAAAAATCTATGTTAGTTTTTGTTGCATAATATTTCTTCTGCTTTCAACTTTCACCATTGTAAATGATTTTATTATGTTCCTTTTGTTTGTCAGACATATATATTTCCTGTTTTGTACATATCTGTTATTCTTAGATAGAGTAGTGTGGTTTAGTGGATAGAGCATTATGCTGCTGTTCTCCGAGTCTCTGGTTCGAACCCCTGTTGAGCCCGAATTATTTATTCTATTATTTCAGCCGTGGAGCGACCCTAGTGTATGGAGACCCTCCCACACCAAGCCTCCATAAAGTGGGAAAAACCTGGCGGCAGAGCATGATTTAGGTCTAATCACCTCCTTGTACAGCTGTAGGCTTTAAAACAGTACGAATCTCTTTCAGTACTGAACCCATGACCTTTCACGAGTTGTAGAGGTAAAGGTTTTTTTTATCTAATTAATTAAAATTAATTTCTCTTCTATTCTATTCTAAATATATTTAAAAATAATGAAAAGAATACTGTGAATGAATTATAAGTTTTTGTTTACTACCTATAATTGGACACATTTTTCAGTTGGTGGAACTTTGTCATTACATAAATAAATAATAAAAAGCTAGAGATTTATGTTGGGCTTGCTTTTAACTCTTATGGTATCCAACTATATTTTATCATAAACATAGTGTGGTACGCCTAGCTTGTAGTAAACCATGCCTCCTACTGGGAATTCCGTGCTAAGCCAGGTGCGAAACAGTTTGTTCCTGTTGGGGATAATAAAGGTTGGCCTGGGACAAGAGTTCGATAAATAAGGTCCTATAAGGAGAGGCCAATTAGGAGCTGCCTATTTGTCATTGGTCGCCTGCATCCAGCGCTCCGTCCTCTCCAGACCTCTTGTTAGCCCTGGAATAAGCTCCCTGGTGTCCAGCAATCTATGATCCACCCTTTCCTATTCCTATTCCTGAGCACCTAGTGGCTATACATATATATCTGTGTATCATGCCTTTCTTACTAATGCCTCCTTGCCATTTGCAAAGAACCGTGTTATTCATTTATTCAAATGAACTCACGAAGTCCTTTCTAAAACTGGAACAATCTCGTTCTCCATTTTAATATCGTTCTGCCAATTTGTTCCCAGCCCACTGAAGGATTGCTCTAACAGCTTTGGGATTTCCTTGTCGCTTTGTCGAAGCATTATAACCTTTCGCACTTTCTAGTGTTCGTGTTAGTTACAGTGCTGAATAATGAATTGAAATGTGATTATAAATATCATGTGTCTTTGAACCAGAGTACTATTATAATTTTATCGTAGGTAGAAATAATCGAGAGTCACTTGTTTTTTCTTTAATTTTAATTTTGCCAACGTTTCGGTCAGAGTTATCGTCAGGGCTAAAAACGTCAGAACAAAAGAAATACATATCAATAAGATAATGAAAAATTATAAATGTAATGACAATGATAAAATTTAAAATTAAATCAAAATATATAAATATTATAGATACAAATAATGACAATATGATGGTGATTAGTATGAAATTAAAATTGTAGACTTTAATATAGAGGTAAAAAAAAAAAAAAAAAAAAAAAAAAAAAAAAAAAAAAAAAAAAATATATATATTATATTATATTAATATATTATATATATATATATATATATATATATATATATATATATATATATAGGTACCATTACTGAGCCACGTCAACCATAAACTGATGAAAACCGAAAATATCAATAGATGCTATGGAGGGGGTTGATGTAAAAACCCCTTTGATGTAGAACAGGAGAAACCATTAGGAGTTTTTACATTACCCTTTCCATAGAACCTATTGATATTTTCGGTTCTCCTCAGTTTATGGTTGACACGGCTCAGTACTGGTACGTTTACATGTAAATATATTTTTTTACCTCTCTATTAAAGTCTAATGTTTTGATTCCATACTTATTTTGCCGTAGTTTCGTCTCAAACTTGTGAGCTATCATGAGGGCTACAAACATCAGAACAAAAGAGATACATATCAATATGACAATAAAAAATTATGAATGTAAAGACTTAAATAAAATAAAAAATATACATAAATATTATAGATACAATAAAATGACAAAATGATAAACAATAAGATGATGATAAGTATTAAATCAAAACTTTAGACTTAAATATTGAGGTAAAGAAAAAAAAAAAAAAAAAAAAAAAAAAAAAAAAAAAAAAAAAAATAATATATATATATATATATAATATATATATATACACGCACCATCAGTGTGCCATATCAAGCATGAACTGAGGAAAACATCAATGGGTTGTATGGAGTGCATCTCTTTTGTTGTTCTGATGTTTGTAGCCCTGATCATGGCTCACAAGTCTGAGCCGAAGCCGCAAAATAAAAATATTCAGAAAACGATCGACTCCCGATTATTTCTACCTACGACAATACATTCAACAATCGACTATACATCTTAAATATGGAAATATAACGCCTTTTAACATTTAAAGTTTCCGTGAAGTAGTATATGCTGCAATTCGATTCTGTTGTTAAGGAGATAGAGGTAGTTCAAGTAACAAAAGGTACATACCAATTATATAAGTATATATGTACACTGTTGTAAGTTCATATTATTTTTAAATAACTACATATTTGACTATTTTATTAATAATCTGTTTTTCTTAAGAAATCAATCTAATTTTTATGATAAAATATTCATTTGATCTTTAAAAGTTATTATTTAATCGAGAAAGACATATACAATACTATCTTTTTATATATAATACGCAACCTTGCATTAGATAATTATCTCATCTAAGAATGATAATTAAAGTAATATTTCTGCACTACTAATTCTCACCCAACTGACATAAACATTACTCTCCAGGGCTGGTATAAATAAGTTATAAAATATTTTCAAAGCCGCTTCTCTATTATCTAAGTAATTAACAACAACTATTAATATTGGCATCCTCAGAGGCGCTCTCTTGGTATTAATGCTCTAACTCACGCGACTTCATGAATAATTTTATCTGATTTCAACCTGATGATTTTCTTTTTTGCCATTTCTTATTTTTATATTAACATATCTTAACATATGAAAGGGTGTTAGTAAAAATGTTCTCTATTTATCAAATTACTGCGATGGTAGCTATTAAGTTTTTAAATGAGCGAAATATAAGTCGTCGGATATTTACAAACCAGTGAATAATGGTTTTAGAATGTATGAATTGTAAATGGAATAGCCTTTAATCTATTTTTTAAAAAATTGATCACCAATGTCGTTATCTCGATACCATTGACCTGTACTTGGTCTCCTTTGTGTATAAAATATACATATATTATCTAAACAGCATTATTATACTAAAATTATTTGATGCTTGTTATTTAAAAAAAAATTAATTAATATCCTTTCTCTCAATATACAGGCTTAGTTCTCCCGCATTATTATTCTTTATTTTTTTTTAAACTTTTTGGAATTCAAAAATTAATCTTAGTCGGTGCTAGCTACCCTAAACCATCTTCCTTATCTTATAAAGATGAAAGACTCAATAGCGAAATTGCATTTTCTATATTTTCTTTAATGGATAGATTGCCTGTCCAAATATCACGTAATAATAAATTAACCTTAGTTTTGCAAATTAATTAACACTAATTTTAGGCATTAATGGTCCATAGGCGTTATTGGTGTTTAACGTCTCTTCTAAGCTTTCTAAAAATAATAACCTATTAACGACAGTAACTAAAAATAAGTAACAATGTAAAAGAGACATTCTGAATCATGTTATGTTTCTGCATATTTCATTTTGAATTGAATATGTTTTTTAGCTGGGTTCTGTAACTTTCAGTGTTTTTTATTCATCTTCAGTTTGACACGATCTAGCTCTGGATCAAAAATGTCGGTCTTTTTCTGACAGTTTCCAAGTCAGGAATTTTGGGGCTCTACTAAACCATCGACTTCTTTCCTTATTCAATCCCTACAATCCAAAAATACTTCAAATCCTTAAATCCTCTATGCTCCTTACTTTGTTACGAATAATCTCAATAATAAAGACCTTATGTTCCGTATGCTGCTGATTTGTTCCGAACCATATATCATTGCTTTTATAACAAACTCCATGCCTACTCTAATCTTCTAGTTTCAATCCTTTCTTCCTCTTCAATTCCTGATAATCCTCCGAGGCGTCTGAATAGGATATGGCCCCTAGACATTCTAGTTTAGAAGATTTTTAGGGTGCTTCCATTGGAAAGCATTGCTATAATTGTTTTTATATGGACCATTCTCAACAAAACGGGTGCGTCTTTCTTGAAAATTTCAAAAGTTGAATTTTCGGTCCATCCTTTTTTTTTTTTGTGCTCTTATATATGAAATCTGATCTGATGTAGCTCTCAGTAGAGCTTGATTCGGTGTAATTATCAAAATAATTAATTCCATTAATAATTAATTAATTAAAAAGAATAATTATTCCAGAAATCAGAAATTGAGCTAATGACGATTTAGTGGTGAGTAAATGATTTTTTAATTTATCTCCCGAAGGTTTTTGAACGTCTAAAAGGGTTAAGACAGTCCTCGCCTCTTTCATCTGTTAAATATTTTTAAAAATTCGCTTCTATATAGGATCAGCACCCGATTGAGTACGATAAAGCGTGAACCAAAATATTTCTTCATACCAGAGCAGTAGGTTCAAAGGAAAAACAAAACAAAAAACAACAGTTTCATCATTGGCGTACTTTCTGTGGGGTGCGCTAATGACGGATGCGTCAATGACGAATCGAAAGTTTTCCAAAAAGTTTTCTCTCCAAAGCAAATTATCAAAATAAAGAAGTACATCAATCTACTCAGTAAGCTGCGGCTTTTGCGAGCCTTTTCCCGCCTTTTTATGGCTTGAAGGGAGATCACGGCGCCAAAAACCGTTTGTGGTGCGCCAATGACGCAAAATCCCTTGGACATTTCAGTTTTATTTATTTGAAACGGATATAACCGTTTTCTAAACCTGTAATTCTGTATTCTGAAACTATAGAGTGTATGTATGAACGCAATGGACCAAACCAGTAAAATCTTTCCAGAAACTTGACTGGTTACCATGTGAAGTTGGCCAAGCTCGATTTGGACAGGGTGAGCCAATGATTTTTCGGACATTTGTTCAAAATTTTTATACAGGAATAATTCATTGATTTGAACTTATGAATGTGCACCAAGTAGAGCAGAAAAATGTCCACCAGAAAAGAAAATTGGAAAATAACCAGTTTCAGTAAGAGAAAAATCATTTGGACAGCGTTTGTACGTTTCGTTGAGAATGGCCAATATCACAATCTCTACCCATTTTTGTAGATACTTAATTATAATATTTATACATTAAAGTGCTTTGAAAGTAATCGCGTAAGGGAGAAAAATGTTAAATTGATCCCCGGTGTGAGCGTGCTAAACAGCTATTTAAGACATTATCCCAATATACCCAGATTAGAATAATAATTTTTTGTTTACGTTGAGCTTTCCTAAATCGAAAAGTTATTTTTTATATGTTATATATGCCCGACCTGCTTGATAACAAACGTGCGGGTGTGGCCTGAAAGATCTACTTAGGGTCAGGAATCTCCTCGTGCCGTAATGAACCATTCAACACTGAGCCTCTTCATTCCCCTTTAGAGGTACTAACCACCCTTTTCTTCCTAATTAAGTGATGTAAACCTTCTATAATTGAGGCAAGATCTAAATAAATAATACATCCGCAGTACTTAATGTTTTTTAAGAGACGAGGAAACGTCATTTATTTCCTTAGAAAACTTTATTTCGTTATGAGACCGACGCATTCTTTATTGAACATGTATAATCACATTTTTACGACTTTTAACTTTATTTTGGTTCTAATTGTGTAACACTAGGTGTATTTGCTGTATTTTAACCACGTTTTGTAATTTTTATAGTTAGAAGAAAATCATTAAATTTTAAGTCTAGCTAATTTTTCTATTATATATATTAAAACGTCTAGTAATAACTGCTATGAATCTCCTACACTCAACTACATAATTTCTTATAGTAGTTCTGAAAGGTATTTTCTTCGAGCGTTTTTGAATTTAAATATATAAACATTAGGTCCGTACCAGGTATGACTTCTTCCATGAAAAACTCCACTCCCACTAGTTTGAATTCTTGATTCTTCTTCAATTCCTGACAATCCTCCAAGGTGTCTGAAAAGAAGGTGGCCTCGAGACCTTATTGTTTAGATTCCCTACTAGAGTGCTGCCAATGGGCAGTTTCTCTTCATTCTTTTTCATATATTTTATCATTAAGCAGTATATTTACTTGAATTATAAAATACCGTTGTAAATATCAATTAAAAAAAAAAAAAAAAAAAAAAAATATATATATATATATATATATATATATATATATATATATATATATATATATATATATAAACATAAACGATAAGGCAAATAATATTTAGTGTAACGAATGTCATTAATTCTAGGACTAATTATTTTTCATTCGTTGTTATTATGCCTAGGTAAATCAATTCTGGTAGCACAAGAGATGATTAATACTTTGAAACTTATATCTCAGCTATTTATGAAGTTTATAGATGTAAATATATATATATATATATATATATATATATATATATATATATTTGTTATTATATATTTTTTTGTATTTTTTTATGAGTTATACTACAATTTGTTTCAAAATGAGCAATAATAATAGTGATATGAGACCATATTCATATAGTATTATAACGATAATAACATTTAAAAAAAAAAAAAAATAATATTCTTCTAATGCGGTTTTCCGTTTTCTTTTTTTTTAATTACTTTTCGGTTTTAATAATTACTTTACAATTATCTTCTACGCTTGTCTATCCTAGGCTTCCTTGCTCATACCTGATGCTGTGCCCTGCTGGACTCGTCCACCTTACCATCCACCTTACCTTAAGCTTCATAGTTATTATTGCAAATCTTTCAGCCAGCATTTTTTGACATGGCCCATTTTTTTTATACCAAAACCTGAAAAAAAATATAATATATATATATATATATATATATATATATATATATATATATATATATATATATACCTGATAAATCTATTCTAGCTGATGGGAAAATATTGTTTCTCAGTTATAACACATTACATATTGTGGATTAGATATTGTACTTCGTTGTCTAAACTAAAGGTATTGTAGTTAAAAATTCTAAAGAGTTGAATCTGCAGTATCTGAAATTATATTTCTCAAAAAACTTTATTGAACAACATTTAAGAGGTCTGATTTCAAATAACTTTTGTTTTTATAACTACTATAAATACTAATAAAATATATTTTACTTCAGTGAAATTATTCCTTTTCTCTAAAGTACATCATTTCTCTATCCAAAACTTAAATTTTCTCTGAATGATTGCTTAATTTAGTTTTTGTTTTTCCATTGTACTTTGAACCAATGAAAACATTACAGATTCAGTAATAAATATAATTATACTATCCTTATTTTTCATTAAACAAAAAAAAATTAAATATAAACCATTAAACTAATAGAGCGGTAACGGAGATGGGACCTGACTACTAAATAAGCTAATTATTTTGGACGAAGGCGGTACACTTATTATGAGAACCTCTTCTTTTATTCCGGGTCTAATTAAATTCTGTATCTATTTAAGGGCGGAAGGCCCTCCAACTTCTAAACGGTATTATAATGAACTCTCGAAGGGCCGGAGAGAATTCTCTATTGTTCATGAATCCATTAGTATAATTGAAACCATGTACCTTTTATGTAGTAGCTTCACTACGGTAATATTTTATAGCAACATTTTAATTGGGTTCATACTAAAATAGAGCGAGATTATCTGATTGGAAATATAAATGTTTAAATACCTTGATATTAAAATAAAATAAATCAAGTGTATGTTAGTTTATAAATTATTATTATAAGTATAATTATTATTATTAATATAAGTTATTACTTTTTTTTTGTCAATATTATTCCTAATATCTATAAAAATCTCCATTTTTTTTTAAACTCTATTCATATTTATCAAAAAAAAATATCCACATTTACTTTTTTAATTTTTTTTTTGCAACTGTTATACTATATGCATTCATCAATTTTCAATAGGTTAATTTATTATATTTAATTATTGTATGAATGTGTCGAGTAACTTTAAAAAATATTTTTAACTTATTTTCTATTTGAAAGTGTTGAATTTGAATTAAATCTATTGAAATTTTGTTCTTTATTAATTTTTTTCTATAATAATTATATTATTTTATCTTGTGCACAGCGTTTAAGAAGTCTGGCTGGCCTCTATTCAAATCAAAGGAAATGCCTCATTCTCAGGTTCATTACTTTGAATAATATCAAATTAATGTGTTAATCATTATCATGTTATTAATATGTATAATATTTATCAATTTATTTATTTCATTAATATATAAAATTGTATACTATGCTTTTCATTCCATTCTCTTTATTTTACATAAACCATGTGCAATGAGGTGTGGTGCATGTAAAATGAAGGGTGTAGAATGTAAAGAATAGTAGACAATTTTATATAAAATGATATTGATGAACAAATTAATAAAAAGTATCACAAGTAGTATACCTGAAGATTAGGCAAGTCCACGAAACATTGTACCCAAGAAGGAATGATAATGATTGTGATGTGGTTTATAAGTTTAGGTCCAGAGGTCCATAATTGTTTAAAAACATAATATATATATATATATATATATCCATGTACAAATGTTCATTTTCTTCGAATCATGGCATACGAGAGACGTAATATGCTTGTGATTTAACAGTGATAATACCAACTAAAATTAATTAAGAAATAATTAGATATAAAACAAAAAGGGAAAATAATATGGAATAATACTCAATAATTCAACTTGACATGCTTACCGTTTAGTCTTAAAATTGATATAAAATAGTATAATATCGGCAACTTCTTCGCGAGACAAACCAAAAGAAAAAAAATAGAAGAAATTATCTCCAACTGCTCCTCGGTATTACAGTACATTTGCTCTTCAATCTATTCGGCACGAGACTGTTTACAAAAATGACTTTTTATAATTTAAAAAATGGTGGGTTGCGATATCTCATCGATTATCACTATAGATAGTGACACAGTACATAGGTAATAGGATAGTTATCACATTCACTAAAATAGGATAAATTTTAAATTCTTGACGCCGGACGGACGAAATCGGAGGAAAAAAAAACTCGTTACATGATTATTAATAAAAAGTTTAATAAACAAGCGAAGTTCCATAGATTTAATTAATTCATATTATTATTAGTACTTTTTTTTATTATTATAACTTATTGGTCCCATTTTCATAAGTTTTTATACTTATTCGTCGCCATAGTAATCGTGAAGAAGTTATTGAATAAGTGTAAATAAACGATGAGAATATCAAATGCACAATAAACTAGGATGAAGTGTTCTATAGTAATAGTCTGGAAGTCACCTACGAAGATGATTAAACTAATAAAATATATCAATAATTAATAATGGCATGGTTTTGTTTTGTTTTTATTTAAATAATATGTTTTTTAATTCGCTTATTTAAAGACCAATCAATATGTCTTTGGTATGTTAAGTAATTTGATTAACATATGCTAAATAAATCAAAAGCTGAAACAAACTTTCCAAATGAACATCTGGAGATTTTAAGGAAGATTCCCTCAGTTGAAAATGAAGACCCTGTGAAGCATCTTTTTCCCCTTTCTGAGAGTATTTCCCCCTATCCAGAACGTGAATACAACTCACATGAGGAAGTTGAGTTATTTAAGATTCATACCGTGTTCGATCTGGTTTATACAAGTTGCAAATAATTTATTCTGTTTGAGCGACCGTTTTTAAAAGAAGTATAAGCAGTAGGAGGGTTTATGAATACTTGTACAGAACCCAAGAGGGCATCTATATGTGAACTGAGGACGTCATCGCTGTAGTTGAAGCGACTTCTTTGCTTTGAAAATAAATCTACTTATAAATAATGATAATAAAAAAAAAATTATGACTTAAATATTTTAGATTGCTTAGTTCATTAATGATAAAATAGAAACAAATATTGAAATCAATTAATTAATTTTTTAATGATGGAGTTATTGTTGAACGTTGAGAATATTAGAGGACATATAGAGAAGTTAGTTGAGGGTTAGTTAATCAAATAAAACAGTCTACTAAGAGAAACTTGCTTCCTTGTTTGTTGACATTTCGGCCTGCATTGTGGGCCTTCATCGGCGCTAGGAAAAAAAAATATAGCAACCAATACAATTAAAAGAAAACATAAATAAGAATTTGGATACAATGATAAGATGACATTATAAAAAAATATTATATTTATTTACTTTATTATTATTACTTATTTAATTACAATTAGTTTAATTATATTGTTTATTTATTTACTATTTACTTTATGAACTTCTTACCGTCATTAGTAATTATCTACACATATTTTAGTTAATATCTCGTCACAATTAGTTCTTTCTCCTTAGATTATACTTACATATTTTCGCTATCTGATACCTATGCCTTTGTTGGTAATTCTGTAATATTTTTTTAATCTGAGTTCGCTGTTCAATATAACATTAATCCATATATTAAAAAAGTTTAACATTATCCAATATTTTTTGTTTTTTCTATAAAAAAAAGTCGATACAGTAAATATGATTCATTTTCGACAATTTTCTTGTGTAGTTTTTTGTCACATTAATGTTTTTTTATTCTTTTATTTAATTCCATCTTTTAATATGTTAAGTTTAATGTGCAAATACTGTTTGTTTTTTTGTTGTTTTAATGTATAGGGAAAAAAAATGATAAAACTAAATTAGGAAGAAAAACAAAATTATATTATCATTTTATCACTGTTGTACTTATAATTATTTAAACAAATATTTCTAAGGAAATTGTAGTATTCTGTGTTTTGAGCAACCCAACACAGTTGGGTAGCAGTACTTTATAAATTATTTTTTCTCTCATCTTATTACTGTGGACAATTTTTTTCTTTGGCACCACATTTGCAGCACCCAATAAAATTAATTCATATAATTAATGTGAACACATCTTCAACCAATTTCTCTACCAATGTTTTTTATTATTATTTTTTTTTAGTATAGTTAATAGTAATATTTTAGAATAATATTGTATGAATGTGATCTTATATCTCTATTAATATTGTCCTTTGAGACAAATTATAATATATTTAAATGGATGATTTATAAAATAAACAAACAAATAAATACAAAATTAAGAAGAGATGAGGGAGATACAGGCTGGGAGTGCACAAGGATAACAAAACATTTTAAAGTTTTTTGGAAAATATTATAGGTAGAAATCGGAAATACAATTTGATTAAAAACATTCATAGACGAAAAAAAATCAGGTTCGTATTCAGGGTTCGAAGGAGTTGTTTTTTTTCAGATTAAAAGTTAAACATTCTAAAAAGTAATGCCGAGCTCTGATCAGCGTTATACCAAAGGTTACTAATATATTGAATATTTAATAGGTAAGTCCAAATTCATATCTTAGCACAGCTGCAAATAAATGTCATCCCACCCATGCCGTTTTCGAACCTCTGCCATTCGATTCCATTCTGCTAAGATCCTTGATAATTATAATTTATTATATTATAGTGAGCACCTTGTCAATAATACTAATAAAGGGGTCACATGTGGTGTAACGGCAAGCATAATTGACGTCTATACCCGAGTTCATGGGTTCAAACCCGGCAGATGACCTTAGGAGTTAGTTGTTTCTTTAACTCCTTGGTTCAGACCTCCTTCATAGATTATTTAATGATGGTCCCGAGCTTGTGCGATGTCAGGTACTCGTTAAAGTTCCTTATCCTTATTAAACCTGGATAGGAAACATTTATGACTCCCATTGGTAGCATCGTTCAATTAGCCACAGTAGCATCAAGTGAGGTTAAATGAATAAACAAACAGTACTACTAATGTATTAGTAGGTTTTCAATCTTTTTAATCTGATATTATTATCTTATTTTTTCTCAGTGGTTATTTAGATAGTGGTGGAAATATGGGAAAGAGAAATGTTCCTCTAGAAATGAAATGTGAATTTATTTAGGGAATATATAATGACGCTATGCCATTTTTTAAACAATAGGAGAAGTAAGAATTAAGTACGAATTGCGAATGTTTGAAGAAAATTAATATTTGGTTTATATACGTCTGTTAAAAACTTATAAGAAACATTTAATTTTTGTTTGTATTAAATAATCCATAGAGTGAAATATCCATTAGTGAAAACATCCTTACAAATCCTTTCTGTGTGTTTGTTTCATATTATTTAAGTCAAAGATTTCTAACTGAAAAAGAACAAAAAGCTGTTAAATCTACGTTCGTGTATATGAAAATTATAATATCCATCCCTCTAGTTTCATTTTGATAATTTCTTATTTTCTCTATAGCTGAAGCTTTAGAGCTGATACACGAGTGACCGATTTAGAAAATATGATTGAAAGGTTAAAAAAAAAAAAAAAACTTTTCAATTCTTTTTAGGTTTGCGACAGAGTTGACTGTTGACCTTTTTTGTCTATTTTAATTATTAAAGGAATGGCTAATATGGAAATTTTTTTTTCTGATCGGTATATTTCTGATTGGTCATAAGGTATAAGAATCAAAGATAGAGAAACCCACTCTTTGGATATATCTTTTTGTGTGATATTTTCTTGGCTAAAAGGATCAAGAGATCTAAACGTGGATAAGAAAACCCCAGGGATCGAAAATAGTATAGGCCAAAGCTGACAGAGTGAGGAAAAGCTATATTGATTTAAGAATTAAGTTGCGATGGTCGTGGGAGGTTCATCGCTATCCTACTAGTCCTCTCAAAGATAGAGGAAGACCTTTGAAGAAGTATTCTGAGTGTAAATAAATATACTTATATTTATTTATTTATAAGATATTTATTTTTGAAGAAGAATATTAAAATATCTGTGCATAAGTATTATTAATTGTTTATGTATTCAAATATATCGATCATGTTAAAAAAGTGAAATCTGGTCCTCAACCTACAGGTTATTATTATATGAATTTCATATTTATTGTTGCAGTATAATGAAAAGCGATTTTATTCTGGAACGTTCTGTCCTATATTTAGTTATGCCTGATATAATATAATAAATAGTGAATAAAATTGGAGGCTGATTTATAACATCCACTCACAGTAGTTAAATTTGTTCCTTTGCACCTGAAGATGGCATTTAGCCGAAACGTTGTGCATTAATTTTTAAACAAAGATTGAAGTTATAAATCAGCCTCCAATTTTATTCACAGAATTTGGCCTTCACCTAAAAGAATCTTAAGTAATAATAATATAATTCGGAAAAGAAGAAAGAGAAATATTTAAAAAAAATTCGGTCCGCTTTGTGTTGAGGGAGTTCGAATAAGAGGAAAGTCTAACAAGCTTTTTCGAAATTTGAAAAATTATCTGACAATTTCAGAGAATACTGAAATTTTACAGTCGAATTCTCAGAATGGAGTATAATAGACACACCAAAAGAATTCTCTGCTTTGCCCTTTCAATGAAAGTTAAAAATAATTGGACACTTGACATTAAAAAAAGATCTTTAGGAAATAGGCATTACAAATAAAATTCTACAAGAAAGAATTGCGTTTAAAAATTTAATCGACAAGCAACAGTTCAAAGCTAGACCAAGTGTTACATCTAAGAGATCATAGACAGAAGAACTTAAAAAACTACTGGGAGTAGACGAAGAGATTTTGGGAGAAGAATGGAGCACATCAGCGAAATATGCTATGTCGCGGTCCATCGTTGGGTATCTGAATAAAAATAATAATATAATACCTCCAATTACAAACTTATTTAATCGTCAGCGGTTGAAATCATAAACAACTAAGTTTCAATATCTAAACCTGTTTATGATTGATTACATAAAAAAAAAAATTTTTGAATAACAGCAAGGATTAATATTATTTGAATTAGGTAAAAAAGCAGTTTTTACAGATAGATTTAATGGGAGAATTCCAAAATACGGATTTTATAAATTATGCAAGTATATGAAAAAATCTAAAGTTCGAATCTAATATAATGATATGAAGGGAGCAACGCGAAATCAGAAACTCAAGAATTTAGGCAGGTTGTCTGGCTCTCGAAGATTGGAATAAGAAGATACCAAGAAGGCGTTTTTATCGTAAATTAGTATATAAAGTCGCTCGTGGCTGGAATACAGATGGAAAATGTAAGAGGTTATAGAGAGACTCTATAATATAATATATACGAAAATGTTGAAATTATAGTTAATAGTTTAAATAAAGAAATTTTTAGATCAATTTCCAGCACTTTCATTAAGTTTCTACTCGACTTTAGAAGATAATTCATATAATTTTTAATTGACTGTGGTCGAGTAGTAAGTTTCTTGGAAAAATCGTCGTTGCTTAGTGTCTAAACCTACAATAAATGATGTGACGAAATTAATGATCAAATCATTTCTTCATCATATGAAATGATCAAGAATGTATAATATCTTTGTTAGTTTTTTCATAATTCCAAAATACATACAAGAATGTGTCATTCAATCCTTGAATTCTAAAACTTGTCTCTCTCCGGTTGAAGCCTCGTTAGCTTCAGTTACGTGAACACAGATTATAAAATTAATCACACCCTCTATATTAATCTCCAGCTTGGGGCTACCATTGGAGATTAAAATCGAGTTTAAAAAGGAAGAGTTTGGTGATTACATAACAATGTGATAATAAACGTTCTCATCGAATAATCTATTACCCGTAGGCAGGAATAACCTTTTGCTCTATAAACCTAAGTTAACCACACACTCTGTAGTATCTCGTAACATTCTATCACCCGCATAATAGAGTCAATAGCCTGCGAACTCTTGAAGGATATGCTGTGTGCTGAGATTGCTACCTCTGCCGTTCTGCAAACACACTCCTTCCACTACGCAAATACAAAAATACTAGAACTCTTTCACAATAGGCACCTTTTTTTGTGGTAGCAGGCATCTCTGACGGGCAGTTATACGAGGTTCTTTATGCCGATACAGTCTGCTTAGTGCAAATCATCGTCTACGTATAAGAGCACAATACCGCTAAAGTTCGATGGATATAATTTATCAAGATTATTATCTTTCTACTTTACATATCAATTACTTATAACTTTTACAGTAAGGATAGCATTCCTATTATGTTTTAAGGTCCTCCGAATAAAACAAGGGAGTCATTCTTATTTGAAAATTGTGTTTCCTTACTCGAAATGTAACAAACGAAAGCAATACGATACTGAAATTACAAATTGAAGATAACTATATGTTTGAAATGTTGCTGTAAAATGTTTACCATAATTTACTTACCAGAAGTGTCTTTTTATATTTTTCGAATTTTCTCGAAAAATGTTCCTAACCATTTTAATTATACTATTTATTAAAATTGACATCGTATTTAATATCAAGTAGGTGAAAACGTCTATCTGATAGGGTCTAAATGCCGTATCTTCGCTTCAAGAAACTTTGGAATATTTGTTATGGAATAGTTAGTAGCCCCTTATTGCTATAATTATTAGAGAAATATATCAATGTAAACAGTGGTCCACTTAATGGATTGAAAAATTTATCTCGTATTGTTAAAAAAAAAAAAAAAAATAGTTATAACCAATTAAATTGCGCTTAAATGCTAAATTTTCTTTATTTTTAATTGGCAAACTCCTACATTGTTTATTTAATATACTCATCCTTTGTTGTTAGTATTAATAAAAATTTTATGGATCTAAACTATTTTACACGGCTGACCTGGAACCCACATACTCGACTTAAAAGACAAGAGCTCAACAGAAGATACGGACAATTATATAGACTACTGAACAGAACATCACAACTTTCCATTGAAAACAAAATATTGATTTACAAGACAATTCTCAAACCAATGTGGACCTACGGAATTGAACTATGGGGAACTACTAAATTTTCGAACATCAAACGTATCCCATCCTTTCAGTCCAAAGTCCTTAGAACAATAGTCAATGCTCCCTATTATGTTACAAACAAGACCTTACATCCTGACCTTAAGATCCCTTATGTCCTTGATCTCATCCCATCTAAATTCTCAACGTTCCACCAGAAACTTACTCTTCTTCCTAATCCTCTGGCACAATCCCTATCTAGTACCAACCATCCTTACAACCCTCCTCGTAGGTTGAGGCGGCAGTGGCCGAGAGATCTCTTATAAAAATGCAACTGGAGTGCTGGCAATGGCCAACTTCTCCACTCATGCCTGAGAGTGTGTGGCTCTAGCGCCCTCACTCAGTCTCCACTGGCTAGACTGGTGACGCGGCTGAATGAGAGGCGCTGGGAACTCATGGTGTTGTGCCACTCCATCCACTTCTGGGTGTAGGGGTTCGATTCTGAGTTCCCAGGGGCAGTATGTAAATAATGTATATAGGTGTGAATGTGGCCAAGATTTTATTTACTTTATATTTTATTTTTATTTTCATTTGTTAGTTAAGTTTCCTTATCTTATTTCACTTATGTTATTTTATATATATATATTTTTTTTTTTAATTTTTATTATTTATTTATGCATTATTATTACTTTTTTTTTTTTTTTTTTTTTTTTTTATATATTGTTATGTCTGTTTTGATTTGTTTTTACTGTGTACATATGGTATGAATGACTTCTTTTAGCCCTAATACTTATTGCCCAAGATAGTGGCAGATTGTATTATTTCCCAATAAAGCAATATTATTATTATGAAACTATTTCTGTGCACATATGGAAAAATAGTGTAACAATTTTTCTAGAAATCAGATCATTCCCATTCTGGATTGTATTTCGTTTATGTTTAGAAGGTAGAAAAAGTCATAAGGATTTCTTTTTCAGTTTATGAGTACATAAGTTTACCTTGAACAAGTAAACAGAACATTGTTAAAACATAAATGAAGGACGTTCAAGAAGGTGAAAAACACATTTCTAGGAAAGGTGAATATAACATTTTGCCATTTAGGCATTTTGACGGCCAGGGAAAAATTTACTTCCATAATTATTATGAAGTAAAAGAGAAATATCTTTTTAATACAGACAAATTTCTTTAAATTAGTGCATGCTGTTAAAAATGTAATACTAAAGTCATAGCGGGTAGAAGTGAAGAAATAAAATCTGTATAAACTTGGTTTGATATCGTAAATGATAATTTATTGTAAAATATTTTTTCAGCCCAACTTTGTTCTTTTTTTTTTTTTTTTTATTTCTTTTTTTTTTATTCGTATGTATTACAGTTTGTCACAATGGACAATAATAATATTGCTAAAGGATCCCATTCATACAATATTTACAATATAAACAAAAGAAATGTCAAATTATATAAAATGAAACCATACTAAATAAACGTATACAATAACAAAACTTCAGCCAAACTAAAAAGAAATAATTTATATCTAAGTTCACAACGTTTTGGCTTTCAAAAAGAACTTAAGAGGCCGTTTGAATTTTGAAATAAATTATTTCTTTTTTGATTAGCCACAAATAATTATTATACCAAAAGAAAAAGTAGAATAATAATAAGAAAATAAAAAATATATTGTTTAATATATAATAAATATTTCAGTATGAACAAAACTTAGTTTTTATTTGCTGTCGTATTAAAAAATGCTATGAAAACTCTGGGCGATTGTCATATGTTCCAATTCCCTCCTCAGATCTCATACTACATTTCGTAGTCTAAACATAAATGATTACCCAATTATCTTCACTTCCTCTGTCAAACACCTGGGTATTACCATTGACCAAACCCTTTCCCGGAAACTCCACATTTCCCAAATCTCCCGAAAGAACAATAAGTACCCTCACAATTTTCTATTGCTTCCGCCATTTTCTTACACTATTGACCTGTAAGCTCCTTGTATTCTCACTTATTTCCCCCCACTCTGACTATAGCTGCATGGTATATATTGGTGGACTCTCAAATGGACAGGCTGAAGCGAATTATGAAAACATTTTTAAAATGTCCTCGATACACCGAAGGTGTGACCCATGTAAAAAATTATTACTTATTAATTATATTTTATTTAGTTAATGGATCAATTATTATGAATTAGTTTCAATGCTTAGTTTTGTTCAACATATTAATCGATCAGAAGTTATTTATTTATTTTACTCTTTTGTTTCATAATATACTTTAATCCATTCTTTTCTTCTTACATCATTTTGAATAAGACTTAATTATAATCTTCCTGTCTAGTGGCCATACATAATGTATATATTAATTGTACGTATCAATTGTTCTTAAGGGACCCAGTCTCTGAATATATTTTTTTTCTGTTCTATTTTATTCTAAATGTAAGTGATTATTTTTAGTGGGTTCTTTTTCTTAGATTGTTTCCTGATAGTATTTACAATACATTCATTATTATTGGCTAAGTTAGTGGGCGGAAATCAATGCATTCTCTGATTCCTACTTTATATAAATTAGATTTTCCAACTTTCCCTTGTAGAACATCGCCGGCTACAACATATCCGAAACTTTGCTAAACCAACATCGGCGAAATGTATTGGCTGCTTGTCAGGGTGTAATTGGGAGGGTCTGTCCCGAGTTTGTTTGGATAGGGTTCGGGGAGTGGAGTAGGCTTATCTCTCATCTAGAAAATGCCTCTTTTTAATAAATCTGCTAGAGATATCTCTAAAGCAAGCCGAGATACCCTCATCGCCCTGGCCCCGAGGCATAGACCCCATTCTGCCTATCTTTATCTCCGGGACAAACTCCTCAAGTCAGCTTTTCCAATCTTCAATGAAGCCTGTCCTTTCTTTTCTGTTTACGCACGAAAGCCAGAAATAGCTGCCGTAATGTCTCTTGAGAAGAATATATAGGAATAGTTTCCCATTGCGTCACCGAACTACCATCTCTGAGCTCAAGTGCTCTCTGCCTATGGAAATCGGCGGAGATATCTTTGGTATGTAGGGATTTAGATAAAAAAAAAACTTTATTTGGTCATATGAATAACCTATGATAAATAAAGAATTCTGTAAATACCTAAGTAAAATATTCAATCAACATTATGGGTGGTTCCCTGAAAAACATTACAATAGAATACCATTACTTAATTATTATTATTTCATCTCATTCTATGTTATTTATTAATTCATTTTCGACTATTTATCTTATTGCATTTATTTAATTTGATTCTTTTTTAGTATTTTTTTTAGTGTAATTTTTCTATACTATTATTTGTACATTTAACTGCTCGCTCAATTAGTCTTAGGAGCCAAAAATCCTAAATTGTTGATTTTAAGGATAAATTTAATGATAATTTAAAACCATTATTTTTCTTTAATAAAATTTATTTAACTATACCAATAAATAAATACGTAAATAGATTAATATTTTCATTCCTCAGCTCAGGGCCCGCTGTATATGTAAGTGATATTTAAGAAAATAATATTGTAAGGAGAAAAAATCTGGTGCGGGCAACACACGACTTTCACTTACCTCCGTTTTTAAAATCAATGAAAATATTTTCAAAAACAGTTAGAGATAAAAATACGTGAAACTTTTAAAGAATTAATTAAATTGAATTGATATAGAAACATGTGTTTTATTAAAAAATCTATTATATTGTTATCTAAAATAATCAGTTAGTTTTATGTTCATTTCATCACTCTCTAATAACTTTTAAAAGTTTGTGTATGAGATAATATTTTTTCTAAAATCTTTAACTTTCCAACGGTATATCATACATGTTATTGCTGCTCTTATGTTCAAAAACAAAAAATCGCATTAAAAAAATATTATTCCAGTTTTTTCCTTTAATTGTGTATCGAATTCATTCAAATTATATTTTTAGCTGTCATTTACCAATGCTAACAAGGTAAAATGGTTATTTTTTTAGAATCTACAAAATTAAAGGTACTTTAGAGAAAGAAAATTTAAAATATCGGCATTTAAGCCCTGTCAAACTATTTTAATCAAAATGAAACCTACATGATATTAAAGCCTATTATATTTTACATCGATATAGCGAGTTTAATCAAAATCGTCTGAACCGTTTTTGAGAAAATCATAAAAAGGTACAATATGCATGGTATAAAGTGGTTCTTCTGATAAGCTCATATTGATGAAAAAGGTTTTGTAACGTCTCGGGCGTATATTTGTCTTAAATATGAAATTTCAGTTTCATAGGACTTACCGTTTCCGCCCGCGAGTTACCACACACACACACACACACACACACACACACACACACACACACACAGAGACCTTTTTGTGGGACTTGGTTATTTGGACTCAGAGGACCCTAAAACGTGTATTTTCGTTGAAAACTGGAATTCGAAAATTTTCACGATCGCAATACTTTCCCTTACTATATATAGTAAGTGAAAGTAAAAATACATTATATGAAAAGTACATAAAATGCTAAATTGCTGATTTTAAGGATGGCCGTAATCGTTTAAAAATGTAATTTAAATATATTAATTTTTTTTTTTCATTCGTCAGCCCAGAGCCCGCTGCATATCCAAGTAATTTTTAAGAAAATACATTGTAAGGAGTAAATAAAAAAAATATATGAAAAGAATGGAAAATGCTAAATAGTAAATTTTAAGGATAACCGTAATAATTTAAAAATGTAATTAAAATGATTGGATATCGTAAATATGTAAATAAAACGTTTTTTTTTTTCTTCAATTACGTTTATTTGACTGTATTAAATAAATACATTAATAGATAAATATTTCATTCTTTTATCGTAAGCCCGGAGCCCGCTGTATGTCCACGTAATACTAAAGAAAATTATATGAAAAGTACAAAAAATGATAAATTAAAAAAAAAACTATATTAGAGTATAACTGTTTATTAATTAGGAGAAACGGATATTTTTTATTCGCTTTTTGGACTCCACGCATCTTGAAACGTAAGCACTCAAATTAAAAATTTTTTTTTTTTTGTCCGATTAAAAAGGTTCATTATTGAAAATAATAAACCAAAAACATTTATACTAGACTGCGTTACTATTTCCAATTCTTTTATTTTCATTCAAATAATTTAAATAAAATTTCCTGATTCCAGAACATCTAACATTTTTCTCCATCATCAATAATAACAGATTCACATTTCTTGTAAGTTGTGGCTTGACCATATAAGATTTTCTTTTTTTCTTTTCTTTGTTGTATTTGTTGTTTTTTCTTGTATTTGGGCAAGATTTCAATTTTTTTTATTTTGCTATCATTTTTTATTTTTTTACTAAATATGGAAAGTAAAGGATTGAATTTTAATGAGATTAATTAATTATTATTTCTTTATGCAGTTAAACTAGAGAGAATTTAATAATTGTTTAGGTTTGATGTTAAGATCCTGTAAACTTAGAATCAAATAAAATTATACGCACTTTGTGAGACTTGTGAGGCTGAAAGGATCAAGGGATCTTAGAGCATGTGGATAATTCATTCGAAAACTATTTGTTTGTCAACAGAATTTAAAATAGGTATTGTGTTTTTAATTTTATTTTTAACAATATTAAATTTATCCAGGTAATTATGTTTTTTTAATTCATAGTAACATTGTAATTGTTTATCTTTCACGGTATTATTTTAGGACTAGAGCTAGTGGCCGTTAAACGTTTCCGCTCCGTTAAATTCTCTTCAATTAATTTAGGGTGAAATTTTTCAAAAGCGACCCGGGTTCTGGATGTTAACAATAAATATTCAGTGATTTATAGGCTCAGGGTAGTAAAGTTCATCTGAGTCATTATTCATACTTAACGTATTAGTTCTCGTCTGGGGCACATTATTCTCCAGTCGACTACTGCATATTTTATCAAAAACCATCTCGCACCGAGCTGATTTATAAAAGAAATTTTTTTATAATAAATGTTTGTAAATTTCTCCTGAGGTCCTGGCATTTCGGGTCTCGTTTTCCATAAACGGAGGGTCTAGCGATATATAATAAACTACTAATGCGGATGAGGTAGTAAAATAAGAAAAACTCTTAAGAACCATTAAAAGGTATACTAAGTATGCTCCTACTAAATAAAAATTGTGGTATTTCGTCAGCTCTCATGTCTGTAAACCAGTTTACGGTTGTTTGTTTTCATTAAAAGTCTTAGGAATCTTCATTACATTAATTCAAAATTATTTATATTATATTTTAGCATAATTTATTATAATGCCAGTCTGGCCGGCAAGAAGTCACAAGTAATAACAATGAATGGATTAGTGTATTAATATGAACCCAACTTGACTTGCCTTCTACATAATAAATAATAATGAAAATATTGAACATTTTTTAGGATTGTGTCCTGCTTTAATTTCAGTCAGAAGATTCTTTATACTTCATTATGCAGTGGAGAATTTTGATTTAAAAGATTACTAACTATATAAAATTGAACGATTTATTTTTATCTTTAAAGATAACTAGTTTTTTTAGGAACAATTAGTGGTTTTTGTTTTGTCTTTAGTTTTTGTTTAATATAGAATTGTAAATCACGTCTTATTTAAAATGGTTTTTCTGGAAGAAGTTAGTCCGGGTGGCGGTCATTAAATGAAACAACTAAATAGTTTCAACTATTTTATTGTTTGCCAACGTTTCGACCCCCTTTGTGGGTCATCATCAGGGCGCATGCTGGGAGAATGGAAACTGTTCAATTTTATAAATAGTTACTTATTTGTTCTCAAAATATTGCTTCTAAAATAGTCAGTGTAATTTTTTTTTTTTTTAACATTTATAACTTTTTATTATTTAAAGTAGAAATGATTTTGTTTAAATAAAATTGATGCCAAACATCTTGCTGAAAGATATAAATTGTAAAATAAATAAAACATTATTATTATTTATTTATATTTTAATGGCTCCAAGGAAGGGTAAGAAACATAGAATAAGATTATTTATAAATTATTCATTTTTTTAGTCCTGGTATACAGATGCTGACTTGCTACTTATTCCTAAATCTCTAAACAAGTACGAAAAGAAAATATGACTATTACAAAATAAAAATCAGTAAAAAGGAAAATGGATCCTCTAAAATAAAACACCTAGCAACATTAGATCTTTAATCCAACCTTTTCACCAAATCATGGATATTGATAAAAATTAACATAGCTTGTGGATAATACTTAAAATGTCCTGCAGCGGACTTTAATCCAGTTTGTAGTTCGTGGTTACTGAAAAAGACCCAGTTTTGTTCGCGCAACATGGATTGGGCCTAAGCCAATCTTGCCTTTGTTCCACCAGGATCAGCTTATTCCAGCGTAAACATTGCTCTGATTAAGGCACTAAGGCAGAATGCAAAAAGCTGAGAAGGAAAAAAAAATTGGGAGACGCTCAAAACTAAGAACTCTGCCAAATAACGATGCCGCAGCCCCTACCTCCAGAATAATTATTTCACACGAACAAATGCAAACATATAGGTATAGAAATTGCGGTCACTTGTGGTGAAGTGATCAGCATGATAACTGTCTTCTATGCCTAAGGTCGCGGGTTCAAACCTGCAGGTGTCTCTACGAAATTCCTAGTTTTGCCGTCCTTTAGCGGGAGGGGGAGGGGGGGGGGGAGAGAGGAGGGAAGTAGAGGAGGTAGAGGAAAGGATGTAAAAAGGTCGTCTCGAGCTTGTGCGATGTCAGGTACTCGCTAAAGATCCCTATCCATCCATATAACATAACCCGTCAGCCAAACGTTGGCCACTCACAAAAGTTTGTAGCTGTAGGGAGTGATGACCATACCCTACAACGCGTGTGTATTCTCCCAGCTGATTTTACCGCGCGGCCAAGGGCCTGTCGAGCCACCGGAATTTTTTTTTTACATTAAGGACTCATTATGGTTTATATTATTACAAGTTTACAATGTACGTAGGCACCGTTTGTCCTCGAATTGGATAAGCACTAACGAAACAGAAAAATAAATTTTTCAGAACACTTGACCATTTGAGATCGTTTTGGAGAATACTGTTATGTAGGGCATGACCAATGTAGCCACAATCAGTATCAGGAGCAGGTGATATTGTTCTCGAAGGTACAAGAGATAATGCAAGTCATCACTTAGTAGGAGCTACACTTCCACCAGGTCGCAATGACAGATGGCTGTCCCAAAGGTCAGTCCTTTGGATATATTTTAAAGAATTTCTCACAGCTCACCTTCTGGTAATGAGCTTGCCGCCGACATTGTACAGTTATACAATTCCTTACGGTCGACAGATTGCAAACCATTGCCAAGCTCAGTTTCGCTTCATTCCGCTCGGTTATTAAATATCACGAAAACATATTTCATAGAGAGAAGAAAATCTGGACGAGATCAAAGTATTTATGTTTGCGTCTTTACCTGCAGATGTTCCTTGCCCATAAGATGTTTTTATGAACAGACTATAGTGAAGTATGAATCAATTTAAAGATAATTGGTCAGACCATTTTTCTTTCCCCAAAGTATGCAATAGAGAAATTTGTCTTGTAATGTCAGAACAAATATATATATATATATTTTTTTTATTTTTTTTTTTATTCAGACTTATAACGTTTATAACTTCATCGATACGATACCTATGTTAAGGAAATTTTATATTACATATATTTATGTCCTAAGAATCGAAAATATTCTTCAAGCGTTTTACATTTCAGACCCAACCAAGGAACCAACCTGCCTCCTGTCAGTTTTTTTTTTAATCCTAGTGTAGTGAAGGCATAAAAAACACCTATAGTGGTAATACGATTTTTATCAAATTTTAAAAGCTTGATAGGCTGCTGGTCTGGTCTGCTTGAGCCTGGCCATAGACGGCAACGTGTCAACACCGCTCCTGTGTTCTTTTCTTCTTATCTCTTCTATAACTTATTCTTCTTAACTCATTTTATTTTTTTCTCAAAATATTTAAAGTAAATAGTGGAACCCGCATTTATCCCGTTCACGGAAGCTAATTAAACAGCAAAAACAAAGACATAATTAGTTGTAAAGTCCGGGTTTATTCGAAAGCAGCCGGCAGTCAGAGTGCTAATCCCTAAGACGTTAGAGTATTAAAGGACGTCAACACCAGGCCTTTATTGACAAACACCTCTACGAGTAAGTCATATTTATTTATCAATTATAAAAATGGTTCAGTGCTCGATTTGCGATGGTGCCATCACCAGAGAGGAGAAGAAAAGTGTTGGCTGCAGCGAGTGCCGTGTTATTTTTCATGGCAAGTGCTGTAATCTATCGGAAAAAGATATTGAAGCGCTCAAGACTCATAAAAAGTCATGGCTGTGCCCTAAGTGTGTTCAAGGAAAAAAGTCTGGTACAGCCACCGAAAATCCTATATCACCCACTAATATAAAGAGCATCCAACATCAAGCTAAGGAACCATCTCCATCAGATATACTTTCGGCAGTAAATAGACATGGCGCCCAAGTAAATCAAGAAATTAAAGACATAAAATCATCACTCGAAAAATACGGAGAACTGAGCTTTGAGCTTAACGAGAGGCTCAGTAAAATTGAAAACCATCTAGAGGGCCAATCGAAATATCTAGAAGACCTAGCTAGCGAAAATAAAGCATTAAAGTGCCGAGTGGGCGAACTGGAGATACGGCTGAATAGGGCTGAACAGGGCCTTTTGTCGAAATCATTAGAAATTAGAGGCATACCAGTCCGACCCGGGGAAACCCCCGCGGCTCTGGTGAGCAATATAGCGGCAGGCCTGGGCATCAAAATCAATATGGAGGATCTAGACGTAGTGGAGCGTCGTAGACAGAAAAAAGATGACCCTCGACCACCCCCTGTCATCGCTCGATTTGTCAGGCAGATCACTCGGGACGAGTTAATTAGAAGTCGGAAGATTAAGAGGGATTTCACCACGAGGGATATCGGCTGGCAGGAGAATGACTGCCACCGGATATATCTGAGCGAGGAAATGACCCCCGCTAACAGGCACCTCTATTGGCTCGCCCGGCAAAGGAAGACTGCTGGAAAACTGAAATATGTTTGGTTCGCTGGCGGAAGAGTCCGTTGTAGGAAAGAAGACGGACACCCAGTCATCTACATAGAACAGGTGCAAGATTTAGAAGTATTCGGCTGACATCAGGATCCCCGTCATCTGGCTAGTATCAATCGGAATATAACAACGGTTAATGGTTTTAGGAATACATTCATTATTATATTTTTATCGCATTTTTTACATATATTAGGGATTTTTTTTCATATAAGTTCTCTTAAATTCAACGCTTTACCTCGGAGATGGTTTATGATTTTCTTTATGATATGTATGTATGTATATGAGCGCGTATGTGCTTATGCATTTGTGTTTGTGAGCCTGTTTATGTGTACATATATATATCTTGTTTTCTTTCTTTCACTTGAAATTGACTTAAATATATTTTTATATGTACAGCGTCTCCCCTCTAATCCTTGTTCATTTCCCATCCCACCTCCAGCATGTCTAGTATCCTAACTACCTGTCACGTTAACGCCCAATCCTTAGCCGCTCACTTCGACGAATTCCTTCAATATTTCACCCAAAATTTCTACCATATTGTTGCCGTTTCCGAGACATGGTTAAAACCCTACATCCCTTCTTCTTCTGTTTCTCTTCCGGACTATTCCTTTATCCGTCACGACCGCATCTGCCGTACTGGTGGAGGCGTCGGGCTTTATGTCCACAATAGCCTTAGATTTCGAATCCTTGAATTTTCATCCCGAACTGAGCACCCGCATGTCGAATTCCTATCTATTGAAGTTCTCCTCAAAGAAAATCCTCTCCTATATGTTGTAGCCTACCGCCCTCCTTTGGTACCATTCGAAGAATCCCTTGAATCAACTCTGTACAAATACGTTCCTCTTTACACTAACATAATAATTTCCGGTGACCTTAATACCAACTTCCTTTCACATTCCAACAACAGACTTTACTTAGAAAATCTCTTCTTCTCCCTCAATCTGTTCATTGTTCCCTTTTCTGCCACGCATCATACCCGACGGACTGACACCTGGTTGGACGTTTACATTATAGATACAGCAGAGAACCTTCTTTCCTCCTCCCAGTTGCCGGTTCCATTCTTGTCATCCCACGATTTAATCCAAATATCTTACAATATTCAAACTCCAGCAATCCTTCCTAAAACCATAACATTCCGTAACCTTGACACCCTCTCTCGTGAAACCATTCTACCAGATCTTGAGTCCTTGAACTGGGAAGAAATTTACTCCTCCTCTTCCATTGACTCTATGGTAGATATCATCACCTCAAATCTACTCAGGATACTAGATACCCATGCTCCTCTCAAAACCTGCACCTTTCGCCGCCGTCCTGCTCCATGGTTGTGTCAAGAAATAAAAGATCTTCAAAAGAGACGTGAGGCTGCCCGAAGACGCTACAGACGCACAAGACTAGAGGATGACTACCAAGCGTACAGGGTACTCCGTAACTTGACACAATCAAGAGTCAGACAAGCGAAATCCAATTATTTTCACGAAACCCTTTCCTCAGTTCCTGATCCTAAGTCTCAATGGCAACTCCTTCGAAAACTCTCCCTCTGTAAATCCACTACCACTTCAGATATTCAAGTATCACCTGAAGAATTAAATTCCTACTTTCTATCTGCGACCTCTTGCAATTTGGCATCACCATCTTCCCAGCATCCTTCAGCTCCATCTTTTAACTCCGAAAACTTCTATTTCTCTGACATCTCACCAACTGACATAATAACTTCAGTTATGAAATCCCGCACAAACTCCATAGGCTTTGACGGAATCCCAGTTAAACTACTAAAACTATGTCTCCCAGAAATTTTACCAGTGCTCCTTTTCATTTATAATTTTTCCCTCCAAAATTCTGTATTCCCCATTTCTTGGAAAAAAGCCATAGTCCATCCCATTAAGAAAAATCCCAATCCTACAACTCCTAAAGACTTCCGCCCGATCTCCATCTTATCCAATCTTTCTAAACCTCTAGAAAGATTAGTACAATCTCAAATTTCAAAATTCCTCGAAGAATCAAAATCAATCAATCCTCTCCAATCCGGTTTTCGACCTGGTTTCTCCACTCAATCTGCTCTTGCTAAAATCACCAATGACATACACACTGCAATGGACAACAAACAGCTAACAGTACTAATACTCCTTGACTTTTCTAAAGCGTTTGATTCTCTGAACCATTCCATCCTTTACTCCAAACTAAAATCTCTTTCCTTCTCTTACAGCTCTATTCTTTGGCTCCAGTCATTTCTTTCTGACCGAACCCAAGCAGTCCACATTCCTAACCAACCTTTATCTTCTTTTCTTACCCTTTCCTCAGGGGTGGCCCAGGGTTCAAGTATTTCTCCTATCCTATTCAATGCCTTTATAAACGATCTTCCCAATTCAATCCATCACTGCTCCTACCACCTATATGCTGATGACTTTCAGATTTATCTATCCTTTCCTCCTACTGAGTTATCAGCAGCGTTTACTAGTATTCAAGAAGACCTGGGCAGGATCTGTCATTGGGCAAATCAGAATGATTTAACTTTAAACGCTGCGAAAACTCTGGCTATCATTATTGGATCCGATTCCCTCCTCACATCTATTCCTTCTCTTCCTACCCTATTACTAAATGACCATCCTATCACTTTCATCTACTCTGTAAAAAATTTAGGCATCCATTTTGACCAAACCTTATCCTGGAAACCACATGTGGCCCAAATTTCCCGAAGGTCAATAAGCTCCCTCAAATTATTCCATCGTTCCCGTCATGTTCTCCCACAGTCCACCCGTAAGCTCCTTGTATCCTCTTTAATTTTCCCTCAATTTGATTATGGATGTGCGGTATATGGTGGCCTCTCGATGATGCTAGAGAAGAGGTTGAAGCAGATCATGAACAGTTCTTTAAGATTCGTTTATGGCACGTCGAGGCGGTCTCATGTATCCCATCTTTATACCGAATCAAATTGGCTTTTTCCCCACACCCGTAGGCAATACTTCCTTGGATCTTTTCTATACCAAACTATCAACTCCCAACATCCTTCCTATATCTATAATCTCCTGCAGTTCAAACCCTCAATTCATCCACTAGAGACTAGATCCCGTATGTCCAACCTTTATATCCCTTCCCACAGAACAAAAAAATATGAATGCTCCTTTCTGGCCCGTTCTACTAGTCTCTGGAATTCCCTCCCATCAAACATCCGCCATGCTCGATCCCTCTCCACATTCAAACACCTTCTCTTCCAGTACCTTCTAGCATCCCAAAATGACGCTGCTTGACAATGTTGAATTTTTTCGCAGGATTGTATTCAATATTTTTATTTTTTTTTTCCACAAGTATTGATCTATTTTTTCAACTATTTTATCTGGAAGATTTATTTTTTTTTTACATTTTTTGTTCTTTTCTTTTTAAATTGTTTATATTGTGATTATTATGCCTGTTATGTGAAAGAAGACTTCGTTTTGTATCATTGTAGTATATTATTTTTATTTATGTTTAATTGGTTTATTTTTCACTATTTCTTGTCCAGTTTAAGTTACTTTATTATTTCAAAGCTTATGTTATTCTTAAAAGAGCAAGTAACAAAATAATGTAATCTTTTATTTTTCTTCTTTTTATTATCCATTCAAACTCATTTATTTTTCATTTTGTCCAAACAACTATTTTCTGAGGATATTTTTTTATTTTAATTTTTATTCATTTTATTTTTATATTTTACGTATATATTCACCCTTAATTGTAAACATTAGTTAATTATGTTCATTTTGTCTGTTGGCCAGACATACTGTATATTGTAAACTGTGCAAATATGTTATTCTCAAGGGACACAGTCCCAGAATAAAAATCAATTTCTATTCTATTCTATTCTATATGTAAACGTATTTTACTTTAGCTAAACGACTTGAACGATTGGACCTAATGTTCGAATACCAGTGAAAATTAATGTCAATATAGCTTGTTGCCAATTATATCAAATTTAGCTTAAATGTGGCTTTCGCCTTTTTTCCATGATATGATACTACAAAAAAGTCTCTTCCAGTATTTTCTTAAGGTGGCTGAATGGAACTTATGAACTGATTTGGAATTGTTATTTTCGATGGTTGGATTTAAAATTTGTATTCGTTTACAAGATTATATGTATCTTAAAATGTAAATGTGTTGGAATACCAGTAAAATTACCAGAGAGAGAGAGAGAGAGGGTAATTTTTTTTTTTTGTTGATATATACAGAATACTGTTATATTTTTTTTTATAAGATCCGATGAACTGAACATTAATTTATGTAACATCAAGGTTTGAATTTTGAACGCATGATTTTCACAAGAAATAAGATTTTTTTTTTTTTAAATGATCAGTTATTATCCAACATTCACAAGGGACTGATCATTCAATGAGAAAATGTACTGTCTAAAGAATTGAATTGCTAAGTGTAATGGTTCAATCAAGGTTTTACTACATAACCTGAAAGGCCGGTTTACTTACAACTTTATAAGACGAAAGTTATTCTATATGTTTTATTCAATCTCATGAATGAAACTTGTAAATTATTTCCACTATTTATTTACTACACTGTGTTACTATTTATTGGTTAGAAGTATCTTGAATAATTGATATGTATTTGATCTCCTAAATAGCTATGTTTAATATATTCAGGTAGGCCTTAAAGTAATATTAAACAAATGTCTTTACTCTCGTTCAGCTTCTAGTAAATTCTGTTCATTCTGAGATATTCACTATTTATTTTAATCTTAAATGATCATATCTTGAGTATTAAAATCATATTGCTTATTATATTTCTAAATTTACTAATAATTCTCAGTAGGGAGAGTCCGCCGTCCGCGGCCCGAAACTACTGGACTGATTATTCTTATTTTGACTAAAAAAAAAATAAATAATAATAATAGGCTTAGCGAACCCGAAGGTTCGATGCCGATACCACCGAATTCCGCCTACACAGAATCGTCCAATGTTCACCATTCAAGCCCAAGCTCCCGAGATCAGCCTTAACGCAATCCTCCCATCTCCGTTTCGGCCTACCTTTCGGACGCCTACCAGTCGGATCAGCAAATACCAACTTTCTCGGAATCCGCTCGTCATCGAGCCCAACAACTATACTCGCCCATTTTAGTCTCCGCGATGCAATCAGCTCAATTATATTCACAGGATGCAAGTTCCGCAATTCCGCATTATGCAACCTTCTAAACTCCCCAGTGGCCTCATCTCTCTTTGGACCAAATATTTTACGCAATACCTTATTTTCGAAAACCTTAAGCCGTTGTTCATCCTTTAAAGTAAGCGGCCACGTTTCACATCCGTAAAGAACCGTTGGAAGAATAATAGTTTTATAAATTCTAATCTTTAAGTTTTTAGATAGAAGCCGCGAACTAAGTAACTTAGAAACTGAATAATAACACGCATTTCCCACCTTTAACCGAGACTTTATTTCTTCCTGGATTTCATTTTTTCTAGTTATAATTGAACCTAAATACTTGAATTTATCTACGTGTTCAAAAGTATGACCTGATACATCAATATCACCAAGATCGACACCGTTTCTGCTACTAATCATATACTTCGTTTTATCGGTATTTAATTCGAGTCCTATTTCTTTACCGGTTTTTATTAACACACTTGTATTTAGTTGTATGGTTTCCGTGTCTTCACCTAGCAGTACCAGATCATCGGCATACCCCAAAACCGGCATCTTGTCACCCATATTTAAGCCTTTCTTGGTACACATCACCTTTTCTATGCCATATTCTAAAGCTATATTAAATAACACAGGTGAAAGGGAGTCACCCTGTTTCAAACCCGATCGCACCTCAAATCTCTCGGAGTAATTATGACCGATTCTAACTTTATGGAATGTTTCCGACAAACACATTTCTACTAGGTTTACTAACTTTCTAGGTATTCCCTGTTCAATCATGATGTTATATAGCTTCTGACGGTCTATTGAATCATAAGCCTTTTTAAAATCGATATAAAGTTGATGGACTACACCGTTGTATTCCAATTTTTTCTCTAATATTTGACGTAAGGAAAATATTTGGTCAATAGTCGAGCGATTCCGCCTAAAACCACATTGGTAATCTCCGATAATTTCCTCAGCGTATTCCGTGATTCGACTAGTTAGAATTGACGAGAATATTTTATAGCATACTGGGAGAAGAGAGATCCCACGATAGTTGTTACAATCCGACCTCGGTCCTTTTTTGTGAATCGGAATAAGTATTGATTCTTTCCATTCTTCGGGCATTTTTTCAGTTTCCCAGATCTTTTTAACTAAAAAATGTATTTTGGAAACACTCTGAAAAAAAAAAAAAAAAAACGTGCATTCGATGATGATATCAGCTGTTTATTTTTAAAATGGTGGCCGATTAAAATGTTTTAACTCAATAACTCAGTTATTTTTAAAGATCGCGAAAAAATAATTTTCTTTCTAAAAGTCGGGAAACAACATTTTGCTGCTTTAATGTGTCAAATTTCGTAGAAATTGTTTTTCCTAGAAAAATTAGGAAAATAAAGTACATTATAGCATATTTAATGAGCTTCAATTTAGGTGGTGGTTGATATTTTTGCGTTAAAATAAACTATTTTTGCGTTTCCGAGATAAACTTCTACAAGTAAAAACAGTGGCGATTTGCCATTTTCCTTGAATAAAAATTGACAGCTTTACGGTTTGACTTTCTTAACCTACTTAAAATAAATATATTGCTGTACATATAAGTTGATATCCTACATATATTGTTACACCATAATATAATTATATAGAAACAATACACCATTGTGTAATAATTTTCAGCGTTTTTCTTGTTAATTTTGAACAACGGAATTTTGGTTATACTTTTGTTATAATATTTTTACAATAATTGAAAGTTATTATCAAATCAGGATAAAATTGTTGTAAATCTGGAAATAAGACTAACGGTCGTTGACAGTGAGGGGTTGATAATAGGGACGGTCGTAAATCTGACACTACCCCGTTGCCTGGTGCATCCCCTGCAGATATATAAAAAAGTTCTTTTAAAGTTGGACCCTCGGCTGTCCGGCTCCAACTTCTCCTCTATAAAACTATTAAATATCTCGCTTAGGGCTCAGCCAGGATTAATTTTATATAATCTAATCTGTTTCCAAGCTTCTGAAATATACGTGGGCTTTGAAGTCAAGTAAGGCTGGAAAGCAAGTAATTAAGTAAGCTTTGAAGGTATGATTAACAAAGACTGTCTTTAAGCTTTAGCTTTCTTTGATATCTAGAGGAACAAATTATAAATATGTAGTTATGGATAAATAAAATAAAAAATAAGGTGTTTGGATATTTTGGTTAATAAAGTGTTTCCACTTCCAAGCACTATTTAATTTTCAAATTAATTGTATTTCGAACCAATTTGAAGAAGAAGCGAAATCCATCACTTGGTCTCTCCCTTAAGATTTTCAGCCTCCTTGGTCTCCATAACGAAAATCCTGCCTACCCATGTGTTAATGTATGTATATGAATCTGTGACGAGGTTCTTTATACTGTACACCTGTTTTAAAAAAAGTAAACCCCCCAAATTTGTGGTGTTTAAAAAAAAAAAAAATTCCTACTAGCTTAATATATAAAATTGTTAACAATTAAATCTCAATATTCGGAAGAGGTTTAAAGGCTTAAGGCAAGTTTAATTGAACTATGAGACTGTATAAAATAAATAAAAATGTGGATATCATCAGAGATACGGACGGCTAAGTTGAATGAAGTTTGTACAAAATTTTCGGAACACTCATGATGTTATTTGATTAATAATTATATTCCATAAAAAGCTACACTAAAAAAAATAATAATAAAATTAAAAAAAAAAATAATCGGTCCAATTAATGGAACTACAAAGAACATACGTAGTTGTACAGCGCTATGGAAAGTCGTGGTTCGGTTGTTAGTTTTTTTTAACGACGCATATTTTTTTTTTGTTCATGTCTAAAGGTCGTAAAGTTCTAAAAAAAAAATGTAGTTGTCATTTAAAAATAATCATTAATTACGAAAAACAAATACGCAATATCTGAAAATTTATCACTAAAAATGTACAAATTTGAGCAGTATTTCATCATCAGATATGTAATTTTTTTTAAGATAACCGATTTTATTAATTTTTTTTTTTTTTAATCTTTATTTATTGTAATCTACATCTGTCACTTTTCCGCGACAATAAGCAGATGCGCTGTATATATATATATATATATATATATATATATATATATATATATATATATATATATATTTAATAAATAAATAATAAAACATTAAATACTATATTTTTGCTTCTTCTTATTATTTCTTTAAATTTAAAGTGTTACTTTTATTCCGCCTTAAGGATGACCATATTACTGAATCTCGTTACGTTCAAACATATATTTCTATTGTAGGATTGATGAGGTTGCAAAGGATAAATTGGATGCGAATACAGGATGTCATTGCCAAGGATGACTGTACTCGTACCGCAGCCGATCTTCACCTAATCAGCTGTTTTCTCTTGTTTTTGTTTTCTACAGACTCATTCTTATAAATCACCAATCGAAGAAGTTTTTTCTTTTAAGGTTATTCGTCAAAGCTAAGTCTGAGGAACAAGATCATTAGATGTTCCATAAAATGTTTGTTAAATTATTAAATTACCTTACCTATCTCGCAATGAAAGTCAAATTAATTATAAAACAATCTTGGAATTATTGTAAAAGAAAATTCCACTGTGACAAGAAGTGTATCAGTTCCTGAATGTAGTTGAATTGAAACAAGTCTGCTCTACGATACTCGTATTAGGTCAACAGGTAATTCCCTTTTGTTGTTTTTTATATTTTTAAACTCTATACCCTCTGTTTAATATTGAATTTACGACGTTAGTGTGTCCGTTTAATAATAAGCATTTGTCAAAACAGCATTTTTTTTCCAATTTATTCGTTGTATAAAATAATTATAGCATAGCTTCCTAAAGAGTTCGGAGATTTTACTCTTATTTAAGGCATTTATATTATTTACTTTTAAGGCTTCCAGACGAAATTAGGCCTGATTTCTTATTTAGGTTTTGTACATTTGCTTTACAAGCTCCGCAAATTCCTCCCTCCTACATACTTCCTTATCATCCCGTCCTACCTCACTGGCAGATCCTTAAAAGTAAATCATAATAATTCATAATCATCCATTTTTAGTCAGTTTGCTGGTGTTCCTCAAGACAGTATCCTAGGACCCATCCTTTACACAGTGTATACAGCTGATATCCCATCCCATCTTAACACTTTCCTTTCTACCTATGCTGAGACACATGTGTGTTATCAGTCTATGCTGATCCAACTATTGCCTCTCAAATCCTCCAATCCCACATCAGAGACCTTGAAGTATGGTGTCAGAACTGGAGAATTAAAATAAATGCCAACAAACCCAGCTAAATTACCTTTACCCTTCGTCGTAAACCAATTACATCCTGCCCTACTGTCTCCTTCAATAATACTCCTCTTGTCCGGTTGAACAGACCCGATATCTAGGACTACACCTTGACAAACGCCTTACATGGAACCCTCATACAAGACTAAAACGACAACAAACTGCACGACGTTTTTGACTACTTCAACACTTACTAGACAAACGTTCCAATCTTCCACTTAACTACAAAAGGCTCATCTACATGACTATCATACGGCTTATATGGACTTACGGAGTAGAGCTTTGGGGCTCTACTAAACCATCAAATTCTTTCCGTATCCAATCTCTACAATCCAAAATCCTTCGTAAAATTCTCAATGCTCCTTATTTTGTAACTAATAAACTAATCAACAAAGACCTTAATATTCCGTATGTTGCTGATTTGGCCCGATCTAGATACCATTCCTTTCATGACAAACTCCATTCCCACCCTAATCCTCTAGTTTCAATCCTTTCTTCCTCTTCAATGCCCGACAATCCTCCGAGGCGTCTAAAAAGGAGATGGCCCCGAGACCTTCTAGTTTAGAATAGATACAGGAGTGCTACCATTGGGAAATTCTTTTACAAGTCTCTTCCATGCCATTTTTCTAATATCATATTTGCTTGATGTATTTTTTTTAGTACAGTTGTAAATTCCAATAAATTATGTTAAAAAAAAAAAAAAAAAAGGTTTTGTACATTAATTATTTAAATGTCTGCTATTAATCCTCCTATTTATAAATGGCAAATAACTTTATTACTCTTTCAATTTATTTACGATAATTATGTACATGGTTTTTGTGTTAAATGATTTCAGTAACAATTTAATATTCGAATACGTGTTTGGTTTTTCTCTCAAACTCAATTGTATAATTAATTTATTAATTTAATGATCCTAGCACAGTGTATTTTATTTTATTTTTCAGAGTTATCTCTTTTAATTAATTGCAGTTAAATGTTATAGTTTATATATGATTAAATGTCGTTGTACATGAAACATCGTATTATTATTTTCATGATTTACGTCTTTCCCGTCCAGCCCCCTGTCAAGCAACATACATACACCATGTAATTACATTTTTACGATGTAATTTCGTTTTTACGATGCTGTTAAGGCGTAGTTAGAAGGATAGTTAACAGGAACGACATCCATAGTTGTATTTAATGGGATATGATTGGTTTATTATTTTTTACAAATGAACCTTTGTAATCCATCAAGAAAAAAAAATAAATAAATAAAAACAGTTTCCTTTCCTCCCCTAATCGAAATTTGAGGGCTGACGTTTCAAGATATATAAAATCCGAATAAAGAATTTAAAAAAATATGTTTGTCCGCAATCCGCGGTATGCCGTACGCGACTTTTCTTTGAAACTATTCGACCGATTTTTTTGAAACTCGGTGCATCCCAGGAAGAGCTTAACACCTAGAAGTTGATATCTGCCTATTAGTTTTAAAACGGACGATTAAATATGATTTAATTCAACAACTAAGTTATTGTTTATGATATAGAAAAAATTGCTTAGTGTTTTCAATCAAGAAACCACGAATAATAATTAAAAAAAAATTAATTTTACCTATAAACACGCCTGTAACTCAGTTATTTTTTAAGGTAGATAAAAAATTAGATTGAGTTGTAGGATCACACCATGGCTAATAAAAAATAAAATACAATAAAAAAACAATTGAAATCGTGCCTATACATACGTGTTTTTTTTTGAAAATTTCGTTTTCTAGAAAACGATAAAAAAATTAGGATCACCAGTAGCAGGGTGCTCAAGGATTCAAACCCACAGGGGATCTTAGGATTTTTTAATGGGAGTAAAAAATCCTTAGTTATGCCGTCCTTTGGAGGGGACGTTAAATGGTAGTCCCGAGCCTTTTAAGAACCCTATCCTTATAAAATCGGTACAGAGGAAAAATTTAGGACTCTTACTGTACCATCGACCTATTAGCCACAGTAGCATAATGGGAGGTTAAATAAATAAAAAATAAGCGAGAAAAGAATAATTGATATCGGCTTAGAAATAGCAGAGCTATATCATTTTGTAATTAGCAGAGGTGACTGACCATTTTCCCTTGAATTATTTATTGCTTTTCATATTAGTTAATTACCTTTTAACAGCTATATAAACATTTATATCCTAATATAGTTATTTGGAAATAATAAACCATAGTGTAATGATTTGCAGCGTTTTTTAAAGGTATAATTATCAAATCCGTTTGATTATCTTCATATATTTTTGACTTTATAGTTATATACATATATTGTATACATATGTATACAACAGTGACCTCTAACAGCTAACATACTTTGAACAAGGATTTTTTTCGCAAGTATTCTTCACCTTGCATTATTCTGCCTTACATGCATATCAAGCCCTCCCCATTCTCCTTAATCGCCGTCATAAACGGGACTCCCCATCGCCCCTTATAAGCTTAGTAACACCTCTTCCCCCGCCCTCAAATTCCTAATTTTATGTTTGACAAACCGGGTCACTGGTGAAATCTGGGCCGATATGCAAAACAAAGACAAATGAACTACTTCAGACCAGTCATTGATTCGTAAATAGTAAATTTTTATGGAACATTCTGCATTTTATAACCTTAGGATAAGTGTTTCCTGAATATAATTTAGAATATAAGATTTATTTCTGTAGGATAAATCATTTGGAGTTTTCTCCTGGTAGTAAGAGTGATACAATTAAGCTTCATTTCTGTTATTTTATTTATTTTTTTTGTCTATCCTTACCTGGCTTTTCAAGGCTATATGGGGTTTTCTCTGGTCAGGGAGGGGGAGAAAGGAGGAGGTTAGGAGAGAGGGCGGGAGATCAATGTCGAGATAAAAACCCCCCTCTACCGAGACGCGAACTTATTTATTTTTATACGTATTTATTTTATGTCAAGTTACTGGTCATCTGGTTGCTGGGCAAAGCGCCCTATCTCAATCAGCCACTTCGCCCCGAATTCTGCTTAAACCAGATTAGTTTGGTAACATGTCATTAGATACTCATCCTGTCTACAAATTACGAAAGATGTTGATAGTGACTATGTTGAATGAGGTTATATGAAATAAATACAGGTGAATAGCAATGAACTACTCTGTTTATGATAAATAAAAGATTATTATTTCATGTCAGATATCAATTTTATTTACTCTAAAAAATAAAAATAAACTTTATTCACATTTTGACAAAATGATAACAATGATTTTGGATGAGTCATCCTTACAATCAGAAAAAATTTTTGTTTTTTTGTGATTATAGTACATTCGCCTAAATGGCAAAAATATGGTGAAATAAAATTGAGTTACATTGCGATTGTAGGAAAAATTATACAAAAATCCTAGGCATTATTTACTCTATGTTACAATAAGATACCAGTACCAAGTAGCCACATCCAAATTATTCTAACATCGTTTTATCTTTTAAACATAACCGTTGTATATCACCATAACTCAAACTCATTGCAAGTCATTCAAATGAGTACTTATAATTTTTCTGGAAACGTATAGTAACATGTATTTTATTATAAATGGAAACTATAATGTGATGGTATATTTTATAAATAATAACGTAGAAAAACAATCAAGACACACTTATATTTGAATTAATAATCACATATGTGAAGATATGGGAAGTTAACCAGTGTTGCCACAGTTTCAAATTTTGTTTCACGTTTTAGAAAATTTTTTCAACCAATGGAATAGTAATAAAAACTATCCTATCATTTAATTTACGAAGTTTGATCAAAGTCTGTTCAGTAATTTCAGAGTTTATCCCGAACAAACATTGTGAACACGAAATTTTTATAGTTTGTAGTTTATTTATTTAACGTCACTTTATGCTACTATGGCTAATCGAACGATGCTACAGTGGGAGTCCTAAATTTTGCCTATCCAGGTTTTATTAGGATAGGGATCTTTAACGAGTACCTGACATCGCACAGGCTCGGGACCACCTTTTAACGTCCCCTCCGAAGGACGGCGTAACTAAGGATTTTTTACTCCCATTAAAAAATCCTAGGACCACCTGCGGGTTTGAACCCGTGACCTTTTGCATAGGAGGCTGTTACGCTAGCCACCCAGCTACAAGTGATCCCCACGAAATTTTTATATATATAGATATTCTTTAGCTTTATTCAAAAGCTCTTAAGTTGATAATAAACATGTGGTTATTAAATCACGCAACCATCTCTTTATTATCAATTAATTTTATTATGTGCTTAAATTGATTTTAACAACCCAGGTAAGTCGTGTTTTGCTCTAACCAGATTTTTTGTCTTCCAATTAACATGCTGAACCAATATTTCCGTTACTTGGATTTGCAGTTTTTATTACAGCTACGTTCAACACATAGCGGTTCACTGTAAGTTCTCATATACTAAACTCATTCCTATACGCTTAGTCCTAGAACAAGGTTTTTAAGCACCTTATTTAAAATTAACGTCAGGTCGTTACATAATTTTCAATATTAAACTAGTCAGTAATAAACTTTTGCAACATCGTACTCGATGCCACCCTGCGAGCCGAGCCGTAGGGAACATCTTCGGCTAGGTTATTATTATTTGACTATTTTATTTTCCGATTTGACTTTGTTTCAAGTTATTTTTTTCCTCATGAATTTGTAAATATTATACAAGCCCTTTATTTTCCTAAAGTAAGCATAATTCAGCAGAACATGGTTGGATTTTAGACCATGATTGCTTCTTTCTAATTTCATTATCACAAACTGATTCCATTAATATTTTTGTACAGAAGTGTTAATACTAAACGAACATAATAAATGTTTCTTATCAACGTTAAATAATAATAAAAACATGAAATCAACAATTTTCGCCTAAACAGCGGTTTGGCAAAGGCAAAATCTATTCCAGTGGTGAAGAGGTGTCTGCTAATGTAGGTAGGAAGAGGCAGGACAGGGCGTTGTATATGATTGCCGATACGATCAACCAAACCTGTCTTATCTCAGCATCATCTTAATGGCTCTTTGGCAGAATTTGTCCAAAACACTGCCCTGTCTAGTAGGGCACCAAATCACTGATTAAAATCTCTCAGACTTTGCATTTCCCTAGTTTTGGGACACCTCGGAGTGTCGAGAAACATATTTTTTCAGCTTTATTGTTTTCTTAAATATGCAGTTTTTTGAGATGAAAATATGAGCTTGATATGATCTGTGGATATGAACTTCTGTCATCTTCAGGTGAGACCTTGCTTTAAAAGTGTCACTGTTTTCATCGTAAACAACATTTGAATAAAAAGATGAAACATTAGATATATATTTTATCAGAGTTCATGATGGCTACTCAATAAAATTTGTCGTGAAAAAAATGAACCGATCTAATAAATTGATTATTTGATTATAGAAGTTAGCTGGTTTTTTAAAATTCTTTACCTTGTTTCGTAAAAAAAAACTCACAAAAAAACTACTATACCTATGGTTGACATTATTGAACATCAACATGCCAGACTGGAATAGATCTATACATCCTGCTCAGAATACATTTACATCTTATGTAGATCTGAATAAAACATTTCATGTCATTTTGGCATTTGGTGCATCATATTTGTTTTTAAGCTACTTTGAAGAACATTTTACGAGAGTCTGTTTCTTTTTAAGCTCCACTTAAGACCGACATTTATTTTTTTGGTTTATAGTATTTGATACGGCTTATTGTTTTTATCGATCCTTTTTAGTTTGCATAGAAAATTGTAAACCTTCGTTTGGAACTCATTAATTCGTATTCATATTATGATGATAGATTGCGACAGTATTATTCGATTTATTATAAACATTTACGTTAAATGGATAAATACATTTTCCAAACTATGTGTGTGTATATAGTGTTTTCGTTAACTCATATGCAATTTTTATACAATTCAAAACGTTAAATTATCAGACAAAATTCATTTGCTTAATTCCTTTCTCTAGTTCTAATTATCATATAAAGAATTATTTTCCAAATTTTCATTAAACAAAGATATATAGAGTTTTAATTACCAAATCCGTTTGTACCATTTTTTCCTAACAAGAAATAACACAGCAAAAACAGAGGAAAAGCCCACGCTCTGAATATGATGACAGGTCATTGGAAAATTTATTATTTTTAAAATGTCACCATTATTTGTTTTGAAGCTTCCTTTTTTGGTTAGTTTTAATTTAAATAATTTAAATTATTTATATCCCTAAATAATTTCAGAGATACAAACGTCACTATTTCAATTATAAATGATTATTATTTATTTTTCGTTTTTTTTTTTAAAGAAATTAATTTAACTTTTTTTGTTTCAAACGCTATACAATATTACCTATTTTTACTTTCACTTTCCTATATATGAAATATGTAGAAAGGGAATGTATTGCGATCATGAAAATTTTTGAATTCCGGTTTTCAACGGAAATATCTAGGTTCCCCTGAGTCCAAATAATCAGATCCCGCGGAAAGGTCGCAAAACATTTTTTTAAAGTACCCTTAATTTTATAGATTCAGAATAGATACCCCTATAATCACACCAGGATTGATAAAATGTAGCTAAATAAGAATGTTGAACCAATTTGATTTCCACCTAAAGGAGAAAAAAAAAATTGTTTTAAGTAATTTTTTTTTTTTTTTTGTAATATGAACAGCAATATTTACATATACCTTTGGAAAGAAAAAGATTTTAGAAAAAATATTATCTGATACACAAAGTTTTTAAAGTTAATATAGAGTGATGAATAGAGAATAAACTTATTACTAATTAGCAATTCAATATTTTTATATTATTTAATCTAATATGTTTCCAACGGAAATAATTACACGTTTTATTAAATCAACTTAAAATATTTTTCAAATTGAACTATATTTAATGGTTTTTAAATTGATTTTAACCGTCGAGGTCGAAGGGAAAGTCGTATGTTGCCCTCAACAGATTTTTCTTGTAGTTTCGAAAATATGAATATGAAGCTCCTAGCTTTTTTAAATTGCAATTTACTAAGTGTGAACACCGTTTAAAAAAAAGTAAAAACCATATTTGTAGATTTATTATATTAAAAACATTTACATAAGTTAATATTCCATTTTAATGTTTATTGCATGTGTTTACATATTCACGTCTGTTCTACTTTAATTATTTTGATCATGACTTTATATATGTTTTAGGAATTTTAGCTATTGATCTTGGATTGGGTTCATTGTTCAATGCCACTGGAAATTCCATCGATTCCGAAATAGCTTTTTACCCACTATTCCTATCCCAACCCTTCAAACTCAATTTTGCCTGTTCAATAGCTCTTTTCCATTTCCCTTTATATCGTAATAGAGTTCTTCATTGTACATCAAAGCATAGATAAGTTTTTAAAATTGAGCTCGATGAAAAATTCTTCGCATTCTCATTAGATCTAAGATAAATTTTTCACCGAAACTTCTGTTTTTAATGTTTTTGACATTCCTTTTCAAAGTTTCATCAGAAAAACAAAAGTTTGTTTAGCATAGCCCATTGGTTTTAAAATAGCCTATATCAAAGTCCAATTAAAAAAAAAAAAAGTATTTTCATATAAAAATTTAGATAATAATTACGAATTTACAACTTACCCCCAGATCAGGACAATTCTTTTAGGATGTAAACTCATTTTTTTTTGGGTAATAATCCAATAAAATGTTTAGGGTGATATGAGAAAATTTTAATTTAATTATTATTTTTACTCTTTGATGTACGGAAACAAAATATTATTGCTTTAAGTTGCAAATAGTTTTGCTTTTATTTAAATATTAAATAATAATAATGATATAGAAATGAAAATGAAATTAAAAGTAATTTTATTCTGGGACTAGTCCCTAAGAATGACAAGGAAAGTACAATATGAATGATCATTCTCTGGTCGTTTAAGACTTCAGTTTAACAATAAAAAGACAGATTTTATGACAATGAATAGTTATCATCTATTGCTTTTAAATATTACATATGTTGGGAAGATTGATAATTTAGGAGATGTAGTCTAAGAATTCCAAAATAGGGTAGCACGAACGACAAAAGATTTTTTTAAGGAGGCGGATCTATGGGAACGTATATATTAGTTTATGGATTAGAAAAAAGTTTTTATTGAAAAGACAAAATCGGAAAATCGGAAGAGACCTATACCAAGGACGTAATGTTGACGGAAAGAAGGATAGAGCCAATTTAACTCCGTATATTTACTATAATCATGGGAGCGTCTGGGGATTCCCCACATGTGAATCTAATGAAAGAATTCATAAGTCTTTTGAGTCTGATATCGAATTTCTCAGACAGCACGCCATATACGAGGCAACCGTAGTCTAACTGGGGGAAAATGAGCGAAGGGACGAGTAGAATACGGATTTTACGGATGGAATACAATCACGAAATCTTCGAAATTGTTTTAGGATAGCAATGAATTTTCGGGTGATTTGAGAAATATAAAGAAAGTTTAAATGATATTTATAAAAGCCTGCTGGTAGGTCTTTTGTAATTCTTCTTACATTTATTATAAGATAAATAAGTCTACACCGATAGCATGAAGAGGGGATGGGCAAAATATGTGGGGCTTAGAGATATCCAAACTTTTAATCCGACCGAGTGCTGAAGAGTTAAAAAAAAAGTTTCAACATAAATTCTAACATTGGGAATTATACGATGTAAGAGGGTCCAATTCATCCTAAATCGATGACGTCAGCAACTAATAAACATTTGAGCTTATATTTGAATTAATAAAAAAATACTTCATGTGCTTTCTTGCTTTTTTCAAAGCTTTCACATTCTAAAAAGTACTTGAAAAATGATGAAAAAATTCACTTGTGAAATGTTTCATAATTCTGTATTATGAATTATGAATTGTTTCATATTAATTATATATATTTTTTTATTTTGCCAAAAATTATAAATTGGCATTTCTTAAACTATATTATTATTATAAAATATACTTACCCTTCGAAATAATGTGGCCTTTCTTGATGTATTTCTATGACTAATTTATATTAAGAATAATGATGGAGTTTTGTTGACCGTAGAGAAATTAGATGAGGAAGATGGTTGGGGGTGCGGTCATAAATTAAAACCACACAATTAAAAATAAGAGTTATTTTTATTATGTGCCGACGTTTCGGCCTACAATGTGGGCCTTCATCAGGGCTAAAAGAAACAAGATAACAACCAATGTAATTAGACTTAATAATGCGTTAGGTATATAATAATAATATGACAGTAATAAATTATGGGAACATAAATAATATTAAATGTAAAATGATAATAAGATGACAATTATAAAGTATGGAAATAAGGTGACAGTTATAAAGTATGGAAATAAACAAAATTAAGATGATAGTTATAAAGTATGGAAGTAGACATAATTGAGATGATAATATTGTAATGAGAATATATAAATAGAGACTCAGTAAATGAAAAAAATGATAAAGGAAAAATATGTGAACAATTAAAATTTTAAATATTAACAATTATGAGTTGATATATGACGGTAATATATTAAAAACATAGTTAAGAGTATAGGTAATATATAAAAAAAATATAGTCATTACAAAAGAGAAACAGTATGAATAAAAAATAATAATTTAAATTTTAAAATAATGTAATATTAAACTAATAATTATATGTCAGGATATGTAATGGAGAAATATATGGGTATGGAAAGGGGGAGAAAGAAATGGGCGATGAAAAAAGACCCTTATAAATAAGAAAAAAATATACATACATGACGTGCAAGCTTTGCCTACGAAGTGATGTTTCTCAGTTTAAAAAACGCTCATTGCGTGGAACGGAAAATATGAGAACTAGAATGTCCGTTAGGAAAATTCCAAGAAGCTAAGTTATGTTTACTGATTCGATTGTTAAAAAATAGCCAAAAGTCATTACTTGAGAGTACTTGAGTTATTACTTATGAGTATTTGATAAAATTGTAAGAAATAGTGACGAGGTAAAGATTAAAAGATTTTAAGTAATAACGGATGACGATAATAAATGATGAATGATGATAAGGTAATAACGAATGACGATAAGGAGCTGTCGAAGGAAATGATAAATAAACAGTAATCTAGTAGGTAAACAAATAAATAAATAAAAAAGGGGAGTACGAAAATTAAATAAATATATAAATAAAAAATTGATAATAAATAAATAAAAATAAAATTATGAAGAGATGATCAGGTGGTTGTTTAAAAAATGAGCTAGGGATGCTTATATACCTAACGCATTATTAAGTCTAATTACATTGGTTGTTATCTTGTTTCTTTTAGCCCTGATGAAGGCCCACATTGTAGGCCGAAACGTCGGCACATAATAAAAATAACTCTTATTTTTAATTGTGTGGTTTTAATTTATGACCGCACCCCCAACCATCTTCCTCATCTATATTAAGAATAAGTTTTTTTTATGACAAAAGTCTTTATTTGGTTATCATTGTTACGTTGTTGTTTTGTTTTTTTGTGTACGTTAGTGATTATTGTTGCTTTAGTTGCGAGTACTTACAGTTTCATTATTAAATGAATATTAATATTGAACACATTTTTAAATAAATTTTAGTTATATTAACATATCAAACTCTATATCAAAAATCTGGCACGACATTCACTTACCTCCATTTTTTAAAAAATCAATGAAAGAATTGTCAAATACAGTTAGAGATAAACATACGTGGAACTATTAAAGAATTAATTAAATTGAATTTATATAGAAACATGTGTTTTATTAAAAAATCTATTATATTATTATCTAAAATAATCAGTTAGTTTTATGTTCATTTCATCACTTTCTATTAACTTTTAAAAGCTTGTATGAGATAATATTTTTCTAAAATCTTTAGCTTTCCAACGGTATATCATACATGTATATTACTGCTCTTATGTTCAAAAACAAAAAATTGCATTAAAAAAATATTTTTTTACGTTTTCTCCTTTAGTTGGGTATCGAATTCATTCAATTTATATATTTACCTGTTTTTTATCAGTGGTAACAAGATAATATAGTTATTTTTATAGAATCAACAAAATTAAAGGTACTTTAGAGAAAGAAAATTTAAAATATCGGCACTTAACCCCTGTCAGACCATTTTAATCCGAATGAAACCTAAATGATATTAAAGCCTATTAAATTACTTACACAAAAAATAAATTATATTACTATTATTACTCGTTTATCTGTCTTTCTTAAAGCCATGAAAGGTCCTGGTTTCAAGCATGGAGAATGGTACTGCTTTTAGGCAAACGGGCGTGCAATGATGAGACATTCTAAATTTTTGAGTACTCACATTATAGAGGCTGGGTGTGACCAAGGAAGGTATCTATACCCAGGTTGACCCCTTCCATATAAGAATTAATAATTATACTTCGTGGTTCGAACCTTAGACCCGAAGAACAGGAGGGTAGTGCTCTATATATTAGACCACGCCGCTCCTGTGTATTACCTAAATTCTAAAAATAATTATTTAATTGCTTGTTTCATTTATACATTTATATACATTCGAGAAATATATCAAAATATTTTGAATTTCTGGTGAAGTGATTTCCTCAAATAAAATATTTGAAATATTCATTAGGTTGCGGAGATTGAAAGATATTGTCTGCTTCTTTGCAAGATAATCGAAATATGTTAAAATTGAATATGTGTAAACGGTGCATTGTTTTAAGTGAAGCATATAAAAATATATTTCAGTTTTTCCGAAGTATTAATGGAAACTTCTATTTAATAATGATTTATGATTGTCAATTTTCACATGAACCCGTTGTACCATTGTACGATTGAATGGATTTGAATATCACGTATTTACCCACATAGAAATACATTTAATAAGGCATAAATGTCGAAATATCAAATTGTTTTCCTCTACAGTATCTTCTAAAATATTTTTAAACAATTTATTATATAATTTCTAATTGTTAACAGAAGTAAAAAAAATTTAAAAGTATAATATATGAGAGTATTAGGTAATAGTCTGAAGGTAGAAAAAAGAAATAGAGATAATTTTATTTTTATTTATTTATTGGAATTTACAACAGTATAATAGAATACAACAAGTAAATTTGAGTGAAATATGAAAAGGCATAAAACACAATTAGAGAAGCTTCCCAATGGAAACACTCTAAAAATATTTTAAACTAGAAGGTCTCGGGGCCATCTTCTCCTTTTCAGACGCCTCAGAGGATTGTCAGAGATTGAAGAGGAAGAAATGATTGAAATTAGAAGGTGGGAATGGAGTTTGTCATGAAACGAATGTGATCTGGTTCGAGCCTAAAACAGCAACATACGGAACAATAAGGTTTTTATAGATGCATTGATTCATGATAAAGTAAGGAGCATTGAGGATTTTACGAAGGATATTGGATTGTTGGGATTGGATACATAAAGGAATGTATTAGGATGGGTTAAGTAAAACTGTGTAAAGAATGGGTCCTAGGATACTGTCTTAAGGAACACCAGCAAACTGACTAAAAATGGATGAATAGGAATTATTATTATTTATTTTGAAGGATCTGCCAGTGAGGTAGGACTGGATCATAAGGAAGTATGTAGGGGGCAATAGTTGGATCAGTATTGACTGATAACACACAAGTGTCATCAGCATAGGTAGAGAGGAAGGTATCAGGATGGGTTGGGATATCAGCTGTATTGACTGTGTAAAGGATGTGTCCTAGGATACTACCTTGAGGGACACCAGCAGACTGACAAAAAATGGATGAATAGGAATTATTATGATTTATTTTGAAGGATCTACCAGTGAGGTAGGACTGGATAAGGAACTATGTAGGAGGGAGGAATTGGCGGAGTTTGTAAAGCAATCCCGGGTGCCAGACTCGGTCAAAGGCCTGGTCCACGTCGAGGAAGGCTCCCGTACAATACAAGCCGTGCTCCAATATAGACGAGATAACGTCCACCACACGATGACATTGCTGGATAGTGGAGTGGGAAGTTCTGTATCCAAACTGGTGATCAGGAATTATGGAATTAGTATCTAGGATGGGATATAGGCGTTTCAGTATAAGCTTTCCCAAGATTTTTCCCAGGATTGGTAAAATTGAGATGGGACGGTAAGAAGATGGATTTTCTGGCGGTTTCTTAAGTTTTGGTATCATTTTGACCATGGATAATTTCCAGGAAGCTGGAAAGTATGTGGAACGGAGTACGGAATTATATGTGTAAGTGAGATATAGGATAGCTTTTCGAGGAAGTAGTTTTAAAATATGGGAAGTTAGTTAAATAAGAGCATGTCCAGGAGCTTTGCGGGATGGTAAACTCTGGATGATGTTAGATATTTCTGACGGATGGAACGCTTTAGGAGGAAGGACCATTTGGAGTGGGATATATAGTTCATCTTCTATAAACTTAATGTGACCCGGATTATGGATATCTGGATTTGGATTAAACGTTCGAAAAAGATGCTGACCGAATATCTGGGCCTTCTCCTTATCAGATCTTGTCCAGACATAGGATTCAGTTAGGAGTTAATGATTACGGTTTTTGAACTTTATTGAACTAGATTTTTTGTCGTCATCCATAATGATCTGTCAGTAATAGTAAGTTTTTGAGTGAAGTTGAGTAAGTTTTGAATTTTCAGTGATAAAAAGATGTCAAGATTTTAAAATTATTTAACACGTACAATAAGATAAACCGCATAAACTAAAAAAAAACTTGTTATATTATCCTCTTCTTTTGAACCTCGCGCTGTAATTTTCTGGGAGTTTACAATCACGTTTCACGATGCAATTTGTAGTGTAGGGTCATCACTCCCTACGCCTAATTTTGTGAGTGGCCACCATTTGGCTGACGGGTCTCACATACCCGGGGGAGAGGCTGTGAGTGAATCCCCATGTTTTCACATCCTTATAAAAGCCCCGCCGGGACTGGGATTCGAACTTACAACCATAGCACGAGGGGCTAGCGTGCTTCCCATGTTATATTATTTCACGCAAAACAATAATGCTTCAATTGAAACTTAAGTAAGTATTCTTTAAACATTAAATTTTTTTTTTTTTTTATCTTGACAAGCTTCTTCCCCACACTAGTCTGAAACGAAAAGAAGAAGCAGTTTATTATACCGATTACTACAACACTTACCCAACAAACGATAAAAAACCCCTATTTAAAACAAAAAAACACATTTATAAAACCATTATTAGACATATTATTAGAGCTATGGGGGTCCACTGAACCATCAACTTACTCCCTCATAAAATCTTTGCAATCCAGAATCAGAAGAAAAATCCTTAATGCTCCTTACCTAGAGATCTGAATATACCACTACTTGCAGATATCCTGAACTAGATATACCAACTTTAGTTCCTAACTATCAGACCACCCAAACCCGCTTGTAGGTAAATTTTCATCTCTAACTATTTCCGATAATCTAGAATGACGGTCACCTGGAGACCTGCTAATAAAATAAACATTAAAGTGTTATCTAAAATAATCATTGAAGTGCAGCCCCTGGGTAGCTTCTTCACAAGACTTTTTCAAGCCAATAAATGCCGTATCGCACATTTAATTGTATTTTTATGTACAGTAGGTACAAATATTAATAAAATTTCACCCAGTGTTAATTTTTGTTCAGGTGGCAGCTTGTGTTATTATTTGAAAAAAAAAATGCTTTTATCCAAAAATAAAATTAAAACTTGTTATAAAGAAATAATAAAGTTTAAAATGGTTAGAGTGAGATAAGAAGACTTGAACAGAACTATAAATGTGGTGGATATAATTGTGACATTCTTCGGGTAAGTTCTTTCTGGGCAGAGAGTCGGGTCCAACTACTGCCAAGAGTTTGCTACGAGTTCTATCTCAGTGATAGAATTAAAGTAATAACAGATCGGGGTGTGGGTGTTAGGTCCTTCCTCTCTTCCGCTTCCTACGTCAGAGGCACTCGCTCCTGTAATTTACGAACTATTGGTTCTGATTACAAAAGCTCATGTATTTTATTGCTCATTATTTAAGCCTTTGATTATCGTTATAGTCGATATTAGTTAAATATTTTGTTATCTGAATCCTAGTACTGAAAAAAATTCTATTGTCAATCAAGAATAAAATTACTGACCGTGTAACCTGAAAAAAACGGAGACAATCGTGGATAGAACTCAATCGATTAATTATAAAATATGTATGATTTTATTCAAAAGATTTCGTTCAAAAGTTAGATTTGTCAATGAAGCAAGAACTACAAATATTTGTCCTGTACGAAAGTTCCGGTTGAAACGGTGCCACCTGACTTTTAAATCAGCCATACTAAAACTGTTTTGCTATTAATTGTCAAGCCCAAATGTTACTTTTTAAAAAAAATAACATATAAAGAATAAAAACAATATTCTATGAAAAGACTTAGAGCTTAATATTCACTAATTACTTGATATGGCCAGGGTGGAGGAACATAAAGTTAGTTAGTATAGATATAACAGAATAATAATTAGCAGCCATATTATGGCTCTATCTGAGACCTGTGGGTATTAGTACCAAACAAATGTTTCAAGTTCGAAAATTTTACATTCTTATTAAATTTTTATTTTGTTTTTCTTTTTTCCTGGGAAATTACACTCACGTTTCACGATGCATTTCGTAGTGTAGGGTCATCACTCCGCTACGCCTAATTATGTGAGTGGCCACCATTTGGCTGACAGGTCTCACATACCCGGGGGAGAGGCTGTGAGTGAATCCCCATGTATTTACATCCTTATAAAAGTCTCACCGGGACTGGGATTCCAACTTACAACTTTTAGCGTTAGAAACTAGCGCGCTAGTCACTCAGCCACGGCCCTCTTAATTATTAAATAAACTAATTATTAAAATGTTTATAAATTGTTAAACATGGATTGATTGATTAGATATTTTTATTTATAATTTCTATAATGAACCTTTGTAATTTAACCCAAAAAAAATCAACACACAACTTTTACTTACCTCAGTTATTTTTATATATTTAAGAATTTTGAAAGGTAAATAAATCGTTAAAGAATTATTTTCATTGAGTTTTAATATAAACGCATGTTTTATTACATAATCCATTATATTATTATCTGCTACAATCAGTTTGTTTTATCGGCTTTTTCCCTCTCTTCATTCACAATACTATGTGTAAGATAATTTTTTTTTCTTAAATCTTATTTTTATATTAGATAAATATTACTGATTTCATACTCAAAAAAACAAAAAGCATAAAAAAAAAATATGTTTGTTACTTTCTCCTTTAATTGATTATCGAATTCGTTCGAGTTGTATATTTACTGTTTTTTTAGCTATTGTAATTAGATGATATAATCAAATTTCACAGAATCTCCAAAATTAAAGGTGCTTTAAAGGAAGAATTTTTTTAATATCGGTACTTAGTCCTATCATACTATTTCAATCAGACTGAAACTTACATGATATGGAATTTTATACCCATCCAATTTCACTTCGATATAGCGAGTTCAATCAAAATCGTTAGAGCCGTTTTTGAAAACAAAATCGTAAAAAGATGCATAATTCATGGCATAAAGTGGCTTTTCTGGTTAGCTGATTTTGATGAAAAAGTTGCTGTAACAAGTGTTTTGAACTTAACAGTGGAAGATTGGCCATTATTCTTTTTATATTTATTTTATAGCAATATTGAATTAAATATTAATAAAAATCTTAATATTTATTCATTTTCAATTTTAAGTAACGGTCATGCCTTCTACCAATATCAGCTTAAAGCTATATTTAGCCTCAATATCGACTTTCCCTGCATCAAACGTTATAGAATATGTCTTAAAGATTAATAATAATAGCTTACCGATGTTATGGCTGGATACCGAAACCATCTAACCAGCTGCCTACACAGATTCATCAGATGGTCCCCATTCAAGCTCAAAACCCTGAGATCGGCGCTTCGGCCTTTCCTCTCGGATACCTATCAGTCGGTTCAGCGTATACCAACTTTTCGGGATTCGTTCTTCCCTGATAATAAGGATTAAAAGAAACAAAAACAGTCTTTATTCAGCGTACAGTTTCTTTGTCCTTTAATTTTTTTGTTTCAGCTCAAGTGTTTCACAACTTATATTAAATAGTATTTTTTTTTTTTTTAATGTCCTTTTTCAGTTGTAGTTAGATTTAAATTATCTATAAAAGTAGGATACTATCACAAGTTATATTAAAATACTAATAAAGGAAGAAATTCATTCAGGACGACTGAAGTTTTCGATATAAAGTAATGAAACACACCAATTATTTTAATCACTATTGGAGGAACACTAGAAGTAGTTTAATCAATCCTGGTTTGATTTGGTTCGACAAAAAGCTAATGAAAATCAGCAGGCTCACTAATTAGTCCATTCCGAACTTCGATTCTAAAACTAATTTTAGTTAAATATTCATTTAAGAGAATATTTAATTAGTGTTTTTTCTGAAATGATTTTTTTTCCTCTGTGAAGAAGTTTTTTTGGATCCTCTACCTAAACCCTAAAATTGGATGCAAATATTTTCCACAGAAACACTGGTCTGAATAGCAAATTTAAACTTACATTTGTTAACACGTATCAATTTAATATTAAAAATTATTGGAATAACTTGTTAGAACAACATCGTAAAAAATTAAAAAAAAAATGTTTTGTAAAATTGATTTCTTACGGGGAAAATTAGACGGTGTAAATAACTTATAATTAAGCCCTTATTTATACCCTAGCTCAAATTAAAATATTATATAGTGACCATAATACTGTTATTGTCTATATTTAATTTTTTTTTTTTTTATTTGTTCTATTCTTTTGTTAATATTATTCGCGTGTACAGCCTCCTTCAGCAAAATACAGAGAGGGTCTTCCTTTATTCTCTGTCGAGAGGTCTAATGATATTGTTTTCTGAACAGAGTTGAAAAAAAAAAATTATGAAATGTATTTTAAATAATTTTATTATTGAATACTCGTATTCCTAATGAACATTTGAGTTGAAGATTTCAAACACTATCTTTTTTTTTTTTTATATTTAAATTATCTTTAAAATTTATTATCAACCACCTTTCATAAAAAAAAATAATATAAAAAAATTCCTTTGACCTTTACATTCCTACCCATAGAATGAATTTTTTTCCATATTCCTTTATTTACTGCTCTACTAATTATTGAACCTACTGATATCCGCCATTGCTTCTTCTCTACCATCGTTTAAGTCTCAACTGTTCAATACTTTTATATTCCCAAATTTTCGCTCATTTGATGTTTAAATGAAATATAAGATTTTAAATTTTAAAAAAAAATATTATTTATTGCTCATACCTAACTTGTTTTCGATTTAGTTTTGGTCAACAAATGTATTGAACTGAAGTAGTATATTCTTTTGTTTTATTATATATATATTTATTTAGTATTTCTTTTTCTTCTTACACCATTGTAAATAAGAAATAATCATTTTTATTTGGTCTTTTGGCAAGACTCATTTTTTATCTTAATTGTACATATTCGTTGTTTTTAAGGGACCCTGTCCCAGAAGACAAAATATTTTCTATTCTATTCTATCCTTAATAATTTATATTCGATTTTAAATACGTTCAAGCTTATAACTTTTTTTTTATTTAATTGTATTCTTTAAAATAATATTGTTCATAGAAAATGATAAAACGAGGTTTTTTCAAAAAATTATAAAACATTTCTCTTTATATGTAACATAAATAATTTCTAGAGATCTATGTATATACTATATACATTACCTATGTTTAAATAAATTATGATGTTTACCTTAATATACGAATATTTTTTACTTCAATGCTATAATTGGTGGAAAAGATTATGATTAGATGAATCCTCGGGGTGCTTCTTATAACAGTCGTAACTATATAATAAATTTTTTTTTAATTTTTATTCGTATCATAGACAAATCACTAATATATATTTTTTTTCTTTACAGGTAAATATGTGCTTATTAAATCAAATGATAACAGTAAGTACAAAAACAATACATTTTTAATAAAAATATGATTGGACCGTTGAAGAAATAATAAAAGTGGCTAATAGTAGGCGAGGTAAAGGTAAGGCCCAAATTTTATGCATTAAAAAAAATATCCTTACAACAGTAATTTTGTTTTATTGCTGGTTTTTACCATATTATAGTTGTTTTATGAGAGCAGTGTACATGCGTATTCCTAGAGCACTAAATCACTGCTCCAAATTTTTTTATAGACGCAATGAAGTTTTTTTTAACGTGTTGCAAGAATTAAACTGCGTTCTTTATTTTAAAACAGTCTAAGAAATATATTTATCTTCATTCTTGTTTTAAGGTTAACGTACCATGGAGAGTTGTTCCGTCCAATGTTTTTGTTTTATCCTAGAAAAACAAACATCGGCAAGTTGAGTGAATAGCGTTGAATATATTGAATGGGCAGTAGTTAGAAGTTTGTTGGCCCAGTTGATGTACACAGCTGTTAGTCGAGACTAACAAATTTCAGTCTGGTCCAGTGTTTCTGGCCACGGTGAGAAATTAGGCATGTTTTGGTAGACGGCCAAGAAAATGTGTCATAGCCAATTAGAAAAAGTTCTCTAAAACATTTATGTCTATGAATTAATAATATTTTTTTCTTCTTTAGCAGTTAGACAAATAATTTGGCTCCATTTACTCATTTACTGTTATTGAATTAATGGTCCTCTTTAAAAAATGTATATTACCATAATTTATTTCATTCCCTTAATCTTACTGTATCTTGTGGGAGATTTTCACGCCTTGATTTCTTAAAAATACATATTTTTTAAAAATTGTACAAAAGACCTTAATTAAGGCTTTTAATCTCTCAAATACCTAATCAAACAATTAAACAACTAATAAGTTTTCGCCCTACAGGCACCATCAGTACATAAATAAATAAGACTTGAAAAAGTTACTTTCATATCATTAGCCCCAAAACACTAACAAAACAGAAATAGAAAATTTCTGTACAATACTTGTTATGCAACTTATCTAAATTTTAGAAACATCTTACAGTATTATGCACAAGTTTAAAGCTGTAGTAAGATTGAGAAACTTAAAAATAAGACACCAGAATCAGGGAAGAAAAAATGTATTGATGTAACAATTATTTACCAAACTCAAAAAATTAATTTATAATTTCAGGTGTTGTATATAAAAAAATAGTTTCCTACAAAAGTAAATTTCGTGAACTTTGACATTTATTCTCTATTTTTAAGAGACAACCAAACAAATTTTACTTAAAATTTTAAAATGATTTATCTATTATGTTTTTTTTTTGGCTTAGAAACTAATTTAGAGAAATGCTGATGGATTTTAAACTTTAGAAATAAAATAAATTAGTATGAATATTTTTGATGTTGCTTTAAAGAGGAACTTTTTACTTTAAGGAAAAACAATCGACATTTTTAAAATTTCTACTAGGTGTATACAAGGCTTTATATGTCAAATTTAAATATTTTGATTCAATACGAACCTAACGACATTTAAAAAATCATGTTGGTACAGTATACGATAGTACTTCCTGCTAATATGGAAAAAGCTTTTATTTAAATTATCACATTTTTTCGCCTTAGCTCTTAATTTATAATATGATTATGATAATTACTATTTTTTAAAATATAATTTTGGCTCCAAATAACGAAAATGTTGATGGAATCTTCTAAACTCTCATTATGGCGTATACAATTTTAAATGGGAGTAATTAAGTTCGGTGATGTTCCTTGGGAATGAGAAGAAAAAAAAACTTCACCTTTCTCCGGAATACCAAACTTTAAACTGGAGCGTTGGAGCAATGCCGTCTGACAAGACAGTGGAGCGTACCGCAAGGGGAAACAATTTGACCTCCCTAATCCCTGGAAAGAAAGGCCAAAAGATCCGAAGGGAAGAAAAAAGTATAGCTGCTTAGACTGAAAAGCGGGGATGAAAGTCGGGCAAAGGAGAGCTGAAAAAGACGCTACGTGTACAACAGTCGGAATAAGAAATAGCCTGAAGAGGGACTTAAGGAGGATGAGTATGTGTTGTGCAAACATGGGCCCGGAGATATGGCGGAAGTCGTATAACGAGGCGAAATTACTTCACGGCGACGTGAGCCAAATGCAAGAGCCTTGTCTTTTAAGAACGTTTTTATTTAATATATGGAACAGAGCCGCTGATGGTTTATATAGGGCGCTATCATACACTGGGCGGTCGAGGTTGTAAAACTTTACGATATTTCGCTAGTTATCGTCCAGGCCCTGCTTATATGCTTAGTGGTTCTGGATGTAGGGCAAATGATTTGGATTTATCTCATTATGGACACAATAGTCTGTACACATATTGTGGTATTGGATATATTTCAGTTGATTTTTTTTTCCTTCCATTAACGGTTATCTGGTTTACTTTCGCGATTGCAGTAATGCTTGAACGATATTTTAATGTTTCATTTACTAACCACCAACCGGACTAATTCCTTACAGTAAAAAAAAAAAAAAATTAGTTAACAAAATATTCATATACATTAAATATATGAAAAACGTGTAAACAATTCTCAACGGTCATCTAACTTTTTTTTTTCACTATAATCAAGCTGTGTAGAAAAAACAACTAATTGAACAAGATGTATTTATTTCTTTGTTTAATCTATCTTTCTACTAGATATTAAATTTAGTTTCTATTTACTTGAATCGAAAATGATTGAAGACGCCCCAGCCACGTGTTGTGCAGGGACAGCGTCTCCATTATGCCCAACTTGCTGCTTCATTGTTTTGGTAATCTCTCAACTTGTTGGCATTCAATATTATGCTCCCTGCTGGTTTAATATTTATCTATTTATTCAAGCTTACAAATATTTATTTTTCGCCACAGTCTGGCACCAATTGATAGTAAACAACTATAATCACAAGGATTGGATGATTATGTTTTTTATAAAATCATGAATATGGTTAATCATTATACTTTTTTTTTATCGATAAATAATGTAGAAGTAATTTTATAGAATATTAAATTCAATATCAATTTTGCTGAAGCTTATTTAAAAGCTGATTTGTTTGGGGAAGATACTGAGTATTTTTCGGGAAGAGGTTTTAACAAACTTTAATTATGCTAAAAAGGATTATAATTGTATTTATATCAACTCGTAAATAGTTGCTATATATTTATATATTTCTTCTTCTATGCATTTACTTTCTCTTTAAATTTTAGTAATCAAAACTTACTCACTTTTTTAAGTAAATTTACTTGTTTTCAACAATCAAAATAAATTTGTTACAATTGATTTTTAGATATTATATCGAATAAATTATTTATTCAATTATAATAATTTTAATAGAGTAAAACTCCTGATAAATTAGGTATATATATATACTATTATATAAAACATTGAATAACTTCAAAGAAGACAACAAATTTCATTAGTAGTTTTGGCTTTGATCGTAGTGGTCTTTGAGGGAATCTCACAGAATTCCAATTAGGCTTAACACGGGTATTGAATTCAGGGTCAATCCTTTGATTATATTGTTTTAGTAATTTCTTTGTCTCTGTTTTTTTTATATGTTACTTATCAGTTATGCTGTATATTAAATTGTGTGAAATCTAACAGTAGGTTGATGTTTGTTAAAATTTTGCCTTGTGGGCTTGTGGATATAGAGGGATAGTTTACTGTTCTCCGAGTCCTCGGGGGAACGATCCTGGGGTATGGAGACCAACCTGGGGCTCATACAGCCTGTACAATGTGGGAACCTGAAAAAATGGGAAAAACCCTGGTGTTGGGGAGTGATCTCGGCCTAATGAACTAGTTCAAGGTCTTTTGCCTGAAAACAATAATAATATTTATATATTTACAGAACCCAAGATCTTTAGTGGGCTGTAGAGAAACGATTTTTTTTTGTAATTTATTGTCAGAATCTGCAATAGCTCTTAAAACAATGCAGTCTTACAAATCAACTCGGAAGCGAATATCCTCATTCACAACATGGCTGCAGGATGAACGTTTTTTAATATTTATGCATTCTAATGCATGTCACATATTATTGGGTCTGTACGACAGTAGACACACCTATAAATATTTCAGTAGAGCTGGTGTCACAAACCTATTCCTTCATGTATTTAACGAATAATTCCATTTTTGCTTTTTTATTCCTTTATTGTCACTGCTACAGCGGGAGTCCTAAATTTTGCATTTTCAGGTTTAATTGGGATGGGCTTTAATTTTGCTGGAGCTTATCTAAAAGCTGATTTGTTGGGGGAAGATATAGGGTCAATGAAGAAATCAAAGAGCCTGTTTGTCACATTTTCTCTAAAACATGACTCTTTTTCAATATTATTCCAATACTAGTGTCTGACGCAGTACGTTATTTAGGCTTTTACCTTGCAAACTACTGACATGGACATGCCACCTCAAACGAAAAATAAAAGAACTGTATCTACGATATGTACTTCTTTGAAGATTACTAGACAAACGTTTAAAATTATCTTTGACAAATAAAGTAACTAAATATAAAGTACTGATAAAACCTATTTGGACTTATGGCATCGAGTAATGGAGAACTGCAATAAAGTCAAATATTAAAATTATCCAATCAATTCAATCAAAATGACTATGGAAAATTGTAAATGTCCCTTTTGATGTATCTAACGAGGCACTACATATTGACCTGGATATTCCATTCGTCATCGCAACTGCCACTGATCGCTACAATAAATTTTAACGACAGACTGACCTTAAATTCAAACCCGCTGACTCAAAACCTATCCACTGCCACAATCCCTTATAATCCGCCCAGAAGACTCGAGGCGCTGGCCTAGAGACCTGATATACTGATAGTCTTTTCTTTTTTTTTTTTTTCTATCTATTTTATTGTATCTAATTTAGTTTTGCGCTTCCATATCACTTGTCAGCATATTTGCTTATTCCATATGCAGATAGGAAATATTATTTTACTGTCAAAACTCCTATAAATAAATAAATAAAAAATAGGATGGGGATCATTGACGAGACCTAGACATTGCACAGGTTCAGGATCCCTATTTACGCCCCCTCCAAAGGACGGCATAACCAAGAATTTTTTACTCCCCTAAAAAATCCTTGGGCCATCCAATGGTTGAAACCCGCGACCTTGGACATAGAAGGATGTTATGCTAGCCACTATCAAGTTGTATAATACAATGAATATAGTAGAGACACGTTCTAGCTCTATTTTAGGAATAATTTGCACTAACGCTAAGGTTTTAAAGCGTCATTCTTCGTCTCAGATATTTTGCGTAGGTCAAGCTGAATTTCGTTCTGGTACCATCAGTGCTCATTTCAGAAGCCACTCACTCCAAGATTTCCAGGAGCCTGCAACGGTGACGAGTACCCGCTACTTGGGTCCCTAATAGAGGGACCAGATAAGGCCCAATCAGTCAATCATTAGAGGCTCTCCACCCCTTGAAGGCGCAGCATTAACATATCAGAAAGGTCGGGGCCCGGATGCCTGCACTATCTGAAACCAGTTCCCGGGAGCTGTCCGTCACTCACTATCGGTAACGACATTATAAATACCGAGGGTAAGCTGTGTCCCGATAGCTCCACCATTCGACGCCAAGTACACACAGTGGTATTTACTATCTACTACTAGTTAAGGTCGTCGGGTTTATATTAAAGTAATAACTTGTAGTAATTTCGCAATTTTTTTCACACTGAAGTGTATATTTGGCTCACTGGTGGATAGCAATTAGGGATTGCAATCTGGAAAAACGGATCCGGCATCATCAAACGTTTACCGGATCCGGTAATAGGATTCGATTACAGCAATTTTCGGTTTAAAATAGAAAATATGAGTAGGTACTTTAAATGCGTTACATTTGGTGTACAAGTGTGGTGGTGAGTCGTTCGACGCCATATTCCACCACGCCTTCCGTTCAGTTCAGCATCATTCGTTCGCCTCGCGCGAGACGATAAATATATTTTTGTTTTGTCGGTGCTTCGCCTCAATGTAAGTAAACAGGTGTTATTTTCTTTGATTTACGCGAACTATAGTATCCTATAAGTTGGTTGTAGAGGAACGTCTGCAACAACCCTAAAATTTGTTTTAGAGAAATTGCTCACTCATGACTCGGTGTTAAGTTCTGAATTATATGAAACATATGTATGGAAATCTAGGAAGACTATACTGAGCTATGTTACTGCTTATGTCTTTCTAGATTTCACTCTCTCAGATAGTTCATCTAATTTATTAAGTTACTTTTTAAAATGTAATATAATTAACCTTAACTATATAAATACAAATTAACTGAGATAGGAATTGTGATTACAATAATATTAAATTATTTGAGAACGCTAACAAACAAGTCTTATATTTATAATAGACACCACCATCGTCTGATGAATCTATCTAATGAATGGCATAATTATCACAATAATTAAATAAGCATTACTTCTTAAATTATTCTTCTTAAAATATTTGTTTTTCTAATAGTCTTTAAGTACTAATTACTTTAGTATATATATAATCAAAAATCAATTTCAATTTTGGAAAAAGGATCGTAGAAACCAAATATTCTTCATTTTCAGCAGATAATTATCAATAGCCGACTGTTTTAATAGCTACCTTAACTACTAAATTTTAATTTATGGTCCATATCTAATCCTAACATAACTTTTATTTATTAAACTTCTTATTATGAGTACAATTATACTCGAATAACTTACTAACATTTTCATCTTAAAACGAAAAGCGAAAATCAAACTGATTTTGTCGATCTATCCTGAACTGTGAAAATCGGGGCTGATCCGGCCGGATTAAAAATGACGCGTGATAGCCACCCGTTATAGCAATTCACTTCATATTCGTAAAAATGTTTGTTGCCCAACTTTATCTTTAATTCGGCGGATTACATATTGATTATCTTTGATTCTAAGCATCGCTATATAGTTTCCTTTACTTGACAAACATCCTCTCTCTTTCTATATAGTAGAAGCGATCAGCAAGGAGGGGAGAGAGAAGGACTCACTTAGAAGGTATATGTTATGATATTATACAGTTCAATAATTATTTAAAATTAGGTTTCATCTAAATAGTCATGAGTTTTTACTCAATAATAGTAACTGTTAAATTTTGGTTACGATTACCAAATCTGATTTGGAAAGGCCAAATAAGGTCCACACGGTGAGAGAAAAAGTTAGTGTAAATTTGTGAAATCGAGTGCTTATGAGGGTTCACGAAAGTTGCAGGAGAAGGGGGGAAAGAGAGAATTGTAGTTAAAATATAATTAGTCCTTGGGAATTAGTTTTTTCAGTAACATGGATGGTATGGATAATTAATCCTATCTCGTTTTCGGAACTTTATCCTGTTAAAAATAGTATTGGATGAAGATACACTTTATACCAGTCATATTTTTAAAAGATCTTGGAATTGATATTAGTATCTACTAGTTTCGTACCTTGAATTAACGTTAATCGCAATAAGTTATGAAACGATTTTGGATGGTTAAGGCGAATTTTAAAATTTAATTTAAAATTTTTACGGATATGTTCGTGTATAAACAATATTAGATTGAAATATTTCAAATTTACTAACTAGTCAGTGCGAACTGCACTAACAATTAGATATATAATTAAAATTTATTTATATTTCTCACATTCGTGCGAATTTGGGAAAGTTCTGAATGAACGTTCCTTCTAGCAGATTTAAAATTCAACGAGCTCTGATGACCCGAAAGTTCTCACGGTTAGTGTTCCACTTGCATTCTCATCGGATCTGTGCAAAGCTTGCGTCCAATATTTTTTTTGTAAATACATTCTCTCTTCTATTATAGTGATCAGTAAAGATATTTGTGTCTGCCGAAGAGCACAAATACTAATATTTTTTCAATGCGGGTTAGAGAGTTATTCATTGAGCATAAAAGAATATCCAGAATAATTTTGGAAGATAATATAGAAAGAATTTTTATAATATAGATAATGAAGAAGATAATTTTTATTCTGGGACAGAGTCCTTTAACACGTTCAAGCCGGTGTGACTCACCGGTGGGTCACGCTTAACTATCCGTGGGGCGACGCGCATCACAGGTGAGCCACTTGTTTTTAGAAAATAAGTATATTTTATTTTTTCTCAACATTATATGTTGTTTGAATTAACAGGCATAAGAGTTTATTTATTCAATATTTTATAACTTTCAACATCCCTACTCAATGGACTCTTATCGGTTAATTTCACTTAACGCGTGTTGGAAGTCTGGAAGTGTGATCTGGCATTAAACACGTTGGAACTTGAAACAGTTTAGCCCCGTCCCAAGAAGCGTAAGCAGGTTACAGTTCCGCCTCGGGCGGAAAAACGTAGATATTCGCCCCGGCCGCGGCGTGAACATGTTAAAAAAACAGATATGTATAATTAAAATATACATTTTGTTTGCTCACAAGAGTAAATGATCATAATTAATTCCTATTTACGATTATATAAATAGAAACAGAGATAGATAAATGTGTTGAAAAAAAAAATTAAACTTCAAATTAATTGATTAACTAAGTTAAATATGAACAATAAATAATGAATTTTCTTTTTTTTAAAGTCAGATATTGATTTGAAATTTCAGCATCGTTAAGCATCTCTTTGTAAAGACAGAAGTTAAGAGAAGATTTGGGAGTTATATGATGATACAGAAAAAGCATGGCGGATATGAGTAGGTTATGAATTACAAAGAGTACTAGAGAGTCCAAGGAAGGAACGATCAAAAGTTTTTATTCTCTAGGTAAGAATGTAAAGGTCAGAATCTTTCAGAAAAATAATCTTTCATTATCACAGCGGCTCGGCTTCCTTCACACACACACCAAACCTTGAAAATACCGATTAATGCTATCCAGAGTTTGCATTCCGAATATTGTCAATATTTTATGTACAGTAGGGAAAACAAGAGTTTTTTTAAATCTAAAATCTTCAAAAGAAAGGACTATTTTTTTTCATGATTTCTCTTTCTGCAAACTAAATAGAATTTTTAGTATCTACATAACAATCTAAGTACTAAAAATTCTATTGAAATATTATGTATTTATACTATTTATTAGAATGTGGCAACGAGTTCTGTGGAATGACTACTGATGTTGATGCTGTTGCAGAGCAACGAGTCGGATTCCATTTGTCTTCAATGGCTAATTAATGACGAGTCATGCTCGCAGTAATTGCCTCCTGGAGTAGACCTCCTTAAATCCAAGCCCCGCCAGACTAACAGAAATACCTTCATTAATTCCCTTTATTAATTCACTACGCGTGACATGTTCCTCCTTAATAGGGCTAGCACGATGAGGGATTAATAACTGATGAAGAACTACTGTTACAATGAGCGAGTTATTGAAATATATTCATTAGAGACCGTCTGGTTTCCTTGATAAAATATGGACCTGTTCCATCGTTTATTCCCTTAATAATTTTTTAATTGTTTGAAACAAATATTTTATAAATATTAAGGCTATTTATGGCTCCTTTGTGCTCCGAATTATAAATGCAAAAGGGATGTATATAAAAAATTTTTCAAAGGATTGTAAATATTTTAATCCCATTTAATAGTTACCAACACATACCTAATAATCACTTAAATGCATTCTCTAACCATTTTTGATCCCATTCGACTCATTTACACAGAAAATAATAGAATAGAATAGAAAGTGATTTTTATTCTGGGACTGGGTCCCTTGAGAATAACATATTTGCACACTTTATAATATAAACATGTCAAAATGAACATAATTAGCTAATATTTATAATTATGGATGAATATATACACAATATATAAAATAGTCGTGTAGAACAAAATGGAATATAAATGAGTTTAAATATGTAATAAAAAGAAGACAAATAAATATTTACATTGTTTTGATACTTGGTCTTTTAAGAATAACATAAGATTTGAAGTAATAGAGGATCTTAAACTGGCCAAGAATTAATTAATAAACTAATTAAACATAAATGAAGATAAAAAACTACAATAATAAGAAACGAAGTCTTCTAATCATATAACAGACATAATAATCAAAATATAAAAAAAATACTGTGACGATTGTTACAAAGAAGTCTTCTATATAAAATAGTTGAAAATAATAGATAGATACTTGAGAATAAAAAAAAAAAAATTATTGAAACAATTTTACTAAAATGTTTACATTGTCAAGCAGGGTCATTTTGGGATGCTAGAAGGTACTGGAAGTGAAGGTGTTTAAATGTGTAGACGGAAGGAGCATGGCGGATGTTTGTTGGGAGGGAACTTCAGAGGCTAGTAGAACGGTCCAGAAAGGAGCATTCATATTATTTTGTTCGGTAGGAAAATTTAAAAAAAATTAAATAAAATAAAATAAAGATTGCAACTAAAGTTTATTCATTTATTTGAAAGAAGAAACTTAAACTTTTTTTTTTGTTTTTATTTCAATGATTTCCTTATGTTTTAATGATGTCGTATCATCTATCAAAGAGAAGATGAACCAATTTATTAGGGATGGCAAAATTCCCTATTTGTAGTAATTATAGGAATATAGGAACTAAATAGAAAAAAATATAATACAATATTTAGAATATTAAAAGGTTATTGATGAAATTAGCAATATATTGTGCAATAATGTTTTTTCTCTCTGTGGCCGTGTAGTCCTTGGACGCGTGGTGTGATCTCCTGAGAGAATATTCTCCCCACGTTACTCGATTTAATTTTATAGGGTAGGGTCATCACTCCCTACGCCTATTTTTGTGAGTGGCCACTAGCAGCCTGACGGGTCTCACACACGGGAGAGGCTGTGAGTGAATCCCCATTTAATTATATGCTTAATAATAAAGTACAAATTCATTTAAAAAAATTCTTCTTAAAAAGGAAATAAAAACATAATTTTAGAAGTAGTTTCAGAATACTATTTTATCATACGTCCAGATTGGTATTAAATTTTCTTAAATCATCAGTATTCTATTGCAAATAAATATTCAATGTTTATGACAAATAAATGATGCAAATATAGGCGTTGATGACCTTGGAGTTTTACGTCTTTAAACATAAACAAACAAACATGATGCAAATGTTATTAATAACTCTCGTAAAAAAAATAATTTGGGTGCATTTGCGGATTTGGCTATGTTGTTTCAGGAAAAAAAAAATAGCACACAATCGTTGTTATTGTATAAGGTTGAAGGAAATAAGTGCACTAATTCACAACTCGTCATATCGCACTTTTCTTATTCTTAACCTTCTCTGTTTACTACGATTATAAACTCAAAGAGTTTGATACCCTAGTATCTGAACATAAAATGAAATCAGCCATGAATAAAGAGGGAGATTATCTCCTAATATAATCCTATTAGTTCGAAATTAATGTTTCCCTGAATAAATCGTTCTTCCCCCTGATAAAGTTTAATGAACGATGTCGCAGTGAGACGAAAATCCTTGAACTTGACCGGCCATAGCAGGGGAACTTTCAACGAAGTTTTCGTAACGAAAAACTCGTTTAATGGGCCATCCGAGAGAGCTCTCTGCCTCGGGGGGGGGGGGAGGAGGGGACAGAATTAAACTAGAATTTATAAAAGAAAATTAGTCTGTAACTTAGCCGAAATATTATAAGCTTCATCAGTTTTATTTTAGGTCATTCCTTCTCGTAACCGCAACATGTGCAGCAAGGAATAGGAAATCAATTAAAAAATTGACATTTACAACTGTGCATAAATGCAACAAATAAATGTGCGATAGAGAAATGACTGGCTTCAAAAAATCTAGTGAAGAATCTTCCCAGCGAAGATTCGACGTTTATTCCCGTTTCGACGTTTATTTTAGGTCACCGTATTTTCAGGTACTTTGTAGAATTATTGGGAATAGATGGAGATGAAAGTTTACGGACTTTACTTACGCAAGGGGTGTAAGGTAACAAGAGTTATTTACAGGAAGGTAGTTTGGCATTAAAGAAGGTGTATCTATTTTGAGCTATGCCTGTAACTAATGTTAAAATCTTTTTGATTGATTTTATTTGTAACAACTTAAGGATCATTGTTGAATTTTCCAAGTCTTTTGGACTGTAAGGATTGATGCGGGAAAATTGTAATGTCTACTGGATCCACATACCTCAATGCCGTAGGTTCAAATAGGTCTGAAAATTGTTTGGTAAATGAGTTTTTGTACTTAATTGGGATGTTCTGAGCGTAAGTCTAGAACTTCCAATTCAGGTTTTTTTGATTTTTAATAATAATAATAATAATAAATTCTTTATTTATTCTGGGACAAGTCCCTTCAGAATAATGTTACAGACAAATCAAATTGGAACTTCAGTATCTTAGAGTAATAAAAAAAATAAAAAAATAAAATAAACAAAAAACAACAGAAATAACAAAGAAAATGAATAATAGTAATAAATTAACTGGTAGCTTCTAATAATAATAATTTAAAAAAAATAAATAAATAAAACAAACTAGACAAAAAATAAAATATTTACATATTCATATATACAGGGCTAATTAAAATAAATTTACAATGCTTGTGAAAGTTATAACATAAAATACATAAATGTTTGAATACAATGCATAATAAGATATAGTAGATAACTGTTTTTCTCTGCTCTATTTGCTGATTTTTATTGAACTTTGCTGATTAATTGGGGTTATTTGAGAATTGGATCGACAAAAAGTGTTTGAACAAACGGGATTTGAAGGCCGGAAGAGTATTGGAGTGACGGATATGAGAAGGAATAGAATTACATAAGGATGAGGATCGGATTAGGAAAGATCTGTCGAAAGCTGCGGTTCGGTGAGGCGTTACATACAGGTCCGAAGGTCGCGAACGAGTGTTGCAGGTGTGGACGGAGGATTTAAATGAAAATATATCTGAGATGTAAGATGGACGTTGAGATCGGAGAACTTGGTAAAGGAAGGATGCCAGGAGGTACTTAGAACGGTAGGAAGGATAAAGCCACTTTAACTCATCGTAGAATCGGGTTACAGAGGTGTCCCTGGATATCCCAAAGATGAAACGTATAAGGCAGTTGAATAATCTTTTTAGTTTAGCTTCAAGATCTCCAGAGACACCCGCATACACCGCACAACAGTAGTCAAAGTGGGGGAATATTAATGAGCAAACCAAGAGCCTACGGGTTTCAAATGGAAGAAGGTGACGGTGGTAATTAAGGAGTTTCAGAATGGAAATTGTGCGTCGGGAAATTTCGGAAACATGGATTTTCCAGGAAAGAGATTGATCGACAGTTACTCCAAGGTTTTTGACGGTTTGGTGGAACTTTATTGGTTGATTATTTAAAAATAGAGTTGGGATTAGGGAAAGGGTTTTAAGGAGTGGATTGGAACCTATTACTATCGCTTTAGTTTTCTCAGCATTTAACTTTAGCTTGTTGTCAGCTGCCCAACAACTAATTCTGTTTAAATCTTCCTGAAGCTTTTCTGTTGCTAGTAATAGGTCCGACGGAGGGAAGGATAAATAAATTTGGAGGTCATCCGCATATATATGGAATTGTGAGTGATGGATATAGAAGGGAAGGTCGTTTACGTAGATAGCAAAGAGGGTAGGAGATAGTGATGATCCCTGGGGAACACCACATGACAATGGCAAAGGTCCAGAAGGAGGTTGGCCTGGAACTACCACATACTGTCAGCGATCGGAAAGGAAAGACTTGAACCAGTGATGAGCGCTATTGGATAAAGGAAGGTTTCGTAGTTTGGTGAGGAGGATTGTATGGTCTACTGTATCAAATGCCTTGGTAAAATCTAGCAAGACTAGAATGGTAAGTTTTTGGTGTTCTATTGCATATTGTAGGTCGTGAGTTATTTTTAGGAGAGCGGATTGCGTTGAGTGACCAGGTCGGAAGCCGGATTGGAGAGGATTGATAAGGGAACGTTCTTCCAGGAAATTCGATAATTGCTTTTGTACAATACGTTCTAGTGGTTTGGAAAGGTTAGAAAGAATGGAAATAGGGCGAAAGTCAGAAGGTGTTGTAGGATTTGGAATCTTATTAAGTGGTCTAACTAAAGCGGTTTTCCAAGAAGCAGGGAATATAGAGTTTTGCAAGGAAAAATTGTAAACATGATACAAAACTGGTATAAGGGCTAGAAGACAGGATTTTATTAGTTTAACTGGAATGTTGTCTGGTACGTAATCGTTTGTGTGGGATTTAAGGATGGCTGTTAATAATTCGTCATAGGAAATATGGGTGAAGAAGAAACTTTCAGGATTAAAACTGTGGTGTTCAATATCGGTAGTGGATGATGGGTCAGGAGATAAGGATACGAAATGCTTGTTGAGATCATCTGGTGGGACAGGAATGGAGTAGCAATTATTGGATTCTGGAAGAGATAATTTTCGGAGGATTTTCCATTTGGATTTAGGATCTGGAGCATTGGACAAGGCACTGTGGATATAGAGGGATTTCGCACGTCGCACTGCGTCCTGGGTTCTGTTCCGAAGTTGCTTAAAACTATCGTAGTCATCTGGAAAGCGAGTGCGGCGGAATTTACGTCTAGCTAGTTCTCTTCTTTTCATCAGATCCTTTAGTTCTGATTTTCATGAAAATATTGCTGCAAATGAATTTTTTATTTTTCTGATAGATTTCAAATTTTGTTAAAAATTTTAAGAACGAAACTATTACTCTATGTGCTTAATCTAATAATTGTAAACATCATGCCAAATTTTTTTTTTTTTTTTTTTTTTTTTAACATCATTTATTGAAATTTACAACTGTACTTCAAGGTACAACAAGTAAATGTGACAAAAGTTAAATTGCGTGATACAAACTTGAAGAAGAACTACCCAATGGTAGCACTCCTGTAACTTTTCTACACTAGAAGGTCTCGAGGCCATCTTATTTTCAGACGCCTCGGAGGATTGTCAGGCATTGAGGAGGAAGAAAGTATTGAAACAAGAGGATTAGGGTGGGAATGGAGTTTGTCATGCCAAAATTAAATTCTCAACCTTTTTATTTACTTAATTGACTACAAGAAATTTTCAGTAATTTCATGATTCTGTGCGGGCGAATCAAAAGTGGGAGTCCTGAATTTGCCGATCCAGGTTTAATTAGGATTGTGATCTTTAACGAGTACTTGACATCGCATAAGCTCGAGAACACTATTTTACGATCTCTCCGAAGGACGGCATAACATAACCAAGGATTTTTTACACGTTTAAAAAAAAAATTCTTGGACCATCTGCCAAATTTGATCCCATGACTCTGGGCATTGAGGCTGTTATGCTAGCCGATACACTACAGGTGAGCTTTTTTTTTTCTTGCAACCAATCGATCCGTGGCATTTATTGATACTACTAATATAACTTATTAGTACCTGTATCATATCAGTCACGAGCCTAATTCTCTTAACCAATAATTAGTGAGCTAGTTAACAACTGATTGGATATTTAATTAATAAAACAAAGCCTGGTGAGCCAATCGTCGGAGGAAGCTAAGGTATAAATTGTTAGTAGCTTTATTACAGTAATTAATTCATATTGGGTAATTATAGGTTCATTACTTGCTTTGGCTATATATAAAATAAATCCAACAAATTAATTTATCATTAAATCAATTAATAATAACTCTGTGAATCATATTTTTTATTAAAACTGTTACTATCAGTTTTCTTTGATAAATCAATTAAATGACAGATGATTGTCTTAAATACGAATTTGGATTTAACAATTATAACCTAAAGTTCGTGTTGAACTCCGTATATTGCAGATTTATTGCACATGTTTTTTTTAATTTTGCGGCATTATACAACAAAAACAATACAAATATTAATTAATAAATCAAGCTTCTTTGAGCTGTCAAATTCCTATCCCATCCAATGCTTGTCCAAAATCAAAAAATCCTACTCCCTTTATTTTATCACCTATAAAGATGTAAATATTTGTTTCGAATTTAGTCAGAAATAGATATAATTTAACTCTTAACTACCTACCCTCCCAAAACTTTTTCGTCACCTCTTATTCTTGTGTATTTTAAGATCAGATTCTACTGAAATGAAAATGTTCTTAGGATTATTTCACTTATATTAGTCATTTAACTGATAGAGTTGGTTTGTTTGTTTATTTAACGTCCCCTTATGATACTATGGCTAATCGGAAGATGCTACCGTGGGACTCCTAAATTTTGCCTATCAAGGTTTAATTAGGATAGGGATCTTTAACGAATACTTGGCCATCGCACAGGTACCACCACCTCTTTACATTCTTTCCGAAGAATGGCATAACTAAGGATTTTTTACTCCCCACCCGAGACCTTGAGCATAGAAGGCTGTTATGCTAGCCACTATACTAAAGGTGACCCAGAGTTGGTTTGTTCTCTCAGACCAAGAAATTTTAAGATATGGAATTTACAACTAAATTCGGTTTTAAATTTAGAAATCCGAACAATATTCGTATTTTAAATTGCATGCATATAAACCTAATTACTAGTGATTTAATCGATTAATTTACTATATAGATTCGATAATCTTAATAATTTGCATACTCATTTAATTTATTTATTTTTAATTGATTTTATTATCTTGTTCTTCTGTAAAGGGGAGGAACTAATAATTTAGTCTATAAACATCATTATTTTTATAGAATTTAATATATGATTTATTTATTTTATTGATACAGTCAATCCACAATAATGGTGATGTTTACTGACGCACAATATTGCTATTTTAAGATATTACTAATAACAGTACATAGTTGATGTATAGATAAATCTAATAATTGAACTAACAATTTAATGTTGATATAAATAATACCGAGAAAATTAACAAAAACAATAATAAGATTAATAATAATAGGTATAATTTGGGAACTTTAGTTCGACCTATATAACTTAATTCGTTTTAAACAATTAAATTAATTTTAATGTACAATAAAATATGATTTAAAGCAGTAAAATATATTTAGGATAACTGTTTGAATATTAAAAGATTAATTATCACTGTTTAGAAATATTAATTGATTACTTAAACGCGTAACATTTCTAGTAAATTAGCTTGATTGAGTCTAAGAAAAATCGCAGTTGAACCTCTTTCCATCCTCATCAGCAATGGGCTATACTTAAAACCATTACTAAATACGCTATTCCTGTCAAGTACAAATTAGCCTGCTAAATATTACCAGCTAAGACGGATGCCTTACACGTATTTAAAGTCCGGTAGCCTGGTAACCACCGCCTCTGTAAAGATACCCACTCCATCATTCCCAAGGAACCACATGTTTCCATATCTGGTTTTATTACGAGGCATCATTTCTTGAAGTTGTGGCCGTTACCGCTGTTCGTCTATATTTGGCTATGACCGTTTATTTTATTTTTAGTAAAATTATAATAATAATTTGTTTTTATTCTAATTTGACAGTTTAGCTATATTGACCTCCAACAAGTAATTCAGTATGGTGAGGATTTATAGTCGACTTTTGATATTATCATAGGTAGGAACAATCGGGAATCAGTCGTTTTTTGAAAATTTTAATTTTGCCGAATTAAAATGGCTCAAACTTGTGAACCATCATTAGGGCTACAAATATCAGAACAAGAAAAGAGATACATATCAATGTAATATGCAAATATACATAAATATTTAAATACAAATAATAATAATATGATAAGTATGAAATAAAAACTTTAGAATAAATATAATGGTAAAAAAACAACATATAAACGTACCATAAGTAAGCCATGTCTAGCATTAACAGATGAAAACAGAAAAAAATCAATAGGGGGTATGGAGGGGGCTCATGTAAAAACTCCTTACGGTTTTCCCCTTAAATACTACAGCTTGTCTTTTTATTTATTTTTTTTTTAAATATACAAAGGTAAAAAAAGTAAAATATGAAGAATATTGTTTTAAAATAATTATAAAAAGTAGAATCTGAGATATATAAAAGAACCAAATAAAAAAACAACAAGAAGTTATAAAAATATGCAGTAAATAAAATATTAATTATACTACCGATTTAAAAAATAAAATAATATAATAATACGTCGGATATATTATATTATTTAAAAAACGACGGTTACCGATACCGAATACCAATATATAAGTCCTGTACTGCCGCACTATTTGTTTTTGCAATATTGTTTTATTTGTTACTTGAGTGTTTAACAATAAAGGCGATAAGAAAAAAATACCAACATAACATAACTATGCCATATACAATACAATAATATTGTGTATGTATTACTATTGAAATAAACGTATTAATTACCGTTGTTTTGTGTTTACTTGAAATGGATAAGCTTTAGTTGAAGCTATTGATGTTGTTTACCTGTGTATGAAAAATATTCTAAGGGAAATTTTTGTGACCGTGAAAAAGTTTTAATCAAAGATTTTAATGGAAATGCACGTATCCTTAATAATCAAGAAAAAGAGATAAACGTGGAAATCTTTTAACTTAAGTTATTGCTATTAATTTATAATTTTAGATTATTCCACAAAAGCTGCTTTTTTCATGAAAACTATGAGCATTCTCAGGGCAAGGTTTTAGAATTTATTTCTGATGTTTGTGTGAGTTACTTAAAATGTGTGAAATAGCAAGTGAAAAGTTTATGATGCGCGATCCAGATTTTTTTAAGATGATATCAAAGTCAAATCATTTCCTTACTACTTAGCTGTATTAATTTATCAGCAAATATTCTTCTTCTTTATTATATCATTCTTAAAAATTTATGTTGATTATATTAAATTCAATTTCTTTAGTAAAACCAATCTTTATTTTATTATCAAAATTATCAAGTTTTATATAAGATGTTTTAAAATAGATAAACAGTGATAAATAATGCTTTATTTTTAATTGTCATGAAAATTGAAAGAGCAGCACTTACAGACTTACACATACAGACCTTTTTGCGTGTATTTTCGATGAAAACTCGAATTAGAAAATTTTCACGATCGGCTTACCTTCTCTTCCTATATATTTCATTCTTGTGTAAGTGAATGTAATAATTACAAGAATAACTTATTAACCGATAGGGAAGTTATAGGTATTTTATATACTCTTAGAGTAAACGCATGTATGCAAATTTAAATCGTCGAAAAATGACATAAAGTTGAAAATATAAAGAAATTATGATATTTTTACTAAAATTAGTGTTATGATTGTATCATTAAGAAAAGAAAGATTTAAGATAAAAAGATTAAAGTCAATACCTGTCGCAAAAATATTTGAATTTTAATAATATAATTTTATTATTCGCAACACATAACTTGCTGACTTTGAAAAATAAAATAAAAAAGCTACGAGGTTGGTAATGCTAAATCACAACACATCAGGAGACCAACAAGTCCTGAGACTAATTTTAATACATTTCCGCTAAGTGCACCTGTCAATAGATGAGATATTTATTTATCGTTTAAATTAATTCAATTTCCATAAAAATAGTCTGATCTTGTTCGTATCTCTGCTTACCAAGTGAATATGTAAATTTTCCTGGTACTGGGAATCTCCTGGAATGATAAAACGTCATCCCGACTTTATAAGAAGTTAATAATTTGCATAAAAATCCTTGTCACTATTTAAATATACAGTTTTTACGATAATTTCGGTTTTCACGGTTTGTGTTATTATACGGTAGGCTGCATAAGTGAATAACTGTCCCTTCAGCTTGGCCTCCGAGATGTGAATTTTATGCTACGTGAGAAAGAGGATAGTTGTTGATCCTATGTTTTTAAATAAAAACACAACTTAAGCGTGGATTTCTATCTTAAAACAGGAGAATATTTTTTTCCTCTGACAATCAGTGATGCATAGTGTACAAGCAAAAACTTTCTTTATGTTCTTCCTTAATGTTCTTTTTTTTGTATTTATATATTTGCGGATATAATCCATTGTTGATTTCATATAAGGTTTTAATATTAACACTTATTGTTTTCTGAAATAAAGAAAAGCAATATTGAAAACATCTAGAGCGTGAAACACAAGACTAAAGTTTTTTGTTTATTTGTGATCAGCCTCTATCCTGTAGGGTCATTGGCATCATCATAGATACATTATATTCTCTTGGTGTACCCTACAATCTTTAGGTAGTTCAACAGTATGGATATTTGTTTCTCTTTGTCGCAGATTATTTTGTGTGTCTGGCAATCCGATCTTTTTTCTCAAATTCTTATATGGGTTTGCATTCTATCAGCAAATGTTTCACTGTTTATCGGTCATTGTCACATTTTTTGCAAGTAGGAGCTATCCTCCATTTTAGGAGGTATCCAGGGGTAAATTGGAAATGGTCAATTTCAAAAACTAATAAGTTACCAAGTTATATAGGGGAATTTGTTAGTATTGTAAATAACATTCGAAACTTGGGTATGCTTGTTTTTTTATCAGGTAAGTTCTATTTAAATGTAAAAGATCTCCTAGGATTAGTAAATTGTTTGAAAAAAAAGACTAATAAATATTAGCATCAATCAGTTAAACTACCTTGTTTTATGCATATCAATAATACTGTTTTTTTATTAAATATTATGATCACGACATTGGTTGTTAAACGGGACAGTTTGCAGAGATTTATATATTAGTCTATTATTTTCGTTATATTTGTAGCAAATGGATAAGTGATTTTTCTCTAAATATCTTTTTTAAGTATTGATTTCTCCCGTTTATCAAGAAACCTCATCAATTGCAGTAGTATATAGTAAGACTTAAAATAATTCAAAAACTTTATTATTGAGGAGGAATTAATTCAGAGTCATCAAAATACTAAATTAAGTAGAAACTTAATTTATTGTGCCAACGTTTTGGTCTAAATTTTAGGGCAATTCAAGGAAGGAGATCGCAGCAATGCAACAGAAATTCTTATACACGGGAGCAACAAGACAACAACCAACAACAAATGTTGCGAACTCTCTCCTTTAATCGCCCTGGAAAAGGCCTCTTATTAGGTATTTTGATAACTGCCCCCGAATTAGCTTTTCTTCAATGTCTAAATACAGTCAACCATTCTTTTATTGGTAAGGCTAACATGCAATGCAAATGAGATTCCATAGGGGATTTTTTAAGCAGTGAAATTTAAATTTAGAATGGTTGTCCTTTAAATGAATGGATATTTAATGAATAGAGCTTTAACTCGTTCACGCCTGGACCAATATCTACGTTTTTTCCCGTGAGGTGGGACTGTCTTAGCTACTTACGCCTCGTGGGGCGGGGCGACACTGTTGCAAGTTCCAACGTGTTTAATGCGATATTGTTATGGTAATAGTTTTGACATACACAAATGACTTGAAGGAGTAATTATGGAAATAATTAAAAAAGATTCTTATATTATTATTTATAATTAAAAATAATTCTTATATTATATATTATATTCTTATTTAAGGGGATAAAATTATGAAAAGAAATCACACACAGTTAAAAAAAATTCTTTAAGAAGAGCAATCAAATGAAATTAACCGATAAGAGTACTTTGCGGGAGTATGTTGAAAGTTATAAAATATTTCATAAAAAAAAACCTTATGCTTGTTGATTCCTACAACATTTATTGTTAAGAAAAATAAAATAAACTTATTTTATAAAAACAAGTGACTCACTTGTGATGCACGTCACCCCACGTGATAGTAGACCCACCGGTGGGTAACTCCCGTCCCACGAAACAGACAAGTGTGACTCAACGGGGGTCACCCGGTCCCACGGAACAGTCAAGCGTGACCCACCGGTGGGTCACCCCGGCATGAACGTGTTATGCAACAAATACGGATTAAAATCTAGTTGTAACAGCAATCTTTAATTGACATGCTCGTATCAGAAACTAAGCCTAGCCATTATATAGAAGTATTTTAAATGATTAATGTTCTCTATTTTTCGCCTTAGGTGTGGTTTGATATATGATTTAATATCTACTTAGTACTCAGGGTACTTAGGCTGCCAAGCACAAATGGACTAGGAAGGAGCAGTGCTTTGATAACTGTGCCTGATGACAGTACGATGCCTGCTACTTACCATCCCTTAACTTTCTCCCGCTTCAACTTTGGATATTACCTCTCTTATAAATTTCAGTAATGTTTGTTTTGTGATTATATGGAATTATTGTTCTTAAAGAAAGTTTATTTATACTTGAATGAAAAGTGATTAAATTTTATATAATATAAAACAATAGAAATTATTATTCACTACGATCGATAAAGTTTATTTGCACTTATCATTTCTAGATAAAAATACATTTAATACAAAAAACATATATCATTCTCATTCTTTTGTCAAATTCCATCATTTCAAATTTACACATTTTTATTACAGATAAGTACGAAAGGTTTAATTATTTATTTAAAAATTATTATTCAATTCACGATGCCTTTCTAAGGATTAACTTTGGTTTTTAAGCTACTTTTTGATATTTTTGTGAGAAAGAAACTAACACACATACGTGAACTCTAAAGGATAAGAAAACATTTTTATTTATTGAGATTTACATCTGTATTAGTTGATACATCAAGGAAATTAGCTGTCAGATAAAATACATTAAAAATTCATGACGAGAAAATGCCCATTGGCAGCACTCCTCTAGGTAATCTGATCTAGAAAGTCTCGAGGCCATATTCTTTTCAGACGCCTCGGAGGATTGTCAGGAATGGAAGAGGAAGTAAGGATTGAAACTAGTGGGTTAAAGGGAGAGTGAACGTTGTCATGGAAGGATTGGATACCTGGTACGGGCCAAATCAGCAACATATGGATCATTAAGGTTTTTATGGATGGTTTTATTTGTGACAAGGTAAGGAGCATTGAGGATTTTTCGAAGGATTTTGGTTTGTAATGATTAAATACGGGAAGAATTTGATGTTTTTTTTAGTAGAGCCCAAAAGCTCAACTCCGTACGTCCAGATAGGCCATATGATGGTCATGTAGATGAGCCTTTTGGAGTTGAGTGGAAGTTAGCGAATGCGGCGAGCAGTTTCTTGTCGTTTCAGTTTTGTGTGCGGATTCCAAGTTAGACGTTTTTCAAGTAGGGGTCCTAGATAGTGAATCTGTTCAACCGGGACAAGTGGAATATTATTAAAGGGAACTGTAGGACAGGATGTCATAGGTTTACGACGAAGGGTAATGGTAATATGGTAGGATTTGTTGGAATTGATGATTAGAACACACAAACTCTAATACATGTATTTTAAAACTTAATGATCAACGTTTCCATGTTCTTCCTCCATCCTCAAGATTCTTAAACCCGTTTGAAAATACATTAAAAAAAATACGTTCACAATCGTTGCAGCTGTTAGCGAGAAAATATTAATTCCAATAAAATCCTCGGAATAAAGTGACATTTCTGGTTATTTGATTATGCTTTGATATATACGTCATAATATGAGATTATACAGCAAGCAACTTCTCCACTATTATATTCTTTTCTAGGAACTAAGAAGACTATGAGGAAAAAGTTGGTATAACATTTCTGGCTTACACATATCTTAAATATGTAGTTCCGTTTGGTTCGAATTACCATTTTTGATCTAGATATGCTACAATAATCTAAATTGCTAAAATCACACAAACACACCATAAGACGTTTTTGGAAGCTTCATAGTTAGAACTGAAACACAAACGTGTATTTTCTTCACAAATATAGGTGAAAATGTTTTACGTTGTGAAGATGAAGTTAGAGTAACATGTGTTTATGACTTTGGTAGTTTAATGGTAATTATATTAATAAATAGCCCAGGGGCTGAATGACAAAGATTGTTCATATCATGAAACAGAAACCGGGTTAAAGAATCACAAGTTTGTTTATTTATAATCGAACCTGGTAAATTTCATTTACGTGCCGGCAGAGCTGCATGCTTAGTCGCATGACTATAATTGGACTCTATTAATTAACATGAATGCTCTTGTTAAGCTTAGATACCTAATCCATCTGTTTGAATGGCAGTTCACGCCAGCCTTTATATATGCAACTCTTTTATATATATTTCACTTTGTCAGCAGTAAATTATCAGATTAACATTTTCTTTCCCCGTGAGTTTGACAGTAATTCAGTGCACGCGATAAAATATTTAGCGCTTTTCTCTTATATGGATTCTTCTCTTTGATAAAATACCTAATGGCCTACTATGCTCTTTAATTATAAAAAAATATTCAAATAATTTTCACTCATTAAATCATGATTAACATTACTCAGGCTAGAATTCATTATTGCATATTGTTTTCTTGAGAGTTGTATCATGAATTATTTGATTAAATTCATGTACCCTAGTTCTATATATTAAATGTTTTTTTAACTGATTAAATCTACTGATTTTATTATTTAAGGTTGAAATGAATCAGAAGCTGATTCATGGAAAATGCAAACAATAACATTCTGAATAATAGATTTTATTTTATTGACTCATAGAAGTATTAGAAAAAAAAATTATATCATAATTGAATAGCTCAATTTTATTTTTGCTAAAAAATTTTGAGATAATTGATAAAGTGCAGTTATTACGTTAGTGAATATTAATTAATATTAATATTTTTTCAGTTGAAAAACGTGTAAAATTTGTTTTATATATATATTTTTTTTTGTGATACATGTATGTGTTTTAATAAATAATCTATTATATTACTATCTAAAATTATCAGTTAATTTTATCCGATTATCGTCACTCTCCATTACATTTTACATCTTTGTGTATATGAAATATTTTTTCTAAATTGTTTAGCTGTCCAACGGTATATTATACTTATATTATATATATACATTAATTTTTTTATCCAACGTTTCGACTTACGTTGAAAGTCTTCATCAGGGTTTCTCTCCACAAAGCAAGGACTCTGAAATTTTGTGAAGTATGAAGTACTTTGTGGAGAGAAGCCCCGATGATCCGCATCAATGGTCAAAATACTTAGTTTTTTACTACCACCCGAACCATCTCTTCCATCATATTTTCACAACGATTGAATATTCATGATTTTCATAGACAGGAGATATTATTCTAGAAATACCATACTGCTTTGAAAAATTTACTATGATTAGGTTGGAACATTTTATGATAGAATCTTCATCTTCCTAAGGCATTACCATTTGTTACATTCTTTCTACTGCAGAGGATGGCGCAGGCTTGCACAGGCACGTTTCAAGGACTCTCCCTTCCGTCAAGAGTTGCGATTGCAGAGGATCGACAAGATCGACACGATATATATATTTATTGCCGCCCTGTTTAGATACCCCAAGACTCCGCTATCTGTCGTGATTTAGACTGTTGTTGTCCCGTGCACTAAGCGAGCCCTACCCTTATCGCATACGCTCCCTTAACCACTTCCTTATGTCGGGGTGTTGGTCTCTTTATCTGAATTAATTGGACACCATCGTCTGTAAAGGCAGTAAAAGTATTATTTTTTTACGTTTGTGATTAGTCGTTCATTCATTCAGTCTTAGTTCATAATATTTAATATTTTTAATTATATGTTATATGATATTAAACCTATTTGAATTTTCCTTTTTTTTTTTTTTTTTTTTTTTTTTTTACATGAGACTCACTGGTAATTATTGACATATAGACTTTAAATCGTTAGACCAGTTCTGCCTCACTGGCAGATCCTTCAAAGTAAATCCTAATAATTTCTATTCATCCATTTATACTCAGTTTGCTGGTGTTCCTCAAGGCAGTATCCTAGGACCCATTCTTTACACATTTTATACTGCTGATATTCCGTTCTGATCTTCCATTTAACTACGAAAGACTCATCCACATGACATCGTAAGGCCGATATGGACTTATTGAGTAGAGCTTTGGGGCTCTACTAAACCATCGAATTGTTCCCGTATCCAATCCCTACAATCCAAAATCCTCATTGCTCCTTACTTTGTCACGAATAAACTTATTCATAAAGACCTTAATGTTCCGTATGTTGCTGATTTGGCCCGATCTAGATACCATTCCTTTCATGACAAACTCAATTCTCATCCTAATCTTCTAGTTTTAATCCTCTCTTCCTCTTCAACTCCTGACGATCCTCCGAGTCGTCTAAAAAAGGAGATGGCCCCTAGACCTTTTAGTTTAGAATACTTTTAGAGTGCTTCCATTTGGAAGCTTCTCTACATGTGCTACATGCCTTTTTATATTTCACTTAAATTTACTTGTATTCCTTTATACAATTGTAAATTCCAATAAATAAAAAAATTAAAAAAATGTTTCGAAAATGTTGTTTGTTGGTAAGAATAAATTTGTATGGTTACTTGGGAGCTGAGTCATTTAAGTAAGGGAACTTTCCGAGACCAAACCTGTTGTCATACCTGTTTTTTTTTTTTTTTTTTATTCATTTAACGTCAGTTTATGCTAATATTGGTAATCTAAAGATGCTATATTGGGATTCATAACATTTGCCTTTCCAGGTTCAATTAGGATAGAGATCTTTAACTAGTACCTGTTATGGCACTCTGAACAATTCCTGGAACATCTGCCATGTTTGAACCATCGACCTTAGGCATAGAAGGCTGTTATGCAAACCAATACACCACTAGCGACCCCCTTAGTTATACATGAAAGACATTTTCATTTATAACATATGTTAGATGTCAATTTGCTATATATTTTATTCTTTTTTGTTCCTCTTTTTTATTTTACTTTCCTAAATTTGCTTTTTGTTTATGCATGTTAAATATCTTTTTTGTAATATATTGTGCACAGTATGTGAGGAAGAGTGGAGAGGACGTGGTGCATACATTTTATACTGGAAGAATTTCAACAAAATGAAAAAAAAAATGTTTTAACTTCCACGCGTATGATAACCTCGAATGTGATAAACATAACCAGTTATGTCAAAACACTAAATAGCCTTCTAACAATATACGAAGATTTGGAAGGAAACAACAAGTATTCAGACTAACAAGATTATCCCCTAAGCGTAAAATAGCATATGCTTAATGATTTTATTTAAAAGAGATCATTTTAATTACCAAAAACTCTCCCTTAATAAGATATATATTTTTATTTTTTTCATTCGCATCTGTCACAAACGAAAGTACGAATCAGTGAATATGCTAATTGGTGGGGATAATCAGGATATGTTAAACATGGAGAAGGATACAGCAGCACCCCTTCCTAGGCTTAAATATGTTTTTAAAATTTGACTTATCTGTAAGAATTTTAGTTATATGTATATAGGACTTATGTATTACTTAAGTAATGTTATTGTAACCACTCGAGTTACAAGGCTTATTTACGTATTACATGGACATATGGCGCAGTGTAGCAGCTTGCGGTGCCTATATATCTCCGGATGCTGTAAGTAGCTGTTCTTCCTAGAAGTGCCGTTACTTCGCTAGTAACTCAACGGTTACAGGCTACTCTAGTTGTGTCCAATAGCTCACCACTTTATGACCGCTCCTGCTACCCTCTCCTTATCTCCTATACAGGGAAATCCACTTTGTGCCTCTCAGAAATTTATTGTTGAACCTAATTCCATGTCCCGGCTATTTCACGGATTCTCGGCATAGTGAAGTTGAGATATTTGGGGCCAGGCTCCCGGCATTTCGGGTATTCTCCGTCTATTTTTATCCTTATTATTCGTTCACAGTTTGTTTTAATTGGTCCGGATGTTACACTTTTTCACGCAGTCAGAAGCTCTATTGGAATCTCGAATTTCTTTCTATTAATTGCTCCTCTTATTTCCCACAAAAAATGAACTAATTGTAAATAAAATCCCGCTCGTATTCTCCAGTGCATAAACAATAAAGTATAAATAATTTGGAATGCACGCAGTCTAAGTGATTTACTTTATGTAGGTCTTTTCGTGTGTCTAATTAAAAACCCAAGTTACATGACTATTAGATGGTTAAGATAGTTAGGCGATTTCTAATTACATGATCGCTAAAGTAATCATTGCCATTTAATAAATGAAAGTATTAGAAATTTCTTTTGCTAACATTATTTGATGAATGCAATCAAGCTGCTATTCCTTATTTAAAAAATCATACATGTTTTTCTACTTAGATTTTCTTTTTTTAAATATCAGTCGGCTAGTACTATCTGGTATTATCGCTAGGTGAAATATTATCTTTCTTCCTTTAATGTGCAAGAAGCTATAAATATTAAAAATTTGAGATTAATATTTATAAATATTGAAATGTACGAATGTTAGTATTTGAGCCTGAACATAATTTTTTTTAAATATAATTTTGCTTGGAATTCGAAATTAAATTAAATTAAAAATAGTTTTATTGAAACGACAGTATTATAATTAAGAAGCCTATTTTTTAAGTTAGCTACAAAATTAAAGATACTTTAGCGGAAGAAACTTTAATTAAAGTTTACATCGAAGTAGCTATTTTAATCAATATGGTTAGAGCTGTTTTTGATAAAATAGTAAAAAGGTGCTAAATGCTTGATATAAAGTGTCTGGTAGTGGTTAGTTGATTTTTATGAAAAAGTTACTGCAACATCTCATAGTATATAGGAGAGAGAGTTCCTAAAATATGAAATTTCACTTTGATACAAATTATTGTCATCGAGACACACTTAAACAGACAGACATTTTTGTAGGGCTTGGTCATTTGGACTCAAGGCATCCTAAAACCTAGAACCAATGTTCTGGTAAAAACTCGAATTCGTAAATTTTCACGATCGCAATACTTTCCCTTGTTATATATTCCATATCTAGGTAAGTAGAAGTAAAAATATATCATTTAAACATACTAAATATCTTTTTATCATATGCGGGCATATTGATGATAATAGCAATTGAATGTGTGGAAAAGTAAGGGAAGTATATTTAAAGAAAAAATTAAGCAGATTATTATTTTATTTATCTATTTTTATGTTTAATATTTATCCTTTTTTTACTATTACTATAAATAATAATTAATTATGTTTCTTTTGTCTGTTGGCCAGACATATTAGATATTTTAATTGTACATAATTGTTATTTTTAAGCAAGAATCCTGCCCAAAATGTTTTTTTTTTTTTTATTCTATTCTATCCTAGGTCATTTCTATATGGTCTTGCTCTTGTAAAGTCGGGTCCAACTGGGAGGGTTCAAAACCTGGGTAAATTGATATTAATTTAAAAGAATATATCATAGCATTATATTGCATTTATTTTCTAAATTAGGATCTTGTAATCCTCTTAAAAATAAATTACTGCTTTGAGTAATCTTCAAAATTACTTTTCAAAAAGAAGATTTATAGCAGTCGCTAAATTTTATACAGAAAAACAAAACAAAAAAAAACACACTACAGCTTGAGTGATAATGATTGCATTGATTGATGGTCGAGTTCATTGTTATCATAATAACCGGCTCATCATCAGCGGTAGATAATGAACAAGTTTATAAGCAGTTTCTCGCCAAAATTAATTTTCTATTGTGGCATTGTTCTCGGGTGAACTTTTCCCGAAACTTCATAACGGGGGTGTAGGTGAGTTGATTGAATGCGAAAAAGTCTCAAAAGAAAAAAAAATGCTTTGTCTCTAGTGATAAGAAGGGATATTAAGACGAGAGATTGAAAAGGCCTTGGAAGGTTGGGTCGTTAGGGGGGTTGAAGAAGCCGCAGACAATGCCTCCTTGTTCTGATTAACGCTCGAGATTGCCCTCCACATTCTGGGTCATGCAGGTGGATCTCATCTTATCTCCTTATCTTAAGCCAAGTCCGCCGTAATGCGAATATTATCAAGGAAACAATAATAGCAAAAGGACGTCTTAAATGGTAAGAGCCTATGAGGGTACTCTTACTCAAGGAAAATAAGAAAAAAATCTGGTGCGCGAAACACACGACTTTCATTTACACTCAGTTGTAAAAATCAATTTTATAATATTTAAATCCAGTTAGAAATGAAAAAATTGGGTGCGCACAACACACCACTTTCACTTACTTCCGTTCTTAAAATCAATTTGATAATTATTAAATACATTTACAAAAAAAAAATTGTTAAAGAATTAATTAAATTGAATTTCAATAGAAACATGTGTTTTATTAAATGATCTATTATAATTTTACCTACAACAATCAGTTACTTTTATAGGCTTTTCATCACTCACCATTAACATTTAAAATTCCTTGTATTAGATAATTTTTTTTTTTTTTAAATCTTTAGCTTTTCAACGGTATGTTATACATCTGTGTTAAAAAACACTAAAAATTGCATAATTTATGTTTGGTATCTGGTTTATTATCGAATTCGCTCAACCTGCATATCGATTCGTTGTTTATCAATGCTAATAAGATAATTTGCCTAATTTTTTAAAATCTGTAAAATTAAATGTACTTGAAAGGAAAAAAATTAATGTACCGGCATTTAAGCCCTGTCAGGCTATTTCAATTAGAATCAAACTTACGTGATATTAAAGCCCATTAAATTTTACATTGATATAGCGAGTTTAATCAAAATCGTTAGAGCCGTTTTAGAGAAAAAAAGGTGCAAAATGCAAGGTATAAAGTGGATCTTCTAGTAATCCGATATTAATGAAAAAGTTGATGTAACATCTCGCGTGAATAGTTGTCTTAAATATGAAATTTCAGTTTCAAACGCTTTTAGTTTTCGCCCGAGAGTTACCACACACCTTTTTGCGGTCATTTGGACTCAGGGGACCTTAAAACGTGTATTTCCGTTGAAAACTGGAATTTGAAAATTTTCACGATTGAAAACTTTCGCTTACTATATATTTCATATATAGGTAACCGGAAGTGATAAATTGTTAAAGAATTAATTAAATTGGATTTGTTTGTTTGTTTTTTTATTTAACGTCACTTTATGCTACTATGGCTAATCGGACGATGCTACAGTGGGAGTCCTAAATTTTGCCTATCCAGGTTTTATTAGGATAGGGATCTTTAACGAGTACCTGACATCGCACAGGCTCGGGACCACCTTTTAACGTCCCCCTCCGAAGGACGGCGTAACTAAGGATTTTTTACTCCCATTAAAAAATCCTAGGACCACCTGCGGATTTGAATCCGTGACCTTTAGCATGGGAGGCTGTTACGCTAGCCAACCAGCTACAAGTGATTCCAAATTGGATTTAAATAGAAACATGTGTTTTATTAAATAATCTATTTTTATCTACGACAATCAGTTTTATTGGCTCTCATCACTCTCCATTAACCTTTAAAATTCCTTGCATTAGATAATATTTTTTCTAAAATATTTAGGATTTCAACGGTATATTTATAGTATATATATTATCAAAAACACTGAAAATTTAATAAAAAAAGATTTTTTAACTTCTCTCTTCTGGTTGATTATCAAATTCGCTGAACCTGCATATTAAGACGTTATTTATCAATGCTAATAAGATGATGTGCCTAGATTTTAGAATTAGCATCTGTAAATGTACTTCGAAAAAAGAAAATTTAATCTATCGGCATTTAATCCCTGTCAGGCTGTTTCAAGCAGAATGAAACCTTTACTATATTTAAGCCCATTAAATTTTACATCCGACAGCAAGTTTGAAAATCATTTGAGCCGTTTTTGAGAAATTCGTAAAAAGGTGCAAAATGCGTGGTATAAAGTCTGGTTAGCTGATTTTGATAAAATCATCTCGAGCGTATAGTTGTGTTAAATATGAAATTTCAGTTTCATAGGACTCATCGTTTTAGCGCTGGGCACACACAACTTTTTGCGGGACCTAGTCATTTGGACTCAGAGGGCTCTGAAACGTGTATTTACGGTGAAAGCTCGAATTCGAAAATTTTTACGATCGCAATACTTTCCCTTACTACATATTTCTCATATAGGTAAGTGAAAGTAAAAAATCTAATAATCAGTTTTTATTCTGTCATTCAGCACTATATCCCTTTTTATTATTTCCACACAGTAGTGTATCTCTTTTAATTATTTCTAAATAGTACTATATCCACGTGTCATTTCGAACAGTACTAGTTCCATATTATATTGCTAACAAAGTCATTAGGAAAAGTAAGTTAGTAACACGGTATAAAATCATTTTTAAATTTTAATAAAAAATAATTAAGTAAATTGTTCCAATAATAAACAAATAGAAGATTTTTACGTTTCCTATAAAATTTCCTTAAGTACGTATTATCGTACCTTTTGGAAATCAATATCTCAACTATTGATATTTATAACCTTATTATTGATATGTAAAATCTATAAATTTAGACGGAGGACATAGAATTTTAATTTGTTGCATTTATATTTTAGTTTATATATGTACTCTTATACCTTTTGAAAATCAACTTCTTCCAACTCATTAATCCTTTCTGGTTATGCAGATCATATTGTAGGACTTTAGGAAAACAAATTTTAAAATTATTTGAAATAGTTATAATTACTTTAAAAATATTATGTTTCTCAATTTTGTTCATAATATTCTATAATAAAAACACAACTTATAATAACCCATTTCTACATTTTATTAATATTTATTCTCATTATTTTATTTATTTTTTTGTGATTTTGACCTTAGTAATTTATAGATTGGTCACTTATTAATGATGTTATAAATGAAACGGAGTGGCTTTATTATCCTTAAGTTGGATAAGTTGTTAACGTAGATACAATAATAACACGAGGGATGCTTTTAATTTACAACCATTAATTTTTTTAAATTTGTTTTAGTTATTCAATTAATATAATAGTAATTAATTTTGTCTTTTTTATTTTTTAGCACAAAAAACAGAAAAAAATACTATGTTAACTTAATCAGAGCCAACCTTAGACTTATACTGAAAAAGATTTAAGTTTAACGTTTTTACTTTTCATTATATTTAATGTATAATGTCTTTATCGTAAAATATGATTGTTTCTCTTTTGATATCAAAAGTCAAATTTTGGAGATTTTTCGTTTTAGAAAAAAAATTATTTCTTGGTTAAAATAACACATGAAATTAAGTCTATAACGATCATGCCATGAAATTTAGATTACCTTTTGTAAAATAAAACATGATAAATATTTTTATCATTACTCAAATTTCAATTTTGAATTAGAAACCAGTAAAACATGTCAGTTTTTGAGTTACACGAAAACGGCATTTAAAATGTTTTTATGATTCATGTCAAGCATTTGCGTTGGCGAACGTATGATTGCTGGACTCTTCTAAAAGCTTTTTAGAGGAAAAAACGGCTTGGCAAATTAAAGCTACAGTGAGTTAATTACTTTAAAAGCTAATTAATTATTTAAAGGGACAGGCTCTTGGCAAGCTTGCTAGGAGGTCATTTTATTTCTCTCGGAGGTTGCAAGCTTAAAATAATAATAAAAGATGAATCATCTTATTACTTTTTGATGTGAAATTGTGTTTATTTTCAGGTAATAAATTTCCAATAGTGACATTAAGCTTTTCGATGTTCGTAGTAATGATCAATTGGAATACATAATATTGATTATGCGTTATTTTTTTTATGGTTAAACAAAATAGTGTTAGTTCGATTTTGAGTTTAAAATAAAACCATCCTGAAATAAAAAAAAAACTAATAAATAGTTTGCTGTATAGAGTGTAAGAAAAATAAAACATCTTTATTGTTTTATATTTATATAATATAATATTACATTAAATAACATAATTCGTATTGTAAGTACTGTAGATCATATGCTATATCCCAAATGTGTAGCATGCTCTCGTTTAAACATTCCGTAAAAATGGGTACATTTATAATTTAAAAAAAAGCTAAATATATAATGAGTAGATATTTATATTGAAACATAAGAAAATAAATAAACGGCTGCTCATCTTCGGTTTCATACCGGTTGAATCAAGTACAAAACACGGATTTAATAAGATGAATGATAATTAAATATAAATTCAGGGAGATGCAAAGAGTGGCGGGAAAAAAAGTTAATATTTATTTATTTTTCTCTGGATATATTATTTGTACCAAGTTCTTTAATATTTTATGCAATATTAAATAGCCAAGATCTACAACACCTAACGACATCAAAGTTCAATTCCATTTATAATAAAATATTTAATAATAATGCTGATACCTAGCCATATTTAACAATATAACCCCATTTAAATTTACCAAAAACCACTGGCTCAACTCCATATTTCAAGTAAATATGTTATCAAAATAACAATCAATAACCAAGCACATTTAATTAAACAACGAAACCAGTGCACTTTATGCAATTATAAATTGCATCCGGAAGATATTTTTCATTTACTAGTACAATGGCCAATGTACCATAATTACAGCCATCATTACCTACATGACATAAAAAATTTCAATAGTTAACAAATCACCCAATTATTGTCCTCATCTAATACCGAATACATTAGAAATATCTATTTATATATAACTAACATTTTAAGAATAAGATCCTATATTATCAAAAGTTAATTCAGACCGTGCATTTTATATATATTTAAATTACATATTTCTTTTTTAAAACTCCTTTCTTGACTACGATTATTAAATTTTATTGTACTTTGATTAAAACTACTTTTCTATTATTCTTTATTTATTTGTTGCTGTTTATCAGGAGCAAAATATTGTGTATATATTCATTATTATTTTTAGAAAATAGCTGTTTTTTTTTTTTTTAAATCAATGTCAGGAGGAAATGCCTCTTGAAAACATACACACACACACACACACACACACAAATGCCTCTTGAAAACATACACACACACACACACACACACACATATATAAATATATATATATATATATAGCATTTCCAAGTCAAATTCAACCTTTTCCAAGTCAAATTCAACCTTTTCCAAGTCAAATTCAACCTTTTCCAAGTCAAATTCAACCTTTTCCATTTCAAATTCAACCTTTTTCGATTTCAATAAAATAATAAAAATCAAATTAACATGATTTTATGTTTTTATGGTTATTTTAATTACACATTATGTTTTTAACCCTTGTGGCTTGTTAAATGTTCCCAGGGGCCTTTTTACATATAATTAGTCACGATTATAATAATAAGTATAACCGATACTTTAATTTATAGACATTTTCGATACAAGGTCTGGTAGTCGGATTAGCGGGGGTCCGTTTTATTTTAGTTTTATAATCGCGGGCGAAAATATTATCAATTTTTTTTTTTTTTTTTTTTTTTTTTTTTATTGAGAAATATTACAATCTGTTACAGAATGAACAATAGTAATAGAGATATAGGACCACATTCATACAATATATACAGAAAATAACGATAAAGTCAAATTACATAAAATAGAAAAAAAAATCATTTATATGTACAATAAAATATAACAAAATAAAAAAAACAAACAAAAAAAAAACAAAAAAACAATAACAACCTATAATTGAAATAAATACAAAGTTGGCAAATAAATAAAAATCATACAAACAAATATAACTATATACAATATTTACAACTGCTAAGGGGACTCCAGACTGGGCTTTTCCCTCCACTTGTGGAGGAAAAAAGCGGAATCCAAGAGATCCCAGCGCCTCTCTCTCAGCCGCATCACTGGTCTTAGCCAGTAGAGGCTGAGTTAGGGCGCAATAGCCACAAACATACAGTACATGAGTGGAGGATCTGACCAGTGTCAGAACTCCAGTATAAATGTTATAGAACGTCGCGGGGCCACTGCCGTTTCAATCTTCGTGGAGGATTGTAGGGGTGGGTGGAGCTGGAGAGGGATTGAGCTAAAGGATTAGGATGATGAAGGAGGTTCCGATGGAAATTAGAAAATTTGGATGGTACCAGATCTAAAATGAATGGAATATTGAGGTCGTGGTGTAAGGTACAGTTGGAAACATAATAGGTAGCATTAAGGATATATTTTTTAAATCAATGTCAGGAGCAAATGCCTCTTGAAAACATACACACACACACACACACACACACACACACAAATGCCTCTTGAAAACACACACACACACACACATTTCCAAGTCAAATTCAACCTTTTCCAAGTCAAATTCAACCTTTTCCATTTCAAATTCAACCTTTTTCGATTTCAATAAAATAATAAAAATCAAATTAACATGATTTTATGTTTTTATGGTTATTTTAATTACACATTATGTTTTTAACCCTTGTGGCTTGTTAAATGTTCCCAGGGGCCTTTTTACATATAATTAGTCACGATTATAATAATAAGTAATTGATACTTTAATTTATAGACATTTTCGATACAAGGTCTGGTAGTCGGATTAGCGGGGGTCCGTTTTATTTTAGTTTTATAATCGCGGGCGAAAATATTATCAATAGAGGTTTATTTTAACTTTTTCGTATTTATAGGATAGTAGGCTCAGTAGATGCGTTCACAAAATTTCGTTACCGATTATACTATTAATTTTAATCGCGCTCGCTCAAGTAAAGGTTTATTTTAACTTTTTCGTATTTATTAGATACTAGGCTCAGTAGCTGCGTTCCCAAAGGTTCGTTACCGATTACACTATTAATTTTCATTGCGCTCGCTCAAATATGGCTTTATTATAACTTTTTCGTATTTATTGGATACAAGGCTCAGTAGCCGCGTTACCAAAGGTTCGTTACCGATTACACTATCAATTTTAATCGCGCTCCCTGAAAAATCGGTTTATTATAACTTTTTCGTATTTATTGGATACAAGGCTCAGTAGCTGCGTTCCCAAAGGTTCGTTACCGATTACACTAATAATTTTAATCGCGCTCGCTCAAATATGGGTTTATTATAACTTTTTCGTATTTATTGGATACAAGGCTCAGTAGCCGCGTTACCAAAGGTTCGTTACCGATTACACTATTAATTTTAATCGCGCTCCCTGAAAAATCGATTTATTATAACTTTTTCGTAATTATTGGATACAAGGCTCAGTAGCTGCGTTCCCAAAGGTTCGTTACCGATTACACTATTAATTTTAATCGCGCTCGCTCAAATATGGGTTTATTATAACTTTTTCGTATTTATTGGATACTAGGCTCAGTAGCTGCGTTCCCAAATGTTCGTTACCGATTACACTATTAATTTTAATCGCGCTCGCTCATATATGGGTTTATTGTAACTTTTTCGTAATTAGTCGATATTAGGCTCAATTACTGTGTTGCGGGGGGTTCGTTACCGATAATACTATTAATTTAAATCGCGCTCGCTCAAGAAGAGGTTTATTTCAACTTGTCCATATTTACTGCATACTAGGCTCAGTCGCTGCGTAACCAAGGACTGGTTACAGATTATACTATTAATATTAATTGCGCAAACTCAAGTAGAGGTTTATCAAATAAAAACGGACGTATAAAATCGTTCTGTTTAGCTGATTATTAAACTCCAAAATATTAACCAAAAAGATAACTTACTATCCTGATAAAAAGGATTAGCGGTAACCCAATACATGAAAAGTTACAAAAAGCACGAAATAAACATACATTAGACCAACTGACTAAAAAAAAATTAACACATTCACTAACAAAAGCCCCCAAAACACAAATAAAGAAATTTGAGCAAGCGCGATAAAAATTAACAGTGTACTCGGTAACGAACCTTTAGGAACGCAGCTACTGAACCTTGTATCCAATAATTACGAAAAAGTTATAATAAACCGATTTTTCAGGGAGCGCGATTAAAATTGATAGTGTAATCGGTAACGAACCTTTGGTAACGCGGCTACTGAGCCTTGTATCCAATAAATACGAAAAAGTTATAATAAAGCCATATTTGAGCGAGCGCAATTAAAATTAATAGTGTAATCGGTAACGAACCTTTGGGAACGCAGCTACTGAGCCTAGTATCTAATAAATACGAAAAAGTTATAATAAACCCATATTTGAGCGAGCGCGATTAAAATTAATAGTGTAATCGGTAACGAACTTTTGGGAACGGAGCTACTGAGCCTTGTATCCAATAAATACGAAAAAGTTAAAATAAACCTTTACTTGAGCGAGCGCGATTAAAATTAATAGTATAATCGGTAACGAACTTTTGTGAACGCATCTACTGAGCCTACTATCCTATAAATACGAAAAAGTTAAAATTAACCTCTATTGATAATATTTTCGCCCGCGATTATAAAACTAAAATAAAACGGACCCCCGCTAATTCGACAGACCTTGTATCGAAAATGTCTATAAATTAAAGTATCGGTTATACTTATTATTATAATCGTGACTTATATTATATGTAAAAAGGCCCCTGGGAACATTTAACAAGCCACAAGGGTTAAAAACATAATGTGTAATTAAAATAACCATAAAAACATAAAATCATGTTAATTTGATTTTTATTATTTTATTGAAATCGAAAAAGGTTGAATTTGAAATGGAAAAGGTTGAATTTGACTTGGAAAAGGTTGAATTTGACTTGGAAATGCTATATATATATATATATATATATATATATATATATATATTTATTTATTTATTTATTTTTGTTTTCTTTTTATGCTTTCTTTTTCAAACTTTGTAGAGTATTTTTTTTTCTCAGCATTTGTTTTTGTAATTGTATAAATCTTTTATTATAATTTTTTACAATAATATCCTCAGTTATGACTACCTCAAGACAATGTATAACTTTGTATTGCAAACAATGACCAACTGTATTTGTATAGGAGATTTTCTCAAAGACAAATAAATAAATATTATTATTATTATATTATTTATAGATGGTATAGTGAATTACATAAATAGATAATTGATTATTTTTTTGGCAATTCTATTAAAATATTTGATGTTGAGTGGTATTTATGCCGTTGTCAACACTAATTATTGGTTAGACAAGGGTGTTAATAAGTGATGAGGAATTTTTCATATTTGTTTTCGCATCTCTAAATAAGAAGAAATGAAAAAATAATGTTATTTTTTCTTATGTATTTATTTGTATAGCTCAATTCGTTGTTGCCTGAATAAATAAAGATTGTTCTCAATTTTCTCTTCTTCAACGACTATTTTTAAGTTGGGTAGAAGTTCCAAGTTAGAGCTGTAAAATATTGTTTTATAGTGGCTGCTGGGAGTATGAAAGTTTACTGTCAGCCTTATAAAAGTTGGGCTGTTGTGTGGCAGTCCCATGGGACGAGGAATGAATTTCGCGGTGTGGATATAGCTAGTCCTCCACCCGCATATTCGACACCAGGCCACTCTATATACGTCAGCTATTTCCTTCGTCTTTTCGCAATCCTTCTCTTGTATTAGCTTTTTCATTCGGAAAAATCGGAATCGATAATAAGTTTGTATCTTCGTAAAATTGAAACAGGGTCAGGAAAACAAGTCTTATTACGATGAAATGCCCCTTAATGTTAGATGAAAGGTCCAGAAGAAATTATCATTTTAGAAAAATAACTGTAATTGAAGGTACGACTCTTAATTCAATCATGTATTAAATCTCTCTCTGTATAAAATGATAACGCGATTTTAGTTTACGCTATGAGTACAATAAAAAATAAATTTAGCCACAATAAAAAAAACAAAAACAAAATAAAATAAACAATAATAATTAGCAAAAAATATATATCCATTTCTTATGACTTAAAAACAAAACAAAATCATAATAAATAAATTAAGATACATTTTTTAAGTTAGTGATCTTTCACAAAACCTCTTAAATTTAGACTTGCTCTGGTGTAAAAGTACAGTTTTTTAGTATTTTCAGAGGTTATAATATTTTTGAGATATAGTCTGAAGTTTGAAGGTGTTAACTGGGCTATGGTTTAGCGGTAGGAGGAGTAGGCTGGGGGCATCATATGAAGAAATGGTGAATATTGTCAGCTTCTTTCTTATTGCAGACGGTGCAGTTTTCTATTGGATTGAATCTGTGCGTTATGTTTTTCATTGTGATTTGCTGGAATTCATTGTTAGCAGTCCGCATTTGAGCCATAAGTTTTTTATGCGTAAAGGGCAGGTCGTGAATCAATTTCAATGATTATTTTATCATTTTGTAGGAAATGTGGATTAACCTTTATTTATTTTTATTTTTTTCTCTATACATATTTCTCTCTATCTTCATAAAATAACTGAGTTATTGAATTAAATAACTTTTAATCGGTCACAATTTAAAAAATAACCAGCTAATATCAACGTCTAGGTGTTAGGATCATCTTTGCATGCTTACTATTTTGGTGGTAAATTAAAAAAAAAAAAAAGGGGTCCACTAGTTTCGTACAGCGTACAAACGGATTTTTTTGTATTCTTTATTCGTGTTCTAGGTATCTTAAGACGTAAGCCCTCAAATTTTGAGGTGAGAGAGGGTATTGTTTTTTTATTGTAAAGGTTTATTATTGAAAATATTAAACCAAAATATAACTCATACTTCACACATTATCTCCTTACCAGTGTCTTAATACCTGGTTGGTACCTTTACGAAAATACAAATGAATACAGTATCACTGGACATAAAATTTCACATTCAATAATAAAGCTTTTATTTTCTTTCTCAAATATATAAAAATCAGAGAAAGTTGTTCTTGAAAAAGATCATTTAGGTGTACCTAAAATGGTAATAGATATTAAAAATATTTTGAATTAATTATAAACTAGAAATTTTAATCTAGAACAGAATACCAACATAGTATTACAAATCCATTCTGAATGAGTAAAGGGAATACCGATTAAAAATAGTAGAAATGGTTAAGAAGTCGATTAGGTAAGGATTGTTTTTATTTATGTTGACATACTTAGAAATGGTTACTCAAAACAAACTATTGAAAATACGTCTTTGGAGGACATAGTAGCAGCTATGGGAATAATGTTCTAAAGAAGAAGGATTTGCGGCCATAGAGGATTTACATACATCTCTTCACCTCTCATCTACATAACCGACATCTCGGATCCAAGCGATTCACTTATACACGGCAACTTCATAAATTCTAAGCTTTGGGTAATACATTCCAAGCTTGGGGGAGGAGGAAGGGTTACGTATGCATATGTAGGGTCAAATTTTAAAATTTATGTCGATCTGCAAGATTTTATATTGTAATATTATCGAACTTTACCAGAATAATCGGCTGATTTCCGTGACTTGTTCAGATTTTTTTCCCAGGTTTAAAAAAAATAATAAAAGGAAGGTAAACTCACTCATATTCGGACAATTGTCGATTGGGAGAGAGAATGTTTTATTACGAAAGAAAACATAACAATGATACAAAAATAAATGGGTTTCTTCATTTACAAAGCGCACTTATTAATTTTGTAATAGCTGTATTATAATTGTTTAATGGTTTTTATAATTTAACGAATACAATTAGTTAAATTCTGTTATTTTTCTCGCAAAACGTCAAACATTGAATATCCACTTACCTAATGAACCATAATTCATAAAAGTAAAAAGTAAGGGTCTAGTAGGTATTTTGTGGTTTTTGATTAGGTATTATAATAGGTTATTCTCATTTTTTTTTTTTTTAATTTAACTACTTTTTTTTACTCTCTTGATCCTGCAATTGTTTAATGAAACTGAATGTTTTGATGACAGATTTTTGTCACATTTTCTATCACAATTCAATATTAATATAATATTTTCTTTATCACTAATCTCAATGTAAACATTATCGTTAAAATTACAAAAATTTAACAGAAGTATACTTTTTCCTTGAGTACCTTTGATTTTAAATTATTTACCATCTCTAAGCACAAGTATTAACGACTATCCTATCAATATAAGCCAGGAAATAATTTGATAATAAACTCAAGAAAAATATTTTCCTAGATTGAATAAAAAATCCAGAAGTGAGAGCTCTAATATATTGTACATGTAAAATATAACGGGGGAAAAATTCAAGATTCTAGAAAGATGAATATGTAAGATAATAGGTGACTACGATAAGACAAAACTAAAACTATGAATCGAGAAGAGAATAGTTTAGCATGTTTGCAGATAGAAATAATCTATTTAAATTTTTTTCTCGTTCGAGCATGTTAATGATCTGCCCAATAAGAATATGTTTATATATTTTAATTGAATTTTTTCGCTGTGCAAGTTTTGTTTAGATTCGTCCTATTCTTTGACACTACTTAAGGATAAAATTACCATTCGCCACACTTCTACAATTCTCCTAAATGCATTATTTTATTGGTACTGCACCACTTGTATTAAAACTGAGCCTTGTGGCGACCTGTAAATCATTATTAATTAAAATATTCTATGTAAGAAAAAAAAACTGAAAATTATTACAATTTTAATTATATTATGTTCGCAGTATGTTGCTGATTTGCCCCAACCTTCCATGACAAACTCCACTCCCACTCTAACCCTAGTTTCAATCCTTGCGTCCTCTTCCATTCCTGGCAATTCTCTGAGGCATGTGAAAAGAAGATGGCCTCGAGACCTTCTAGTTTAGATTATCTCTTAGAGTGCTGCCAATGGACAGTTTCTCTTCATGAGTTTTATCTAACAGCTAATTTACTAGATGTATTAACCAATACAGTTTAAATATCAATAAATAAATAATTGAAATATTATATTAGGGTATAACAATTTATATTATTATTTACAAGCAATTTAACAAATATGTATTGGGTAATCAAAGAGAAACATCTGCTATTTTCATTGCCATTTACAGACGGATTTTTTTTTATTCATTATACGGGTTTTACATATCTTGAAACGTGAGACCTCAAATTTTTAGGGAGGAGGAGGAGGTTGTCGATTACAAAGACCTATTATTTATTGAAAATAATAAACCAAAATAATTTAAACCGGACTTCTTTACTATTTCCTTTAGTTCTCTTTTAATTTTCATTGAAATAATTTAAGTGAAAAATTCCTGATTTCAGAACACTTTTCATATTTTATCTTGATTTAAGACTAACATAGTTTTGGAGGAATCGCGTCTGTTTTAAATGGTGTTTAACCATATAAGATTTTTTTTTTTTTTTTTTATCGTGTTCATCGCATTGTCTTGAAGTCTAAAGACTTTTCCTTTTTTCTCTGTCTTCAATAATAACCGATTTATAAAGTAATTTACCTCTTATAGGGTGTAGCTTGATCATATAAGATTATCTATATATTTTTTTTTTATTTCATGGTTAATTGACCGTAAAACTTTCTAAATATTTTCTGTATCTTCAAAAAAAAACTGACCTATGGGCGTATTTCAGCATAACATTTCAATTTTTTTCTGTTAAACAATGAATTTCGGTGTCCTAATTCTTTAACTTTTAATTTTTTTGCCTTTATGCCGATTTTAATCATGCACTATACATGATGCAAAATCCTCTCAATTCGTGCAGTTCAAATTATTCTGTTTCTCCCCTAGAATTCTCTCTTCCTTTTACTCATCCGTTTTCTATCCTTTACAATCATATTTAAAAGAGCCTTGATTTAATATATTTTTGTTCTATTAAATAAAGTGATCCGCTTTATTTATTATTTTACTATTTTAAGTACTTAAAAGTGTTTTTTCTTGGAAGAATTTTAAGTCACTTTGTTAGATATACTGCAGAGCCCTATTGGGGACTTCCCCTAGCCTTAGGAACATTCCTCCACTCCTTTATTTATTGTTGGATGATGGGAGCTATCCCAGACGACCTTATACCCTAGGCTAATGATACGAAGGCACCCTCACGACCTCTATTAGATATAATTCATTTGGTGACACCGTGGTGAAGATAAAAGGTCCTGCTGGTTGATTAATGTCCCCCTAGCACGTAGTGTCACCTCCTCGCTAACACATGGTCTGCCCTTTCCTGAATCTATCTCACGGAACGGCCTCAAAACGTGATCTCCCAGTTAAAGTATTCCATCTTCCCGTTAATCTTATAGAAATTCGAAACCAGAGCAGCTGTTCATAATGATTTGTTTTATTTTAAACTGTGAGAAATCAATCATATTCCCTTTGTTATTCTATTGTTTTTTACTTTATTTATTGATTTGCTCTTGTCGACAGTATTATGAAAAATAACAAATAGGATGAAATAATAAACAAAATAATAGCATGTCTGGCATAAGAAAGAACAGTACGTCTTCTCGTCAGGTTTTTTATATATGATATCCAACATTATTTAAATAATTGAAGTCTTTTATGTTGTGTCAGGCTATCATTATTTGATTAGGGATATTTGGAGGATTTATAGCTTCAGTGAAGTAAGCGAGCTCTTAGAGTAGGCACAAAAGAAAATAAGGAATAAGATTCTTCAATCCTCTAATTATTTGCAAAACTTGGGACGAATTTTCACCTGAAAATGGCCGCTAAGGAATTTCCCTCCTCACACCTGACCCTGTTGGTTCGTTGTTGGATGGCAGAAAAGCGTTATCAGGTCCCATCTGGAGGGCTGATGATTCCCATAGCTGGATTAGTGGTCCCAGTGTCTGGAGTGGTGTTTCCTATTGCTGGAGTGTTGGCACCTGTTGTTGTCGAGTCGAAGCTCTCAGCTGTTGAACTGGCAACTCTATCTATGTACATTATTCTGAGATGGTGGGTGGATTGATGTTTTTTGACGAAGATCTGGAAATTCCTCAAAGTTTGGTGGTGGATGATAAGTTCGTTCGGAGCGGTATGTTCGGAAGTTCGCATGTTGTTCTTGATCTGCAAAATAGGCATTCTCTTTATAAATATATGGGGACAAACAATATATAATAGTGTTATGGTAAAAAACAAAAAAAAAAAAACGAGCAAGTCACTTTTCTGTTTTTAATGCATCAGAAAGAAAATGTACTTACAGGGATTTCAATTTATATAACAAATAAATACCACAGTAAATATTATTCATTTAAGGTTCATTTATACAGTAATCCAACGATTTGAGTATAATAATTGTTTCATCCTATTCCTATAATTTTCATTTATTTGGACATATTACAATTTGTCTCATTGGACAATAATAATTGGGCTGAAAGGTTATATTTATACAACATAATAATAGGTTACATTCAACAGTATAAAAGATAGAAAAGTCAAATTAGACAAAACAAAAAAAAAAAAATAGATTAAGAAAAGAAATGTACAAAACTTGTACACACTCAGACCTATGTACAATATTTACAATCTGCTGAGAAACCTCGGACGGGGCCTGCCCCCCCTCCCTAGTTATGGAAGGGCCAGCAGAATCCGAGGGATCCCTGCGCCTCTCTCTTCAGCCACGTCATTGGTGAGAGCTAGCGGAAGCTGAGTTAGGGCGCCATAGCCACAAACACACCGCACCTGAGAGGAGAATCGGATCAGTATCCGGACTCCAGCATAATTATTTTCAAAACGTCTTGGGGCCACTACAGTTTTAACCTTCCAGGGTTCCTTTAATTAAAAAAGAATATTTATTTTGTTTATTTATTCATTGGAATTTTAACAATAATCTCAATTTTCACTTGCCTATTAAGCAAATATACTAATAAATGAATAGATATGCAATTGTCAAGATACAAAACGAAAAGATTGTTTAGAGTAAATAGATGCAAAAACTAATTGCTATCAGTTTAGTAAGTCTCCTGGCCAGCGTCTCGATTGTCGGTTGTTTATAGCAGTTCAGAGTCAGGTTTGAATTTAGAGTTTGTCGAGAAAATTATTGTAAAGATCAATGGCAGTTGATTAATTATATATATAAATATATATATATATATATATATATATATATATATATATATATATATATATATATATTTATATATATATAGAGGCATTTACAATTTTCTTAAGTAATTTCGATTAGGAAAAATTCAGTTAATTTTGATATTTGACGTTTTAGCTGTTTCCCATTGCTTAATTCCATTAGTACAAACAGGTATTCTTTCTTGTAAATTGTTAATTTATTTGCCAATGATAATTTTGAATTTTTTTCCAGTAATCTCGAAATCCATATCCATTTCGTTGAAGCAGTTATTTTCTTTTTTCGCTTTAGGTGGTATTAGCCTCAATTAATAAAAATACAATTTAAAAAAGTGACGGATTTGTTTTACTTTTATCGTTATATCTGAATATAATAGTACATATCAATACATACTTAAAATGAAATAAAATATACATTCACATTTATTTATATCGTTACTAAAACATTAGCTGCAACAACAAAGGTGTACAGTATGTTAGCCATTCGATCAGCTATGCATTCCGTTGTATGATGATAGATTACTGACCTAATCAATGGTGCTGCATTGCTGAGTACTCAATCAACATTACTTCACACTCCGCAATTGCCTACACATGTGTATTGCTGACATCTGGTAGGGAGCATATGTGATATCAATATACAATCGTACATAACATTAATCTCTTTTATTTATTTTCAAATGCATACAATACAAAATTATTTCAATAATTCTGAGTCGATTCACCTTTTCTTATAGCTTTTCTTTTTTACATTGCCTGAACTAAATTTTTTTTTAAAAATATAGATTTAAATAATCCTACTAATTTGCGAGAGGAAAATCATCATTTTCAAAAATTCAGATGTTTGTTTTCATAACCTCCTAAAATATCCTAATAAATATATTTGAGACATTTTTTAACTTAAATATTTAAATAAATTTACAACTGTATTTATTCAGTACATCAAGTGAATGGGATTGATATATGATTAAAACACATGATATTCCTATGAAGAAACTACTCAATAGTAGCACTCAAATGTCTAATTTATAGTAGGAGGTCTCTTGGTCATCTTCTTTTAAGTCGCCTCAGTAAATTGTCAGGAATAGATTTTGTTGAGAGATCACGGATAAGCTGGTTTGAATACGCAGGTAGTTTATAATGAAAAGAAGTATATCTGTATCGAGTTAAGTCTTCAAATAATGGGATTTTAGGTCTTTATGGATGATTTTATTACTAACAAAGTATGAAGCATTGAGGATTTTCAAAGTATTTTGGGTTGCAGGGATTGGTTTCGAGACGAATTTGATTGGTTAGTGGACCCCCGTATAATTCCGTAGGTAAAAATAGGCCTCAGAATGATTATATAAATTTTTTTTGTAGTAAATAGAAAGTTTAGAGCGTTTGTTGGGTAAGTATTCCAGTAATCGGTATCTACAAGCAGTTTCCTGTCGTTTCAGTCTAGTATGAGGCTGACATGTTAGGCGATTGTCAAGGTTTAGTTAACCGGATCTGTTCAACAGGAGTTAGATATTGTTAAAGGATACGGTGGGGGCAGGAGATTTTGTATTTGATTTTTATAAAATGGTATATATATATATATATATATATATATATATATATATATATATATATATATATATATATATATTTATTTATTTATTTATGTATAATATTGCGTGAAAACTAATTTTTTTTTTTTTCAGGTATGTGAAGTTAAAAAGTTCATTATGAGAGTGGACACGACGGATTTGCTTTATGCATTTAAGGTAATTTAAATTTATGTTTTTGTGATGTCGATTATCTCATATTGCAACCAACTAAACATTATTATTATTAACTTACAATTGGTAAAATACATATTCACATATAGTTAAGACACAAATACAATTAATCTAAAAATGTAATTTGAATAGTCATTTTTCACAATACTAAATGTCACTTTTAAATGAGGCTGTATTTCCATTACCTCATATCGAAGAATCTACAGATGTTTAACATTTGTTTTTTCATTTATATTTTATATGTATTAATTTGTTTTCAAGTATTACAAAGTCGGAATTTTTTAAAATCATAAATTATTCTCATTAGTATCAGTGAATTGACAAATGACCAAGATCTTTGATGGAACCGACGCCAGGCCAAATATATATTAGATTGGACCTGAGATATAACTTGAATATATAATATTCCCAATTCGAACCGGTAAATTAAATATCTTTTAATAAGTGACTCTATTTCAGGTTAACGATCAGGTCATTATTAAACACTCAAATAGTCTTTAGGAGAACAGATTTCTCATAAATATAAATAATTTTTATTTTGTATTTTAAATATTTTTATTTTGTGATTTTATAGTGCAGGAGTGAGGTAGCCTAGTTGATATTGCACTGGGAAACTCATCCCTAGGATCATGGGGTCTAATCCACCAATGGTTGGATATTTTTTTATATTTTTATAAGGATAATTACTAATCCTATGTATTATTAAATTATAAATAAATAATGTGCAGCGAGGAAGACACAATCTCCCGATTCCATACAATAGGGAGGGAGCCTTTTAGTTAACTCCCGGAATTAAATATTTATTAATTTAAGAAATTAACATCTTTGTCTTGTTTTGATGAAGTTGTTATTATTATTTCAATATTTTGTTTTTTTTAAGTAATATATCAGCATAAAAAGCTTGAAATGTGGTATAATAATATTATATAATAATAGGATTACCGAACCACACAGGCTCGTCCAATGTTTACCGTTCAAGCCCAAGCTCCCGGTATCAGCCTTAATGGAATCCTCCAATTGACGTTTCGGCCTACCTTTTGGACGCCTTTCAGTCAGTTCAGCGAATACCAACGTTCTCGGAATCCGTTCCTCACATAGCCCAGCAACTTTACTCGCCCATTTGAGTCTCCGCGATGCTATCAACTCAATTATATTCATAGAGTACAAGCTCCGCAATGCCGCGTTGTGCAACCTTCTAAGCTCCCCAGTGGTCTCATCTCTCTTCGGACCAAATATTTTACGCAGTACCTTATTTTCGAAAACCATAAGCCGTTGTTTATCCTTAAAAGTAAGCAGCCACGTTTCACATCCGTAAAGAACCGTCGGAAGAATAATTGTTTTATAAATTCTAACCTTTAAGTTTTTAGACCGAAGCCGCGAGCTAAGTAATTTAGAAACTGAATAGTAACACGCATTTCTTACTTTTAACCGGGACTTTATTTCTTCCTGGATTTATTTTTTTCTTGTTATCATTGAACCTAAATACTTAAATTTCTCTACACGTTCAAAAGAATGCCCTGATATATCAATATCAGCCAAGACAAAGACATTGATATGGGAAATGTGGTGTATAGTTCACTCATTCACGTATTAATATGAGAATGTCCATTCTGTTTAGTGTGGTATTATTCAAATTAAACCGTTTTCAGAAGCGTATTTGATTTTATTGTTTTTAATTGGCTTCTATAGACTTCATTAGTTAATTCCTAATTTTTGCATCGAATACGTTTATTATTTATAAATCATTAACTATTTGGAAAATATTTTATTTTATTGAATACAAATTGGATGACTTGTTTATTAGTATTTTTTTCTGTACTCGGAGTGAGACTTGACCCACATCAAATAGGATTTAGAGAATGTTTTACGATCGCCGGCATCTTCTTTAAGATTATATCTAAATCTATGGTCATCCTGTATTTTATGTTTTGTTATGCAATACCTCTTTCGTTGGATGTCTTTTACATTTTTTCTATTAATTGCAACTGAAATAAATTTGTTGCATGACGGGAAAATCATAATATTTTTGCATACGTAATTGTAATAGACGTATACAATTTAGCTATTTTATGCAATGTTTCTATTTTCCATGATTCGAAGAGACCATAAATTATGTCTTGCAGCATGTTAATTCACGTTCAACTAGAGCGGGTATTCAATTGGTGCATTTACTTATGTCGTCATAAAATACTTTGAACATAAATATCATGGAGGACATTTTATGATGCATTTATGATTAAATAGCTGTACGAGTTTGTTTATTTGTAGATAATTGGACTTGAAGTTAATGTATTCATATGAATGCATATTTTTCTGCGAAAGAAGTTGACACTGTTGCCATTAAGAAAATAAAATATTTATTAATTTCAGCGTTTCGATTCTCATTGTTGGCCTTCATTTAGGCATCTTAAGCAAAAGAACTTTTAAACTTTTATTGGACAGATTTTGGATGAAAAAAGAAATATATCTATCTAGTTTACGTTTCATTCTTTGCAAATATGAATAGTGATATAGACATATATAATATGCCTTAGAAAGCTAAACGTGGTTGAAAACTAAGCTTGAATGCCAAAATTATGATTTTCTTGAAAATTTAAAGTACTTTTAATTTGTAGATTTAAAAAAAAAAATTAGGAGTTTCTAGTAGAAAATATCAATTTAAAATATAAGAATAATAGTATAGATTTTTTTTTTTTTGTTCACCTCTTCCTAGCCATTGGAGGCTATACGGGGTTTTCTCGAACTAGAGGGTGAGGGCGGGAGGATTAATCCCGAGATAAAAATCCCCCGGGACCTAGATGCGAACTCGTAATTTCTTGGTTTCATCTGTGGTAGCTGGTCAACGCGCGTTTAAAGCAACGCGCGCTAACCAACTCAGCCACCACTCCTAAGTATAGATGTATAATATACCGTTAAAAGCTAAAGATTTGAGAAAATTTATTTATTTTATATACAAGTTTTGGACACTAAGTTGTGGGTCAAACCCAGCCTCTATAAGAGGGTACCAAAAAAATTAGGGAAATAAACTGGCGGCTGGGCGTGATCAAGACCTAATTACCTGATTTAACGGCCATTGGCCCAGAAACAGTACGAATCTCTACATGTGCTGAGCCCAAGACCCTTCATGGGTTGTAGTGATACGGGTTTTTTTTTTTTTTAAGGTATATTTAACTCAGGCCCATTGTTTTATTTAGTAAATTTTTCAGAAATAAAGTATCCAGAAAAAGTAAGATTTTTGTAAAATAAATCAATTTTTGATTTTTGGACCAATTAATGTTTCCTATTTCTGCCGACGATTAAACATAATTATGAATAGACAGTATATAATAAACATGATATTTTCTTGCTGAGGTGAGCTCATAATCCCATAGTGATAAACTTTTAATTGGTCAAACTGAAGTTTTTTAAACATACATGATATCACATTTAAATTGCACCCGTGCAAAGTAAGACGCTAGTATTTTATATAAGTTTAATACGTGGTTTATAAAATGTCTTTAGATATGTATTGAAAAAGTTCCTATTATTATTAAAAAATAAAATTCGTGAGGGTTTATAGATTTTTTTTTTTTTTAATTTAGCATGAAAAATTCGAACTATAGTGAGACAGGCTAAAATAAAATGACAAAACTACATTGCATAAATCAAAAATTAATCAAAACCTGACCCTGGGCAGACAAATTCTATAAAGGGACACTGACTTCGCTCAAGAGAATAAATCATAAAGGCCATTAGAGCAGCGAGGGGTGCTAGCCTGTTGATTCCCGTGTTGCTATGCCCATTCCCTGTATCTGATTTAAAAAGCGTTGTATCGCTATTGATATTATGAGCATTGGCACATCAGGTGTTAGTTAAAATAATAATCTTTCGAAAATAGGTAAAGTAAAATCGATATTGAATAAAACCCTGTAAGAATTGTAGGTTCTTGAAGGATGGTACCCATTAATAATCGTACTGTATCTATGCCAACTGTTGAGAAATGAGATAATTTGGCCGAGATCACACTCATCCACCCTCTTTTCCTCCCAATTTTTTAAGTTACCACCACTTTATAGAGGTTGATTGAACACCATGAAGGGCTGTCTCACGACTTGAAATGAGAGGATAAATAATAACCCTGCATCTAAAACGAAGACATGGAGATATGTATAAATCCTGTGGAATTATATTCCTCTTTCTATCCATTACTCCTACTCTCTTCCTACATTCAAATCCCGCTTATTCATTCATCTCATGACCATCCAGTCAGAACAAAATTGTAAATGACTCTATTTCATTTTGTTTTCTACATATTTGCGTATGTCTATTTTCTATTAGTTTTAGTTAAGCCCAATTTATATGTTATGTCAATGTTGTTCTAAAGGGACTTGTCCCAGAATAATAAAGCGTCTATAAATTTATTATTACCTTTGAGGCATTTCAAGTTTTTCATAAGAACTTTTCCTAAATACATTTTTATGTATTAAAGTTAATTTAGTTTCCATGGGAGTCACGTTTAGTTTACAGTGGAACTACTATTTTTGTGAAATGACCTAAAAGTTGAAAAAATTATGAAGAGTGTTTGTTTATAGCAACTTTCCATTTATTTTAACAACTTATGTACGACTTAGTACATAATATATTTTTCTAAATTATTCGGTACTCTATGAAAGAATATAATCTCTACGATCACTATGAATCACCATAACCTCCTTCATCCACAACATCACAAATAACATTTATTCATAAGTTTATGGGCTTACAAAACTTTTTATTAACTTGTACGATCTATTTTATTGCATATTAACCTTTCTAAAATCTAGTGCTTTCCAAGGGTATATTATATATCTATGTTACTACTTCTGAAAGAACTTTTTGATGACTAGGTTTCAGAAAATTTACTTATCCTGTTTAAAGAAAAGCTAAATCGCCATGTATTTCACTTATAACCCTCCAGAAACAAATGCCCAAAATGATGGTGAAAAGCGTATCAAAATCCGTCTCGTGGTTTAGAAGAAGTAAGCGGAAACCAAAATCGCGTTATCATTTTATGTATATAGAAACTACAGATAAAATATAATTAAAAATGATTACAACACCATTAATTACTTTAAAAATGTGATGGAATGAAATTAAACGAAATTTAAGGAATATCAATTAAATTAAATGACTTTAGAAGATTTTAATCTTGATTTAGAATAGGAAAAGGAACGTTATTCTAGTAAAAGGTCCCATAAGAATACCATATCTGAAAAATCTCCTCACATTTTTCATTTAACTCCGTTATTAACATCAATTCAATAACTTGTAATTGATGTTCGCGTTGAATAAAGTTTAAATGAGTTAAGATGGAAATCTTTATTTTAGAATAAATAATCTATCAATAAAAATTATTATTTACAAAAATCACTTAATGTTAGTTTTATCCGTTTCTCAGCAATGTAAATTGCTTTGTACAACTCTGTAAATAACATTACATTTTTCTACAATCTTTAATCTCCCACCGGTATTTTATACATCGATATAGCGAGTTTAATCAAAACCATTATTATCGTTTCTGAGAAAATTGAAGAAATACGCTAATGGTATAAAGGAGCTCTTCTGGTTCGCTCTTTTGAAAATAGAAAAAAAAATTATTCTTTGACTTTGTCCCTTAAGAATAACATGAAATTTACAAGTAAATGTAGCCTTTGATAACTCAGAAAGAGGGAAGGATAAGTAAATTTGGGAATCATCAGCACAATGGTGGGAGCAGTGAACTATTGAGTTAGGAAGATTATTGATATAACAGTTAAAAAGGATAGGAGAGATACTTGAGCCCTGGGCCACACCTGCCGTAAGAGCTAGGAAGGATGATAAGGGATGGTTAGGAATGTAAACGGCTTGAGCTCGATCGGAAAGGAAAGATTGAAACCAGCGGATTACGCTGTTGGAAAAGGACAGTGCTTTAAGTTTAGAGAAAAGGATAGAATGGTCCAAGGAGTCGAAAGCTTTAGAGAAATCAAGGATTATTAAAACAGTCAGTTTCCTTTCGTCCATGGCAGTATGTATGTCATTAGAGATTTTGGCGAGGGCGGATTGAGTTTTGTTGAATAAACGCTGTAACATCTCTGGCCTTACGCTCTTTGCTCAGAGCTATAGAGTTCATTTTTTTTGGGGGGGGGGGGGGTAAAGAGATGAATTACTTCAATCATAGATATTCGCAATAAATAGAAAGTTATCTGGCGTAGTTTTATTATTCTATAATGCATTTTATTCGTTTATAATGATGCGAAATCACCGATGACCTCTGGATCTTGTAAATAAATTCTGATATATCTTCCGCTGGTAGTGAATATCTGTTAAACGGATACTAAACTAAATTTCTCTAGTTCGTATTCGGTATTAATTGTCTTATGTTGGAACGGTTGTAAAAACATTCCATCTAAAATATCTCTAGAATATAGGAAACATAACAGATATACTCTTAACCCCTGTTATTCCGGCCAGCATGGATTATATCATGGAAAATATCTGGCGGAATGTAGCCAAGGGTATAAAGATGCCAGAGGGTGGTGATTTGGGAAAGCCCTTTCATTTCTGAGGCTATCTAGGATCTAATCCCATTTAATGCCTTGTATATCTTGTCCAGTACAGGCGTAAAGTATTCTCTGGGTAGTTGGAGCTCTTTTATTGGGCCCATAGCAACGATATTAACCAATCAGGATCATCTCAGTTCTATTTTCGGTCCAAATGAGAACCAATAAGTTTCATTTTGAAAAGGTGTAGATTCTTTTAGGTGAAGGTCAAATTTTTTATAAATAAAATTGGAGGCTGATGTCTACTTCACCACTGTTATCCGGCATTAATCGGCATTGTTAGCCGAAACGTAGTGCGAATATTTTTTTTCAATAAAATAGTGGTGAAGTAGACATCAGCCTCCAATTTTATTCATTTTGAAATTTATAATGGGGCCAGCCTATTTCGAGACTAAAGTGAAACCTAGTATAGATTTATGAAGCACTAGCTAAAGCTTTAGAAAAATAATATATTTCTCATTCGAACATTTACAAATAACCATTTATAATTACGTTAAAATCCTTGCTCCATAAAAATGATGGATTTAGGTTACCATCAAATCAAAATTATAATATAAACGTATGTTAACTTATGTATTTTATTTTATAAATATATAGTAAGGGGAAATATTGTGATCGTAAAAATATTCCAATTCGAGTTTTCAGCTGAAATACAGGTTTTAGGATCTTCTGAGTCCAAATGACCAAGTCCTGCAAAAAGGTCTTTGTGTGCGGTAAGTATAACTCGAAAAGGATTAGTTGTATAAAACTGAAATTTCATATTTAAGGAGCCGATATGCCTGAGATGTTACAGCAAGTTATTCATCAAAATCAGCCTACAAGAAGAGGCTCTATATACCATGCATTTTGCACGTTTTTTTATGTATCTCTCAAATCGGATTTAACGATTTCGATTTTACTCGCTATAACGATTTAAAATTTAACGGCCTTTAATATCATGTAAGTTTGATTCAGATTGAAATAGTCTGACAAGGCTTAAATAAAAAATTTTCAGATTTTCTTTATCTAAAGTACTTTTAATTCTCTAGATTAAATAAAAATTAACCATACTATTTAATTAGTATTTATAAAAATGGCTTTATATGCAAGTTGAAAGCTAAGGATTTTAGAAAAAATGTTATCTAGTCGTAAAGGTAATCTAAGTGACGAATAGTGCGTAATTTTCTGCCCTTATATTGTTATACATAACAATTTCATATAGTTATATTATTTAATCTAAAACTTATGTTTCCAACGAAACTTAATATAATTCTTTAAAATATTTTCAACTCTTATTTAAAAATTCTTTAATTAATTTCATCAACCTAGGTAAGTAAAAGTAGTGTTTTGCGGGCACTAGATTTTTTTAATTATCAGTGTTTCCTACGTCCTTTTCCACTTCAATTATGACAAAAATGATGAACCTTTCTACAGGTAAATAATCTGTTATAACATAAGTGAAAAAGTCGAAATTTATTCCGAGGTACAGTCATGAAATGAATTTTACTCCACGAGGCCAAAATTACTTTAGGTCGGTAAAGTTGACTTCCATGGGCGTAGTCATGGAGGGGTTGTGGTAGGGACCACCCCCTTCAATGTTAGTGGGAGAAATAAAAAATATAAAAAACTAAAATAAGTATTACGATAAAATGTGTAGTTAGAGATTGTTTTTACGCCTAAGCACGTACTTAATTTTAGAAATTAATATACTTATACATAGTGTTCGAAAAAATTACTTACACTTTCACCCAAATTGGCAACTTATAATGCTTTCCAACCCACATGGCCTACCTTAACGAAAATCCCCCTTATTGACTCTCATCGGCCAACGTGGTCTATTTATGAAATCACCAGTAAGACCAAATAATGCTATTTTAAAAATTACCCAATTTCAAGGATAATTCTTAAGTTCGCAAGTGTCAAAAAAAAGTTTTGCATAATTTTGTTGTAAGCGTAGCTCATAAACGAAAATTCCTTAAAAACTATTATTTCATATATAATATAGATATATCCACTTTATGAATTTTACACATTTCTTGAATACGGCTCCAACGTATTTTTCTAAACTGATATATATGATATTTAATTTTACTTAGTTTTCATTATCAGAAAGTAATCTTCTAGAAAGAGTGATGTAATTTTTAAAATTTAATCTGTTATGTTGTTAATTTGAAATGTTTAACAATATCTGCTTGCAAGTATTAATTAGAAATGACAATTTGTCACCGTATTTTCTGTTGCAGCATTTTTTTCCGAAACAGTAATAATAATAATAATATATATTGGTAAGTTATTTTGTAACATAAAAAGTAAAGAAGAATAAGGAAAACAATTAAGCTAAGTGACTGTTTCAGATAATAATGTACTTAATCAAATTACTTAATCTTTATTTTGGAACAATAAAGATTGCTTTAACTTGTAAGTTAAAAAAAAAAAAATAAATAAAGTTTAAAATTAAATGTCTGAATATCATATCACAGCAAAGACTACAAGGGAATATTTTGTTTATTTTAGGTTTTAAATAAAAAAAACCTTAATCAAGCATGTAGCCGATGTTTGAGGTTTATGAATATATGAACTTATCTATATATGAAATATATTGTGAGGGAAAGTATTGCGATCGTGAAAATATTCGAATTCCAGTTTCAGACGGAAATACACGTTTTAGGGTCCCCTGAGTCCAAATAACCAAGTCCCGAAAAAAGGTATGTGAGAGTGTGTGTGTGTGTGTGTGTGTGGTAAGTCGAGCGAAAAAACGAAAAGTTGTAGTACTATGAAATTTCATATTTAAGATAACTATACGTTTTTTTTATTAAAATCAGCTAACCAGGAGAGCCACTATATACATACCATGCATTTTGCACCTTTTTACCATTTTCTCAAAAACGGCTCTAACGATTTTGATTAAACTCGCTATTTTGATGTAAAATTTAATAGGCTTTAATAACATGCAGATTTTATCTCTATTGAAATAGTCTGACAGGGCTTAAATACCGATATTTTAAATTTTCTTTCTTTAAGCTACCTTTAATTTTGTACATTCCAAAAATTTAACCATATAATCTCAATGACGTTGATGAAAGATGGCTAAATATACAAGTTGGAATTTGATGACCAACTAAAGGGTAAAAGGAAAAACTATTTTTTTTTAAATGTATTTTTTTTTTTTTTATATTAAGAAAAGTAATATAGACGTATAATATACCGTTGGAAAGACAAAGATTTTAGGACAAATATTATCTGATACATATAGTTGTAACATGTTATATAAAGTGGAAAATAGGGAATACACTTATTACTGATTAACAATTTAATGTAGTTATATTATTTAATCTAAATCATATGTTTTCAACTAAAATTAATACAAGGTTTAATTAAAAGCAACTTAGAATATTTTCCAAATTAAAATATGTTTAATATTTTATAAATTGATTCTAACAGTTGAGGTAAGTAAAAGTCGTGTGTTGCCCGCACCAAATTTTGTATTAATGTCTTATTAAAGTGATTATTAATATGCATTAATTCGCAAATACTTTTAAAAAAATAAAAAAGGCTCAGCAGCTTCAATAGCTGACTAAGATTTTAAGTTCGAGTATTATAAAAAAGTATAACAACAAAAAAATGTATGTTATTTATTTCTGACTGCCACTTACGCATATCAATTATATATTAATGGCTATAAAAATTCTAGAATGATGTAGATCGTTAAGGTACATCTATTAATTATACTATACAGGATATGAAAAATTTATAGTCATCAATAAATTTGAACTCAACTAATACTTATTGCTCCCTACGATGTTAATAACAAACATAAAAATAAGGTTGTGATTTATAACCTACACACGTATCTATGTTTATACTAAGGATATTTACTGTATTTGTTTTCTAGTAACAGTTTGCCATTGACGACGCAGCTTGTCCAGTCCACATAAATGAAAAACGGCCGTACGATGATTGCCTGTTAGTAAAGAAAATGTCTGTTAGAGACTATAAATGGTGAATTTCGACTATATTTCATCTCGCCCAGCTGCGGGATTTGCATATTCTTCGCGATAAATTATTTGGAAAACGGGCGCTGGGTTAAAACTGAACCCAGCAATTAGCAGTTATAGCATGATAGATGACGTAGTCATTGTAAATCTTTTTATTCATTTTCTTCGCTTAGAGCTGTTAATGTCCCTTGAGAACATTTTTAGTTTACAGTCTCTTTCTTGCTATGTATCGTAACTTATTTATTACAAGCTGGTTACCTGCTGTAACACTGGCCAACTTATTAGCGTTATCCTCTTTCTTCATTTGTAATATGTTTACAACGATAAACAATAAATAAATCATATACGGTTGTCCTTCGTTGTTAAAGGACACGCAAATCATGATAATAGCAATAGTCTTAGTTGTGATAATAGCATTATCTTTGAGCATCATTTACGAAAGTCGCTATTCTAATCACTAATTAATACTGTATAATTTAGTAATTTAAATAATATAAAGTGATACAATAAGATTTTACTTGAAAATAACTTCTTGAAACGATGAATATTGAAAAATAAATAAACTTGTTTCGATGCAAAATTTTCTTTTAGATTTAATAATATAATAAAAGCGATTATTATCTACAAGGATCATTTAATGTTATCTACTTTTTATCAATCTGAATCACATTCTATGACTTTGCTTTATTTAAATACCAAGATTTTTTTTTCTTCAAATCATTATATTTTCTTAAATACGTCTGTATAACTTTTCTTATTTAGTAGAATAAATAAATCTAGACAAATATTTCTGTTATTTCCTCCTTCAATTGGTTTTCATATTTCACTTACATCGGTTGTTTTTCACAAATATTTTAATAAAGTTACTAGTTAAATAAAATTTTAATATTTATATTGAGTTTCGATAGAAACGTTATATAAATATTAATAATAATATTCATTAATAAATGAATTGTTAAATACAGATGGAGTTCAAAAGGGTTTAAAGAATTATACAGTTTTGTTGGAAATATATGTTTTAGATTCAATAATATAAAATTCTTATGTAGAATAATTTTATACTCCTATCTCTATATTATTTTTCATTACCTTCCCCAACTGTTTCATATTTATAAAAAAAATTCCAAAATATTTAGCTTTTTAACTGTCTATTATACTTCTATACAAATCTAAAGGTACTTTAGAAGCAGAAATCATAAAAATTGGGATTTTAAGTTAGGGTTTGTCTATAAAGAGAAGAAATCTTACAAGAATTTTAATCGTATTCAGTTTTACATTAAGTTAGGGGGTTTAATCATTACGGGGTTTAATATAAGTTTTATTATGTGGCTCTTGTGGTTTGACAATCTTTTGGAAAAAGTTGCTGTACATCCTAGACATATACTAGTCTTAAATATAATATTTTAGTTATAGCATTTCCAAGTCAATTGTAACCTTTTCCAAGTCAAATGTAACTTTTTCCATTTCAAATGTAACCTTTTCCAAGTCAAATGTAACCCTTTCCATTTCAAATGTCACCTTTTCCAAGTCAAATGCCACCTTTTCCATTTCAAATGTTACCTTTTCCAAGTCAAATGTCACCTTTTTCTTCACTTCTAGCCTTAAATATTCCGTTTTATTTATTTATTTATTGGAAAATAATTAGTTTAATTAACATAATGACTTTTTTAATAATTTTGGCATATAATAATTGATATTTTTTTTGGGTCTCTTAGATATTTGATATCAAGTTCTGTTTTTTACTAGCTAATATTTAAAAAAATTAATTATCGTCTATTTAGTTTTAAGATAGTTGTTGATTTTTATTTTTTTGGGAAGAGGGATAGTTTTTTGGAATAATTAATGTGTTTTCGGGTATTATAATTAAATTTTTCGAGCTGTATTTTTTATCGCTCGCGTGCATTTTAACTCGCATTAAATGTTAATGTTTTTTATTGATATAGGGATTAATTAATGTGCTTTCGGGTGGTTATGATTATGTTTTTTGAGCTGTATCTTTTATCGGTCATGCGTATTTCAACTCACATTTACTTTTAATGTTTTTTATTGATATAGGGATTGATTATTTTGCTTTCGGGTGGTTATGATTACGTTTTTCGAGCTGTATTTTTTTCGCTCGCGCTTATTTTAACTAAAATTTACTTTTTATGTGTTTTATTGATATAGGGATTAATTAATGTGCTTTCGGGTGGTTATGATTACGTTTTTCGAGCTGTATTTTTTATCGCTCATGCGTATTTCAACTTGCATTTACTTTTAATGTTTTTTATTGATATAGGGATTAATTATTTTGCTTTCGGGTGGTTATGATTACGTTTTTTGAGCTGTATTTTTTTCGCTCGCGCATATTTCAACTAAAATTTACTTTTTATGTGTTTTATTGATATAGGGATTAATTAATGTGCTTTCGGGTGGTTATTATTACGTTTTTCGAGCTGTATCTTTTATCGGTCATGCGTATTTCAACTCACATTTACTTTTAATGTTTTTTATTGATATAGGGATTAATTATTTTGCTTTCGGGTGGTTATGATTACGTTTTTCAAGCTGTATTTTATATCGCTCACGTGCATGTTAACTCGCATTAAATTTTAATGTTTTTTATTGATATAGGGATTAATTAATGTGCTTTCGGGTGGTTATGATAACGTTTTTTGAGCTGTATCTTTTATCGCTTATGCGTATTTCAACTCGCATTTACTATTAATATTTTTTATTGATATAGGGATTAATTATTTTGCTTTCGGGGGGCTATAATTACGTTTTTCGAGCTGTATTTTTTATCGCTCTCTTATTTTAACTAAAATTTACTTTTTATGTTTCATATTGATATAGGTGTTGATAATTGTGTTTTCGGGTCCTATAATTATGTTTTTTTTAGTTTTATTTATTTATCGCTCCAGCGCATTTTAACTCGAATTTACTTTTAATGTTTTTTATTGATATAGGGATTAATTATTTTGCTTTCGGGTGGTTATGATTACGTTTTTTGAGCTGTATTTTTTTCGCTCGCGCATATTTCAACTAAAATTTACTTTTTATGTGTTTTATTGATATAGGGATTAATTAATGTGCTTTCGGGTGGTTATTATTACGTTTTTCGAGCTGTATCTTTTATCGGTCATGCGTATTTCAACTCACATTTACTTTTAATGTTTTTTATTGATATAGGGATTAATTATTTTGCTTTCGGGTGGTTATGATTACGTTTTTCAAGCTGTATTTTATATCGCTCACGTGCATGTTAACTCGCATTAAATTTTAATGTTTTTTATTGATATAGGGATTAATTAATGTGCTTTCGGGTGGTTATGATAACGTTTTTTGAGCTGTATCTTTTATCGCTTATGCGTATTTCAACTCGCATTTACTATTAATATTTTTTATTGATATAGGGATTAATTATTTTGCTTTCGGGGGGCTATAATTACGTTTTTCGAGCTGTATTTTTTATCGCTCTCTTATTTTAACTAAAATTTACTTTTTATGTTTCATATTGATATAGGTGTTGATAATTGTGTTTTCGGGTCCTATAATTATGTTTTTTTTAGTTTTATTTATTTATCGCTCCAGCGCATTTTAACTCGAATTTACTTTTAATGTTTTTTATTTATATAGAGATAATTAATGTGCTTTTCGGTGGTTATGATTATGTTTTTGGGCTGTATCTTTTATCGCTTATGCGTATTTCAATTCGGATTTACTTTTGATATTTTTTATTGTTATAGACGTTTGTCTTCTTTTATTATCTTTTCGGGTCTTGTGATTACGTTTTTTAAGCTGTTTTTATTGTCGCTTGTTCTCATTTCAACTTGTATTTGCAGTGGTCTTTCTTTGTTTTTGTTTTACGGGATTCTCATAACGTGTTTTGAACTTTATTCTTTTATGCGCTTGGGAATTTCTACAAACCGTAGGCATTATGTTATAACATGATGTAAAAATTATTTATTATGTTTTTGCAGGATCTGATTACATTTTTGATTTGGACGTTACATCGCGATTGCGCATTCTTCTAGATCACTTTTCATTTAAGTTAAAATGTGCACTAGCTATAAATAAATGTCATAAACTCTATTAGTATTCCCGAAAACACTATAAACGATCCCTCTATCGAATATTTATGAAATAGGAAAAGTAACTTAAAATGAGTAAAAGCGATAACAAATTTGGTTCAAATAATGTTATCAGAACACCCGAAAATAGAATTAACGATTCCTCAATTAAATTATCAAATAATTGTAAGACCAAGTTAGGAAGCGGATCCTTTACAAAAGATTAAGTTGAAAAAATTTACTTAGGACGCTAGAAAAAGACCTACAACTAATCATTTTATAAAAATAATAATAAAAAAAAAAGAAAAAGAAAAAGCTAAACGATGTATATTCCAGCAACGTTATAATGAGAACCAAAAACAAAATAATCAATACCAATATAAAAAAAAAAAAAAATATCAACAATAAAGGCGAGTTGAAATCCGCACGAGTGATAATAAAAAATCTTTTAAACATTTTCATAACCCCCAGAAACACAAGATTAGATCTCTATAAAAATAAAAAGATTAAAAGTATATGTGAGTTGAAATACGCATGACAGATAAATTAACATTAATTAATCCCTGTGATGTCAAATCTACAAGAACCTCAAAAGCAGATACCAAAAACCTCAGAATCTGGATGAAACAGCTGAACCGATCAGAAGTAGAAGACAACCTTCAAAAACAATTGATTCCAATGTTACATTTGCCCATCTACTTGGAGGTGGGAACCAGAACAAAGAGGCCGAGGCCCTGCCGGAACAACGCACACTTCAAAATCCTCAACCCGTTCCACAACCAGCTATTCCTCAAAATTTATCCAGCCCTCAAAAACCTCATCCGCATCAAATTTCTTATATTCCTCCACCATCAAATGTCTCAGATCTTACAAGTTTGATGACATCCTTCATCACTGAAATCAAATCCCTCGTTATGCCGCTAATATCACTACTTACTAATCTTGTATCAAACTTAATTCCTTCCTTAAAAAATCCTTAAATGACTTCACCTAACTCCTTATCCATTCTCCTATGGAATGCGAATGGTGTTAGAAATCATACTGACGAACTTACAGCTTTATTGCAAGACAAAAACGTTGACGTAGCACTTATTACTGAAACTAGACTAACCACTAAACAGTTCTTCAAAATACCTCAATACGTAACATACCGTACGGACCACCCAGACGGCAAAGCCCATGCCGGTACTGCTGTCATTGTGCACCAGTCCCTCTCTCATCACTTACTCCCACTTCCTACCTATGATTTCCTACAAGCCACAGCCATAGTAATCAAAACTTTTTCCTTTCCGGTAACCCTTACATCAGCATATTGCCCTCCCAAACATTCCATTTCCAACACCGAATTTGTATCCTTTCTAAATTCCTTAGGAAATCATTTCATTCTGGGTGCAGACTTAAATGCCAAGCATCAGCAGTGGGGTTCGAGAACCACGAATTCTCGTGGACGAAATTTGCTGTCTGCACTCAACTCCCGTCATTTCAATCTCCTACCTCCTGATTCCCCTACCTACTGGCCAACCGATCCCAACCGTAATCCTGACATCCTTGACTTCTTCATTCACAGCGGATTAGGCTCCCTCAACTTATCTGTAACTCGACTTGATGAACTATCCTCAGACCATAGTCCACTGATCCTAAAAGTATCTCTCACTCCAACTCCAAAACCTATCCCACCGTCATTTATCCGAGGCCCTGTCAACTGGAACCTATTTCGCCAAATCCTGACCGATAATATTAACCTCAGAGCGACCCTCAAAACCCCAGAAGACCTTGACGATTCCGTCTACTCCTTCACAACCGCCATTCAGCAAGCTGTCTGGACTGCCTCCTCTCCTAAGCACTCCAATATAACTCCTATCCAAAACCATTTGCCTCAACACCTTACAGACCTAATCCATGCAAAACGCCGTGCCAGATCATTATGGCAGCGCACCCGACACCCAACAGATCGCCGCTCCTATAACTTCTATTGTAGACAATTGAAGCAGGAGTTGGCGACCTTCCGTTCCCAGTCCTTTAATTCCTACCTCTCCTCTCTGTCAGCTAGTGATAATTCCTTGTGGAATGTCACGAAGAAGATTTTAAAATCCCATCAAGTTTCCCATCCTCTCCGGCGTGGTGACGACTCCTGGGCTGCGTCTGATGAAGATAAAGCCGAGGAATTCGCCACACACCTCTCCAAAGTATTCACTCCTCACCCGGAATCCCAAAGCAATCATACCGCAGCAGTACAAGACTTCCTTTTGTCACCAATACCTCTTTCCCTACCTCCTAAAGCTATTAATCCCTCTGAGGTTAAATATCTTCTCCAGAAACTGACCCTCCGTAAATCTCCTGGACATGATCTCCTTACCCCCCAGATCCTCCGTCAACTTCCGCAGAAAGCTATTATATTCCTTACCTATATCTACAACTGCATCCTACGCACCACCTATTTTCCTCTCTTGTGGAAACATTCCACAATCATTCTCTTCCTAAAACCAGGTAAACCTTCCAGCAACACTTCATCCTACAGACCTATTAGTCTACTCCCCATCCTCTCAAAAGTGTTTGAAAAACTCCTTCTAAAACGAATCCTGCCTATATTAGAATCACAAAATCTTCCTTCCCATCAGTTTGGTTTCCGTGCTCATCATTCCACTGTTCAACAAGGACTCCGAGTTGTAGACCATATTTCCTCAGCCCTTGAATGCAAAGAGTATTGTTCTGGTGCGTTTCTGGACATAGCGCAAGCTTTTGACCGGGTATGGCACACCGGATTACTCTTCAAGCTTAAAACGCATTTACCCCAGTCTCTATACCTCATTCTACGATCCTATCTCTCAAACCGCTCCTTCCGAGTTCGCTGTGGTGTAGAATTTTCTAACTTTTATCCCATTGAGGCCGGTGTTCCTCAAGGCAGCGTCTTGGGACCCGTCCTCTACATCCTTTACACTGCTGATATTCCTAATCATCCTGACACCTTTCTGGCAACATTTGCAGATGACACCGCCATCCTATCATCCAATTCCGATCCTGAAATAGCATCCTTAATCCTGCAAAGACACCTTTGTCTTATCGAGGACTGGTGTAATGCTTGGCGTATTAAGGTTAATGAAAGCAAATGCACCCACGTCACCTTCACCCTTCGACGCCAATCCTGTCCAATGGTTCATTTCAATTCCATACCGCTTCCTTCCTCAGACACAGTCCGGTATCTTGGCTTACTACTAGACAAAAGATTGACGTGGAACCCACATACAAGACTTAAACGAAAAGAACTCAACAGACGATTCGGACAGTTATACAGACTACTAAACAAAAAATCTAAGCTTACAGTTGACAACAAATTATTACTTTACAAGACAATACTGAAGCCAATGTGGACCTACGGACTTGAACTGTGGGGAACAGCCAAACGTTCTAACATCAAACGCATTCAATCCTTTCAATCCAAAGTCCTCCGAACAATAGTAAATGCTCCTTATTATGTCTCCAATTATACCTTACACCACGACCTTAATGTTCCATTTATTTCAGACCTGATTCCATCTAAATTTTCCAAATTCCACCAGAACCTCATTCATCATCCTAATCCTCTAGCACAATCCCTATCCAGCTCCACTCATCCATACGACCCTCCTAGAAGGTTGAAACGGCAGTGGCCCCGAGACATATTGTAAACACCTATTCTGGAGTTCTGACACTGGTCAGATTCTCCTCTCATGTGCGGTGTGATTGTGGCTGTGGCGCCCTTACTTAGCTTCCGCTGGCTCTCACCAGTGATGCGGCTGAGAGGGAGGCGCTGGTGGGATCATTTGGACTCTGCTTGTCCTTCCACAAGTGGGGGGACAAGCCCCGTCTGGGGTTCCCGAGCTGATTGTAAATATTGTACATAGGTATGAATGTGACAAGTTTTGTTTATTTATTTGTTAACTTCATTTATTTGTATTTATTTTGTCTATAAATTTTGTTATTGTATACGTTTATTTATTTTTATTTTATTTAATGTACTTTGACTTTCCTTTTGTTTATATTGTAAATATTGTATGAGTGAGATCCTGTAGCACTATTATTATTGTCTATTATGACAAATTGTAATATATACGAATAAAAAAAAAAAAAAAAAAAAAAAAAAAAAAAAAAAAAAAAAAAAAAAAATTAATCCCTGTATCAATTAACACATAAAAAGTAAATTTTAGTTAAAATAAGTGCGAGCGAAAAAATACAGCTCGAAAAACGTAATCATAACCACCCGAAAGCAAAATAATTAATCCCTATATCAATAAAAAACATTAAAAGTAAATGTGAGTTGAAATACGCATGACCGATAAAAGATACAGCTCAAAAAACGTAATCATAACCACCCGAAAGCACATTAATTAATCCCTATATCAATAAAACACAAAAAAAGTAAATTTTAGTTAAAGTAAGCGCGAGCGAAAAAAATACAGCTCGAAAAACGTAATAATAACCACCCGAAAGCAAAATAATTAATCCCTATATCAATAAAAAACATTAAAAGTAAATTTTAGTTAAAGTAAGCGCGAGCGAAAAAAATACAGCTCGAAAAACGTAATAATAACCACCCGAAAGCAAAATAATTAATCCCTATATCAATAAAAAACATTAAAAGTAAATTTTAGTTAAAGTAAGCGCGAGCGAAAAAAATACAGCTCGAAAAACGTAATAATAACCACCCGAAAGCAAAATAATTAATCCCTATATCAATAAAAAACATTAAAAGTAAATTTTAGTTAAAGTAAGCGCGAGCGAAAAAAATACAGCTCGAAAAACGTAATAATAACCACCCGAAAGCAAAATAATTAATCCCTATATCAATAAAAAACATTAAAAGTAAATTTTAGTTAAAGTAAGCGCGAGCGAAAAAAATACAGCTCGAAAAACGTAATAATAACCACCCGAAAGCAAAATAATTAATCCCTATATCAATAAAAAACATTAAAAGTAAATTTTAGTTAAAGTAAGCGCGAGCGAAAAAAATACAGCTCGAAAAACGTAATAATAACCACCCGAAAGCAAAATAATTAATCCCTATATCAATAAAAAACATTAAAAGTAAATGTGAGTTGAAATACGCATGACCGATAAAAGATACAGCTCAAAAAACGTAATCATAACCACCCGAAAGCACATTAATTAATCCCTATATCAATAAAAAACATTAAAATTTAATGAGAGGTAAAATGCACGTGAGCGATAAAAAATACAGCTCGAAAAATTTAATTTTTATTTTTTTTATTTTATTTTTTTTTTATTTGTTATCCGCCTCTACCCTACAGGGTCATTGGCGTCATCACATTACATTATATTCTATTGTAGTACCCTACAATCTTTAAATATTCAAATAGTTTGGATATATGCTTTTCTTCGTCTCCGAGTATTTGGTTAAGCGTCAGTGGCAATCCAATAGCTTTTCTCAATTTTTTGTATTTTTTACATTCTAATAACAAATGGTTCACACTCTGTATGACGTTGTCACATTCCGTGCAAGTGGGTGCTTCTAACCGTTTTAGGAGGTACCCATGGGTAAATTGGCAATGACCGATTCTCAATCTGCATAGTAGGATTTCTTCCCTCCTAGACTTTCTGGAGCTAGTTAACCATTTATTGCAATCAGATTTCACTGCTCTTAATTTTGTCTGTCCTCTTTTCCACTTTTCCGTCCAATCCGCTAGCAACCCTTTTTTCGATTGGAGCATCCAATCTTTCACAGTTTCTTCATTAATTTGGACAATTCCACTCTCTTCTCCTATTCTGGCGGTGTTGGCTGCTCGGTCAGCTTTTTCATTGCCCGGAATTCCTCGATGGGCTGGTACCCATAGCAACACAACATGTGTATGTTCGAGTTTCATTTTCCAACTCTCGTTAATTATTTCCCGTATTATCGCGTTGGTTGGTGTTTGGCTGTCGATGGCAGCTAGCACACTCCAAGAGTCCGTCGCAATAATCCACGAATTTTCGTTAGAGTTATCTATACATTTCAGAGCCTTTAGTATAGCAGTGGCTTCTCCTGTGAAGACAGAGCTCCCTTTAGGCAGCTTGAACATGAGTTGTTTATCTTTATTGTAGACAGCACAGCCAACGCTATCTTCCATTTTTGAAGCATCAGTGTATAGAACTTCAGAGTTATGGTACTTTTCCAATATTTCCAAAAACGAGTTCTGTATTTCTATTGAAAGCATGTTTTTTACTCTGGCCATCGATCTGTCTATGTGAGCAATATATATCAACTATCTTTGTATCTGCGAGGGATTTTAAATTCAGGAACGGATTTTATATTATGTAGGCTCATATCTATTTGAGTCAGTGCTTGGTAAATTTGCCTTTGGATGGGTTTCTCGGTACTCTTGACACCACGACTTTCGGGCTCTTCAGCAAATAGAGAAGAGGCTAATGGGTGATGATAAGAAGCCTTTAATCTGGAAACATATTTGAGTGTCAAGTATTCTCGTCTGAGCTGCAAGGATGGTTCGCCAGATTCTGCGTATATGCTTTCTATTGGGGAAGATCGGAAAGCTCCAGTGCAAATTCTTAGTGCCGCATTATGTACATAATCTAACATTTTCAACGCTGTTTTTTTGGCTATTCCATATATTTGGGATCCATATTCGAATTTAGTTTTTATTACGGACTTATAAATTTTTATAAGAGACTGTCTGTCGGCTCCCCAGTTGGAATTTGAGATACATTTTAAAATCCCTAGTCTTTTGATGGCTCCATCTTTTAAATGCTTGATATGTGGAATCCAGCTCATTCTCTTATCGAATATAACTCCTAAATACAACTGCGTTTCAGCGTACTCTATCGTAGAGCCATTTAGCGAAAGACGTGGGTTATAATCACCTGTTCGTCGTTGACAAATATGTAAACACTTTGTTTTCGCAGATGAAATTTTAAAGCCGGTCGTTAATGACCATTGTTCAATTTTATTTAGCGCCTTCTGAAGCTTCCATTCGATGAATGGCAAAGAAATTTAATTATAATACCCGAAAACACATTAATTATTCCAAAAAACTATCCCTCCTCTCTAAAAAATCAAAATCAACAACTATCTTAAAACTAAATAGACGATAATTAATTTTTTTTTTTATTTTTTTTTTTATATTATTGGAATTTACAACTGTATACAGGAATACAACTAGTAAATTTTAAATATTAGCTAGTAAAAAACAGAACTTGATATCAAATATCTAAGAGACCCAAAAAAATATCAATTATTATATGCCAAAATTATTAAAAAAGTCATTATGTTAATTAAACTAATTATTTTTTAATAAATAAAACGGAATATTTAAGGCTAGAAGTGAAGAAAAAGGTGACATTTGACTTGGAAAAGGTAACATTTGAAATGGAAAAGGTGACATTTGACTTGGAAAAGGTGACATTTGAAATGGAAAAGGTGACATTTGACTTGGAAAAGGTTACATTTGAAATGGAAAAAGTTACATTTGACTTGGAAAAGGTACAATTGACTTGAAAATGCATTTGAAATAAATATGGTGACCAATTGACTGGAACAAGAATGTACCATTTGTGGAAAAATGTTAATTTATACTTGGAAAAGTTACATTGATTGGAAATGCTATATTAAATACACTCCATGAGTTAGATCCAATACACACCCTGATACCCAAGACACATACGTACCCAGGCCTTTTTTTGTGGACTTAGTAATGTATAATATTTTATACGAAAGTATAAAGTATATTATTATTATATGGTATATTATAGTAAGTATAAAATATTTTCACGATCTCAATGCTTTCATTCACTATATATTTCACATACAGGTAAGTGAAAGTAAAAATTATATTTTATCAAATAATGTTTTGTTAAACATAATATTTAAATTATTATGATTGCTGTCAGGAACATATTTCATCACACATTTCCTCTCTTCTGAGACTTTTATGGTACTATCTTTAAGGAAAATATTATATTGTGCTTTGCTCTCAAGTATGAAAAAAAAAAAAAAAAAAAAAAAAAAAAGACCACCTCACAGTCTAATAATATGAAAAATTCAGACTTATTTGATTAAATAGCTGACGTGATATGCGTATTATACTGATATATAATAATAATACGATTATTACAAGCGTGAATGCCTTTCTTCTATTTTAGATTCCTGTTGTACAATCTACTCACTATATATTTTCTTATACTGGGCCGATTTGGATTTTTTTCAGTATTTTATTAACTTTCACTTATTCTTACATTTTATATGTTTAAGTTATGAGCCAACCAATTTTTTTTCTTCATATTTTATTTATTTATTTTTTATATGAATTTACAACTATATAAGAAGTAATACAACAAGTAAATCATATTTTATTTAAGATCGCAGAAGTTTTATTATCATGAACAGTTTAATGGTTCTAAGGAAAAGTATGGAAAACCGAAATGTTTGTTTTTAATTTTGCAAAGTATACAAAACAGATTATTCCTCAGCTATTATAAAGTTTAATTTGAACTCCGTAAAGAAAACTTTGACTATCTGAGGCAAATGATTTTTTGAAACTTCTTCAAACTGTAAACCAACTTTAGGTACTACTTCAGCCAACTAATTATTCAGGTAACTTTTTTCAAGATTTATATTCTACAGCTCTTGATTGTATTAAAAATAGTTTATCTTTTATCGTTTTGAAAAATGAGACAAAACGTATTTATATTTATTTTTTATTATTTATTTATTTATTTTTTTTTAATCGGAATGGAATGAAAATCTTATAACAGTGAAATTACACTACAGTAAAGTGAATTTATAAACTAATTGAAATGAAATGAGGACATTCAATTTATAATGACCTTTGAAAAAAGAAAGAAATGTTACTATAATTAAAAGGAATATCATAAATTTATTTAATTTTAATTATCAATTGAATTTTTAATTATCGACTTACATATTAAAGAAAGAACTGCTTATCTCTAATGTACATAAAAAATTGTAAAACTCAAATTTGAGAATGTACAATGTGTATAATTGTCGAGAAAAGGTTCTTAATGTAGTCCGAAAGGTTATCAAAAGGCTGAAGCTCGGTCGCTGCACTAGGATCATTGTCACTCTGACAGGTAGAGGGCGAGCTCAAGCTTAATAATTAGCAGGAGAACTGGCGTTAGGAAGGAATGCCGTGAGAGGTAGAAGCTTTCGGTTGCAGATTCGACACCTCAAGGTAGAGGTCAAGTGTGGGGTATAGAGAAGGGATAAGGAGATAAGGTGAAAGAAGGTTGGAAATAATCATAGACCACATCTAGGAATACAAAGACAAAGATATTGTGAGGTCACTACCTAGGAAGACACTACTTGGTGGCAGTGGAATGGTAATCTGAATAGCAGGACTAATTATTGGGGTAATAATATCGCCGTATTTATGATTGATAGTGAGAGCTTCTTTATCAGACTAGTCTTGGCTCTAGGTCAATATACCTCGTAATGTTTATTTATTATTATAAAATAGTGGCATGAACAAAGATATTTACAATGGTAATTAATAAGCTACAAAATAACAATATTATTAAATAGAACGTCTTATTATATTCGGTCGGTGACTTAAGTAGGCGTCGCTGGCGCTACCTGAGAGTTTATTTTGTTATACTTGGAAACTCAATTTTACTATTACTATAAAAAAACAAAATTTTATTCTATAATATCTAAAACTATGAGTAGATTAAAATATCGCCATTAACCATTCATAAAAATAATTCATAATCGACGAAAAGAGACACAAATATATTAAAAAATAAACCAGTTATAAACTAAACTAACATATACACTGCATATTGGATCATTAATACTTATCAATGAATACAAAGAATATTAGTTGTGATTTATCGTCTATATGAATGAGCTACGGAAGTTTTATTAAAGAGAGTAGCAATAAGGGAACATGAAGGGAGCCTAAGGTTTTTTTCCTTTCTCTTTAGGCCATTTGGAGGATTACATTTCAAATGTCTTTCCACCTATTTCTTTTATTAGTTTCCTTTCTGTTTTCTCCATTTTAGTGATATTAATTTGATTAAATAGTGGATTTATTTACGAAATTTATCAGAAGAATTAGTTTAAATGTCTTGCTAAATGTAAAGCTGTAATCATAAGAAGTGTAATTATAAGGATGGTATCGAAAAAATAACGCAATTAAAGTCTAACATATCGTTCCTCTTAAGAGGTCACTGGTCTAGAAGTGTTCTTTAGATTAAGAAGCTCAGCACTGTAGCAATGGACTTCTATTGCATTATAAAAGACAGATATATGATAAAATCAGACTATAATCAGCACATCTCATACCAACTCACAGCAAACTGCTCTGACACAAGGTATACTAACTCACAATGTCTTAGTTCTTAGTGTGCCATACACAGTTCTACCTTCATATAATGAAATTCTCATCGTATTGAGGTGTCTAAGAGAACTTGTTTTATCTCTAATTTATGGTATAGTAGAAAAAAAATTGTTTTATTTTATTTATTTATTGTAATTTACAACTGTATTGTACAAATAGAATAAGTTAATGTGTAAGGAGAAGAAAATTCGTGTAAATGTCTTAAGAAACATCAACTCAGTGGTAGCTCATCACTAATTATTTTCAATCACTTCGGCGGGTTGTCAGGAATATCTTAGAAAGACATTTTACGGGTTTGTTCAGGCGGAAGTTTGGAATGAAAAGAGGTATTTCTATCTGGGAGAAGAGGTCTGCAACAAGTGGGATGTTTAGGTCATTGTGGATGAGTTGATATTTGTAAAAATAAGGGACATTCAGGATTTTGCGATAGTTTTTATTTTTTTTATTTTTTATTTTTATTTATTGAAATTTACAACTGTACAAAAAATACATCAAGTAAATATGCTGTAATGTTATAACACATGGAATGAACATGAAGAGAAACTGCCCATTGACAGCACTCTTTGGTAGTGAGTCTAAACAAGAAGGTCTCGAGGCCATCTTCTTTTCAGACGCCTCGGAGGATTATCAGGAATGGAAGAGGAAGCAAGGATTGAAACTAATGGATTAGAGTGGGAGTGGAGTTTTTCATGGAAGGTGTGATACCTGGTACGGGCCAAATCAGCAACATATGGAACATTAAGATCATTGTGGATGATTTTATTCGTGACAAAATAAGGAGCGTTAAGGATTTTGCGAAGGATTTTGGATTGTAAGGATTGGATACGGGAAGAGTTTGATGGTTTAGTAGAGCCCCAAAGTTCTACTCCGTAGGTCCAGATAGGCCTTATGATGGTCATGTAAATAAGTCTTTTGTAGTTAAGTGAAAGGTTAGAGCGTCTGTCTAGTAAGTGTTGGAGTAGCCGAAATCTTCGTGCAGTTTCTTGTCTCTTAAGTCTTGTATGCGGATTCCATGTAAGTCGTTTGTCAAGCAGGAGTCCTAAATATCGGATCTGTTCAACCGGGACAAGCGGAATATCATTAAAGGACACTGTAGGGCAGGATGTCATAGGTTTCCGACGAAGGGTAAAGGTAATCTGTTGGGATTTATTGGAATTGATTTTAATTCTCCAATTCTGACACCATACCTCAAGGTCTCTGATGTGGGATTGGAGAGTTTGAGAGGCTATTGTAGGATCGTTATTAACCGATAACACGCAAGTGTCATCGGCATAGGTAGAAAGGAATGTGTTAGGATGGGTTGGGATATCAGCTGTATATACTGTGTAAAGAATGGTTCCTAGTATACTGCCTTGAGGAACCCCAGCAGACTGGGTGAAGAGAGATGAATAGGAACTATTGTGTTTTATTTTGAAGGATCTTTCAGAGAGGTAGGACTGGATGATTAGGAAGTATGTAGGAGGAAGGAATTTACGGAGTTTGTACAACAGTCCCGGGTGCCAGACTCGGTCAAAGGCTTGTTCAACGTCGAGAAAGGCCCCAGTGCAGTACAATCCGCGCTCCAATGCAGAAGAGACAACATCCACCACACGGTGACATTGCTGGATGGTGGAGTGGGAAGTTCGGAATCCGAACTGGTGGTCTGGGATTATATGATATGATTCTAGGATAGGGTATAGTCGTTTAAGGAGGAGCCGTTCTAGGATTTTACCCATGATGGGTAGAAGAGATATAGGACGGTAAGAAGAAGGGAACTCCAGTGCCTTTTTGGGTTTGGGGATCATTTTAACAATAGCTAATTTCCAGGATTGGGGAAAATATGTAGTGCGGAGTATGGAATTGTAAATATAGGTGAGAAATAGGATGGCTTTTCTAGGAAGTTGCTTAAGGATTTGGGCTGTGATTAGGTCGTGTCCGGGAGCTTTCCGGGAAGGTAGCTTTTGGATTAAGTTCAAAATTTCTGAAGGATGAAATGCTTTAGGAGGAAGGGCCAACTGGTGTGGAATGCCCAGTTCTGCTTCAATGAATTCAAGGTGCTGCGGATTAAGGATCTCAGGATGCGGATTGTAAGTTTTAAAAAGATGCTGAGCGAATGTTTGGGATTTCTCTTCATCTGATCTGGTCCAGGATTGAGATTCATTAATGAGAGGATGATTAAAATCTTTGAAGTTCAGTAGTTTCTTAGTGGTAGTCCATAGGGATTTGTCAGTAGTTGTGAGTTTTTCAGTCATACTCAGTAAGTGTTGAGTTTTGAGTTTCTTGATTTCTGATTTTAGTTGGTTTGTCAGTTTTGTATAATATGTTTTGTCTACTGGATATCTAGTCCTGTGCCACTTAGATCTTGCTTTTCTTTTTTCCCTTAATAAGTTACGAATATGCTGTGGTAGGTTAGTTTGTTGACGGTTGTTGGTGTTAGTGTTTCTACTGTTATCGAATATACTGGTACGTATTGAGTCTGTAAGTATTTCTACGGCACTGTCAACATCTATTTTAGTCTTTAGTGGAACAGTTAATTTCAATTTGGTTTCCAAGTCTGTCCGAAATCCGTCCCAGTTCACTCGTCCAAAGATCAGTTTAGGAGGGGTTGGGAAAGGAATAAAGCTCGAATGCAAGGAAAGCAGAACTGGACTGTGGTCTGATGAGAGGTCATTCAAGGTTTCAACTGTTGTTTGTAAGGTGGAAATTTGAGAGGTGATAAATATATCCAGGATATCAGGTCTTTTTTTGAGGGAAGTAGGCCAATAGGTGGGGTTCAGGGGTGAAAGGACATGGAAGCTATTGGAAGTCAAGACACTAGAAAGGATATTACCACAGGAGTTGGAAGTTCGACAACCCCACCGTTGGTGTTTAGCATTATAGTCTCCTCCTGCAATGAAGCGCGGCCCGAGGGATCGAAACAGGGTTTCAAGCTGGTTGCAGGGAAGGGAATTACCAGGAGGACAGTATACAGCTGAGAGAGTGAGATGGAAAGGACGAGTTGAAATAATCACTGAGGTTGATTGTATGGCGTCAGTTGGAGTAGTAGGAATAAGGGAATGAGGTAGGGATTTATGAATAAGGATGCATGACCCGGCATGGGCAGTGTTATCAGGGTGGTCTGTTCTGTAAGTGATGTAGTCACGTACGTAAAAATGTGATCTTTTTGTGAAGTGTGTTTCTGTCAGTAGTGCAATATCTATGTGTTTGTCATGTAGAAGTATGTCCAGTTCGTCACGATGGTTATGCAGGCCATTAGCATTCCACAAGATAATCGCTAGGGGCTTTACACTCATCGTGGGAGAGAAAACGGAACTTGAGAAAGGACTCTGGTGAGAAGGGTGATTAGCGGTTGGATGGTTTCTCTAAGATCTGAGAGAAAGGAATTTAGAATGGAGTATATGTTGGTTAGATCTGGGTTAGGAGACTGATGTGGATAAGAGTCATGAGGAGGATAACTTATTTGATCAGGAATGTAGGCTGGATGCTGAACCCGCCGCTGGGTAGGAGGGGGTTCAGTCCTCTGGGTCACTGGAGGTTGAGGCTTTGGTTGATTAGGAGGAAGAGGAGCACGTTGTGGAATTTTATTAGGGTGCTCTGGGGGAAGTTTGACCCGTAAGTTTAGATTATGGGGAAGGATCGGTTGACGGTAAGCTTGTGGTTTAGGTTGGGAGGCCGGTGGCCTGATTTGGGATTTCGGAGGCGCCTGACTAGTTGTCTGTTTCTGCTTCATTGAGGTGATGTCGGATAAAGGATTTCTGTTTTCTGCAGTAGAATTCCTGACTGCAGAAGTGGTAGGCTGCTGTTGAGCGAAGGTAGGTGTAGGATTCGGGAGTTGAGGAAAGGTAGACAAATTGTCCAACTCCGGTCCCCGGGTCCGTTTCTCCTGGTCCACTCTTTTTGAAATATAATTCTGTGTTCTTTGTCGAAGGTGGGTTTTGTAGACTATACAACCCCGGTAGCTGGCGGGGTGACCTTCACCGCAAAGAGCACACTGGGCTGGTTCATCTCGAGGTTTCGGGCAAGTTTCGGATGCATGTGGGCCGGCGCACTTAACACACCTAGGCGGGTGATAACAGTACGTCTTAGTGTGTCCCAATGTTTGGCATTTGGTGCACTGTACAATCGTTGTCTTTAGCCTAGGCTCTTCGAATCGTACGGATGAATACACCAGTCTTCTGACTTCAAATATTTCTGGATTGTTTCTGGCTGGTTCGAGGTCTACGAAGAATAAAGGCAAGGCGTATTTTTCGGTATGATGGATCACTGAAGAAATGTTCCTGACGTGATGACCAATTTCCTCAAGGCCTTCTTTAATGGCTTCAGTGGAAGTGGACGAGTGAAGTCCACGTAAAACCACTCTATATGATTTATCTTGTTTGAGCTGGTAACAATGGAAATTATAGTTTTTAGAGCTCAAATAACTCACGAGTTTCTTGTAGGTTTCCTTTGTGTATGTATTTATTTTTATGTCGTTTAATCTGGAGAAACATTGAAAGTTTGTTTGTCCGATTAGATTGGCAATCTCTTTACCGAACGACAGAAAATTATTAATATTTGTTACAAATACAGGAGGTGGCTCGGGATCAGAAAATCCTTGAGGTCCCGGAACTTGGTTTGCAGTGCTGGCTGTAGCGGCATGGCTAGCGATAGATGAAGGCGGTAGATTAGTAGGTGACGGGGCGGCCGAAGTAGATGGCGCCGTTGGTTCAAGTTGGTTGGCTGCAGTGGCACTGCGAGTTTTTGGTGGTGATGCCATTGGTTTTGGCTGTTGTTTAGACTTGGCCGACTTGTTTTTTTTTTTATTCGGCGAATTTCCTCCGGACCCAGTATTGTTCCTGTGTCGTTTTTGGCGTCGCGTTAAATACTGCGAGTCTGACTCGGTTATTTCTGAGAAAGTCGTCTCTTCCCCTGATTCATCGCAAGACAATGTTCTATCGAGATCCATTGCTTATTAGAATAAGAAAAAAATAAAATAAAATAAACATATATAGAGATCTATAGATAGATATTCTAGATAAATTATATAGTGACCTACACTAGAAAAAAAAATATATATACTTATAGAGACTTATATAAACTAATTAATAGAAAATTAACCTAAAAGATCTTTAAACTAGACTATTTACAATATATACATAGACAACATACAACAAAACAAACATTTCTAATTAATAAAAATAAAGTCTTAGAGAAAAAAAAAAAAAAAAAAAAAAAACTAAATAAAGTCTTAGAGACAAAAAAAAAAAAAAAAAAAAAAAAAAGTCTTAGAGGAAGAGAACTAAAAATTATAAAAAGAATGTCTTGGTTACGAAGTCAGAAATGACAACACTTCCGACCGAGACCTTGTAAATAAAGAGAAGAGGATTAGCCTAGCCGTTATCTCCAGCCTGGGACGGCCACCAGTTTATAGTTGCCTATTTAACTAAACTGCACTCACCTCTCTATTGTGTTCACCAAAGTATGTTTTAGTGCTACCACTCCCGATTTACAAAGTTTGATGGATATTCATGCAGTATCACACAGATGAAAAGGTAACTAACACAGAGCGATACGTATATAGAACTGAGCTAGCGGCCATTTTTCCGCGAATGCGATAGATTTTGAATTGTAAATATTAGATGCGGGAGGAATTACATGGATTAGTTGAGCTCAAAGCTCGATTCTATACGTCCTTTTTCTATTTAGTGTTTGTTAAAAAAAGAAAAAAAGATTCTATACGTCTAAACAGGTTTGATAATAGTGACGTCAATGAGGATATGTAATAGACTGAAAGATTTGAGCGTTTTTCAAGTAAGTTTTGTAGTAATCGGTATCTTCGTGGAGTTTCTTGTCATTTCAGTATTGTATTTAAACCAGAAACAGAAGATTCCAAGTAAAGCGCTTTTCAAAGATGAATTATTTACAGAAATGTGATAAATTTACAGGAATAAAACAAATTTACAAATATAACTATGGATAGTAGCAACTTATCTGCAATATTTAACAAAAAACAATGTCACCTAAGATCTCAAATTTAGTATCATTGTCATTTTTATCATTCCACAACAATGCAACTTATATTAATAGTAATTTTATACCAAACTGATTATTTTAGTGTGTTCAAAATTATTAAACCATATGCAGGAATCTTCTAAAGTAATTGAGCCCAATAAACACAGAATACGAGGAACTAACTAGTTCAAGTGAAGATGAGTTCAACCTGTTGTAAGGGATAAACGAAATTAAATCTATACATAAGAAAGTTTAATGTTAAAGAAATTCTTTTCTTTAAGCTCTGAAGATGTGTAAAATATTAAAATATACAAGTTTATACTTCTATGTTTTCATTATAAGATAGCTGTAAAAAAATGATGATATTAGGGTTAAATATTTAGTTGATGTATTATCTGATTTCTGTTAATTTTAGTGGAATTTCCTTACATGCCCATTACTCATCAACATACTCTGTTGATAATTACAGATCCGCTAAAAGATGCTTTTAGTAGTAAGTGCCCTGACTGCTGTGTTGAATTTTGCCTTAATCAACTTCCTACTTTGGACAACTTAATTGACGCAATCATAAAGATTACTATGATTGAGTAAGTTTAGCATAAGTAAATAATAAGGCTGTCAATGCTAGGGCAATTATTATAATGCTTTACTTGGAAAATCAGATAGAGCATTGCCTATATTGGCATTTTTAGGATTCCTAGGAACTCTTCATATTACATTTATACACAGATCATATGTGTTAAATTCCTTGTAGTACATATTACAAATAACATCTAGCGTATGTACATACAAAGTAACAAAATGAATATTGAGAAACTAATAAATAAAAATGTGCTTCCTTAACATTTTTGATTTCTAGTAAAATTCACAGTTTTCCTAATTCCCGTTACAAGAAAGCAAATATCTGTATGCAGATTTTTCGCTCTGTGGACGAAGCTTCTATTTCAATAAAACCAATCCCAAATATCAACCTTAATGCGATACTCCCACCTACGTCTTGGTGTTCCCCTTTGTCGTTAACCAGTCGGTTCAGTGCTTGACTTTACAGACAGAAACACTCTAGATGACGGTATTATTATTTCATAACATGTTTATTATTAAAATTGAATTGCTCTTATCATAAACGTAGTTTTATCGCAAGACTCTTTCTACCTCATAATTCTGTGACTCTTGACTTTGACCACGTATGCCAAAAATAACACACCGCTCTATATATTTTAAAGACTCATGCAAAAACATTTACAGATGGGTCTGAAATAAATGATTCAGTGTGTTCATCTATTATTACACCCGTACGTACCCTCAAGTATAAAGTACCTTGACCTAAGCAGCGTATATATTGCGGAACTTGTAGTAATATCAAACTCGTATTAAATTGAATTAGTTATGTCACGTAATGAGTCAAAGTTTATTCTACGCTCTTATTTCCTACCCGCCCTCAGGAGCCTACTTAGTATGTGCACTGACCATCAATAATTAATAATATCCGAACATATGTGGGAGATTTTAAAAAAAACTAAAAAAAAAGAACTTTTTTATTAGGATTCCATCCCACACAGGCATCGTTGGGGATGACGAAGGGCTACGAAAGAAACTGCATTATCTAACGTTAAAATCCAATTACATTAAGTAAGAAGTCAAGAATTACATGAAAATAAAAATCCCTCAGACCTGGGAACAGATGTAGTCAGAACTCGAAAAATATGTTAAAACAAATCAAACCATTACCTTTTCCGTAAAAGTCATAATTACGGAGTGGCTGCAGCAATAAAACTGCTTTGGGGAGACTTCGCATCGGACATAGCAGACTCACACATGTCCATCTCATCCTCAGGCATCCCGAACCAATGTGTGACTTGTGTTGAGTGCCTCTCTAGATAAAATATATAATTGAGCACTGCCTCAAATTACTGATGGATAAATTCAATTAGCAAAGATCATGAGTGCGAGCTTGAAGAACACTCGTGAAACAGTTCACTTATGAGGTTATTCAGAGAATGTCTTCTGCTCCGGGAACTTTAAAGGCATAAATATATTTAAAAAATAATATGGAAACAATAAATAAATAATGTAAATACATTTTTAAATAATGTGGATGTAATTAGTTGACCGTTGAGAATTACTGGAAGGAATTAGTCCGGGTGGCGGTCATTAAATGATACAACTAAATAGTTTAAACTATTTTATTGTTTGCCCAGTACAAACAATAAAATAGTTTAAACTATTTAGTTGTTTCATTTAATGACCACCACCCGGACTAATTCCTTCCAGTATTTTTAAATAATCATTAAATAAAAATAACAGATGAATAAAAAGGCTTGAGTTACTATAAACTTGTTTAAAAATAAATAAATAATAGAAAAAAGTGTTAATATAAATATATTTGGTGCTAATAACCAAGGAGTTGAGCACCCCTTCCAATACCCTTACCCCAACGCTTCTTCATTATGCAAGATCCCATAATTTAGTCGTTTTATTATGTCATATCAGTAAAATATATTTTATTTTTAATTATAACAAATTACGTAGTGTGTCTTACTAATTATTTAATTTTCTAACAGTTAACTATTTTTACTAATAGATATTTAAAGTGTTTTTTTTTTTCAATTATGATTTCCAAATAAAGAAATTTAAATATCAATTTCAACAGTTACAAAACTTTCATCTCTATTATATTGACTGAGTAAAAGACTCAGTAATTTCTAGTTGTGTAACTTAATAAATTCTAATTTTATTTTTTTAATGAATTTTTAAATATCGTCCTTCTTCGTATGTATACAACACCTTAATTCTTCAAAATTAGCGACCATATTTCATAAATGTACTGAACATAATGAAGGTAGTAATTTTGAACATTGTTGCTTTTGATTTCTTCTTTTTTTAAAATATATTTATAATTACTTTAGAAATATTCTTATTAGTAGTTTAACTTTCCTTCTTACAATTATTTTCAAAAAATACAGTGATATACTCATATTCTAACTATCAAACGCTACTTTAGTTTAAATATTTTTGTCGTTAAAATGATGAGTCTTGATTTTAATTAGATCCTTTGAATGGCGAAGGAATGCCTAATTAGGAGGAATCAAGGGCAACTATTCAAAGAGAACTTGCAACTTTTGATTAGATGTATTCAAGTTGCCTTGGATTGTATCCCATTAAGGAATTGCATTGGATCTTGTTTTGAACCAATGCTCGTTCTTTTAGTGCCTACTTAACAAATAAATATTTCTTCCTCCTAGTGATACTCTATGTAAATATTAATCCAGATGGTTTAAGAAATAAACTTCTTATACTTTTTCATGTATTCGGGTCTATTAATGATATAATTGCAATAATGTTTTTTTTTTTTTTTTTTTTTTTCCAAAATTTGATGTTACATTAATATGTAAGCAGTAATAATAAGCATGGTCGAATGACTATGATATAATCAATGTATTGTTTATATACACTAAACTCATCTTGGAAATAAACAAAATTAACAAAGTAGTTATTCTATCCAAACTGAACAAACATTAATAAAAAAAAAATAAACATAATATAATATATAATATATATATATAATACTATAATAAAATTATACTATTTACAAACTTAAATTTATTTTTATATTATTATTATTATTTTCTGAAGCTGATGAAAATTCCATTATATACAAACTTTTTTAATCAACTGTAATTTAACTCTTTTACCAGGCTGTCCATGTAAGTCCATTTTACAGAACTGTGTTCATTCAGGCAAATTTCAACTATTTAATGTTCTTTTATTATTAAGATTTTTTTTTTAAAACATTTCAGACACTTCATCATGAGTCCCTGCCAAATTCCTGAGGAAAACTGGACTCACCGTCCTATCAAAGCAAAATCTCCTTCAGCTTACAAAAGAAAGAAAAAATTCTAGACTAAAATATATTGATATTGAATACAGATGAAAGAATGCTTTTGTCACTGTCTTCAACAGCCTCGGTCGAAGAAGACCCTCTTCCACGGAAGGCCACTCAATGGACAGAGGTATTGTGTTTTAGTCAAGGTGATTATGAAAATTATAAATGTCCATCAACGACTCCAAAAGCAAGATTCTATTTCTCTCAAGGAATGAAGAAGAAAATGTTGAAATGGTATGCAATGGGAAGAACTTAGAAGTGGTGAATGAATTAAACTACATGGGAACCATGATAGACAGATTAGGAAGAATTAACCAAGAGATAGGAAATAGTATCAATAAAACGAACTAGGCGTACTATCAGATCTACAATAGTATAATAGGACACTGCGAAGTAGAGCGAAATGTTAAGATGCACATCTATTAAGCCATTTACCTACCAGTCCTTACATATGGAGCCGAGAGCTGGGTGGTGCTCGACAAGCATTTTACCCGAATCGCTGCTGCTGAGATGAAATTATTACGTGGAGCAGCGGGAAAGATAAGACGAGCTGTGTCGATGTCCGAAACAATAGGATCAGAGAGCAACTCGAGGTACCACCATTGAAGACAATATTGGAAAACAGGCAATTAAAATGGTTTTTACATGTTTGTCGTATGGACGATATAAGAGAACCTAGAAGGTCGCTGGAAGCCAGAAGTACAAGTAGAAGATCATGTGGCCGACCTATAATTTCCTATCAGGAGCATATTCAGAGAATTGGGAGTGACAGGGAAAAGACCCTCGCAGAAATGATGCGACTGCAGAGAACGGGATGACTGGTAGCGCTGGATCGAGGCCCCTCCACGCCAATAATGGCTCGGAAAGGAGGAGAAAGAAGAAGAAGATTATGAAAATAGAGCCTTTTTTTCAACCATTTACGTAACTTTAAACTGCTCCCAAAAAACGTACGGCCAAAGGGCATAGTTAGGTGTATATATATGTCGTTTTATATTAGAGGTATTATAAAGTCATAATTTTATAAAAACATTTTGTCGACTTAAACGCCCTGCTTATTGCAACATGTTACATATATGCCCCAATGCTGCACCCTCTCCCTTAATAACCATAAGGACAGATATCCTGGGAAGCATAGAGCACTAAGACAAGAGATAGCTTAATATAGAGCGGGAGAGGCCTATATCTTTGCGGCAATGCCCTTTATCTGCCTTACTCAGCCAGTATCCAGCCGACCCTATACCGCATAAATATCCTTCCAGTCAAAGAACTTTCTCTCAGGACGGGGGGAAAAAATTGAAGCTATTCACTAGCGGCAATTTCAGTGATTAGGCTGTCCGGCCATCCTTGCAAATAAAAATTATACTCTGGGAGCAACTTTATTGCGTCCGTCTGCGGGCTTGAAGTTTATGTCTGGGAGGTGGCTATCTGTTCTAGTGCACATGTGTCTTGGCCTAATATTTCTTACTGACGTATCGAGTTAGGTTTTTGAACTTAATTCCCAAAGGAAACTGGGTTCAGAACTGCAATTATTGATTATTGAAATAGTTTCGTCGGAAAATTTCGGAAATGGTTAGGTTCATACTAAATGAGATGTGTAGATATTTCGGTTTATTTATTTTCTTTTACTTTTTTTAAATATCCTCATGTCTTTATGTTACTAATTTATAATTGTTTTCACATTATTTATTGGAATTTACAATTTTACTTCATAATACAAGAAGTAAATATGATAAAAGAAAAATTACATGAAACAGAATTATACAAGAATTACCCGCACTCCTGTAACTATTTTAAACCAGAAGGTCTCGAGGCCATCTTCTTTTCAGGCGCCTCAGGGATCGTCAGAGACGGAACAGGATTGAAACTAATGGGTTAGAGTGGGAGAGGATTTTGTTATGGAAGGAGTGATATCTGGTTCGGGCCAGATCAGTAACAAATGGAACATTTAGGTCTTTATAGATGAGCTTATTTTTGATGTAGAAAATAATTAATTAAGTTTTAAATATTTATATATTAATGTTACCATAGAGCTAATGATTATGAAGTATGTAAAATACCGAAATTGGATTATTTTTTCTGCGTTGGACAATGTCGGATCCTAATTAGAACACTGGATTACCTTATAAACCCTTTAGTGCAGAAAGCCTCGACACAGTGATTCGAAATTCGATCTAGTTCGATCATAATTAAATGAATGACAACTAACGGTAATTCGATAGGATCATTTTTTCATGATTTTTCTCCTTATATAGAATTTGTTTCTTGTTAGCAGAGATGTATGGTTCTGTTAGCCAATATTCGTGATCTAGCGTAAAGGGTATCGTAAGATTTATATATTAATGTTATGTTATGAAAACTAAGACATAGATATAAGAGCGTTATACCTCCTATTGTAACTTCTGCCTTTGGAGGAATTTGCGTCTTTATTAGAGAAAGGTGTGTCTTAATTATTATGTAAGGTTTTTTATAAGTTAATTTTACTTTATTCATTTGCCTGCAAAAATCAGTTGGAAAGTATCATTTATATTCAATTTCTTTTTTGATTATTCTATATTTAGAGCTCTGCTTTAACGTTGTTTCGATGGTGAAGTCTTCCTAAGTATTCATTAAACTCAGAAAGGTAAAAGAGACGCTTATTGGACATATTCCACCGCCAATCAGCGAGCCACGGAGCGATATATCTAGTTATTTGTACTCTATCAAAGGCAGTTATATTTAGTGTCCAAGCCCTCTCTGAGGGAGCCCGAGTCACATTTGCATAATTTATGCGCCGTTGAGGGCCCTCTGGTGTAGCAAGTACCGCTCGCTCTCCTGGGCTGGCCTAGCTATTAATAGGAGTCATTATATCTAGGATAGTGGCGTTAAATCCTTTCTATAAAAATGATCTTCTATTTATTAAATAAATAAATTCTTTTTTATCTGGGGACTAGTCCCTTTAGAATAACATTTACAGAATTTAGAAAATAATCTTCAGAGTCTTGGGGTAAATAAAATAAATATAAATAAGTTAAGGGCCTTTGACCGAGTCTTGCACCCGGGGTTGCTTTACAAGATCCGTATATTTCTCCCTCCTACCTATGTTCTCATTATTCAGTCCTACCTCGCTGAAAGATCTTTCAAAATAAATCGCAATAGTTCTTATTCCTTCCTTTTTTTTTCTCAATCTGCTGGAGTTCCTTAAGGCAGCATCCTAGGACCCGTTCTTTATACAGTCTATACAGCTGATAACCCAACCCATCCTAAAACTTTTCTTTCTACCCATGCTGATGACAAGCGTGTGCTATCAGTAAATAATGATCCAGTTACTGCCTCCCACACTCTTCAATCCCACATCCGAGACCTTGAAGTATAGTGCCAGAATTGGACGATTAAAATTTATTCTAACAAATCCCACCAAATTACCTTTACCCTTCGTTGTAAACCAATGACTTCCTGCTCTACAGCATCCTTTAATGAAACTACACAACCTCCTGTTGAACAGACTTGATACCTCCACCTTGACAAACGGCTAACATGGAATCGCCATAGGAGACTGAAACGACAAGAAACTGCCCGACGTTTTTGACTACTTCAACAATTTCTGGACAAAAAGCCCCAACCTTCCACTTAATTACAAAAGACTTATTTATATCACCATCATAAGATCCATATGGACTTACGGAGTAGAGCTATGGGGCTCTACTAAACTATCGAATTCTTCTCGTATCCAATCCTTACAATCCAAAATCTTTCCCAAAATCCTTAACGCTCCTTACTTTGTCACGAATCAGCTCATCCATAAAGACCTTAATGTTCCATATGTTACTGAATTAGCCCGAACCAGGTATCAATCATTCCATGAAAAACTTCATCCCCACTTTAATCCACTAGTTTCTATCCTATCATCCTCTTCGATTCCTGATAATCCTCCGAGGCGTCTGAAAAGAAGATGATCCCTAGTCTTTTAGATTAGAATATTTTTAGAGTGCTGCTAATGGGAAGCGTGTCTACTTGTATTTCATGTCAGTTTACTATGTACACCACATTTACTAGATTTATATAATACAGTTGTAAATATAAATAAATATAAGTTTAAATAAAAAAAAAAATAAGAAATAAGAATTGGAAATAGGCATATACAATTGAGAAAAATAGATAAATAAGAATCTTATTCAAAATTCTAATGTGATGGAATGGTCATGAAATGATTAAATAAGGTGGATTTGATGGTGGATAGAGGGTTGGAGTGACGGATAGAAAGAGGAACGGAATTCCATTGGATTAAGGAATTGGATTATCTTTCGATAAGGGAATGATGCAAGGAAATACTTGCCACGATTGGAAGGGTAAAGCCCCCTCCACTCGCCATAAAATTGGGAATCGGAGGTGTACCTACGGTCCCCGAGGATGAATCGAACAAAGCAATTAAATAAGCATTTTATTTTTACCTCGAGATCCCCAGAAACACCACTGTATAAAGTACACCAGTAGGCGATATTGTAGAGGTAACTATATAATTAGGTAAATAGATAAATTCTTTATTATCAGTTTAACTTGAGGAAGTTCTTCTTATTTTTACATATTAGATTAAGCATGAATTTCTTCCATCATATCTTTATTATTATAATCAACTAAATAACTCGTCATGATTCATCGACGTTTCGAGGCTTTTTCTCCATTATCAAGACTTGTTTGTTAATTATTTATTAATATACATTTTTTTGTAGCTTACTGCCACATGTCCTTCTAAATGACGATTGATAACAGTTTGTCATTTAATTTTATTTCATCTAGCCTAGGTGTGAACTAAAAAAATCTATGTTACATATAAGCCGATTCAAGAATACTATAGATGTAAATAAACTTATTCTAAAAGATTTTTTCTACTTTCTATCATTGATATTTTTTGACGTTCTTTATCTAATATAATTACATTTTTGTGGGTGCATGTTCGGACTTTGACTGATTGATGCTGTATTAGATCCATTCTTGCAATTTTATATTGATTATCATCACATTCCGGTAATTTTATTAGGATAGTTTAGAAACGACGTATTTCAATTATTTTCTTGACTTGATTTTTAGTGATAAAAGTCATTGAAATTAACCTGCCGTGTTTTAAGAATATTGAAAATTTGATCCCGAAATAGATAAAACTTAGGTCTTATCTCTTTCATTTGACAAGCAGAGTTTCACTTCTGAAAAATTAATTTGAATTCTATTGAATAATTTATTTAATTTTAATTTTATATATTATATATATATATATATATATATATATATATATATATATATATAATCCAAAAATATTAAATTTTTAAAATGTTATCATATAGTTTCCTTCGCCATTTGATTATTTAATGGTTTTCCTTTTCTTAATTTACTTACCTCTATTTCTCGGGTTAATCGTTTATTTATTCAATTCTTCGTAAAGAACATATTCTCTATGTATTCGAGTTTTATTTTATTTTATGTACCAGTATGGCTCATTTAAATTTCTAATAAGATTAAATCATGATTTACCCTTTTAAATGAGACCTAAAGAGTAGAAATGTATTAAAAATTATTTATTAATTTAAAAACTTATAGTAAAATAAGATAAACTACTTATTTTTGAATTACATACATGTTTTTTCCATATTCATTTGAAACATATTGGTTATTAGATATGTGCAACACTCGTGTTATAATTTTAATATGGGATCACTAAAGCTTCTATCATATCGTAACCGTTGAAAGCAATTTCTGAAAGATATTTATTGATTAATTAATATTATTTCATTTTCCCTTTCATTATTATATCGTTATATTGTGATTAATTTGATTCGAGTGTATAATGGTGTGTATTAGGTGAAGTTGGATTATCCTACTGTCCTGAACTTGGTACTCAGTCCTAATAGTAACATGCAAGCGTGTTCCATGAATAGAGAATCAACAATTTACCCAGAATTGGAAAGTTTACTGGGCTCCTGAAGTCCTATCAGGCGTTATTTGGATTCGAAATCAGCAGTGACAGAAGCTTTAAGCCCCCGCTTTGTGAACTGTTGCTCCTTTACTTTGTTAACAACTTATTAAACACTCTCTAATCGGGCTTTTTATCTCTGAAAACTGCTAATATCCAATATATTATCTTATAATTATTAATTATGTTTTCTAATGATTAATAGTAACTTCTACTTGTACTGTTAAATGTCTGTATTTTGATTTAAATAAAGAAGTTAAAAAAAAAAAATTACAACTTATATGTTGGATTTCTTTATCGCTAAAAATAAAGAGGTATCGATAGTTAATTTAATAAAATAATATAAAAGTAACAGAAAAAGATATGCATTAAATTAGTAAGTTAGTTCTCCAGGCTATTCAAATCAGAAAAAAAAAACTTAAAATAATTCTGAAGTAATTGATTACCATTCAATCATACATTGATATAACGTTTGTACAAAATGGCTCTGATATGTTACCCTCCGTGGGTAAGGTGAAATTCAGTGACTTGTAACTGTTATAACTTTTGATTAATTATAATTAATATTAATATATTGCTTTGAAACAAATAATGTCTAACAGCTAAGAAATAAAACCAAATATAATGGTTAAACAATTTATTTAAGGTATTATAATAATTAAATTTCATTAAAATAGTTAAAACAATTGGTGAATTAATAAACAAAACATGTGAAAAAATAGGTAACTAAATGAACAAAATAAAAACTTGTGAAAAGCTAACTCTAAATGTGTAATTGGGTTGGGAATCATATTCACTGTCACTTTTCATTCAAGAAAAACTATTTTTAGGATTATCATTATTTATTATAACGCAATATTTGTCTTCAGAATTTAACTAATGAGACGGAAAAGCTCTATTGTCGGATTCCCTGTGCTGACATCGCATTTCTTGTACTAGTCTCCTCTGTAGTTAAAAAAAAAATTTTTTTTCTCCCTCTCCAAAGTAGTTCCAACAAATAAGATCAAAATGTTACAACATCGACTAATAATTCAAGAATTTCAGGTCTATGCCCGATAGAAATTTGGAACATACTGAGTAAGGTGGGGTGTGTTACGACCAGCCCAGAGAGTGAACGAGCTAAAAGTGAGATAATTGGAGGTGACCAACTGGAAAACCCGCCCCGATAAAATGGAAATAAGAATGACTCATAGGGTACCTAAAGTGCAGTGGTCTTCAAAGCTATAGTGCGTTTGCTATTTACGAAAAAACAGATGCTAGGGTCGGGTCCGAAGGGTTAAAAAAAAAGGTAAAAGCATGTAAAATCGAAATTTTCCTCCTATAAATCAATTTCGGTATACAAGAAAAAAAAAAGAGAAGAAAAGAAAACCTGTAGCACTACAATGCTCTAAGGGTCTTAGAATCAGTACATATGAAGATTTATAATGTTTCTATGCTAACGGCCGTTCAATGAGATTATTAGGCCGAGTTCAGGTTTCTCCCATTTTCGGGTACCCACTTTTAAGAGCATGGGTGTGATCAAGGAGGGCTCCCATACACCAAGGTCATACCACAGCTGAAATAACAGAATAAATGAAATTCTGTCACAGCTGGGATTCGAACCCGGGGCCTGGAGAATTGTAGATTAGTTCTCTATCTACCAAACCGCTTCCTAATTAACTTATTATCCTTATTATGTTATATCATTATATTATATTAAACCCTATCTTAAATATCTAATCCAGTTCCGTGCTAAATTTTCCTAATAGCTTATTTATAGTTTCTTTTTCAAATTATTTAAAAATAAAATCGAGAAAAGTATTTTAATATTAGAAAAATTCCTTCCAATATGAGCCGAAAGGACAGAAATTCTGTAAGAACTGTAATTAAAGGGAGACCAAAAATAATTTTAAAAAACATGTGGCATGTGGGCTCAGATGACTAATTACTGGTTTAACAGTTACTAATTACAACACTTTATTAAAGGTTAAACAGATTAATGGGTATAGTTCAACCTACTGGTAAAAACAAGTAAATACTAACTAATTGTAAAAAGTTATTGCACCTGTTCTGTTAACTTAAAAATTAAGTACAGAATTAGAAAAAAACTACAATACATTTTAACATTCTAATTTATATTTGTTATATTTTTTAATATTATATCATATTTGCCGGTAACTGTTTGTTCTAGTATATTTCATACTATATGCGCCCATAACATGACCTTAAATTGCGTTATAAATGGCATTTTAAAATTTTCTATAATAAAAAAAGTATTTTATACTGGTTCTAATTTATACAGCTTAAAAATTAATAACATTTAATTAATTTATTTTAAATTTTATATTAAAATATAATATATATATATTTATGGAGTATTCTGCACATAAAAAATGATAATTCAACTCAGAATTAATAGATTTATATTATAGATTTATAGACTCGTTGGTTTCACTCATTTCTCTCTGGTAGAACCCAAGCTGTCACCATTCCTAATCCCTCTATCTTCCTTTCTTGCCCTTTCGGCAGGTGTGGCCCAGGGTTCAAGTATATCTCCTCTTATTTTCAACTCCTATACCAATGACCTTCCCAACTCTATCCACCATTGCTCCCACCATTTGTACGCTGATGATTGCCAGATCTACCTATCCTTCTTCCCCTCTGAGACACAAGTAGCATTTTCGAAGATCCAGCAGGACCTGGATAGAATCAGCGCCTGGGGAAATCTGAATAAACTCAAGCTAAATGCCATGAAGACGCAAGCAGTAGTAATAGGTTCCAATTCCCTTATCAAATCTAATTCCAAATTTCCAAATCTAATCCTTAATAATTACCCAATTACGTTCAAATCCAGTGTAAAAAACCTAGGTATCACCATCGACCAATCCCTCTCCTGGAAACCCCACATTGCCCAAATCTCCCGAAAAACAATAAGTACTCCTAAATTTTTCCATCGCTCCCGTCATCTCCTTCCCCTATCCACTCGTAAGCTCCTCGTATCCTCACTCATTTTCCCCCACTTTGACTATTGTTGTGCGGTGTATGACGGCCTCCCTGCTGTGCTTGATGACAGACTAAAGCGCATTATGAACATTTCCTTAAGATTTGTCTTTGGTACTTCAGGGAGGTCTCATGTTACCCACTTATACGGTGAATTAAAGTGGCTCCTCCCCTCAACCCGCAGACAATATTTCCTGGGATCATACCTCTACCAAACTATTAACTCCCATCATCATTCCTACATCCACAGTCTCCTTCAATTTAAATCCTCAATCCACTGTCTTGAAACTAGATCGCGACATTCTGACCTTTACCTTCCTACCCACAGTACCAAAACTTTTGATCGTTCCTTCATTGTTCGCTCTATTACACTCTGGAATTCACTACCAGTCCATATCCGCCATGCTGCCTCTTTATCCTCATTCAAATCCCAACTTTTCCTATACCTTCTGTCATCCCAAATAGACGATCAGCAAACGTGATATGTCAATTCTATCTAGAAATCTACATTGAATGAATGAAGATTACTGTCTACTGCTCAAATTTTAATTTGCTTATGTTTAACTAGAATTTATTTTCTCAGAAGATAAAGTTTAGAAGATATATATATATTTTTTATTAGTTTCTTTTATTTTATTTTTTTATTTCTTTTGCATAGTATTTTTCCTCATTGTAAATAATTGTAATTTTATTATAATCATTTTAAATAATAATTAATCATGTTTTTTTTTGTTGTATGTTGCCAGACATAGTATATATCCAAATTGTACATACTGTTATTCTTAGGGGACCTAGTCCCAGAATAAAATTTGTTTTCTATTCTATTCTATTCTATTTACAATAGGTTAGCAGACATATACAGTAAGCTACGGATCTAGCTTAGTTGGTGAGGAATATAGAGTGGGCATATCCGCTGCATATTAGCAAGCTCTGAGCATGGCTGTATCTTCTATATGGGTTTATGTCGGATCTCTTTTTACATTATTGCACTTCCTTCTTCGCCCATAATAGGTTGTTCTCAGATCTCTCAGATCTTACATCTCTGTAACTTCGGCGAATAACTTTGGATATTTAACGCAGGAAATAGTAAATATAGGATGTGTTTAAATAATACTGCAGAGTTACATCATTTGTTTTTAACGCATTTTATAAGATAGCGGACCGGCCTCTGCTTCGTACAGGTGCAACATGAATGACTATGTTTAAAAAAGTTCTTTCTAACCGATTTAGAGTTAATCGCCATAGGAGTTTTAGTTTACCGTAACGAAAAGTGGAATTGGTTAAGTTTATTTGTTTGTTACTTAAAAGTGGAGCAGCGATTACGGAAAATTTACTTTTCCTAAATAAAAAACTTGATTGGTATGTATGTATTCAAAAACTATAGAAATAACAAACATTCCTATCCTATTAGGTTTTTAACTATTTCTAACGGTATATTACCACTTATATTTCAAGAATAATTTTTTAATGACTTGTTTATAGAAAATTTATTTTTCTCGGTTAAAGAAAAGCTATATTGCAATATATTTTACTTATAAACGTTCAGGAAAGAATACCCTAAATGATGGGGAAAACCGTATCAAAATCGCGTTATCATTTATATATAGAGAGATAGAGAGTTCATAGATTTACGGCTTCCAACAACGTTATATTAACTCTTTTCGATTTAATTTATTTCATATTAACTTTTCTAAATTCTTGCGCTTTCCAACAGTATATTATACTCCTATGTTACTAATTATACTTCAGAAATAAGGTTTTGATGACTTGGTAACAAAAAATTATTTTTCCCGTTTACAAAAAAATACTCAATTACAATTTATTTTACTTATAAATCTGCAGGAAAGGATAAAGTTAACTAAACCATTTTCTTACACATGTTTCATGACATTTATACCTAATATATGAAAAAGGGAAGTAATGTATCTCATGTGTACTTGTGTCTCTAAGCAAAATGTTATGTCACTAATGTTACAAACAACCTGCAAATTTATTCTAAAACAAAACCTTTTACGAAACTGAAGTTGAGTTTACAATTATTTTTTAAGATGTCTAGCATTTTGGATGAAACATGATTTATCTAGTTAAAGTAAAATATTTTTAAATTTTATTTTCAATTGAAATAATACTATACGACTTAATTTCTAAATTTTAACATAGCTTCTTGTAGAGTAGTACCTCTACTTTTGTTTATTTTTAATAATTTCTTGTCCATTATTGTTATTAGAAATATAAAGTAGATAAATATAGTTATAATTTGATGATTAAATATGGAAAACGAAAAAAATAAAGAAAATGATGTATCGTAGGAGCCTTCGGATACACATAATCAAACACTGAAGATATGGATATAGTTAATAGTTATACATTTTTTTTTATAATACTTTAACTAGGATAAATTTGCAGGCCTAAATTAATTATTTTTTATTCCCCAAAGTCACTTATATTTTATATATTTCAAATTTAAAATGGTCATCCTTTAACTAATACCAAGATAATTTAACATATGGCATTTCCGTTAGTAAATCATTATACAAGAAAATACTATATTGGTATGAAGTATTTGAAAACATACAATGTTGTTTCAAGATGTATGGTAATGCATCCATTGCACAAATATTTTTCCTCTAAAAGAAACAGGGATGGAAATAAAGAAATATCTTATGATGATAAATAGAAGATAAAGATAGGACAGTACCCAGCTGCTGCTCTTCCGGGACTTGATTAAGTTTCAAGTTGTGCCCTAATGAAATATCACATCCAGCTTTTCATTCTCCTCCGTTCCATGCTTGGAATTGTCAACCATTGTGATTTCTTGAATAATACCCTTCGTGTTTTGGTTTGAGAAAGCACTGGCGTTGACGATTATTAAACAATGGTTAGCGTTTTGCAATATTTTGTTATTCGCAATTTTTCTAGAGAATTTTAATTTTTACTTCCCTTACCTATATATGAAATATACACGTATATTAAGGGGAAGTTTTGCAATCGTGAAAATTTTCGAATTCCAGTTTTCAACGGTTATAGATGTTCTAGATTACCCTGAGACCAAATAACGAAGTCCCGCAAAAAAAGGTTGTTTATTTATTTAACGTCACTTTATGCTACTATGGCTACTCGGCCGATGCTACGGTGGGAGTCCTAAATTTTGCCTACCCAGGAATTATTAGGATAGAGATCTTTAACGAGTACCTGACATCGCACAGACTGGGGACCACCTTTTAACGTCCCTTCCGAAGCACGGCATAAGTAAGGATTTTTTATCCCCATTAAAAAATCCTAGAACCACCTACGGCTTTGAACCCGTGACCTTTGGCATAGGAGGCCCGCATAAAAAGTATCTGTATGTGTGTGTGTTATAAGTCTAGCACAAAAAACAAAACTCCTACGAAATTTTAATTTGACCTTTAAGATAACTATACGCCCGAGATGTTACACCTACTTTTTCAAAAAAAAAGTTTTTTTTTGTCCTCCTCCATTAATTTTTCAAACTAAACATACACAATGAAATATGTATATGTATATATATATATATATATATATATATATATATATATATATATATATATATATATATATATATATATATGTAAATTATAATCATAATTTAGTTGTAGATAGTGTTGCCATTTATCATAGTGACAAAGTGTGATCACATGTGTTTTTAAACATTGGGTAGGTTACATATGATCTCTGACGGTTAGCATCTAGATAGAGTAGAAAGGGACTTTTTATTCAATTCTACTATTTTAGGTAAGTTGTTTATATGTTCATTCTGTTTGTATGTATCTACTTTTGTATATTGTTATTAATAATAAACTACTATTTTAGAATCGTCTAAAGTCTACTTTCTTTAAGAATTACAAATTGAATAAAAGTCTACTCAACTATGGCTTCAAGTAAGAAACTTCATGTCCATATTGTCAAGAGAGGAGAAGCAAAGTATGAGTTAACTGCTCTGTCTGTGGACAAGGTTGTATGGTACAGTTTACCAGAGCAGTTAAAGGATTTGGACTTGCACAAAGAACTATTAGCAAGTAAAACAATTGTGAGTATGAAAAATTCTATCACTAAATTAGGAGGTTATAGAAAAGTTGCTATTGCTTTTAAACCGGAATTGAAAAATAAATATTTAGATGAAGATGATAACTTCAGAATTAGTGATCACTATTTAGAAGAATATAATGTAGATGAAGCTAGTGCTATGGATATTGCATTAGGAGAAACAAAAACAGCCAACGAGGTTTTTTTGATCAAACGTATTAAGGAATTAGAGGACCGTATTTCAACTACTTATTCAGTAACTTTAAGTGAAATAGAACACAAATTTCTTTTAAGCAAGTTTAATGGAAAGCAAGAAGCTTTAAATTGGATAACCTCTTTTGAGAAGGAATGTATCAGATTTAAGATATTTGATGGTTCCACCAGGGTAGAAGCTTTAAAGTTGTTTATGGATGGTAATGCAAAAGAATGGTACGGTTCAAGTTTAATTAAATTACCAATAGCTGATTGGGAAGTTTGGAAAAATTCATTTTTATTAGTTTATGGCAGAAAGGGTTGGACGGCGATTCGCACAGCATTCAATTACAAGTATATGTTCGGTTCGCTGATCGATTATGTTCTCAAGAAAGAACGTTTGCTTTTGGAAGCTGACAAAGATATGCCCGAAATGTATAGAGTGTATCAAATAGTGTATAATTTACCCCTAGATGTTCAGGATAGGCTTAATAGAGATAATATAGAGATGATATTTTGAGAGAAATGAAAAATTTTAATGATTCTTACGTGATGAAGAAAATATTGGAAAAAAAAACAAAATGTAGAGACGAAGAAGACTGACATGGTGAAAAGAAAAACGGAAAAAGTAAATGCTATGGAGAGAAGACCATGCACCATATGCGAGGAACTTGGTTTTAAAAATCGTTTTCATCCAACGTCAGTATGCAGAAATAAACCGTATCAAAATAAAAATGTAGTTAATATGACGGAACTGGATGACGGCTTGAAAACTGATCTTTCGGGAATTGAAATTCAAAAAGAAGAGAGTTCAAAAAACTAAATTGCCCGGAAAAGCTCACACCATGTACATTAATCAAGATTAACGTAGAAGTGGACAGAAATAAAGTAGTAACAGCTGTTTATGATAACGGTTCTACTTGTTCATTGGTTAGTGAAAAGCTTGTTCGCTTATTGAAATCGAAATTGCTCTCTAATAGAAGTATTTTGAAAACTATCAGTGGTGTGAATTTTTGCAAAAGCCGGGCTAGCCTTCGTTTAAAAATAGGGGAAATAGAAGATACACTTAACCTATATGTTGTTAAAAATAGTAACTTCAATTACGATTTATTACTTGGTTTAGATGCTATAAAGAAGTTTAAACTTAAACAAGATGAAAATCTAAGAATTAAACAGAAAACAAAGGACAGCATAATCGAAGTGAAAAGCGCGAGAATTGACAAGGATTCTTCGAAAGTTGTAACCAGAGAAGATAAATCAATATTGAATGATGAATCATTCGGAAATGATAAGAATTCCTTAGAAGTAAATTTAGAATATTTGGATGAAAATAAAAAGCATGACATTATGAAGATGTTAAATGAATACGAAAGGTGTTTTGCCAATAATAAGTTTGACGTGGGTATAGTTGGAGATAGCGAAGCTCACATTAAATTGAAAGAGGACAGATATATTTCACGGAAACCATATAGATGTTCTTACCCTGATCAAGAGGAAATAGACTCACAAATTTCCAAATTATTAGAAAATGATTTGATTGAAGAATCTAGTTCACCTTTTGCATCACCTGTAACATTAGCATTCAAAAAAGAAGATGGGAAAAGAACGCGGCTATGTGTTGATTTTCGCAAACTAAACAAGTTAGTAGTGCCTGAGCCCCAACCATTTCCCAGAATCGATGATCTAGTAGTGAATGTCGGTGACTGCAGCTGGTTTACTGCTTTAGATATCAACTCGGCTTTTTGGTCTATACCTCTTCGAATGAAAGATCGGAAAAAGACAGCATTTATAACGCAAAAAGGCCATTGGCAATGGAAAGTCCTACCGTTTGGTTTTAAAAATTCACCAGCTATCTTTCAACGAATTTTGGCAGGTATTTTACGTAAACACAGTTTAAGTAGTTTTTGTGTAAATTACATTGATGACATTTTGATTTTTTCACAATCTTATGAAGAACATCTGAAACATTTGGGCTTAGTCTTTGAAGCAGTTAAGAAAGAAGGGCTTAAATTAAAGCTAGTGAAATGTGGTTTCGCTATGCGTTCAGTGAAATACTTAGGCCACGTAATAGAATATGGCAAGGTTCGTCCGATCAATGATAATTTGATTGCAATAAAAGAATTTCAACGTCCTACGACAAGAAAAATGGTTCGTCAACTTCTGGGGAAAATTAATTTTTATCGAAAATTCATCGATCATTGTACAGAGAGCCCCATTACATAATCTGTTGAAGAAAGACGAAAAATTTATATGGTCTGATAAATGTGAATCGTGTTTTCAAGAATTAAAGTTATATCTATGTACAGCACCAGTCTTAGCAATCTATGACCATGAAAAAGATATAGTCATCGAAGTTGATGCAAGCCGTACGGGTCTGGGTGCAGTTCTGAAGCAGCCACAAACAGATGGTATCCTACATCCGGTTGGTTATTTTTCTAAGAAATTGACCCCTGGTCAAATGAAGAAAGAGATAATGTATTTGGAATGTCTAGCAATAAAAGAAGCAATTGTTTATTGGCAACGTTATCTCATTGGTAAGGCTTTTACTGTGACATCGGATCATAAACCGCTTATAAATTTAAAATGTAAATCCCGAACAGATGAGGCGTTGGGTGATTTGATGTTGTATTTGTCTCAGTACAACTTCAAAGTCATTTATAAAGAAGGCAAGGACAATATAGAAGCTGATGCGTTATCCAGAAACCCAGTTCTAGAAAGCTTTGAAGATGAAAATGACTGTTTGAAGGTGATTAACATTATTCAAATCGATGACATCATAAATGATCAAGAAACAATTAAAGATGAAATTGCAGCTTCGAAGAAGGTTTTTAAAGATGACAAAATTAGCTTTAAGATGCTAAACAATAGGAAACGAATATATGTGTCAATGGGATTAGGACTCAACTTGATTGACAAAATTCACAAATTTTACGGGCATATTGGCACCAGCCAAATAGCTGAAAAATTGAGACCCTTCTATTATTTTAAAGACATGGATAAACTTATAAATCAGTTTTGTAGAGCTTGTGCTAAAAATAAATCTAGATCGGGAAGACCAATCGGACTCCTTTCTCAGTTAGGTCCAGCAGAATATCCCTATCATATCATGTCCATCGACACAATAGGTGGTTTTGCTAGAAATAACTCAACAAAGAAATACCTTCACTTACTGGTAGATCATTTTTCTAGGTATGCCTGGATCCGTACTTCCAGTGGGCAAAGTGTTACTGATTTCATCAAACTGATCAACCCAGTGACAGAAGGAAACAAAATAAAAATGTTGCTAGTTGATCAATATGGGGCGTTCAATGCAAGGAAGTTCAGAACATACCTACAAAACAAGGGAATTGATCTGCTCTATACAGCAGTAGACAACCCACAATCCAATGGACTGAATGAACGGTTAAATCAAACATTGGTAAACAGAATCCGTTGTCGAATAAATGAGACTGATGATGAGGTGTCTTGGACCACTGTGGCTGAGTCTTGTGTCAAGGAGTACAACAACACACCTCACGGAACGACTAAATTTTCACCCGCTTATCTGTTATATGGAATGACATCCGAAATAGTTCCTGAAGAATTGAAACGTGAAACTGATTTGAGTGCAGATCGTCAGAAAGCATTTGAAAATTCAAGAATAAGTTTTGAAAGAAATAAGAAGCGGGTAGATCAAACAAGGAAGGAACATGAATTTCAGGAAGGAGATTTGGTGTACGTTTCGAATGGGAATAGATTGAATAGAGATAAGTTGGATGAAGTTAGGAAAGGACCTTTTATCATAAAACGTAGGGTTTCATCATCTATTTATGAAGTTGACTGCAATACGAGACATAGGGCAGCCAATTTCTTCCATAGCTCTAAGCTGGTACCATACTCTTTTCCTGCGGAAAAAGAGTCTTCGACCAACGGAGGTGTAAATTATAATCATAATTTAGTTGTAGATAGTGTTGCCATTTATCATAGTGACAAAGTGTGATCACATGTGTTTTTAAACATTGGGTAGGTTACATGTGATCTCTGACGGTTAGCATCTAGATAGAGTAGAAAGGGACTTTTTATTCAATTCTACTATTTTAGGTAAGTTGTTTATATGTTCATTCTGTTTGTATGTATCTACTTTTGTATATTGTTATTAATAATAAACTACTATTTTAGAATCGTCTAAAGTCTACTTTCTTTAAGAATTACATATATATATATATATATATATATATATATATATATATATATATATATATATATATATATATATATATATAAAACAAGATATTTTCTTGTCGACATTTAAACGAACAGGCCGTAGGCATTCTTATTGCTTGAACACAGTTAATCAGATCTTTTTATTTTCTTATTTAGTGATTTTCCCCCGATTAAGGCTTCTATTTACCTTACACAGTTACTATATTATAAAATAATGAATTATATTTATGATTCTCCATGACGAGGACGGTGACTATAAATAAAAATATATGTATTTTTTACATTTTTATGCCCAACCATGGAACGCGATTGAATTTATTTCGCTATCTTCGTCTTCTACCAAAATCTCTTCATCTTCTCACTTTGGTTTTTTTCTGCGTTCTTCTTTCAATTTCCTCTTAGATGTAATACTCGGTCTAGCTTTCCTTCATTATGAGAATGTCGCCATGAAATTTCAGTCTTCATATTTTGAAAGTGTCAGAGGTTTTTTCTAAATTTTGATAAAACTCGTTAGGCCTCCGCCTTGTCCAAATTCTCTCACACAAACAAACCTGACCAAACATTTTCCATAGTATTTTCCTTTCCTCTTTTTTAATTTCTTTAGTTAAAAAATAAATATGATAAATATATTTATTTTAAATATAAATAAAAATATTTATTTATTAAAAATTAAATATAATATAATAACAAATACCATGGGATAGATGGTAAATTCTAAAGGCATTTCGTTATATCTTAGTAATGTTTCCATTTGGGTCACAAACTGAGAAAACAACGACCAGTATCTAGGAAGTTACAGGCTCAAACTACTTCCATAAAGTTGATCTATGAGCTTACATGCTCTACCGTAACTAGGCAACAGATTGTAGTGTCTCTAGCTTTTTTGGTATACCGGGAACATCGTCGCTGCCAAATGAATTCTGTTTCTTATAGGGCGATGAAATCATTTATACTCGTTAAATTATCGAGGTGGCTGTGAGATCTCACAGCTTGCCTGACCTTTAAAAGTATGCGGTTCATTCCTGATTTTATGGTAGATTTTTTAAAAATTTTTTTTCAATTTATCAATGTTAATTTATGGTCCAAGGTTTAAAGGATACCACACATTCTTTATAACCTTAAACGATTTGTAAAGCATAAATATACATATATACTTTTAATAAGGCTATTTAAATAATTGTATACATTGTTTATGTTTAACCAATGCATCACTATCCTACCTTTAGTTGATATATTGTTTAAAAAAAAAAAAAATCATATGTGGTCTATTTAAAAATCTAATTACGAACCTTTCCTGGAACCATTTAAATTACTTTATGATTTTTAAAAATTAATTTAGTTGCTTAATGTTTAATTTTAAAATGTTGAATGTTTCTTAATTCTTATTATCAAAAAACTAAAAATTACATAAAGAAATAGATTCACTCTTTTCTCCTTTAGTTGGTCCTCAAATTCATCCAACTTGTATATTTAGCCATCCTTCATCAATGTCATTAAGATGATTTGGTTAATCTTTTGGAATGTACAAAATTTAAAGTAGTTTAGAGGAAGAAAATTTAAAATATCGGCATTTAATCCCTGTCAGCCTATTTCAGTCACAATGAAACCTACATGATATTAAAGCCCATTAAATTTTACACTAATATAGCTAGTTTAATCAAAATCGTTCTAGCCGTTTTTAATAAAAATCGTGAAAATGTATGGTATAAAGTGGCTCTAACATCTCGGACGTGTAGTTGTCATAAATATGAAATTCCAGTTTCGTAAGACTTATCGTATTTTCACTAGAGTTACACACGTACTTTCAGGGAACCCTAAAACGTATATTCCTGTCGAAAACTGGAATTCGAAAATGTTCACGGTCGAAATGCTTTCCCCTACTATATATTTCATATATAAGTAAGTGAAGATTATAAAAATTAATAAATCCTATGTATGTTAAAAAAAAAAAGAAAGAAGATGGCTTACGGAAATCACAGAGTTTTTACACGTGTGGTTCGTTTCTTTCAGTCATTTTTTCTTTTGGATTTAGCATTCAACCAAACTGTATTTAATTTAGAATGAATGCGTTATAAAACACATTACCAACCTATTCTGGCTAGAGTATATACCGTTGGACCATCACGAAATAAATTTAAAAACCCTCAAACAGGAGTAACATATCCATTAATCTCCAAACTGTCCAAAATTTACTACGGTTCTGACTGTATATTGCCTTATCCTTGTAAAAAAAATGAGTCATCCTTTCCATTCAATTTAATTTTGTAAAACAGGCTAAAATCACGATTTATCTTACGGAATACTATATATCCCTGATTTTTTCTTTCTGTAATTTCCTGAACTTTTCGTTATCTATAATATTTCTTAAAATTTTGGTCTCTAAATGCTTTTATATTTTTCAGTTCCTCGTGATAGCTTTATTTATTATTTATTACACCGAACCCTAAGCCTCTGTCGGTCTCTCGAAATCCTAACAGTCCAGTAAGTTGATATATACCTTGAGGTAGATTAAAATAAATGATGAGTTATAAATAAAAGATGCTTGATCCCTGCGAAGTTAGTGATACGGTCTCGTTGAGAGTTATTAATGATGTTCACATCTCAGGCTAATGATACGTGATAAATCGGATTGTGCATTGCTTCGTCATCTTAATGTTATTGTTCTTGCTAAGCAGTTTGGTTTAAAGGATTATGGGAGCAGTATAAGTTCTGGAGTCGTAACTAAATCTAAATAGTTGCTAAATTGTAAAAAAAAAATAACAATAAAAAAGAAATTTAAAATAAGTCTCTTTAATTTCATGTTAATAATTATGTATATGAGGCAATAAAATGATAATATTACACATTGTGCTGGCCTAAATATATCTCTTTCATTTTTTATCCTTTTTCGTATTTAACAGTTCGTGGTTATATTAAAGAATTAATTGGTTATATTTTTTAAAAATTAATTTTTAAGATATAAGAATAGAAAATAACTTTAACCTGTGACTGTGGCGCTAAAAATTAACAAATATGTGCAATCGAAATACAAAATATTTCTGGCCTAAAGACCAAAGGAACATAATTAATTCTTCTTTAGAATGGTGAGAGAATTAAACAAATATTTATTAATATAGTTTGTTGAACGAAATTAAAAATAAATCAATCAATTAACAAATCTCGAATTTCCTCCATTCAGAATCTGATATGTAAATTAAAATATCACAATTTTTGAGGGTCTGTTTGGGTTGACAAAGGTATCAGAAAAATGTGTGGATATAGTTAGGCAGTTAATTCCAGGCGCTTGTAGGGCGAACAAGAATGGAAAGATCAAATTTTTTACTTCAATTGGTAGGAATGTTAAAGTAAGAATGTTTGAAGATTTGAATTGGAGGAGACTGTAGAATTAGGGTGAATGGAGGGCATTAATGGTTTGTTTGGTGAAGGTATTATCCTAGAAAATATGGTTTGCGAGTGGAGGGAAGAAGCTACTTTAACTCACCGTATAAGTTGATAATCTAAGGACAAGAAGAAATTCCAATTAGGATCTGCTGCTCAACTTCGCTGAGTTGCTAGAATACACAGCATAAAGCATCAATCCTGAAGACAATTTCAAAGAAAAAAAAAATACAGGAAGATACTGCTGAAGATATATAAATATATCGACTATACTGATTTCGAAATTGCTCATGGATATATATAAATCCAGGCTAGCCTCGATATATGTGGTGATGTAGGATTCCCAGTGAGTCCAAGGTTATAGTCTCCGCTATGTTTTGCAACTGATTTCTTTCGAGTCCATAATTCTCCAAAAATCTAGTGGCTATTGGGATAAATAAAAATTATATGTTATAAAAGTTTCATGATTAGCTTCAGTCTGTCATCATCATCATCCGTGGCGCTACAGACCGATGTGATCCTTGGCCTCCTCAATAAGTCTTCACCAGGTGATTCGGTCTTGAGCAGCCGCTCGCCAGTTGCGGGCGTCAAGTAGGCAAAGAGCATCCCTGGCAACGGTGTCCTCCCATCTAAGCCGAGGTCTTCCTCTTCCCCTTGTCCGGTGGAGCCTCCCATCCAGCAGCTTTTTGGGAATTTCATCGTCTGGCATCCGTACTACGTGGCCAGCCCATCGCAGTCTTTCTAAGTTGATTAACCTACCGGTTCTATGGCGAAGCTGATGTGATGAGCTTCGCCATAATCCGGTAGATCTCCAAGTTTATCCTCCGCCTCCAGCTTTCCCCGATCTTAACTGGCCCAAATATCTTTCTTAAGATCTTTCTTTCAAAAATGAGGATATCCCTCTCTTTTTACCAGTGAGGGTCCACGTCTCAGATCCATTAAGTTATATACAAAAGGCACTTTGTGCGACGGGTGAGGTAGGCACTTTCTGAGGCCAAAATAGCACCTGTTGGCTTTGAGGAGACGCTGACTTGTTTCCCCGGAGATCCTATTTCCACAATTTACAACTGATCCGAGGTACACAAATTGGTCAACGCTCTGGAACGCAAATGGGCCCATTATCACAGGATGTCGGTCTGCAGTCTCTGTTCCCGGCCCAGCTCTCATGTATTTTGTCTTCTCCTGATTGATGTGCACCCCCATATCCTTCGCTGCCTCCGCCAACCTGAGGAAAGCATCTTCTAAGGACTCAAATGACCTTGCGACAATTGGTCCAGGTCGTCAGCAAAGCCGAGAATTTGGACCAGCCGGTTGAAGATGTTGTCCGAAGTCTGTATCCCTGAATCACGCACTACCTTTTCCAAAGCCAAATTGAACAACAAACAGGCGAGGCCATCACCCTGCCTAACACCTTTTGCAGTTTCGAACTGTGGAGAGAGGTCCGTTTGAATGCGCACAGTGCACCATGTGTCATCCATTGTCATCCTGATCAGCCGAACCAATTTCAGAGGAACTCCAAGCTCTACCAACGCTGCGTACAACTTCGGCCTTTTTATGCTATCATAAGCACTCCGGAAGTCCACAAATAGGTGATGGGTAATCATTCTGTACTCCTGGGACTTCTCGAGAATCATTCTCAGGCCAAACATTTGATCCGCTGTTGATTTACCTCCCCTGAAACCAGCCTGATATTTACCTATTTTTCTCTCGGCAAATGGTAGAAGCTTATTATAAATGACGTTGTAGAGAACCTTGTAGGCGCACTGTAAAAGCGATATGCCACGGTAATTAGAGCATTCCAGGATATCACCTTTCTTGTGGAGTGGATGAATAATGGCTTTCTTCCACTGTTGAGGCATTTTCTCTTCGGTCCAGACTGTGAGGATTACGTTGTAGAGGCTCTCATAAACTAATCTCCACCATGCTTTAGGAGCTCAGCAGGAATCTCATCCTCACCTGGAGCCTTATTGTTATTGAGTCTTTTGACAGCCTCTTCGATATCATCAAAGGTAGGTGGTTCGGTATCATCTGCACCTGGTATTTCCCACTCCTCTCGGTCTCCCGCGTTTAAAAGAGTGTCGAAGTGACGGGACCATCGAGCAAGAACTTCATCCTTTTCCGTGGCCATGGACCCGTCTTCATTTCTACATGCCTTGACACGCGGTTTAAAGCCGGCCCTACTCTTATTAACCTTTTGATAAAAGATTCTAGATTCTCGCAGATTGCTGTGCTCCTCTATTTCCTCAAGCTGCTTCCTCTCCCATTCCCTTTCCTTTTTACGGTGAAGCCTTTTTTGATCTCTCCGCCTATCTGAATACTCCTTGGATGCTCCTCTGGTGTGTCGCTTCTGAACCATGTTTTTGTACGCTTTGTTTTTATTTTCTGTTGCGATCGCACACTCTTCGTCAAACCATTGAGACCGCACTCTTCGTTCCTCATTCCCAAGGGTTTCCCAGGCCACTCTTTTAATTAAGGACGAGAGCGCATTCCATTGTTCTTCCACAGGCCCATTTGGTACACCATTTTCCACGATTGCTTCATCAAGCTTCTGACTGTACTCTTCACTAACATCCGGCATTCTCAGTATGGCTGTAGCTATTCTCTCTCTCTTCTTTTCCATGGATTTCCTAACGTTTGATATCCTGGCTCTCATTTTGGACACTACCAGGTAATGGTCAGTGTCCATATTAGCCCCTCGGTATGATCTGCAGCTCATCAAACTGGATCTGTGCCTCCTACTGACCAATATGTGGTCAATCTGATTCACCGTCTTACCATCGGAGAGCGCCATGTACCTTTGTGAATCCTTTTTCCAGGGAATAGGGTGCTTCCCACAACCAAGTCCTTTGATGCGGAAACGTTAATGAGCATACGTCCATTGTCGTTTGTTTCGTCGTGGAGGCTATATTTTCCTATGGTCGGCCTAAAAACTTCCTCCTTGCCGATTTTGGCGTTGAAGTCCCCCATGATGACCTTAATATCACTCCTCGGACAGCTGTCCAGAGTCCTGTCTAGCTGATCGTAGAATTCTTCTTTCTCATCTTCTGGGGCCACCTCAGTGGGAGCATAGCAACTCAGGACAGTGTAATTGTAGAATTTTCCCTTCAATCTAATAACACAGATTCGATGGCTAACTGGAGTAAAGCCTATAACAAGATCTCGGGCTGCTCCCCTGACCACAAACCCAGTACCAGAAATATGCTGCTGATCGTGGCAGCTGTAGTAGATGGTGTGGGACCGCTTCTCCAGAACCCCTCTTCCTCCCCACCTCACCTCCTGTAGAGCGACCAGGTCTATTTTATAAAGGTCCAGTGCTGTAGGAGTTGCCGAAGCGAACCCAGTCTATGCAAAGATAAAATATTCCATTGGGAAATGAAAGATCCATATGACAAATCCGTGGTCGTTTCCTTAAAGACAGTCCGGCTATTTCTTTTTGAGGTCTCAAAACAGTTACGTATTCCGGGGACGGGTAGTTAGCCCTTCGCCCAACTTTTTACCTGAAGGACAGGGAGATTTGTGTTCAAGGTTCTCACCCTCTAGACGCATTGTCTTCACCACGACGTTAGAGCTGCGTCTACCCTCGCAGTATGTATTCTACTCCTTGATTCTCATTCAGTCTGTACTCAAGTTTATATCGTCGAGAAGCCACCATACCACCACAGCATAGTCAAAGTGAGGAAAAGTAAGTGAAAATACGAGAAGCTTACTGGTGGATTGTGGAAGAAGGTGACAAAGGAAGTGATATAAAAATTTCAGGGTACAATCACTTCAAAAACGATGGGAGAAGGGGTTCGTAAATTCGGGAAATATGGGATTTCCAGAAAAGTGGTGGATGGATGTGGGATTTGGGGTTTATTATACTATTGTTTAAGTATACTTATATTTGTTAACTAATTTTATAGAACTTATCAGGTGAAACCTTTTTAATACATATTTAATTATTTAAATTTGTTTTGTAATATTCCTGCCCCACAGTATCCTTTTATCGCACTCATCTTCTTCTTGTTGAACAGACCCTAGGACTCCATCTAGACATACGCCTAACTTGGAATACTCTTGCAAGACTAAAATGACAAAAACTGCTTGCTATGTTCAGCTACTTCAAAACTTGCCGGACAAATGGTTAAAGCTTTCTCTTAATTACAAGAGACTCATATACCTGACTAAACCATCGAATTCCTCTCGTATTCCATCCTTACAATCCAAAATCCCTCGTAGAATCCTCAATGCTGCTTATTTGGCCCGAATAAACTCCTTAATGATAATAGAACTTATCAGGTGAAACCTTTTTAATACATATTTAATTATTTAAATTTGTTTTGTAATATTCCTGCCCCACAGTATCCTTTTATCGCACTCATCTTCTTCTTGTTGAACAGACCCTAGGACTCCATCTAGACATACGCCTAACTTGGAATACTCTTGCAAGACTAAAATGACAAGAAACTGCTTGCTATGTTCAGCTACTTCAAAACTTGCCGGACAAATGGTTAAAGCTTTCTCTTAATTACAAGAGACTCATATACCTGACTAAACCATCGAATTCCTCTCGTATTCCATCCTTACAATCCAAAATCCCTCGTAGAATCCTCAATGCTGCTTATTTGGCCCGAATAAACTCCTTAATGTTCCATATGTTACTGATTTATCCCAAACCAGGTATCAATCATCAATTTGCAATATTGATGAAATAGTTCCTTAAAAACAAAAATAAAATAAAATCAACACAAAAAAAAAAAAAAACTAAATACAATAAATAAAAAACAGTTAAACAAAAAATTAAAGTTAAAAATAGTAAACACCGTGAACACATGCGTAACAATATTTACTACCGTGAAAATTCCAAGACTCAAGACTCGTCCCTCCACGAATAGAGAGAAAAGCAGAGCCTAAGAGATCCTAGCGCCTATCTCTGACCCGCAACCCTCTGCTTCCGCTTACTTAAGACGTAGCCACAATCGTATCGCGCTTGAGTGGAGAATCTGGTCAGTGCCAGAACTACTATAGAACATCTACTTGAGGCATGGGAGTCTTTACAGTTTCAACCTTCAGGGAGGGTTGGAGGGATAATTTGAGCTGGACAGAGATTGGGGGATTACATAGGTTATGATGGAATTTGAAGGATTTGGATGGAATAAGGGATTCAATATCAGTGTGACTTTTAAAGGATAAAAAAAATAAATATATTTATTTACTTTTTTTCAATGTAATTTTCAAATTAAAAGAAGTTGGATATGAGCAGTCACTGAAATCTCCGAAATTTAAATTCAGTTAGAGATAGTTCATTTAACAAGTTGAAGTTTATTTTAACTCACTAGCCATTATTAGATACAATTAATTAAAAATACTGTTTAAAAATAACCTATCTTTAATATTAAAAAAAAAATATTTTGAAAAAGCAAGCTAGCTCTATTATTCCGCATGGAATAGATTTATTCAATATAGTGAATAGATACGTTTTCAGAAAATATGAAGCAAAAATATGGAAATGAAAGTCCTTTGTTAAACTTTAATAAACAGAGCATGGTTCATCTGTTCCCCAATGAAATATTTTCATGAATCCCTAGAGAGCTATTTACTTTAAGTAAAGGCCCGCCTGAAACTATTATAACAATAAACTGTTTTACGTTAATTATTTTAATGCCATTTTAATATAACCGCTAGAATTACGAGAAAATTAAATTAAAATGTAATTTATGCCTATAAAGTTGAATATATAATTAAAAAATTAAAGTTAGGTGAAGTTTTACCGGAATTTCAATTGAAATGTCTAACTGTCGAAATACTGAAATCAATAAAGCATGAATTGATAAATTAGTCCAAACTATTTATAGAATTGTGAATAATTTAAAGTTATATATAACGTCGTGTTATAATTTATTTCAACGTGTATATTATGTGCTTGCTTTAATGACGGAAGCATAATAGATCAAAGAATGAATTTAATATGAGTATTTACTTATTATTTAAAAAAAAAAAAGAAAAAAAAAAGTATATATATTATTTAAAGAAAAAAAAAATATTTACTATTATTACACATTCCATATCCATCAATATAATTCTACTTTTAAATATTTTTCTGCTCTTAACATCGCACTATAACGCTCATACAATATTTCTCTATTATTTAACACAAAATAATTATTTCATGCCCTATGTTTTATATTTTATTATATTTTTAAATGTATTCAATTTCTATTTTCTTTTTTTACTATGCAACATTGTTATTCACAACGTATTTTTTTAAATGTATTAATCGGTGATCTCAATTGGAAAGACCCCAAACATCTAAGAAGGCGATATGGTTTTTGAAAATGATCTGGGCCAAGATAAAATTCAATATGAGTAGCTTGCTGAAGAAATATAAACATTACCTCTATTTAAAATAACAGAAGACAAATTATAGAATAATTAAGTACAGAATAATACAAATTAAATAAGAATTGAAGTTACTTAACACATTAATGACTTTTAAACATTACATTAAAATTAAAATAATATAATGGCTTAATGACCTTATTGTTGATCCCCCAGAAGAATAAAATAACCTAACCTAGCCTCTATAAAAAGAATATGGAAATTTAGAGTAATGAAGGTATAGAGAAAACTGTTTTTTTTGTAATAGCCAACAAATATCAAATTATTTACTGTTAAGTGTACGATACATATATAGAAGTGTATTACGTATATATATTATTTAATAGTAACTTTAAGGTAATCTGTACTCTTTACTGATTTACTAACAGCTGAAAACATTGGTCAAGGATTTTGGATGATTAACACAACATTAACTATAGAGAATAAACTTATATGAAGATTAATTATGGTTTAAGAATATTAGATTCCAGCAACTGCATTTAATTTTCAGTGTAGTTTAGAATCATTGGCAAACAAAAATAAATAAAAATGGAAAAATCTAATTTGATTGAGAATTTAAAGTGAGTCTTGGTGTTTAGAATCCTTGGCAAAACTAAAAACAATTCAATGAACTTGGGGTCCGTTAAATATTTCATTGACAGCTGCCACAGGACCGCTCTACTAAAAGCACTCTTTAATAAATCAACCTCGAGTTGCTGGAACTTTGGTTCCCATACCCAATTTTCCGAAAATTGTGCCAAGTACATGTAGGCCTATGTTCGATTAATTTCGTTACAACTACTTACAAAATACATTTGGAAAAAGTTTGTTATTTATTTATTTTGTAACATTCCGCATTTACACATGCTGGTCATTAGCTGATATGATTATTACATAGAATATTAAAAATATAAAAACATAAGTTGTTAACAATTAGCAATGTTTATTTTCAACAACATTGTAATGATTTTAGGCTTGTTTCAAATATCACATCAAAGAGTTACGTCTAATGGACGATTTTTTTATTATTTTTATGTTGTTTTTATTTGGCGGCAAGTTTTCTTTAGACGAGAATACAACCTGATTTTTTCATTGATAGTTTGCATTTATTTACAACATATTTTATTGTCAGAAGTGTGTTACGTTTTTTAAAACAACTTCTTTATTTAAATCAAAATTCATACATTTTCATTCCAAGTTCAAGTCACAATCCCACTAAAGCAAGTCCGTGTGCAAAATAGGAGTTCACCTTCGGCAGGTTATTTTTTCAAATTGGTGGTTCCACTTCTCATAAGATTTCCATGGATGAAGACTATGTGTCAAATTCCTCAGTCTTGTTAAGATTAGCTCTTCGGAGTGAGGCTCTTTGGAAGAGGTATTCCATGGAAAGATATCCTGCTAGATTTCATGAAGGTTGTTATGTGATTGATTCCAGCTTCGTTGAATGATCGACAAAGATTTTTTTTTGTCAAGGTTTGTTCTACAAAGGTTTTTGGAAATGGTCCCATCCTAGGTTGAGGATAGGCCACACTAACCTCACACATATTCATATCATCAAACAGCCGCCCCTAAAGTGCCAACACTGTAACAACCCGCTTACGGTCAGACACACATTAGAGTAATGACCTTTTTACCAATCATATTTAAGCAGATAGGAATAAGACCTGATACAGCTACCTTATTGATCAATGACGAAAATAATATAAAATCATTGCTAAACTTTCTTGAGGCCCAGCAGCTGCTAAATAAAATATAGGGATACTGTACACAAAAATAATCGTGTGGGACTAACCGCATTTTTATTTATTTATTTTTTCTTTTGAGTTTAGGTAGAAATAAAATAAACCAACGAAATAAAGGCCCTCGCGTTTTACGTTTCAAAACCCAAACCAACAACAACAAAAGGTTTTTTTCTAGCATCTAGTTTGATTAACAACTTTACTTGCATTCGGTCTCCTTCTGAAGAGGTTTGCTGCCCTTTTAGCTGCTTTGTTTCGGGGCATAACACAATATGAGGATACCAGCCTAGGAAAAGTCCGATTCCTTCTATTTAAGTTCTAGTTAAACAATTCTTCTGACGAAGGAAATATAAATCCTACAAAAAAAAGTTTTCTGATGATATTTGTTGTAGAAATTAAAATTTAATAATTTTAAGATATTAAAAAATGTGTCTTTTAAATATATCCAATTCAATATACCATTTTTATCAAGGTAGATGATGCATATATATATATATATATATATATATATATATATATATATATATATATATATATATATATATATATATATATATATATATATATATATGAAAATAGATGGAATACAAACATTAAGGTAAAGGAAATTGAAACTGATTTTCGCCATCGATAATATTTTCGAGGAAAATATACTTTTCCATTCTTACCCTTTCTAACTCAATAAATTGACAGTGACTGGGAAATTATTTGTTTTTTTACCTTTGGCTATATAAACTCAATACAGGCCGTTGATATTGATACAGTGAGACTGTATTCCTCCGATATAATTTCCTCCAATCCGCTCAGCAAATGTTTACCTTTCTGACTGGAGGTCACAGGGATTATTTATTGATGTTGATGCGTTCCCGTTTCAAGGCTTATTTTTCTTTTGCACTAGGTTCATGCTAAAAAAAAAAATAAAAATAAATAAAAATTGAAAAATCTAATTTTATTGAGAATTTAAAGTGAGTCTTGGTGTTTTTAACTTTTACCTTTTGGAAGATTTATATAGTGCAGTTTATGTACAATAATTTGAATGCATTCGATGTAAAAAATATATATCTAATATATAAAAAATTCGTGTCAAGATTTTGTGGTCGCGTTCCTTCGACAGGGTTCTTGGGGTTATGTTTTTTTTGTTTGTTTTTTTTAAGTATATTTGGCAGGTATGAGAATAGGCAACTACCAGAACTTGAGACACCACCAGAATCATTGAACGGCTTGCTCGTCGGCTTGGATCCAGATTCAAAACTCTTTCATTTAGAGCATATATAATTTTTAATAATAAATAAAATATTTTTATTCTACTTTTAAGAGATCCAGAATTTAATAAGTTCGTTACATTAATGAAAAGAAATAGTTTTGTTTTTATTGGCGCTCATCGCCTACAGCAATCCATTTCTCTTAATCTAATAAATACTAGTCACCTACTCACATACTAGCAATACAGTCGTCATTTCCTGTTACATTGTTTTACAACCAAAATCTTCACTAAAAATAATTTATATTGCAGGGCAACATTTGCCGGGTCAGCTAGTAATAATTATAATATTATAACAATTTAAATATTTAACGTAATTTTATTAATTTTTAATGTTTAATTTATTAAACATTAAAAAAAATTGCAGTTTTATTATTTATTCAATTAGAGTTATTAATTTCTAATTAGAGTTAATATATTTCTGAAAATGTTCGGGTCATGGCATACGTATTGGCCATTTTTAAGTTATAATATTCTAAATAAGAAGAGAACTGATTTTCATTTTTTTTTAACGTATAATATTCCACGAAAAAAGAACTGTAGCTTATTAACTATTATGTTTCCAAGCTTTGATCAAATAATGGGCCTATTTATAAAACCTATTTGGAAGCCATTTTGAAATAAAAAAACAAATGATAACGTGAAGTTTCAAGGATCTTACGATTGTATTAATTGTCGAGTGATGATGAAGTGCAAAATTTTTTATGAATAAGTATTAATACCTACTAAACTATTCTTCAGATAGTAATGTAAAATATTTTCTAAGAAGAAAAAAGATTGACAAGAGAAACTTGTACTCAATGTGTTACTTTTCTATACCTGGGGTATTCCAGGGTACTCTTAAACATTATTAATAATTTTTAGGGCATGCATTATGCATTAATAATCATGCGGTGAACTGTATTTGAAAATAAGGATACTAATATGCTATTAGGTTATCATCTAAAACTATTGCCAAAGAAAGAGATGGTTAGTAAATTGGAAATATGGGATAAGGTTATTTTTTAACTATTGCTGAACATATCTATCTGAATTTGTATGAGGCAGTCTCTTCATTCCCCTGGCCCTAGGCCGGCCGACGCCTATTTTCTACTCCCCCATTTTGTTGTGGAATTCTTCTAAATGAAATGATGAAGTTTCGCTGAGGTATAGACGGACACATGTGCTCACAAAAGTCTCATGGAGGGTGAGATATATGGCCTTTCTAGCTAAATTAGCATGTGCTGAAAAAAAAAATATTCGACATCTTCGTTTGCATCTTCAATTTGTTTTAGCGTTAGGACAACAGCGCATTCTAAGAAACCGTAACATTCGCATTGTAATAGTAAGTGAATTCGTCAATGCCATGATTACTCTCTGATGGACGTCCTCGATCAACGGAGACACAATGAGCGGAGGCATGATGTATCTTGTTAGTCTTAGGCTAATGACGACGTCAATGGGAGGATAAATAGCTGTGAAAGGCTGCTAATTTAGTCGTCGAGGCTGCACCGTCATCTGAGAGTCATCCTCGAACTAATTGTCATGCGGGACGAGGGTCCGTCCTGATTCCAGGAACAAATGAATAAACACTGAAGGGTCCCTGGATATTTATATCCTCAGGGCTTACTGGAGCATTTATTTGAAATTTAAATTTAGTCGATTCTAGTGTCTCTTGTTTGGCGTTGAGACTTTTTTGGATTAAAAAGTATCTGAGTTAAAGAATTAAAACAGAGGTTTCCTATCTTCACATTTAAGCCAAAATTTTTAATTTTTACATGGAAGTGTTTATCAGGAATATTTATCGTGCATTGATTTAGTGCAGATCTGCAGAGGATAGTGTTATTTCGTGGTTTTTAGAAGCCAAAGCGGAACTTCCTACTATTGTCTCCTCGAAACACATTTATTCCTATGAAACATATAGTGACGGAAATAAATATTGCGATCATGAAAAAAAAAAAAAAAAAATTAGGATCTTCTTATTCCAAATGGCCAGGTTTAGCTAAAAGGTGTGTGGGTGTGTGTTTGTGTGTGTGTGTTTGTGTGTGTGTGTGTGTGTGTGTGTTTGTGTGAGTGTGTGTGTGTGTGTGGTAGTAAGTCACGACAACGAAATTTTGTACCATACTGAAATTTCATATTTCATAACTGATACGCCCGATTTGTTGCACCAAATTTTTTTAATCAAATTTGATGACCCAGAAGAGTCACTTTATACCACTCTCAAAAACGGCTCTAACGAATTTAATTAAACATTAAATCGATGATTTATCATGCAGGTTTCATTCTGATTGAAATATTCTGACAACCTTATATGCCGATATTTCAATTGTTCTTTTAATGTACCCTTAATTTTGTATATTCGAAAAAAGAAATTATAGTTGGAAAAAATTAATAGAAAAATGAATTGTATCAGCTTATTAGCACTGATAAAAAACGGCTAAATATATAAGTTAAACAGATTGGTTTACCAACTAAAGGAGGAAAAAGCGAACATATTAATGTATTAATGAACATAAAAATTAAAAAAATAAATAAAATATTAATGTATATTATTGTATTAATGAACATAAAAATTACAAAAAAAAAATAATATATATATATATATATATATATATATATATATATATATATATATATATATATATATATATATATATATTGTGTTGGTTGTTTTGTTCTGCTGACATATTAAGCCAAAATGTTTGATTCACTGATCAAAATAAAATTGTAAGAGTTTGAAACTTAGTCTAGCAGTACTGAGATGGAGATTTGAAGGTCTATCATGTTTTTTATTTTGATATATAGTTCCGACGACATTAGTGAATAATTTATTTATTTATTTCATGCAGGTAATGTACTACTGTTTCTTGTTTTCTTAGAGATAATGTCGAAAGAAACTCAAAATTCAGTAAAGTTTTTTTTCTTTTTCTTTAGGCTCAAGTCTATTTATCCCAAAAATTTGTATCCATCTCTAGAAATTACCAAGATGCGGTTGAGAAAAACTTAATTAAATCCCTATTTCAAATATAATAATAAATTTTAATGTTTAGTGTTAATGTGTGTGCTGTGCCCGATTTTTGCTACATAATTAGAAATGTAAAATATTACATATTCAGAGTGAATTAATTTTGTTTCTCATGTTCAATTAATAAAACCAATGCTTAAAATAATACTATTACAAGTTGTAATATAAGCCTGATTTGTTACTGTTTTTGTAAACAATTAACATAAGAAGAAAAAACGTTATGTTCCTTAAGAAGAAAAAAAAAATAGATATTTCCAAGTTACCATTATGAGCATTGTTTTACTTGAAATCAAGAAAAAAAAAATATTGCTCAATTCTTTCTAGAATTTCTACTTTATTTAAAAAAAACAAATCGAATTTATTATTTATTTGTAATTTATCATTTTCCCAATCTATAAAACTAACGGGAGAAATTATGAAAAATATTGTTTATTATTATATATTTGTGTGTTCTTTCCGAACGTAGAAGAGTATTGTAGCTATATACAAGTTTTTGAAAAGTATTTTGTAAAGTACTGTTCACGTTGCAGTGTTTTTTAAGTTTTAATGTTCTTTGTAAAAATGTATTTGTAAATATAAAGTTCATATAATTTAACCTTAGATAATTTCTAGATTTTGAAATAATATATATATATATATATATATATATATATATATATATATATATATATATATATATATAAATGAATCAGCTTTTCCCTTAGTGATGGTGTCACGCGTGAACTGCTTGACCGATTTTGCTAATTCTTTTTTTGTTGTGTTTGTAATAGTCAGGAGAAGGATCGTATGAAAGAAAAAAATAGAAAACTTAGTTTGGTCGTTATGTTTTTTAATATTTTTTAAGGTAATAGTAGTCTCCATATCTATGTATATATAAAGGAATCCCCTTTTCCCTTTGTGATCGCATCACGTGTGAACGGCTTGACCGATTTCGCCAAGACTTACTTAAGACAGTCGTCGTCTGTCGGGTCAGCTTGTTTTAAATAAATTAGCAGTTTATTAAAATATGCGTAAATCGCGTTTTATCATGGCTACGCCTAAAATTATACTAAACTCCCTTATCTTCTTGGAAAAAAAAAAACTTTGTTTGCTAATAAAGAATAAAAATGATCAACAGAAGCTAATTATTTTTCTCGGAATCAACAGAAAAATTAAATTCTCTAAAATGATTAAGATTTAAAAAAGAAAGCCGGACATTTCATGTTTCACAACCAAATATATTACTGCTCTAGTATTTTTCTGTTATAATTGTAACTTACAACTTCCTTTCTAGTTGCTGCATAAACATATAGTTCATATCGTAAACTAATTAGGAATGTCAGGCAGATAAGAATTATTTCATTGCTCATGGACTATTTGATCCGAGCAATAGATATCAAGATCTGGTCTTGACGACATGTTTACTAGTGTACTTACTACCTACGTTCATCAGAGACACCTACGGGCAGATTAGAGGTTTATCATGATGAATACAGTAAACGCTAAGTTCTTGAATTATTAAAATAAATAATTCATCTCCTAAATATATACACATAGCTACAGTGGGAGTCTATCAAATTGAGTTTAACGAGTACCTGACATCGCACAAGCGTTTTACGTCCCCTACGAAGGATTTTTTACTCCCATTAAAAAAATTCTAGGACCACCTCCAGATTTGAACCCGTGACCTTTGGCATAGAAGGCTGTTGTACTGCTACAGGTGATCCCCTTTAATGTTATTATATTATATTGTTCGTATTTAAACGTTTAATGTTTTCATATTATATTGTTTCAAAGTAGAAGGTATCTTAATTGCCTCTTTTTCTGGTCAAATCAAAGTCCTCTAAAGTTTTTATTTCTACATTTCTATTGTGTTGATGCCCTAAATCACTCCTCACTGATAGCCAGTGGAGTATATTTATAGTAATAATATATGTATTTATTTATAGTGGAAATATATTTATAATGGACGAAAGTAATTCGTCTTTATTTAAAAAAAACAAACTTGAATATATTTAATATTCTTCCGGAGACTGAAGAGAGCATAAGCATATTTTTTTTTTTTTTAATCTAAAGTAAGATCGTATTCCTATATTTCTAATACCTATTACGCTAAAATGTGAAAAAATGGATTGTACTTTTCAATAACGAATCAATTTAATAAACAAAAGCACTTTTAGTATTATAAATAATTAAAGATTCTCTATAAGTTCTAATGAACAAAATTAAAAGAACTGTAGAAGATATAATGAAACTTTGTTATTTATGCGCTGTTAAACTGCAGCAATAAGGACAAAATCTATTTGAAATTCAATTGATTTTACCATTCATTGATTACGATGGGTTAGTCAAAATTTAAAATAATATTTTTTTAAGATATATAGCCATTTGTTGAGACCACACTTGTATAATAAAAAAAAAAATGTTCATTCTAATATATGAAGTATGTAATTTTAGCTTTTTGCAACTTTCGTTTTTTGAGCTAGACTGATTATTTTTAGCAGTTTGGTTTTGTGGACCAAGAACTCTAGAACGTTCGAGATGAAAGAAAGAAAAACTTGGGTTCAAAACGGTTTTTACCATCTACAAAGTAAAAAGTTTTAAGAGTATCATAATGGAATTACTTCAAACATTTGATGTTGTCTTTACAGTCTTTCATTCTTCTAGTTCTTTTATATTATTACAACGCAGTGAAAAAAATAAATTCAATAAAGAGTGTTTATAGCACCTCATATTTTTTTAAAGGGTTGTATAACAATATCAGAGTGAACCGCTGATCTTTTGTATCTCTTTGAGGGACATATTCAATTTCTACATCTGCTAAATCAAACCTTGGTTCTTCATATTTGTTTCTTATTCTGTTTAGACTTACACAGAACATACAGTAAGAAACATATCGTTGACCTTCTTGTTTAGATTCACTCCTAGAATGCTGCCTATCGACAGTTTTACTTCATGTTTTTTCGTGTAATTTATCATTATACAGCATATTTACTTATTGTATTATAATATACAGTTGTCAATTTCAATGACATTAAATTTAAAAAAAATTATCGAACATAATGGTTTGATAAAAATTAGTAGTTCATAATTAAAATATATTAGAATATTTAACCAGTTAAGCACTCTGTTAAAATTAATTACACTCAATTTCGTTAAATTTATTTGTCCTCACTATTAATTTAAGTTAAATTTAGCTCATCAGCAATTAAGCTGTAGAGGTACTGTGAAGATAAAACATGTCCTCTTGAAATCCACTTTTAAATTTCTCGCCACCCGTTTTTATCTTTTGTTTGTAGACATAAAGTTTGTAAAATAAATAAAAGAATAAAAAAGTCACGAAACTTAGTCTCTTCCGTTCTCGTTTGACTTTTCTTATCAACGCTATGCAGTAGCATCTTTGTATTTGTCAAGAATCTTGTCTCCTGAGTAAACTAATTGCTTTTTGATGAAAAAGTAAATAATAAATTTAAAACAAAAATGAGACAGCTGAACATAATTTTGATTAGTTTTACCTGATTCTTTTTATTTGAAAGTTTAAAGTATTCAGATATAATTTTTATTTGATAAACTTTTGTGTTATTATTTTCTTTCCAGAGATACTTCATGTTCGAACTAATTAACCTCTCAGTGCAGTTACAGTAAATATATTATTTTAATTTCATCCATTTTATTTTATTTTTCCTCGTTTTACAACTCGATTTATATCGTTTTTACTATATATATATATATTTTATAATTGTAATTTTTTAACTATTTAAATATTGAAAATTCTGGACTACACTACTAACAACTTACATTTTTGTAGTAACAAAAAACAACTAACAAAACATACAATTTACAAAGAAATATATGGTATATACATAGTAAATGATAATAGCCCTTTTGCCGAGGGCAATTTAAAGTATAAAATGCACAAGATGCACTGTACGTGCTTTTAGCGTTTTAGCTTTTGCCTTTTACATTTCGTAAACAGGGAGGACCATTTTACTGGCTATCATAAATGTTAAGGGTGGGTTCAGACTAAAAAATGAAATAATTATTCAAACAAGTTAAGATAATGATAAATAGCCTACCTTATAGATAGATATGATGATGATCATAGATAGATAAATAAAAATGTTTTATTCATAACTTTTACATATTTTTTTACGATGTGTAAAGAACACAGAATAATGGCTTGGGTATAAGGTCTGATAGGATTATAAGGTCTTCTTATAATGTATATTCTTGAAAGAAATCAAAATTTTAGGGATCACTCATTCCAGCCTACTATGCCAAAGGTCACGGGTTCAAACCCGCAGGTGGTCCCGAGTCTTTGCTATGTCAGGTACTCGTTAAAGATCCCTGTCTCAATAAAACCTGGATAGGCAAAATTTAGGACTCCCACTGTAACATCGTCTGATTAGCCATAGTAGCATAAAGTGACGTTAAATAAATAAATAAAATACAATAAACAAAACTTATATTTAATAAAAATAAAATAAATATTATTCATTATTTAACCATAAGATTGCAATAATTAATTTGACCTTTGTTTCCCATGTAGAATGAAATAAATATAAATATGGCTTATCTGTCATAACTCTTATTTTGTGTTTTTATTGTATTTAAATTATTTTATTAACAATTCTCTTTAATTTAAAACATATGTCATATATATTAATAATGCGTTCCAATATTTTCCATTATTTTTTTTTCTGTCATTATAATTCCTCCAAAATATGTTTTCCTCTCAGAATTATAGGTAGAACATTTATCTAACAGATGAAACATGTTTTAATAATCCTTTCAATTAAAAATCGAACATAGCAACAAAAAATCGTCTAAATGCTAATATCCTTTTCTTTATCAACAACAAAATCGAGATAACCCTAACTATAAAGATCCGGCTTACTTGCCATAAATTTCCCCACTGTCTATACCAAATTTAGAATTTTTTCTTGCTGGTTTCCAGATCAGTTTATAATCAGAAATATTTTAAGTAAAAAAGTCGGTAACCACATTCAACATATCGTTATGATAATCATACTTGTTCAAGAGTAACGTTCTGAATTTCTTTTCTTCTATGGCTTTCCGAAACGTTCATAAATTAAACAATTTTTTTTTTCCCTGAGTGACGAAAGGAGATAAAAAATGTAATATGACTTGAAGGTTGTATTAAAATATTAAATATACGAATTTTTCACTTTAAAATTACATTTCCAAACCTAGAATATTTTTAATCCGAGTATATATCACTATTAAGGAGGCACATATTGCAGTGGAAGAGGCTGGTGGGAGGAAGAGAGGTTTTTTAATTCCAAGCCTGGGAAGGGTGTCAACGGTGAAATTTAACCAACTTTTGCATTTATAATTTAATTTTTAGGCAGGTTTTATCAAGGTTAAGAAAACTTCAAAAGCCATATTACATATCCATATAATTTTATAAATAGATGTCAAGCAATTTTTACTTTCAATTACCTATATATGAAATATATAGTAAGGGAAAATATTTCGACCAAGTCAGGCAAAAAGTTCTGTTTCTATCAAGTCCAGCGAGAAAACTAAAAGTCCTATGGAACTGAAATTTAAGACAACTATACGCCCGAGATATTACCGCAACTTTTTCATAAAAATCAGCTGACCAGAAGAGCCACTTTATACTAAGCACTTGCACCTTTTTACGATTTTATCAAAAACGGCTCCAACGATTTTGATTGAACTTGCTTTATAGATCTAAAATTTAATGGGCTTTAATATGATGTAAGTTTCATTCCTATTGAAATAGTTTGACAGGGCTTAAATGCCGATATTTTAAATTTTCTTTCTTTCTCTTACCTTCAATTCTTTAAAAATAACTATATCATCTTATTATCATTAGTAAAGAAAAAGTAAGTATATAAGTTAATGAATTCGATATCCAATCAAAATAGAAAACTGCAAAAATATTTTTTTAATGCAAATTTTTGTTTTTGAACATACGAACAGTAATATACATGTATGAAAGCTAAAGATTTCAGAAAAAATATTATATTATACACAAAATAGCAAAAGTTAATAAAAAGAGATGAAAAGCTGATAAAACTAACTGATTGTTTTAGACAATAATATATTTTTTAATAAAACACATATTTCTATAGAAATCCAATTTGATTAATTCTTTATTACAATAGTTTTACTCAGTTTCATCTCTAACTGTATTTGTAAATTCTTTAATCGATTTTAACAATAGAGGTAAGTGAAAATTGTGTGTTGCCAATTTTTTAACAGATTATTTCTAACAGAAATATAAATATTTTAAAAGAAAATTTCTTTATGTTGAATAATTATGAACGGCCTTAGGACCTGTAAAAAACTTTAAATATAAGAAATAACTTTTTATTCAATTTTGGCTACGGGCGTTGAAAGGAAACCCATTTGTCAGGAGGTACATTAACAATATAATGTGGCGTTATCTCACAGGTTTCCAGCCGATTTTTTCCTTGTTCATCAAGATAAGGGAACCAGCTACTATAATTTATCAGATATCAATCTAATACTCCTGTCCGTTAAATTCGATGGTCCATCCATTATTGCTAGCAGAACTGTTAACATCCTGGTTCAGGCTTTGTAGTGCATGAGTATTATATTTAAATTTAACAATGCAATGAATTAATTATGTGGAAATTATTTTTTTGATGTTCTCATTACGTACTTTTATAATAAAATTAGTTAAGAAATAATTAGATGTGCGATAATGTGATAACACTAAGCAATGCATATATTAATTGTAAAAAAACATATGTTTTTGTTAGTTAGTAATGTATAACCTCAATGAGGGAATAAAACGTGGTTGTTGTTGAATATCTTATATATATATATATATATATATATATATATATATATATATATATATATATATATATATATATATATATATATAAATCTCGTGTCACAATGTTTGTTCGCGATAAATTACTGATAAAATTACTGAACCGACTTTGATCAAACTTCGTAAGTATCTGTTATTTGATCCAACTTAAATGATAGGATAGTTTTTATTACTATTCTAAATGGTTGAAAAATATATTTTTCTAAAACGTAAAACCAACTTTGGTTAACTGTGGCAACACTGGTTAAACATGGTAACCTTCCCATATCTTCACATATGTGATTATTTTTTTTTTTTTTCACTTAATATTTTATTTACACCTGTAAAAAAAATTACAATCAGCAAATGTGCTAAAATCTAAGTAAACATGGCGTGGTTAGGCATGAGGGAGACAGCACCCAGTGGTGCATCCTCCTGACATTAAGCAGAACTATATTTTTAGGTCAGGAGATCCCTCATCCAACTCCTTTTCAGCCTACGCCGAGTTATGGATGGTATGTCGGTTGTAGCCATGTTTTGCACAAGTTTGTTTATGTGTCCATTTAGTTTGTCGTGAAATCGTTTGTAAGTCGATCGAATGTGGTTTGTTGTAGTAGGAATACGTAAGTCATTATGAAGGGTATCGTTTGAAACATATAGTGGCGAGTTCGTTGCCAGTCTTAAAAATTGCGATTGAAATGTTTGTATTTTTCGTATGTGTGTCTTTTTAGCAGGTCCGTATATTTGGCAAGCGTAAGTCCATATTGGTTTTAATAAATATGTGTATACGTTAAGTTTCTGTCTGATAGGTAATTTAGAATGTCTATGAAGTATCGAATACAATAGTCTCAGTCGAAAATTTAGAGTTTTACGTTTAGTCTTGACGTGTGGGCCCCATGTCAACCTTTTGTCAAAAATAAGTCCTAAGTACGTTACTGTGTTTGATTGTGGTATCTGGTGATTGTCTATGTAAACTGGAGGGCAGGTTCCATGTCTAAGTGTAAATGTAACATGTAGTGATTTGTCGTGGTTAATCTTTAATTTCCATTTCCTACACCAGTTTTGCACATTGTCTAAGTGATGTTGTAAAGTCATACTGGCCTGTGTAGGGTCTGTGTTTTTAGTAATAATTGCAGTGTCGTCGGCATAAGTCGCAGTTAGGATGTTTTCGTTTGTCGGTAAGTCATATGTGTATATTAAGTACAGAAGTGGGGCCAGGATAGAACCTTGGGGAACTCCTGCAGAGACTGGCTTGACTGATGAGGTCTCGGAACCCTGTCGGACAGAAAAGTAGCGGTCATAGAGAAAAGATTGTAAAACTAGATAATAAGTGCTTGGAAGTATGGGTTTTAGTTTAAAAAGAAGACCCTGGTGCCATACCCTATCAAAAGCTTGAGTAACATCCAAAAATGCCCCAGAAGCATATTGTTTTAGTTCAAGTGCAGTGGAAATAAAGTCCGTTACTCTGTGTAGCAGTTGTGTTGTGGATTGAAAAGAGCGAAATCCGAATTGATGGTCTGGTAATATGTTGTGGTCAGTCAGTATGTTAATAATGCGTCCGTACAATAATTTTTCAAATATTTTTGAGCATACTGGAAGAAGGCTAATTGGTCTGTAGGAATCAGGTCTGTATTTGTCTTTGTTAGGTTTGTGTATCATTGAAATCGTAGAATATTTCCATTGAATGGGGAATTTGGTCGTCCTGAGTATAGCATTGTATAATGTAGTAAGAAATACTAAAGCTTTTCTGGGGATTTTTTGAAGCACCTCAGCAGTGATAAGGTCGTAACCAGGAGTCTTTCTTTTCGGCATTTTCATAATCTGTCTAGATACCTCGGAAGGAGTAAAGGATTTTGGTGGAAGAGACATGGAAAGAGGAGAGTCCAAGAATTTCTGTACATAACTTTCGTGTTGTATGTCGGTTAAGTCTGTGTGAGGTTGAAAAACACTTGAAAGATAGTCAACGAAGATTTCAGATTTGTCTTTATCCGACACGGCCCAAGAACCATCATCGTTTCTCAATGGGGCAGAAACTTCTCGATGTTTCAGAATTCGTTTGGTATGTCGCCAAAGACTGTTGTCGTCGGTTGTCAGGTTTTCCAGATATTTGTCAAAGTTAGTTTGTTTGAATTTTCGTATTTCTGTTTTAAGTTCATTGTTAAGTTTGTTGAAGATTCGTCTGTCTGAAGGAAGTCTGTTAGTTTGCCATTGTTTCCGTGATCGTCTCTTGGCTCGGATTAGGTCCCTGATATATTGAGGGTAGGATGGCGAAGTTATTCCTGGCCTTCTTTTTTTTTGTTGTGAGGACCATGCAGCTTCTTGAACGGTTGAAGTGAAGAGTTCAACTGCATCTTCTAAGTCTTTTTCAGTTTTTAGTGCTTAAGGGACAGTGAGCTGGGCATTAATATGCTTATTGAATAGATCCCAATCCACGATTCCGTAGGTAAGCGACTGTCTTCTTTCCGCAAAGAATTTCTCCACCCCCAACATCAGGTTCACCGGTAAATGATCTGAGCCAAGGTCTGTTTCAGTTGTAACTGTAATCGGTAGAGTCGTTAAATCTTTGGCTACAAATATGTCAAGTACGTCAGGTTTTTTGTGACAAGAATTTGGTAAGTAAGTCGGTTTGTCAGGTGAAAATACGTTCAATGATAAGTGGTCAATAGCAGATTTGAGTTTTCTGCCCCTTGGTGAACACAAACGAGAACCCCAAGCTTTGTGTTTTGCATTGAAGTCACCTCCTGCCAGGAATGTTCTACCAAAGGAGTTAAATAGTTCAATAAACATTTGGTCGGTAATGATGTATTTAGGAGGGCAGTAAATAGAAGCTAGTGTTATGTTTTTGTATTTAGTCTGTAACTGTATTCCTGTTATTTGTATCTGAGCCGTTGAGTCTACGTGTATAGGGTAATGTTTTAGGGTCGATTTTATTAATATAGCTGTCCCTCCGTGTGCAGTATTGTCGGGATGGTCTGTTCTGTATAAATGATAATTAGGTATAGAAAGTTTGTTGCGTGATGTGAGATGAGTTTCTGTCAAAAGTACAATGTCGATACGTTTTTGATGAAGATAAATTTCCAGTTCAGTCTTATGTCGAAGTAGTCCGTTAGTATTCCAAAGGAGGATTGACAGGGAGCCAACAGTTAAAGAACTAATGTCCATAAGTTACTGCTAATGCTTGTGTTAAGTGCGTTATTTGGCTAATTAGGCTGTAAAGGGGCTGAATGAGGGCATTTAAATTATTTAGTATGTTGGATTGTAAATAAGGTTCAGGTCCAGCTGGTGGTACCAACTGACTACTGTCTTCCCTCATACCTGATCTTAGATGCGGCTGAGGCTGAGCTTCCACGTTGGACCGAGGGCAGTTTGGGCGTTCCATTCTGGGGTTTACACCGACAGGTTCCAGAGGCTGATGTTGAAGAACGTTCGGCAGGGCTGGAAAATGTCCTAGATCCGGAGGAGGTGGGGCAGCTACCGGAGTAGGGCGGTAACTCTGGGTCCTCTGAGCTCGCAGGTTCTTGAGGGCCTGGCATCCTCTGTAATTGGCGGGGTGTGCCCCTCCGCAGTTAGCGCATTTGGCCGGCGTCTCCCTAGTTTTTATGCATGCAGCGCTTTCATGGGCCTCTCCGCATCGTACGCAGCGTGGATGGTGATTACAGTACGTTTTTGTATGGGCAAATCCCTGGCATCTGAAGCACTGAGGTATTTCCCTCTTTTTTCGAATTTCTTCTACTTTTATCCTTGTATAATAAATGTAGTTTAATTCAAATATTTTTTCATTGAATGTATTTTTAGAAATGTCGACAAAGAACATTTGTAGTGGCAGTTTGGTTCTGGCTGAGATAACATTCGTAATGTTCACAGCTTCATAGCCCTTAGCTTTCAGTTCTTCACTTATTATTGATGTTGGTGTAGATGGGTGAAGTCCTTTAATAACTACTCTTGCGTTTTTGTCTTCCGACAGTTGATAAGTATGGTAGTCGGCATTCACCTTTTTTAAGCAGCGAACAGCTGTTCTGTAGGAGTCTGGGGTAGCTGGGTATACAATTAAATTTCTGGCTGTTGATTTGATACTAAAGTAACTAGAACCTATTTCTTTTTTTAAAAACGCAATCAATGCTTCAATATTCTGTATTCCTTTTAGGAATATAGGTGGTGGCTTAAGTTTGTTATTTTCTATTGAGTTTGATTGTTTCTCGGATTCTCCTGCAGTCATATTTAAAAGAGGGTCAAATCTGTTGCTGGTTTCTATTGTATTTGATTTCTTTATGTATAGCCTAGGATCTGCTGACGATGATGGTCTTTTTCGTCCTGTAATCACCTCCCACTCGTTATTTTCTTCTGGCATAGTTGAAGAGCCTGCCTCTTGTAGGTCCATATTGTTTACATTTTCAGACGCCATTGCTCTCTTTGCTTCTATTTACTTACCAGATCGCACGAAAAACAATGTTTTGAAACAATATTTCACAAACACACAATGTTTTTAAAGTTTTAAACTTATTAAATTAGATAAATTAATGGTTAAAAAAAAACTAACCTTGCACACTTCACATTTTTTCTACTTTGTTAGTTGTTACTCACTTATATATCCTTAAACTTACTATAACTTTTTAAACTAGACTAATAACTTGTCCGTTTGAGCTAGTAGTCACTCTTAAATACAGTTTATAAACATGAATAAATCACATTTATAATAGAGAGAATGAGAGCACATGCTTTTCACTACACGGTCACCATGGCGATCTCATATGTGATTATTAATTCAAATATTAGTGTGGGTTGATTGTTTCCATGCGTTATTATTTATAGAATATACATTCACATTATAGTTTCCAATTATAATAAAATACATATTACTATACGTTGCCAGAAAAATTATAAGTATTCATTAGAATGACTTGCAATGAGTTATGAGTTCCAAAGGAGTTATGAGTTGCAAAGGAGTTATGATGATATACAACGGTTATGTTAAAAAGATAAAACTATGTTATTTAATAATTTGGATATGATTACTTGGTACTGGTATGTTATTGTGACATAGAGTAAATAAAATTGATATCTGACATGAAATAATAATCTTTTATTTATTTTATCATTAACAGGGCCGCGCGTGGTTAGATTATTATGACGTTTAATTACAAGTTTTTTTGGGGGTATAAATATATTATTTTTTAAAAAAGTTCATTAAAAATCAATTATGTGTATTTTCAGATACATTTTGACAGGCGTGAATATAGATATGAAAAGAGAAAAAAAGATATTTTTTATAAATAAATTACATAATAAAATAAAAAATAAAACTCTTTCTAAAATTTTAGGCTCTATTTCTAGCTCATTGCTATTCACCTCTATTTCTTTTATATAACCTCATTTAACATAGTCACTATAAACATCTTTCGTACTTTGTAGCAATTTTAGTTTAAATTATTTTATTAAGCAAATCGAATTCACCAAACCAACCGCAAACAAAGATAAAGAAGTGTAGTTTATGTTATATTTTTTCAGTGTCTCACGATATTAGAAACAAGATATTTATAGTTGAATTAGATTAATTATAGTAATAGGTTAAGTTGTTTTTAAATCACTTTCCACATCAACCGTAATTCTAACTTTAGTCTAATAAGTTGCCATTTTATTCTGTTAAATGTACAATAGAGATCCAGTAGAAGTAGGAATACCCAAAATTACTCAATATATTTTAGCTGTAACGTAATCGTGGAATATAGTCAGGTTTGCAACATAAATGTGATTAATATACATTGATCCAACGAGTGAGAATATTTTCACTTGAAAACAACTTTGATAAATTTAATTTTAAAAATTATAATTTTTATATTTCGGGAAAATTTATACGTCTTTAATAATGGAGTAGTTGTTGACAGTTTTGACTTTATGGTAAGGAAGTTGGTTGAGGGTGTAGCCACCAAGAAAACACACCAGTAAGAAAAAAATAAATTAAAGAAGTGTATTTTATTGGTAGTTTCTTTGTTACCACATCCCCAAACAACAGCTCCATCATATGCGTTTTATAGTTACTACTCATAAACACATTGATGCAAATTTAAATAATGACAAAATGAAATATTCGCAAGCAAAGCCGCGGGTTACAGCTAGTTTTATTATTTGTTTATAATATATTGGCGACGAACGTGGTTGTTGTTGAATATTGTATTATGAGTGTATAACAAGATGGTTCCTCAATCTTCCAATATAAGTTTATTAAAAAAAAAAATACGAGTCAACGTTTCGGAAGCCTTCTCCATCATCAGGACTCACTAAAATACATCATATTATTCATTATTAATTAAATTGTTGTCAAAATTTTTGCTATTAAAATAGTTTTTATAAAAATTACCACTATGGAAAATCACCCTTCTGAACTGACATATTCTTTGGCACCTAATGAATTAAGGCCATCCTATTTACCGCAGTAAAGTACACATTGATATATTATTCGATATAGGTAAATACGGTACGATTAACAATTTTAATTTCCCTATTGCATCTGCATGGTGAGAACTAAGGTGCTTTTAATCTGTTTTAAAATTGATGGTATCTTTTATATTTTTGATTTATATATATATATATATATACACACACACACACATTCTACTGTTTTTTTAATGTTAAAATTAGTTTTTTCTATTTCTAAAATTGTTGGATTTCAAAATCAAATTGGTGATTAAGATGAATATTGTGTCGTTCCAATGCTGTGGAATGGACGGTGCACAATAAACCTGCTTGAAGCTGCAGTACTCGATAATGCCTTAGGGGAAAATATATTTTAAATTTCGGTAAAAATATCAACAAAATAAAATTAGCTTTTCTTATGAAAGTATGGTCTATTGAATTAGTGCATATTTAATTAAATTATATGTATGACATTAGAATTTTGAGTAAGCTGTAATTTAATTTGTTTTGCCAATTATCAATTTTGGTCCGAATCAAATTTCGAATTTCTGCGTTATACGCACACTATCGAATTTCAGTACGGTTCGGCGCTTTATCTAAACAAGAAAATATCTATCTATGTGTGACGGACTTTAGTCAATCTTATGCGGAGGCTTGTACTCGTACAAATAATTCCAATTCTTGAAACTTTAATGACTGGCTTATAAATATTAATAATATAAAACACATACTGACAATATTTCTCTTTGTTTATTGCATTAACTTTACAAACTTACTGAACTGAATGAATTAGAGAAGAGCTTCAGCTGGCAAGCTCATAAAAAAATAGTTATTTATTAGGTTTTTCCCAATAAATTATGCACTATTTTTAATTAACTTGAAATGTACTGAACATCCTATGTCAGATATTGATTGAAATCTAAAGGAATAAAAAATTGTTACAATTATTATATTTAAAAAAAATAAAATTCACATTTTTATAGTTTAAAAATAATAATAAGATTTTACTACAATTACCGTTAGTATAGTGGTCATGAAAAGGTCATTAGAGGTCAGATTGTGGAGTCATTGGATCTTAGACCTTGAGTAACTGACCGGCCTTGAAATAACGTGAATTGGCTCAGCTCAACCTGTTTTATTTCTTTAGTAACGTTATTATGATCTAATATATCCTGCATTATATCTTTATGCCAATAATTGTATACAGTTGTGGTTATGTACCTTTCATTAAGCACCACAAAATCAATTATGCCTCATAAAAATAGTTTTTTTTTGTTTTTTTTACACAGCCTTTATGGCCTTAATACCAGATTATTTTTCCTCTATTGATGTTTATGCAAAGGGTTGAAGTTATTAGAACTACTATGAGAACCGAATCTCTTGTGTGTAACGGTAGGGTAACTATTATAACTACAGAACTTGAACCGTCGGAACTATTCCTAACATAAATGGCTTACATCTAATTGCGACAAAATCCTTGATAATTTTGTAAAAGTAACATGAAAAGATTTATTTTTATATTCGAAGTGGTAGTGATACAAATGATATGAAGAAGTTATATATTTAACAACTAGTTCTTGTAATTTTTTTCTCTAAGCTTAACTACTCATTCTGATTAGATTAGATTAAGATTTTTTTAAAAGATTTTACAAGTGGCCACAAGGCTTAGGCTTTATACATGTTTATAAAATTGATATTCACAAGCATATAATTACAACGTTAGCGGTACTTAAAGCGTAAATTAGTATTAAACAGTAGGAAAAATCTATAATAAAAGAACCTAAACATAAAAAAAAATCATACAGAATACAAAGGTAAATTAAGGTCTGTAAATAAATAATTAACATAAACAATAATGATCTTTTGGTTTCATGCGAATATAATATAATATAATAACTAATAATGTTTTATTCTTACTTTTCACTATTAATGCAGGGATAATAATTTCACTATTATGTGTTTTGTACGTTTATGTGTGTAGTTTTTAGAGTGATCTAGTCGTAGTCACCTATTTTTTGAACGATTGGTTTGTCGAAAATAGAAGAAAGAGAAAAAAATATATGCCAGCGTGGAATTATAGTTTTTGTTAGACGGCAGTTGTAAAACAAACATAATTATTTACGATTCTCCTGCACTTGTTTAAACCATCTCCACCCATTCTGCATGCTATGGCATATGAGGGTAAAATATTCAAATAAATGTATTTGTCTCTATTTTTGCATTTTAATCTTTCATTTTCTAAACAATTATTGTAATAGATGTAAACGAAAAAATACATAAAAAACCCAACAAAAACGGATAGGCTAGGTCTAATATTACAGTAATTCTAATTTTTATAAAATGGCTAATTTCCTAAGAAGGAAATTTATGTTATTTTATATATCTACAGTTATTTTAAATATTTATTACACTTAATGTAAATCCACTATAAATTGATTTTTAATGATGGAGTTTTGTTGACCGTTGAGAAATTAGATGAGGAAGATGGTTGGGGGTGCGGTCATAAATTAAAATCACACATTTAAAATAAGTGTTATTTTAACTAAGGTGCTTTTAATCTGTTTTAAAATTGATGGTATCTTTTATATTTTTGATTTATATTATATATATATATACACACACACACACATTCTACTGTTTTTTTAATGTTAAAATTAGTTTTTTCTATTTCTAAAATTGTTGGATTTCAAAATCAAATTGGTGATTAAGATGAATATTGTGTCGTTCCAATGCTGTGGAATGGACGGTGCACAATAAACCTGCTTGAAGCTGCAGTACTCGATAATGCCTTAGGGGAAAATATATTTTAAATTTCGGTAAAAATATCAACAAAATAAAATTAGCTTTTCTTATGAAAGTATGGTCTATTGAATTAGTGCATATTTAATTAAATTATATGTATGACATTAGAATTTTGAGTAAGCTGTAATTTAATTTGTTTTGCCAATTATCAATTTTGGTCCGAATCAAATTTCGAATTTCTGCGTTATACGCACACTATCGAATTTCAGTACGGTTCGGCGCTTTATCTAAACAAGAAAATATCTATCTATGTGTGACGGACTTTAGTCAATCTTATGCGGAGGCTTGTACTCGTACAAATAATTCCAATTCTTGAAACTTTAATGACTGGCTTATAAATATTAATAATATAAAACACATACTGACAATATTTCTCTTTGTTTATTGCATTAACTTTACAAACTTACTGAACTGAATGAATTAGAGAAGAGCTTCAGCTGGCAAGCTCATAAAAAAATAGTTATTTATTAGGTTTTTCCCAATAAATTATGCACTATTTTTAATTAACTTGAAATGTACTGAACATCCTATGTCAGATATTGATTGAAATCTAAAGGAATAAAAAATTGTTACAATTATTATATTTAAAAAAAATAAAATTCACATTTTTATAGTTTAAAAATAATAATAAGATTTTACTACAATTACCGTTAGTATAGTGGTCATGAAAAGGTCATTAGAGGTCAGATTGTGGAGTCATTGGATCTTAGACCTTGAGTAACTGACCGGCCTTGAAATAACGTGAATTGGCTCAGCTCAACCTGTTTTATTTCTTTAGTAACGTTATTATGATCTAATATATCCTGCATTATATCTTTATGCCAATAATTGTATACAGTTGTGGTTATGTACCTTTCATTAAGCACCACAAAATCAATTATGCCTCATAAAAATAGTTTTTTTTTGTTTTTTTTACACAGCCTTTATGGCCTTAGTACCAGATTATTTTTCCTCTATTGATGTTTATGCAAAGGGTTGAAGTTATTAGAACTACTATGAGAACCGAATCTCTTGTGTGTAACGGTAGGGTAACTATTATAACTACAGAACTTGAACCGTCGGAACTATTCCTAACATAAATGGCTTACATCTAATTGCGACAAAATCCTTGATAATTTTGTAAAAGTAACATGAAAAGATTTATTTTTATATTCGAAGTGGTAGTGATACAAATGATATGAAGAAGTTATATATTTAACAACTAGTTCTTGTAATTTTTTTCTCTAAGCTTAACTACTCATTCTGATTAGATTAGATTAAGATTTTTTTAAAAGATTTTACAAGTGGCCACAAGGCTTAGGCTTTATACATGTTTATAAAATTGATATTCACAAGCATATAATTACAACGTTAGCGGTACTTAAAGCGTAAATTAGTATTAAACAGTAGGAAAAATCTATAATAAAAGAACCTAAACATAAAAAAAAATCATACAGAATACAAAGGTAAATTAAGGTCTGTAAATAAATAATTAACATAAACAATAATGATCTTTTGGTTTCATGCGAATATAATATAATATAATAACTAATAATGTTTTATTCTTACTTTTCACTATTAATGCAGGGATAATAATTTCACTATTATGTGTTTTGTACGTTTATGTGTGTAGTTTTTAGAGTGATCTAGTCGTAGTCACCTATTTTTTGAACGATTGGTTTGTCGAAAATAGAAGAAAGAGAAAAAAATATATGCCAGCGTGGAATTATAGTTTTTGTTAGACGGCAGTTGTAAAACAAACATAATTATTTACGATTCTCCTGCACTTGTTTAAACCATCTCCACCCATTCTGCATGCTATGGCATATGAGGGTAAAATATTCAAATAAATGTATTTGTCTCTATTTTTGCATTTTAATCTTTCATTTTCTAAACAATTATTGTAATAGATGTAAACGAAAAAATACATAAAAAACCCAACAAAAACGGATAGGCTAGGTCTAATATTACAGTAATTCTAATTTTTATAAAATGGCTAATTTCCTAAGAAGGAAATTTATGTTATTTTATATATCTACAGTTATTTTAAATATTTATTACACTTAATGTAAATCCACTATAAATTGATTTTTAATGATGGAGTTTTGTTGACCGTTGAGAAATTAGATGAGGAAGATGGTTGGGGGTGCGGTCATAAATTAAAATCACACATTTAAAATAAGTGTTATTTTAATTATGTGCCGACGTTTCGGCCTACAATGTGGGCCTTCATCAGGGCTAAAAAAAAAGATAACGACCAATGTAATTATACACTTAATAATGCGTTAGGTATATAATAATAATATGACAGTAATAAATTATAGGAACATAAATAACATTAAATGTAAAATGATAATATGATGACAATTATAAAGTATGGAAATAAACAAAATTAAGATGATAGTTATAAAGTATGGAAGTAAACATAATTGAGATGATAATATTGTAATGAGAATATATAAAGAGAGACTAAGCAAATGAAAAATGATAAAGGAAAAATATGTGAACAATTAAAATTTTAAATATTACCAATTTTGAGTTGATATATGACGGTAATATATTAAAAACATAGTTAAGAGTATAGGTAATATATAAAAAAAGAACATAGTCATTACAAAAGAGAAACAGTGTAATAAAAAATAATTTAAATTTTAAAATAATGTAATATTAAACTAATAATTATATGTCAGGATATGTAACGGAGAAAGATATGAGTATGGATAGAGGGAGAAAGAAATGGGCGATGAAAAAAGATCCTTATCAATAAGAAAAAAATACATACTTGACTAGACCTGAAGACTTAGCCTAAAGGAGTGATGTTTCCCTTAGTGACAGTTATGAACACGGAATATGGTTTTAACAATTTATTTTGTAATTAAATATTTGAATTATTGGCAATCTGGGCATGTAAGATTTTCTGACATTATGAGTCTAAATGAACTAAAAACCGTGTATTTTAAACATGTAAAATATGGATTTCTCTTGAGCCACCTGATAACTGAAGACTTTAGGTTTATAAATTATCTTTTGAATTCAAATATAATCATAACCGTCAAATATCACTTCAAAATTGTTCATGTTTAAAATTTTAATTGTTCAAATATTGTTCTCGTTTTAACATTTAATCGTTTGATTAGTATCTCGTTAATTATTCTTTTTGAAATATTATCATCTTAATTTTGATAAATTCCATACTTAATAACTGTCATCTTATTATCACTTTACATCTAATTTTATGTTTGTTTCCGTATTGTATTACTGTGATCATCATATTATTATTATTAACCCTACTTATTATTAATTTTCTAATTACATTGGTTATGATCTTGTTTCTCTTAGCCCTGATGAAGGCCCACAATGTAGGCCGAAGCATCGGCACACAATTAAAATAAGTACTACTTATTAATGTGTGGTTTTTTGATGACCGCAACTCAATGACCTTCCTCTTCTATTAGGATTATTATTCCTCTTATATTATTGCGTAATATTTTTTAAAGAATGTATAAATACTCATTAATTATTTTGTAATCATAATAAATGTTCGATTTCATAGATCATATGAGGTTTTTTTTGTTTTTTTTTAATCATGTTTCCATGAGGTTTTCAACATTGATTCGTGTTACTTTTATTAGATTTTATAAAATACACTCGGATTATAGGTTCTTACACCTTATATCTTTACATCGCATTTTTTATCTTAACAAGAAAAATATCTACATTTTTCGTTTCAATCATATTTTGATATAACATCTATTCAACATTTTCACATGCTATTTAGTTGTATTACATTCTATTCCATTGGGAAAATATCAATTGTGATAAAAGACTTCAATCACACAATATTACCAAAAACAAAACAAAAGGAATAACTGAGATAATAGAATTTTTCATATTTCATGACACAGTAGTTCTAGTATTCTCTATATAACATTATGCTGTTTCGGCATACTGAGAAACATCAGATGGAAATAGCATGCCATTCTCTATGATTATATGAAAATTCCACACACCATATCCCCTGATATTCCCATATGGACCAAATCTAAAATTGTTTTTATTTAGTTCCTTAATATTATTATTTTTTATTTTATTTTTTTAATGGAATTTACAACTGTATAATGTAATACAAAAAGTAAATTGGAATGAAATGTAAAAAGGCATGAAAGATGTAGAGAAGCTTCCTAATGAAAGCACTCTAAAAATGTTCTAAACTCGTAGGTCTCGCATATTTTCAGAGGCCTCGGAGGATTTTTAAGAGTTGAAGAGGAAGAAAGGATTGAAACTAGAGGATTAGGGTGGGAATGGAGTTTGATATGAAAGGAATGGTATCTAGATCGGGCCAAATCAGCAACATACGGAACATTAAGGTCTTTTATGGATTAGTGTATTCGTGACAAAGTAAGGAGCATTGAAGATTTTACGAAGGATTTTGGATTGTAGGGATTGGATACGGCAATAATTCGATGGTTTAGTAGATCCCCAAAGCTCTACTCCGTAAGTCCATATCGGCCTTATGGTAGTCATGTAGATGAGTCTTTTGTAGTTAAGTGGAAGATTAGAACGTTTGTCTAGTAAGTGTTAAAGTAGTCGAAAACGTCGAGCAGTTTCTTGTCGTTTCAGTCTTGTATTAGGGTTCCAAGTGAGACATTTGTCAAGGTGCAGTCCTAGATATCGGATCTATTCAACCGGGACAAGAGGAGTATTATTGAAGGAGACAGTAGGGCAGGATGTGATAGGTTTACGACAAAGGGTAAAGGTAATTTGGTTGGATTTGTTGGCATTTATTTTAATTCTCCAGTTCTGACACCATACTTCGAGGTCTCTGATGTGGGATGGAGAGTTTGAGAGGCAAAAGTTGGATCGGTATTGATTGATAACACACATGTCTCATCAGCGTTTGTAGAAAGGGAAGTGTTAGGATGGGATGGGATATCAGCTGTACAAACTATGAAAAGAATAGGTCCTAGAATACTGCCTTGAGGAACACCAGCAAACTGACTAAAAATGGATGAATAGGAATTATTATGATTTAATTGGAAGGATCTGTCAGTGAGATAGGACTTGATGATTAGGAAGTATGTAGGGGGAAGGAAATTGCGGAGTTTGTAAAGCAATGCCGTGGGCCAGACTCGGTCATCCTTAATATTGATCATATTTAGTACAGAATAAAATAAAATAAAAAACAACAATTTATTTAACATAATTTACATTTTTTATGTATTTTCGTAAGTTATTCACATTATACAATTTTTACTTAACATAAAACTTGAAATTAATTGTAAAATTTGGGAATAAATTTATTTCAATGGAATCTATCATTTTTAGATTTTTTTTAATCTTTATATATATATATATATATATATGAGTAAACTAATTTTAATTGCTTATAATTATACTGAAAATAGAAAGAATTTAAATAAATTTGTTAATATAGTCATGAGATAAAAATATTACATCCAGTCTAACACAATCCTAGCCTGAAAGAGAAATTTTCGGCACTAATCTGTGCTGTCTGTAAACAAGGCTGGGTTTCTATCTTGATTTTACAGCCTCGATTCTATTTTCGGCGTGATTTATTGGTCCGCTTTCTTTTGGGGAGATTTCCTATTGTTTGTACTGTGAATATTTTCAAGATATCTAGATACACCTGAAAAACTCAGACCATTAACAATAATATTGACATGGTTCTATTGTTAGTATAACACCGTAACAATAAGATTAGATGCCATAAAGAACATTGTTTTTAAATATTATTTTTTTCAATATTTAAATTTTTAGCTAATAAATTTTAAAATGACATAATCAGTAGAAAATGCGAATATCATTGTTTCATTTGCATTAAACCATTTACTATAAAAATATAATATATATATATATATATATATGTGTGTGTGTGTGTGTGTGTGTGTGTCGCACAACCTCATGCTAAAAATTTAATTTTAATATTTCGAAGAATATTTCGACATTTCAATGAGCTGTTACTCTTCTAAGATTAGGTTTTAGATTTTCCGGATCTCAGAAAAACTTTTTGATTTAATTAGCTTCAAAACATTGCAAAAAAAATCCTACCTTTATTAGCCGATTAGGGATGTAATGTGAGAAAGCAAGAATTTATTTTTTTATTGATATTATAACTGTATTAGTTAATACATCAAGTAAATGAGCTATGAGTTAAAATACATGGAAAAGACATAAAGAGAAGCTGCCAATTGGTTGGTAACTAAACTAGAAGTTCGCAAGGCCATCTTCTTTTCAGACGCCTCGGAGGATTTTCAAGAATTGAATAGAAAGAAAGGATTGAAACTAGAGGATTAGGGTGGGAATGGAGTTTGCCATGAAAGAAATGGTATCTAGATCGGGCCAAATCAGCAACATACGGAACATTAAGGTCTTTATAGATTAGTGTATTCGTGACAAAGTAAGGAGCATTTAGGATTTTACGAAGGATTTTGGATTGTAAGGATTAAAGACGGAGAGAATTAGATGGTTTAGTAGAACCCTAAAGCTCAACTCCGTAAGTCCAGATAGGCCTTATGATGGTCATGTAGATGAGTCTTTTTTAGTTAAGTGGAAAGTTAGAGCGTCTGTCAGAGTTGAAGTGACCGAAAGCGGTGAGCAGTTTCATGTCGTTTTAGTCTCGTGAGCGGATTTCATGTTAGACGTTTGTTAAGTAGAAGTTCGTAGTAGGTAGCGGATCTGTTCAACTAGAACAAGCGGAATATTATTAAAGAATAATGTAGGGCAGAATGTCAAAGGTTAAAAGCGAAGGAAGGCAAGAATAAAAAATAAAAAAAAATAGGACCAAAAAGAAAATTAGTTCTTGATATGTGAATCAAATGTCAAGTCAAATTGTTGGAGCCGATACAAGATAATATAGTTATTTTTAATGAATCTACAAAATTAATTTTGATGAAAAAGGCTTTGTAACGTCTCGGGCATATATTTGTCTTAAATATGAAATTTCAGTTCCATAGGACTAACCGTTACCGCCCGGGAGTTACCACACACACACACACACACACAGACCTTTTTGCGAGACTTGGTTATTTGGACTCAGGGGACCCTAAAACGTGTATTTCCGTTGAAAACTGGAATTCGAAAATTTTCACGATCGCAATACTTTCCCTTTACTATATATAGTAAGTGAAAGTAAAATTAAAAGTAAGTGATAACAGAGAAAAATAATTCGTCATGAAATCTTTTATAAAATTATCTTTACCAGTATTTTATGTCAAAACTAATTTTTATTTCTTATATTTTAGGTATGTTGGAGATTTCATCATAACAGATAATGTTGCTGATTCTCTTTACACTTGCAAGGTAAATTATATTTCTAGATTTTAGTTTCTTGGTTAGTTTTTATAAAACAATTCTAAAATTTATTCATACCGCTCAGTAATCTAAGAATTGTGAAAGAAAACATTAATTTCGAAACATCTTCAACAACCTTAATCTAGAAATATGCTCGGAATATCATCTTAATGACATTGATAAAGGACGGCTAAATATACAAGTTGGACGGATTTGATGACCAACTAAATAATAAAAGAGCAAAACTATTTTTTATGCAATTTATTGTTTTTTGTTAATATGGACAGTAATACAGACGTGTGATATACCGTTGGAAAGAGAAATATTTTAGAAAAAATGGTATTCGATACAAAAAGTTGTAAAAGGTAACATAAATTAACGAATAGGGAATAAACTTGTTACTGATTAATAAAATTATATCATTTATTTTGATCAAACAATATATGTTTATAACGAAAATAAATACACGTTTTATTAAAAACAACTTAAAATATTTTTCAAATTGAAGTATATTTAATAGTTTTAAATTGATTTTCACAGTAGAGGTAAGTGAAAATCGTGTGTTGCCCGCAACAAATTTTCAAATAATTGATTAAAGTATTTTGCAATATCTAATTACATAGACTCATTATTATAAGTAATAATAAACTTAAAATTTTCATAATATTTATTCTCTATGATTTGCGTTAAAAGAATCTTAATCTTAATGTTATTAAGCCTATTTTATGTATATCAGCGCTAAAGATTCCTGAAAAATCTTATATTTGAATAATATTTGTTTATTTTATTAAATATTTGAATATCTTAGTTACCACAGTCGATTGTAAAAACTGGGATAGGAATGTCCTTTACTTGATAAAGGTATAACCCACCCGTTACCCGCCACAAAAAAATTAGCATGCAAATTGTTCCCACATTTTTATATGATATACATCTTGTTTGATGGAATGAGAAACTTATCTGAAGGATTGAAGATATATAACCCTATGGAAAGTACCTAACTGTCTCCACAACTCGCTCCCCAAATAAATTTATATTCTGACACGAACCTGTAAATCAGGAGTGACAAGATTTTAGCACCCATAAATTTAATTTACAGCTAACATAACGAATGTTATATTTTAATAAACAGTATATTTATTTTGTTATATTATATTAATATGGATAATCTGTTTTAAAAAACCTCAAAGATGTATATATTTAGCTATTTTGAGGAAAACAAGAATCCCTACTTTTTTTTCATTTCTTGATGACTTTATTTTTATAATTTACAGAATGTTTTTAGATTACAATATACTATCTTCTCAACATTTTAGGGCTTACGTTTCAAGATGCGTGGAATCGGAATAACGAATGAAAAAAATCCGTTTGTCCGCCGTCTCCGAAACTACTGGACCGATTATTTTGAAATTCGGAACAAAAAACAGCTTATCCAAAATCGAGCCTAACACCTAGACGTTGATATCCGCCGATGAGTTTTAAAATGAATAAATATGATTTGATTCAATAATTCAGTTATTGAATAATGACAGCACCCCAACCATCTTCCTCATCTAATAGCTCAGTTATTCTTTAAGATAGAGAAAACAATTATTATAGTTTCAGTTAAAATTATTTTAAAAATGAAATTTCACCCATAAATATGCCTATTAATCAGTTATTTTTTAAGGTGTTTTTCATGTACACTATATTTTAGAAATATTTAATTGTTGTGGAGAGCCCGTTGCTGAATGGCTAGCGCGCTAGTTCTCATGCTAAAGTTGTGAGTTCGAATCCCAGTCCCGGCGGGGCTTTTATAATGATGCAATTAAATGGAGATTCACTCACAGCCTCTCCCCCGGGTATCTAGACCCGTCAGCTAAACGGTGGCCACTCACAAAATTAGGCGTAGGGAGTGATGACCCTACCCTACAAATTGCATCGAGAAACTCGAGTCCTGCATGGCCTGTCGCGCCACAGAAAAAAAAATTACTTGTATATAATAAAAGCCGTGAAAAATTTTAAAAAAATGAAATTCTACCCATAAATACGCCTATTACTCAATTATTTTTTTAGGTGTTTTTCATGTAAACTATCTTTTAGCAGCATATTTACTTTGTATTATAATATACAGTTGTAAATTTCAATAAAGCTATATTTAATTTTTTTAAGGTAGAGAAAAAATGATATCGTGTTTTAGGATATGGGCACGAATATACAATATATTTTTGTATTTTTTTTGGAATGAAAATGTGATGCAGTCAGTTTTAGATGGGTTTATTTGGATGTTTAAGGTATTCAGTTGGCTCTTAATAATCTCACAAGTTTTCTCACTTGCTAGAGCGCTTTTAAGGGGTCGTTTTCTATTCTGCTTACATCGAATTTTCCTAAAGATTCCTTTACATTCAATGGAAACGTAGAAGTAGAAATTAAACATTCAACTTTAGTTATTGGGTTTTTGCATTTTACATCCTACTTGAACGACTGAATTTTCATATAATAGTTTTCTTGAAACCTTGTATTTCTGCTACTTGTGAGGAAAAATGTAACGTTATTGACGCTCTAGCTTGTTGCTCGGATTAAACGTTTCCCGTCAGTTTCCATATCAAGGAATGTATTGGAAAATAATTTTGGTAAGTATTGAATTGAAATGTTAATAGTATTGGATTAAATGAAAAAGTCATGTGTAACTTTTATTCATCCTAAAAAAGTAACATGTTTGACACGTATCTGAAATTACGGAACTCTATTGGTTTGAATGAAAATATACACCAATATTTAAAAGTACATAGATGAATAAAAACATTTTTTTAGTCGAATATTTCTTTTTTTCTTTGCCTTCTAAACCTGCCGATCTGTCTGCAAAGTTAATTTTTCCCTGATTGTAAAAATCAGTAGATAATAGGTAGATATATTAGTGATATATATATATATATATATATATATATATATATATATATATATATATATATATATATATATATATATATATATATAGCTTTTCGGTTAAATTCATCAATTTTTTCAGTCAAATTTTAATTTTTCAGTAATTTATAATTTTGGTACCATTTTATCAGTTAATATAATGAGGTTTTGATACCAAGCTACATTTTATAATATCTTGTTTTTATTCCATCTAAGTCACTTATGTTACTGTGTTATCCGACGGTGCAGCGGAGTCCTAGTTGTGCTACCAGGTTATTAGATAGGGAGATCTTTATCGAGTGCCACTATTAATTCTTTAAGGTATCTGGTGCCAAATATAGGACGCTCTTTGGTTTTAGACTTGCGAATTAAGCATAGAAGGCCCTTATGCTAGCATACACAAGTGAAATAAATGCATCAAAAAGTTTTGATCTGCGTTTGAACACGTTTACTTGTTATTAATCATTAACTCCTTAGCCTGATGAATCTGATTGAAAAATTATGATTTGACTGAAAAAATTAAGAATTGACTGAAAAAAGCTATAATATAATATATAATATATATATATATATATATATATATATATATATATATATATATATATATATATATATATATATGTATATAGTTTAATTTTTTTAGTCAGAGAGAAATAAAATACTAAGGTAATTTTTTTCCAAAAAACTTTAAAAAACATTTATGTTTTATCTTCCTTTGGTGATAATTAAAATATCTTATTTTTATGTTATTAATATCAATTAATTCAATGAACAAAATTAGAAATTCTCTATCACAAAATTTTGGAAAAATTGTTATTTGATCCCTGCCAGATTGTTCATGAGAATAAAAAATAGTTAATATGTGTGGTAGTAATATTGCAATTATAATAAATTTAATCTTGAAGCCTCTTCAAAGTGTTTCATTTAGCTTCATTCTCGACTAATGAACAGCGTCTTTACAGGCGAGCTCTACCAGGGTTTAATGCTGATAAAAAACAAGGAACATAAAATATTCCTTCTAGCTACTAAATCCCTTAGTTCACTTATAACCATTGCAAAGGAAATCCTACAACATAACAAGTTTTCACTATCATTCAGGTTAATTCTCTTGGTATAAATGAAATTGATATTGCGATTTTCTTTAAAAGGTAAAATTAATTTTCTGTAACCTAACCATCAAAAATTTATTCCCGAATATGAGTAATATAGACGTATAATATACCTGGAAAGCGCAAGATTTAAAAAGTTAATTTGGAAATAAGTCGTACAGATTAATATATACTTGTTATAAGTTGTCCATAAACTTATGAACATAGCCATTTGCAATGTGTAATAAGCTTATGTTGATTTACTGTTGCCACATACAATACGATACAAGTTATATTCTTTGATGCAGTATGCAAGTTATTCTCTTTGGTATGCTATTTCTTAACCGATTTCAATGATTTTTTTTTGTTTTATAGAAAATTTGAATTCTCTATCAGATTTGGTTTTAAATTAATTTTTTATTAATTACACTTAAATTTTATATTGGATTTTTATTAATTTGGACGGTAGACAAAAACGATTTTTATTATTCTTTATTCGGATTTTATCTTGAAACGTAAGCCAACAAAATGTCCAAAGGGGTGATTTTATTTATTTGGTCAAATTACAGAGGTTCATTATTTAGAATAATAAACCTTGAAGCATTTTACTAGACTCATTACTATTTCCTTTCATGCCCTTCGATCATTCAAATAAATTTCCAGATTCCAGAACAATTTACATTTGTCCTCTATAATAATAACGCCGGTTATCAAGGTATCAAATCTTTTATAATTGTGCTGACCATATAAGATTTTGTTTCTTTTATCTCTTATTCATCAGTTGTCTTTTTCTATTTTCAATAATAATCGAGTTTAGGGGAAATTCACATCTCTTAATTTGTGACTTCAATATATAAATCAATTTTTTTTTCTTTATCGTGTTTTAATATTCTAAAACTATATATTCAATTTTTTTATTTATTTATATTTCATGAAAAAGTAGTAAAAGTGTTGAATTACAATAAAGGTCGTGAAAAGACTTTTGAAGAAATACCTAGTGGTAAACTTCAATGTTTATCTAAGTTAGTAGATCCCGAGGCCATCCTCTTTTTAATGTATCGGAGTGTTGATCAAGAATATATGAGGTTGATAGGTTGCGGACAAGGGGGTTTATGTAGGCTGGGAGTTTGACATTGAAAGTGGTATATCTGGTACGAAAAAGTTCTGCAACAAATGGGATATTAATTATGGTCATTATTGGATTTTGGATTGCTAAGTTCATTTAGTGATGAGGGAGAAATTAAATATTTTAGTAGAGCTCCAAAGCTCCATTGCATATGTCTAGTGGGCCTGATAATGAAACTTACTAGAGCTTTTTGTGATAGAGTGCAAGTTTTAAACGTTTGTCAAGTAATGTTGTAGTAATCGTATCTACGAGCAGTTTCTTGTCGTTTAAGTCTTTATGAGGATTCCAAGTAAAACGTTTGTCAAGGATGAAATCCTAGGTATCGGGTTTGTTCTACAGGAGTGAGTGGGGTGTTATTAAAACAAACAGTGGGGCAGCAAATCACCGGGTAAAGGTGATTAATATTTATTTTTATTCTCACATGTGTCATCCGCTTAAGTATTGAGAACAGTGACTATTTTTCTTAATCTTGAAAAATAACCTTTAATCCTTGCAATCCAAAATCCTGCGAAAATCTCAATGCTCCTTACTTGCTAACTAATAAAATCATCCATAGAGACCTAAATATCCCACTAGTTGCAGACTTAGCCCGCGATAGATACACCTCCTTTAATTCCAAACTGCCTGCCTACTCAAACCAGCTTGTCCGTAACCACTTAACTACATATATTCCCGATAATCCTCTGAGGCGCCTGAAAAGAAGGTGGCCTCGAGACTGCTTATAAATAAACGTTGAAACTGGGTAGCTTTTTCACGTGCTATTCATGCATATTATTGTAATTCATCCATTTTACTAATTGCATTTGTATATACAGTTTTAAATACCAATAAATACGTTAAAAAAAAAAAAAAAACTGAATAATGGGCGTGAATCTGTTCTAATTTTTTTTTTTTTTTTTTTTTTTATTTTTTTTTTTTTTTTTTTTTTATCCTCATGCTAGAAAAAGTTTAGAAATTCCCAAGCTGTGTAATTAATAAAAAATCACCACTATATTCAAATTCGTATGGCGAATATAGTATATCTCCCCTTAAACTATCGTGATATTTAATATTCTCTCGCTAGGATTAATCAGACTGTTGGCTAAAAATATTTTTTTGCCAGAAATTATATAGAAAGGGGCACTATAAATAAAACGAGATAAAAAGAAAATGTGGGTAAAGAGAGCTGGCAACGGCGGGAGCGAGGTTCCTGACCTGCGGCACTGTGCCCCCGCTGGCCCTAGGTCTCAGTACCTGTCCCCCGGGATCCTATCTTCTCCCCACTGGTCCCCTCTCTTTTCAGTGACCATTTCTTATTAAGTTTTACTACCAACAACCACCTCCTTATAACCTCTTGTCTAGTAAATATCTGTGGGATTTCCCACATAAAAAGGAAGAAAATAGAGATAGAAAAATTGATGGAAAGAAATAAGGATATCAAGTTTTTTTTTTTAATTGGACGAATGGATATGATTAAAAGGATGGCCAATTTGGGATATTTTTTATTGTAAATCGATATAATATTTTATTTGATTATTCAATTATATAAGTTTTATTTTAAAAGATAAATTTTAGTCATTTCTCATTATTATGTGAAAAAAAATTGGTGCGGGCAACACTATTAAATATACTTCAATCTAAAAAATATTTGAAGTTGATTTTAATAAAACGTGTATTCATTTTCTTTGGAAACATGTGATTATATTGAATAATATAACTATAATTAAATTGTTAATCAGTAATAAGTTTATTCCCTATTCGTCACTTTATATTACATTTTCAAACTTTGTGTATCACATAATATTCTTTCTTAAATCATTCTCTTTCCAACGTCTATATTACTGTCCTTATTATCAAAACACCAAAAATGACCTAAAAAAATAGTTTTGCTCTTTTATCCTTTAGTTGGTCATCAAATTCATCCTAAATTTATATTTAGCCGTCCTTTATCAAATTCATTATGATAATATTCTTATTTTTTTTAAATCTACTAAATTAAATGTACTTTGGAGAAATAAAATTAAAAATCCTGGTGTTTAAGCCCTATCAGATTATTTCAATCAGAATGAAATCTACATTATATCAAAGCCCATTAAATTTTACATCGGTATGGCGAGTTTAGTCAAAATCCTTTCAGCCGTTTTTGAGGTGCAATATACATAGTATAAAGTGGCTCTTCCAGTTTGCCGATTTCTATGAAAACTTTGCTGTAATGTCTTGGCGTATAGTTGTCTTGAATTTGAAATTTCAGTTTCCTACAGCTTTTAGTTTTCATGCTGGACTTACCACACTAATGGACACAAACACAGACCTTTTTTCTGTACTTGGTTATTTGGATTCGGCGCCCCCCAAAACTTTTATTTATGTTGAAAACTAAACTTCTAAAAATTTTCTGATCGCATTACTTTCTCTTACTATATATTTCATAGGTAAGTGAAAGTAAAAATAGATTAAATGATATAAATTAAATTACTAACATTTCTCTTTAATTTTTTAATAAATTCTTAATTAATGATCAGTATTGTATCATTTTTATTACAAAGATTCGATACCTATTCTCATTTTCAGGTACATATATGCCTTGACATATAATCTATCATTAAGGGTCATTGGCGTGTTCAAAATACTTATATAATAATTCGGTGGTTTTAGTATCCTCTTTTTATAAATTCATTAGGGTGGCTTTGTTTTTTTCTTCATATTGAAGTATTTCATTCATTGATTTCTTTTGGGAAGCAAGAGGTGGGTAGAGGTGTATCGTCAAGTATGCATATTTACCGATACTCTTGTATGGAGCTGAAAGCTGGATGTTAACGAACCGGCAGGAGAACAGAGTCACAGCTGCTGAAATGAACTTCGTGCGATAAACAGTGGGGAAGACAAGAAGAGATCGTGTCAGGAATGAAAAGATATGCCAGGAACTGGAGGTTGCCCCATGTAAGGAAATTCTGTAAACCTGTTAGTAGAAGTGGTTAGGCTACGTCATTAGAATGGAGGAAGACAGAGATCCTCTAAAAACCATGGATTACGTACCAGATGGTAGGAGGCCTCGGGGACGACCAAGGATATCCTACCTGGAGTACGTAGACTTTGCAGAGGAAGAGAGAAAAATCTTGGCCAAGCTAGGAACCTAGCTGAGAAGAGAGAGGATTGGATCCGGTGGCTGAACGCTCCCCTACGCTGATACGGTCCCTATAGGGGGAAGCCAAAGAGGAAGAAGATTTCTTTTGTTAAAGAAGAAAGGTTGGTATTTATCCTCGATTGCTCAATAGTGAGCACTTAATTAGTTAGTGTTAGACAGTTTGTTGGGTATGATTGCATTGTTTGCAGGTTGGTGCTTCTCGGCATTTTAAAAGGCACACATGTGTGAAATGGCAGTGCCCAACCTATATTCTACATACTATAACTTCCTCTCTCCTCGAAGTTTTAGAACTAGTTTTCCATTGCTTGGAATTAGATTGTTCCCGATTTTTATGTTTTCTTTTTCCATATGTCTAATTTATCAGTAGCCTTTTTATAGAATGGAGTGCCCAATCATCTACTGTGGTTTCCTTTATTTTGGTAATTCTCACTGCTTCTTCTAATTTGGCTGATCAGCTTTTTCTTGCCTTGGGGTTCCACAGTGGGCTGTGCCATATATACACCCCATGTGTACACATATATGCCATATATACAGCTTTAGATTTAATTCTTACTCCCACCATTAATTTATTATTTCTTTATTAATAAAGTTAGATGATGCATGACTGCCAATGGCTGTTAGGATATTCCAAGAGTCTGTTGCAATAACCCTTGGCTTTTCTCAGCTTCTTATACATTTCAGAGATCTCAGTATGGATGTGGCTTTTGCCGAGATGACGGATTACTCTCCTGGTAAGCTGTTCATGAAATTCTGCTCACTACTGTTAACACCAGTAAATAAATTATACAAGTTTATATGAAGCAATACAAAAATTAATTCAATTAAATTACTATGAATTTTTTTTCATTTTTAAAAATTAATTTATACTATCTTTATTATAACTTTTTGAGGACGACTTATGTATTATCTTGACCTTATGAATTCATAATTATATGCGATTTTTATCTTTTTATCTTTCGTGTTCATCAATTATTTTTACAAAATATTTTCTCTTTTTCTTACACGCATTACACCTTTTTTACTTATAATTTCAATGTAATAACTCCTCTTTCATATGTGATGTCCTGAAACTACTCTTCGATATTGTTTATTGTCGATTGCATCATTTAGCACTTCGCCTAATATATGTTTATTTCTATAATAAATTTAAATTTCATTAATTAAATTTGAAATTATGCTTAATTTATTTTTTATATCAGCCTATTTATAATTGTCTATACTGTAATTTAGAGTTTTGTATATATGGCTTCAATATTTTTCAACCCTTAGATTTTTATTCAGCTATTTTTTTTTTCCCCAAATAGTAATTGCTTGAAGATTGTAACTTCTTTGATTGTGATTTAATTAATATTCATTTAACTCTTCTAGATAGAAAATCAAGTTAATAAATCTAGGTTTTTAAAATATACATGAAATAATAATACTGATACAGATTTAATATAGAATTTTGTGTTTTCAGATTACTTGATAATAGGGAAAAAAACATACATTCAAAATTTGTCGTATAGGAGTAAAAATAACAAAGCAAATACAGTTAAATAAAAAGAATATGTATTTTTAGTTATACTAAAGAACATATAATACTCTCATACATAGTGTTTAATTGGAATTAAAAGAATTAACCGTTTTATTTAATTAAATTTAATTGTCAAAATTAATATTTTGGCGTTTTAGTTTTAAATATAAAAGTGACCTAAAGGGCCCACATAATAAACAAAGGTTTAAAAGCAACTAATAATTATACTTCTTGAGCAATAATAGTGATCACGAAAAATACATTAATAATTATAATTCATAAATCTTCTCTAAATTTTAAGATAGATTCGTATTTTTAATTAAAAAATAAATAAATAAATTAATAAATAAATATATATATATATATATATATATATATATATATATATATATATATATATATATATATATATATATATATATATATGGCACTTTTTTTTTTTAATATTTTTTTTAATGTGCCTTTCTGTTTGTTATAAACTTATACTAATTAATTTCCTCTAATATTCGTTAAAAAAATTGTTAAGACTGGGTAAGTAAGTAAGCTGTAAGTTAGATAAATGGTAGATTGCATTGCTTAATACTATTTTAATTTAAACCTGTGAAAAATGAGTTTACTGTTGGTTTAAGATTTATTGCATTGCATTATAGTATGCCGATGCGCTCTAGCGGAATAAGGTTGAACTACTTGGCGCTATCTAGTTGCAAAGCTCGCCGCTAGAGGCCAGGGCCAGTATCTTTTCAGTATTGAACTTGGGTCTGCCGGCGATAGATGTCTCTTCAAGCACAATTTCCACAAGATTTTATATGTTTTTATTTTGTATTTATTCAAGTTTTATTAACCTCTCAGAATTTTGTGGTATGGTTTTTGTTCATGCATCATAAGTATTAAACTTGGCTTCTTTAAAACATTTATTTACTTTTGTATTGACTTACATATTGTGATAATAATAATATTTTATAAAGTTTTTTTTCATATACGTTATGATAAAACACTAAATTTCGAAATTAAAATATTTTAGCTATAACTGGAATATTATTTCAGACTAACTAGTTATTTTTAAAAAATAATTATTTACACATTTACATTTCTTTTTGGCTTCTATAACTGCCTAATCGATATTTAATTAATTTTGAAGTGCGATATATAAAATATATTATATTATATACCATAACCTCTAGATATTTTATTTAACATGGAATATAATTAAATAATTACCTATGTGGGATAATTTCATATTTCATATAAGATCATGTTTTTCTTTTGAAACTTTGATTTATATAAAATTGTAAAGTTTGATCTTACAAAATGACCTGACTTAAACAAAATTATTACTATACTTAAACATATTTTTGTGTGTTCTTACGTGTACCTGTTGGAGAATTTGTGGTTGACTATTGACATGATTAATAACGGAAAGAAATAATTAGGAGACATTCTTAGATTTTTAAATTTTTAGAAGAATTTAAAATTAAAAATTTCACATCTACTTAGCGATGTTAATAATGTCAATTTTTTTTCCTAAACCATGGACGTCATATGTTGATATTTTATTCTTTTGAGTTTAAACATTTGTTTTTTACTTTCACTTACTATATATAGTAAGGGAAAGTATTGCGATCGTGAAAATTTTCGAATTACAGTTTTCAACGGTAATACACGTTTTAGGATCCCCTGAGCCCAAATAACTAAGTCCCGCAAAAAGGTCTGTTTGTGTCTGCGTCTGTGTGTGTGGTAACGCCAGGGCGGAAACGAAAAGTCCTATGAAACTGAAATTTCATATTTAAGACGACTATACGCCCGAGATGTTATAAATCTTCTTCATAAAAATCGGCTAACCAGAAGAGCCACTTTATACCATGCACGTTTTTATGATTTTCTGAAAAACAATTCCGAAAATTTTGATTAAACTCGCTATATTGTTGTAAAATTTAATGGGCTTTATTATAGGTGGAATAGTCACTAATCAGTCATTTTTTGAAAAGTTTTTAATTTTGCCAACGTTTCTGCCCAAGCTTGTGAGCCATCATCAGGGCTACAAACATCAGAACAAAAGAGATACATATCAATATCATAATGAAAATTTTCTTTTGAATGTAGTCACAATGATAACATTTGAAATAAAACAGAAAATATATACCAACATACTTAAATATTATAGGTACAAATAATGATAATATGATGCATAATCTGATGATGATAAGCATAACAAATTTTACAGAACTTTAGACTTTTAATGTAGAAGTAAAAAAAAAACATATAAATAAACGTACCATTACTGAGCCATGTCCAAGCATAAACTGAGGAAAACCATAAACATAGGTAGTATGGGGAGGGGTTCATGTAAAAACCCTGAAGGTTTATAAGTGTAAATACTACAGCTTATCTTTGTTTTAAAAAAGTTTTACAAAATTATATAATGGAAAAACAAAATAATATATCCGTATGTACAATAAGGCTCAACATTTTTAACAAAAAAATATTAACACTAGAATCTGAGGTATTTAAAAAATCCATGAGGTATGTAATAAAAAATAAAATAAAATAAATAAATAACAAAAACAAGAACCAGAGGTGTTATAAACAAAAAGATAAAAATATTTAGAGTATAGTGAATAAATAAAATATACATTACACAAGCAATTTGTACAATAAAGTGATAGAGTTATAATTTAAGGAGACGGAAGATGTTAGCATACGAGGGAGAGATTATCTCTTTGTCAGTTTTATGATTTACGGGTACTCGATCTTTTTCCATATGGATATATATAGATTCGGAGAGGAGTCGCTTTTTGTAGTTAGGTACGGTGGCTAGGATTTCAGGATTATCAAAATCGAAATGATGGTCAAGGGATATAGCGTGTTCGGATAATGGGTTACGGGTAGATATTGTGTATTGGTGCTGATAAATTCTTTTTTTGAGATAGTTTTTGGTCTCGCCTATGTAACATGAATTGCAATTTGGGGAAGAGCAGGGAATACGATAAACTAAATTTGATTTTTGTAGGAAAGGGATGGGATCTTTTAGTTTTGAATATAGATTCTTTAATTTGTTACCATGTTTTAAAACTAAGCGGAGATGGGGAAAGCTAGAGGATAAGACTTTTTTAATTTTTTGAGATAGAGATGGGATGTATAGAATGGATCTGTCACTGGGGAACTATGGCGGGTTGTGGAGAGTGTGTGGGGATGGAGTGAGGGTTTGAAGAAATTTTAATGAGGTTTTTGATTAATTGGTCAGGAAAATTATTAGATTTTAGGATTTTTTCTAGTCGGATTAAATTATCTTGGTGAAATTTTGTATCGGAAAAATAAAATTTAATGGGCTTTAATATCATGTAGTTTTCATTCTGATTAAAATGGTCTGACAGGACTTAAATGCCGAATTTTTAAATGTCCTTCCTCTAAAGTACCTTTCATTTTCCAGATTAAAAAAAAAAATATATATTATCTTGTTACCACCGATGAAAAACACATAAATATATAAGTTGAACGAATTCAATATCTAACTGAAGGAGGAAACTGAAAAAAAATTTTTTTGATTTTGAACATAGCAACAGTAATATATACGTATAATATACCGTAGGAAAGCTAAAGCCTTTAGAATAAATATTATCTAATGCACAAACTTGTAAAAGTTAATAAAGAGTGATGAAAAGCAGATAAAACTGATTATTTTAGATAGTATAATAATACAATAGATTTTTTAATAAAACATGTTTCTATAGAAATTCTTTAATAGTATCACGTATTTTTGTCTCTAACTGTATATAAAAATTCTTTTATTGATTTTAAAAATGGAGGTAAGTGAAAGTCGTGTGTTGCCCGCACCAGATTTTTTTAGTTTACATCGAACTTAATGTGGGCTATTCTTTTCAGATAATTCCATTTTTAAATCTTTAATAATGCATGCTTATTTAAAAAAATACTATGCATACAATTTTGAATCATAAAACAGAAATGTAACAGATTTAAAAAAAATAGAAAATACCTTATTATTGATTTATTTTTGTTATCCTTAAGTCCTTGAAATCACTATTATTTAGCTTTAAAAATGAAATGTTTTTTTTTATAATATCAACTAATGAATAAACATTTGTGATACAAACAATCGAAAATGAATAACTAATATTTTAAGCTGTTTATATTCAATCAATGATTTGGCAATTGATATGAAAAAAAGTATAGAGACTTCGGTTGCTGAAATATGTAAAATTCTTTGTTTCAGAATTGTACAAAAATAAAACCCAAACTTAATAAACTGTGTAACTTTTATTACTTATGTTGCATATTTATATAATTAAATATGTGCATTTTTATTTTTTTTTAATTGTTAATTTAACCAGAAGGTGGCCTCGGGACCTTCTGCCTTAAAATAGTCAGTGAAGAGCTATCGTTCGGTAGTTCTTTCTCAAGACAATTTCTAGACTTTTCTCCACCAAAAAATTAATAAATAATTGACTTAACGAATTGTTTGACTGGAAGTTTTTATCAGTAAGACTCTTTTATCATTTTCGACCGTGTTATCCAACGCTAACGATAAGTATAAGATATTTTAAACTAACTTCACGTGATACGGAAAATAAATTATAAGATTCTCGCTACAAAATTGAACTTAATGAGAAGGCATAAACTTTCAGGAGAGAACAAGTTAGGGACTGCCGGCGAATTTAACAGCAGTTTGGGTTTGAGACCAGTTAGGGCTCGGTCCTGTCAGGGTTTGGTTGGAATAAAGCTATAAAGATAATTTTGTGTAATCTTCCTAACAAGAAAACTCTTGGTGGGTACTCACCGGGGAGGAAATGAAAGAGTGTTCCGGGGCATTTCATTGTAAACAGTTTTCTTTGCCGAACACTTAATTGGCTTCTTGTTAATCAAGCTAACATCTTGTGTTACTACTGATTACAAAGAAAGTATTGAGTTATTAGTTCATTCGGAGTTTTAATTAAAATCTATAGTCAGTAAGTAGCTCTCTTTAAGAATTTTCAGCTTCGTTTATAAGGATTTTGTTTTTAAATTTCTAATCTTAAAATTACTCCTGTAATTAATTTAAGCAATCCAGTTAAGTTAGGCAAAGCTTTCTCAATAAATTTTATCTCTCTTGGTACCTAAAAACATCAGTTTTTAATCTGTAATCTGAATACAATGCCAGTTTAGAATAATAAAAATTGATATATGTGTGTATATTTTAAAATGATTTCGGTTATCCTTAAAATCTACAATTTAGGATTTATTTTTCAACCACTGATTGAAATTACAGTTGCATATAGTATTACTATAAGAAAAGAAAAAAACAAAAAAAAAAAAAACGCATATTTATTTTAATTTAGAATTTGAAACGAATCTAATAGTTTAATTACATAACATGAATTTGTATTAAATTATACCACTTATGTTTTGACCAAATAGCATTTTGTTTTAAATCTTAAAACTAATAAGTAGAGAGAAATGATTAATTTATTTGGCAATGCTGCCCAAATACATCAGGTTGCTTAAATAACACAGCATACTATATCAATCCTTTGGACATACTTCACATACATTTACATTTTTTTTTATGCTCTGATACAAATTCCTAATATTTACAATTTTTTCCCTTTTAGTTATTATTTTATTTTTTATTACTCTCTACAACTATATTTGAAATTTAGACCTCTGGTGGGCACATTACATAATCGAAAAATAAATAAATTGTCCGTTTAATTTTCATATAGGTGATGGTGGATAATCCTCTGGGAGTCCAAAAACACGTTTTCTGCTAACACCACTACATATCTGATATCGACAAAATTATTTAAATATTTATTCAAAAATAAATAAAAATTTTATGGATTGAAGGAGTGAATAAGAAAAAAAAAACAGATAAAACTAAAAGTCATTGTGATGAATGAAAATAAAAAATAACAAGTTAAAAGAATTAAAATAAATAACAAAATAAATTTTTCACCTTTAGTAAAAAATTAAATAATATAAGAACAAATATTTTAAAAGCCCACACATACAATTTTACAACGGATCAGTCTAATCACCACTTGAGACGTTGATTTCCAAAAGGCACTAAAAGACATTTTATAGAAAATTGATATTTTGGAGTATTAGTGATTTCATCATTTAGTTTTATCTAAATCTTCTATTTGATTTTATCTAATGAACACTCAGGTCCTTTAAAAACGCGATTTAGAAATTCAATTATTATATATAGTACTAATCACAGACTTAGTTCCATTCCTAATCATACTAAAACATTTCATTCAAATAATTTTACAATAGTTCTAGATCTTGATGTGAAAATAATCAAATAAGTTGGTTTAATAATCTAGTAATGTGAGATTTTCGGGCTTCCTGTAAAATTTACTAGGTTGGATATAATACATTTTGGAAATCAATGTCTCAATGAACATCAACGTTACACAAAGTCTACTAGGTTGGGTATCTTAGAGTTGCAGGTAAAAATTGAATATTTATTTTTAAATTTTCCACCTAGCAACATTGAATGATCTAAAACCGTAGTGCAACTCCCTCTAACTGTGGTAGTATGCGAGGACTATATTGTTGTGAGTGTCGTTACAATAACATGATACAAAAGGTGTAATACACATTATTAATTTAACATAAAGTGTTTTGTCCTTTTATGTATGTAACGCTTAAGGGAGCGTTTATTACAATTGTCTATCTATTTTATTATTGGGTTCAGAGAGCTTGTGGTTTTCCTGAAGTCATAGGATAAAATTATGTAGTACATAGATAAAAGTATTTAAGTACATAGATAAATGTATGTAATTCTTTGTATTAAGGATCTTTTCAAGTCGCCAATCTTTGTAGATATTTTTGGGTAATATAAATGTTTTTTTGGTACTGCTAGGTGAATACACGGAAACCATACAACTAAATACAAGTGTGTTAATAAAAACCGGTAAAGAAATAGGACTCAAATTAAATACCGATAAGACAAAATATATGATTAGTAGCAGAAACGGTGGTGATCTTGGTGATATTGATGTATCAGGACATACTTTTGAACACGTTGAGAAATTCGAGTACTTAGGTTTAATGATAACAAGAAAAAATGAAATCCAGGAAGAAATCAAGTCCCGATTAAAGGTGGGAAATGCGTGTTATTATTCAGTTGCTAAATTACTTAGCTCGCGGCTTCTGTCTAAAATCTTAAAGGTTAGGATTTATAAAACTATTATTCATCCGACGGTTCTTTACGGATGTGAAACGTGGCCGCTTACTTTGAAGGATGAACAACGGCTTAAGGTTTTGGAAAGTAAGGTACTGCGTAAAATATTTGGTCCAAAGAGAGATAAGGCCACAGGGGAGTTTAGAAGGTTGCACAACGGGGAATTGCGGAGCTTATACCCTGTGAATATAATTGAGTTGATAGCATCGCGGAGACTCAAATGGGCGAGTAAAGTTGTTGGGCTCGGTGAGGAACGGATTCCGAGAAAGTTGGTTTTCGCTGATCCGACTGGTAGGCGTCCGAAAGGTAGGCCGAGGCGTCGATTGGAGAATAGTGTTAAGGCTGATCTCGGGGCTTGGGCATGAACGGTGAACATTGGACGAGCCTGTGTAGGCTGGATTCGGTGGTATCGGCATCGAACCTTCGGGTTTGGTAAGCCTATCATTATTATAAATATGTTGTTTAATTTTACACTAGGTATAAATGTGAGAAATCTCGAAATTTTAAAACATAATTTTTCTCCTCTCTTTGCTTTTAGTTAAAAAGATACAATTCCTTATTGGTGTAGGAAACCTCGAAATTCCCATTTTATGTCGAATCACTCAAACAACATAAAATTTAACTTTCTAAGAAATAATTGTAACGCTCGAAACAAAAATTAATTGTTGAGATTATTGATTTCAGAATCATAAAGTAATTTTTAACTAATACCACAAGCATTATATTTTACTTTATTCCGCTTTTCACAAAACCATTAACACTTTGATTTCTATGATTAGAAAATTGTTTTGATTTTTTTATGGTTTATCATTATGAGGAATTGATTTAACGTCATAAGTTTTATTTTATGAATTATTATATTATAAGTTAGGCATATGAGTCAATATATATACCAACATCATAAAATGCGATTCATACCTCATCAATTCAAAGAAATTAAGAAAACACTAGTTGAATTTGCTTTGCCACACATGAAATTAAGACTATATAAACTAAACTGACTAAGTAATCATTTATCAAATATAAGAGATCCAATTTTACCAAATGAAAAACTAAACGTTATGTATAAAATAAATTGTTTTGATTGTGATAAGGTATACATAGGAGAAATCTCAAAAAACCTTCTGCATTGGCACAACACAGTATTCAACTTAACCATAATTTTGATTTTTAAAAACTTATTTTTGGTAAGTAGAAAAGTATTTTGGATATCGAAAAAAATAGTTTTGATAGAAAAACAATAGAAACTATATACATAAACAAAAATATAAAAAATACAATGAATTATAAAACCGATTCAAAACACCTAAGTTCTCATTATGCAGATGCAATAGAAAAGTTAAAATTGTAAGACTTGCATTGTTGACCTATCTAAATAATAATTCAGTGTACCTTTACAGTAGATAGGATGACCCTAATCCATAAGGGGCCAAAGAATATGTGAGGTGGGATGATTAGTAGACCCTGTTCGTTATAATTTTATTTTCAAAGACAATTTTGACAACATTTAAAATTAAAATATGTATTTTTGAAAAACATTGTTATTTGAATGTTGTTAATGTTTTTAAGTTATTATATTAAATAGTGTATCTTGATGTTAGTTATTAATTATTGATGTATTTTAGTGAGTCCTGGTGATAAGAAAGGCCCCGAAACGTTGACTTGTTAAATTTTTACTGTGATAAACTTTTTTGGGGGAAGAAATAGAAATCTACTATTTTATTGATAAAAAAAAATTCTTGTTCTTGACAAAAACCTTCTGTCATTCTATGGTTTCACATTGAGACAATAAAAACGCCAAATGTCATTATGGACTGATGAATTCAATTTTTCATTATTTTTATAATTATATACGAAGAACAAATATACTTTTACTAACTTTTGAAATGTGTTAACAAAACACAAATTTGGAAATAAGCATACAACAATATTCGTATCCTTCTGGGCTAAAAACATTATCCTAGACCTTATTTACTGATTTAATAGCATCTCACACTTAAACAAACATATTTTTTTTTCTTTATATCTTTATTTACACCTGTCAGAAGATGTCTGACAATCAGCAAATGTGTTGGACAAAAGTATGATCAGACATGATAGGCATGGGGAAGTAAAGTGCCCAGCAGCACCCCTTCCAAGCCTTTAATTCTGATATTAAATATATTCTATTATATTATATATATATATATATATATATATATATATATATATATATATATATATATATATATATATATATATATATATATATATATATATTGCAGATCTGGTAGTATACAGCGTTGGCCTTGCTTATCCTATTCACGATTTCTGAGACTACTTTCCCAGATCTATGCATAACAGTGCCGAGGTAGGTGAAATCTGATACCTCTTACATCGCCTCTCCAGTGCAGTATACCAAAACATCTTCCTGTACCCTTCCAACCTGTAAGATCTTACTCTTGCTGGTGCTGATGGTCATGCCCTTCCTGCGGAGCTCTTCATTCCATTCGTCAACTGCCTGCTGCAATTTCTCTTCAGAATCTGCAATCAGGACGATATCGTCCGCATACAGGAGAAGCTGTATCACGACTGGAAGCAGATTCCTTCGCCCTAGGAAAGTCCTTTCTGTTCGCCTTTTGCATATTGCAGCTATTTCATCCATATATAATGTGAATAGCAATGGGCTTAAGCTATCCCCTTGTTTAACCCCTCTAGCTATGCTAAAATGGTCAGATTCCTGCTCATTCAGTCTCACTATACCCTTTGGATCTTGGTATATGGATTTTATAGCTTTCACCAGTATAATAACTAGTGGGAAAATAACAATAAAATGGTGAGCGTAGAAATTTAGAAAAATCGTAAAAACATTGTAAAAAAAAAATTCTAATATAAAAAACAGAAATAGATATTACTAATGATGCGATAGATATAGAGATGATAACTGGAAGAAATAAAAATATATACCAACATCATAAAATGTGATTCATACAAAAGATGCAAAAGACCCCGTGGCCAACCAAGAATGTCGTACCTGGAGTACGTAAACCGTTTATGCAAGAAACGAAATAAAAATATTCACCAAGCCAGAAATCTAGCATACAACAGGGAACATTGGCAATCCTGGCTAAACGCTCCCCATGAAAGGCACTACAGGGTGATGCAAAAGAAGAAGAAGAAGTTATTATACTACTAGCTACAGCTACTTACTATTATAAAAATGAAATACTTTGGTATAATGAAAGATCAATTTTTCAGACTATTTTAATATCTGCTGAAAAACGACATTGATTTTGTCATTCGAATATTTTAAGTTTCTCTCCAGTATCGTCATTATTACCGACTCCTTTTAAATAATTATTTGCCATTAAAAAAAAATAACACAACATTTTAATATATTTTTTTTGTTATTTATACAATATAATTAAAATTTCTATGATAATTGTATAATTCAGTTTGATGCTGAATTAAAAAAAAAAAAAAAAAAATTCAGTTAGTTCCATAAAATGTATACATCATTGCGAAAAGCGCCTGAAATGTTGAGCCCGCATGACTGTTAAGTAACGAAGGTCTTGCATAGCTGAACTCGTTTGCACTACAGCGCCAAATTGTTAAGTAGCTATTTTTATCAGTTAAACATATTTGATTAATGTAAACTTTATATAAATAATTAAGACGTTGAGTTCCAAAAGTTGCTATATCCACTTTAGACAATTTTACAGGAAACGTTAAATTCTATTATTTATTTATTACTGGACCGATTTACTTGATTCTTTTTTTATTAACATCTAAAGTTGAATTTTACTTTATTAGTAACTTATTGCAACTTATCCCATGATTTTTTTACAATATAATATCGATATAGTATTTTTGGAATGAAACTTGGATATTGAAATTTTTGAAACGAAATAAAAGGAATATTGTAACTTTTGGAAGAATATATCACGAGGTAACAGTCATCATAACCTTCTTCATAAAACATTACTCACAACTAAAGACTTTATAGTGTTAATGACTAAGTCATGTATATTTCCATATTATCCCTCTGAGAAATATCTTTCCTTGTTGGTTAACTACATTTTATTGTCTATTAAGTCTTCATAAAGAAAGCGAATATTATTTATTTTTGGCTCTATAATAAGAAAGTCCTTTACACCGCTGATATTCCTAATCATCCTGACACCTTTTTGGCAACATTTGCTGACGACACGGCCATCCTATCATCCAGTTCCGATCCCGAAACAGCATCCTTAATCCTGCAAAGACACCTTTGTCTTATCGAAGACGGGTGTAATGCTTGCCGCATAATGGTGAACGAAGCCAAATGCAAACACGTAACCTTCACCATTCCACGAAACTCCCGTCCGCCAGTTTACTTCAATTCCATTCCAATTCCTCCTTCTGATACAGTCCGCTATCTTGGCTTACTACTTGACAAACGACTGACGTGGAACCCACATACAAGACTTAAAAGAAAAGAACTCAATCGACGATTCGGATAGTTATACAGACTATTAAACAGAAAATCTGAACTTACAGTTGACAACAAATTATTAATTTATAAGACAATACTGAAGCCCATTTGGACCTACGGAATTGAACTGGGGGGGACAGCTAAACGTTCTAACATCAAACGCATTCAATCCTTCCAAACCAAAGTCCTCCGAATAATAGTAAATGCTCCTTATTATGTATCCAACTATAACTTGCACCACGACCTTAATGTTCCATTTATTTCAGACCTAATTCCATCCAAATTTTCCAAATTCCACCAGAACCTTATTCATCATCCTAATCCTCAAGCACGATCCCTATCCAGCTCCACTTATCCATACAACCCACCTAAAAGGTTGAAACAGCAGTGGCCCCGAGATATATTGTAAATATGTATGCTGGAGTTCTGACACTGGTCAGATTCTCCTCTCAAGTGCTGTATGATTGTGACTGTGGCGCCCTCACTTAGCTTCCGCTGGCTCTCACCAGTGAAGCGGCTGAGAGGGAGGCGCTGGGATCCTTTGGACTCTGCTTGTCCTTCCACAAGTGGGGGGACAAGCCCCGTCCGGGGTTCCCTAGCTGATTGTAAATATTGTACGTACGTATGAATGTTAAATGTTTTGTGTTTTTGTTTATTTATTTGTTAACTTCATTATTTGTATTTATTTTATCTACAAATTTCGTTATTGTATACGTTTATTCAGTTTGGTTTCATTTTATGTAATTTGACATTTCTTTTGTTTATATTGTAAATATTGTATGAATGGGATCCTTTAGCAATATTATTATTGTCCATTGTGACAAACTGTAATACATAGGAATAAAAAAAAAAATAATAAGAAAGTATTTAATTATGAAATAAGTTTTAAACTCTCATTATGAAATAAGTATTCTTACTGTGAATTTAACAAATGTATTTATATTTTTAATTACGAGTGAACAATATTTAACTATAAAGACTGATAAATAAATAACTTTTATTTCGGTCTTTTACCATTTAAAAAATAAAAAAACTCAATTAGGTTAGATCAGGCACGGTTTTTATTCTCATATTTGGCAAGGTCAGGGAATGCTACTTCGGACCATTTATCCTATTAAAATGTGGTATATATACACACAAACACACACACCTAACGAAACCTAACGACCAAACTAAGTTATATATATATATATTATATATATATATATAACTTACCAGGGAAATGGTTACATTTCCTTCGAAAGGGATTAAGATAGACTTGAAAAAGATATATTTCATAGCCAAGTGAAAATAAAAACAGATGAAAAGTCAAAATAATGAACTATTAATAATATTTACAACTGTGCAAGCTCAAAAACTAACTATACCGATAGTGTTTTGAGAATATTATTAATTTTATAATTGTTTAAATTTAAAAGTAATTATAACATGAGCTATGATGACATTTTATTATTTTTTTTTTTTGAGGCTGATGATCCATTAATGACCTTGAAATGGGTTTGTTAGCCCGTAGGCTGGTTCTTAACTCAAGGCTGATAAACCATTAACATGTTGCCTGCTTGTCACGAAGGTTTAATATTTTAAGCTGATAATAAAGGAGCATAATAGGCCACTCACCCTTCGTTAATAATATTTTTCATAACTTAATATTTTGAGGCAATTCTTAATTTTTTCTTTTAAACTTTTAAGCAGTACAGAATTGAAATTATTCAATTTTCGATCAGTTAAAATCTTACATTTTCTAAGCGCCGAATTCGTGATTCTTTTTCCTAATCTTAATTTATTCATTCGTCCCTGTCACATAAAATATGATAGTAAGTAAATGGGTTAAAAAAAATGTTAGTAGCTGGACATGATAGAAATAAGGAAGGAAAGTGACTTATCAAATATATACCTTTCCTTGGCTTTAATTTTGCAAAGGTTTTATATCATTTTTACTTTCACTTCCCTATTTATGAAATATATATAAAGGGAAATTTATTGCAATCGTAAAAATTATCGAATTCCAGTTTTCACCGGAAATACACGTTTTAGGTTCTCCTGAGTCCAAATGACCAATTCCCGCAAAAAGGTGTTTGTGTGTGTGTGTGGTAACTACCGGGCGAAAACGGAAAGTCCTATGAAACTAAAATTCCATATTTCAGACTACTATACCACCTACTACTATACAACTATGTTACAAAAACTTTTTCATCAAAATCAGCTAACCAGAAGAGCCAATTTATACCATGCATTTTGCACCTTTTTAAGATTTTTTAAATAGGGCTCTTAACAATTTCGATTAAACTCGCTATATCAATGTAAAATTTAATGGGCTTTAATATCATGTAGGTTTCATTCTGATTGAAAGTCTTACGTGGCTTAAGAGCCAATATTTTAAATTTTCTTGTTCTAAAGTACTTTTTTTTTTGTAGATTATATAAAAATAACCATATTATCTTGTTAACGCTGATCAAAAAATAGATAAATCGATAAGTTGAACGAATTCGATACCTAACTAAAAAGAAAACTGAATTTTTTTGTTTTTGAACATAAGAACAGTAATATACATGTATAATATACCGTTAGAAAGCTAAAGATTTTAGAAAAAAATAATATCTCATACAACAGCTTGTAAAATTTAATAAATAGTGACAAAAAGCCTATAAAACTAATTAATTATTTTTGATAATAATATAATAGATTTTTTAATAAACACATGTTTCTATTGAAATTTAATTAATTTACATAACAGAAATAAGATATTAATCAAAAATATTTTTCGACATATAATTTTTTTTTTTTAAATTACTACTGGCCCATAAAATTCTTGTTTAGGGAGCTAAGAACTAAATATGTAGCCAAAACAAAAAACATAAAATAATTATGTTTTCTTATTCGGAATAATTTACTTTCATATATAAAAAAAGAAAATGTTTTCTAATCTAAAATACGAGGTCGTTTAAATAGAAGTTCTCTTAATAATAATTTAGAAAACAAAAATAAAATAAAATAATCAATTCAATTTTACAATGTAACAGTTGTTATTTTTTAATTGCTTTGGCTTTTTTTAAAGTCCAGTTTTTAGTGTTTTTTTTTTTTTTTTTTTTTTTTTTTTTACTGCTGAGCCTTGTAATTATTGTTCAAAGAGAAAAATGTTAAAATCTAAGACTAAAATCACGTATATGTGATTAAACTATATTTATTATGCCATTTTGGTAAATGTTAGGCTGCTAAAGGTGTTCTTATTTAGGTAGATAGGGGTTAATCTGAAGCACTGTTGATATTTTTGCCGACAAGATTTCATTTTTTGTTTTTTGTCGCGCTGCCCTGATCCTAAAACTCTATTCGTATTTTTCTCTATCTAATTAAGCCATATGTATGAGTGAAATTTATATTTTTATATTATTAAAAATATATTTTACTAGTTTATATATTTTTCAAATTTATGTATTTTCTAAAATTAGAAATTGATTCATTCTATAAGTTCTTAAAACTCATTCGTTTACTCCCTTGGAATATTTATGTAAAATAAGCTCTTAGCAACTATTAATTTCAAAATAATCAACAACAAAAAAAAAAAAAATGACACCAAAGACGTCTCATGTGACCCATTTATTTGGCGCATATAGTGGCTCCTTCCCTTCACCCGCAGACAATATTATTTGGATCATACCTTTACCAAACAATCAACTCCCAGCTACCTTCCTATATCCTTAGACTTCTGCAATTTAAATCGTCAGTCCACTCCCTTCAAACAAGATCGCGCCATACTGACCTTTACATTACTACCCATAGAACAAAAACATTTGATCATTTCCTTTCTTGTCCGCACTACAAGTCTCTGAAATTCCCTATCTACTCATATCCGACATGCTTCTTCTCTTTCATCACTGAAATGCTAACTGTTCCAGTACCTACTGTCATTCAAACAGAAGCTCATCAAGGATAATATTTAAAATAAATTATCAATTCAAAAAGACAATTAATTATTTATTGTTCTTCGTTAACCTAGTAAATGAATCAGTTTCAATGTTTAGTTCTGTTCAACACATTAATCTATCAGAAATTTTTTATTTATTTTACTATTTTGTTTTATTGTATACTTTATTCCTTTCTTTTCTTCTTTTATCATTGTAAACAAGAATTATAATGGTTTGGTCTTGTGGCCAGACAAATTGTATATATTAATTGTACTTATCAGTTGTTCGTAAGGTCTTTCCCAGAACATTTTTTTTCTTCTATTCTATAAGTAGCAAGCCTATTGTGCTTATTGTTGATTCGTTTCTGTATGTATTTGCATTATTTTGTATATTTATTTACGTAGTAGTTGTTATGCTGAAGATATATTTATCATTTGCGCTGTGACTGACAGCTCCATTTGTATAGGGATTGCCATTAATACAAATAAATAAATAAATTATTATAATTTTGGCTACTTAATCCAATGTCTGAAAAGGCTTATATTTGCTTTGTTTCATAATAATATACTATTTTATGACACTTAAAAAAAAAAAAAATTAACGTATAACTTTATATTTCAACATTTAATATTAAACTTTTTTTTTATCTTCTAAATTTTGTATTCAACCTGTCAATAAACGTAATATTAAACTTAAAGAACTAAAAATTGTATTTATGAATATTTTACTTATTTTTTATGATTTAATATTAGACGGTCTGAATGAGCTAATTCATAATATACATTTCAATTAGAAATAGTACCATTTAGGTTATTAAAATTAATAAGTTATCATCTGAATAACTAGAAAATTAAATACAAATGAGATGTTATTCTTGAAAGAGCTTGTTCGCAGTGGATAAACAACTTAGTAAATCTTTCCCCATTTAATTCGGCTGATTCAAACTAAGACTGGAAGGGACTATCTGCCCCTGGAGATCTGGAGAATGGAGCTAACAGACTGGAAATTCCCATAGGACCCGGTAGGAGGGTACAGCGGTGGGCTTAGCCCGGAATCAGTGCACTTCTAATTGTCTCTATTAACAGATTTATCTAATCCACCTTTTATTCTGCCCCAGGTTCCCTTAAGCTCTTCTCTCTCTCAAATCCCTACCTTGTAATCCGGCTCGTTTCTCTTACTCTAGTTCCAGAGATGTTTTCCAGAGTGTAACACACTGTATCTAGGGATTGTGTTGAGAAAAACATATGGAGTAAAGTGTAATTTTAAAAGTTAAGTAATATTTGTTGCCATTTTAAGAACCTTCTGTATAAAATTAATCGAAACGTTTGTATAATTATCTGACTATTACATTTCTACTCATAGAACAACAATTTTCGATCATTCCTTTCTTGTCTGCTCTGCTAATCTCTGGAATTCCCTACCTACTCATATCCGCCATGCTTTTTCTCTATCATCATTCAATTACTAGCTGTTCTAGTATCTCCTGTATTCTCAAACAGACGCTGAACAGCAATGACGTTTTATATCAAATATCAGATTTTGAATATAAAAAATAAATATAATTTATTGCTCATTCCTAACTTAGTTAATTAATTAATTTCAAATTCATTATTGTTCTGCAAATAGATGTATCTGAAAAAAATATAATTATTTTGTTTTATTGTATAGATATATTTCTTCTTTTTTTTCTTTTCTTACTTTTTACACCATTGTAAATAAGAATTAATCATAACATTTGGTCTTTTGGCCAGATACATTGTATACCTTAATTTTACATAATTATTGTTCTTAAGGGACTCTGTCCCAGAACAAAAAATATTTTCTATTCTATTCTATAACTAACTGTAATTTCATTTTTGGTATTTAAAACTATGTGATGTGCCAGCCAGCTCCATTGGTATAGGAAATGCACTATCAATAAATAAATAACTTTCAAAGCTTAAGATTAAGATCTCAAGAGCTATGTAATTTAGATATAATAATAACTCTACGTACGGGCTTTAAAAAAACCAACAGCTGACCAACAAATAGGAACTCTCGATTGTCGTTTTCATAGTAAATTGCTAGGACACGAGAATTGACTTATTAACGACATATCAATAACTGAAATGCCAGTTAAAAGAAGGCTGAAGAGAAGCTGGTTGAGAGACCTCCTTTGCTAAGTTATAGCCTAGAAAGGGATGCTGTAGGGCACTTTCCTTCCCCATGGCTATTATGTCTACTGCTTACGTTTTATACAGCACATTTGCTAATTTTAAGATAAAGAGAAAAATTAAATTACAATCTAGTTTATTCTACTTCTAAAATTAATAACTTTTAAATTGTAGATTTAAAAAAAAAAAATGTTAATAGTCCTCAATATACAAATTGATAGTTACGCTTCGAGAACGAATACGTGAAAATTATTAAGGGCATATTTAATCCTATTAATAATCAATATAATTTAAAAAAAATAAACTAATAGAAAGATAATCTACTAGAGAACGGCCTGACCTTTCAGATATGTAATACGATCTAATTTGGCTTAAGAAGTAGACTGAAATATTATATTTCGCGGTCTAGGCCTCTCGCCTTAAGAAGCTTGGAAGTATCTGACGCCTTCATCATTTCATCATCTTATATATATATATATATATATAACATAACCAAATAATCATGAGCGTACAGGTTTACTAACGATTTTACACGGGAGAAAACAAATGAATATATGCTTCAACTTTGTGTATAACAATATTTTTATTTCTATGATTCATTTGGAAAATTTTATTATTTATAATTAACGTTTTTAAGCCTAAGGTTTTTAGATTATTATCATAACTAACTATTAAGACATATTTTTTTTTAAAAAAACATATATATTGATATTTACAACTGTACTATCTACATCAAGTAAATATGATGGGCATAGTAAACTGACTTGAAACACATCTAGAGACGCTACTCCGTATCAACACTCTATAAATCTGGACATAGTTAAAATATTCAAGTGACATTTGAAAAAAAATTTCAACTTTGTGTAAAAAAGATTTCTTACAACTCAACTTCTCAAGTTCTTTAAATTCAGATCTTTTTTTTTGTTTGTTTGTTCTTTGTTAATATTTTTCTAATACTTCTAAAATGTTAGTTATGATATTTCAAAATTTTTGAAATTATTAGTTTTTTTTCTAATCTGATGAACTATTTTCTTTCGTAAAGAATGCCTGTTTTTTATGCTGATTTTTATTTATGTTGATAAAATTGGAAAGAGTTCGTTTCTCTCTTCACGTGCCTCGTTTACATTTCTTTATCTGTTTTTATAGTATCTTTTAATAAGTTAGTCTGAATGAGGTGTGGTGCTGTACTCTAATATCTGTGTAAGATCGTTTTCCATATTGTGCCTCAACATATCTTTATTGTGGTTTCGCTGTAGTGCTTACAACCTTATACCATAATCATGAAGGTAGTGGGTTGAAAAGTTAGTCCATGGTACCCATTCGGTGTATTTTCCGTAAACCTTCATGTCTTTATATCTACACTAAATATTTGGATAGGATTGCTGTTCTGTTCATTTATAAAACACCATTTTTTAATCTGACGCTAAATTTATGATTTTTTACGATGAATTCAAGCAGACTGTATCAATTGGTGATTGTTGAACACACTGGTTTTCCAAAAAAAAGTGTCAGTATTAATCTAGTTGTAAATGTTAGTAAGCACCCAAGAAGATCAAATCAGTGAAGAAGAATTGAAAATTCCATAAAGCTATCAACAGCGTAAACTAGCTAAAGATCTACGCCTCTATGCTCACAAAGCTCTGTTGACACAATAACATAAGTCCAATGAACAAAACAAAGAAAGCTTGGAGTTTTAAACATCAACTAGTGAATGCTGATTTTTCGAGTTCTTTTTTTCATCATTTCAGCCCATTTTTCTTAAATTTCCAAAAGATCAATTAGTACCCTCAAATTATTTCACCGGTCTGGGCAACCTTTTTCCACAATTCTACTGGAAGCTCCTAGTATCATCTCTTATTTCTCTATATTTCATCATTTTTTACCATCATTTTTACTATGGTTGTTTGGTATAAGGTGGCCTCCAGAGGTGCTGGTTGGCAGAATGCAACGAATTATGAACTGTTTCTTAAGATTTGGTGAGAGCAGCGTGGTCTAGTGGGCAGAGCGCTAGTCTACTGTGCTCCGGGTCCTAGGTTGGAGTCCCGTCAGTGGCGGAGTATTATTTATTCTGTTATTTCAGCCGGGGAGCGATCCTGGGATATGGAGACCCTCCTGGGGCACACCCAAAAATGGGGAAAAAATTCTGGCGGCCGAGCATGATCTCGACAGAATGACCTCATTGCACAGCTGTTGGCCTAAAAACAGTACGAATCTCTACATGTACTGAACCCAAAACTCTTCATGGGTTTTAATGGTATAGGTTTTTTTTTTCTAAAGATTTGTCTTCAGTACCTCTTGACGGTCACATGCATCCCACCTCCATAATGGGTCAAAGTGGATATTTCCCTCGATTCGAAGGCAGTATTTCCTTGGATCATATCTTTATCAAATCGTCCGCTCCCGCCACCCCTCTTACTTCTACAGCCTCCAGCAATTTAAATTCTCAACCCATACTCAGGAAACCAGATCCTGTCTTTCCACCCTTTTTGCGCCTTCCCAAACAGCCAATACATATGAATACTCCTTCTTAGCCCGATCCACTGTTTTCTGGAATTCTCTCCCATCAAACATCCGTCATACTCCTTCCCATTCTTCATTCAAATCTCTCCTTGTTCAAAACCTTGCTTTCGAAATAGAATTCAACTAAATTGAGTATAGCGATTAAAATGAGTTAAAAAATGTGTAAAATTCTTAACATTAATTGTTGTAGTGTTGATTTTCTTTCTTATTTTTTTTTATTCTATTGGTTTTTTATGTTTCATTAAGCTATTGTATTTTGTATTTATTTTTTTATCGTTAAAAAATTGTAAATATGTATTGTGATCATTAATAATATTAGTTTTTGTTGGCTAGTTATGATTGTTATTTACTTGTCAATTTGTTTTATTTTTAAGGTAACTTGTCCTATAACATTTTGTTTGCATTCATTTTTTATTTCAAACCATGCATCAAAGAAATTCAGCCACATTTATGCAAAAAAGAGTGGTTATGACACTTTATCACATACATAACCCTATTACATGTAATTTATGAAAAAAAATGAAAAATAACTGATTTACTCAATACCGGATATTTAAAGTGAAATAACCCACATACTTATTTGATTAAAATTTCTTTTTAGTTTCCCTCTAGAACGGACTTACATTCTCCGACTATCCAAGGCCCCAGTTACCCTGAAGATGACAGAAGCAGGGCAGGACTACCGTCCGTAATGAGGTTGGCTGGATAGGCCAGCCCTCGCTGTAATTGCTAGATCAAAGGCTACACCGAAGCATTGTCTGCACTGTCGAGTGTAAATCTGTCCCTAGGCTGCTTGTTATAGCCGGCGGTTCGTTATGTAGCGATCTCTATCGGCAACTAGATATCCAGCCTCCTGCTAAGATACATTACCTCGCTAATGAGTTGAAAGGTGTATCGGATGTCTGTGCTACTGAGGCAAGGGAAAGGTTCAGAAACCTATCGAATAGCAAAAAAGGTCGTGTTTAAGATTCTTGTTTAAAGTATTAATTGCCTTAGGTATTACTTAGTTGCCTCAAGTACCCTGCTTCGGTTTATTATTTTCAATTATAGAGCCTTTGTATAGACCGAAAAATATTACTCCTTCAAAATTTGAGATTTTACGTTTCAATATACGTGTAACCCACAAAACTAATTTTAGGAATATGCTTTATAAATGTTTCAAAAGATTGATCTCTCTGTGAAAGAATTCAATTAATCGCTCTTTTTTTGTCTTTGTCGTTGACTTTTTTGCCTGTGTTGATATTGACGACCCTTAATTTTCTCTTCATCTTGAATTTCAACATTATAATTCAAATTATTCACTATTAGAAGATTGATGCCTGTATGAAAAATTAAAAATGGACGATTTTTTTCTTATATCTATACTGCCGTTTAAAAAAAAAAAAAAAAAAAAAAAACCTTTTTTTTTGTTCCTAAAGGAAGCTTAATTTTCTCTTCTCTTCAACCATTATTGCTAATTTGTTTGTTGATGTAGACATTTTTCGATTAGACTAATGCATAATTTTTCATCATATCCCTATGTCGCTTAAACCTAATTTTTTTTCTTCTAAAATCGAAATTTGTAATTACAACAGGATTTTTTTTTTCAAAGGAGGGGATCTTCCCCTCTCCCATTTTTTTATATATAATTTAATGAAAAATGAAGATATTAAAAAATACAGTTTTAAACAATGAACAGACCGCTGCGCATGCTCCAGTCTAGAGCATGTTGGTACCGTCACCATGGTAACGAAATCAAAGCTTTTACCCCTACCAAAAATCGCATCACGCGGCTAAAGACGTTTTCACTTAAAAATAAATGATGTGGAAAACTGAGAAGAAATGATGCAAAAGCTACCGTATACAATAATGTACCGTAACTGTGCAGTAGTCATTTCTATTTTAATACTTTATTATCATAAAGGTCTGCTGACGAAGGGCACAAAAATGTGAAGACGTGAGCGAGAGAATAAGTTTCTGTCGAGGACGGACTTATATTAATCGCCGCGAGGAGCTGCAACAATTCATTGTCATCAGAGTGACTGGGTGTTAAGGCGCTGGAGCTGGAGCTGGAAGCTGGACAATTAATTCTCATCAGATGAGGGGAGGGGGCAGACTCAGGTGTTAAGTTTCCTGCCTCTGTCCTACCATTCTCCTCTTGCACTTGGAAATATTTTAACGTCATCGCTCTTATTGCATAACTTAGTCTTTTATAGCATAAACTTAATATCTTCTAGTTTTATAGTTAATATTAATTTTTTTTTATTTTATTGAATTTTACAACTGTATATTAACATAAATACAATAAGTAAAAGTGTTGAATTATAATAAAGGGCATGAAAGGCTTGTGAAGAAACTACCCAGCGGTGGATTTTCGATGTTTATTTAAGTAAGCAGATCCCGAGGCCATCTTCTAATATTAAAATTTCAAAAAGAAAAATTTGGTGGGCGCAACACACGCCTTTCACTTTCCTCTGTCGTTCAAATCCATTTAAGATTTTTCAAAGATAGAGTTACTAAAAGATTAAAGATGAATAAGGAAATATGGTTTTCAGCTCAAATAATCTAATATTAATTATTATCTACGATATCACTTAAGTTTTTTTTGTACTTTTTTTTTATGTATATGTTTATCCATAATTGTAAATATTAGTTAATCATGTTTATCTTGTCAGTTGGCCAGACATGTTGTATATTATAAACTGTACAAATCTGTTATTCTTAGAGGACTTAGTACCAGAATAAAAATTACTTTCTATAATATTCTAAGTTTATGCTCTTTTTGTCTTTCTACATCACATTTTACAGCTTTGTGTATAAAACGACATTTTTCTAAAATATTTAGCTTACCAACGATTTATTATACATCTCCATCTATATTATCATTCTTAAGATTAAAAAAAAAATGTTAGCTCTTTTTTCCTCTATTTGGTTATTAAATTCATTCAACTTGTATATTTAGCCGATTTTCTCGAAAACGGTTCTGACGATTTTGATTAAACTCACTATATAGATGTAAAATTCAATGGGCTATAATACCATGTAGGTTTTATTCTGATTAAAATGGTCCGACAGGGCTTAAATACCGATATTTTACTTTTTAATTTTTTTTTCCCTAAAGTACCTTTAATTTTGCAGATTCATTAAAAATAACTATATTATCTTGTTTACGCTTGTTACTTAGTGAATTGTTTACACTTTTGTTGTATTACGCCGACGAAAAACAGGTAAATATATAAATTGAATAAATTCGATACCCAACTAAAGGATAAAACAGAATAAATATGTTTTTAATGCAATTTTTCGTTTCTGAACATAACAGCAGTAATATACATGTATGATATACCGTTGAAAAGCTAAAGATTTTAGAAAAAAAATTATCTCATACATAAGCTTTTAAAAGTTAATAGAGTGTGATGAAATGGATATAAAACTAACTGATTATATTAGATAATAATACAATCGATTTTTTTAATAAAATACATGTTTCTATAGAAGTTCCATTTAATCAATTCTTTAATGGTATCACTCATTTTTATCTCTTACTGCATTTGAAAATTCTTTAATCGATACTAAAAACGGAGGTAAGTGAAAGTCGTGTGTTGCCTGCACCAGATTTTTTATAACAATATGCTGGCTTGAGTTTAATTTCAACATTAACTCATATTCCTCTCTAAGGCTAAGTTATGATCGATTCCTGTCGATGATCTAAATAAATTCCAAGGGAATTCCTTTATCTCGCGCATAAACATAGCTGCTTGGTTAAGTGCCAACTAGCTAAGTCCTGCAAAGACCCTGTACAACGCAGTGGCATGTCATCGGCATGCTTAGCTCCCATACATAATAAGGGAACAACAAGGTCCAATTTTCACTATATTTTGCACGATGAGAAATTTGATTCAAAAGATCTACATTTAAATAAAAATGAATAAATTTAATAATTGTTCATCTTCTTCTCTTTATATATAAAATGATCACGCATTTTTGGTTTCCGCGAGCTCCTTTTAAACCACAAGACAGATTTTGATACGGTTTTCACGACTATTTAGGGCTTTCATTCTTGAAGCTTTATACGTAAAATACATTTCAATTTAGCTTTTCTTTAATCGGAAAAGATAAATTTTCTGTATCCAAGTCATCAAAAAAAAAAAAAATTACTGCTAGGTGAAGACACGGAAACCATACAACTAAATACAAGTGTGTTAATAAAAACCGGTAAAGAAATAGGACTCGAATTAAATACCGATAAAACGAAGTATATGATTAGTAGCAGAAACGGTGTCGATCTTGGAGATATTGATGTATCAGGTCATACTTTTGAACACGTAGAGAAATTCAAGTATTTAGGTTCAATTATAACTAGAAAAAATGAAATCCAGGAAGAAATAAAGTCCCGGTTAAAGGTGGGAAATGCGTGTTATTATTCAGTTGCTAAGTTACTTAGTTCGCGTCTTCTATCTAAAAACTTAAAGATTAGAATTTATAAAACTATTATTCTTCCAACGGTTCTTTACGGATGTGAAACGTGGCCGCTTACTTTAAAGGATGAACAGCGACTTAAGGTTTTCGAAAATAAAGTATTGCGTAAAATATTTGGTCCAAAGAGAGATGAGGCCACTGGGGAGTTTAGAAGGTTGCATAACGCGGAATTGCGGAACTTGCATCCTGTGAATATAATTGAGCTGATTTCATCGCGGAGACTTAAATGGGCGAGTAAAGTTGTTGGACTCGATGACGAACGGATTCCGAGAAAGTTGGTATTTGCTGATCCGACTGGTAGGCGTCCGAAAGGTAGGCCGAAGCGGAGATGGGAGGATTGCGTTAAGGCTGATCTCGGGAGCTTGGGCTTGAATGGTGAGCATTGGACGAGTCTGTGTAGGCGGAATTTGGTGGTATCGGCATCGAACCTTCGGGTTCGCTAAGCCTATTATTATTATTATTATAAGTCATCAAAAATTAATCCTGAAATATAAGTAGTAACATAGACGTATAATATACCGTTGGAAAGCGCAAGATTTTAGAAAAGTCAATTTGCAATAAAATAAATCGTACAGGCTAACAAAAAGTAGTTGTAAGCTCATAGACTTATGTACATATGTTATTGGTAAAGCGGGAGGTTATAATGCTGCCACTGTCGTGCAGGATCATACAAGTTTAGCGCCCAAGATTGTAGAAACAATATTACGCACTGAATTGTTACTAAGTCAGTAATATAAATGGTAAGTTGTTAAAAAAAAAAAAAAAAAAAAAAAAAAAAAAATTGGGGGGCGGCGTGGCCGAGCGTGTTAGCGCGCGTTGCTGCGAGCACGCGTTGCCTAGCAACAGAAAACCGAACAGTGAAAACCAAATAATTACGAGTTCGACTCTCGTGCTGGGGGATTTTATCTCGGCATATATCCCCCGCCCTCACCCCTGGCCCGAGAGAACCCCCGTATAGCCTTCAAAGGCGAGGTAGGGGTGGACAAAAAAAAAAAAAAAAAAAAAAAGTTGTTAAAAATCTATAAACTAGCATTGTGATTATTTCAAATTTATTACTATTTCATAAAAAACAGATGTTTCACGGTAAACTAAATGTGACTCCTGTGGAAACTTCATTTAAATTTTAAAATAAATTAAAATAGCTCATTAGAAACATAAAATAATTATAAATCTGATAGGATAGGAACCATTGTTATTTTTTTACTTTTCGAATACATACATAACAGTCAAGTTATCGTTATGTGATAAGATTAAACTTTCAGTTATCTGTGCTTTACTTTAAAATAACAAAATAAACGTAAAAAAAAAAAAAAATATGTTTTTTATTTCTACCGATGATTAAATATAAATATAATATTTATAAACATATAATATTTTAATAAAAGATATAAGATTTTATTAACAAAAGCCGTTATAAAATAAACATATTTTCTTGCTAACTGCGTAGGTTTTTTGTATATTTTATCCTACAATCACAATGTAACCTCAATTTTATTTCATCATATGTTTGTCATTTAGGCTAACGTACTATAATTACAAAAAAAAAATTCTGATTGTAAGGATTTTTCTTGCTAATTGCACTTTTGTTATAATAAACTAAATCTCCCAAAACGATAAACTTTAAATCGCTCAGAGAGAGATTTTTTTTAACATAAATTATACCTCATTTTAATTTCATCTGTGCGAAACACGGACGGGTCCGCTCGTTTTATTATAACAGTAATCGATAAAATTGTAGTGAAAATTTTATTAAAATCAAATTAACATTAAGTTTTCAGGAGTGCTGCCATTGGGTAGTTCTTCTTCAAGTTTGTTTCACGCCATTTAACTTTTGTCACATTTACTTGTTGTACCTTGAAGTACAGTTGTAAATTTCAATAAATGATGTTAAAAAAAACATTAAGTTTTAATGAAAACATATATTAAATAAATTACTTTAAGATAGAATAGAAAAAAAAAATTTACAACTATTACCTTAGTTTTTGTGGGTAATTTATTCCTTTTATCTTCGACACAATGTAGATTCCAATTTTTGTTTACTTTTTAGCTTTCTAATTACTTATTTATAGCTTTTCTTATTTTCTGGGGAAATGAAATGATCCGGGAAAAAATATTACTTTTGTATTTCTGTTTAGATTTTTATCAAATTCTTTCATATTTTATATATAATAATATTTTATTTAAGCTGAGAAAGATACATGGTACACCATTTTAAAATAAATAAATTCCTGATAATCCACCGAGGCGTATGAAAAGAAGGGACCTTCTTATTTAGATTCATTATCTTTTTCTTCTTCTTTCTTATTTTCTATTTATGGTTTTTTTTTTGTCATTAATCATCACATTTACTTGTTGTATTATAATATAAAGTTGTAAATCTCAATAAAAATATTTTTTTTTAAACAAAACTATTAAATATACTTTAAAAATCGGTATATAAACCCTTTCAGGCAATTTAAATATATATAAAACCTTCAAGATATTAAAGCCCATTCAAGTAAAAATTTATATAGTAAGTTTAAAGAAAATAATTATAATCGTTCTTAAGAAAATCGTAAACAAATCTAAAGAAGCACTTTCAGGAAGATCTCATATTTATTTCAGTTTCTTGACACTTTTTTTCTTTAATTTAAGTTTATTAGGATGAACCACAACATGTATAATTACGATTCGATTTTTTTTTTTTATTCTGAATACTTTTTGAAACTAAACACCCTGTTCACTCAAAAATGGTTGTCAACCTTGGACATCCAATTTCACTCGTTAAATTTTCCTGATATTTAATTTTTAATATTTGAAGATCTATTACATTCTTTTTATACGTTTTAAAGTTGTGTCCCCATTATCAAGATATTTTATACTTATCTAAAAGTTCTTAATGTCACATAGTCATGATTGTTTGCTAAACTTAAATTATATGTATATAGTTGTTGTTATAATGTTTATAAATATATATAATAATAGTGGATATAATTAGTTGTTATTATTGCTTCTAGTACTATAATAATAATAGCTTAATTAACATCAATGTATTGGCAAAAGCCTCCCCCAAAGCTAGAAATTTAATAAGTGATAGATATATTTTGCTTTAAAAATGTATAACATTATTAATGACTTATATATGTATGTTATTCAACATTTAAATATTAATTATGCAGTAATTTAGACATCATAATAATTTTAAAAGGGATTGTTACGCAGACATAGAGAACTGGTTGTGCAGATCGTGTTGCCCTCGGGCGCACGACAACAGCTAGCCTTCCTGATATGACTTTTACATCATGTTCTAACATTTTAGTTAGATTATTAACACAAAACTATTCATCTGTAACACTATTACAAAGCATTTTCATGTAATTAATTCACATTTAACTTAATTGCAAATCTTTCCAGAGTATTTGCATTACATGGTGTTAACTTCAACGGTTTTTGTTATCATTGAACTATGGCTAGATCAAAACTTTTCTTAGAATGAGTATTGCAGTCGTGAGTTGTACTTTCTAGTGCACGCTTTCTCAATAAATAAAAAATAATAAAATTTAAAAAAAAAATAAAAAAGTAATATAATGTTATTGTATTTATTATTTTACAAATTCTATTTGCCTTATATGACTGAAAAAATACTGTTAAAAGCCGATCACTATCAAACATCCTTTAAATCATGCAATATAAGATAGATAATGACTTTATTTCTTAAACAATTCTTTAAGAGTCTGCCACATATATTTAAATATCAATTATATAATAAAAAAACAAAAACAAATCAATAAAAATAGTAATACATGATATTAATAGAAACAATAACAGTGACAATGACAAAATGTAAATAAAATAATATGATAATAAAAATAAAATTAAAATTAAAATTTTTTTTTTTTATTTGCAACAATTTATATATACATTGCGATATTTAATAATACGTTTTGTTTAATTTATCAGCACTACCAGTATTAAGAATAGTCATGTTTCGTTGGTCACAAGCACTTGTCATATGCTGTCTCAGATATTTCTGTTTATTTTATATTAAAATTTGTTCAGTTGAGAAGTATATGATACATACTATTGGATATAAATTGGTCACAGTTATTGCAGAGTTGATTTGCTGTAAGTAATAATGTTTTATGTTCCAAATCAGGTTTAACGTTCTCTTCGCTGCTGATTCCTAAACGAGTGACATATCTTACTTTTTTTAGGCAGTAAAACAAATAGCTTTCTGGAGTATTAATATTAAAATTTGATATTTGATATGTTTATTGATATGTTCGTACGGTTTATTTATTGAGTACGGCTAATGTCCAGCGATAGGGTGTGATTTATCATTTATTTATTATTTCATACTTTTGTCTTTTTATTTCTATCGGAAACAATCGTATAAAATCCTGTGTACAACCCAAAGGTGCGACTAGTACCTTTGCTAGGGATACCCAGTTGTATTTATCATCAGCTTTCATTGAATCAAGGCAAATCAGCCTATTAAAACACTGCTTAAGCAATCTATCTTCAGACATTAGTAACAATGTCGTCCAGTAGTTAATAATGTAGGGAGCCCATGGTTGAGTAGCTAGCGCAGTAGTCTCTCATGCTAAAGGTTGTTAGTTCGAATCCCAGTCCCGGCAGGGTTTTTATAAGGGTATAATTAAGTCGGGATTCACTCACAGCCTCTCCCCTGGGTTTGTGATACCCGTCAGTCAAATGGTGGCCACTCACAAAAATAGGCGTAAGGGATGATGACCCTACCCTGTAAAATCTCATCGAGAATGGTGAGTATATTCTCCCAGGAGATTACACCACACGACCAAGGGCCTACACGGTCTATCGCGCCAGAGTAAATAAAAGTTAATAGGATGACTGGATAGCATTCTATTTCATGCCGGGTAATCTAGTTAGCTGTATTCCTTGGCCAATGAAGAAGTTGTTTGAAGAATGCCAGCTATACCGATTCGATTACTTCCCAGTATCTTAGACCCCAAACTAATGAGACATATAAAAATATAGACACAGACATTAAATTAAAAAGATTAGATTTCGTTTTCCAGTTATCACTTCTTCCTTTCCTGAGAATTTCTAGCACTTTAGTACTTGCGACCAAACCTTTTTGAATAAAAGGCATGCAATATAACAAATTGTTAAACTTTATTTTTAATCTGTAACCGCATCCACGCAGTTTTATCATAGTAAACATCGTCTTGAAAAAAACAAATGTTTAGAAAGTTAACTGAAACTGAGCCCCTTACTTCATCTTACACGAAGCTGAATCACACCTTCTTTAATTTTTAATAACATAAAAGTCATCTGAGTTCTTGTTGCGAAAGTCATTTATACGTCAAATTTTTAAAATAGAGCCGATGACATAGACATTACAATCGTACATCGATGGATGACATCGAAGATAAATAACACGACAAAGATGTATATTGGACCTGCAGAGATCTCAGAGGTGCCTTGTCCCGTCCCTGCCAGTCATACCTCCTAATGAGCGACAAAAATGTGAAGAGAAATTTCCTAAAGGGAAGTCTGACTTCTTCAGTCCTTAGCAACATTCCGCTCTGATGAGATTTAAAGTGTTTCAGATAAATCTTTAAAAAGAAGATGAAAAATATCCCACGGCAGTGGTTTTTTTTTTTCGGTCATCATAATTTGTTCTGTGTTATGATATTTTTGATATATGATTAGTAGCATTTATTCACATTAATAAAATGAAATTTTGATCTTCCTTACATGTGATTGCATGATCTTCTAGTTTCTTTGTAAGTAATGTATCTAAAATTAGGAGTCACCTGCGGTGTAAGGTCTAGAATAACAGTTTTCTATGCCCTAGCTCGCAGTTTATACTTTAGTTACCTTAGTTATGAGACGTAAAAAGGTGGTTCTGTCAAGTAATCGTTAAAGATCCCTATCCAAATAAAATGTAGGGCTCCCACGGTGGCATCGTCCGATTAGCAAAAGTAGCATCAAGTTAATTTAAGCGAATTAAAAAACTAACTATAATTAGTGGAAGGAATTAGTCCGGGTAGCGGTCAGTGAATGAGACAATTAAGTAGTTTCAACCATTTATTTTCTGCCTTAAGTCTCGACCCTTATTGTGGGTCATCATCATAGCTAAAAATGTACAAAAGAAATACATTTACAAAAAGATTAAATACACTATTTTAAAAACTACTGAGCTAGAGGATATCAATATTAGAAACATAATAAAGAACTGGATGTGTAAGAAAATCTAAGGGATTCCCCTTAAAATACAATGACTAAGGTATAATAATGAGAGGGCTATACTGAGCAGATAATGACTAAAGATAATTTCTTATTTCACCTAATATTCAAAATATTAGATGAAATAAGAAACATTGCAATATAGAGATGAGTGGAGATACGTACCTTATTATAGGCGAATGGAAACTGGCTACAATTTAGTAGAATGGAATGTATAGGTTTTTACTTAACGAATTTTGTTTTAAAAAATAATTTCTAGTATCATTACATATTATATTATTACTATTATATATTTAATAAGATTACTTCTTTTTATGTTAGTATTACAATTTTACTTGTCGTTAGATCCCGTCAAAATGCTGTCAATATTTTCCATTCTACTATCTTTCGTTCGTACTTTCCTATCTACCTACCTACATTCCATTCCAATTTGTCCAAATTGTACCTAGTTTCCATTCGCCTACAATAAGGTACGTATCTCCACTCTAGTACATATTTCAATGTTTGACATCCTCTTGCTCAATAGTTTATAAAACAGTGTATTTAATCTTATTGTATTTCTCTTGTATCTTTTTAGCCTTGGGTCCACCACAATGGGGGTCGAAGCAATGGCAGAAAATAAATGGTCGAAGCTACCTAATTATTTTATTCACTGACCGCCACTCGGGCTAATTCTTTCAAGTAATTCTCAACGGTCAACTAATTCTTTCCACTTACTTTAATTAGATCTATAAATTTCAAAAGTTGTTATAACTTTATTCCTAAACATAAATACTTATAAAATATTTTCTTCAACGAAAACATTTATTTTTGAACAAAATAACAACATAACAAACCAAACGACATAAATCTCTATATTCTCTCTCTATTTTTTTTTAAAGTGGACAGATTAACAACTGCATTACTTCCTCTTATTTTCGATAATAATTTTTAAAATGGAAAAATATTGCTGTTTTTCTTTTAGTCGATTATTCATCTAATTAATTTTTTTATAGATAGTTGGTTCTTAACTCTTCCAAAATTTTATTTTACGACAATTATTTCGAATATACGTTTCAGGGCTTTTAGCCATATTTAGATATTACTGACAGCAACCAATGGGGTGCCTAAAATCAGTCATGTTGGTATCTATTATATCACATTTTGTCAAATATAAATTATAAAATGTCATTATGAATTCCTCTTGGTTATGAAAAGTAAATTTTATATGAACAACTTTTAATGACAACTTTTTACTTATATTTGATATAACATATATCAATATGACTGATATTAGAAACCATTGATTGTTTGGCAGTGAGTCTTGAAGATGGAGAAATGTACCGAAACGTAGAATTAAAATAATTATGGTTGTATAGTAAAATTTTAAAAGAATTAAGGACCAATTATTTATAAAAATATATATATGTTTCTTCCGGTTATATATGTTATAAAAAATATATATGTTTACAAAAAACATTAAAATTGAATTTAAAAAAAAATTAAGTTGTTGTTTCTTGACTGTAAGATAAAACTGACTAATCAAAGACGATTAATGTAAGTAACATTAATATGGCGAGTTTGATCTTGTCGGATTACAATCATTTCAACTATACTATCAGGTTTCATACTAAGGTTCTCGTAGCGATCCCATGGGGCAACACCATTGGCTTGATGAAGTTCTTATTAAAAATATTTATTAATTTTAAATGTTTCATTTGAAATAGTCGTATATAATACTTTTGACGACTATAACTCAATTTGGAATTTGTTTTTCTGAATTGTGGGGTTTGCTCTACAGATGTTCTCTCTTTTATGATATTTATCGGTCCTGTAATATCAGGTTGTAAGTTAGTATTGTCTTATCGGTATTTGCTCAGCAGCTTTTTATTAAGTTCACATATTCTACATTTCAATCGACTTTATTGTGGTTTCTCTCGCGCTAACCCCCACGTCGAATAGAATCCATCCCATGTGAATCTATTTACATAAAAAGTTAAACCTTCCCAGTTGTTCGCTATAACTACCATACCTCTAAATAAATAAAAGGAAAAAAAAAGTGCAAGTTATTTAAACAGTGGGATATTTGAATATCGGCTCAGTCATGAAGGAATATAAAAACAAATCGATTAGAATATCGGAAGCGATAAAGGATCGGAAAGGTGTGGGATCCCGAATGCCATCCCACTCTCGTAAAATGTAAATTCGGTCCGGTTCTAAGCAACTATAAAATACAACTGGGTCCCTCCCTATTCCAAGACTCCTTATTTGCGCAGCCGTCAGAATCCTCCTGTTCTTCGTCCTATTTTATCTGAAGTAAGTCCTGCCGAAGAGTCTCAGGAAGAAGTTAACGGAGCGAAAGGAAAGATCACTCACAGGAAATCGATAGTTTCAATGGCAGGCAGAGACTTGCCTTCTTGATTAAAAGTTTTAATTGCCTCTACCAATGACGACACTCCTTTCTCTCAAGAGGTTGTCTAAGATCAGATGGTGAATAATGAAAACAATACTCTTTCCTGATTTATTGGCAACATTATGAGCTTACTGTTTATTGTCGACAAAAGTTTTATGGATTCAGATGTTTCAGGACAGCTTTTCACCCAACATGTAAACTCTCCTTCAAGTTAATGGCGAATATAGTTTATTTCTTGAAGCATATTATCAACTTTTCTATACTGCTTGGTTAACGCCATCAGTGCGGTCGGGGTCAATTGACCTCTTGTCTAACTTTCCGCAAGGGATAGGCCTTGTATGAGTTAAACTTCCAAATAAAGCAAACCTTTTTCAGCTTTGGACCTTTCCAAGATTTGAAACCAATAATGTCTGTGTTTTTCAAACTTTAATAATCTCTTATATTCTGATAAAAAATAGAACGGGGTCATATTGCCGTGCCGCACTGAGGTTTAAATTTCGAACTCTAGTGCGGGACGGGTTATTCTTCCTTAAATATGACGAGTCACTCGATGATGAGAGGTGGGAAGCCTCTTTTTTAATTTTTCCTAAATTATAAAAAAAATTAGGTTTAGCAGGTAGGAGGAAGACGGAACCTCACAATAAAATCTAAGTCATTTCACGTTTTTAAAATATCATAAAATTTAATTTGATAATAGTGAAAAATTGTTTTAATTAAAAAAGCAAAAATGTATATTAATGAGTACAACTTCCATGAGGTCAATGAAGTTTTGAATGAATCGATTAAAAAATAAATTAATTAATAAACATATGGGGTAGGAAAAAAAATGATTTTGCCTAAATTAATCAATTTTCAGGAGGCTAAATACATTTAAACTAAAGAAAGAATACGGGGCCGATTGAACCCGTGACGCACTTGTGGATAATTCCGGATTTTTCCTTCCTCGCTGAACTTGTTAAGTAATAATGTAGTGAAGGTGCAAAAACTCACATCTCCGATTATTAATCAAAAAGGATAGTTTCTTCAATATTTTTGTTTTCCATTTAGAGCAGTATTAGTTCCTGAGGAAGTTGACTCATCTCGATATATAATCCTCTGTCATACTTTTTCAAGTTCCATGTTTATTCACAATGACTACACGGAAGAATAAATTTCGTTGTTTTCTTTCAGAAATATGACATCCATATGACATATATAAAGTCTTCTGGAAAGAATTTCAGATTTTCGTGAGTCTTCTGGCTCTGAACCGTCACAATCCATTAACCTAGACTGCCTTGTCGCTGACATTGTACTAGAGTAAGCCTTGAGTTTCCTTCCGAATTGGGGAAAACATGGCCGATTGCAGCATCGTGAAGCTTCGTTGTTCGATGTTCGTTGTATATATTCGTATCAGATTTATTATATAATGCGGTTTAATGTTTAATCAGTTCAGTTAAAACCTTTATTTGATATTATTATCATACCCTACAGATAGACATTTTTCTGTGAAAGTAGATGCTGAACTCTCTGAAATTAAGCAAATTAATGCAGAGGTACCCCTGGGCAGTGTTTTAGGACGAATTTGATTAAACATATATATGTTAGATTTACCTCATCACAATGGGACTCTTTTGGCTACCTTTTCTGTTGACACAGCAATTCTGTGTTCAGATAAAAATCATTTTCAAGCGGCCGTCTCTCTCCAAAACCACCTCAATGAAATTACTGCCTGGACTACTCGGTGGAAAATCAAAATGAATGAGTCCAAGAGTGTTCATGTGATTTCCGCTCCTAACCAAAAGCCTTCTTCTCCCATTTATTTCAATAACAATCAAATTCCCACAGCAGACGGAATTCGACTTTTATGTATTCACTTGGACTAAAGACTGACCTGGAAATTCTCATTTTCGGCTAAAACGTAAAGAACTTAACAGACAATACAGTCTTTTATCTTGGTTACTTGACAGATGCTCTAAATTATCATTAACCAACAATTTACCTCTTTTTAAAGTTTTGTTAAAACTTATCTGGACATACGGAATTGAGCCCTGGGGATTCACCAAAGTATTAAACATCCAAAGAATTCAATTGTTTCAGTCGAAAGCGCTGCGTAAAATAATGGACGCACCATTCTACGTGAAGTATTACGTTATACATAACGACTTGAACATACCAACGATTTCAACTACTGCTACAGAATATTACAATAACTTCCGCCAGAGACTATTATAGAAAACCAAACCCCTTACAAAAACATTAAAATACCCTACCAGTCCTTACAAGTCTACCCCGACGACTAGGCAGACCAAGAGACGAACATAGGCCGAGAGATATGCTGGTCACCTAACGAGCTCTCTTGAGTTGAGCCGCTGCTTTTTCAGATCACATATTTGCTTATTGCGAGGAAGCTGCAGATGACAAATTTATTGAACACATGTTAAAAAAATGTTTTGTACTAAATAAATAAACTGATCAGTTAACAAACGTTTTTTTCGGTTGTATCAGATCGTATTACTTATACGGTGGCGTATGATCCATGTACATACCAGATTTCGACATTGGTGATCAAACAAAACCATTTGTTCGTCTTTATTTTCTGATTTTATGATATTTGTATAATTCATAATTAAATATATAAGCATACAAGAATAGTAATTTAAAAACGTATGATTTTATTGTAAAATGATAAACGAAATGATAAACTTTTTTTTTAAAGTTACCCTTGAAGCTACTGAAACCCAGAGATCAGTGACAATGTGAAGCTATAGATCTGCCTACAGGACCATGGGCCTATCTGTGTCAGTTGATATATTGCACATTATGCCTATATCCCTATGTACTCTGTGCTTTACGATCTCTCTGCGGGACCTCCATCATCAGTCAATACTCTGTAAACGTATTCTATTAACAATGACAGAGTACAGTTCAATAACAGTCTCTGAAGCTAACATATTAGTGATTTTTTTTAATCTTCCTTCTATTCTTTTCCGCCTGTCTTTCATCAACTGACTTTAAGCTAGCCATCATTCTCTCTTTTGACCACATTTCTTCCCTTTTTTTTTCCTCTGGGAAAACTGCAACTTTTAATTAAACCCTTAATTTTTAATATCTTATATTACTATCTGCTACTATCCATGTCATTTTTGGACTTCACAAACCCTCCGGATTTTATTTTACTATCTTTATTTTCTTATTGATTTTCCCCTGAAAAATTGTAATTAAGTCTTTTTGGATTTATTAAAATTTATTTGTTTGTTACTGTTTTTTTTTCAACGTGTAAGTAAATTTCTTCATCAGTTCTCGTGTAATGGAAGTTAGTGTTTCTAAAGTTGTAGTAGAGTTTCAAGGATTTTTCTGAGAATCTTTTATTTCTCTATTTCTAGCCTTTTCAATCAACTTATCTTTGGAGAGACAGACATTCAGAGGCATAGTGCCTCGCGTTTTACCACTATTTTATGGAACGTCGTTTTTGCGTTTCTAGTGATGAATTATTTATTTTAAATGTTTTTAGTTAGAGTGTAGACTATTTTTATTTTGCAGACTCTTTAGTTTATTGCGTATATTTGGGAGATACTTTATTACAATGTTTCGCCTAAATATTTGAATATTTTAACTCTTTTGATATTCTATTAACGGTGACACAGGACATTTCAATAAAAGTCTCAAAAGGTAACATATTTCTGATTATTATTATTTTTATTTTTTATTAAAATGTATGATCTTATTAAATACCCAAAAAAATATGTAACAATATGATAATATTGAGAGTACGCTTGTAAAGAAACTAATTATTGGTAGGAGTTCAGTAGTACTTATATGTTTTAAATAATCCCTAGAGCATTACTTTTCCAACGACTCAGAGGGTTGTCGAAGATCTTAAAAGGTCGTTTTGAAACCATGTGAGTTTGAGAGGAAATGAATAGTCTTCTTTAGTAGCAAAGGTTTTTGTGTTGATTATTTTATAATGAAAATTTTGATCGAATTAGCAGAATACGTTAGGTTGTAGAATTTTCTGACACTCAACAGTCAAAGTCATTAATGTACGGAATACGTTGGTTTAGTGGAGTCAACTCCTTAATTTTAAATAGATTTCATGGTGGTCACATGGACGAACCTTTGGTTATTGGTTGTAAGTTTAGAGGGTCCCTTTTGTTAGTGTTAATAGCCGAGAAAGGCGATGAGTTCTTTGTAGACTGAATTTTATAAAGATTACGAGTTAGACCTCAATGTGAAGTCATAATTAACGGATTTGTTCAACAGTAATTAGCGAAATATTATTCATAGGTCATATGTTTAGGGCGAAGGATGAAGATTATTTGTGGTCTTAGATTTAAGTAATTGAAATGAGAGAAAACATTTTATTTATTTGTAAAGTAAACACCTACTACATAATAATAAATAATAATAATAAATTAATTCTTTATTATTCTGGGACAAGTCTCTTTACATACATATGTTTAAAGAAATATTTTTACATTAAACCGTGCCCTCTATGGTACCATGCATGCGGTGGGGAATGATAACCAGAAATTCAAATATTATATGTTCGATGAATATTTAACAAAAAAAACACTAAAGAAAATGATAAGAAAATCAAATATTATTTTTCCGCCAGCCTCGCTACATGCTCAATATCCACGAGACTCTCCAGAAAGCTCATTTTCAAGTTTAGTACAGTTCCGCGAGCTCCACAACGACGGCCCTTCACGGAGAAGTCTCTATCCGCAAAGCCCTCGCAAAACTTCCAAAAGAAAGAAATAAGTATCGTAAATTTCCATCTTTCCACCTTATTTGCATCATCGATTACTCGATTACTCTCGTGCCTTTTTGTATGTTCTATAATGGTTGCTGTCTTTTCTGTATTATGAAACGCCACAATGCTAGCATATCGCGTCGACCATACCAATCTATGCAATAGATTTCATCGAAACAGGCATGGTTTCCCTCATTCTGGAGCTTCATAAATTCAATCTTTACCCGTAATGGCGTTACATTAAAACAGGAAGAAGGAAAAGGTGTCGGCTGAAAATGATACAGGTGCAAGGACTACTTAAGATTATGGAAAGGGGATTTCGGAAAGAAGATTTGCAGGAAGAGAGACATGGCCGCGTGGATTATTAGGACACGATATATGGACCTAGTGTTGTAATAGTCTTTTATATATTCATTTATTTGACGCAAAACAGCCTTTAAGGAATACGCGACTGACGCAGGTTTGTTTTTCAGTTCTCTCCTCTTGGCCCATCTTTGAGGATTTCACTGAACTTTACCCTCCTTTCTTCCGTCCAAGTCTTCTTGGACAGTTTTAACTGTCTACCACTCGCACCCAATTTAAGGAATTTCTGGTATTCGGTCTACATATAAATCCTAATATATCCCGAGCCTCTGCTTTCCTTTTTTTTTTTTATTTGTACTGTGTATCCGTGATTAAACTTGTATCCCATAATCTTACAAAAAATATTCTTGTTCATCTCTCTCTCTCTCTCTCTCTCTCTCTCTCTCTTCTCGTGTAATTTCTTTTCTAACATCTGTCTACTTTTTTTCTATCCTTTTACTCGTCCTCCTAACATCTCTTCTCCCCTCTCTCTTTTCCTCTCACTTCTCCTCTCTTCTCTCTCTCTCTCTCTATATATATATATATATATATATATATATATATATATATATATATATATATATATTTTGTATAGATAGATAGATAAAGATAAAGATATATAGACTGGATTTTAAAATTTATAAAAATTGAAAACAACTTTCAAATAATTTCAAAAGTTAAGACAAAGTACCTCGCTAAGTGAGAAGTAATTGGCAGACAGCCGACACGTGTGGTCTTTGATATCTTCTCAAGGGATCATTAATGTGCCTCAGTAATTAGCCTCGATGACAGGCAATCAATTTGTACACGACAGCCTTCCGAGCCTGTCATCCTGTATCTTGCTAATCTTGACAAACAACAAAACAACATATGTTTAATCAATGAATATCCCTCTGTCGTATTGCGTTATACGACGGAAGAGAATGCGAGAATTGGAATTGATTAAGTTATTAAATAAACCTTAAAGGCCATGAAACCATAAGAAACTATCATTTTCATTATTTCTGTTGGATAGAGTCCTTTAGGATAATTATTAAATCAACTTACAAATATAAGGTATCAATCGAGAGATATTTATCTGTATAGTGTGTGGATGAATTTAAACTGCTATATATATTATACTAGTACTTCTTAGTCAATTAAAAACATATTTATGAACCCATCTGTTCTCAAAAATATTTACCAATAAAATGATTATGTAATCTCTCAAACCATTATTTCATATTAGCATTGTAACGTTACAGTAAGTTTTTTAAAAAAACAAAGTATTTAATTGTTTAGTGACAATTAGTAGTAGATTATGTTTAGTAACATTTACGATTATAATAACCGAATACCTCTATGTGGTTTTATAATTGGTTTTATTTATTTTTTCGTTTATTTCTGTAATGTATGACTATATTTAATTGAGTTCGTAATCATATAATTATAGTTAATTTAAACTCATTAAACATTTAGAAGAAGTTATAAATGATCAGTTTATAGGTTTGGAATAGTGTGAACATGAAGAAAATCAGTTCTATAGCATGGCGGATATCATAATTGTAAACTCCTAAGAATCTAACAACACTATTTATAGTAAGTCTAGGATAGTTTTGTCATTAACAAAACCAATCTCGAATTTTTAATATCGCTATATACATTTATTTAGTAGGGTAGGGCATTGCTAGTTAGCAGTTTTCTTTTAAAGCTCTACAACGATGTCTTATAGCTTTTCATTAATACTGATGGATATTTAATTTATCCTTTTGGCAAGTCATTTATTTACTTATGAGTTTAATTCAAGAGCTACAGCTATTTAAATGCAGTCAAGAGCACTCAACGAATCCCACAGGTCAGGTTAGTGAAGCTAGAGTAAAGGGCAAGTTTAAAACTTAAATTGGCTCAATTAATTAGTTTGAAACAAAATTTCTCTTTGACAATCAAATTTAATAAATAAAAAGAATGCAGTGAAAAATTATAATACTTGCCTTTCACTTCCCGGGTCCTATTTTAACGATTTTGGCAATCCATTCTCCATCTTTGAACACCCACACGCAAACTCATATATATCTTTTATACGAAGGTTTTATGTGCTTTAACGAGGGTAGGAAAGGAGGGTTATTCTGCAGGTCCCTACGAATCCTTACCACTGTGTCAAGGTCCAGAGATTTATTCCATGGATTTGCTAAGTCAGCCCTCTTTATTCTATTCAGAGAGAGAGAGATGAGAGAGATTTATTATCTCGCAAAAAAATGGACAACCTCCTAGGCTGGAATCGAACCCGCCTCCAATTGCACTACGTTGAAGCGCTCTCCACAAACGAACTAGATAATTTGAATCACTGTATTATATGAGATATAATATATAAATATTTTGGTTATATATTATATGTGATGTAATATATAACTAAAATATATAAAAATAGCCCACGGCTATGCCCTCGAATATTCCGTTTTGTGTTCATTCAAATAGTTAGAGTAGATATAATGCATATAAAGTCATTAGCAATCAATCGGATACTTTTTCATCTATCTTTCAATAAAATAAGTAATGGTTTAATGTTTAACGGAAGATCGTAATTTTATTATAATTTTTTTTTTTTTTTTTTTTTTTTTTTTTTTTTTTTTTTTTTTTTTTTTTTTTTTTTTTATTCGTATATATTACAATTTGTCATAATAGACAATAATAATAGTGCTACAGGATCTCATTCATACAATATTTACAATATAAACAAAAGGAAAGTCAAATTACATAAAATAAAATCAAAATAAATAAACGTATACAATAACAAAATTTATAGACAAAATAAATACAAATAAATGAAGTTAACAAATAAATAAACAAAACATGTCTCATTCATACCTATGTACAATATTTACAATCAGCTCGGGAACCCCGGACGGGGCTTGTCCCCCCACTTGTGGAAGGACAAGCAGAGCCCAAGGGATCCCAGCGCCTCCCTCTCAGCCGCATCACTGGTGAGAGCCAGCGGAAGCTAAGTGAGGGCGCCACAGCCACAATCACACCGCACATGAGAGGAGAATCTGACCAGTGTCAGAACTCCAGAAAAGATGTTTACAATATGTCTCGGGGCCACTGCCGTTTCAACCTTCTAGGAGGGTTGTATGGATGAGTGGAGCTGGATAGGGATTGTGCTAGAGGATTAGGATGATGAATGAGGTTCTGGTGGAATTTGGAAAATTTAGATGGAATCAGGTCTGAAATAAATGGAACATTAAGGTCGTGGTGCAAGGTATAGTTGGATACATAATAAGGAGCATTTACTATTATTCGCAGGACTTTGGATTGAAAGGATTGAATGCGTTTGATGTTAGAACGTTTAGCTGTCCCCCACAGTTCAAGTCCGTAGGTCCAGATTGGCTTTAGTATTGTCTTGTAAAGTAATAATTTGTTGTCAACTGTAAGCTTAGATTTTCTGTTTAGTAGTCTGTATAACTGTCCGAATCGTCTGTTGAGTTCTTTTCGTTTAAGTCTTGTATGTGGGTTCCACGTCAATCTTTTGTCTAGTAGTAAGCCAAGATACCGGACTGTGTCTGAAGAAGGAAGCGGTATGGAATTGAAATGAACCATTGGACAGGATTTGCGTCGAAGGGTGAAGGTGACGTGGATGCATTTGCTTTCATTAACCTTAATACGCCAAGCATTACACCAGTCCTCGATAAGACAAAGGTGTCTTTGCAGGATTAAGGATGCTATTTCAGGATCGGAATTGGATGATAGGATGGCGGTGTCATCTGCAAATGTTGCCAGAAAGGTGTCAGGATGATTAGGAATATCAGCAGTGTAAAGGATGTAGGGGACGGGTCCCAAGACGCTGCCTTGAGGAACACCGGCCTCAATGGGATAAAAGTTAGAAAATTCTACACCACAGCGAACTCGGAAGGAGCGGTTTGAGAGATAGGATCGTAGAATGAGGTATAGAGACTGGGGTAAATGCGTTTTAAGCTTGAAGAATAATCCGGTGTGCCATACCCGGTCAAAAGCTTGCGCTATGTCCAGAAACGCACCAGAACAATACTCTTTGCATTCAAGGGCTGAGGAAATATGGTCTACAACTCGGAGTCCTTGTTGAACAGTGGAATGATGAGCACGGAAACCAAACTGATGGGAAGGAAGATTTTGTGATTCTAATATAGACAGGATTCGTTTTAGAAGGAGTTTTTCAAAGACTTTTGAGAGGATGGGGAGTAGACTAATAGGTCTGTAAGATGAAGTGTTGCTGGAAGGTTTACCTGGTTTTAGGAAGAGAATGATTGTGGAATGTTTCCACAAGAGAGGAAAATAGGTGGTGCGTAGGATGCAGTTGTAGATATAGGTTAGGAATATAATAGCTTTCTGCGGAAGTTGACGGAGGATCTGGGGGGTAAGGAGATCATGTCCAGGAGATTTACGGAGGGTCAGTTTCTGGAGAAGATATTTAACCTCAGAGGGATTAATAGCTTTAGGAGGTAGGGAAAGAGGTATTGGTGACAAAAGGAAGTCTTGTACTGCTGCGGTATGATTGCTTTGGGATTCCGGGTGAGGAGTGAATACTTTGGAGAGGTGTGTGGCGAATTCCTCGGCTTTATCTTCATCAGACGCAGCCCAGGAGTCATCACCACGCCGGAGAGGATGGGAAACTTGATGGGATTTTAAAATCTTCTTCGTGACATTCCACAGGGAATTGTCACTAGCTGACAGAGAGGAGAGGTAGGAATTAAAGGACTGGGAACGGAAGGTCGCCAACTCCTGCTTCAATTGTCTACAATAGAAGTTATAGGAGTGGCGATCTGTTGGGTGTCGGGTGTGCTGCCATAATGATCTGGCACGGCGTTTTGCATGGATTAGGTCTGTAAGGTGTTGAGGCAAATGGTTTTGGTGAGGAGTTATATTGGAGTGCTTAGGAGAGGAGGCAGTCCAGACAGCTTGCTGAATGGCGGTGGTGAAGGAGTAGACGGAATCGTCAAGGTCTTCTGGGGTTTTGAGGGTCGCTCTGAGGTTAATATTATCGGTCAGGATTTGGCGAAATAGGTTCCAGTTGACAGGGCCTCGGATAAATGACGGTGGGATAGGTTTTGGAATTGGAGTGAGAGATACTTTTAGGATCAGTGGACTATGGTCTGAGGATAGTTCATCAAGTCGAGTTACAGATAAGTTGAGGGAGCCTAATCCGCTGTGAATGAAGAAGTCAAGGATGTCAGGATTACGGTTGGGATCGGTTGGCCAGTAGGTAGGGGAATCAGGAGGTAGGAGATTGAAATGACGGGAGTTGAGTGCAGACAGCAAATTTCGTCCACGAGAATTCGTGGTTCTCGAACCCCACTGTTGATGCTTGGCATTTAAGTCTGCACCCAGAATGAAATGATTTCCTAAGGAATTTAGAAAGGATACAAATTCGGTGTTGGAAATGGAGTGCTTGGGAGGGCAATATGCTGATGTAAGGGTTACCGGAAAGGAAAAAGTTTTGATTACTATGGCGGTGGTTTGTAGGAAATCATAGGTAGGTTGTGGGAGTAAGTGATGAGAGAGGGACTGGTGCACAATGACAGCAGTACCGGCATGGGCTTTGCCGTCTGGGTGGTCCGTACGGTATGTTACGTATTGAGGTATTTTGAAGAACTGTTTAGTGGTTAGTCTAGTTTCAGTAATAAGTGCTACGTCAACGTTTTTGTCTTGCAGTAAAGCTGTAAGTTCGTCAGTATGATTTCTAACACCATTCGCATTCCATAGGAGAATGGATAAGGAGTTAGGTGAAGTCATTTAAGGATTTTTTAAGGAAGGGATTAAGTTTGATACAAGATTAGTAAGTAGTGATATTAGCGGCATAACGAGGGATTTGATTTCAGTGATGAAGGATGTCATCAAACTTGTAAGGTCTGAGACATTTGATGGAGGAGGAATATGAGAAATTTGATGCGGATGAGGTTTTTGAGGGTTGGGTAAATTTTGAGGAATAGCTGGTTGTGGAACGGTTTGAGGATTTTGAAGTGTGCGTTGTTCCGGCAGGGCCTCGGCCTCTTTGTTCTGGTTTCCACCTCCATGTAGATGGGCAAATGTAAATTGGAATCAATTGTTTTTGAAGGTTGTCTTCTGCTTCTGATCGGTTCAGCTGTTTCATCCAGATTCTGAGGTTTTTGGTATCTGCTTTTGAGGTTCTTGTAGATTTGACATCCCTTGTAGCTAGCCGGGTGGTCCTTGAGGCACAGAGCACAAACAGCGGGTGTTGATCTTGGTCTTGTACATTCTTCTGACTTGTGTTGTTCACCGCATTTCACACAGCGTGGAATGTGGTGACAATAATTTCTAGTATGACCATATGCCTGACAATTGTGGCACTGCACTATTTCTTTCTTAGTGTAAGGTTTTTCAACTCTTACACTAGTATAGTATAATCTATTGAGGTCATAAATTTTTTCGACTCCTGCTGATGGCTCCAAGTCCACAAAGAATAGAGGCAGTGGAATTTTATCTTTTAGGACGTTGGTGACTTGCCGCACTTTATAGCCTATCTCCGTCAGTTCTTCTTGGATAACTGCTGCTGGTGTCGAAGGGTGTAGGTTTCTAATTACAACCCTTAAAGCTCTCTCCTGGTGTAACTGATATGTATGAAAATCAGCTTTGGTCTCCGTCAGATATTTTACTATTTTTCTGTAGGTTTCGGCGGTAGTCGGGGATATTTTAGTATCACTGGTTCTACTTATACAATAATAAGTATTAGGATCGGTTAATTTATTTAGATGCGCACACAGTAGTTGAAAGTTTTTAATATTTTTAACAAATATTGGTGGAGGTTGTGGTTCTTTTGGTATAGAAGAAGATTCCATTGTTTCTTTTTCAATTTGAAGGATCTGAAATGGGTTCGGTGTAAAAAACGGTGATTCTTCAGATAATCCTTGTGATGATGTGCTAGGCTGTGGTTTAGATCCTAAAGAGGTAGCTGAAGCAGTCGCTGGTGGAATCATTTTTTTATTATTATCACGGCGAGGTCTCTGTTTTGTGGGAGACGAGTTTGAACCTGCAGATCTAGATCTTTTACTTGTAACTTTCGAGGACATCACTTGATGAAAATATCGCATTGATTAAAAAAAATAAATAGGAATAAATATATAATGGAATAAGAATAAGAAGGAAAAAAAATAAATAAAAGAAAGATAAAGAAAATAAAAGCAAGCCCGAGCTTGCCGAGCTAGCGGCAATCAGCTGATCAGTGACCCTCCTTTCACTTTTTCGTGATTGTACAAAGTAAATTATAACTTTGCTTACCGAAATTTCTCCAATATTCACTGCTGTAGTATTCCTGAGGTCTAGTGATGTTTTCCAGACTGAACTCAAGCGAATTCCTACTGAAAAAAGCAAAAATCTGAGAGACGAAGTAACGTATGACTGTTATCATCGAGCGCATCAGCTGATCTTTTTTTTATAAAAAAAAAAAAAAATAAAAAAAAAATAAAATTATAATGACAAACTTGTAGATAATTGAATACTTAAAATTACTCAATACGTTTTAGTTTTTTAACATAATAAATAGCAGCATAACGTTTGAAACATAAATGTGAATTTACATCATTCGTGTGTGAAGTGAAGCATTCCATTTAAAATAATGCCTGTTTTTTTGTTTTAGGACTGAGTTCGTCTATTATCTAAAGCGAAAAATAATCAATTCTCTTAAAATATAATTTAAAAAATCTGGTTCGGGACAACACACTTACCTCAGTTGTTATAATCAATTTAATAACTAATTTATAGGGTTAAAAAAAAATTAATGAATCATATTTAGTTTCGTTGGAAACATATGTTTTCGATTAAATATTACAAAGATATTAAATTGTTACATTTTTTTGTTTATTTATTTAACGTCACTTTATGCTACTATGGGTAATCGGACGATGCTACAGTGAGAGTCCTAAATTTTGCCTATCCAGGTTTTATTAGGATAGGGATCTTTAACGAGTACCTGACCTTGCACAGGCTCTGGACCACCTTTTAACGTCCCCTCCGAAGGACGGCGTAACTAAGGATTTTTTACTCCCATTAAAAAATCCTAGGACCATCTGCGGGTTTGAACCTGTGATCTTTAGCGTAAATTGTTACATGTAAAAATTAGTTATAAGTTTGAGCCCTTTTTGTCACTCTCCATTACATTTTACAACTTTGTGCATAAGATAATATTTTTTTCTAAAATCATTAGCTTTCCAACGATATATTATACATCTATATTACTATTATCTTCAAAAAACCAGAAATAACAAAAAAAAAAGTTTGCTCTATTCTCCTATAGTAGATTATTAAATTCCACCAACCTATATATTTACCCGATATTTATCAATTATCCTTCAGAGGAAGAAAATTTTAAATATCGGCATTTAAGCCCTGTCAGACTATTTCATTCAGAACAAAGCCTACATGATATCAAAGCCCATTAAATTTTACATTGATATAATGAGTTTAATGAAAATCGTTAGTGCCTTTTTTTATAGAATCATAAAAAGGTGCAAAATGCATAGCATAAAGTAGATCTCCTGGTCAGCCGATTTCAAAGAAAAAGTTCCTGTAACATCTCGGGCGCATGTTAATCCTAAATATGAAATTTTAGTTTTCTACGACTTTTCGTTTTTGACCTGGACTTACCACACACACCACAAATAGATCCTTTTGCGAACTTGGTTATTTGGATTCAGGGGGTCCTAAACGTGTGTTTCGAAATTTTTCACTAGCGCAATACTTTCCCTTACTATATATTTCATATAATTCATTGTAAGTAAAAGAAAAAACATGGGTGCGAAGTCTATATGCTTGATTTGTCTCTTTAGATATAATAAGATGAAGCGATCCTTAGTTTTCACGAACTCCTTCTAAGGCAAAAGGCGGATTTTGATACCGTTTTAACTAACATTTAGGGTATTAAATTTTAAAGTAATGGTAACTACGTAATATACCGTTAGAAAGTGCAAGATTTTAGAAAAAAATATTATGCGATAAAATAAATTGCAACATTGAACAGAATATCGTTATTAGCCTATGAACTTATGATTATGTGTTGTTGTTTTTATCACGTCGTTTCAGCTGGCTACTTCTTTCTTTGATTTGCTCAGCCTCCAGGTTTTTCGCCAATTTTGGTAACTACTTGAAAGAGGCTGGGTCTGCCCCGAGAGGGTCTTCATAAACTAGGGTCTTCCCCTGGCACAATTAACAGAATAAATAATATTCTGTTATTGGCGGGATTCGAACCCAGGACTGGTAACATTAAGATAATTTTGCTTTACTGTGGGTAGCAATACTATTATATTTTAAATGAGTGCTTTTAATTTTTTAGGATATTTATAGTTTTTTTAGTTACTCAAAACAATGTTTAAAGGGTTTTAGAATTGTTTGTTTAAAACATCTAGAGAATTTTCGCTAACCCATCCTTAGTGTCGATTTTGACGGTAAGGAGAAACTCAATTAAACATTTTAGCTTCGTAGGCATTCTCATTTTTGAGACACTATGATGACTGAAATTGAGAGAACGCTTACTTGATTTTATAAACATAAACATAAAAATAAACCGTATGTAATTGAAGTTATTGATATACCAATGAAAAGTAAACAAGCGCAGTTTCTTTTTTTATACTTGCTCTCACTAAAATCTATTTTTCGCTGCAGTTATTTTGACCTGATTGTAAGAAACTTGGGATTTTCCATCTAAAATAACGTTTGTGAATTGGAAGGCGGATATTCACAAACTAATAGATACTAAATTCAGCAATGCCTGTCACATTTCCTGGCAGATATAACTGTTTTTTAATAAGGGCTGTAAATTATAGCTGTGTCTTCTATGCTATGCTATTTTAAAATTTAAATTATATACGTCTATTGAGATGATAAATGTTGTACGGCGTCTTTGTGGATTATGTCCAGGGTTGCTTCCCAGAGATATATTACCATAAATTGAATGACCGTTTGTTATAGAGACGGTTGCAGTTTATTAGAATATTGTTCGATTTTATTGTTTAATAAAATAATAAAAGTCAATTGGCTTTTGATTTTGATTCAATTGATCTATTAGTTTCTTTCGGTAGGGTTCGCTTCCTAAAATATTAGATTGTTATTTATAAAATAACGTTTCTTTCTTAAGACAACAGAGTCTGTTGTTTGAGAATGAATTTTTAAGCCTATACGAGTATATCCGAATGTGAGCCTAGGATACTCAGCTTAGTTCTTCCTTTTGATTTAATTTAAAAAATCTGTAAGATTGAGATACATTAATAAAGAGATTCTGCATTTTATTATTTTCTAAAACGACCTAAACTATGGTAATTAACTGTCGTAAACTTTACTAAAACTTATACTGTGATCATTAATTATTGGTAAAAAACTCTACCCCTATAACTTGTGAACGGTGTTGGGCTCAGTACATATAGAGATTCGTATAGTTTCGAAGCCAACGGCCGTGCAATGAGGTGATTAGGCTTTGATCACACTCAGATGCCAGGTTTTTTCTACAGTTTGGGTACCCACTTTATAGAGGTTTTTTTCACTAATTCAGATATTTTACAAGAGTATTTTAAATATCTTATTTCGTAACGAAAATCATTATCTCATAATATTGACTTATTTTGGCAAAAAGTTAAGATAGATTTAGAATATATTAACAAATACTTTTACTAATACTAAACAAATTCGTCAACAATTTCTTGAACTTTGAATCCGGCTAACTGAAACAAGTTGTCTAATTTTCTAGTTTTCGCCTTATTTTCTGACTGCTATGTCGGAAAAATATTAATTCAAGTTTTGAATGCAAAACAGAATTTTCAACATCAAATATCGCTATATATTCCCCAAAGATTATCGAGTTTATTTAAATATCGCCTATAAAAATATACATTACAATGTCCTCCACCTTAACTAGAAATAAAAATATATTATAATTTATTGTAGCAATTACCCGGCGTTTGTTGTTGGGAAGAGTAGGTGTTCCTTTATGGACTATTTCCATTACGATTCTCTCGGCTTTAAGGTTGTAAATTCTTCTCGTCCCTCTATTTTACTATTTTCTAGATGCAGCGGGTCGTGATTTTATTTAACATTTTACATAAGGAAACGATAAATAAATGTGTTATTTCTCGCTGACCAAAGCATATATTCAGTTATGCGTGGTTGTTAGAAGGAATCCTTTTGTGCCAGGCGCAATCCTATTTCAAAAGGTTCTGCAATAATAATAACAATAACCACTCCAGGTCTATTTTGAAATCTGAGCTGAAGTTTATATATGAATATATATATATATATATATATATATATATATATATATATATATATATATATATATATATATATTTATAATAATAATAATTTCTTTATTTATTCTGGGACAAGTCCCTTCAGAATAATACATATGAAAATAAATAAAGTCTTAGATGCCTTAGAGTAATAATGGAAGAAAAAAAAAATACAGTGATAAAGTAAAAAATAAATACACAAGACAAAGATAACATGTAAAACCAAACTGTTGAATATAATAAATCGACTTCTCATTCCAATTCGAGTGAGAGAAACAAAAAATAATATATATGTACATAAAACTAATTTAGATGATAGTTAAAAAAAAATAAATAAATAAAATACAACATTATCCTTCTGTTCCTGTGCAGAGCTTTGATCAAAAAATAATTATATACAATTCCTATCTAATTAAAAAAAACAAAAATAAAAACAGGAGAAAAAATAACTTCTATATTAACGCTTCTGTGATTTTTTTAAAATTTATTTATTTATTATTATTATTTTTTTTTTATTTGAACATTCTCATTTAAAATTGGTTATTGTCGAGATTCCTTGGAAATCGAATGGATAGGAAGTAATTGAATAGACGGGATTTAAAGGTTGGAAGGGTATTAGAGTTACGGATATGAGAAGGGATAGGGTTCCATACGGAAGATGATCGGATAATGAAAGATCTGTCGAAAGCTGCGGTTCGATGGGGCGGAATATACAAATCAGAAGGCCGTGCTCGAGTGTTGTGGGAATGAATCGAGGATTTGAATAGTAGGAGGTCAGAGATGTATGATGGACGGCGGGATCGGATTACTTGATAGACGAAGGATGCCAAGAAGTACTTACGACGATAGGAAGGATAAAGCCACTTTAACTCTTCGTAGAATCGAGTGACAGAGGTGTCTCTGGAGATCCCAAAGATGAATCGGATGAAACAATTAAATAGCCTTTTTAGTTTTTCCTCAAGATCTCCCGAGACACCCCCAAACACCATGCAGCAATAGTCAAAGTGGGGGAATATTAGGAGGAAACCAGTAAATATATATATTTATGTTATTATTATTTTTTTTTCCTAGATCAACATAATATTACCTCTTGACAAATATCCATGTCAAGAACAAGGAGCATAAATAAAAACTTTCTTTGATTTTTACATTCACTTACCCATTTATGAAATATATATAGTAAAAGAAAGTATTGCGATCTTAAATATTTTCGAATTCCAGTTTTCAACGAAAATATCCGTCTTAGAAATCACTGAGTTACAAGTCGCTCGAAAAGGCCTGTGTGTGTAGTAAGCCAAGCACATAAACAAAAATTCGTACAAAACTGAAATTTCATATTAAATACAACTGTAAACCCGAGTTGTTACAGCGATTTAAAAAAAAAATTAAAAAAAAAACCAACTAGACATTTTGTTTTATACTACGCATTTTGCACCTTTTTAGGCTTTTCTCAAGAACGGATTTCACAATTTTAATTAAACATTTATATGGATATAAAATTTGATGGACCGTAATATCATGTAGGTTTTATTCTTATTGAAATAGTTCGACAGTGCTTAAATGCCGATTTTTACATTTTCTTCTTTTAAATTTTTTTTTTACCTAGGTCTCCTCCTTGACAAACGTCTCACACGGAATCCGCACACAAGACTGAAACGACAAGAAACTGCTCGCCGATTTCGATTACTTTAACACTTACTTGACAAACGCTCTAACCTCCCACTTAGCTACAAAAGACTCCTCTACATGACTATCATCAGGCCTATATGGACTTACGGAGTTGAGCTTTGGGGCTCGACTAAACCATCGAACTCTTCCCGTATATCCTAATCCAAAATCCTTCGTAAAATCCTCAACGCTCCTTACTTTGTCACAAATAAACTCATCCATAAAGACCTAAATGTTCCATATGTTGCTGATTTGGCCCGAACTAGATATCAATCCTTTTATGACAAACTCCATTCCCACCCTAACTCACTAGTTTCAACCCTTGCTTCCTCTTCGATTCCTGATAATCCTCCGAGGCGTCTGAAAAGCAGATGGCCTCGAGACCTTCTTGTTTAAAATAGTTACTGGAGTGCTTCCATTGAGTTGCTCCTCTACAAGTCTGTCTCATGTGATTTTTCTTTTAGCATATTTACTTGTTGTAATATAAATTACAGTTGTAAATTTCAATAAATAAATATTTAAAAAAAAAAAGTTTTTTTTTAGATTTTATATATTTTATTTCGTAGATTAAAAAAAAAATAAACATATAAGCGTATTATTAAAAATTACTCTATTTACGTTTAAGAGTTTTTAGCATTGATAAAAGCCGACTAAATATAAAAGTTGGAGGGAAAAGAGCACAAATACATTTTTGATAAAGTTTTTAAACATGAGAATAGTAATGTAAATGTATAATATACCGTTTGAATGCTAAATATTTAATATAAATATTTTATTATAATTAATATAATAAAAATTATAAATAAATATAAATAAATAATACATAAACTTTATTTGTTATCGTGCCTAACGTTTTCATAATGGTATATTGTTTAATCTAAAATATATATATATATATATTTTGCACCAAAACTGAATGCAATTCTTTAAGGTTTTTTTAAACGCTAATTTTATTTAGAGCCTCTTAAATTGATTTTAACAACTGAGGTAAATCAAATTCGTCCGGTTGCATGCACTAGATTATTAAATTGTACCTGTATTATATGTATTGTATTACTATTATCCTGCTAGATGTGTATGGTACTTGAATATGTATTTTTTATTAACACATGGTTCTTCAATGACTTAATTAAGTTAAACTATTTTGTTAAACTTGGTAACATACCCACAGATTGCATATCTATTATGTTATAATTACGCTGGGCTTGAACCCTGCATCTAGAGGTTAAGTAGAAAAACAGTTCTGCATAAAGGAATGAATTGTCTTTAAGTTTTAAACCGGTAGTTTCTAACAGTACTTCTATATCTTAGATTCGAAATGTACATTGGAGGTGAGAATGATAACTTATCTAATTCTTAATATGTTCGCCTGATATTTTTTTCGGTTTTATAACCTCAATAAAGGACGGTTCTCTAGAAGCCATAAAATGGAATTCCGTCCGATCATCTACCATTTGACGGACCACCTGCTGTGTGGCGCTTACCGTAAACGCTAAATGGAACAGAACAAGAAACGTTTTCGGACCCTCATGTTCTCATAAAATCCAAAACGTTTTAATTCAAACATATAAATTTAAATTTACTGCCTATATATAGCAGGTCTACAGTTTCTTATGTTTTTTTATATCCAATGGTTAAACAAAATTTATTAATATTTTCAACAATGTAGTCCTTGAATGTTGATAAATTTGCTAGCTACCACCTTTATCTAGTTGATGTATTTTTTATTTTTCTAAGATCATCTAATACTAGAGAGAAATTACCATTTGGATCTGCTGCTCAACTTGGTTGAGTTGCTTTGAGTACACAGTATACCGGATTAATGCTGTAGATAATTTTCAAAGAACAAACAGAGGGAGATACTGCCAACTTAGAAATGCATAGACACCTCGCTCATGGACCAGCCTATCCTCAATGATGATGTGGTGATGGAGGATTTCCAGTAAGTCTGGGATTAATATCTCCGCTATGTTTTGCAACTGTTTTCTTTCCAGTCCATACCTCTCCAAAAGTGATCCATTATCTACTAGGATGGTTCCCCTGCTTTCGAACTTAATTTCCTTTCATCAAACTCCTAGCGAAATTTTTCTTGTAGGTATGGAATACACTTTTTATAAATGTTTATTATTTATATTATATTATTTTTACTGAATTAAATATTTAATTGAATAAAAATAACAATAAAATTAGTTTAATATATCGACTAATAAGTGATGTATGTATGTATATAAATAATAAATATCTCAAAAATAAGCCGTCCGCCACTCTCATTTGGTTGTTATAACAATCACTACTAAAATTTTAGTTTCATACGAATGTACGTATTTGTGGTAGACTTACTATACACACAAAATTTTCGCCCGATTCAGTTATTCGGGCTCGAGTTTTTAAAATTGTTTTAACTTCAGTTAAAAACTGAAATTTGATTTTTTTTTAAGATCGCAATACTAAGTAAAAGTAAAAATTATATTCATGTTTCTATAGATATTCATGGTTCATAATCAGTCAACAGTTAAATCAGATCGTAATGGGTACTGTTATGTTTTTACCATAATCTTAATGAGGTTCTAAATTAGTATTCAGTTGTAATATGTTCTATAACAAGATTTTTTTATGTATGCAACAAATTAATAGTTATAGCTCAGTGCAGTATATGGTCATAATTATTGAATTTATACTGATTGATAATTTGTAGAGGCTTCCTTACGTTTTCCGCCATTGGAGGAATGATTTCTGATAGTGATTCAAATTGAAATGATATAAAATAACTAGAGGCAATTAAAGGGGCCTTAAAGAGAAGGAACGAAGTCATTTGGTATGGACTAAGAAATAAGACATACCATAAAGAAAAAAAAAAAAAACTTAGAACTTAGAGTTATAGAGCGTATTACAACCTGGGGCTTTGAAAGTTCATCGCCCGGCAAATATCGAGTAGGGCTATAAAGCCGATAAGAGACTTTAATGACCAGAATGATCATGTTATTATCAGATTTGAATATCCACTTGTTCGAGAACCAGAGGACCCAAATGGAAGGATCTTGATAAGGGTAAGTCGTAAGGAATAAGATGTCGGTCTCCTCTGGTGACGATTACATCTCCTTTGTCCTATCAAGATTGTTAAATGGTTATTAATCAGTTTTAGCATATGTTATCCTGTCTGTCGTGCCACTATATTAGTCCTATGTTTCGATTAGTATGTCTCATTTGTTAATCGTATGTTGTTGTTGTGCCACACTTCATTTGTGGATTGTGTCTCTGATTTTTAAAAATATGAATGAATTTATCTACTGTGATATATTATGATTTGTTTTAAATATGCCTGTTACTTATATTAAATGGCGATAGGAAAATTTAAACGTTATAAAGCTGCAGGAAACGATAATATCACAAGTGAATTAATTAAGGCGTGTGGAGAAGCGGGCGATTCCGAAATAATTTTTTTAGTTTGAAAGATCTGGGAAAATGCAAAAAATAACCGAAGAATGGAAAGAATCAATACTTATTTCGATCCACAAAAAAGGACCGTGGACGTATTGTAAGAACTATCGTGGGATCTCTCTTCTCCCTGTATGTTAAAAAAATAATCTCTTCAATACTAACTAGCCGAATACGCTAAGGAAATTATCGGAGACTACCAATGTGGTTTTGGGCGGAATCGCTCGACTATTGATCAAATATTTTCCTTACGTCAAATATTAGAGAAAAAGCTGAAATACGTTTTTTCCATCAACTTCATATCGATTTTAAAAAGGCTTATGATTCCATAGACAGTCAGAAGCTGTATAACACGATTGAACAGGGAATACCTAGGAAGTTAGTAAACCTAGTAGAGATGTGTTTGTCGGAAACATTCCATAAAGTTAGAATCGATCATAATTATTCCGAGATATTTGAGGTGCGATCGGGTCTGAAACAGGGTGACTCCCTTTCACCTGTTTTATTTAATATAGCTTTAGAATATGTCATAGAAAAGGTGACGTATACTGGTAAAGGTTTAAATATGGGTGACAAAATTCCGGTTTGGGGATACGCCGTTGATTTGGTACTGCTAGGTAAGAAATTGAAATTGTACAACTTAGTACAAGTGCGTTAATAAAATCCGGTAAAGAAATAGGACTCGAAATAAATACCTATAAGACGAAATATATGATTAGTACCAGAAACGGTGACGATCTTGGAGATATTGATATATCAGAACATAGTTTTGAACACGTTGAGAAATTTAAGTATTTAGGTCCAATGATAACAAGAAAAAATGAAATCCAGGATGATATGAAGTCTCGGTGAAAGGCGGGGAATGCGTGTTATTATCCAGTTGCTAAATTACTTAGCTAGCGGCTTCTGTCAAAAAACTTAAAGGTTAGAATTTATAAAACTACTATTCTTCTAACGATCCTTTACGGATGTGAACCGTGGCCGCTTACTTTGAAGGATAGACAGCGGCTTAAGGTTTTCGAAAATGAGGTACTGCGTAAAATATTTGGTCCGAAGAGAGATGAGGCCATTGGAGAGTTTAGAAGGTTGCACAATGCGGCATTGCGGAGCTTATACCCTGTGAATATAATCGAGTTGATAGCATTGCGGAGAATAAAATGAGCGAGTAGAGTTGTTGGGCTTGGTGAAGAGCGGATTCCGAGAAAATTAGTATACGCTGAACCGACTGGTAGGCGTCCGAAAGGTAGACCAAAGCGTCGATGGGAGGATTGCGTTAAGGCTGATCTTGGGGGTATGGGCTTGAACAGTGATCATTGGACAAACCTGTGTAAGCGGAATTTGGTGGTTCCTTCGGGTTCGGTAAGCCTTTTATTAATATTATTATTATTATGCCTGTTACTTTTAGGTATTCGCGTCTTTTTTTAATAACTGCTCTATGTAGGAATTTTTGAATATTAGTAATCCTGTAATATTTTTTTGTAATGTTTGGAAGAAATTCTGAAAACATCAGCCGTCTAAAACTATGTTCTCTCACTCAACGCATTTCTCTCTCTCTTTCTATCTCTCTCTCTCTCTCTCTCTCTCTTATATATATATATATATATATATATATATATATATATATATATATATATATATATAGATAGATAGATAGATAGATAGATATAGACACACACATCTCACTGGTATTCTTCTAGAGGTGACTATCTCCCAAATTCCCTAGAAGATACCCACTTGGCATCTTACTATTCCAATCCTTGCGAGCCAGAAAACCTATATCTTCAATCTCCTCACTTCGTGCTCTTCCGTGAACACCCTAAACACAATATGTCAACCTACAGACCTATATTTATTCTTTTATAGAACTGAATCCTTTAGAAGTTCTTTAGTATCCGTGCTAACACACTTTACCCATCTCCCTCCGTATAGTGTCATCTCTGACCACTTTCAATCATCATTTATTTATCCAGCTTCTCAAAAATCTATTTTCCGCACATATGTGATAAATCTTGACTTAGATAATACATAGCTTAGCTCATTCGTTGTTATATCTTTTTTGGTTATATCTTTTATTTACTATTCAACTAAATAATCATGTACCGTAAGAAGTTAATAAAAATTAGTTTTCATTTTCATATATTATACACACACACACACACACACACACATATATATATATATATATATATATATATATATATATATATATATATATATATATATATATATATATATTTCATGGGATTAATGTGTATGATGTGGTGAGCTTACTAACACACAGCTGGTGGAAGCAAAGAGGTTATGTGAAATGGATTCGTCTCTGCTTCAAATATGTTTATATTTTTGTTATTTTTAAATTTAATTGATGCTTATTTTTATTTATTATGTTATTTCCTGTATTTTATTATTGTAGAAAGATTATTTTATTTTACAGTGGCATCTACATATACATTGTAACCAGCTGTTGTCTATTATCTCTGTTGTATATGTGTGATCCTTATTTGGTCTCTGTCTCTATATTTCGTTTATTTTACCTGATTATTTAACCTGCCCATCTACAAGAAAATAAGAGAATATTTTCACCTATATCTGGCAATTTATTTATTATATTTCACCTTCTCTAAATATATATCTATTTATTTTTGTATGAAAATAAACACTCTTGAAAGTTGAGAAGGGTTATTATTTCAAAGCTGCTTTATTTACTAAGGTAAATAAACTGAGAGAAGCATTCAGAGGGTTAAAATTATTTGACGGGAGGTGGGGTGTGTTGAGAGATAGGATGGAATACAAAAAATTGATGATAGTATAAATAACTAAGTTTTTTATTTTCTTTTTCCAGGTAAGCGTTGAAATGGACTTGGCGTTATTTGAGCTATTTATGAGTTGAAGTTTTAAAGTATTTATTTTATTCTACCTCTTTGGTGAGTAACCTTTTAATTTATGTTTTAAATTCAATTCTGAATTTCGGAGTCATCTATGGTGTAGTGGCTAGCATAACACCTTCTATGCCTAAAGTTGTTGGCTCAAATCTGGCAGGTTTCACCACGATTTTTTAAAAGGTGTAATTGGTCTTGGCTGTGCAGTCCTTTGGAGGGGACGTAAAATTGTGGATCAGAGCTTGTGCGATCTCAGATACTTGTTAAAATCCATATCCTAGTTAAATCTGAAAAGAAATAGAATAAGGAATCCCACTAATGTATCTTGTTGTTAATTTTTTTCTAAAATTAACTTATAGTTCCTACAGTCATACACAATGACAGTGACTCTATGAAACTCAAAATATTTTTTTCCTTATTAATTACTTCTGTCTTAATTGCACATATGCTGTAGATATCGACTCATCACGTTTGATTTATGAAAGTTATTAAATTTTAATCGACCATATTGATATTTACTTGTATAAGATTTATAGAAATTATAAATTATAGAATTTTGTAAATTATAACATTAAGTGCAGAAAAATAAAAATGTTATTTTTCTTTTAATTTATGTTTAAAATACAATACTGAGTTTCAGGATCATCTGTGGTATATCAGATCACCAAACAGTATCAGAATATATTATTCAAATTAGAATTGGAATGTCTTAACTGTTTATTAAAATATTTCCTTGATGAAAAATGAAATTTCAATTTGAAAAATACATAGGCGACTCCGACTTCGACTTTAGTACAGTAACAAAAAGGATAATTAGATTGTTCAGATTTTCCAGATTTTCATTATATAAAGAAAAAAATAATTATTAATTTATTAAATTCAGTTATAAAAACTTTAGATTGTGCAATGGGCCGATAGAGATGGAAAGAACTGCAAGAGCAGGAGTTCTGTCGATGAAAGCTTCATTTGGAATACATTCCAGGGAAAAAATAAGTCTACAATATTATTATAACTTTTTTTCAATAAATATAATATATATATATATATATATATATATTTTTTTTTTTTTTTTTTTTTAAACCTTTTAACGGAATATTATAGTTCAAAACCTAAGGTAGTTATGAGATGTGACTCATATTAAAAAAGTAGATTTTAATAAAAAAATATATTATATAAAATAACATTTACAAAGTTTGCGTCACTAGGAATAAAAGAAAAATCGTTGTTGAATTTGGAACCTGCCCGACTTTTGCACGTTTTCATTTGGATTTGTTTTGTTTGAAATAGAATTAAATAGGTTATTCTAAATTATGATTCGCTATTTTTAAATTGTGAGGCTGTCCTAGCTTTTAGAGATTTTTTTTCTTTTTTTTTATTATTACACATTCCGATCGACAGGAAACGGCAAATTTATTGTTTTCTATTTAGGAAACGCCAACGCTGGATTAAAGTGAAAACCTTTTTAAGAATGTTTTTACTACGATCAAGAATTGATTTTTTTTTTTTCTAATACAATACATTATGAATATAAAATAAAATCACAAGGGACCATTGTTAACTAACAAAATATGCGATTATACTTTTATAATGTAATATAAATTTTTTTTTCTGGAAAATATTTTGCCGTTTCCGTGCTTAAATAAATAATAGAACCCTAAGAATTTTTTTTACATTTAATCTTTTGGATATATATATTCTTGTTAATTGTCGACCGTTGATAATTTAAATTTTTGTTTAGGCTACCGTTCGAGAAATTATTGTTATCATACGCATGACCAAACTCTGAAGATAACAAAAAATAAATACGTTGTTGTTAAAGAGACAGAAATATTTTTCAATAAAGTTAAAAATGCATTGAATTCGCAATGAATAGATATACTTTAGTTGTTTTTTTTACTAGAGGTAGTGGGGAATGTTTCAAATTACTGTGGTCCGAGAATTAGATTTTTTCTTCCTTTTTGTTTATTTTTTTTAACATGAATTAAGATTTTAGATATCTGATTTTTGTTCATAACTCGATTTTTGTATTTTTCTAAGGTGATCATTTCTTACATCTTTCGTTTGAAGCTGTTTTTTTCATAATGTATAATTTTTGATGAATGGAATTTGGATGTATGTTCCGTTTTTATGAAAGAAGTGGTAAGGGTGGTTTGATCTGGATATGTATATATTCATATAACGACTAAAAATATACTATAGAAATAACGCTTGGATAATAATCACCTTTCCACTAAGGGAACAGGTTCTTTATATTTTCATTCATATCTGGCACATCAATGTCGTGGTTCTTTTCATAACTTTGTAATTAAAGTTAGTTTTTTTTAAATTAATATTTAATTAAGGTTAGTATTACTATTTATAATTTTATTTATTCGGCTTATTCTGAGATAAACAGGCTATCATTGGATTGTCTGGAACAGCTGTCACTTAAAGCATTTCTTATTCTCTGGCGCGATAGACCGTGTAGGCCTTTGGTCGTGTGGTGTAATCTCCTGGGAGAATATACTCACGTTTCTCGATGAATTTGTATAGGGTAGGGTTCTCACTCCCTACGTCTATTTTTGTGAGTGGCCATCATTTGGCTGACGGGTCTAACATACACGGTGGAGAGGCTGCTAGTGAATCCCCATTTAATTATATCCTTTTAAAAAGCCCCACCGGGACTGGGATTCGAACTCAAAACCTTTAGCGTGAGGGACTAGCTCGCTAGCCACTCAGTCACGGGCTCCCCACAAGTATAAGCAAACATATCAGCTTAAATAATAAAAAAGAATAATAAATATCAGCTTGTATAAAGCAATCATTCTGTGGAGAAACATATATAGAAATTGATACGTCAGTAAATTGTGAATTTCTAACCCAGGCCTCTATTAAAAACACAACCCTTACAAGTTTTAAGAATTCCTTATATTATGCAACCATTATCTATTTTCTTATCCGTAAAGGATAAATTTTAGGATTAGGGCCTTGTTTAATTAATCATTTTATTAAGAGTTTTGATTCTATAGTGCTTTATTGTCACATTAAGGGCCGTGACGAGATGGAAGAGCGACGGTAGCGCGAAGACAGAGAGGAGGCGGACCGTTAGCGACACCTGTTGCTGGGGCGGGAGGGTGGTGGGGGCCTCAGAGCGGGCAGTGTGGATGGAGTGCGACTCGGGGCTGGCCACCTGCTCCGAGGAGGCGAGCGCCCTCCCCGAGGAGATCAACCCGCGCCACCCCCGCACCCTCAGGCAGCACTACTATCCAGAGGGCGGCTGGGGGTGGGTAGTCTTAGTCGTTAGTGTGCTAGTGCATCTCTTAGCCGGAGGGCTGCAGTCCGCCACTGCTGTCTTCGCAGCCTGCGCCGCCAAGCATTTCAAGGCTACCACCTACCTTACAGCAGGTAGGTCTTCAACTTCTGTCTTGTAGTGTCCATGCAGTGTCTGTCATCACTAACTGACGAGAAGTCCATAAACCTGTCAAGTTTTCTCAAACTATAGTTTATAGTAGTAGCGTTTGTTTTGCTCGAAATTAAGTGAGTACGACTAATCATGCGTGGAATTGACATGAAATAAAGCTTAATCATATAAAGATCAGTGATGTTTATACTGCGAGAGCTCAACGATACCCCTCCCCCCACCTCGTCCTTCCCGTTTTAATAACCGACATGTTTATTAAAATCGCCAGCCCTCTATATCAGCTAATTGTACTATGTTGTTTAACCTCTTCTATAAGTAATAAGTAATTTATTTATTTTGCCTCCACCGGTAATGGTTATTTCCGAAGTACTCTTAAAAATAGGAATCAAATTGTTAATATTTCAAAAAAATTATACTACGCATATTAAATATACCAAGTTTAATAGTTTTTGGAACGGTAACTAAGAAATTTAATGCGTTTTATATATTTTATAAGAGATTTCCAAACGTATTTTTTCTTTTGATTTTAACCATACTAGGCAATGTTTTTAGTTAAAAACAAGAATAAGTATATTTTAATATGTTGGGAATAATCACTTCCAATGGTAATAACTCGTTTTGGAAGAGTAGACTATATAATATATCGTAAAAGATAAAAACAATTAGTCGTTTTTTCCTTGCCAATCAAATCGTATTTTATATTACTTTTTTTTTGTCCTTTTTACTTCAACTTTTCTGTTTATGAAATATATACTAAGAGAAAGTATTGTATTTTTGAAAAGTTTCGAGCTCGCGTTTTCACCGGAAATGCACGTTTTAGTAAAAAATCCCCAAAAATAGTGATAATTCTAGCTCAAAAACAACAGTTGTATAAAATTGAAGTTTCATATTTGAGAAGCGTATATGGCTGAGATGTTACTAGATTTTATAGTATGCATAATAATATAATAATCTTTAAAGAGCAATAATGAACTCAATAAAGTCGAACTGACGATATCCGAATTTAGATAAGGAATGGTGCTTACAGTATGGGTTGTTACTTTTTCTCACCTAACCAATTTCTTAATTTTGAGATTATGATGTTTTTTTTTTTTTTTTTTTTTTTTTTTTTTTTTTTTTTTTTTTGTGTAATATTTTATACCCGATTCAATCTACACAATTTCATAGATATTTTATATATTGCATGGAACACAAATGTTTAAGTTTGAAAGGTACACTTAACTAATTGAAAGAAGATCTCACTCAACACCTACTTTCGCACATCCTTAACTATTTATACAATTTAAAATGCATTACTCGTATGCATCGAACACATAAATTTTCACTAATTTATGTACCGAATGAAAATTGTATCAAAGGTATATTTAAAAAAAATGATGTCTAGTGGTTGCTGAGCACTCCTAAACGATGTTGAATACACAAAAAAATGAAAATTCTTTAGTTCCATAGTTTAATCTTCAATACATTAATTTAAAATACTTCTAACGGTATGATCTGATTATAATTTAATAAAATATAATTTTATCTGGTAAAAAATCATTAATACTTAATTTCTAAATACGTATGTATGTATATTCGATATAAGAACGGTATATATAAGACATTGCGGGCAACTCCATGTTATTGTTTTAGGGTTTATGAAACAGCTTAAATTAATACCATTATCGATACAAATATTCATAAAAAAAGAAGAACAAAAAACACTTAAATATAAGAGACATCATAGCAGATATTTTATTAAAACGATTTTGAAAAATATAAGAATCTGGCTTTTAGTGTCAGCTGGCGAATATTACTGAATTAGAATAATTAAAAAATAAAGTTATAAATATAAATGATACATGTTCATGGTCGATATAAATATTATTTCCGTGTAATCACTCTACTTGAAATTGATATCTACATTAAATCGATAAAAAAAAAAAAATTCTTGAAATAACTCAGAGGTAGTGTAAGTTCTGAGAGGCCTGTAATGTTGAATGAAGGAGATAAGGAAAAAAAAAATACAAAATAATAAAGTTATAAAATAAAGTACTAATGATACATATCGTGTACAAACATTTTAATTGTTTTACGATTTTATATTATGTTTAATCTGATCTATTGTTTGGGCTGGTGATTGAAGGAAAGAATCTCTAACGAGGCTATGGCATAAAAACAAAAAAAAGTCAACAGTAGATCGGCCAGCCAAAAACAACAGAACATTATTCAGTTAATTTACATGCCAAAATATATTTTAGAAAACCTGAACCTCCTCACTTCGGTTATTGCCGTATAATAGTTTGCATTTTAAATAACCCTAATGTTCATGATGGGCGAATTTTGCTTAGGATCATAATTTTTTTTTTTTTTTTAAGTGGAACTTTATTTATTCGTATATATTATAATTTGTCATAATAGAGAATAATTACAGTGCTACAGGATCTCATTCATACAATATATAGTTAATTTACTAAATGCTCCCTAATAATTTTCAGAAAATTAGGTTCATAGTTTTATAAAACCTGTTGTAATAAGTTACAGACGAAGCTTCAGAACTAGAATAAATTAAATTTAGCTTGAACATAAAATTGAACGTACTAAAGCGTTTGACTAGCAGAACAAAACTATTGCTTTCGGTAATTTATAGGACAGTTAGTAAATTTAGCATTTAAAACATTTATTGTTTTTTTCCAATAATGGAATAATCAATATTTTTACCTTTTTATCTTTGGTACTATAAATCTTTAGGGCTGTGTTCAGTATACGAAGAACTAGATCGATTTCGGAAATTGTTTATGTATATACATATATATATATATATATATATATTATATATATATATATATATATAATTATATATATATATTCAATATATAAATTATATATTTTTCTTGTAGAATATATCATATAAATACATCATCTGAGAGGTTCCTGTAAGCTAGTATAAAATAAAATAAAAATTATTTCTATTAATAACAATTGTGTAGATCTTCAAAATGAGTTAGCAATTTTAAAATTAAAATCTATTATTCTTTTTGAAGGCATATTGAGCTAATGTAGAATATTTTCCTTCGTTTGTAATACGAACATGTGTCATCATTATATGGTATCAGCAATTTAATCATTTTATGTATTTTGACAATTAAATAACGTCTAAAAATAATTATTATAAAAAAAGTTGCAAATTATAACTTCCGATTGAAAAATAAAATATTTCACCTTTATATTAAAATTACTATTTAGAGCTATTAATCATGCCAAAGATATCATTAATTATGTCTAATATTTGGCGTCAAAAACTCCCTTTTAAAAAATTCCAAAACCTAGACTTGTGGAGGCGATTAAAAACCCATAAATCACAAGAGCCATGTAATTAATTAAAGACATTTATTCTGCTCTTGTTAGCATAAAATTGCCTTTAAACGACACTTTAAATAAATTAGAGTTGGAAATCATTTTCCTTTCTTGACAAAAACAAAAATGGGTTATAGATTTTTATATCATTATTAAAATTATATTGTTGGCAAGATTGTCACATAAGTTATTTGAAATCTTATTTTATTTTTAGCCAAAGGTTTAGTTATGATTATTAACCTAATTAATAGTTTCATCAATAGACCAGTTTAGCTGAATTTTCCATATATTTTGTTAATTATAGTGAGTCAACTAAGAAAATTAATAGTTCTGTATTAATATTACTTTTACCATTTAAAGTGATAGCGAAACTTAAAAAAATACGATCAGTATTTTTACTTCTCATTAAAATTGCTTCGGAAAATTACGACGGTAAAGTTTGGCAATATTTTTTTAAAAAACTTTTTTACCAGATGCTTCATGTGTGGTAAAATATCATATAGGTATTACACGAGGCTGAAGAGACAAATGAATGGCTTCATTAGACGCATCTTTGTAATCTCCGGACGTTTTCATGTATCCCGATAGTACACCGAATTGTAGAAACTTTACCATGTTTTCTGATGGCAATATTTTCTCGGAGTCTTATCTTTTCCAATAATTCAGAACCCAAAAGGCCCTCCTTACATTATTAATATGTTCGTCTGGCGTTCCTCTGCTCATTTCTCAAAGACGAGATCTCACTCGACAAACTGGTATATGCCTCATCATTTTGTCATTTCTGTTCTCTTGTTTCAGAATTATCAAACCATCCCATTCTTTATAGTTGTTCAGACATTAACAACAACCTCTTTACCTCATAATATTCCATATATGCGTAAGAATTATTTTTATTTGATTATTATCATATTTTACTTTCACTTAATTACATATGAAATGTAATTAATTTTCGAATTCCAGGTTTAAACGGAAATTAACGTTTTAAGGTTCCCTGAGTCCAAATAACCAAGTCGCGCGCAAAAAATAAAAATAAAATAAATAAATAAATATATATATATATATATATATATATATATATATATATATATATATAATTATTACTAGAGATAGGATTTTCTTGCTGTAAAAAATCGAAAAACGTGAGGTAAAAATCTCGAATCGTGAATTAAAAATCTCAAAATAGTGCAGCTGAACCCCCAAATGAAATATTGAGGGTATATATACCTTAAAAATAAAATAAAGCACTAATATTGTTTCGTTTATAAATGATTTTCTGAATCATTAGCAAATCTTATGAAATAATAGATCATTAGTGAAACATTTATTTGATTCGTCTCTTGAATAGTTCATTAAATTTTGAATTTACTAACTAAATTACCTATAAATAAGTAATTTACTAATGTAATAAGTCAATCTAGAAGAACACACTAAAAACAGTTTGAAGAATTGATCAGAAATGCTAGTGAATAATAAATAGAGGTATCTTATGAAGATTAGGTTAATTAATTAAATATACTCGTATATATATATATATATATATATATATATATATATATATATATATATATATATATATATGTATGTATGTATATCTTTGATGTATGCTCGTGTCCAGCTAACAACAGGATAAATAATAATAATTTTTATAAATTAAACCCTAAATCCTTACAAGGAAGAATGTTTTAGTATAGAATAGAATAGAAAATGAACATATTTCTGGGACATAGTCCCTTAAGAATAACATTGATGTTACAAATAAAGATAGCACTTCTGGCCAAAAAACATTAAATAGTTTGAATTATTTACAAACTTAATTAATTAAATTAGTTTTATTGCATGTTTTACAGTTAGGGTCCGTTTGTGATTTTTTTTTTTTTCACACCTAATAGATTTAGGTTGATCCCAAGCAATACAAAACACAATTTTCCCATCAGATCCAACCTCAGGGTCATTAGACTTCCAGATTTTAATTTCCAACGAGACAATTGTTCCTTCTTTCGGCATTATTTAAACATTGATATAAAACTTTTTAACTCTGAAGAAAATCTGAAAATTGAAATCGCACTTAATAGTTAATACACAGAGAGAATACTGAAGGGTCGTTAACAAAGTGGGGATTCAGTGTAACAACCCAAGTGGTGTAAAATAAAAACAAATAAAAATAATGAAACGTCTTATGTCCCTGACGTTTATTATGATTTTGTAATAAAAAATAATTACTTCCAAATATTTTCGTTCATTTCGTTTCTTCTTAACTAATAATTTAATTTTAGATTTAAACAGAGAAAAATAATAAATTAAAATTTTAAATATTTATTAGTATACCTATGTATTTATATTACCGGATATTTGGTTCCATTAGTTGTGATATTAAAATTTAATAACAAAATTTAACTTAAAAATGCCATACAAATCAAAAACGTACAATTTCGCGAAGTATGAAATTGTTATATTATATTATATTTATATATTATATTATATATTAATATTATTTCCCGATCCATGAACGGGATAACTGTCCGCGTTTGAAGGTGATACAGGCAAGCAAATAGAACGTGCAAAATCGTGGGAATCCGGTCATTAGTTATTACTAAGCTAGACAAATGTTAATGCTACGGTACAATTTAATATTCTAAGGAAATGAGATATCTTATCTTTTATTAATTAATGTAATATAAATCTTATAGAATATTACTGCAGTAATTTTGTTGTCGTAGCGGTTAAATTACATATTGTCCTAAAGTTTTGAATTGAGCAGTTATCTTATCTAAGAACAGTTCGAATTCACCAAAAAACAATAAACACACATTTATTAAATATATCATCGTTTCTTCATAACAAGTTATTTATAATATTCAATTTATATTATGTTTGTAATATTTCAGTTGAGTCTATTTTTATTTATTTCCACTTTTCTTTCGTTTCTCTTCCCTGTGTATACAAAAAGTTTTAAGGGTATTGCTTTGGGAAGTGTTGACAAAAGTTAAAATTCTTTCAAATTTACTCAAATATATTAAATGTGATTACCGCCATTAGCGTTTGTTTTTAAAAAAATAGCTCAGAAGATCTGATTTTTATTTTTTTCTGGAATCGCTGTAGTTATGTCCTAAGAACGGCGAAAAGAATATAAATGTCTTCCAAAGTTTAGGATATTTCTGCGTTCGTATGCAACGGAAGAGAAATCTGAAAGAACGATGTATGGTGAATAAGATGATAAAAATCTCTAAAAATATATTTCAATAAGTGCTGATATCATGGTGACCTAAAACCCTCCCTGAACTTACTAAAAGAGAAAAATCAAGTTAAAATATCTTTACGGTACTTAACATGTTGCAAGAAAGTGCAGTTTGAAATGTTACTTAGTCGCTCAGTTAAATTGCTCTGCCCTAAATAATGGTTTCTCCATGACTCAGGGGATGAAATCATCATTTTTCTCTTGAGCAACCATTGGTTTTAACATGCCTGTAAATTTACATTAAATTTATTTATTTTTCTTGATTTTATATATATTTTTTTTAATGAAAATATTGTAGTGTTTAATATTATGATATGTTCAAACTATTTGATAGTTCTAAATAATTCTTTTGAAAATGTTTGTGGTTTTATCATAGTGGATATAAGTAGTTGACTATTGAGAATTACTGGAAGGAATTAGTCCGGGTGGCAGTCAGTAAATGAAACAACTAAGTAGTTACAACTACTTATTTTTGCTGAGACCAAAACTTTACATGTGATACTATCAGCTGAATCACACAGGATGCAATCTCCGCAATGCCGTATTGTGCAACCATCTGAATTCCCCAGTTGCCTCATCTCATTTTCGACGCTATATTTTATGCATTGGATTGTGATATAAGTTCGTAGCTTTTTTTACTGGCGATTTAAATAAAAACTTCAGATTTTTATAAATATTTTTAACCAAATATATGATTTTGTCAAAAAAAATAAATATTTTTGATCAATTATGCTTGAATTTGGTCATCAAAAGTTTAAGGGCGACCCGAGGGGTTTACGTCTTCCAAGTCAATATATCCGGTTTTGAACTAAGAAAACCATTGGACGGTGCAATCTGTTAAGGAATCATTGCCGTACATAATTAAAATTTCATTAACCGTTTGTGTAGAGGATTTTCCATTTTGGTAATAAAAAATCATTAAATGACGAAAATGAATTTTTTCTTCTATTTTGAGCAAGCAAAATGCCACTGAAAGATAAAGGATCTCGTTTGAAACTAATACATAGAAGCACCTCATCTAATCCTTTTTCGGAATATGTAAACATTATTGACCAAGTAAACACTATTTTATAAACACAGAGAGGATTATATTTAAAAACGCTACAAAACTTATTTTACAGCCCAATAGTATATTATTCTCAAAAAGAATAGTTTTTCGAATTCTAGCCTTTGATTTTATTGATAGAAGCCGCAAACTAATTAATTTTGCAATTAAATAATAATACGTATTTTTCTCCTTTATTTCTTCCTGGATTTTGTTTTTTCCAATTTTTCATAAAACCTAAAAACTTAAATTTCTCTACTTGTTTAAACGTGATAAAGATGATAAATGTGTGATAAATAATTCCTGAAACGTTGACAGAATAATGGAAACTATCATTAATGACACTAAAGAAAATATTTCGCATAGCATCTGTTACTAAATTGTAAATTAAATTTATAAATTCGAGGTCATAAATAATTATAAATGCTGGCTTACACTAATTGTTTTTATTTTATAAAATAGCTAATTTTTTACCTCTTGATTTTTCAAAGGATAATTAAATCACCATTAAAGAGGGGAAAAAATGTATTTTTCAAAGGCAAAGTCAATTTGTAATTCATAAGTTCATACATGGAACATTCTTTGATGATCAAAGAGCAGAAATTCAGATCGGCAGCACGTCATTTTTTTTTCTCTTGGTCTAAACTGCATACCTTAACTCCCTTTCTTTCCAAAACTATTATTGTCATTGGAAACACGAAACAGTGGACTCATGACTAATTATTCCGTGCAAATATTTTTTTTTTTTTTTTTTTTTAATATGAATGAATATATGCACCGTTATAAGTTATAATAATTTTTTTCTGCTCGTTTCACATTGATTTTGTGAAGAATGTTATGAATCACTGCTTTTACCTTATTTTTTTTTTTTGCTATAGTAAAGCTGTTAAAATATTTCTAATGTCCATAAAAAAAATAAATAAATAAAATAAATGAATAAATAAATAAAAATAATAATAATAAAAAAAAAATTTGATAAATGGATAAAATGAAAAAAAAATTAATTAATGAGAAACCAAATATAGATTTAAAAAAATAAAATAAAATAAATAAATAAATAATAATAATAAAATAAAATTTTGTATTGAAACATTACCTTCTACTTAATACTTATTTTTTATTGATATGACCTTATGTTTCTTACCACATTCGTTCTTTTATTTATTATATAATATTTCTTTTTTTTTATTTCATTTTTTTTTTATTTATTTTTTTTTTTTTCTTGTTATATTAAATGACCATAGAATTATTTTCTGGATCGGGCGCTAATGACCTAGATGTTTGGCGCCTTAAACATAAAAACAAACAAACAAACAAATTTTTTTTCTGATTTATATTTTAATATGTTGGGGGTTGTAAAATAAATTCATAGCGTTTTTTACTGGTGATTTCAGTATAAACTTCAGATCCTTGTCAATATTTTTAATCAATTATATGATTTTTCAAAAACTAAATATTTTTGATCAATTATGCTTGAATTGGTCATTATTAACTGTTGCGCTTTGCGTCTTTCAAGTCAACATATTTGGTTCTGAACTGAGCAAACAGCTTACGGACGGTGGCTTCTTCTAAATCATTGCGGATTTTCCTTTTCAAAAATTAAAAAAACGTCAAATAACGAAAATTATTTGTTTTCTCTTACATTTTAAGCAAGCAAAATGGCGCGTGAAGGTAAGGAACTTTGGTTTAAATTAATGCTTAAAAGCACTTTTTTTAGAATATGTAAACATTTTTGACAAAGTAAACATGATTTTATAATCACTGAGAGGATCAAAATGAAATATTGAAAAACGCTACAAATCCTCATATAAGACTGAAACGACAAGAAACTGCCCGACGTTTTCGACTACTTCAACACTCACTATACAAACTGGTAAACCTTCCATTTAAGTACAAAGTGCTCATCTACATGAATATCATAAGGCCAATACGAACTTACGGAGTAGAAATTTGGGGCTCTACTAAACCACATTTTTCTCATCTTCAATCCTTACAATTAAAAATCCTTCGAAAAACCTTGAATGCTCCTTATTCTGTCACAAATAAACTCATCCATAAAGATTTTAATGCTCCCTATGGCACAAACCAAGTACCATTCCTTTCATGACAATCTCCATTGCCAATCTAACCCTTTCGTTATAACCCTTGCTTCCTCTACAATCCTTGATAATCCTCCTAGGCGTCTGAAATGAAGAGGGACCACAGACCTTCTAGTTTAGCATAGTTTTTGGAGAGCTGCCAATGATAGTATCCCTACATGTGATTCATGACAATACTGTACCTGTAATACGGTATACTTCTTGTATCACATTTACTGAATCTAATTTATTATAAAGTTGTAAATATCAATAAATACATTTTAAAAAAACAACTTATTTTACAACCCAATAATTTACATTTATGACTTCTCGTTTTTTTGAGCTTGGTTTAACTCAAGTGTATTGCGCAACTACAAACATGTACAACTCTTGGCACAAATCATTTTGCGAGATGTGGTTTTTGGACGGGACACCTTAAAACCAGTGATTCTGTTAAAAAGTTGATTTTATGTTGAACCCCTGTTTGGTCGTCCTGACTTCAGTTTAGAATGACCCTCCAGAGTAGCAAACATCATATAGATTCATGAATACTTAGCTTATGTTTAGTTTAACAATATCATGATTGCATATAGATATTGACTATTAACGTCTTACCATTAGCAACCGTTTGTCTAGCCATCACGTAATTATTTTCTCAAAACAGATGGAGCAATCTTATGAAATGAAAAAAAACAAACAAAAAACCTGTACCACTACAACCCATGAAGGGTCTTGGGCTCAGTACATATAGAGTTCGTACTGTTTCTAGGCCAACGGCAGTGCAATGAGGTGATTAGGCCTTAATCACGCTCAGTCGCCAGGTTTTTCCCAACTAATTTGGGTACCCATAGAGGCTGGGTCTGCCCCAGGAGGGTCTCCATACCCTAGGGTCACCCCCCGACTGAGTTAACAAAATAAATAATATTCTGCCACAGCCGGGATTCGAACCCAGGACCCGGAGCACAGCAGACTAGTGCTCTATCCACTAGACCACGCCGCTCCTCTTATGAAATAAGCTAAAGAATAATAAAATAAAATGTATTTTAATTCTATACATATACAGTTCCTTTTATATTCGGGTTGATCGACCAATCTTAGATTAGTTTTAGTGATAATAATTACTTTCTCTAGCAATACTAAAACGATTAAATTGCAAACTCATGGACTAGCCATGCCATTACGCTCATATATCTGAGTCCTAAAAGTGGCAATGGCTAATTTAGCCAGCTGTGCCATTAAAATAGGATGAAAGCAATAAAAATCTATTATCGTTACATAACGTCCAACTATCTAAGAGGTTGTAACTTCTCTACAACCTGGCCAAAGTCCAATTCTTTGAAGGCATTATTCGATATATTTGTATTGATATTTAGTTAGTGTGATTGTAAACAGCAGTCAGAATTTTTATTTGGTCATTTGATGTTTAACACCAACCTTTCTGTCCCATATTATTCCAGAGATTCCTGTGATAAATATGACAATAATATCTAAATAAAAAAAAATTAAAAACTGTACCTCTACAACCTATGAAGGGTCTTGGGCTCTGTACATATAGAGATTCTACGGCCGAGCAATGAGGTCTTTGATTATGCACAGCCGCCAGGTTTTTCCCCAATTTTGATATACACTTTAAAGAATCTGGGTCTGCCCCAGGAGGGTCTCCATACGCTAGGGTCGTACCCCGGCTCAATTAACAGAATAAATAATATTCTATCATAGCCGGGAATCGAACACAGGACCCGGAGAGCAGTAGACTTGGTCTCTATCCACCTGACCACGTCGCTCCCTATCTATATAATATAATATTTATAAAATGCAAAATACCGTAATAATATATGGGACAGAAACCATAAACCTTCTCAGCTTGGAAAAATCACTGAGAATAGAACGAAGAATTCTAAGAAGGATCTTTGATTCCTACAGGCTAAGACCTAACCAAGAAATTTACAAAGATGCAGAGGAACTAGTATCAGAAATAAGGAACAAGAGACTGAAATCCCAATAAATACATTGGATGCACCAATCATATAATAAAGGAAAAAAAACCGAAAGACTTGGAATAGTGGACTATGAATGTCTTGACAGACAGAAATATAGGAAAAGACGGAAACTAAAGCTTCCAGAGATAATGAGGGAAAATTTGAAGGAAAAAAATTAATGATATTCTCGTGGTGTTAATGCCGTTCCGTGAAAAAAAACAAAAAAAAAAACAGCTTTTACGTGAAATCCGGTTGATTATTACTTTACATTTATCATTGAAAAAAACTGTTCAAAAATAATAAAAATAGAAAATATGCTCTTGTAATATAAAAATATGCATATTCAAAGATTTAAAAATTGAGTTCTTCAATCGATATTATCATAAGAAACATCAGATTAAAAATCTTTCTGAAGTTGTAAACGCTGTAAATTATATTCAGAGCTGTTTTCTCGAATCCTAAAGAGCCGTTTCTTATACGTAAACTGGCTATTTACGAGTTTACTAGCAAGAGTTCTGAAGAGTGTACTGTCTTTTTTTATTTATTTTTTTCCCTCCTCGCTAAGTGGTCGTATCTTGAGGCGGACATGTCTCTCATGCATCTAGTTCGTAAAATATATATTCCGCTCTCTGCAATATACAGAGGATCCTAAATCGAAGAGCTAAGATAAATATGAAGGGACTGTTTAGCGTGATTTTGTTCATAAATAGAAAAAACAATTTCGTAAAGGGTTTAAGAGACGTGAGATATTGGATCGTAACGCATCCATAATGGAAGGCATGGATAATAGGAATTCCATTATTTGATCCTAACTCAGGCCTCTGTTCCATGTTCTCATCGTACATCTTTCCTCGGATGAATATTTTCCCTAAAAAGTAAAAAAAAAAAACTCAGTTCAAAGTTGTATATTATACGGAATTGGATATTTCTGGATGTTTACTAAATTTGAATTTTAACATTATTAATCTTTAAATGAATCAACATAAGTTTCGTCTGTACCCTGCTTTTGGGTTTTATATTTATGTCCGATAAATACTGACCTTATTAAGCCAGGAACCTTTAGTCTGATATAGTAAGGGCGTAAATAATGGAGATTATCGAAAGTTTTTCACATCGTAGAACTTAAATCTGCTTTCAAAGACATACAGGGTAAGGCCAATATCTAAGATTTATCAATAGCCAAAACATATATATATATTTATGTATATATATATATATATATATATATTTATATATATATATATATATATATATATATATATATATATATATATATATATTTTTAATACTAGCGAATGGATTTTCAGTTCTGGTTTACAAATATTTTCATTGTTTTAATTTTGAAATTTATTAAAATCAAGTTAATTTATCGACGGTTAAATATTAATATTAAATTATTAATATTAAATCCCCTATAAGGTAACCGTTTTAGAGAAATACATGCCTAGTTATTCTCAAAAATAGCTTCATGATCCATAGTAAAATCGTGAGCTCTAAAATGCAGCAATAAAAATAGCTATTAGAGAATTAATAGGAGATTCTAAAAACAAAAATCACTTGAAAAACGCTTCTTCCTTAATTGTCAGTTTTGGGACCACCAGAATAGGCGAAAAATGAAATATCTTTAATACGACTGTATTAAATTGATTTGAATTTTTTGAAGTTTAGTATCCTCTGAGGCGCCTGAAAAGACGGTGGCCTCGAGACCTGCTCATGAAATAAACTTTGAAGTACTACCACTGGGTAGATTCTTTACATGTCTATTCATGCTTGTTATTGTAATTCAGCCATTTTACTTATTGTATTTGTATATACAGTTGTAAAAAACAATAAAATATATTATAAAAAAAAAAAAAAAAAAAAAGTTTAGTATAATGGGGTTAAGTAAAAAGTATTGAATATTCCGAAAAACTATTTGAGCCCCAGAAACTTTAATTTACAACGTTTCACACACATGAACATGAAACGGTACAAATGCCCAACCATATCAATTAATTAATTTTACCATATATATTCAATGAGAGTAGAGACTGTGGATATAGAGGAGGGACGCAGGGTATTAATGGTTTGTAAAAGGTAAAATCCTGGGAAATATTTTCTGTGAATGATATGAGAGAGCCACTTTAACTCTCCGTATAAATGGGTAATATGAGATCTCTTTGAAGTGCCTACGACAAATCTTAAAAAAATAATGTGTTCATAAAACGCTTTTTGTAAAGTTTCTCCTCAAGTCTCGAGATGTCACCATGCACCCACCACACATATTGGACAAACAGAGTACAAAAATTCTTAGATATGCCTTTCTTCTCACTGGATGTAAAAAGATAGTCCAAATTCTAGAATATCAGGTACTAGTTAAATATGCCTTAGCTAATTAAACCTTGATAAGAAAAAACTAGGACTTTACTATAGTTAAAGACTAGACATCGTCCGATTAACCACGGTAGCACAAAGTGGCGTTAACTAAAAAAACAAACGAAATATTCAAAGTTAAAGTTAACTTGAACATGTCTCGACTTTGTACATACACTTTACCTCCCACAAATTGAATATATTTAGAATTACTACAAGTTGTATTAAAGTGTGGGATTTAAACGTTCTTAATATATTATTCCAGTAAAACACTAAATACCCAGTCGGTTACATTTATTCAAGTTAATTTAAAATTCTATAATCAGTCTTCTTTTTTTTTTTCATAAAAATAACCAAATAAGTATTTACATTTATAAAATAGATTTCAATGATGCCTACGCATGTAATGTAATAGGACCGTTCTGGTCGAGTACCTATCCAGAGCAAACTTAAGATGGCAATTTAGATACAGTGTTCTGCCACTCTATTTAGAGTTTCAGTCTTTTATTTATACTTTTTACTGTCTAAGTTGGCCGTTTTTTTTCTTACTAGTTACAGTTTCAAAAGTAATTTAATTTATTTTAGTTTATTTCTATTTTTAAACCCATTTAAAGTTTTTTACTAGATTTTATGAAATTATAAAAGTTCAAATTATTATATATAAATATTATAAGTTCGAATCCCAGCTGCGGCAGAATATTATTTATTCTGTTAATTCAGCCGGCGGGCTACCCTAGGATATGAAGACCCTTCTGAGGCAGACCCAGTCTCTTTAAGTGGGTACCCGAAATTAGGAAAAAACCTGGCGGCTGAGTGTGATCTTCGCCTAGTCACCTTATTGCACGGCCTTTAGCCAAGAAACATTGAGCCTGAAACACCCTTCATGGGTTGTTAGAGGTACAGGTTTTTTGAAATTTAATTATTTGTTTGTTATTTTATTTTTATTTAATAATTATATATAAATTTTACTAATGTGGTAGGTCTATTATTAACTTGAGTAGTCTTTATCAAGCAATAATTATTAAAAATATAGAAAGTTCAAAACATGTATTTCAGAAGCCTCAGGAAAAATACTTATGAACCTTAATTAAACCTTAACAGTTAGTTTTTTCTAAAAGTCACTTTAAAAAAAAAAATTCTTCGAACTAATGTCCCTGAACTATACAATTATTTCCACTATTATTAACTTTTTTTTTTTTTACTCATATTTACAAAATAACTAAAATAACAAAATAACTTAGTTTAAAAGTTTAAATGAATCAATAACAAATAAAGAAAATTAATTTAATTTTATAACTTCTTCATATCTGTCCTGTTTATATCTTTTTATATATGTTTTTCGGTTCATTAAAAAATAATAAGTATTTTCTGTATATATATAGATATAGATATGTATTTATAAAAATTATTAAACGATTTAATAATAATAAGCTAGTGTTGAATCTAAACTAAACAATAAATAACGTTTGTTATTTAAAAAAGAAATCAAGCGATGAATTCGTTTTTCGAATTTAATACATTGAGAAATTTCCCCAGACCCCATAAAACCCTTATTAGGGTAAGATATTTAGTTGAAGTTAAATTACGCAATTTATTGTTCCGTATTAATGCTTAAAATGCAGTAAACATACTCCAGCATAATTGATTGTTGAAATTTATTCCAATGATTCCATAAGCTCAGAAAAAAAAAAAGTATACACTTTACTGTATCCGATAACATTGCAAAGTAACATATTGCGATTGCATTTAAATTAATCCAATTATAAATGGGCCTGTTCATCTTCAATATCTAAGATGTCTTTGCAAATTATCAGTTGTCGACGATTTACATACATAAATATTTATTGTATTTTCTTATAATAAAAAGGGTGCATTTTACTTACTGAACTTATTCATTCGACTTGAAAATAAAGTACTATCTTTATTTCCTTTGCTAAGCGTCGTTGCCACTTTCGGGCAGTGTTCGCACTTCGGATACGCCAGAACAATTTCTGTTGACCAATCATTTACGATTTCTACTTACCATTCACTTATGCTTTGGTTTTGGTTAGGATCGTGACTATCATTCTCAATTTTAAGGATAAATAGCGATAATTTTTTTTAATGTATTCTTTTATTCAAATTTTATAATTACTATATTAAATTAAAAAAAAAAAACCCGTTACCCGATTTATGAAGTTGATTTCCAAAACTTACTAAAGGACATTTTATTTTAATTGATATTTTTACTTATTTGTATACTAACGGTTTAGTTTTATCTAAAAAACATTCTTTAAAAACGTATTTGAAAATTTCATTTCATTCCAAAAGGTACTAAATTCACATTTCATTTCATTCCAAAAGGTACTGAAAACATTTCCTTTCAAAACGTACTATATCCTCTGTAAATAGATAACCTTTCCTTTCATTTCCTTCCAAAAGGTACTACATTTCCTATTATATAGCAGAAGCACCTTAACCCGTAATATATCACCATTAATTTATTTGACTCATACACTTTTATTCATTTTTTATTGGTTCATTTAGTACGTCTTGAATCACCGCTATTATTTTGATAAATGGTTTTAACTTAACAATCAGGTTTTAGCTTGTTTTAATTAACCTAATTGCTTCACTTCGGTTCTGTTAGATTTTTAATTAAATGATTTTTTTTCATTGTGTTAATTCTTGTAGCCACATAAATTTCATTAAGATTTTTTAGAAACTCACATGCTTATAGAATAATGGTATCTTATCTATTATTGTTAAAAAGTGCTATAATTTGAAAAAATTAAGATTAGATTACTGTTTTTTTTTGGGGCAATCAACTTCTAGGTTAATATGCCCTTAGTGAGTTTCTTGATATTAGCATTTGGTTATAATTATAAGTAAAATAAAATAATAAAATAAATTTTTAAGCAAAATTTAATTGTTTGTATACTTGTTAATATATTTAACTTATTTGAGTTAGCTATATATTTTCAAGGGGTGTTTCTAAATAAAAAATAAATAAATGCTTATACATATAATACATGTGGCACATATACTAAAACTGGAAATTGGAAAAATAACTTGCTAATACAGTAAAGAATCAACTATAGATTTTAATAGAAAAAGAACCAATTAAATCAGTCCAATAAGAAATAAATGAGATATTTTTGCGTTTTCTATAAGTGGATATAGTACCTTTGGAAACTCAATGTCCTCTCTCATTCCTTATTCCTGTTTATCCAATTTTTAGGAAGTCATTAACTTATTTTAACACGGGATATTATTTTAGTTTATTATATTCCATATATAATATTATATTCCAGCATATTTATTAAATAATAAAAGTATCTTTTAATATACATTTTTGAACAAATCGGTTGGATTTATTAATTTTAAAATAAACATGGAAAAACGTTTGGTCTTTAAAATTGTGAGTGTCAATTGTATCTATTTGCAAAATAAATTTTAAACCGCCATAAAAAAAGTATATATAAATCTGTACATTTGGTTCCGGAAACAAATTTAAATATTTTGATATCCTTTGTTAAACCTATTCCGGAATATCCTGAGTTGATATCGATTTATTGCTTTCCTGATTCTACGGCCTGATTTCTCACCAGTTGTGGGTGTTTATTTGGATTCGAACGGTTCTGATATAATCTCAGAAAGATAATTTTTTATTTTATTTAACTCTTTGCAAAAAAGAATCCCACACTTATTTAAATACAGTGATTTTGTTCTAGAGAATTTTCGTATTCCCGAATCCTATTCCTGTTAAGTAATTCATACTTCTGTACTGAATAGTTTTTCATTTCTTTTATTCTGGCAAGCTTGAGAAAAGTTGAACATCCTACAGCATAGCTGTGCTAAGCGAATATGCGGTAATTGTCCCTCGTGATCACACCTGTGAAAAGAAATGTTACAAGTATTCCGTCTGACCTTAGGCATGAAATTAGCAGTTTAATAGAAAGGACTTATTTCAGAAGAATTTTAATTGGAAAAGGAATAAGGTCATTTTTACAGGATTTTTTACATTAATCCCTAATGCCTTCCTAACTTCTAATACATTGTTGAACATAACAGTAATATTTTTAATTAATTGAATATTCCTTGATTTGTTTGAGGTTCTGTGTTGTCGAAAAATAAGTTTTATTAATTAGTAAGTCTTAAATAGTTATTTTTAGGTTTTATTTTTCAAAGAGATTTTTAATTTAACTGTTATTCATTAAATTAAAAAATAACCATGTAATTAAATTTTTTTTATTTTTTTCATAACGTCTCTTTTTTAGTCAACAATTTACGGAGAAGTTTTAAATCTAATCAGGGTATAAATTGAGTATTTTTTTTTAGATATGTTGGTGTTAACCACTTCGGTAATGTAGGCTTCTATGTGAGAAAACGTTATATAATATAAAAAAAAAAAAACATCTGTCCGCGTTCAGATTTACAGGAGTCTGCAATGTTTGATATTATTTTTTTTATCTGACCAACCAAAAAGAACATCCTGATACTTAGTACACCCATCAGCCCTTTGTTTGTTAATTTGAGATTTAAGAAAACGCGATAAACAAAGTGCAAAAAAAAAATTTTAAAAATCATCTTATATGGTCAAGCCACAACTTATTAGAGATGTGATTCCCTGATAACTCGGTTATTATTGATAATAAAGATAAACTGTAAGGTTTTCTGGAATCAGGATATTTTATTTTAATTATTGGAATGAAAATCGAAAGAAGAGGAACGTAAATAGTAACGCAGTCCTGTATAAATGTAATCAACTTTTGTAATCTATCAAAAAAAAAAAAAAAAAAATTACCCCTGCTCAAAATTTGAGAGCTAACGTTTAAAGATGCGTAGAATCCAAATAACAAATAAAAAAATCCGTTCCTCCTAATAAATAAATGAACAAATACCAAAAATTAAAAACAATCATTGAATTTGGTTAGAGCTAGTTATGACTTATATTGCGTTTTTAAATCAGTGGTAGTGTTATGATATGATGCTTTGAATTAGTTCTTTTCATATTACTTAATTGCCTATCACCAGCTATATAATCAGTTATACCCTAATATTATTATTTGGAAATAATAAACCATTGTGTAATAATTTGCAGCGTTTTATTTATTTAAATAAGATATAATAAGTCTCTCTTTTTTTCTCGTAATCATTCTTTAACCCACTACTTTCTAATCTATATATTTTTTTAATTAGTCATTAATTAACCAAACCCCTAATTATGTTTTATTCCTAATAAAATATATGAAATATCCCCTAAGTGGGTCGAACCGTTATTAATAAACATTATTTAATATTTTATAATCTTATTTGACCGCCACCCGAATCATCTTCACCTTGAAATCCTATTTAATTGAGGAACTTCTGATTTCATGTGTCGGTTATTTGTTCTTTTGCGTTCCATTGCTTTTTATACTTTCCAATGCCATAATTATTAACTAGAAAGCCATTACTTTTAACCGCTTGCATAAAAATTATCTAAATTGAAGTGCCTCGTCCTTTAATGTTGCCCGAAACGGGTGTCGTAAAGCTGAAAAATTATCTTTTTAAATGGCTCGTTTATGAACATAAAATTATTAGTTGGCCTGACGATGAGGACTGAGAGGTGGAGGGGGGTAATTAGCAAGCTAGGTAGCACACGCCCTGTAATTAACAGCCCACTTCAACTGTCGCTCGCTTTTATTGAGGCCGTAAAGGGGAAATGAGAACGCCCACCCTGTCCAAGTTTTAACTGTTACCGCTTTTTATATCCAATTACTCTTAAACAGTCGGTGAATAGGTAGTCGGTTTATTTCGGAGAAATTATTATATATCTGTGTTTATATCTTTATCTCTTTGTCTAACATGATACCGCGGTTCTTGGTTTCCACAAACTCCTCTTGAACCATGAGACGGGTTTTAATACTATTTTCACCACTATTTAGAGCATCTATTCCTGAAGGTTTATAAGTAATACAAAGTGCAATACAATTTTTCTTCAGATGAGGATAAATTTTCTCTATTTAAGTCATCAACAAATCTTTCATAAAATATGAGTTGTATTTCGTCCGTATAGACGTATAATATACCGTTGGACAGAGCAATATTTAAACAAAGTTACTAGGCAAAAAAAAGAAAATGTTGTTATAAGCCCATAAACTTACGTACATGAGTTATTTGTAATGAAAGAGTTTATGAGATTTAGTGTTACCAACATACAGGAACGTACATTTTATGTTCTTTCATACAGTATGCGAGATTTTAAAAACTATATTATGTAGGGTAGAGCGGGACTAGATGAGCATAGGGGCAAGTTGGCCAATTCAAATATCTCGCAAAATATTCACTGTACGAAGAGGCATATTATGGCGGAAAGAAAGATTCGTGGGAGGGATAATCACCACGCGATCACTCCTGGCAGCTGAATGAGCGATAGAAGCGATCGTGTGTTCTGTTTATTTTGTCACCAGAAAGTGATAACTTCGTTCATCACAACTTTTCGTCTGTATTAGTCAATTTTTATCTGTTTTAAATCAGGTGAATATTAATATTTTAGAGAACTATTGTACTTTTATTATGTGAAGTTGTTTTGGGTATGATTCTTATGATTTTTTTTAAAAACCTCAATTTTGTTGGAGCGGCGTGGTCTAGTGGGTAGAGCGCTAGTCTACTGTGCTCCGGGTCCTGGGTTCGAATCCCGGCTGTGGCGAAATATTATTTATTCTGTTATTTTATCAAGGGGCGGTCCTGGGGTATGGAGACCCTCCTGGGTGCCATCCAGCCTCAATCAAGTGGGTACCCAAAAATAGGAGAAAATTCCGGGTTGGGATTAGTTGAGCTATAGTTGCTATATTATATTTTCACTTAATTATCCAAAAAAAAATACTTCAAGTTTTGTTATTCTGTCACTACATTAATTACACTAACACTAAATTAACTTACGTTCATTTTGTCAATTGCAACAGTGACAATGATCATTTAGTTCCAAAAATATAATCGGTATTTTTTGTAAGATAGGAGGTATATGAGTAATAATATAAACATTTAAGTCTAAGAAAATTGTTAACAACCCGTAAACTAACAGTGTTATTCATTACTTCTACTTTTAGATCGTTTTATGAAAACAGATGTTCCACCTTTAAGTGAGTGGAACTATAATAGAAATTGAACTAAACATATGAAAGTTCATTTGAAATATAAAATATTAATAAAACGAATAAAATAGGAACCGCTACACATAACAAACAAATAAACTTAGCCAATTTCGATTTTTGACCAATTTATGTTTCTAATTTCTGAATACGTAAACGGGAGAAAAATGACTGCTTAGTGATTCAAGAGGCAAAAAATGGTCGAGTGACGTTTAAAAAACAATTCTAATAGATTTATTATTAATTTTACTTAATCGTTTAAACAGTAGAGGTGTTTGTCGATTACGTACCAGGTCAATGCCTATTAATCAGTGATGTTTTGATTCAGCTCTTAAGATACAGGTTCAACAATAAAGGTGCCCATGTACGGATTAAACTTTAATCTTCAATTTTACGAAATAAATTTAGTATGATAAATCTTATTAATGAGAATGATAAATGAAGAAAACATACAATATATGTTATCAAAATACAATATAAAGCTCGACTCTATGAAAACTTCGGTCGTTACAAAGTTGTTAATGCTTGATTTTTCCTCTTTACTATCACAGTTGTACTTTCTTTTGATCGTTGTAGTCATTGGTTGGATCTATTCAATTCTTGAACGTTGTCAGACTAGATAGAATCCCAGCTTTCGGGTCATTTAAGCCTGTTTGATTTGAGTAAATGCTTAATAAACTTACGTTTTCCTCGAGTAATCCTATTGGTTTTTCTTTCATTCCGGGTCATTATCCTTCTATTGCCTTCATATAACAACTGCAACTCAAGCAGTATTCATAAACTACGTATTAACAGTTCCGACTTCCATTCTTTTCTCCATCCATTACAATGAAACCTGATGAGTGTAGATAAATATACTTTATTTATTGTAGGTCGTTTTATTCATTTATATTATAAAGATAAAGGCATTATATTTAAAATAAAAAAATATTAATGTTTTTTTAATTTTTTTCATTGAAAAAAAATAATGTTGCTATTTATCGTTATTCAAATACACAGTAAGGAAAAGTAGTTCTCTAAAATAAACATGTTTCATTGTTGCTCAATTCTGAAAACAAAGGCATTCTAAATTATCTGGTAAATAGGACTTGTAGAAATAGAAATAGAAATAGAAAATAAACTTTATTCTGGGACAATGTCCCTTCAGAATAACATTAATGGTCAAAATAATAATTTATATCTGGCCTAAAACAATATATAACTACATTTAAATAAAAAAAAAAAAAGAAGAAAAAAAATAAATAAAAGGTCATTGTGACATCTCTATGTACATATTCAAAAATAAATAAATAAGAATCAACCTAAAATATATCTTTTACATCTCATTAAAGTATAAAACAAATCACCTCACATAAATAGGCATAATAAAAATTAAAAATTAGCTTACATCGGACTGGAGAGAAAGTAAATATTGAAAGAGGAGGGATTTGAATGATGGTAGGGAAGGAGCATGTCGGATTTTTGAAGGGAGAGTATTCCATAAGGCAGTGGAATGGGCTAAAAAGGTGCAATCGTATTTTTTGGTTCTGTGGAAAGGAGTTTGGAGGTCAGACAGACGGGATCTTGTTTCCTGGTGATGGGTTGAGGATTTAAATACCAGAAGGCTGTAGACGTAAAATGGGTGGTGGGAGTTAATGATTTGATAAAGGAATGATCCAAGGAAATATTGTCTTCGAAGGTTTGGGGTTAACCACTTTAACTCGTCGTAGAGGTGGGATACATGAGTCCGTCTCGAGGTGCCGAACACAAATCTTAAAAAGCAATTCATAATTCTTCTCAATCTGTCCTCGAGTACCTTCGAGAGGTCGCCATATGCCACACAACTATAGTCAAAGTGGGGGAAAAAGAAAAAAAAGAGGAAAAGGGGGACTTGTACGTCGAAAAAGAAAAAATCTCAGAATATGAAATTACTTATGATGACAGTTGTTATAATTTTAAGCAGTAACACATTTCGCTATTAGAACATACATAAACTAATTTCTTCAACTTAAAAATATAGTTGTTTTTTTTATGTATGAATGTGACCTAGATTATTATTATTTTTTTTATTTTTATCATTATTTATTCTTTTTTGTAATTTTTATTTTAATTTTTTATTTACTGTACATGAGGAATGAATGACTTCTTATAGCATTAATACTCATTGCCCAAGATTGTGGCAGATTGTATTATTTCTAAATAAAATAATTTAATTTAAAAATAAAAAAAAGTTTTTCTTATTCTGAAACATGGGTGAGTGATTAATCAGATCACTTAGGACGCAAACGGTTTCTGACGATATTTAACGATTAAAAGCTAAAAATTATTGTATAATTATAGCCTACTTGTATCATTTTCTTGTTAATTTTACTGAATAAAATTCAGATATAACACCAATACTTTATTCATTGCTCATAAAAATTGTTAAAAGGGTAACTGATAGTTTGATAACTTAGTTGTGTATTATACTAATTATAAATTATAACAGGTTTTTTTTTTTAATAAATAAATATTTCAATGTTAATAGAAAAAAAGTTTAATGTCATTAAAATGAATAAAAAAAAAATGAATTAAAATAATGATAAAATATAAATAATAATAAGAAAATGAATAATTGGAATAAATTGATATTTAAAAAATAGAGAAAAGTATATGTTGATAAATGAAAAGGTGTGTGTTATTTTATAACGTGTAAAAAAAAAAAAAAAAAAAAAAGTGTTATCATAAATATATTTATTTGGTGCTAATAACCAAGGATTTGGGCACCTATTCCAGTACCCAACACCTTGTTTCACTGTATTTGTAGTAAAAACGTTTACGATCTCCGTTTAAGTATATAGTAATGCTTGTTATTTCATCTTAAATTTATAAAAATATATCTTAAAAATACTTGATTAAAGAAAATATGTAATATGATAATAATAATGATTGACCATCGCTGAGACATCAGGCTCATATTACATGAGCATCATGTAGACTAACTGAGAATATTACCTAACTTTACGGATCCCGCTATTCCATATAAGGATATATATTGCTCCGCTGAGCCAAGTCGCCTTCCATATCAGATGATGATAATAGGCCCTTGCGAATGCTTTGCAGAATAACTACTTTCGACTCGTAAAGTTTATTGGGGGCTATAAGTTCCATTTGGAGGCGGCAGTTACAGCTATATCCTCTACTCCCTTAATGACTCACTACAATTTATAATCTCGCTAATCTCAGCTATTTACTCGTGCCTTCCTTTAATTATTACCTGTTGCGCCCGACAGGAATAACCGTTCCTGATGACCCGTTTGTCTGGAATTTCTAGAAAATTCTCCAAGGTAGTAGAGACATCACATTTTAAGTACCTAATTAGCATACTCAATGTCATCTGAAGAAGGTCCAGGTTCGTATATTTAGTCGGGAATATAGACATCTAAATTTTGATTCATGATTTTGATGACTGGATCATACATAAGGGGTATCTTTATTCCTGTAGCAGTTATAATTTATTATCCATCATTTCTTTGCAACCGTTTTATGTGATCTTGCTCTAACAATTTTTAGAAAGTTGGAATTTTATAAAATTAAGAAAACTTTTGAAGATTGGCTTCGCCAAACATTATCATCTGCATAAATTATAACCTACAAACAATAATTCTATAATAACCTCTCAGTTTCCTAACGACAGCTAATAGATGTATTCATTTGAGTAGGCTTAACGGAAACCTGAAGGTTGAGTGGAAATGGTTCAAAGCCTCTCCATTATTGGGTTGTAAGATAAGTTTGAAGCGTTTTTCAATTTTTCATTTTAATCCTATTTATTTTGTTTTAAATCATGTTTACATATCAAAAAAGTATTATTATTGTAACGTATCATTGTGGATTTATCCATTATTAAAATTCAAATAAAAAAAAATTAATAAAAATGATTCGCATGAAATAATAAGTCATGAATCCACTGTTTCGTTTTTTCAATGACAATCACCAGTAAAAAACGCCATGAACTTATTTTACTGTATCAAATATATATTTTTACATGTATATTTTTAACTGTATCAAAAGAATTTGCATGGAATAATAAGTCATGAGTACACTGTTTCGTTTTTTCAATGACAAAAATAGTTTTTGAAAGAAAGTGAGTTAAGGTATGCAGTTCAGACCAAGAGGAAAAAAATTACGTGCTGCCGATCTGAATTTCTGCTCGTTGATCATCAAGGATTGTTCCATGCATGAACTTATGAATTACAAATTGACTTTGCCTTTGAAAAACACATTTCTTTTTTTTTTACTCTTTAATGGTGATTTAATTATTCTTTGAAAAACTCAAGGGATAAAAAGTTAGCTCTTTTATAAAATAAAAACAATTATTGTCAGCCGGCATTTATAATTATTTATAACTTTGGATTTATAATTTTTTTTTTATTTATATATTTATTTACTGGAATTTACAACTGTATAACAAGTAATACAACAAGTAAATTTGAATGAAACATAAAAAAGGCATGAAACACATGTAGAGAAGCTTCCTAATGGAAGAACTCTAAAAATATTCTAAACTAGAAGGTCCCGGGGCCATCTCCTTTTCAGACGCCTCGGAGGATTGTCAGGAATTGAAGAGAAAGAAAGTATTGAAACGAAAGGATTAGGGTGGGAATGGAGTTTGTCATGGAAGGATTGATACCTCGTACGGGCCAAATCAGCAACATATGGGACATTAAGGTCTTTATGGATGAGTTTGTTGGTGACAAAGTAAGGAGCATTGAGGATTTTACGAAGGATTTTGGACTGAAGGGATTGGATACGAGAAGAATTCGATGGTTTAGTAGAGCCCCAGAGCTCAACTCCGTAAGTCCATATTGGTCTTATGATAGTCATGTAGATGAGTCTTTTGTAGTTACGTGGAAGATTAGAACGTTTGTCTAGTAAGTGTTGAAGTAGTCGAAAACGTCGTGCAGCTTCTTGTCGTTTCAGTCTTGTATGAGGATTCCAAGAAAGGCGTTTGTCAAGGTGCAGATTTATAAATTGAATTTAAAATTTGCGTAACAGATGCAATGCGTAATTTCTTCTTTAATGTCATTAAAGATAGTTTCTATAATTTTTTCAATGTTTCAAGATTTAATTATCACGAAATAAGTTTAAACAAGTAGAGAAATTTAAGTATTTAGGTTCTATGAAAACTAGAAAACACAGACAAAAAACGACAAATGAATTGAAGAGTGTCCGCAATGTCATGAAATAAAGAAAACATAAACAGTAAGGAAGGTTTTTCTAAACGTACCCTGTAGTAGTGGAAGCGTCAAAATTGATTTATAGTCTAATTATGCTTTCGTAAAATAAATCTACACGCCTTACTTTAGTTTTATTTTATTTGAGTCTTTGATTTGACGTTTCATTAGCATTTAATCAACATAATCATTCAGATAACACTAATGAAATGATAAAACAAGTTCTTAAATAGTTACGGTATAAAAAAAAATTTTTTTTAGAAATTGGTTTTATTTTTTCAAAAATAAGAAATAAATACTATTAAATAACTGACTGGTGTGACGAATGTTGAATGAAATAATTCCGCATTTTTATGCAAGTATCGATAAAGAAATATATATATCATAAGCAACAGAATTATTTAAAGTGTTATATTCGAGGAGATTGGGACCTGGATAATTTAGAAGATTTAAATGAGGCACTTTCATAAATTTGTATTCTTGAGTGAAGATTACGCAATAAAAATGATATACTGGTGAAGATAAGGATATAAAAATGATGTATACGAGAAAGTTACCTTATGAATGATAGAAGTCCTGAATTTTTTTTACTCAAATTCACTATGATAAAACATGGTTAAAATTAACCTTTTAGGCTGAAATATAAACAGAGTGTGACACCTGTTCACGTCTCACTTTCTGGTTGTTTGTTTATTTAATTAATGTCCACTGTATACTACTGTGGGTAATTGGACAATACTACAGTGGGAGTCCTAAATTTTGCCTATCCAGTTTTAATCTTTGACGAGAACCTGACATCGCACAAGCTCGTGACCGCCTTTTTACGTCACCTCAGAAGGACAGCATAACTAAGGATTGTTTTACTTATATTAAAAAAATCTAGGAACACATGCGGTTTTGAACCCACGACCTTTAATATGGAAGGGTGTTATACTAGTCACCATGCTGCAGGTGATTCCTCGTCACACTTTTTTTAGCGGCTCACTCAAGCCATTAAATGCTTGTTTTTTATTGTAAAGCGCTCTCTTCTCCACCACTCCCACCAAAGAAGTATATTATATTGTAATTTTGTTTAATTCAGTATATTATTTTAGTGTCAATTTTAAAATAAATAATAAACATTTCTAATGATACTGTTACTTAGAGAGGATAAGAGTGTTCTTGGAACTAAATTATAGCAAAACAAAAACTAATATAATATTTATCAGAATTTCACTTACTTTGTTCATATTTTAGACGTTTCAATTGAAATTGATATAACAGTATAATTATCAATTCGAATCTAGAGGAATTAATAAAAAAAACCAATATGAACAATAGTAATTATGCTTTGTTACTACATTTATAGAATATTTATAGAAAAATTAAGTTTAAGTCCGATGACATATTAAAATAATGATAATAGGCTTACCGAACCTGATGGTTCGATGCCGATAACACCAAACTCCGCCTGCACAGACTCGCCAATGTTCTCCGTTCAAGCCCAAGCCACCGAGATCAGCCTTAGTGCAATCCTCCCATTGACGTTTCGGCCTACCTTTCGGACGCCTACCAGTCGGATTAACGAATACCAACTTTCTTGGAATCCGATCCTCACCGAGCCGAACAACTTTACTCGCCCATTTGAGTCTCCGCGATGCTATCAACTCAATTATATTCACAGGGTACAAGCTCAGCAATTCCATGTTCTGCAACCTTCTAAAGTCCCTAGTGGCCTCATCTTTCTTCGGACCAGATATATTACCTCGCGAGGATCTCATTACCGCGGATGGGGAGCGTTCCACGGATGGCGGATGTAGGGATGGTCGGTGGAATTTCCTCGGAAGCTCCTCCCGGCTCCGATGGACTCGCTGACCAACAATGAGAGCCGTCCTCCAGGCTTGCTGTAGGGTGTGACGTAGGTTCGAACGCCCTACTCACATATTTTAGTTCACAAAATACCACCAACAGTCATGGATTCCTCGGAGGTAAAACGCCCATATGAAAATAATAATGATAATAATTAATAAATAAAATAATAAAATCTATAAAAACAAAGTTTACAAATACTGCATGAACATCTTAAACACACTCACTTATATACAACATTTAAAAACTGGCATAGAAACTTCGGATTGGGCTCGTCTCCCCACTTGTAGAGGAAAAAACAGCATCCGAGGGATCCCAGCGCCTTTATTAGCTGCGTTCCTAGAATTATATAGAACTCACCACCGCTCCAGCCGCCAAAACGCGTTCATTATAAACGCGCTCTAAGGCATTGTAAGCTGACTGAGGGCGCCTTATTCACAAAAGTGTGAATTGGTATGATGATTAATATTTATGTTGTGAAACGTAAGTTTTAAAATATTTTGAAGCTCCAAAGCAAGATTAGTGGTTCAAAAAGTCATTTTCGTTTATGGGTATGATTTGGTGGCAACTGCATGCAGGATTAACTCTAGAATGTAGGGTTAACTGTGTGCAAAGCAAATATTTTGTTTTCCCTTCACTACAAAACATGTATTCATGCAATAACCTATGTTTACAATATTAAATATTCACACTGTAAAACATATTTGTGGTTAACATAAATAAACATAAAATTTAAGATAAGTTATATATCCCTAACTCCATTATCAACCCCTAAAAACCTGTTGTTTTTGTTATAAAAACATCTCAATCTCATTATACGTTTATGTCATTTAAATTTTTTGGGGAATTCGATTTTTTTTCGTTGAATAATCAATTTAAGATGTTGAATGACTAAAGTAAGAGATTGTGTGAGAAAGATTCGGTATACGAAGGAACCTTTAAAATATTGCCTGTTATAATAATAAATGTAAGGCATTTTAATTATGTATAGAAGGGAGAGTTTCTTGGAGAGCCAAAGACAAATATGAAAAATAAATGGTCATTTAATTTAATCAGATGTCTACGAATAAATTTATTACAGAATGAGAATTAATATTATTATAGTAAATTTATTATATAAGGGTGTTTATGGGCCGGCGCTAATAAATTGAAACCCTTGTATGAAAAGGTTAAGTACCCGATATAACAGAGGGGACGACTGGCCATTGGAAACAGACCACAAGAGTTACAGTAGGTACTAGATCGAAAATAATTTATATCTGGCCAGCATTTATTGGCGCTCTCTGTTTTGATATTTATGGTGTGGTCTTTATACGCCTTCAATTAACATATCCCCTGCGGCTACGGCTTTATTTCAGGTGGGATCCGCTATAGCTATAAAGTGCCGTAGGGTCTGCTATTCCGATTTGGGTTTGGCACCGGGAGTTTGAGGACTGTAGCTGCTCTAATCGTAAACCGGGTGCTTTACCATTCCGCCGGTTCGCATTATGACGCCGTAATTTATACCGTCCAAATGCAAATACAGTCGTATAGAAATCTATAAAATAGGCCCGTCGAATATACTGCTTTGTATAACTACAATACTTTACCTATCAGAGAATTGTTTTGGAATCAGGGTTTATTGATAATAATACATTTAACTCATTACGAAAGCCAATTTTTTTTGTTTATTCTTTGTATATTTGTTTGTTTTATATTTAACATCTTAGACTTGAGGATAAATGACGTCGTGCTATACTTGTTTAAATTTCTTGTCGGCTGTTTAGTTGTATCAACGGAGAAAAATTTTGATTGACCAATCAGACCACAGTCCATTCTTATTAGACTCTCAAGGTAATCCAAAACTTCCAATATTTTTTATAATAAAACTGGCAGTACCCCGCAGTTTGCACGCGCATTTCATGTTTTGTTACTTATTCATTTTAATTGTTTGTTTATTTTTATTTATTAACGTCACTTTATGCTACTATGGCTAATCGGACGATGCTACAGTGGGAGTCCTAAATTTTGCCTATCCAGGTTTTATTAGTATAGGGATCTTTAACGAGTACCTGACATCGCACAGGCTTGGGACCACCTTTTAACGTCCCCTCCGAAGGACGGCGTAACTAAGGATTTTTTACTCCCATTAAAAAATCCTAGGACCACCTGCGGATTTGAACCCGTGACCTTTGGCATGGGAGGCTGTATTCATTTTAATCTATGATAACATAACTGTACGAAGTAGCCATACTTCCAAATCCACATTTTTGCTTAGAGCAAAATCATTCTATAACATCATAACTTCTTTATAACATAAATTCATATTTTTTACACTTCGGTGGTGAAACCGTTCCAAATGAATAAGCTCGAAATTTTTTTTTACGATTCAGAACTGTTATAATCGTAATTATAGTTGTTAATAATCGATTTAGTTGTTCTAATCGTAATTACAGTTGATATAATCGATTATTAACTAGAAATAAGTTCTATTATGTTCTTAAAACGTATACGAATTATTAGCCTATTGATCATTTTAAAGAACCAACAACAAAAATCTGGTGCTTGGAACACACGACTTTTCACTTACCTCCATTATTTATATCAGTTAAAGAATTTTTAAACAATTTTAGAAACGAAAATAAATTGCTAAAGAATTATTTAAATTGGATTTTAATAGAAACATGTGTTTTATTAAATAATATATTATATTATTATCAACGACAATCATTGTTTATCGGCTTTTCATCACTCCCGTTAGTTTTACAACAGTATGTATAACGATAATATTTTTTCTAAGATCTTTAGCATTCTAACGGTATATTATACATGTATATTACTGTTCTTGAAGTTCAAAACAAAAAATTGCATTAAAAAAATATTTCTGCAGTTTTCTCGTTTATTTCGGATATCGAATTCGTTCAAATTATGTATTTTCCTGTCTTTTAGCAATGCTAATCAGACAAAATGGTTAATTTTTTACAGAACTACAAAATTAAAGGTACTTTAGATGAAGAAATTTTGAAATATCGGCATAAAGCCCTGTCACACTTTTAAATCAGAATTAAACCTACATGAAATTAAAGCCCGTTTAATTTTACATCGACATAGCGAGTTTAATCAAAATCGTTAGAGCCGTTTTTTAGAAAATCGTAAAAAGGTGCTAAATGCATGATATAAAGTAGATCTTCCGGTCAGCTGATTTTGATGAAAAAGATTCTGTAACATCTCGGGCGTATAGTTGTCTTAAATATGAAACTTCAGTTTCATAGGACTTTTCGTTTTCACCCGGGAGTTACAACACACACACAGACCTTCTTGCGGGACTTGGTCATTTGGACTCAGGAGACCCTATTTCATATATAGGTAAGTGAAAGTAATAAAACATATGAATATGATAAAAACGTACACATAAAACATAAACATGAAACGTAATATGCTTAAATATATTTGTTATAGATCATCACATGTTACTGGTCATGTTGAGATGACTTTACTTCTGTTTAATTAAAAATTGAATTATCGTTCAAACGAGTACTTATAATGTTTTAATAGATATTTTTTGAGTTATTAGAAAATTAATTTTGTTTTACGTTTTAGAAATTATTTTTCTTCAATAATTTCAAAAAATTATTAGTGTATTTTAATCAACAAAACGCGAATAATTGAATGAAAGAGAAAAAAGAAAAATTTATATTTTTCACATAAATACGCTCATAACTCAGTTATTTTTGACGATAGTGAAAAGTATGTATAGAGTTTTAGAATCAGTAAAGCGCGATAAACAAAAAAAAAAAGTAAAAATGAAAAAAAATTGAAATCTCGCTTATATATTATATATTATATATATATATATAACACGCTTGTGACTACGTTATTTTCGAAGATAGAAAAAAAAATACATTACTGTTTTTTAACTAAAAACCCGCGAATAATTATATATATAAGAGAAAAAAGAAAAGAAAAAGAAATTGAAAACTCGCTTATATATATATATATTATATATATATATATATATATATAACTCTTGTAACTACGTTATTTTCGAAGATAGAAATACAAATTCATTATTTTTTTTCAACCAAAAAACCTTGAATTATTATATAAAAGAGAAAAAAAGAAAGGAAAAAACTTGGAAAATTGAAATCTCGCTTATAAATATATACCCTTGTAACTACGTTATTTTCGAAGATAGAAAAAAAATCATTATTGTTTTTCAATAATTATATAAAGGAGAAAAAAGATAAGAAAAAACTTGATATTTTTCACATAAATACGCTTATAACTCATTTATTTTTGAAGATGGAGAAAAGTGTATATACAGTTTAGAATCAGTAAAGCGCGAAAAAAAAAAGTATAACATGTCAATAATACAATGAAAATTAATAGAAACTTTATTAGCATCAAAACAATTATCTTGAACTAATGATTGACGTTATACACTCGGTAAGGACAAACTAAACTTTGCATTCGCCAAGCAGATAGCAAATCAGGGTTCCAGGAGATCCCAGTGCTATTCTCCAAAAAAATTTTGGACCAAATGAAAAAATAATCATTTAATTTGATTTGCAACTAGGTTAGATATTACGTTTTGAAAACAGTGGTAGTGTTATGATATGAGGCTTTGAATTAGTGCTTTTCATATTACTTAATTGCCTATCAACAGCAATATAAACAGTTATACTCCAATATTGTTATTTGGAAATAATAAACCATTGTGTAATAATTCGTAGCGTTTTTAAATATAAATTAAAATTAAAAACTTGGAAAAGAATTGAATTTCTCTGGCTGTCTACTGACGTAGTTATTACTCGAAACGAAGTGGCTGTTTCAGGTGCCAAATAAACAAGAATAATGTTTTTCTGTACAAACATCACTACAGAGTTGCTTGGCTACAGCCACACTGGAGCAGTGTAAAGAATCCTGGTGCATATTTTGGTCCAAAGTTTTGGACGCGAATAAGCTGAGGAAAATCTCGAAAATTATCACAGACACTTGGGAACTGCAGTGATCAATCGATAATTACACGCTTAAGGATCGAACACATCAGATCCAAGGGTACTTGCTCGAAGGGAAATCCGCGCCTAGATGCCAGAGCTTCGGCTACTACTATTAATAGTAATCATGCAACACATACTAATACAATATCCGCAGTATAACTTAACTGCTTCAAAACATCTCTACTTTGCCAGGAACATAAAAAAACAACACTAGAACCTAAAAATCAGAAAAAATAAATGTTCATTTTCCTCAGGATAAATAAATTATACTCTAGAATGTAAATACTAGTGTATGGTACCTCTAACTCTTCTACATAGCACCTACAACTACTTATTATGTTATTATTTACAACTAGTTATTATGTTACTGTTTATAATGATCCTGTCCCTTAAATAAAGGTCTGGATATCGTAAAAAGATGCAAAATGCATGGTATAAAGAAATCTTCCGGTCAGCCGAATTTAAAGAAACGGTTACGATCACATCTAGGGCGTATAGTTGTCCTAAATATGAAATATCTGTTTCGTGCGAATTTTGGGTTTTGGGGTTTTGCGCTTGACTTACCACACACACATGTAGACTCAGGGGACACTAAAATGTCTATTTCTGATGAAAAATTGAATTCGAAAATAGTTTCCCTCACTATATATTTCATATATAAGTAAGTGAAAATAAAAATAATAAGGTAATAAAATTAAAATTTACAAAAAAATAAATGTGCAATACATCCTACGTATATTTAACATTTGGATGTCACTAAATAGAGTTACATTTAACCTATATTAACGAGAATCTATTCATTATAAAACACATGCCAATGAGGCATTAGTAAACTATCACGTGTATGTTAGCTGTAATACATATTTAAAAAAAAAAAATACTCACTTCGAATATCTGAAATTTTAAAACCAGCATATGGTATCTTGATTAAAATGTTCTGACAATAATTTTAACTACCTGTATTTTTTTGTCGGTCTCTAATCTGATAACTACTCGAATTAAGCGTCGTTTATAAAATTGCCTGGCTCGCCGTATTCCATCCATCTCTTTTCGGTCAGTAGCAATTTTAGTCCTAATATGGTAAATAACAATTAGCGAATATGAATTTCCATATGGTTGTTACCAAAAGGAAACTTGATCCCATGGACAAACTCGCCGAGAATCCGACTCAGAATTTTTTTTTTATGTAAACAAAACTATTAAGACGTAAGCGTGTTTGATCCGAAGTGGCCATAGAAGGTAAGGCAATATATTTTCATCCGTAGAATTCCATTCTTGCTTTCAAGTTTTTTTTTTACATTCAAGTCATTAAACTTTTTTTTCTTTTAGTTCTAAATATCTTAATTGATACATATTAAAGGAAGAAAATCTGACCACGTTTAATAATTTCTTTTAAAAAATTAATTAATCATTCCTAAGATTTCAGCCCTCAAAAAATGCAATTTCTTTCATACAGTGTTGAATATAAGTCGCTTTTTATGCTATTTAACTTATGATCTACTGTAAAAATACCTTGAGGAAGAAATCATTTCTGGTTTAAACTACCGCCCTTCCTTTAAAATAACGTATTGTGTAGAGTATAAGAATCATATAAAGATTAATTTACCTAAGGATTCAGACGATTTACTATGCCAAATCACAAGTTATGATTTTACTAACTGTAATGTTGTAAGCATTGCGACGAGTAATGTATATGAAATTAATAATTAACATATCGCTAAAGGAATAAGTTGCAAATGCTTAAACTCATTTTTAAATTCCATTCCTGAGTTCTGATATAGAAAGTTGTGATTACAGAAGGTAAACATGTTAAAAGGCATAAGGCTCGAAGTATTTCGTTGTATAGGCGTAATTAATTTTTAGAGGTTTCCACAATTTCCTCCGAACCTTGTAAAATAAGAGAGACTATGTAACATGACTATTGCCTCTATACCGATTTAGTATGGATTACTATTTTTGAATACAATAATATTATAATTAAACGTGTATTCAAAAGTGTATTTTATGCACTGTTAATTAGTTTTAGATCAGGTTCCTTGTTTAAAAGTATTTAGATTTTATGTGATCTATTTTTATAACTTGAGCCATACACCGCATTAATGATGAGGGATCTTAAATATCATCTTGTTTAGTGTAAGTCTAATTATTATTTCAATCGTATTTTTTCACTTCTCCAAGTTTGAAGCAAAATAATACGGTTGCAGCTACCACATGAAGTGAAATTAAAAAATTTCGACCTAAAGTACCTCGAATGGTATTGTAAGTTCTTGTGCGACCCTGTGACTGTATCATTGTTGGTTTTCTAATTCACTTTATAATGTCAAAATAAAGGACATCAGAAAAAAATCCAGCTCTCCATTTATGAGTATGAGTGTTTATCTCTGAAAAAATGACACGTGAGACCATATAGTATTTTTTCTTAGGTTCAACCATATTGTACTGTGATAATGTCAAGTCGAAATAGCTGTGAATTTCTTCGCACCTATGTATTACAGTGCAGGTTTAAGTTACTGTAAAAGTGTCAGGGCTGTGCTATACGTCATTGGTGCAAATTGTATATAATGACGGAGCAAGCATTGACCCCTGCGGAATTCTAGCTTTAACCCTGCGTTCAGAAGATATATCTGAGCCTCCTTATTTTCGAAACTTTTCTTTGTAAATGGTTTAAACAAAAAAACTAATTGCAAGACAGGCTAACTGTTAGTTTATCTACAACGGTTATTTATCTATATTTATGTAAACATTTTTATTTATTAATATTTTAGTTATACTTCATCAAAATTATTGTTTTATTTTTTTTTTCAGGTAAGCAGTGTTGTTACTTTACTCAACTGGAATTATCAGTCAGGTATTTATTAGTTCCGTTATTTATTTTGCTTGATTAATTATTACTTATTTATGCATTCTGTATTTCGATTAACTTTTTTTATTTATTAAAAACTTATTAGTTTTTTATTTTTAATAATGAACCTTTGTAACCGACCGGAAAGTAAAATCCCCCAAGCTCAAAAGTTGAGGGCTTACGTTTCAAGAAACGTAGAACCCGAATATAGAATAAAAACTCCGTTTGTCCGTTGTGCGCCGTCCATCATCCGCGGTATTTCTCCGAAGCGACTGTACAATATTTTTTCTTAATTCACCACATAAATACCAGAGCATGCAACGATGATTCTAACAAGTAGACGTTGATATCAGCTGATTATTTTTAATATAGCGGCCGATTAAAAGTGATTTAATTCAATAACTCGGTTATTTTTGAAGATTGAGACATTTTTTTTTTAGTGTTTTTTAACTCCTCTGCCCTTTCCCAAAAAAAAAAAAACGGATAATAAACGCATGTCAACTGCATGATGACTTTTGGCTCACTGTTAGTGGGTTTGGGTTTGGACAATAGTCATATTTAATTGTGTCGGCATGGATTTTTGGGTAAGCTAGCCCTATTGTTATTGTATAAATATTTTTATAATTATTATAAAGTGGAATTTATATTTAATAAAATCGTTTTTTAGAACTTCTGAGCGGCTGAATTCCGTAAACTTATGTTGGTTTTTTCAAAGCAGCCTCTGCTACGCATTCCCCACTTGTAGAAAAAAATTCTTAGTTGTATAATCTTTAGGAATGTGTTGATTGAAGTGTGCTACGGAATATGCTGGAATCCACCTCCCAAAAGTTTTAACTAACATAAATTCAAATTAAAAAAAAAAAAAAAAAAAAGTGGACCTAGTTTTGACGTTGAATTTATAATTACCTAGCTTATAAACTTTTTTAGTGGTCTCATTCAATTCTAAAATAACTGTTTTATGGTCCTATGAATTCGACATCGAAGTATTTCGTTGTTCAGATGTAATTTTTTTTAGGTGTTCCCAGTCTTCCTCCGAAACTTTATAATCTCAAACAACACCGTTTTATATATGTATTATCATTTCTGTATAAAATATTTGCAAAAGGGCCATGCTGAATAAATACGTGAAATTTCCCTCCACTTATATCAGAACCAAATTTACACCATTGAGAAACTCAACTTTAGAGAAACAACCTTTTGCAAATTTTTAGCCCCATAAAAAATCTTCCTGGAAGGGTAGCTATAAAGGGGGAAAGAAAAACAAAAAAAAAAGTTTTTTCGTCAACAATTCAATCGATTTTCACTAAAAAATATGTATTATAGGGATTTTCAAACTTAGAAAAAAAAAAAAAAAAATTCACGAACATGCGAGTCAAAAATATTTTTTAATTGGATTGGTACACCTCCAATTTTTTACTATTTTATTTCGTTGGAGAATCCTACATAATATATATATATATATATATATATATATATATATATATATATATATATATATATATATATATATATATATATATATATATATATATATATAATATATAATATATATTATATATATATTCTCCCTCCCTCTATAACGTCCCTCCCATAAGGATTATGGGGCTAAAAATTTGCAAAAAGTTGTTTCTCATAAATGTGAATCGATGGTATGAATATAGTTCTAATGTACAGAGTTCATTTGGTAACAGATTTCACGTGCTTATTCTGCTAGGCCCTTTCTGTTTACAAAAATGTTTCATATACCTACTGCTAATTTTGTTTATGATTAGGTTCCTGGTTTAAAAGTGTTTAGATTTTATACGACCTTTCTAAAACTTGTATCATACAGGCTTTAATAATTTGGTTTTCCCAATATAATCTCGTTTAGAGTAGCTTGACGTATCTTATTATTTTAATCTTCTCTTTCCAACTCTCTAGAAACTTTTTGTTGTAAAATCCAGACAGAGGTTGCTCTTCGTTAAGTTAAGAGCAAACTAGTTGTCACTTCCTAATCGGCTGGCCGTGGAGACGAAAATCCCTTGTTACCCCCCTTAGTCGTAATATATATTTATGAGAGCCGATATTAGTAAGTCGGACGTGTCGGGGTTGTTGCATAATGCATTTGTGAGCGTATCAGTAGTGTTTGCTTTGTCTCAATACGCTGTGGTCCATTTACATCGAATAAGAGGTTTTTTATAATGTTGCCTCCTATGTGAATATTTTACTTGAATTATTAACAAGGCCTCTGGTCTAGTATTAATTACGTATGTGTTTAGTTTTTTAAAAGAACTAGGTATACAATTCCGAAACCGTTGGATGGGTTGAGATTTTGTAGCATCGGTTTATCACCTGCACTGCTACAAGATTCACTAGTAACCAGAAATGTTAATTGGGTCTTCTAGAAAACAATGCTCGATTACAGTTTAAAAACCTTTTCTTATTCGTCTAAAAAGTCTCAATAAAACCATTTGAATACGATTTTTAAGCTTTTTCATACTATCTAAACAGAATTTAGAATTATTAGCATTTAGAAATCATTAAAATTAATTTTCCAGGACTGACGAATAATAACGAAATCGGAAAAAAACTATTCGTTCAAAATATAAAAACATTAATTCCTTTAATTAAGGACAGACATGATATTTGAGTATTTTACAGTTCCAAGTAATCCAGAAACCGCGATTAATTCAAATAGAGAGAAAAAACATTTAAATTTTTCCCACATATAGGTCTATAAATCATTTAATAATTGTAATAATGATAATAAAAAAAACTTTATTCTGGGACTATGCCCCTTAAGAATAACAAAAATGAACAGTAGATGTTAATATTTATGTCTGGTCAAGAAAACAATAAAATTAATTTTTATTAACAAATATGACAAAAAAGAAAAAAAAATTAAGCACTACCAAGACTTATATACATTTAGGTACAAAAAGTATGGATAATAAACACACACAAAAAAAAAGAAAAAAAAGAAAGCCAAAAGAGAAATCTCCTAAAGGCTACTGATAGGGTTGAGAAAATTATAAAAAAAGCTAAAAAAAACAACTAATTATTCCACAGCACTAGGGTTTGGGTAAAATGTATATTTATAACTTGTATTGAAATTAAAATTAGTCATTTATATTTGAAGATAGAGAAAAAATTGTTCTGAATTATAGGATCCAGACACACAGAAAAAAATGTATATCTTGTCTAGATTAACGCTTTTAACTCCATTATTTTGGAATATGGAGAAAAAATTATATAGATTTTTAGAATTAATACATCCCAATTAATGATAAAAAAAGAAAAGAAAAAAATTGAAATTTTAAACTCAGTTATTTTTGACGATAGAGAAAAATATGGATACAGTTTTAAAATCAATAAAGCACGATATATAAAATAATACAAAAATCAATATATATTTAAATAAAAAATTAGAAGAAATGTGATTCTCCTAAAACTAAGTTACAATTAAAGATATGAGAAAAATCGATAATATTTTTGAGATCCAGACACCGCAATGGATTATGAAAAAAAAATCCAATATGCTCAAGTTACAACTTATAAGATATGCGATTCCCTGATAGTTCAGTTAATATTGATGATAGAAAAAAACGTATATTTTTAAAATTTATTTTTATTTTTTTATAAAAATACAGAAAATAAAATAGGATAGAAGTCTAGTATAATTACATTTGAGCGGATAGGTTGTACTGTTCATATACTCAAATTACACCTCAATGAACTGTTAATGTACCTAAATTTATTCATTTCGCTAGTTGCGTTCTTCATATTATAGTCGTTCTCTTGGAACATGGAGACGCCTCCTAGGGTTTTTTTTTTTTTTTTTTTTTTTTTTTTTTTTTTTTTTTTTTTTTTTTTTTTTTTTTTTTTTTTTTATTGATTCTTAACCGGACCCACGTTTACATGAATATTGCCTATATTTAGCATTTATTGATCTTAATTGGAACATTAAATATCTTAAATTTGTTTTTTATCTTTTCATAATTTTCATTACGTGCTTATGTCCTACCTCACTGACAGATCCTTCAAATAAATCACAATAAGTCCTATTCATCTCTTTTTACTCAGTCCGCTGGTTTTCATCGAGGCAGTATCCTAGGACCCATTCTCTTCAGAGCAGAGTTTATACAGCTGATATTCCATCCCATCCTAACACATTCCTTTCTACCTATGCTGATGACACTTGTGTCTTATCAGCTAATAATAATACAACTGTTGCCTCTCAAACCCTTTAATCTTATATCAGAGAACTTGAGATATAGTGTCAGAATGGAATAATTTAAATAAAGAATCCAACAAATCCCACCAATAATCTTTACCCTTCGTCGAAAGCCAAAGGCATCCGGTTCTACATTATCCTCTTATGATATTCCACTTGTCCCTATTGAACATATCCGCTAGGTAGCTGTCAGGTAGGACTGCCACTTGATAAAAAGCTTACATGGAATCCGTACAGAGGACTGAAACAACAAGACACTGCTCGCCGCTTTCAATTAATTAAAAACTTACTAGACAGACGCTCAAACCTTCCTCTTAACTACAAAAGGCTCATTTACATGACCATCATTAGGTCTATATGCAGTTATCGTATCTAATCCTTACAATCCCAAATCCTTAACACTCTTTACTTTGTCACAAATGAAATCATCCATAAATACCTAAATGTTCCGTATGTTGCTGATTTGGGCCCGAACCAGACATCAATCCTTCTATGACTACTAACTCCATTCCCACCCCAACCCACTATTTTCAACACTTACTTTCTCTTCGATTCCTGATAATCCTCTGAGGCGTCTGGAAAGAAGATGACTACGAGACCTTCCTGTTTAAAATAGTTACTGGAATGCTACCATTGGTTGGTTCCTCTAAAAGTCTGTACATGTAATTTTTCTTTTAGTATATTTACTTGTATTTTGAAGTACAGTTGTAAACTTCAACAAATAATTAAAAAAAATATATATATTTAATTATATTTATAACTGTATAATGATATACATCTATTAAATGCGATACAAGATAACAAATAAATAAAACTAAAAAATAAAATCTGCTTATAGTTTGGTCATATAAATGTATTATGATCTTTTGTTAGCTTTAAAATAATTTTATTTGTTTTGAACTTTATACACTGCACTCAGTTTACGATATTGAACCACCCTGAATTTAAACTCTCACTTGGAAATACTGATCTTCCCCAGATAGCTCAGCGTAAAGTTATAGTCCAGTATTTGTGCATGAACATTGACATGTCGGAAAAATTTTAGTATAGTGTTGTGATGGAATGTGAGAAACACTTCACCTATTTTCAACATCCAGACATTAACAGTCTGACAATTATAACTCATCGAAAAGCCCCAATTACCCTGAGACTATTTAGCTCTAACGGTATGGAAATGGCAGAGGTTCCCCGAAATACGAAACCTATTTGCAGAAGCTCGTTAGCTTCTGAGCAGCTATTAGGGTCTGTCTGTCAAACTCGGGGCTAATTTAGGACCCGAGAACGTATCTAATACTTGTCTAATTGAATTGTATAATATTGTAACGTATATGAAAGATGATTCATAATATCATCTCTTCGGAATAAATTTCAAATAAAAAAATAATGTTGTTGTTGAGGTTACTTATATAGACAATATATTTTTAGGAAAATCCAGATATCAAGGACCTACCTGTTTCCCAAACTATTCTCTACCTGGGCGGGACATTGGGCAGACATCTTACCGTATCCAGTCACGTTCGGGAGAGATTGAGATTGGCTCGATTAAAGACACGTAGGCTCTACTATCTGTTGACATCGCCGCAGCTCTATTTTCGTCTAAAACTTCAGATTTATAAGGCTATTATCAGGCCAACCCTGCTCTATGGTGCACCATTGTTAAGCCATCTGTATAACACGACTCTTCGGAGGCTGCAGAACTCCGTCCTCCGGGAGATCGTCCGTAGCACTTCATTCCAAAGGGCATGAAATAGCCACATCCACGAGGAGCTTCAGCTACCCCCAGTGCCTGAGTATATAGCAGTGGAGGCACATCAAGTTCTTTGATGGACTAGATGCCTGTGCCAACCCTCTCTTCAGAGATATTGCACCAGCACCTGGGAGGTGGCAAAGCACTGTCCCTTTGGTCGACGTTCTCGCCGAGAGAAGAGATCTGGACTCTACAGTCTGAATCCATTATATTATATCGAAAGTTTGGAAGATAGTCTCTCCCCATCCAAGATTGTTGAAGCGATGCCTGCAGTCGGAACCACCACATACAGTGGACTTAGGAATGCCAAACTTGAAATGCCTCAAAGGTAGTGTAAGTTCAGATAAGGCCTGTAATGATGCACTGATTTGTTTTTGCAACATTGTTTTGTTTGCTACTGGAGTTGTTCAACAATAAAGGAGATAAGAGAGAAAAAAAACAAAAAAACAACAGAAAATCTGACATAGACCTCTTCCTTTGGTTATGCCTTTAATGTATTTCCGAACGGAAGGCCAAATTGGCACCAGAGGGGCAGTTGAGTTATGTGTGGAAGTATCATCTACGCCCTTAAATTATTGAAGCTCGTACAAAAATAAAATAACACGATGTTTAAATACAATGTTTACTAATGGACATTAGTTCGATTCTGTATGTTTAACGAAGATCTGAAGTGGGCATCGCACCATATTCATTTACTTCCTTGTTTGAAACTAAATATTCAAAGCGTTTTTACAATGATTGAAATCAATAAATTCATTAAATACTTTTGTAATATATTTTTCTTTAAATTTAAGTTTTCTAAAGGTTTACTACATAATTTTCTGAGAAACAAAAATAAATAAATCCATATATATTTATATATTTTTTAATAAATTAATTTTTTTTTCTGAGCCCCATGGGATTTGGGGTTAAGACATGGGAAAATAGGAGAATAATCTACTTGTACTGCATTGGATTCATTGTTAAAGGGGTCTGAGAATAGGAAAAATTTTCGGAGTTGGAAACAACTGGGTGATTGTTCTAGAACCAACACCCTTCAATTATTTTTTTTTTTTTCATACCCTCTGGTTTTATTTTTACACAAAATAGAAATACAAATATGATATGTACACATGTCACAGATATTTGTCCTTCTATTACCCGAAGGTATTCTAAGGAAGATTTCTATATGCGCTGCATGCACTATTAACCTTTCAAGGGCTCCTATGCCTTTGTTTATCAATTAAAAAAAAAGAAAAATACAAAAAAAAAAAAACAACAATCCCTCACGATAGCCGAGCGTTCTAAACCTTCAATTAATATAAATGTTTTCATAGTTTATATTTATGTCTTATTTTGTATTATAGTAAGAGGTGGTTTATTATTTTAATATTCAGCATTTCATACTATTTAAATCAATACAAGAATACTTAGAGAAACATTCACTTGAGCCTTTCTGCATGGTTTGGAGATTTGAAACTAAATGCTTTCATAAGAAAATGTTTTCAAACAAAATAACGGGTTCGAAACTTTATATATAACACTAGCTGTGTCACGCAGCTTTGCTCGCGAATATTGCATTTCGTATTAATTTATGTACGTTTATGGTGAGATTGGCTATAATAAATATCAACTATCAGCTACTCTTTGTTATCATTTAAAGCCCGATCTTGACTTCTTCCTGTCAAATTTACTATAGCAAATCAGTAGAAGTGGTTATACCCATAATCACTTAAAATGTAAAAATAATCGTCACAAACCATTTTTAAAAAATAAATAACAATTGAATATATTTTCATAGGAATCTACACTCGAAACAGATATGAAACGCAATATGCTTAAAAGGGTCGGTCACCTGTATGTAGTGACCAGCCAGGTGCCCTTAAGATTTTTTAATGAGAGTAAAAAACAACCTTAGTTATGCCCTCCTTCAAAGGGGACGTAAAATGGTGGTCCCAAGCCTTAGCGACTCCATGAACTCGTTAAAGATCTCTACCCTAACTAAACTTGGCGAGGAAAAAAATAGTCATCATACGATTAACCATAGTAGTACAAAAGTGACGTTAAACGAACAGATAACAACAGTAATATGCTTAAATATATTTGTTATAAAATGTTTGTACCTTTGCTGATACATATCAGATTAAGACAATTTTACGTTTAGGTTGTTCAACCACTTTTTGGGCGAAGATTTTCAAATCCTGCCTTATTGCACATCTAGGCGGTAAGACGAACCTCCAGGAAAAATTTTATCCTCAGAACCATAGTAATTTTTTATATACCAGAAAATTGAGTGGTACTTTCTTTTATAAATATAGACATACAGCTAATAAAAGTCCTAAATATGCTTAAAATAATAGTTGTGTAACCTTCTATACTCCCCAGTAGCCTCATCTCTCTTCGGACCAAATATTTTAGTACCTTATTTTCTAAAACCTTTAGCCGTTGTCCGTCCTTCAAAGTAAACGGCCACGTTTCACCGTCGGAAGAATAACAGTTTAATAAATTCTAACCGTTAAGTTTTTAGAAAGAAGCTAAGTAATTTAGCAACTGAATTATAACACGCATTTCCCGCGTTTACCAGGACTTTATTTCCTCCTGGATTTTTTTTTTCGTTATCATTGAACCTAAATACTTAAATTTCTCTACGTGTTCAAAAGTATACCCTGATATATCAATATCACTATGATCGCCACCGTCTCTGCTACAAATCATATATTTTGTCTTTTAGGTATTTATTTCGAGTCCTATTTCTTTACCGGTTTTTATTAACGGACTTGTATTTAGTTTTTTAGTTTCCGTGTCTTCTTTTAGCAGTACCAAATCATCGGCGTATCCCAGAACTGGAATTTTATCACCCAAATTTAAACCTTCTTAGTACATGTCACTTTTTCTTTGATATATTCTAAAGCGACTTCGTCTGCATCAATTTCTGTTATTATGATTACTATTAAGAAGTTTTTAAAAGAATATATTTTAAAGTACTTCCGCGTAAATGACATTTTTAGTTTTATTTTCTTGTGGCAGAAGAACATACTGATTTTCTCCGCAACCCGATCTCGACGTAAATCTATTCCTACGTGTTTAAATGGAAAAATACAAAGTAACGGGAAATTGAATTATTTAAAAATAAAAGGTCCATTTGGAATCATTGGGAAGCAAGGTTTTTTTTTCCTCCCAAATTTTCCCCGTTTTTTCCCAGATTTTCGACTGATTCTTCGGTCCTATTGGTAGCAGCGTGATGTTATATAGCCTATAACCTTCCTCGATAAATGGACTATCCAACACAAAAAGAATTTTTCAATTAGAACCAGTAGTTTCTGAGATTAGCGCGTTCAAATAAACAAACAAACAAAAAAACTCTTCAGCTTTATAATATTAGTATAGATATATATTCCTTATATGGTATCCCCACTTAGGGAGCGTTTATTTGAGTTAAACATATTCCATATCAGCTTTCAACACTTGAAAAAGCTGTTTTACGTTAACAAATATTAAGACAATTTGTTACAACATTGTTAACATTAAAAAATATTACATCCCTTAAGATGTATATATTGTTGTCAATACTCGAATCTTGATAATTGTTTTCTAAATCTCGAGTTTCAATGTATAAACAAATAATTGTCTGTTCAGACCATGTTTAGAGTATATACCGTTCTCATATTCATGCTAATTGAAACAAAATAGTGTCTTACATACAATCGTGTTCATATGACGTTCTTCTGTTTAAAATATTATAATTAAATCTTGTACTTTTTAAATGGAATTTTTTCAGAATCAGAATGAAATGTGCTTAAATTTATTAAAAACATACACTGTGATCAAAGATGCCAAAGTAGGTGATTCTAGTTTCTTTATTTTGTATATTTGATTCAGTTTTGTTTCTTTGTAATTTTTGTTTAATTTTTATGACGTCAAGTGTTTAAATTTATTATGTACTTCAAATTTATAAGTTTATATTATTATATAACTTCATTAGTATTCATGTAGTATAACATTAAGGTATACAACATGTTTTACTCTTATAAATTCTCCATATGTCCACACTTTCTTCCAACCCTCAAAGGGCTGTAATTTTACGTTTTAACATTATAAAATATTACATCACTTAAGAGGACTGACACGTACAAACCAGTGGCTACTATAATAAAACAAATTTAAACTGGATATGGAATGCACACCCAGAGAAACACACATAATGTTTGATCCTGGTCGCAGTCTACTGTTAGTGTTCGTTAAAATATTGTAATATTCACACGGTTCTAAGGAGCTCACTATACTTTTTTTTTTTTTTCTCAAATTGGGCCGGATATGAGAAAAATAAATTCTAAAAACAGCCTAAACAAAATTGTTTATTTATTGACTAAACCGTAGAAAACGTAAATTATCAGTCGAGAATTAACAACAATATATACATCTTAAGGAATGTAATATCTTATAATGTTAAATCGTAAAATGATAGCCCTTTTAAGGGCTGAAAGCAGGTGTGGACATAGCAGAGGAACAAGAGAGGCAGTACTACAAAGGGCACACTCACTATGGGGACATAAATATCTGCCGTTTCCTCCCTTCTCTCCCTACGCCCTTCCCATACCCTACTGTGACTTCCAACCTACAATGCCTACCATCCTTAATTTTAATTATATCCTCAATTTATTTTTTATACTACGATTCATCCAGGAATTTGAAGTGAGTTATCATGGTCTTTTTTAAAGTTTTAGGAAATATTCTCTTTTTCTTTTGCCTTAAACAGAAATTAATACTACTATTCATAATCTCTTTTGTTTTTTCTGTTTTATTCGGTTCACTCTCTTCTTTTTCCTTAATTTTCGTGTATATAATAATATTTACGTCAATGTTATATCTAGCTATAGAATGACAAGGTTTTATGAGTATGAAATTAAAAAACAAAAAACTATTAAAAATAAAAAAAACTTGGCTATAGACAGTTTTAGAGTTGGGTTGTTAAAAAAATGTTTATAGAATGCTGTTAAAATATAATTAATATATTTCTATAACGTCTTAAAAAGTTCTATACCAAATTACAGATAAAAAAAAAAAAAAAAAGAAAGAATAAATCGTAATCTTACATGTCACTCAGTATTTTCGAGCTTTGTTAATATTACTTTTTTTATTTGCATGATGTAAATACTATCAAAAGTATTTACTATATCATAAATTATCAATTATCAATGGTTTTAATGAGTGGTAGTTTTACTTAACGTGTAGTGCGGAATGGTATTTAGCGCCCTAACCCCTCTCATTGATCATCGTAATTATTAGTATCGGATAGGAAGGAGATGAAAAAAAGAATAGACTAAATCTAAATTGCTAACAAAAAAGTAGATTATAACTTATATTAAATATTTGATTGAATAAAATCAATATTCTAAATTTAAAAAATCATATTATTTGTTGTTAAATTAGTAATATTTTCAGGAGGATTCACCAAAAAAAGAAAAAGTAATATTTAAATATATTTTTTTTATTGAGAAATATTACAGTTTGTTATATAATGAACAGTAGTAATAGCGATGTAGTACACATTCATACAATATATACAGAAAATAATGATAAAGTCAAATCACATAAAATCGGAAATAAATAAATTCAAATATATACAAAAAATAACAATTAATAAAAACTAAATATTTAATATTTATATAGTTAAATATTTATTACTTTTTGACCAGTTCATGATTACTTTTAAAGTATGTTATATGATACTGTTAATCAATCTTATATTGTTTTCACTACCCTCTCGTATGAATTTGATCTCTTTAAATATAAAAAATCATTTCTAGCCATTTAATAAATTAAAAAAATCTGGTATGCGGGACACACGAATTTTACTTACCTCAGTTTTAAAAATTAATTTAAGAATTTTTAAATACATTTAGAGATGAAAATAAATTGTTGACAAATTAACTATCAAGATTTTTAATGCAAACACGTGTTTCATTCAACTATCTCTCATAGTATTATCTATGACAATCAGTTGGTTTTATCGGCTTTTCATCACTCTCCATTAACTTCTACATCTTTGGGTATAAAATAATATTTTTTCTAAAATCTTTAGCTTTCTAACGGTTTATTTATTATACATCTATATTACAATAAAAATCACAAAAAATATGATTCCTTTTTTCTCCTTTAGTTGGAAAATGTATTTTATCATACTGTGTTTAACGGAGGTCACGTGGTACTCGTTAACTTGTAGAACACTACTGTAGTGGAGTGGGTACCCTAACCTTCAGTTAATCGTACCACTCGCAGGCATAAATCGCGTTAGCCACTTGGTCACATAATTTGTCTAATTCATATTTTTGGTTGTGAATATTTTTGATATGTTCATAAAATTTATTTGTATATATTTTAAAAAATGTGTACCAGGTGGCTAACCAAAAAGTAACCTTCCTGTAAATAAAACATATGTTTTTTTTAATGTTGTTGATAAAGCTTGTATGAACATAATAAATGTGTTTTTTTGGTTATAAAAGTTTTAATTACTAAGTAAGAATTAGTTTTAACGAAACTCGTTAAATTGGTGACCCCGACGTGATCCGAGAGCTGTGAGTACATAGTTTTAATAAGCATTTTTACAAAAAATGGCATCAAAGGATGTGTTTAATCTTCTCACGCTAGACAACCAAAAATATGAATTAGACAAATTATGTGACCAAGTGGCTGACGCGATTTATTCCTGCGAGTGGTACGATTAACTGCTGGTTAGGGTACCCACTCCGCTACACTACAATTGCAAGGTATGTTTTTTTTATTTATATTGTTTGTCTTAATTTAAAACGTAAATGAGATAGCACAAAGAAAAATAAGTAAAATGGTAATTTTTTTTTGTTATCTATGGGAAATATTTTGTGGACTATATCGTTCTTTTTTTTTTATAATAGAATTACGAGTCTGTTGCTATGAAACGTTATTTTTTGACATTTCGAAATTCCAAAAATCATGAAACTGTTTAGTTATGTTGAAAATTTTGAAAATATAACACGCGCAACATTTAGTTGAATAAAAAATAGGTTGAGACAGTATTTTGGCATAACACGTATTACTCGTTAACTTGTAGAAGATTGCAAGGTATGTTTACTTATTTATATTGTTTGCCATAATTTAAAACGTAAACAAAATAACACGAGGAAAGATAACTAAAAAGGCAATTTTGTTTTACATCTTTAAATATGAAATTTCAACTTTTTATGAATTTTCGTTTTCGTGCTCACCACTCACACACACACCACAAACACAATACCTATATGTGAGACTTGGTCATTTCTACTCAGAGGTCTCTAATTCGTGTATATCCGTTGAAAACTCGAATTTGAAAATTTCCACGATTTCAATACATTCTCTTACTATATATTTCATATAAACGTAAATTAAAGTATAAAAAAAAAAGAAGATGTGCATATATAATTGATAAAACTAGAGAATATAATTTAGTGTAGTTTACAAATATTGTGATTAGGTTGATATTGTCTATGGTTTTCCAGAATTTATCTTTATTTAATGATTAATGAAAAAATGTGTAATGAATGAATAATAATTTTAAAGGTATATGATTAGTAATAAAAATACTGAATATATAACAAGTATGTTTAACATTGTATCCATGGATTGTGTTTGTTGTTGTGGGTATGACTATTGGCTACTTGGTATTTTATTGCAACTTCGAATACATAAAATTGAGATCTTGCTCTGAATACTAAATCTGTTTGCTATAAATTAAAAATCGTTGAAAGAGTAAGTGACTGACAAAGGTAGAATAGAATAGAATAGAATAGAAAAAAAAATTTATTCTGGGACTAGGTCCCCTAAGAATAAAAGTTATGTACAATAGAAATATGTAATATGTCTGGCCAACAGACAAGAAGCATGATTAATTATTATTTACAAAAAATTACAATTATTTACAATGAGAAAAATACCATACATAAGAAATAACAAAGAAATTAATGAAAAATATATATCTTCTAATTTTATCTTCTGAAAAACTAAAATTTTATTCAAACAAAAGCAAATTAAAATTTGGGCGGTAAACAGTAATCTTCATTCACTCAATGTAGATTTCTATCATATATCATATCACATTTGCTGATCGTCTATTTGGGATGACAGAAGGTATAGGAAAAGTTGGGATTTGAATGAGGATAAAGAGGCAGCATGGCGGATGTGGATAGGTAGAGAATTCCAGAGTGTGGTAGAGCGAACAATAAAGGAACGATCAAAAGTTTTGCTTCTGTGGGTAGGAAGATAAAGGTCAGACTGTCGCGATCTAGTTTCAAGGGAGTGGACTGAGGATTTAAATTGAAGGAGACTGTGGATATAGGAAGGATGCTGGGAGTTAATAGTTTGGTAGAGGTATGATCCAAGGAAATATTGTCTGCGGGTTGAGGGGAGGAGCCACTTTAATTCACCGTATAAGTGGGTAAAATGTGACCTCCTTGAAGTACCGAAGACAAATCTTAAGGAAATGTTCATAATGCGCTTTAGTCTGCCTTCAAGCACAGCCGGGAGGCCGTCATACACCGCACAACAATAGTCAAAGTGGGGGAAAATAAGCGAAGAAACGAGGAGCTTACGAGTGATAGGGGAAGGAGATGACGGGAGCGATGGAAAAATTTAAGAGTACTTATTGTTTTTCGGGAGATTTGGGCAATATGGGGTTTCCAGGAGAGGGATTGGTCGATGGTGATACCTAGGTTTTTGACAGTGGAACTGAACGTAATTGGGTAATTATTAAGGATTAGATTTGGAAAATTGGAATTAGATTTGAGAAGGGAATTGGAACCTATTACTATTGCTTGTGTCTTCATGGCATTTAGCTTAAGTTTATTCTGAATTCCCCAGGCGCTGATTCTATCCAGGTCCTCCTGAATCTTGGAAAATGCTAGTAATGTCTCAGATGGGGAGAAGGATAGGTAGATCTGGAAATCATCAGCGTACAAATGGTGGGAGCAATGATGAATAGATTTGGGAAGGTCATTGATGTAGGAATTAAAAAGGAGAGGAGATATACTTGAACCCTGGGCCACACCTGCCGAAAGGGCAAGAAAGGAAGATAGAGGATGATTAGGAATGGTGACAGCTTGGGTTCTACCAGAGAGAAATGAGTGAAACCAACGAATAGTGCTGTTAGAAAAGGATAGGGATTGTAGTTTGGAGAAAAGGATGGAGTGGTCCATGGAGTCAAAAGCTTTTGAAAAGTCTAGAAGTATTAGTACGGTCAGTTTCTTTTCATCCATAGCAGTATGTAAGTCGCTGGTGATTTTGAGGAGAGCGGATTGTGTGGAATAACCAGGTCGGAAACCGGATCGGAGAGGATCAAGAAGTTTAGACTTTTCAAGGAAATTAGATAATTGAGATTGGACTATTCTTTCTAAAGGCTTGGAAAGGTTAGATAGAATGGAAATAAGGCGATAGTCTTTAGGAGATGTAGGATTAGAGGTTTTATTGATAGGATGGACTATTGCTTTTTTCCAAGTAGATGGAAATATAGAATTTTGGAGGGAAAAATTATATATGAATAGAAGAACTGGTAGGTATATATATTACAGTTACTCTTTCGAAAAACATATGTATATAGATTAACACAAAGTGAAATATTGGCAAGTGAAGTTACGGGTTACGGCCAGTTACTATTACAAAAAAAAAATCTGGTGCACGCAGCACACGACTTTCACTTACCTCTGATGCTAAAATAAATTTTCGAAGTTTTAAATGCGTTTAGAGATTAAAATAAATTGTTTAAGAAATAATTAAGTTAAGTTTAAATGAAAACATGTATTTTATTAAATAATCAATTATATTATTATCTACGACAATCAGTTTGTTTTATTTGCTTTTCATCACCCTCTGTTAACTTTTAGAAATTTGTGTATATGATAGTGTTTTTTTTCTGAAATCTTTAGCTTTCCAACCGTATACTATACATCTAAATTTCGGTTTTAATGTTCAAAAAAAAAAAAAACTCGCATAAAAAATCGTTGTTTCCTATTCTCCTTTAGTTGTTCATCAAATTCACTTTACTTGCATATTTAGTAGTGATTTATCAATCCTAATAAGCTGATGTACCTGAAATTTTTACATATATACAACATTAAAGGTACTTTAGAGGAAGAAAATTAAACTATCGGCATTTAAGTCCTGTCAGATTGTTTCAATCAGAATGAAACATACATTATATTAAAGCCCATTAAGTTTTACATCTAATATAGCAGGTTTAATCAAAGTCGTTAGAGCCGTTTTTAAGAAAATCGAAAAAAGGTGTAATATGCATGGTATAAAGTGGCTCTTCTGGTTAGCGGATTATGATGCAAAATGAACAGTAACATCTTGTTGTCTTAATTATGAAATTTCAGCTTCGTACGGCTTTCAGTTTTTGTGCTAAACTTACCAAGTGAAAGTAACAATAAAGTTAATTATTTGTAAAACAATGGTTTGATTACTCAAGTTGTGGATATGTATATGTTCATAGTTATCTATATATATTCAGAGGCATCATACCCATTCATAAAGTTGCTAAACAAAATGCCTGTTGGCTCTAGTTTAACCAAGATAAGGTGATGGCTAGGCGACTCGTGAACTTCTATGATGCTAAGTTTAGGATTAGTTTTAGTTGAAAGGATTATCTCTATTCATTTATCAAGGATCCCTATCGTAGGTATAACCGTCCTGATAACACTCTACCTGATAATTTTGGAATAATCTTGTCTGTTTCGACTATTTTTGTTTTTGAACCGACTGGAGATAAACGTGATATTACAAAATTATATATATATATATATATATATATATATTATATATATATATATATACACACACCTACGTTCGTATATTATGAGTTATTTAAAAAAAAAAAATTTGTTTTTGAACCGACTGGAGATAAACGTGATATTACATATTATATATATATATATATATATATTATATATATATACACACACACCCAACGTTCGTATATTATGAGTTATTTAAAAAAAAAAAAAAAATTATGCTAACAGTCATATTTTTAAATAATAATTTAAAAGGTCTTATTGCCTTTATACAATAAATTAATTAATCTTACTATTTTTAGCAGCATATGCCTTTAGGTAGGAAAAAGCTATATGACAGTATTTTTTATTAATATATTTATTACATTTATGATATATATATATATATATATATATATATATATATATATATATATATATATATATATATATATATATATATATATATATATATATATATATATATATATATTACCCTCATCCAACTCTCTACCTTTCAATTCCGAATATTTAATCACTTGATGAATATCCAGGCTCAATAAAATTATATATAAGCTTTTTTTTTTTTTTGCCATTTTCTTTTCATTTAATTATGTCTATTTTATATCAGTAATTATGAACTTGTTGATATATATTTAACTTACTCTAAGAAACCAAAGCACATTTTTTTCTAAAGGGGCATGTCCCAGGATAATAAATAATTTATTTATTTATTGCACCTTAAGTAATAATCCGCTTCCTATCGCCGTTAGGAAATTTTGATATTAACTACAATCTTCCCTATTCTAAATTATTCATTAAACAACTTTATTTAATCTAAATCATTAATAGTTATATTAATCTCACTGTCAATTTATTAATAGCTACTAAATAAATTACACAATTTTAACGAACATTATATCATGCTCATGTAAAACATCTAATCATAAAGTATTCTCACTTATATTTTCCTCTATCTAAATCATTGATTATTTAAACATATTAATTCATATTTTTTAGCATATATTAAGGTTCAAAAAGAAAAATATATCTATAGTTCTGTCTTATCAATAAAATGATGAACTCCCATCGTATAAAATATCTCAATTCATCAAAAAATGTAAAATACTGTTACTTTTTTTTTTTTTTGTTTTTGATTTATTCTTTTTTGAACTTACTGAGGCTCCAATTAACGAACTAACTTAATTTCGTACCCCAACTTCACCTTACAAAGTTCTTTCATCAATATTCTTGAAATTGTTCAATAGATAGATTGTTGATTAAGTTTTTTGGTTCTAATTTGCAATTTTATATTTTTCATCAGATTTTTTCCTCTTTCTATCATTGTAATTATCCATTTTCCTCCTTTTATTAATATTAGTCATTATTTAAATGTTTACTTATGTCTCATTTATTATATTTTATAGCCAATATGCCCTGAATAACATGAAGGTTAGCAACTTTATTAAAAAAAAAAAAAAAAAAAAAAAAAAAAACGTTGACTTTTACTACCTTCCCGAAATATAATATATTGTGTACTAGTAACGATTTTACTTTCAACTGCCATGACATGTTATTATAATTATACGTTGTCCGCAACACGCTGTTCAAAAGAAGATGTATTGATTGTAAGATATGTTGTTTATATATGTTGATGGAATCCGTAGTTTATGATTTTTATTGTCAGTTTATTTAATCGAAAACAAGCATGTCCATCGAAACTTAATTTAATTATTTAAAGATTTTTCTATTCTAAGATTAAAAATTCTTAAAATTGTAAAACGAATATTAGTGAAAATCGTGTGTTGTAGGATCCAGATTTCTGAAAATCTGCCTTATCCGAATAAATCATGCCAGATGGTTTCGAAATCTTTGTTTTTTTTCTCTATGATAGTCAGTAATAGAGAATTAGACTTATTGTACAACTAAAGTTGCAATAATTTTGTAGAAAAATCGTGGATAATAATTTTGAGTTGCTTGTATTACACTGCGATAAGTTGTATTGTAACATTATAACATTATTAAATTTTTGGATTTCAATTATCTTTAAACGTAAAACCTCAATTTTTACATCATCCTAAATAATAGTCATGAATTGATTTTAATAACGGAGGTAAGTGAAAGTCGTATTTTGTGCGTAACAGATTTTTAAGCCTATTTTTTCTCAACTTGGTTTATTATATTTTATTGGTTTAATAACAAACCATTGTAATCGACAAAAAAAAAAATAATAAAAAAAATAAAATAAAAAAATTAACCCCCCTCAAAATTTGAGAGCTTACGTTTCAAGATGCGTAGAATCTGAATAACGAATAAAAAAAAATTCGTTTGTCCGCCGCCCGCGGCATTTTTCCGAAACTACTGGACCAATTTTTTTGAAATTCGCTCGCTACCAAAATACTAGTCCATGCAACGATGGTCTTAGCACTTTCATGTTGATATCAGCTGGTTATTTTTAAAATGGCGGCCAATTAAATGCGATTTAATTTCGTATGTATATTCAAGTAACAAATCATAATAGATGTAATTCCATTAAAAAGCGGTTAATTTTGAAGATAGAGAAAACTCTAAAAGATTAAGACGACGCGAATCCGTTTCTCCTAATTAATAAACAAATAAATATCCCCCTCTTCTTAATTATTTATTAATATTTACCAATTTATTAATAAATAAAATGCTTAGAATCCGAATAACGAATAAAAAATATCCGTTTCTCCTAATTAATAAAAATATATATATTTATATATTAAGTCGATAGAGAATTAAATTCTCGACAGAGTTTAAAAAGAATCATTGAAATTGCTCAACAACTAGCTGAGATATTGCGTTTTGAAATTAGCTGTAGTGATATGATATTACCCTTTGAATAATTGCTTTTCATATTACTTAATTGCCTATCAACAGCTATATAAGGAGCTATATTGGTATTTGGAAATAATAAACCTTTGTTTAATAATTTGCAGCTTTTTTTTTTTAAACATTCAAATATTTAACTGTAGAAACGCTTTGAACATAGGCTGGCGATTTAAATGTCCTAGAGTTAATTACCAAGAAATAGTAGCTAATCACATAGCGTGCTCCGACAAAATTTATTACTCGAGGCAGGACTTAGACAAAGATTTGTCATTTCCTGTTTGCGGTGACCCCTCTGAGGCGTGCCGCTAAACTTTTCTGGGAACCAAAACATCTATTTCCACAGGGTAGGAAATGTGAATTTTATCTTAATCGTCCATAGCAGAGAAACGGTATTACAGGATTAAGAATGTTTTGATAAATGTCTAGATAGATGAAAATAAGAACTCTTAGATTTATTTTTGGGAGAATATTCTACAACATGTTGACCAATCATTATAAACCTTGCAGTAAAATAGCCAAATATATATATAATTTTTTTTAAACAATTTTTATTGAGACATATTACAAATTTAGTTGAATAGTATGACCCACAATGGGATTCGAAACAAAGAAAAAAAATTTGAAATCATGCCTATAAATACGATTTTAACTCCTTTATTGTTGAAGATAAAGGAAAAATTTATTAGTGTGTTAACTAAAATACCGAGAATATTCATAAAAAAGGGATAAGAAAAAAAAAAAAATTTAATACGACCATGACTCAGTTAATTTTTGAAGATAGATAAAAACATTTATAGAGCTTTAGAATAATAAATGGGGGGGGGAGGGAATCTTGCCTATATATACACTTGGGAAAATTGTATTAGTGTTTTAACAAAAAAAACGTGAATAATTATAAAAAGAGAAAAATAAAAAAAAAAATTAAAATTTTACCTATGCATACGCTCATAACTCAGTTATTTATGAAGATATAGAAAACATATGGTAGAGTTTTTGATTCATTAAAGTTCGATAAAAAGAAAAAAAAAAGTTGGTCTCTATATTTAAGTCACAATTGTACTTGTACTTGACATATCGTTTGATATTTCGTTGTATACCTTATTAATGGATTATTTAAATGGTATGGTATTGATACATTTTAAAATTTAATAATTATTTTCTAATATGGATATAGTTAAATACTTCTCTGATTATTGATAATTCAATCATTTATTTTTATTAAATATATCTACTCATGAATGGTCATTAGTTTGCTATATTTTTCAATTTTAGATAGCTTTATCTTTTCAATGATCATTCACGATTTTTTTCCAAATCCAATATTAGTCTTGGAGTTATTGATTCACTGGTATTAGGGTCAAAATTGGACTTTAGATAAATGAACGCTACTCACTCTAAAATAACAAAGGGGTAGAGGTGTCCTAATAAACTCGGTACTATCGGATGGGGTCTGATCCAATGTCTATTTTTTACTTTATTTTTTTTAATTTCGCCGAGACTTATTAGTTTTAAAGTCCATTGAAAACCAAGTCACGTTCCCCGAGGAGAATTCCAAAGCTCCCTGGCAGCCTTCAGTCCTGATGGAGTATCCTATTATCAGGTAGACTCGGATTAGTGCTTCTGTCCCCTTGTGAGTTCCAACTTCGGTTCTGTTACCAACTTAAATTGTCTGCCAGAAGCAGCGAAAGTCCCTACTCTACGATGGTCAGGTACATTTATGACCCGAAAATGATTTGTGAACTAACCGTTGTTACGTCATCTTGCCCTTATGTACATTGAATCAGGGTGAAGCACATCATTTACAACTATTTTTTTTTTAAAACAAATTTTGTAATGGAAAACGAAAAAAAAAAAAAAAATCGTCCTCTTATAAACTTGTGTTTATACATCTCAGTCTATGTATAATAAACACACACACACACACACACACACACACACACAAATATATATATATATATATATATATATATATATATATATATATATATACAAAAAGGGGAGGGAGTATGGATATTTGGTATAATAAATTAATGGACTAGTTTTTGGGACTAGCATTAAGCAATCCAGGAAGTGCGGTATAGCTAGCTGGCTACTCATTCCTAGCTTTTGTGTTTAAACAGGCTGTGTAGATAATAAATATGTTATCTCTATAAAGTAGGTAACTTTAAATAGAGAAAATCTTGTTGCGAGTTTGTGTACGAACCTAAGTACTGAAACCAAACTATATTATTATGTAATAAAATTCAATTATACAGTTTATTAATTTTCCATTCTTCAAATAAATACATGTATGCTGTATATAAGAAAAGTATTGATAGTAATAGAGACTATTTTGATGAAATAAAACAGTTGTAAATATTTTTTTATTTACAAACCAGCATTATTTTCCGAAAAAAATGAATATATTTAATTTTTTACTTTGCTTATTAATAAAATAGACATTTTATGATAGTAATTACTATTAAACAAATAAACTTTTTAATGTTTTGATAAAAAAAAATTTTTAAAATAAATTAATCATAATTATAATTCAGGAGGAATTTAGTCAGTGAAAGAAAAACAATTAAATAGTCTTAACTATTTATTGTCTTGCGAACGTTTCGATTCACATTGTATCTTTGTATCATTTTTAGCTCTGATTATGAACCACAATGTAGTTCGAAACGTTGGCCGCCAAGTTTAAAAATTATTTAATAGTTTTTCTTTTTACTTGGACTAATTTTCTCATGATTTTTTCAACAGTCAACTATTAATATCCATTATCATAAATATAATTTTATACAACTATATAAGAAATAAATGCAGTAAGAACAATATTCTATAAAATTCCTTGGCAAATAATTACCATTAAATCAAGAATGTTTTCTTACATGATATTATGTTATTATTATTATTATCATTGTTATTTATTAATCTTTTGACAATCCTTGAGTAAGTATTATTTTATTATTTTTATTGTATATGCTACAGATATTATGTTGAAGCGGAGTTTCATATGGTTGTTGTCGGATGTCATGTTGTGAAGATTATTATGATTGTTGTTAATATATATATATATATATTATATATATATATATATATATATATATATATATATATATATATATATATATATACATATATATATATATATATATATATATATATATATATATATATATATATATATACATATATATATATATATATATATATATATTTTTTTTACATATATATTTGAATAAATATGAGAGATAAGCAAGAAAAGGAAAAAAAAATAAAATGAGAAAAATAAATTAAGGAAAAAAAATGTTAAAAGAAAAAAAAGAATAAAACATAAATGTTTGAAGAAAAAAAATAATATTAATCTATTTTTTTTTTGGTATTGCATGATTATGATTTTTATATTAAAAATTGTCCATTAAGAAAAAATAGTATGCTGTGTAAATAGCAACCCAACTAAGTTGGGCAGCTTTGCTGGTTCTTGTTCAATAAAGTGTATCTATCTAGATTATTTTTATTGTTTATTATTTTATTTATTTAACGTCACTTTATGCTACTATCGGCTAATCGGACGATGCTACAGTGGGAGTCCTAAATTTTGCCTATCCAGGTTTTATTAGGATAGAGATCTTTAACGAGTACCTGACATCGCACAGGCTCGGGACCACCTTTTAACGTCCCCTCCGAAGGACGGCGTAACTAAGGATTTTTTACTCCCATTAAAAAATCCTAGGACCACCTGCGGGTTTGAACCCGTGACCTTTGGCATAGGAGGCTGTTACGCTAGCCACCCAGCTACAAGTGACCCCCATTGTTTATTATTTATTTTTATTTTTATGGTAGTTAATATTTTTTCTTGTCTGTTTGTTATACTCTGGTTACAAGGCTCAAAATAATTTTTCTTCTGTTTTTTGTTTTCTGATATTTCCTTTTCCCCACCCTTTCAGTACAGGATTCGGTAGCAGCGATTCGCTACAACTGGTGCCAAGAAATATTATTTATATGTTGTCCTCTTTTTCCGATTAAGGTCTGGAGTCTTCCATGTTCTATCCATATACACGAATACTTTTCCGGTACCTCAAGATTGTATATGGTCCTACCTCCGCCTTTCAGGCTATCTACAATAGATCCTGCTGAGATAAAGCTTATGTTTCCATGATTTCTATCAACTGGACACCTAATAACTTCAACTTGAAATTTGACATCAACACATATCCGATACTTTATACTCGATTTGCATTAGGAGTTCCTAAAAGGACATCAATTTCAGCTGATTGGTCGTATGGAGCTTCTTATATATGATTTTAACTAAGAAATGTCCCTGAGATATTTTAATATATATATATATATATATATATATATATATATATATATATATATATATATATATATATATATTTATATATATATATATATATATTTTAAATAAAATATAATTTATTTTTATTTCTCTTCATATTTTCATTCGCACTTGTCAGAAGCTATCTCACAATATGCCAATGTGCTAAACAAAACTTAAGCAGCAGACATGATAGGCTTGGGGTAGGAAAGTGCTGAGCGGCACCCATTCCTTGGCTTGAATATAGAAGAGGTCTCTCATCCAGCTTCTCTTCAGCCTTCCTCTAACATGCACTTCAGTTATTCACATGTCGTTTATAAGTCTATTGTCCTGCCCGTTCAATTTGCTATGAAAAAGAGAATAGAGAGTTCGTATGTGTTTGTCAACTGTTAGTTGTTATAAGTCCGTATGTAGGGTTTTGTTGTTTACGTACAAGGGAGCAGTAGTTATGAGTCCTATCATAATTTTATAACATTATAATAATTCTATAACTTTATAATAATTTTATCAATGCCCATCCACAGAACTTAAACTTTTGATAGATCCTTTCTAGCTTGCTCTAATTAGAATTGCATTCCTTCCAAAATATGTCGTGCTACATTCTTATCCATATTCTAATACCTATTTCCCTTTACAATTAGTTGTTTCTAATTTCTTATTTCATTTTTGTATTTATGATATATATATATATGGGGAGCCTATGGCTGGGTAGCAAGCGCTCTAGCCTCCCACTCCAAAGGTTGTACGTTCGAATTCTAGTTCCGGAGGGACTTTTAATAAATAGGGGTTCACTTACAGCCCCGGGTATGTGACAGCCAAAAGTTAGCGACTCACAAAAATAGGCTTAGAGAATGGTGACCCTATCCTACAAAAAGTTCATCTTGGATTCTTTTCTTCTCCTCCAGTTGAGTCTCATTATTGTGTGATACCAGTGACCCCAGGTAGACAAATAGACAAGCCACTGGCCTTCCATGTTGGGGGAACAGTACACTGACACTCACACAGTACACTAACACAGCACACTACATTCACCCCCACACAACAAACAAAGGACATCAACAGTACACACCCTAGGGTCTACTCCCCTAGGTAGCCGCCCCGGATGGGGGAGCAAGTCCAGAGGCTCAGAGGAGGCAATACCCCCACTGGACTTAGGGTACGTAGAGAGGGTTGATAGCCCCACTACCTGAAGCACATATATCACCAAACCCAGCAACAAAATAATTTTATAATAATTCAATTAATATCATTTTTTTTTTATCGATTCTAAATATAGATTTACAACCTAATCGGCCCTTTTAAGGGAAAACCAGCATACCCCCTCCCCATTGAATCTAAACCTATTAACTATATTTATGTTTAAGACGAATGAGAACGCACTGATCGCAGAGATGTTTACTACGGAAGGAAAGGAAGAGTTGTAGGGTTGCCTTCCGCCATTAGGGATGAGTGATATCCAAGAAGGATATAGCTACCATATATATGTTTATTTCCCCCAGTGCCATATATATGGGGACCTAAATAGAATATTATAGTGGCAAGCCTGTGTAAACCACATCTGTCGGCTTTCGTTGCCCGCTCGTGTTCGCCCTTAAAGTTCTCGGCGGTCCCTTTCATTAGCATCTGTCACACACAGATGAGAACACTATTCCTTTGTAGACTCCTTTGAAATACAGGCTATTTGCAGTCGGTACTTGAGTAAATAAAATAATTTTATTTAAAAAACAATTTCCACGCCTTTAAATTTGTATTCTATTTATTTATATTAGCGTTGCTGCGTATATGCTATATTATGTTTTTCCTGACCAGGGTCTTGCAATAGAATTTTACAAGTAATTCAAGTGATGATTAATTGAGTAGATCTCTCGGCCATCTTAGTTTAAGTGTTATTTACTTTCACTAACTATATATAGTAAGGGGAAGTATTGCGATCGTGAAAATTTTCGAATTCCAGTTTTCAACGAAAATACACGTTTTAGGGTCCCCTGAGTCCAAATAACCAAGTCCCGCAAAAAGGTCTGTGTGTGTGTGTGTGTGGTAACTCCCGGGCGGAAACGGTAAGTCCTATGAAACTGAAATTTCATATTTAAGACAACTATACCTCCGAGACGTGACAAAACTTTTTTCATCGAAATGAGCTTACCAGAAGAGGCACTTTATACCATGCATTTTGCACCTTTTTCGATTTTCTCGAAAACCGTTTCGACGATTTTGATTGAACTCGCCATATCGATGTAAAATTTAATGGGCTTTAATATCATGTAGGTTTTATTTGGATAAAAATGGTCTGATAGGGCTTAAATGCCGATATTTTAAATTTTCTTCCTCTAAAGTACCTTTAATTTTGTAGATTCAATAATAATAACTCGATTATCTTGTTAACGCTGATGAAAAACAGGTAAATACATAAATTGAATAAATTCGATACACAACTAAAGGAGAACAGAAAAAACATTTTTTTAATGCAATTTTTCGTTTTTGAACATAAGAGCAGTAATATACATGTATGATATACCGTTGGAAAGCTAAAGATTTTAGAAAAAAATATCATATCATACACAAGCTTTTAGAAGTTAATAGAAAGTGATGAGAAGAAGACATAACTAACCGATTATTTTAGATAAGAATATAAAAGATTTTTTAATAAAACACATGTTTCTATATAAATTCAATTTGATTAATTCCTTAATAGTTTCACGTATTTTTATCTCTAACTGTATTTGAAAATTATTTCATTGATTTTAAAAATCGAGGTAAGTGAAAGTCGTGTGTTGCCCGCACCAGATTTTTTGGGGATGGATTAGTAAGAAGGAGAATAAACGATTTGATTAGGGTGGTCGTGAACGTAACAATTTACAGTTGGAATGTTTTTGTATCGTTCGATTCGATTTTTTTCTATTCAGTTCAATTTTTCTTCGAATTTTGGATTAAGTAGTTTGTAAGTTCTAAAGTAACATATGTCCAGATAGGTCTGGGTGGATTGATGTATATTACTCACTTGTTTCACAAGGTTAGTTATATTCTGTAATCCAATGTGTCTTGTTACTTATTGACACTTTAATTTCGTATGTATGTTCCATGTTAGTCTTTCTTTAAGTTTTTAAAGGTACTACATTACTATCGGTTTTTACAGCTGTTCATGTACCTTTCTGTGGAGAAAAGCTCTCGTTGCTCGATATTTATACATTGATTTTCACTTTCCATTTTTGAAAGTACATTCCCCAGTCAAATGTATTATTTCGCAAGGAAATCAAAGCTATATTAAAATCTCTGTAGGAAGAAAGAAGCACTGTTTCGTCTGCAAAGGTATAGATAGTGGTGTGAGGGTGCTTAGGGATATTAGAAGTGTAAAGAGAATATAGAAGAGGGCCTAATACGCCTCCTTGTGGCACGCCTGCGTATTGAGGAAATAAAAAAAATTAAAGAAACAGAGAACTTGCAAAATAGGAATACCAATTAAATCAAAGAAATACTGAATACCCTTCAATTGTTTCAACAAATGTGTTTGGATGTCACTGTATACACTTTTCTTAAATTAATGTACACAAATTGCATTAAGAATACCATTGACCGAATATATTTGTTTATAGAATATAAGGCCAAGAATATGACCATATATTTCTGTTAAAACATATCTATTAATTATAATTTATTCTTTTATATCCTCTTAATTATTTCCTCTGTTATTTTTGGTTCAACATCTTGTATCTGATTTTCCCTAGAACATCTATATACTTATCTACAGCCCTATATACGGAGGGCTGATGAATTGGTTGCCCTTTTGAGCATCGGATCGTCTTGGCTAGACGTTCTCTTAATGCGTCAATTTTTATAACCTTTTTCGATGCTATATAACTATGTTTATTTCTTTGAGGTGACATTTTGAACTATATGGTGTTAAATTATAAAATATATAACAATTTCACCGAAAAAAAATTATAAGAAATTACTCTTGCCGTTCAGACAAAAAAAAAATCAAACATTAAATATTTTCAAATATCGGAAGTATAAATATTTTATTCAGACTAAAAATTTTTAAATATAAATAAAATAATACAATAACTTAGAGAACGGTCGATGTGGGAGTAGATCATGAATGATACCAGCCCGCATCGTGTCTTGTCTGATTATCTTTGTAAGACTTTTTTTTTTTAATTTATATAAATTATTATTAATACCTGCTTGAAGTTTATTTATGGCATGGAATAATTAAATAGGCAGGTAATAATTTTTGTTGAATAGTTTATGAATGCAATGCTGAAGTGATTAAATTAGATTATTAATATTTCCGTACAAGTAGGTTTAAGAAGAAAACCTGAACATGATATGATTTTTCCTTATTGTAAATAAAGAAATATGCAGTTCAAAAAGCAAAACATAATAATTTGGGACGTTAACGACTAAATTGAAATAAATGTACATCTTACCGTTAGTTGAGTTATGTTTCACTGTTTTGGCTTATATGTTGATTGTGAAGAGCATTTCTAGTATTTCAGTTAATATAAAACACAGATGGATTTTAAACTTAAGATGAAGCTTAATGCGGTGAAGTATTGCAGCCAAGATCGTGCCTTTGCTTAATAATAGTTGAAAGTTTATCTAGATTGGTCCAAGGTTGTGCGCCTATTTGAAACTAAACTGCTCGATTCTCTTTACTTATCTTATATGCACTTAGTGCATACACAAACTAAGTTAAGTTATTTTTTATTAGTGACGAAAATTCAGTATCTTTCAAGGTCTAATCCGATCCGAAGTGTTTTAGAATTGATTTTCTTATTGATAAAGCGGCTTTTTTAGGCAAGTTATTTACGGAATAAGGCGGTTAGATTTCAGCAAGATTAAAGGCGATTTCCATTTTTATCACTTCCTTGAAAAGTTCGGCCGTGACTTTCTGGGAACTAGGTATTGATTTAAACAAGGTAAGAAAGCCAGTGATTACCAAAACATTCAGGCTTCTGTAAACTTCCCTTTAAATATCTCATAAAATTATAATAATATAAAATAATGCATTGGAATATGAGGAGTTCATCTATTTTATTAGTACTAAGTTAATAACAATAAATTAACATTTAATTTATTATATTTATAGTATTAAAATATACTTATATTTATTGACGGGGTGAAATAACGCATACAAATATAAGGAGTTCATTTATGTTAATAGTAATAAGTTAATCAATAACATTTATTTTAATTTTTTGTTTTGGGATAATGTTAAATCCGTATTTATTAGATTCGGAAATATATCTAGTATTACTATATATCGTGGTACGGAAATGTAATGATTTGGTTTTGAACTATGTAGAAAGAAAAAAAAAAAAAAATTATATATATATATTATATATATATATATAATATATATATATATATATATATATAATATATATATATATATATATATATATAGACACGGCTTAAAATACTGAAATCTCAACAACGAAAAAAAACCGCTGCTAATTATTACACAATGATTAATTATTTCCAAATACCTATAGTTCGGTATAACTGTTTATATAGCTGTTAATAGGCAATTAATTAATATGAAAAGCCATAAATAATCCAAAGGAAAATGGTATATCACCACTGCTTATTTTAAAATGACATATCTCTGCTAGTTCTCAACCAATTTCAATGATTTTTTTTAAAAAATTTTGTTGGAAATTTAATTCTCTCAATTTAAATCAAATATAATAAAATACTAAAATATTAATATTTATTTAATTATTAGGTAAAATGGATTTCAATTTTTTTGGGGGGTTCTAAGTGTCTTAAAACTAAGTCCTCAAATTTTATGGGAGGGGATATTTTATGTAATGTTTGGGCGATTACAAAGATTCATAATTGAAAATTTCAATATTTTTTTGTTTATTGCTCTTTGCTGATTCTAAGACTCTTTATACATTTTTCTCTATCTTACAATAAAAATGAGTTATGGGCGTATTAGTGAGTAAATGTTTTTCTTATCTTTTTTCTTCTTTCTATAATTACTCGCGTTTTTTGATTAAACATGTTTTAAAAATATCTCTATATTTAAAAATAACTGAGTTGTTGCATTAAATCACTTTTAATCTCAATTAGGTAATATTTTAAAAATTACCAGCATATATCAACGTCTAGGTGTTAAAATCATTGTTAGATGCCCTAGTGTTTTTGTGATGAATTAAAAAAAAAAAAATAATGGTCCAGAAGTTTGGGAGAAATGACAGAGAGTGCGGCAGACTGCGGAAAAACGGATTTTTAAACTTAGCTCTCAAATTTTGAAAATCGGAGGTAATTTTTTTTTTCTATTACTAAGGTTCATTATTAATAATAATAAACCAAACTATATACCACTAAACTCCAACTTGGCTTTTTGGCCTATAAGTACTGTATAAGAAAGTACTTCTTATAAATAAAGATGCGACGTATGATCATTCCCAAACACTAAGTTTCCGACCTTCCGAGTTTAGGTCTCTTCTAAGCCACTCAGTCTATCCTTGGCATACATAAGTAATGATAAATACACATTGTAAATATGCTTGAGCTTAGTATTGAGTAAAGTTAGGAGGGACCTGACAAAGGCCCAAACATTACACCGAAACTTCAGATCAAGTTTAGATCTGTTATTTGTGTTTTCATCACCGTCCGCATCCTCTCCTTCATCTAACTTCTCCTATTTATAACATGGAATTGCAATCTCATAAACATGTTAAATGAAGGTAAATGAATTTAATTTCTTTATCTCTACTTAGATATAAGTTATAAGAGTTATTTTATTTTTTGCCGCTATTTCATCCTGAATTGAAGCACTGATTCAATCGATAGAAGTCTCTAATCTACACTAATTCTATATCTAGACTAATATTCTGAGGTATATTTGCAGCCCACTCTAAAATAGATAATTTTATTTCGAAATTCACAACGTTTTAAATTTTCGGGCAATTTTCAAGTTTCTGCAAAAAAATATATTTTATAATATTAATGTACATGTTATCATTTATTCCAATTTTACCTGACTTAATTGATTTATAGTGTTTTCATTTAAAAAAGGCTTGTCTATCATGCATAACCATTCCACGAAAAATGTTTCAACTGGTTCATCAGCAGTGACGTCGGCTTACATTCACATGTTAAAAATATGATATGTAACATTTGTTAAAAAGTCATATTTTGTTTGTTTGTTTATTCATTTAACGTCACTTTATGCTACTAGGCTAATTGGACTATGCTACAGTGGGAGTCCTATATTTTGCCTATCCAGGTTTTATTAGGATGCAGGTTTGAACCCGTGACCTTTGGTTATGTTAAACATTATGCTATAGGCACATGTATATATGCCCCTAAGGTCATATTTCAATTTATGTATTAAATTTAACCGTTACATTGAATCTAAAAATTGTTTCATTTACTTTAATGCACCATGGCCACCGAATGGTGCTTCCTTTACGACTGAATTAAGTGAAGATGCTAAGTATTTTATTATCAATAGTACTCCAAGTATTACATATGTAAGTAATACATTAATAACATCGCTCTGTTTTTTCTTTAAAAAAAAAATATATATATAATATATATATATATATATAATATATATTTCTTAATTCATTTTTTTACATATACTCTCTTCATTTTGAAAAACTGAAATATTTTCGAAATCAAAAATATGTTTATAATTGAAGATATGCCGTGATAACGAGGTAGCTAATATTGATTTTGAACATTTTGAATCTATTTTACTATCCTCTATTCAGGAATAGGTTCATAAATAATTTTTAATGTCATCACCTAATGTTATTAATTGATTTCAAATTTTGGGTATTTACCTTCTTGTTGTTCCGTTTCACCATATATTTCTTGCCTTCCTATTATTTATTTTTTTAATGTTTTATTTTAAGCCAAGATATAATTAAAAAGTGTCTCTGTTCAAACGGCAGATAGTAAGTAGGCTTATTGATAGATTTATCTTTGGATCCGATCTGCCTCTGTATGAAGAGATAGTTCCATCGGTGGAGTGTGAAGTGAGATTGGGCTAATGGACCGGGAGGAAGGAAGAGATAGATCATCTATCTCATTGCTAACGCGTCTCTCCTGCCCTCACATCACGTGTTAACTTTAGTTAGTAGTCAACTTTACTATCAAATGTTTTCTGCCATACATTCAGTTTAGTACCACTTATACACTCATGTTTACTCTCCTTGGCCAAGTCCTGTTTATAGAATCCTTTTCGATAATATATTCTAATGCTCACGACTTCGTTGGAGGGCTTTAAATTGGGTTATCGACACAGGACCGTTACAAGCAGATAGCGACAGTAGCGTGGCAGTTCCGAGGTAATTACCATGCGTGCACCCAGCCCCTGCAAAGGCCACTGGGGAATTTAATTTCAAAACGATTAAAGTCTTGAAGCAAATAGTCTGAGTCCCTGAGAGGCGGGGAAAGCTATTTACATAATCTAACAGGGCGTATCGAAATGACTCGGTAGGTAGTGCCTCCAACTCATTGTACGATTTACATCTGTCGTTCCTAGTTCAGTCGCAGGGTTTAATGGATCTAAAGATATATATTCCTCCTGTTTACATTTGTTTTCCTGGCGAGAAGGTGCTGTTTCGAAAAAGGTGCGTATACCTTTAATTACAATAAAGATATAGTAGTCCCTTAATAATACTTCTAAAAGTTAACCAAACTATTTTGCAATATTTTTAAAACGAATTCAGGTCTTGGTTAATGGTTAATGTCTACTTTTAGCCATCTGAAAACCATTATTGCTAGTACGATTACTGTTAACCTCAGCTACCGAATAACCAATAATACATTTTATTTATTGTTTGGCAGTAAATACCTTTTTTTTTTTTTCTCTTAATATCTATATCACGCCTGTCAGTATGTACCAAATGTGCTGTACAAATTAAGAATGAGGCATGGTAGGCGTGGGGAAGGAAAGTGCCCAGCGGCACCCCTTCTAAGGCTTTAATTGAGCGGAGGAGGTCTCTCATCCAGCTTCTTTTTTGCGTTCTTTTGACAGGCATTTCAGCTAATTCAGCTTTCAGCAACGGTTAGGGAGGACAATTGAATTTTAAGGTTTTTGTTATTACCCATGGTTTTCATCAGAAAAACTCAAACCTATCTACTTGATGTGCACGCACAGAAATACAAGTGGTACTAAATCAAAGAAGATAAGTATTTCCAGATGGCTTTGCAAGTAAAATCCTAAAAATAAGTAAGTGACGCAAAGCGTCATGCAGACAATTTAATATTTATTAGAATTTTAGAATATTTCTATTAGGATATTAGGTTTTAGATTTCCCAGATCTAAAAAAAAAAAAACTTTTTAATTTAATTAGCTTTTATTTTAATTTTTGTTGTTCACTTCAGGCCATGCATAACATCATGGGTCATCAATGGTCATATGATTTTTTTTCGTTTCTCTTTAGGTCATATGGGCTCTCACAATATGACTAAGACGTTTATGTGATGTTGAAGGACATTTTTAATTCTTGCCTAATCTCATCATTCATTGGCATATGAAGCCAGGTTCGCTATGCACCATCCAACTGATTAAATGAAGAAGTTTTTTTCTGAAAACCGGAAAGTCTAAAAACTAACTATATAAGAGTAATTGCTCCTTAAATGTCAGAATATTCTTAGAAATAATAAAATTTATTGTCTGCATGACGTTGTGCGACACTCACTTTCGAATTTGAGGGTTTGTCTTTTTCAACCTTCTAGGGAATATTCTATTCTTTCGTTTTAATTTGAACCGCTCGTACAACCAAGAACAAATCAGGGTTAACACGAGATGAAATGTATCTCCATGAAGTATTTTTAGCCGGCGCGGAACTCTCCTGGGAGCGGACAAAAGGGAACCCACCACCCTCGTAACGACGAAATAAAAGTAAAGCGGACGATAAGATGGATAAAGAGGGAAGGAGGAGGGACGGAGAGGGGTGGTTACGGGGAGAGATTGGGGCAGCCAACTAGTTAACAAGTTAGCCAGTTAGTGCGGCTAAGGAAGGGTGGTTAGGGTGCTCTAATGGCTGGCAGCTTCGTGTCGTCCAAGTGTCACCCTCAGAGTGGCCTTCCTGTGTCTTATCTTGTCGTTCCGGCCTGGGTTCGACAGTATCGGCAAATTTGCCTTAACACTGAAATACATTAATCATTTATTTAATTTCAAAGTAATCGTTAAGCTATTAATTTTCCCCATGCTGGTACGATGCGTCGGACATTCAGCAACGATGTCGAACTAGTGGGATATAATTGCACATTAACGAACGGGAAAAGGGAGAATGACACATGAAGTTGACGAGAACCCTTTAAGCCACTTGATGAAATCTGATCAACAAGCTACAGCCTTTATATATATAATTTTCTTTAATATATCATATTATTTTCTTTGTATTTTTTGTAGTTTTGTTTTGTTCAAGTGTTTGCCTTTCTGTTTTGTTTGTTTTTTTCTTTTTTTGATTATTTTATTCACTTTGTAAGTTGTTATTTTGTATTTTTATGTATAAGTAATTGTTTTATTTTTCTTTGGTCGTTACTGTATCTTATTATATTTTGTTTTGTTTATGTATGAAGTATTGTTTTAGTTTTCTTCATTTGACACTGTATTTTATTTTTGATTCATGTTTTGTTTTTTAATTTTTTTATTTATTTATTTTATTTCATTATTGCTTGTTTGTATAAAATTATGTTCATGTATTTACCTTATACAATGCCTGTAATATGCATCATTGGGCAATTCGCCTGTTGGTGGTCTTATAATCAATAATGTTTGTGGAAAAAAATGTATAAAAACTAAATAAAGTATCATTGAAATATAACATTATCACTTTAATACTATACACAGTATTTTAAGTAAAATTCCATCGATCTAATATGAACACAATATCCGATGAAGACAAACCCAAAAATTTTGTTCCCTAATGCTAAAACAAAATTCAAGTATAATTTTTAAATCTGAGAAAATCATTTTTTTTTTCAGATTTCTGCATTATTACAAGGCTTCCTAACCTTCCTGTTTTTGAGGAAACAAAACAAAAATACAATCAGGCAAGTTAGTTATGGGGTAGAGGGGGTTAGTTGAGAAGTATTTCACTTGAGCGGCTAAAGCACCACAACAATAAGTCTTAATGCTTGTTATGAATACCAATAGATTAATAATTATTTCTTTGCAAAAGGGTTCCTAGTAATTTATTTTTAAGCAAGTGGAAATTAAAATCTGTTTAGATGCTAAAAGTCAAGTACGCTCCTAGTACCCCACAGGTGAAGTGAAATGACTAGGGTTTTGGGACAATATAAGCAATTTAAAAGCTCACTAAGCCATTAATTCAATGTTAATAGACGTGAAATAAAATTTCTGTTTGACAATCAACTTTTCATTTACAGTATTTTACTGATAAAACAACAAAAATATTATATTATATTATAATAATTACTTTAATAAATATAAAAAAAACCTAAGTATCTTAATCTTGATTTATGAATTGATTCGTGACAAAATAAGGAACATTGAGGATTTTTGATTTAAGGATTGGAGAAAGGGAATAATTTGATGGTTTATTAGAGTCCCAAAGCACTACTCCGTAATCTTAATCTTAACTTTAGGATTAGATTCAGTCTTTCTCTTCACAATCAGGCATGAATATTTTTATAATTATCAATATCGCTTATATTACAAAAGAAAATATCAATAACATCTATCAGCAACAATAGCTCAACTAACCCCAACCTAAAATTATATGGGAAACAGCAAAGGTATAGAAATGAACAGGTATTGAATTCATATCCCTGGATCTACACATTATATTTATTTTAAACATTTATTATGAAGTTTAATATCATTCATTGATTAAAACATTTAACTATTAGAAGAAGAAATATTTAGGTTTAATGTTATTTCAGTTTTTGTCATATGGGGAGCTGCCGAATGGGTAGTATCCCTACATATGAATCATGTCAACATATCTTGTATCACATTTACTAAATGTATTTTATCATACAGTTGTAAATACCAATAAATATATTTTTAAAAATTTGGTCATAAAATAAACAATGCGGGCGTATATTACGCCGAATATACGTGTCGCCACGGGAGGTCGCGCGATAAGTTCCTTCCCACGACTCTTTTTTTCCCCTATTTGGTGCCTTCGCGTGTGGTGAATAGTTTCCATAGATATTTCAAATGTCTATCTTGATTTTGCTAACTAGCCCAGCTCTATTCTGATAATAATAATAATAAAAGGCCTACAAAGCCCAAGTTCAAGCTGATACCACCAAATACTGCCTATACAGATTCGTCCAATGATCCATGTTAAGCCCATGCCCCCGAGATCAAACTTAACATTATCCTCCCACCGAACTTGAGACGTTGCTCATCCTTTAAAGTAGCGACCAAGTTTCACATCCATCGTTTAAGTTTTTATACAGAAGCCGTGAGCTAAGTAATTTCGCAACTGAATAATAACACGCATTTCCCGCCTTTAATTAGGACTTAATTTATTCCTGGATTTCATTTTTTCTTGTTATCATTGAATTTTCTCTATGTGTTCAAACGTATGGCCTGATTTATCAATATTACCAAAACGTCACCGTTTAGGCTACTGTTAATATTTCGTCTTATCAGTATTTATTTCGAGCCCTATCTCTTTTACCGGTTTTTATTATCACACTTGTATTTAGTAGTATAGTTTGCGTATCTTCGCCCAGGAGTACCAAATTTTCGAAATACTATATAGGCGCCCTACCCTAGTATTTAATAAATAAACTTAATTAGATATTATCTTAATAACGCCAACTTTAGGTCAAAAGTAAGTCTAAGTGACCTTATGGGAAATAAATTATATCAGATGTGATTCCATTTTTTTTTTTTTAACTGTGTTTACATAGTTTCATATTTTCGGTTTTGTTTTGTTATAAATCATTTATTTAATGATATTACAGTTTGTCTTAGTAAGGAAATTTGTTACAGTGATAAATGATTCATTCATTTTTATATTTAGTAAGCTTATTTTGTAAAGCCAATGTGTCCGTAACTATAAACCGTTGATTAAAATGAAAAATTATTAATAAATTATACTTTAAATTAAAAAAAAAATCTCGGCTTGGTTAAGGAGAAGGATTATCATAGTTAAAATATAGTTTCTTATAGTTCCAACCATGTCTTTGTTTATCCGATTTCGCTGTGAGGCTATTCTTGACTGAAGCTCACCTTTTGTGAAGGTAGTGATTTCGATCTTCGAAGCCTTAAGTATAGGGTCCCTTGAATTCATGCATTAGAATGTTTCAATTCCATTGTTTTCTTCTCATTACATTGTCATCCAGTCTATTTCACCTTCCTCATTATCTATATCACCTAGCCTTTGTCTATCCACGCCAAAACATCTCATTCAATCATTTCACTATGTTTCTCTATGGGTCTGTTTTCTTGGATATGTCGAATTTATACTAATTTATGAAGGCAAACCATTTGTCGCCCGCATGATTCGTGAATATTCATCTGCAAAGCGCTGTATCCATTCTATTTTGGTGATTATTTTATTTTATGATGTAGATATTTTAATTTTTATAAATTTAATTTATATATATAAATATATATATATATATATTATATATATTATATATATATATATATATGTATAAAGAGAGAGAGAGAGAGAGAGAGAGATTTTATTTACCTTTTAACATATTTACAATTTTACATTTTAATGCTCTGAGATAATGGAGTCTCCTTGAGCAATACAAATAAGTATAATATCATATCAGCCGACTGTTTTTACAAAACAGTAATTATAAGTAAATGAATAAAAAAATGTAATGAACATAAAATGAATAACTGTTGAATTTTAAATTAATTAAATAAAAAAAAATAATCAAATAAAACTTTTCTTTACAAATAAAAATATATAATTATTCTGAAAAACTTAAAATTTCACAAAATGAAGCTAAAAATATTTACCTATAAAGAAAAATTGTCAAGAATATCTATAAATAAAAAAGTATTTACTTGTTAATAACTCAAATTATACAAACCAGATAGAAAATTTAAGCTCAAAAATTAATAATCAACATAAGAATCAATAAAAACAATAATCATTAATAGAAACAAAGTCAGAAAATTGATGAAAATAAGATAACTATTTGTTGAATCTTAAATTTTTCAAGGATTTCTTTATACCAAATCAAATAAAAATTTTCTTTACAAATAAAAATGCATAAATAATTGTGGAAAAACTAAAACAATTACAAAAAGAAACCATAAATATTTAACTTTAAATAATTTTCTCAAGAATATCCATAAATAAAAATGTAAATACTTGTGAATAACTTAAATCTTACAAACCAGATAGAAAATTTAGACTCAAAAATTAGTAATCAATATAAGAATCAATAAAAATAATAATCATAAATAGAAACAAAATCAGAGAAACAATTTACATAAAATATTGAAATCTTAAATTATTCAAGTATTCCTTTATACAAACTCAAATAAAACTTTTCTACACAAATAAAAATACATAAATAATTTTGAAAAATTCAAACTTCACGAAAATTATACTAATAATATATTATAAGAGTATTATAAGTAAATTAAACAAATACTTGTGAATAACTCGAATTTCACTAAACCATATAGAAAATTTTCAAGTCAAAATGTAATAATCAACATAAGAATCAATAAATGTAATAATTAAAAGAAAGTAGAAAAATAGTGAAACATAAAATACAATTTTAATCACCAATCCATCAAAATCACAATTGATTTAAAATATTTAATCTTACAGAACAAAATTAAAAGTTCCCTTTATAAAGAAAAGTACATAAATACTTGTAAGCAACTTAAAATTACACAAAAACGAAACTGAAATAAAATTCAATTTTAAACATAAACAGAAAATTTACATGTTTTATTCAAATAATAAACCAAAATACAATTTTTAAACACCTTACCGTCTTACTAAAATTATTTTTTTTGAACAAAATGAAAGTAAAATAAATTAAAACGTACATAGAATTTTATACCCCTTACAAAACTAGGCAGAGCCATATTGCTAAAGAAAATTATGGAACCGATAAAAAAACTTACAACAAAAGATCAATTTACGATTTAAAAAATTCAGAATAAAGAGTGATAATAAAAAAACAAATCAAATTCAATTTACATTAAGAAACTTGAGGCAGAAAGAATATAAATATATATCATTGTATTTACTGTTTAACCAATCAATACTCAATATCGAATTTAATATATATATATATATATATATATATATATATATATATATATATATATATATATATATATAAAGAGAGAGAGAGAGAGAGAGACAGAGAGAGAAATGTATGATTTTGAAAAATATACAATCAATATTTTGAATCCAGAACTATGCAAGATTTTGTTTTTAAAATTTATTTTATAAGGCATATTCTTTATAAAATTGACGGATTATTTAAACTACGCAAAAATGTATTCATATATTGCTAATATTTTGGTATTTACTTTGCCTTACATTTTCATACTATTTTAAATATGAACTGTATATTATATATGACTGTATAATATATTTAATTAAAATTAATAAATTTCCCTATTCATTTTTGCGCAGTATATTATTCATTATTTAGATTAAATCATAAATGGTATATTAGGGGAGAACGTAGCTGAGTGGCTGGCGCGCTAGTCTCTCATGCTACAGGTTCTGAGTTCGAATCCCAATCCCGGCGGGACTTTTATTAGGATGTAAAAAAATGGGGATTCACTCACAACCTCTCCCCCGGGTACGTGAGACCCGTCAGCCAAACGGTGGCCACGCACAATATTAGTCTTAGGGAGTGATGATCCTACACTAAAAATTGTATCGTGAAACGTGAGTTTACACCGCGAGGCCCAGGGCCTACACGGTCTGTCGCGCCACTGGAAGACATAAATGGTATATCTTCTATAAACTTAGAAGACAAATTAATATTTTTCTTGATCTATATTGAAAATGATTAATCAAAACCATATGCATACGTTTTGTATCAAATTATTTATATTCTGATTTCAACGAAGTTTTTCCAAATGAAGAATATGAGATATATAGTAAGGGAAAGTATTGCGTTCGTGAAAATTTTCGAATTTGATTTTTCATCGGAAATACGCGTTTTAGGGTCCCCTCAGGCCAAATGATCAAGACCCGCAAACAGGTGTGTGTTTGGCAACTTTAGCGTAAAAACGAAAAGTCGCATGAAACTAAAATTTCATATTTAAGACAACTATACGCCCAAGATGTTACAGAAAATTTTTCATTAAAATCAGCTGACCAGAAAAGCAACTTTATACCATGCATGTTGCACCTCTTTACGACTTTCTCAAAAACCACTCTGACGATTTTGATCAAACTCGCTATATCAAAGTAAAATTTAATAGGCTTTTATATCATGTTGTGTCAGTGATGAAAAACCGATAAAACTAACTTTGTTTTAGATAATAATGTAAAAGATTTTTTAATAAAACATATGATTCTAAAGAAATTCAATTCTTTACTAGTTTCACTCATTTTTATCTATAACTGTATTTGAAAATTCTTTAATCGATTTTAACAACGGAGGTAAGTGAAGGTCGTATGTCGCTCGCACCAGATTTTTTTTTCTATTACAGTTACACATTGGCAAAGACAGCTTTTTAGATGTTTTATGAAGTATTTTACACATTTCCATATAGGAACCAATTTACTTTTGTTATTTTATAACTTGAAAATTATACATTATTAGACAATTTCTGGTGTTTGTTTGGTAGATAATTCAATTGTTTAAAATGGTAAAATTAAAGAAGCTGTTTTAAAGATGGATTCTCTCAAAGGGCTATGAGAAACCGTGAGAATCGACACACTTACTGTAAAAATCTGTATTCATAGAATAATTTAAAGTTTTAAATAATTGATAAAAATGTTAGTTTATGGATGTATTCCTTATGTATATAGTCATGAGGGAATTATAATAAAGGACTGAGTAACAATGTGTAGAGTTTCTAACCTTTGTTTTTTGTTGTAAGCTCATTGGAAGCAAAGCATAAATATAGATTTATGTTTAATTTATACTAATGATTTAATCATTAAATCATCTAATCGGAACACAAATAATAAATTACCCGTATATTGAAGAGAAATTACATTTGTCGATAATAATATGTGATTTGATTAATATTAAGAATCGGGGAATAATCTAACATCTGAAATAAAAACGTCTTACTTATATTGCTAAAAGTAGAAAACGAGACTGCCCTTTAAGAGAAGGTTGGTACGCTAAGGAATGAGAAATAATGGTGACAAAGTACTACCATGCGGGATCCCTTTGTTTATCTTCCATATTAGATCTCCCTTCAAGGTGTTTATTGCCGATTTAAATTACCTACTTCTGAAGTGGCGTCAATAGAAAAAAACACTATTTACTACGTAAAAGGAGCAAAAATGTTATAATTGCATCGAACACTTATTACCTTTTTTTCGCCATAAATCTCTGGACCAAAGCTGCTATTAAACTGGAATTTTTAATCGCATTCTTTCCCATGAGAGTGGGTTTTTTTTTTCTCATTGGTCATTTCAAATACATTAAAAAAATCTATATGGTAACATCAATTATAGTACGTTTTCCTCAGACTATATTTACACCGTCTAAAACATTGTTATTATAAGGAAATAATCTGTCTAAATGAGCTGTAAAAATATAACATTTTTTATCGGAATAATTAGTAATTGCCTTTTATGTTTATTTATTGCTTCTATAAAATGTTTAGTGCTTATAAGACATAAATAAACATAAATTTATATGTAGACCGCCTGATATAAGAAATAGGTCAAAAGAAGAGTTCAAAATTCGTTCCTTTTTGTTTAAATCCTTAATATATTATTAAATTATGTTGTTGTTTTTTATTGTTTATTTCCCTTAAAAGTAGAAAATCGTGTCAAAAATTGTTTTCAATTTTATTTTTTAATTAATGAACGATTATACAATTTTTATTGAGTAAAATTACGATCTGTCCCAATTTGGACATCAATAGTTTTGGTGAATAAAATTACAATAAAATATATACACAATAATGAATCAATACAACAAAGTCAAGAAATCACTTATACCTATATACACATACACAGACTCAGACATACATCACATTGAGTGGAGAATCTAGGCAGTGCTAGAACTCCAATATATTTACAAAAGGTCGCGGGGCCAATGCCGTTTCAACCGTTCAACCGTTTCAAGGGTTGTATGGATGAGTGGAGCTGGATAGGGATTGAGCTAGAGGATTAGGACGATGAATGAGGTTCTGGTGGAATTTGGAAAATTTGGATGGAATTGGGTCTGAAATGGATGGAACATTAAGGTCGTGGTGCAAGGTATCGTTGGAGACATAATTAGGAGCATTTACTATTGTACGGAGGACTTTGGATTGTAAGGATTAAATGCGTTTGATGTTAGTACGTTTAGCTCCCCCCCACAGTTCAAGTCCGTAGGTCCAGATGGGCTTCAGTATTGCCTTGTAGATTAATAATTTGTTGTCAACTGTAAGTTCAGATTTTCTGTTGAGTAGTCGGTATAACTGTCCGAATCGTTGGTTGAGCTCTTGTCTTTTAAGTCTTGTATGTGGGTTCCAAGTCAATCTTTTGTCTAACTGTAAGCCAAGATACCGGACTGTATCTGAGAGAGGAATTGGTAATGAGTTGAAATAAACTGGCGGACAGGATTTTCGTCTAAGAGTAAAGGTTATATAATGAAGATTAAATCTTTTATGTGGTTCATTGGAAGCGAAAATTGATGATTTTAGGCATTGCCAAAATCTGTTTTCATTTATATACCGTAAACGTATAGTAAAGATGTTGGTTTAGTATTTTGAATTGATATTCTTTAAATAAGCTCAAATACTTTATGCTATGTGTAAACCTACTTACACATTGGCTTCCCATACAGATGTTCAATATGATACTTTTCTGTACTTTACTTTATCATTTAAGTGTTATGTTTGATCAAAACTTAACACGGAGTAACCATATTTCATAAATTATCGGAAAATCCATCTCTATCCTCAAACAGCTCCTACGTTTCCGTGACTCTTTTTTAGAAATACCCGTCATCACTTAGTGTCTTCACTCATGCTTCCGCACTTTGACTATGGATGCCTAGTATATGGGGAACTCAGTGGCGAAAACCAGAGGAGGCTAAAAAAATTACTTCATAGGTTTATAAGATATAAGGCCCCTCTAGACAGTCACACGTCTTACACTGGTGTTCTGGTTAAAGATGGCTCTATTCCCAAGAAAATCCTTCCAGTCATCTTCCTATTCCAATCCTTGTGAGCCAGAAAACCTTACTATATCTTTGAACTTACTCCGCACTCTTCTGTGCACATCCAAAATACAAGATCTCAACCTACCGATCTATCTCTACCCTCTCATAGAACAGCAAAGCCCTTTATTATCTGTGTTACCATACTTTTGAACTCTCCCTCCGTATATTGTTATCCCTAACCACTTTCAAACACCAATTATTTATCCACCTCCTCAAAAACCAATCTTCCGCACATATGCTATAAATATTAACATTGATAGCTTAACTGATTAGATGTTGTTAACTGTTTTTATTTTGATTTTTTTTTAATATTAACTTCAAAAATTTACTAGTTGTCTAAATAACAATGTATCAAATGGAGCCAAACAAATTCGACTTCCTCTGCTCATTGTATATTATTCTTAGGGGACGTAAGGTCCTAGAATAAATATTATTTTTCATTCATTCATATTTATCTCTACTAAATATAAACCAAGATTTAGTGAAATGGCTTAAACAGAGATGTGTTATAAAATTAAGAGACAACGGTTTATATAAACTAACAAGATATTATTTTGCATGGAATAATAAAATAAAATCAAGAAATATTATGAGAATCTGTTAAAGATAAAATTGATTTTATGGATCTATTATTCACAACACTCTAATACAAATACATTTTTTATTGTTACGTCCGAGAATAATGGCCTGTTGTTCGGTAAAAGGTTAGATTCACCTTGGTGAAATATATGGTATCCTAATATATGGTATGGAAATATTGGTTGGAACATTAAAATTAGTACTACTACTCACAAATTCTTCTAAAATGTTGATTGCGGTAATAACATTTCTCTTGAGATCCCACCCACTGGTTCCAAGGCGTCCGATCGCTCTGCCATCTTGTTGGAGGCTATATATATTTATATATACAAAAAAATAATAAATACAAAAAATAAAGCAAAACAACAACCTATAGTTGAGATAAATACAAAGTAGGCAAATAAATAAAAATCATACCCACAATCATAACTATACACAACTCGCTTCGGCGGTACATATACTAAAATAATTTCTAACAAAAAAAAACTCAGTACACTAGAATGAGTAGCACCAAGCTCTGTGGATTTAAAGAATGTCTTGTAGTAGTACAAGCCATTAAAATTAGTCTAGAACATAGTTCTCTTTTTATAGTTGGAATAAATAATTGCAGAAATATATGTATTATATTTAACTTCTGTGGAACAGTTGCATTTTATGATATATAGGTATTATGCCTTCAAATTACATTTATTTTATGACGGCGTTTTTAAAATTTAAGTGTCCGATCTTATAATATTTTATTCCCACCACTTAACTCAAGAAAATAATGCACCTTATAACATCTTTGAGGTTTATTCTAATTATAAAAAACCTTTTATAAGTTGAGATATTTAACTACGAAGCTGAGGCAAGAAGACTCGAGTTCCATCAAAAGCTGAGCTAGATAATCCAGAAGAGCTTAGGCTTTAAATCTCGGCTTCCACCAATGGCAGATCGCAATACCCTTCTTCTCTTTTTATGGCTAGATCCTTTTAAGAATGTTAAATATTCCTTAGAACAGTGGTTAAATACAAGATATGATGCATATGCAAGTATTCTAGAGACTACAAACAAATGACAAGTATTTCAATTCTCACACTTGATCGACCTTAGGCCGATTTACGCATCAAAGTTTTTCTTAGCTATATTTTATATAGCTTTATTAATGCATCCACACCCATGATATAAAAATAAACAACAGTGAGTAGATTGCCTGTCTATATCAGGAATACATTAATGGAATGTCAGGCTTGAGGAAGATAAAAATACCACTGGTTATTTTTATCCTCCTATTATGTATTCCGCTGGAGCGAAATCACTTCCTTGTATTATTTAACGATATTTTTGAGCATATTTCTGATATTGTCAGGCAACATGATATAGTATTACTAGTAGTTACATTATTTAATTGAATCTAAAAGTTTTTTTAATTTTTTTTTTTATTTTAGTATAAACAGAAAAAATAATTAATACTCATTTCAAGAAGGAAGTTATAGTAAACTAGGTTTCAGTAAATAACGACTCGAAAGTTTGTTACAAATATTTTTTATATAAATTCAACAACAAACGATGTTCAAAGCACTAATTATAAATACATTTCTTCTTCTTATTTTACCAGTGGCGCTGCAGGACGTGTAGGTGCTGGGCCTCACGGTGTTATCTCCTAGGAGATTACTCCTACGTTTCTCGATGTATTTTGTAGTGTGGGGTCATCACTAATTTTGTGAGTAGCCACCATTTCGCTGACGGCCGGAATACCCGGCGGAAAAGCCCGTGGGTGAATCCCCATTTAATTACATCCTTATAAAAGCCCCGCCGGGACTGGGATTTGAACTCGAGGATTTAGAATGTTAGCATGAGAGACTAGCGCGCTAGCCACTCTGCCTCGAGCTACCCATTAATAAATTTTTAGGATTATAAATCAATCAAGTGGAGCGGAGTGGTCCAATGGGTGGAGCACTACTCGGGTGTTCTCTAGTCTCGGGTTCGAATCCCGGCTGTAGCAGAATATTATTTATTTAATAATTTCAGCCGTGGGTTGACTCTATGGTAAGACCCTCCTTGGGCACACCCAGTCATTATAAAGAGGGTACCCAACAATAGTTAAGACCTGGAGACTAACTGTAATTTCGATCTAATAACATCCTTGCTAGGCCTTTGGCCTAGAAACAGTACACATTTTTATATGTCGTTTTCTTCTCATTTAAATATGCCTATTTTGTATCAATAATTATTAACTTTTTATATGTATTTAATTTACTCTAAGACTCCAAAGCACGTTTTGTACATTCTGTATATTTTATTCTAAAGGGATATGTCCCACGATAATAAACAATTTATTTATTATTTAATTTAATTTAATTTAATTTTTACTTTCACTTACCAATATGTAAAATATATAGTAAGGGAAAGTATTGCGATCATGAAAAATTTTCCATTTCCATTTCCGATAACTAAAAGTCACATGAAACTGAAACTTCATATTTAAAACAACTATACGCCCGAGATGGTACTGAAACTTTTTCATCAAAATCAGCAAACCAGAAGAGCCACCTCATACCATTCGTTTTGCACGTTTTTACGATTTTCTCAAAAAACGGCTCTAACCGTTTTGATTAAACATGCTATAGCGATGTAAAATTTAATGAGCTTTAATATGATGTAGCTTCATTCTCATTAATATAGTCTGACAGGGCTTTAATGCCGATAGTTTAAATTTTCTTCCTCTAAAGTATTTTCAATTTTTGACATTCGAAAAAATTAACCATTTCATGTTTTTAGCATTGATTAAAAACCGCTAAATATATATGTTGAATGAATTTGATGATAAACTGAAAGAAGAAAGTGCCAAAGTATTTTTTAATGTGATTTTTGTTTTTTTAAAGAAGTACAGTATTATATACGTGTATGTATAATATACCGTTGGAAAGCTAAACATTTTAGAAAAATATTATTTTATGCACAAAGTTGTAAAATATAATAGAGATTGATGAAAAGTAGATGCATTTTTTTAATAAAACACATTTTTCTATCGAAAATAAATTTAATAAATTTTTTAAAATAATTTAATCTCTAACGGCATTTAAAAATTCTTAAATTGATTTTAACAAGGGTGGTAAGTGAAAGTCGTGTGTTGTGCGCACCAGATTTTATAAATCAATTTTAATGGCCTATACATTTTATTCCAATAATAAACAACATATAAAATCGAAAAAAAAAAATAGATCATTTCACCTTAGTTATCGCTCTATCAGATATGAAGTTAGTAACTCATCCTTCATTCGGTTGAGAGATAAACACGGTTGTTCACTTAACATTCTTTCCTCATATCCTTTATCCTCTCAAGAAACAGTCATTCTAATAGAGAACCCAAATGTTTTTGATAAATGCCTATTAATTGTTTTATTTTACTAAATAAATTCTTAGCTATCTCAACAAAACCACTATTAGGCTGATTTCGGGTTCAGCTTGTAAATTATACGGCTCAATAATTTGCATCTAATTCAAACCCAATATTTTTCCTTAACAAGATCATCGCCAGAAAAAAGCACGTCAAAACCCATCTCACTCCATAAAGTTATTCATTTCTCATCCGCGTGTTCTACAAAATTTTGGTTATGTTTAAGACTGTGGAAACGATTTAAATGTAAATTCTGCGGAGCGGAGACCGTAGAAAAGGTCGAGTCGGTATTACTGCTTGTTAACCATGACAGACAGGAGTTGTTCAATTTATCAACATTCCATATTTTCCCCGGTTCGCCTCTCGCTTACTAGGCGCTGATTGGTTTTCTGTAGCACCTCGTAAATTGGAGCCCCTGTCCTTTTAAAATATTTATAAATTTATTTAGTTCTAAACTACACGAGCTCTTGCCAGTCCAACCTTAAATGTCTTGGCTATTATTTTTTTATAGTGAATGATTATTAGTATCTATTTAAACATGATATCTAATATGGAGGAACAAATTAACAAAAAAAATTCTTCCTGACATTAATGTAAATTCCAGAATTCCTGAAAATGAATTTAAGTCGAAAATTAAGGCGTGTAATCTCTGAGGGATTCAGGTAATTACATTTTTCTCCATTTAAATTGAAAGCGCCTTGTCGGAATCTCTGCATTCCGTAAAAATTTTCAGTTAGGAATTTTCATCTTTTAAAAAAAGTAAAATTACTCCCCTCTTGGGTGGGGTGGCTGAGTGGGTTAGCTCCTGTTGCTGTGAACGCGCGTTGCCCAACAATCAAAGGTGACCAGAAACATAGACCTAAATAAATACGAGTTCGCGTCTCGGTTAGGGGGAAATTTTATCTCGGCATTAATCCTCCTACCCTCTCCTCTTGGATTGAGAAATCCCCACATAGCCTTCAAAGGCGAGGTAATAAAAAACAAAAAGGTTAGAAATTTTCGAAAACCACTTCGTATTTATATAGTTACAATGTATATAATTATACAGCTTAAGGGCTTCGAAAATAAGGTACTGCGTAAAATATTCGGTCCGAAGAGAGATGAGGCCACTGGGGAGTTAAAATGGTTGCACAACGCGGAATAAGGAACTTTTACCCTGTGTATATAATTGAGTTGATATTATCGCGGAGGCTCAAATGGGCGAGTAAAGTTGTTGGGCTCAGTGAGGAACGAATTCCGAAAAAGTTGGTACTCCCTGAACCGACTGGTAAGCGTCCGAAAGGTTGGCCGAAGCGTCGATGGGAGGATTGCGTTAAGGTTGGTCTCGGAGGCAAGGGCTTGAACGGTGATCATTAGACGAGTCTGTGTAGACAGTATTTCGTGGTATCGGCTTCCAACCTTCGGGTACGGTAGGCCTGTTATTATTATTAGTATATAATTCTAGAACAATGTCTTTCTCAGTTCGAATAGATTGGTTACCAGCATATTCCTTTTTTCATGTTATTTTTTTCAATATTTTATTAACATGTAACATTAACCTAATTTAGTAACAGTAACATAGTTTGAAATTCATGAAATTTAACAAATGTGAACACATGCATTTCAATAGGACCACGTACAGTGAGCGCTTCAGCTTCGAGCATTGAGCAAAGAGTTCAGAATGTTTAATTTTTTCGCGCCTCAAGCGAGTTAGGGATTAACAGTTTTTAGAGATTATATGAAACATTTTGAGGAAATTTTTATATTTAATTTTTTTATTAAATTTATTTTTGCCATTTAAAAACTGATCGGCTGATATCAAAACTGAGGTGTTTGGGTCATCGTCGCATTCCTTGGTATTTCCGTGTCAAATAAAAAAATTAAAAAAAAGCCGTCCTGTAGTTTTCGAGAAAAGCCGTTCGTGGACAGTGTATGGCGGGCATTCTTATTTTTATTCGTTTTTCTGGTTCTACGTATCTTGAAATTTAAGAACTCAGATATTGATATGGAGGGAGAGAAAGTAATTTTTGTTAGTTTTTTTGGTCGATTGGATAGGTTTACTATTGAAAATAATAAACCAAAAGACTGAGTTACAATGTGGGGGCAAAACTATGCTTGACCTTCTTCGAAATAATTCTAGTTCCCGTCATCTTTGAAAGATGTATTTACTGAAGTTAAAATTAGATAAAGATTACGGTATTGCTATGACTGAAGCTATCCCAGCTATGTCGAGTGCAGTAAAGCAGTTGGTTCCAGAATGAAGGGGATTACGACTTGGTTGATGTGCCACCGCGATGGCTTGTTGATGAGGGAAATGATTGATGCTACCAGGCTATTAATGGACACCTACTCCTGTCCCAAAGGATTCCAGCAGTTTTATTTTTATCCTAGTATTCTCTTGTTCTGTTATGCCTGGAAATCTTCAATGTTAAACAAGGAAATGTTAAAATATTATTTGTTTTGACAAATATTTTTTCCTCTTTTAGGAAATGATTAGTGCTCTTGGATCTGTCGCAGAAAATCGGGGAAGGTTTTAAAATATAACGTTTGCTAAAGATAATAGTTTCTATTGGAATATTTTCTATATAGATGAATATATCTTTAATAGTTTTGGAACCTATTTCTCATAAAAATAGAGCTGGCTACATTTATATGAAACTAGTGACCCATTCCAGCTTTTAAATATTTGAGCTTCCTTCGTAAACTAATGACATCATGCCCCACAGTATCCTTTAATAATATTCAACTTGTCCCGGTCAAACAGATCCGCTATCAAGGTCTTCTGTTGGACAAACGTCACACATTAAATCCGCAAACTAGACTGAAACAACAAGAAACTTCTAGCTGCTTTCGATTACTTCAACACTTACTAGACAAATGCTCTAACCTTCCACTTAACTAAAAAAGCCTCCTCTACATGACTATCATAAGGCCTATAGGACTTACGGAGTTAAGCTTTGGGGCTCTTCAAAACCATCGAATTCTTCTCGTATCCAATCCTTACAATCCAAAATCCATCGTAAAATCCTCAACGCTCCTTACTTTGTCACAAATAAACTCATCTTTAAAGAACTAAATGTTCCATTTGTTGCTAATCTGGCCCGAACCAGATATCACTATAACAAACTCCTCTCCCTCTCTAACCCACTAGTTTCAATCCTTGCTTCCTCTTCCACTCTTGACAATCCTCCCAGGCATCTGAAAAGAAGATGGCCTCGCGACCTTTCGGTTTAGCATAGTTACAGGAGTGCTACCATTGGGAAGTTCTACAAGTCTGTAATTTTTCTTTTATCATATTTAGTTGTATTTTGAAGTACAGTTGTAAATGTCAATAAATAATGTTAAAAAAAAAACAAATATATATTTGAGCAACATAAGAAATATGCCTGATTTTATTGTAAGTAAATTAATTAAGGTGTTCATTGATAATGTATTATTTTTTTTTTTGCAACATTGTCTAAAGTAATAAAAGTTGTTATTTTATTCCATTATGTCTTCAGTGGTTAACAAATGACCTAATAGAAACTAATTTTAGCAATTTAAAATCAATTTCAAGCAGAGTAGTTACGAAAACTTGTGTAATGTGCGCACCAGTGAAGTAACGTATGAATCCGAATTTTGTTTGGTTTTCTTTCTTCATAGTGACTTTAGTCCACATTACTTTCACAGATAAGGACTGAAGTGAATTTTTTATAACTCTTTCCAAGGTTCAGTAACCCTTAAGAGAGAATTATTTAATTGAAGTAGGATGATGCTTTTTACCTTTTTTTATAAGTAAAGTTTTTTAGTGCAATAACATTTTAGTTTGCCATTTGCAGTATTTTTCATTTACTCTCTCTTCTACAGCTGACCTCTGACCCCGAGAATATCGCCTCAGCGTGTATCAGTTCGCCCAAGGGGGAGAAAGGCAACCTAGATATCAATACCTGAATCCATCAGTGGCCTCGTCTGTTTGTTTTGAGAGGTTTCGAAACCGTTGTATGTTCAGGGAACTAATTTACCTTATTCTAACAACAGGTGTTCCTTTCCTTGGTATGTCCAAGTCTGATTGTAGGGTTTAGATGTAGTTTTCGGAAATTATTAAAAGTTGCGTGAAGAAATATTTATATAAATTATTATTATTATGACATATTCAATAGTTGACCGTAAAAAAAAAATATGAAGGAAGAAATGATTCGGGTGGCGGTAAAAAATAAACATAGAAAATAGTAAAAAAATATTTATTATCCTACGTTTTGACCCATTTTACCAATGCGATGATGTCTGTATCACGCCCAAATGACCCTCTGAGTCCACGTCATTGTTTTAGAATAATTTGAACTAAATATACTGGAAAATAGATTGATACGTAGCTTCACGCGATCCCTTACAGGTAGAGCTAGCGTCACCTACTTAAGTCACCGGCCGAATAGATGTATTGTTTAATAATATTGCAATATTGTGACTTGTTCATTGTCATTATAAATATCATTGTTCATGTTACTCATTTATGAGAATAAATAAACCATTCGAGGTCATATGATCATATGATGGAACATTTAAGTGTGACCCACCAGTGGGTGACGTGAACGTCTTCATAAAGTTATAGAATGAGACTTAACTTATAAATAATATATAGTAATTATTAATAACTTCCTTTTCTATACTGAGGGTGTCACCCATAAACCTAGAAAGGACAGACCAAGTACCGACAAAGAACACATACCTGTACTTAGGACACAGAACCCAACATCTGGAAGTACTTCCTTTGTGGTGCCCATCATGCCGCTTCCTCATCCCCTCTACAAAACCTTGCTATATATACCCTTTGATCCTCAAAACTCATCACTCTAGTTGTAACATTTACTTGTGTCAAACTCATAGAAGGAGACCTCGGAATGTACACTTGTAGTCACCCTAACTCCTCAGCACAGTTTATTGTATTCTGAATATCCATTTTGTTCTGATAATAAAAGCAGTATTTTAATATCTCCACTGTGTGTGATTCATTAACTATAAGACAAAATCATGAATCATAAATTGTCAATACATGAAAAAAAATTTAAAATACTATTTCGCGTTTCTGTCCTGATTTAATGTTCAAAAAATCTATTTGTTTAAAACCTTCTAATTTTAATATCAGGATCATTAAATTGTAAAAATATATTACCTGTTCTAATATTATTGAGTTGATGCGTTTATTTAATTTATTTTTTACATAAGTAAGTATCTAAGTTAAACGGAGGAGCCAGTACTACTAAAACCATCTCATAAGACAACACAATCAATCAACTTATTCAAAGATAACATTCTGATGAATCCTTTGCTACACACTTCTAAAGTTCTGTAGTCTATATCAATCTTATGGACTACAGGAATGAGTCTTTGTTGCATGACACTGTTTGTGAGTCTGTTGTTGCAACATTGATGTGTAGCTGCTATTAAGAGCTCCGCTTGACAGCACCTTAAGAGGTTGATGATTTTCTTGCTTCTCTTTGTCGGGGCAGGGAACATTAATCATCACTCCATGTCTGTTAGGGACGTTGGAAATGATAGCTGTTAATTTACAGGAAGTGTTATACCATTTGAATAGTTCTCTTGTCCAAGTTACATCTATGATAGATGATATCATATCAGTTTGTTTATAACTTATCTTCTAGGGTTTCCAGTCATAGTATACTTAATTAATGTGATTCCCATCAGGAGTAAAGTATGAATTACATGAAGATAATAAGTTCTATGATACAATCTTGTCTCTTTTTATTAATCTTTACAAAGTTTAATTATAAGTTTGAGGTTAATATACAACCTATAATAATTCTTAATTTCTACATTTAAAGAAAAAACACTTTATATTAGTACTTCCATATATGTTTTACTAAGGAAAAGAACTAAGAAAGATCTATTCTATGTGTTGATGTTTTTAAGCGGTTTTTAAGGCTAATTGTAACATTTAAAAAAAATCTTCACAAAAAATATATAATTGGGCTTATAAGATTGATTCACAAAAATTGCATTACTAAACTATATTTATAGTTTATTTCATAATTTTTAGCGTTATCTATATATCGCCATACATAGGAATACCATCTATAGGAATACCATGTTCGATCCGTTTCCTGATAACGATAATAAAAAAAAAAAAAAAAAAAAATACACATCAGGTTTCTTTGAAAAATTCGCTTCGTCCAAGGAATGAATAATTTCATTCATATAATTTTCTGTTTACTTAGGAATTCATTCAGAGCATCCTGCAATATGGTATGGAATTTTTAATTTAGTGGTGGATTGGAGCGTAAATTGTTCTAGAAGGTTAGTGGTGCTAGGCAGCTTGGAGGGTGTACGTAATGCTTCTATTTTAATCAAGTCCTTCTACTACCCTCTCTCCGACTGCAGTCCCATAAAGCCTTTAATTTCATCCAGCCTTTTTTAATTTCACGGGTACATCGCAACTATTGTCGAAAATAGAAACTATTATAAAACAATTAAAGTTGTTATGGAGCCAGATTTTAAGTTTATTTTTTTTTAAATATTGATTCGGGTTAATGAGATCAGAATATCCCAGTGTGCTAGAGCGAAATATATATTCCAACTAGGAGAAAACTTCTTGCCAAATCGGAGGACACAGGAAGTGCGGAAGGTTCGTCCCTTCGAAAACTTTGGAGAAAAACAAAAGATGGGAAGGGGACTTAATATCCGAACGGTTGCTTACATCTTCCGGACTTAAGGCCCAATCCATCAGCCCCCCTCTGCCAAGTCTCGAGGTACACTTTGTCCGCAGTTTCGGCCTTTTGTTTTCCTTTCCCGGGTTTTACTACATTATCAAGATCCAATCGTAATGAAGCCGTAGAAAGAGCGCCAAGTATAACTGTCGTGTTTGTCATCTTTGTAGTCTGGGTTTTTACACGCACATCGACATACATATTTTTATATTTTATTTATTTCTTCTCTTTTACCACAAAGATATGATGTAAAAGCATAATTTATATTCTGTAGTAGTGACTTGTTTTTTAATGAATTAAAATAGTTTTTCCATATATTAGAAATTTTTAAGTTATTGTTAATCTTTGTTTTTTCCTGATTTGTTGCTCTATATTTTTCATTGTTATTCTTAGAATTACATTATAAGTGAAACAAAGTTATTACTCCATTTATCACATAATAAGCGACACGACCCAACTTCCGCATTGATCTAACTCAATGTTTCCCAAAATACTTTTTCGTGTACTCTATGCATGGCAAGGACCCTTATAATCGATTCTATTTAAAGAACATAAAAGTCCTTAAAAAGCGCATTTCAAAATTTCTGTAACCAACATAAAATTTCTGTAACATTAACCAAGTGGTATTTAGAATAATGGACAAAAAATTTAGTGACCGCGTAATAAAAAACACGATAATCCAAGAAAATATATACAAGACCTAAACAATAAGAACTACACAAAAACATGCGAAACATTGTTATTCATTTCACAAATTTATAAACACCTTTTCATCATTAGTAATCGTGCGTAATTTAGTGTTTTTCCGCAATGGATTTATAAAAGCTTAGTATAATTTGTAAATATGAACGTAGTAATCAACATTATTCCTCTTTGAATCTCTTGAAATAGTATTAAAAGTTATTTGACCCATTGAGTGTTTCCCAAATATATATATCAATAAGGAAAATTAAAATAATTTTTCAAATGACATCTGGCAGACCATTTGTTGAGAACATACCATCAACCATCCGAAATAAAGAAACAACAAATAGAAAAATACGAAACCATAAAATGTTAATTAATATTTTATTATTAGTACTAAATTTGCTGAACCATTCAGTTTAATTATCATTTGTTTCGTCAATGCCTGCTTTAAATAAATCGGAATTCTTTAAATTTTAAGTGATGATACCTATAGATTTAGTTTTTCTTTCGTAAAAGCGGACCTATAATATTGTCTGTATATATTTTTTAAATCTAACTTTTTTAAAGCTCAGTAATAATATTTAAATAACAGATTAAATTTTTGCAGTCGTCAATAATGTATTTCAGGTAACACTCCGAGGTGACTGAAAACAAATATGGCAAAGGGGACATTTTAAATTATACTTTCATTGAATTGTTATAAATGGGCTATTGTCATGTTTTATAAAGCTTTCTCAGCATGTAATTGATTTATTGCTATAATACAGTTGCAAGTTGTAAAAAAAAAAAAAAAAAAAAAAAAAAAATATATATATATATATATATATATATATATATATATATATATATACAACTATTGTGAGATCTCTCTTCTCCCAGTATAAAATATTCTCATTAATACTAACTAAATGTGGTTTTTGGCGAAAAGGCTCGACTATTGATCAAATATTTTCCTTACGTCAAATATTATGGAGGAACCTGGAATATAACGATGTAGTCCCTCAACTCTATATCGATTTTAAAAAGGCTTATGATTCCATAGACCGTCAGAAGCTATATAACATCATGATTGAACAGGGAATACCTAGAAAGTTAGTAAACCTAGTAGAGATGTGTTTGTCGGAAACATTCCATAAAATTAGAATCGGTCATAAACACTCCGAGAAATCTGAGGTGCGAGCGGGTTTGAAACAGGGTGACTCCCTTTCACCTGTTTTATTTAAATATAGCTTTAGAATATGTCATAGAAAAGGTGATGTGTACCGAGAAAAGTTTAAATATGTGTGGACAAGATCGGTTTTGGGGTATGCCGATGATTTGGTACTGCTAGGTAAAGATTCGGAAACCATACAACTAAATACAAGCATGTTAATAAAAAACCGGTAAAGAAATAGGACTCGAATAAAATACTGATAAGACGAAATATATGATTAGTAGCAGAAACGGGGGCGATCTTGGTGATATTGATATATTAGGGAATACTTTTAAGCACGTAGGGAAATTCATGTATTTAGGTTCAATGATAACAAGAAAAATGAAATCCGGGAAGAAATAAAGTCCCGGTTAAAGGTGGGAAATGAGTGTTATTTATTATTCAGTTGCTAAATTACTTAGCTCGCGGTTCTGTCTAAAAACTTAACGGTTAGAATTTATAAAACTATTATTCTTCCGACGGTTCTTTACGGATGTGAAACATGGCCGCTTACTTTGAAGGATGAACAACGGCTTAAGGGTTTCAAAAATAACGTACTGCGTAAAATATTTGTTCCGAAGAGAGATGAGGCCACTGGGGAGTTTAGAAGGCTGCACAACGCGGAATTTCGGAACTTGTATCCTGTGAATATCATTGAGTTGATAGCATCGCGGAGACTCAAATGGGCGAGTAAAGTTGTTGGGATCGGTGAGGAACGGATTCCGAGAAAGTTGGTATTCGCTGATCCGACTGGTAGGCGTCCGAAAGGTAGGTCGAAGCGTCGATAGGAGGATTGCATTAAGGCTGATCTCGAGGCATTATGGCTGATCCTCCTGACATTAAGCACAATAATATTTTCAGGTCAGGAGGTTCCTCATCTAACTCCTTTTCAGCCTACCCCGAATTATATTAGGTATGTCAGATGTTTTAAACAAATTTGTTAACGTGTCCATGTAGTTTGTCGTGAAATCGTTTTTAAGTATATCGTTTGTGTTAAAATATATGTTTTCAATTTTATTTTATATGAATTAATATATATTGTAAAATATGCAATAAAATGTAAGTAATGTTTATTAAATTCTTCGTATCAATCTTATAAATCGTAGATCAAGCAGAGTAAACTTGTCAAACTATAATGATAGGGTTCTAATCAGTACATAGAATATCGTCCGATTAGCCATAGTAGCATAAAGTGACGTTAAACGAATAAACAAACAAACAGTACATAAAATAAAATCAAAGAAAAGAGGGTATAACTTTATCATTATTGTAGTAACCGGTTTATTTAAAATTACTGTTTGAGGAAAATAAAAATTATTTTCTTACGTAATGTTTATCAATGTATCTAACCTCACAAATTATATACTTTAATGTATAGAATATCAAAACTGATAAATTCATACAGTGAAAGTGGATGAATATTTTTTTAACAACTTTAAAACATCTTAATCATAGCGATCTCTAGGATATGTTATAATAATCATTGATCATTAAAAAATTAATAAATGATGAAATTAAATGCTTGCATGATAAGAAAAAAGAAGTTGAACATGACATGATCAATTCAATCAGAAATCTGATTAAGAAATACCGAGCGACAAGCCAGTTATTGAGTATAAATAAATGTGGTTCTGTCGGTTATTCTTTGTAATAAAGTCAGAAAATAATTACAGAGATCGTTTTATGGCTTAGATAATTAAATTATATTTCTTTATTAGTTATTTATAGATGTAGATACCTTTTTATGACACACAATCATGCCTTCTCTGGAGATCAACATACTTTTATTTAATGTTTGCCAATTTATCATATTTTTCGTAATAAATGAATAAGTGTTTTATATATACTTCATTAAGATTTTGTGAATTTATTATTTATTTTATTGGTGATAATAACTGTTTTGTTTGTTTCAGGTATTGTTGTTAATCAGCTTTATGTATTACGTCATTACGGTAAGAGAAAATATATATAGCGTTTGTAAACTAGTTATAAATCAACGTTCAATCACTTACATTCTTGGTATTTAAATACATATAAAAAAAAGAGTAAGGATTATATTATATACATGAAATGAAAGTCAAGACTTTGGTTCTCGGCATGTCATGAATTGAAATATTCATATTTTTATAGTGGGTATAATTAGTTGACCGTTGATAATTAATAAATGAAATTAGTCCGGGTGGCGGTCGGTGAATTAAACAATTGAGTAGTTTCAACTGTTCATTTTTTGCCAACGCTTCGCCCCTCATTGTGAGTCATCATCAGGGCTAAAAAGATACAAAAGAGATACATTTAAAATAATATTAAATTCACAATTTTTAAAACTATTGCGCTAGAAAATGTCAATAATATAACATTTAAGGAACTAGATGTGTAAACAAATCAATTAATTAAATTACAATGACAAAGGTATAGTAATGAGAGGGCTATACAGAGCAGATAATGACTAAAGATAATGTACAAATATATTAAAAAAATGTTTACATGAAATAAATGGAGTACATTGGAGATACGCACCGTGTTTTAGGCGAATAGAAACTGGGTACAATTTAGTAGTATGGAATGTAGGTAGGTTGATAGGAAAGTACGTACGAAACCACAACTTTTTTACGTACGTTTTACGTAAAACGTACGTACATTTTACCCAACCTTTCGTACGTACTTTCCTATATTTAAAAACGCTACAAATTTACTTAAGAACCTATTATGAAAAACCTGTACCATTACAACCCAAAAAGGGTCTTAGGCTCAGTACATAATAAAATAAATAAATAAATTCTTCATTATCCTGGACATATAGAGATTCGTTCAGTTTCTAGGTCACTGGCAGTGAAAAGAGGTAATCAGACCTTGATCACGCTCAGACGCCAGGTTTTTTGGGTACCCATTTTATAGAGGCTAGGTCTGCCCCCGATTGAATAAACAGAATAAATAATATTCAGCCACTTCCAGGATTCGAACCTAGGACTCGGAGAACAGTAGACTAGTGGTCTATCCACTAGACCACGCCGCTCCTTAACAACCCAATATATATATATATATATAATATATATATATATATATATATTATATATATATATATATATATATATATATATATATATATATATTGGGTTGATGCAAAATTAATGCAGGTTTTTAGTAGGTATTGTAAATACGCCATATCTTTACTTTAACCATATATATTTAATCAAAATAATTTCCATCTGAATCAATGCACTTTTGCCAACGTTCAACAAGCTTTCTTATTCCACCAGAAAAAAAATCCGAATCCCTGGACTCAATGAAATCACGAAAAGAATTTTCAATGTCGTCCTGGTTTTGAAAATTTTTCTCCCTCAAAAAGTTGTCCAGATGCCTGAAAAAGTGGAAGTCTGTAGGAGAGAGGTCAGGTGAATAAGGCGGATGTTGGAGAACTTCGTAGCCCAACTCGTGCAGTCGTCGAAGCGTTGGTTGTGCAACGTGTGGTCTGGCGTTATCGTGGAGCAGGATCGGCCCCTTCCGATTCATCAATGCTGGGCAAAGACGTTGCAATTTTTGAGTTCCGAGTTCCGCCGCCATTTCTCGAGTGGTTTTGGTTGGGTCTTCTTCCACTTTTGACCTCAGCTGGTCGTTGTCCAGAGCAAGATGACGGCCCCGACCTTCCTTGTCTTCGAGGTCGAAATCTCCTCTGCGAAACTTCTGGAACCAACGCTGCACCGTGCACTCATTAATAGCCCCCTGACCCCACACTTCATTAATATTACGAGCCGTTTGCGCCCTAATTTAAATTCGTAAAAATAAATTTGACGAAAATCGCACTTTGACATTTTCGATTCAAGACCTTTGAACACACTGAACAAAACGATTTTACTAAACAAATTCATGGTGAAAGAGAGGGTATTAGATAAGGTTTGTTTTGGTATAATAATGATCAATGTTAGGATTAGCTTTGTTTACACAATTGGAATTAAGATATTGCAATAGAGGAAACCTGCATTAATTTTGCATCAACCCAATATATATATATATATATATATATATATTATATATATATATATATATATATATATATATATATATATATATATATATATATATATATGTATAAGTAACAATAGAGTGTGGACTGTTTCATTTAGTTGTCGCAAATATTTAATTTATTTGAATATTCGAGAAAATCTATTGTAGAAGATTAGTATTGAATTGTCGCTGGAATCGAAATAGTAGTCGCAAGGAAGCGAAGAAATTGTCGCTAGTACATTTTGTGCCCTTTCAAATTAATGTAAGGTTTACTTATGTTTTTAAAATTAATATCAATTGTATTTATTTTCCACGAGATTACATAGATAGAAAACACAGCGACTTATACTAACGACCGAGTTGAGGTTGGCTGAAAATGCGCTTTTTCCTCCCCTTTCCAACACGCAACAACTAAAAATATATGTTTTTCTTATATATATATATTAATAAATTAACAATTCACGATTATCTTTCTTTTGTTTTTTCTTCAAATGTTATTTACATTACACAAATAAATTATTATTATTTGTTTTGATTCAAACGCAGCAGGTGACATGATAGCTGTGAAAATATGTCGTGATTGAGATAAAATAAAGGGAAGCCAATCTAATACATCTAACCTGTATTACTGGTTTTTTTTCAGAAGAAAAAACAAATTAGTGTTTTTATACGAAATAAATTTTCAGAATGAAATACTTTCCATGATTGTTGACAAATTCTACGACTAACTCATTTATGCAAAATGTCGTTTTAGCCGAGGTGGAATAATAAATGAACTGCTATTCGGAAAGTCATCTCTTTAGTCTGTGGTTCTTAATTTATGGATTAATAATACCGATTTAAACTTTTTTTTTTTTTAAGGAAGGGGAAATGGTAAATAAAAAATCGTGTCTTAAAAACTGATCATATTTTCTGTATTTTATGATAGAATTTACAAATTTCGTTAGAAATCAGCAGCCTCGTTGTTATATTGACAACCAATGTTTATATTCCTTTATCTATTTATTTTCTTTTATCGAATGATAGTTTTCGTTATCATTGTGTATTTTATTAATGTTGTGTGTATATATATATATATTTTTTTTCTCATCCTCCAACTTTATTTACAAAATAAATACAAAACACATTCTATGTATATACAGCAGCAATGGTATATACAGTCCATGGCTCAGGCCTCGTATTGCTCGTTGGCATTCTAAGGTTCCTTTCGCACTAGGCGCGGTATGCGCTTGAGGAGTGGGGTGGCTTTGTGCCTTTGTTGAAGTAAAATGGGGAGGAACCATGGCTGATGGTTAAATGTATGCGGGTCAGACTGCTGAGTCCAGACCCCTTCCCAGGGCGACCACGTCGACCAGGGGGAGAGAGCCTTGCCACCTTCCAGGCGCAGGTGGTGGAACTACGTCCCTGAAGAGAGGGTTCGCACAAGCCTTTAACCCGTCAAAGAACTTGACGTGCCTCCTGCTGATGAACTCTGGCACCGAGGGAAGATGGAGTTCCTCGTGGATGGTGGCATTTCTCGCCCGCTGGAGTGTGGTTCCTCTGGCTATCCTCCTTAGGACGGAGTTCTGATAACTCTGCAGCCTTTTGAGCGTGGACTGATAGAGGTGGCGGAGCAGGGGCGCACCATGGAGTAGAGTCGGTCTGATAACGGCCTTGTAGATTTGCAACTTGAGTCGCAGTGAGAGCTGCGGCCAGATGAGTAGGTGGTAGAGTCTATGGACTTCCTGCGGGCCAGCTTGATTCTATCCCGTACATGGCTGGAGAATGTCAGGTGTCGGTCCAAGGTCACACCTAGGTAAAGAATTGAGTTGGAGAGAGGAAGTTTTACACTGTCTATCTCAAACTCGGTGGGTAACTTCTTCTTTCCCTTCTGGAAGGACAAGATGATGGCGTCCGTTTTGGCTGGGTTGACTCTGATTCCGATCTTCTTCAATTCCCCAACTATGACGTTATCTGCTTTCTGAGCCTGGTCACGTGCCTTAGTGGCGCTCATGCTGGTGGAGTAAATGGCGATGTCGTCCGCATAGGCTGCTACTGAAGCTCCCGGATGCTTTACTGAGACCACCGGTGCCGTGAAAACGACAAATAGTAGTGGCCCCAGTACAGACCCTTGAGGTACCCCGCAGATGGTATCGTGTGGATTCGACAGGCTCCCGCCGACCCTTACAACGAAAGATCTTTGACTAAGATAGCTTCGGATCAATCGGCATAGGGAGGCAGGGAACTTGAACTCCTCCAGACGGCGGAGTAAAAGAGTGTGAGACACACAGTCAAAGGCCTGTGTGCAGTCCAAGGAGATTAGTGCTGTGGCATCGTTGTTCTTCCTCATCCGCTCCATTGTGTGGGCCTGCAACTTCGCCAGATGGTGTTCACAGGCTACCCCTCGTTGGAATCCTGTCTGTTCAGGTGGGATGATGTTCTCCTCCGTACAGTGCTTCATCAGATGGTGGTGAACCAGCCTTTCTAAGATCTTACTCATGTGCGAGAGAAGACTGATCGGGCGATAGTGTTCCGTTGAATCTCCACTCTTCCCCGGTTTGAGTAGTGGCACTACGATCGCTTCTTTCCAAGCCTTAGGAAATTACGATAACCGGATGCACGTGTTAAAAATGTTCAATAAGAAGGCTTTACCCCTCCTAGGGAGCATCTTCAACAGGACATAAGGAATATCGTCCTTCCCAGAGGACTTATTGCCCTTAGTACGTCGTAGCACCGACTCAAGCTGCTTGAAGGTGAAGTGGATGGACTTCTCATTGGGGGACGGAGGTCTCCCTTCTGGAAGTCCAGGAGCAGCACTCACACGAGCCTCTTCCCTCGCTTCATAGTCGGTAGCCAGGAGTTCAGCCTGTTCAACCGGGGTCAACAGATCGCTCTCAGACGTCAGGTGCACAGTCCTCTTCTTGGCGACATGAGTCCTGATGAGTTTCCAGAATTGCTTCTGGTCGTCATGAGTCCTCCGGAGCTGTTCGTGCCAGAGGGCAGTCTTCCAGGCACGCATGAGGCTGTCTATCTGCCTGGTCATCGCATTGATGGCCGGTTTCAAGCCGTAATCACCCGAGCGGTAAAAGACGTTCCTCAGGTTGTTCCTTTGGGCTACCAAGGCGAGTATGTGCCTCGGAGGCTTTCTGAGAGCGATCGGCTGGGGGCTGAACCTAGAGATATTATAATTCGCTGACTTCTGTATGGTAGTGGTGATGACGGCCACAGCGCCATCCACCTCGGCTTCAGATCTCAGAGGCTGTATCTTGGGTAGTGCATTATCGACACTAGCCTTATAGCCCTTCCAGTCGGCCTTGTGAAAGAGGTACTTGCTCGCCGGGGGTGTGGAGGGCGTTCCCTCAAAGGTGTAAAGCACAGGCCGATGGTCAGACGGCACCCTGGCATGGCACCCTGTGACGGTGTGCTGACCCTGGTCAGGAGAAGGTCTAGTGTGGATGTCCAGCAAGGTCGAGCCGCATGCTTGAAGGTGTGCACCCCAGGGTGAAAGACTGCCATCCTGGTCTTGGAGATGTAAGTACCCATCATGTTATTACTGTTACACAGCTAGGCAGTATGTCAAGCGTTGAAGTCCCCAAGGACGACAAATCGACTTCTACCCTGGGCGTGTTGCAGCAGTAGCTTCATAGATGTTGCTATAGCCTTGGGTCTCCTATAGACACAGCAGAAAGTGTACCGATGTTTCAGGTGAACATCGACTGTGACTATGTGAGTACACTTGGTAGAAGCAACCGAGTTGGGTATTAACCGTGAAGGAACATCTCTTCTGACCAAGATGACGACACTCTCATCAGTCCCTGGATTGCACATCTCCCGGTACGCGATGTAACCCTGGATATACAGCCACTCAGATGCAGGAAGAACGGTGTCCGTCAGCGCCACTACCGATGGCCGATGCTGCTGTAGGAGGAGTTCAACTTCAGCCTGCTTCTGACGTAGGCCTCGGATATTGTAGTTGATGACGAGATGTTCAGTCATAATGTTTACTTATCACCTTCATCATCATCTCCATTATCCTGTTTATCGACGTCATCAGCTGGGTTATCTGGGAGCTGAGTTTTGCATTAGCCACTAATACGTCGGCTAATGTACCACTCTGGCCCGGTGACGGGGATAGAGGGGTACTTGTCATTGGTCCGTCTCCAGTAGGTTGTGGTGGTGGGGGCAGGTCCTGGTGCTGTTACTGCTGCTGCTGTGCCGGCGCTGTGGTTCCTCCCAGATGTCCAGAGTGAGGTAGGTCCGGCTGGGCTAGTCTGCTGGGCTGTCTTGAAGAAGCAGCAGCTCTAGTAGTGGCTTCGTTTCTTCTTTTCTTCATTAGCTCCAGTCTTCGTGGGCAGTCCTTTGAAGAGGCAGGGTGGCTTCCTCCACAGTTGGCGCATTTGGCCGCGGTCGGACGATGGCAGTTGTGGTTGGCGTGAGTTCCCCCACACCACGGGCAGGCGGCTATGCGGCCACAATACTTCATAATGTGCCCAAACTGCTGACAGTTCCTGCACTGGGCAGGGGCCCCATCTTCTTTAAAGGGGTAAACCCTTATTATTACCCTCCCGATGCTGCGGAGGGCTCTTATGTCTTCAATCTTGACTGAAGGGTCGGTAATGACTTGTACTCTTTCAATCTCATAAGCCACTCCAGCTTCGTTTCTCCGGGTTAGCCTCCTGAAACCAATCAATCTGTTCTTCAGCTCCTCTGTTATTTCTTCTATAGGATGGTCGAGGTCGAACCCTTGAATGACAAATTTTTTTGATCTTTTGGTTCCACGAGGGGCGTAGGAGTGGAACAGCACTTTTTCATTGTGCCGTAGCAACTTCACAGCTATGTCGTGATCGAGATCATTTGTCAGATATAATCTCGTCTCCTTGGGAGAAGAGTTCGTCTTAAATTCTTGTATGCCTATCTGGAATAATTCTTCCTTCAAGGACGTAAAAGATATGGGTGGCGAAATGATAATGGGGGGAGGGAGCTTTTTCTTTGGTGTGATTACCTCAAACCTATTTGATGTTGACACCGGTGGCGGCACAGGGACCGGGCGGGGTTTTAGAGCATTCCTTTTCGTCACTTGTATAAAACCTTCGCTATCGGTGAGTGCTCTTTTTTCACCCCTGGCTTCGGTCGGGGCAACGTCCATATCGCTAGGGCCAGCTGGTCCTGCAGCCATATCTTCTGTTGCCAGTTACCTCGTAAAGCCTTGTCAGCGCGACGCTACCTTGGCTGATGGGGTTGGGTCCACGGGATAAGTGTGGACCCCAACAGCGTACAGGTGCTAAGCTAAACAAGGAGAGAAGTATTCGGAGCAAAGGAGGAGTATTCGGCTTCAGACAGAGATCTTCAAGCTGCTGTTCGACCGTGCTACTTACTGCTAAGCGATGAGGTTCCGTGGTTGAAACCACGCCAAAAAACTATAATTAGCAGTTAGCAAAAGATCTTCTTAAAAATATATAAATTATATATATATATATATATATATATATATATATATATATATATATATAATTTATTTATATGCAAGTAAGTATTGTGAGAAACACTTTGTCCATTTATTTCAAATAAATCCAAATAAATTAAAAAAACAAAACAATGTATTTATAATTTTAGATTAGAGATTTAAGAAAAACCACACACAAATAAAAAAACAAAATATATATAAAAAAAACAAATATATATATATATATATATATATATATATATATATAATTTATTTATATGCAAGTAAGTATTGTGAGAAACACTTTGTCCATTTATTTCAAATAAATCCAAATAAATTAAAAAAACAAAACAATGTATTTATAATTTTAGATTAGAGATTTAAGAAAAACCACACACAAATAAAAAAATATTATATTTATGTGACGACGTTTCTAACAAAATTGTTGGCCTCTATCCAGGTGGCTCACTAAGAGGATTTCAAAGAAAGACACTTGTTATCACTCATTGTGGTTTTCTTTGCAAATTATAATTGATTTTAATTATAAAATCATAACTACCTGAAATTAAGTTAAAGAATTATAAAGGCAAACTAATATAATAAGTTTTTTTTAATAAGTCATATTAGTCTGATATTTTTTTTTATTTTCGCACACCCAAATAAAGTTTCTCCTATCATATTTACTTTACGGTAAACTACATCCATACATATATTATATCTTCTTCTTTTAGTGAAGATGTATAATGATGTATGAGTTTTTAGCTGGATTCCAAATATATATATATATATATATATATATATATATATATATATATATATATATATATATATATATATATATACATATATATACTGTGTGTGTGTGTGTGTGTGTGTGTGTTTGGATGAATATATATTTTTTTTATGACCTTTTGACCGAGTTACAGCCAATCAGGTCATTTTTAATCAATTACCATGCATATTTTCTTTGTATAATTTATGTTGCTCACCCTACTACAACATTTAAACTAGATGAAGAATAGTTCAAGAGGAATATTTAATTTATTAATAATTATATGTAAAATATTAAAGTGCAAAACTCCAAGCTAACTTTACTCAAATATTATCTTCTTACACGATATTCATAGTAGAAATAATAAAGTCTCTAAATACAAATTACTAATTCCGAACCATAAAACCTCGATTTTCAATAAATTATTCATTTAAGTAAAACATTTGATAAGTTCAATAAAGAAATTAATTGAAATCACTCACTTGAAACAATTTAAAAAATATATAAGAGAAATAATTGTAATCTCTTGGTTGATGTTTTATTTTATTCCGATGATGTTGTAAACATGAAATAGTATTAGTATTGTAACAAGTTTTTAATATTCCTGCTCGGTTTTCGTCCGCCCGGTGTCTTAAACTTGAGCCTATATAAGGAAACGTACAGTGTCGCTGCCTAGGATAACTACCGATGTGATAGGGGGATTCTGCGATTTTAAACCATTCCCGTAGGAAGTCTCGTCCCGAATACATGGATGGAAGTACCAAGTTAGCAGGGAAGCAACCAGGAGCAGTTTAAGGCTATTTCTATTTAATTTTTCGTCATATTATTTCATACCCAGCGGTAAGCATCCTCTGTTAACTTTACTTTGAAGATTATTTGATATAATTTCCTTTTTTTTTTCAAATTTTAAAACTGATTATTATTTATTAATTTTAGTAGGTGTTACGGTAGAATTTTCTACCATAATATATATATGCCGTATGCTTGTATGTCACTGACAAAGAAAATAAAGTATAGCTTCTTAAATAATTTTATTTTCTATGAAGGACCTGGACCTTAAACCATGAAACCATGTCACAGTATGACAAGTATATTTATTTATTTATTTAACAACTAGTAATATACAAATGCCTTTGGGCATATATTGTAACATTGATAATCATTATGTAAAACCTCCTGCAGGATTCTTTTGAATTCTTAGGTTAACAAACCTCCCAATGAAGGCGCTCCTGGCGTGGAAGATCTCTGCTAAAGAAGTAGGTCTCTGGTCCAGAGGCGCTTCAGTCTCCTTGGTTTTAGAAAAAATATTTATATTAATCACTGACATAAAATACCTGACTCGAGGTTAATTATAAATGTATATAAAATTCCTGTTCATTGTAAGAGAGGACCAGTTGGTCCTAAATGTAACAGGTCATTATTAAACTTTATTCTTATCCTTTCTTCATCAGCACCTTCGTCCACTAGCTGTCCTTTGTAGGAGGATCGCTCGTTTCTGTGAGACTGATTGCATGAGTATGTAACTCGTGATGGGTGTTTTAATACCAATATCTTGAATTACTTTATATGTTATATAATAATAATAAGCTTACCGAACCCAAAGGTTCGATGCCGATACCACCAAATTCCACCTACTCAGACTCGACCAATGTTTACCATTCAAGCCCCCGAGATCAGCCTAAACGCAATCCTCCCATCGACGCTTCGGCCTACCTTTCGGACGACTGCCAGTCGGATCAGCAAATACCGACTTTCTCGGAATCCGTTCCTCACCGAGCCCAACAACTTTACTCGCCCATTTGAGTCTTCGCGATGCTATCAACTCAATGATATTCACACTATACAAGTTCCGCAATTAACCGTTATGCAACCTTCTTAACTCCCCAGTGTCCTCATCCCTCTTCGGACCAAATATTTTACACAGTACCTTATTTTTGAAAAGCCGTTGTTCATCCTTCAAAAGAAGCGGCCACGTTTCACATTCGTAAAGAACCGTCGGAAGAATAATAGTTTTTTTAAATTCTAACCTTTAAGTTTTCAGATAGAAGCCGCGAGATACCTTTAACCGGGACTTTATTTCTTCCTGGATTTCATTTTTTCTTGTTATCATTGAACCTAAGTACTTGAATTTCTCTACGTGCTCAAAAGTATCCCTGATTTATCAATATCACCAAGATCGCTACCGTTTCTGCTACTAATCATATATTTCGTCTTATCGGTATTTAATTCGAGTCCTAATTCTTTACCGGTTTTAATAAAACACTTTAGTTGTATGGTTTCCGTGTCTTCACCTAGCAGTACCAAATCATCGGCATACAACAAAACCGGAATCTTGTCACCCATATTTAAGCCTTTCTCGGTACACATCACCTTTTCAATGACATATTATGAAGCTATATTAAATAAAAAAGGTGAAAAGGAGTCACCCTGTTTCAAACCCGATCGCACCTAAAATCTCTCGGAGTAATTATGACCGATTCTAACTTTATGGAATGTTTTCGACAAACATATCTCTACTAGGTTTACTAACTTTCTAGGTATTCAATGTTCAATCATGATGTTATACAGCTTCTGACTGTATATCGAATCATAAGTCTTTTTAAAATCGATATAATGTTGATGGACTGGACTACACCGTTGTATTCCAATTTTTTCTCTAATATTTGACGTAAGGAAAATATTTGATCAATAGTCGAGCGGTTCCGCCTTAAACCACATTGGTAGTCTCCGATTATTTCCTCGGCGTATTCCGTGATTCGGCTAGTTAGTATTGACGAGAATATTTTATAGCATACTGGTAGAAGAGAGATCCCACGATAGTTGTTACAATCCGTCCTTGGTCCGACTTTATTTCTTCCTGGATTTCATTATTTCTTGTTATTATTGAATCTAAATTCTTGAATTTCTCTATTATAAGTTATATAGGTATTTGAAAATTCCAGTTACAATGTGAGACCAAATCATTAGCCAAGAGAACGGGCGCAGCTTAAGGTATTAGTAAACATAGCCTGGGAAAGATTTCGCCTTCATAGATCGCAGTAGGTATGAAGAAGAGGCTGAGCCTATTACACCGCGGACTAGGCATGAAGTATGGCCATTATACACAAACGGTGAGGGGGGAAGAGGAAAGATAAATACCCCCTTAGGAGTGACGCCTGAGGAGACCGCCCATCTATTTATATGCAAATCCACCCTACAACATTTAATTTACTGTCTCTAGCCTGACCGGATAAATTTTAAATTGAAATGGAGCAACAGTTGGAAGGTTAGCTCTGATTGGTCAGAGCTGCTCCCTGGCAGCTGTGAAATCGGGCAACCTCCTCCCGAGTGTTGCCGTGGTCGTGTTTAGGAATTGGCTATTCATGGGATTATATTAATCCAATAATGTTTGGCACGCTACGCTAAACAGGCGTATTCGGGTTAGAACTTGAAGAATATTTTAATTTAATTCAACATCTCTCTATTCAGGTTTCTACAGGGAGATTGATAATTTCTTTTTTTTTAATATTCCCTGGAGTTTGGGGTTAATGAAGGCATGAATCGTTAATACGATCTCTTCTACTTACAAAGATATACAGTATAAGAAAGTTTGTTAATGTTTAGTTAAGAGCTAGGGATGAGAAATTTTGCAAAATATTACTATTCACTTTCCACATCTTTTGTTCTCTTTTTGTTTTCCTCAGTCTAGTGGATTGGATAATATAAGTCAACTCCGGAAGGAGTAATAATTAGGCCCAATTGGTTGATATATCTAAATATAACCAATATATCTAAATAAATCAAATAAAATAAAGACATTTTCAGGTTCAGCATTTTTAATATTAAGCCATTAATACAATCAATAACAACAGATAATACCGTTACAACACACATTTACTCATTATTATCATTGAATGAAACTGGAGATATATATGAGTACAACCCAATATTGTGAAAATTGGGCTCGACAGACAGCTCATCTGCTTGAACTTGCGAGCATTAGTTTTATATAATTACTATTACAATTTTTTTTTTTTTTTAAATGATGTAAATAAAAGTATTTACTCAATACAATACATTTAGAGATGAACATAAATTGTTAAATAATTAATTAAATTAAATTTCATAAAGTGACATTATTTAAATTAAATAAAGTGACGTTAAATAAATGAACAAACAAATTAAATTTCAATAGAAACATGTGTTTTATTAGTGAAACCATTATTTAGTGAAGCTATTGGATTTCTTTTCTAAAGGTATTGTGTTTACCGATCCAAGTAGGGGATAAGATAAAAAGGAACTGACCGTAAGATTCAGAGGACTTTCTCAGATTTTTAAATCGCACCCTCATCACCTCACCCCTCTTCTTTCCAAAAAATACTCTTTTTTTGAAAATGTTGATCTGCTTTCTGACAAAGGAAGATGGGGCTGATATGGGAATTGCCCCTGGGGTCTAGGAAGTTTCCTGAGGTATCGCTGGGTGGCTCCAAGGAGGTAAACGCCTTTTGATGTTTTGCCGTCAAAGGCTTATTAATCCTTGTTTGATTAATATTAAAATTATTTAATAATTAACTCCTCTCAGTATCCTCAATACAAAACAATGGCTAATTCTTCTTCTCCTTCTTCTTCAGTGGCGCGACAAGCCGTGCAGGCCCCTATCCTCGCGGTGTAATCTCCTGGGAGATTACACTCGCGTTTCTCGATACAATTTTTAGAGAAGGGTCATCACTCTCTGCGCCTAATTTTGTGAGTGGCCACCATTTGGCTAACAAGTCTCACATGATCGGGTGAGAGGCTGTGAGTGAATCCCTATTAAATTACATCCTTATAAAAGCCCCGCCGGTACTGGGATTCGAACTCACAACTTTAGCATGAGAGACTTGCGCTCTAGCCACTCAGCCACGGGCTCCCCTAGGCTAATTCTTCTAGATCTACAAAATTAAAGGTATATCAGAGGAAGAATATTTTAAATATCGACATTTAAGTTTTGTCAGACTATAGCAATCTGAATGAAAACTACATGATATTAATGCCTGTTAAATTTTACATCGATATAGACAGCTCTAGTTTGATTGAGTTAGAGCTGTTATAGAGAAAATCCTATAAAGGTGCTAAAGGCAAGGTATAAAGTGGCTTCTCTAGTTTTGATTTTGATGAAAAAGTGCTGTAACATCTCGGGCGTATAGTTGTCCTAAATATAAAATTTCAGTTTCGTACGACTTCGCGCAAGACTTACTGTACATACACATACACATCTACGGACACACATACCTTTCTTCGGGTTATTTAGACTCAAGGAACCCTAAAATTCAAAATTTTTTACGGCCGCAATACTTTTCCTTACTATATATTTCATACATAAGTAAGTGAGAGTAATATATTTCAGCAGTTTAACTCAAGTTACAGCACATAGGTAGCTTGTATTTATTTCTAAATCTTTGATTTATCAAACATACAATATGCATAAGTACACAGTACTTCATTTTTTTTGGCTCGAAGGCATTTATATGGTCTCAGATTTTACAATATATACGCAACGAATGGGGAGAAACTATTTGTTTGTGATAAATCTAAGGATGGGTTAAGACAACAGATCCCTTCTCGGATAGCGCCTTGCCACCTCCCGGGTCTCAGTGGTGGTGATATATCCCTGAAAAGACGATCACCACAGGCCTTTACTCCATCTATGACCTTGATGTGCCTCTGGCCTTATGGGGTAGGGTAGCTGAAGATTAGGCGTTTCTCGCTCATTTAAGTGAGGTTCCCCTGACTATCCACTGAAGGAACTAATGAACTAATGATCACCAACTGTTGTGAGGAGGGTGAAACGTGATATGTCAAGGAATCGCAGGAGTAATTTATATTCCAAATTATCCATTATCCATTGTTCTTTAATAACAACTGTTAAAAAAAAAATCTACGTATAAACAGGTGGAGAAAAAAAAATCAAACAAATTCAATGCAAATGAGCGAATCCTATCATGACGAGAGACCTGGGCGAGGCCTAGCATTAGTAGCGGATATGCAAAGGCTGATTGAAGCGTCTATAAAGAGACAGTGCTAATTAAACCGAACATGTTCCAATTAGCCGAAGGTATAAATATTCAACGAGCAGAATGACTTTCTACAATAGAAGTTGGTGAAGAAATATCCCGCCATTAGCTAGCGGAGTGCATCCCAACCTGCCTACGGGGCTTTGGAACAGCGCCATCGGTTACCAAGTGCGAGCCCGTCCAACGCTTTCTCCCTTCGGCGAGGCCCAAAGACCGTGGAAATATCGAACGTCACGATCGCTATTGCTATTCAAGTACCGCTTGGCGGCACCAAAGAGGTAGGTAGGCAATCAATGTTTTCTAATCGCATCAGTATTTTATGAATACCGTTTTTTACAGACAATGAAACTCCCATACATTTCGCGCTTAAGGTAGCGGGTTTTAACATTAGAGTAGGTAGGGTAGGTGAGGGGTTTTAGGGCAATAAATGTCTAGATTATTAGGCCCGTTTAACATTACTCAAATGAATTTCAGAGCCAAGTATAAATACTAAAGTTTGAAATAAATATTTTTCCCATACTGTCATTAATTTATTATGAAAATATACAATTATATATTTTATAATCATAGTTTTGTTTTTACAAGTAAAAGAAATTTATAAAAATGTATTGTATGGTCACCTGTTGCTATTGTAACAGCAATATATGCTCAAGGTAGCAGGGCCAAACCTGGTAGATGGTCCTAGGATTTTAAGGGAAAGGGAGAAAACTTTTCTTGGCTATGCCATCCTTCGGAGGGGACCGAAAATGGTGGTCCCGAGCCTTTTCGATGTCAGATAATACTTAAAGATCCCTATATAAATTAAACCTGTAATGACAAAATTTAGGACTTCACTGCATCAACCGAAAAGCCTTAAGTGGAGTTAAATTGACAAACAAACAATACAATACAATAGATTTTTATTAATTGAATTTTTATGATACCAAACAAGGTTCTTAAGAACAAACATGTAAGCGTAAGAATAAATGTAAAAAATATTAGTAAAATAGTTTGATAATATGACGGCATAGATAATAGCTCTCTATTTATGCATTTAGGAACAGAATTCATTTAACATATTTATTGTTTTGTAAAGAAAACTAAGGTTACCATTATTATAAATATATAAATACACAACTGATTACAAGATTTATTCTTATTAATATTAATATTATAAACCCCAATATTAAATAGACAGAAAGCAATTCATCGTTCAATTTAATCGTATCTTTAAATTGTATTCATTTTAACAAGTGTTTTTTTTTTTTCGTGGAGGTCTGATGCACTCCTGTGTCAGGAACTTATATGTAATGTGTAAACATGAGAAAAAAAACCTGTAAAACAAGTTTTTAATAACACCTATCAAGTTTCATACCCCGTGGGGTCGTTTCTTGATATTTTATTATTTCATTATTATTCGCAACTCGAAACCATTCTTTTTTTAAATGTTTTTTTTTTAAGGAATTATTTATAACATTGATAAATCTGTGTTTATTTCTTAACATAAGTTTTATAATTAAGGTGATACAAAGCATAACGATGAAGCATGGCAGGCACAGGGAGCCGACGACCTGTCACCTTGATGACTAAATGACCGATCACACCTCTCCACTCCCCTTATCTTGGCTTACAGATTCCCCTCGTGGGGCTAATCAGCGGCCATCGCCTGGTGTTTACTCCTGACTAAGGCCCATCCTTCCCCTATCTGTTCTCCTTTCCTATCTCTAGCCTCTTGTTTATTTGTCTTGTCTTGGGGTCGGACGTGTCTCCAATTTATTCTTGTCCCTTAGGTGGATCCAGGCAATTGCTTTTCTCTGGAACATGTATTTATGTCCTAACATTCACTGGGCTTTCGTAAAAATGTACTCACAATTAATTAAAGACTTTAGGTATTTTGACAAAATTTAAACATAAAAAGAAATATCTAGTAAATATTATTTTCCTATGTCAAAATGTTCTTTTTTACTTTACTTACCAATGATAATAATAATAGGCTTACCGAACCCGAAGGTTCGATGCCGATACCACCAAAGTCTGCCTACACAGACAAACTGTTCACCGTTCAAGCCCAAGCCCCCGAGATCAGTCTTAACGCAATCCTCCCATCTACGCTTCGGCCTGCCTTTCGGACGCCTACCAGTCGGTTCAGCGAGTACCAAATTTCTTGGAATCCGTTCCTCACCGAGCCCAACCACTTTGCGCGCCCATTTGAGTCTCTGCGATGCTATCAACTCAGTTAGTTATATTCACAGGATAAAAGTTCCGCAATTCCGCGTTGTGCAACCTTCTAAACTCACCAGTGGCCTCATCTCTCTTCGGACCAAATATCTTACGCAGTACCTTATTTTCGAAAACCTTAAGCCGTTGTTCTTCCTTCAAAGTAAGCGGCCACGTTTCACATCCGTAAAGAACCGTCGGAAGAAAAATAGTTTTATAAATTCTAACCTTTAAGTTTTTAGATAGAAGCCGCGAGATAAGTAATTTAGCAACTGAATAATAACACGCATTTCCTACCTTTAACCGGGACTTTATTTTTTCCTGGATTTCATTTTTTCATCATTCATTTCATTGAACCTAAGTACTTAAATTTCTGTACGTTTAGTCGGGTCCCATTATCATTACTATATTCGTGCAAAATTTTTCACCGGTTGTAGGATGATGTACTTCCTCCCTTCCAACTTTTGCGTTCGCGTCGCCTAGTATTATTTTAATGTAATTTTGCGGTAACTAGTCGTAAACCGACTCTAGTTTATCATAAAATTCGCATTTTACTTCATCATCACTGTCTTCGGTGGGAGAATGAATATTTATGAACGCGATTTTAGACCAACGACCTTGAAATACAGCAACCGATATTTTCACTTACCTGTATATGAAATATATAGTAAAAGAAAGTATTGCGGTCATGAAAATTTTCTAATTCAGTTTTCAACGGAAATAAACGTTGTAGGGTCACCTGAGTCCAAACATTCAGATTGAAATAGTCTGACAGGGCTTAAATGCCGATATTAAAATTTGTCTTCCTCTTGTGTACCTTTAATTTAATATATTTAGAAGAATTACCCGTATCATCTTTTTTAGGACTGATAGAAAACGGCTTTATATAAAAGATGAACGAATTTGATAACTAAATAAAAGAGGAAAGAGCGAAAATATTTATTTAATGTAATTTTTGGTTTCTTGATCATAAGAACATAATATCATTAGAATATAATTGGTTTCTTGATCATAATATATACATGTATAATATATCCTTATAAAGCTAAAGACTTTTTAAAAACAATATTATCCTATACACAAAGTTGTGATATGTAATCCAAAGTGAAAAATAGGGCATAAAGTTATTAATGATATTTATACTAATAATTATATCGGGCATAATAATCTAGAAATTTATCGCCCTAAAACACCTTACCTACCTACCTAATAAATATATATTTCTACCTTATTTAATCTAAATCAATTGTTTCCAGCTAACCTAAAAAAAAAACACTTTAATTTAAATTACCTTTAAAGTTTATTTAATAGTGATTAAATTGGTTTTAACAGCGGAGGTTAGTGAAAGTTGCCCTACCATATTTTTTTTTTAACTTCGATAGTATCTTTTATGATTTTTTTTTTTTTTTTACAACAATAACCTAAATATAATTAATCGAAATATACTCAAATAATTAAAACATAAAGTATATTTTTCTTTTAACTTCGGGTTTACATAGTAAACTTACCTAAACGAAGGTAACCTAAAGGCAGGTAGAACTTTAGAGTAGGTTGAACTCTTAGGTTCAATTTTCGCTGATGTGCTCAATACCCAAGTTTAACCTCCTGGTTTTTAAACTTCGTTTGCCTTTATAATAGAGTACAATTTATCGTTGATACAATGGAAGTTATATGTGTCCTAAACCGTTTTCTGAAACGAGCTGGGAAATGAAGAGTGTTGCCCCTTTTCTACTACAGGCAAACGAATTGAACATCTCCTTCCTTTTAGTGGAATTGATATATAATATGATATACAATTTTTGTATTAATTTAATTATTTATTCTTTTAATTTAATTCTTGGTATTTATTTTATTAAATCTGTGCGGGCAACATACGGTTTTCTCTTTCCTGGGTTATTTATGGTTGAAAGTCAATAAGAACTACTAAAAAATCTGCTGCGAACAACACACGATTTTCACTTAATTCTGTTGCTAAAATCAAAGTAATAACTATAAAAGTAAAACTTGAAAAACGTTTAAAGCATTATATTGAGTTTCGTTATAACAAATTGTTTGAGCCTGAACATTATATATATATTGTTTGATCAGATCTCGACTGTTGATAATTTAAGTTTGTATTGTTCTTAGGTTTCAGTCAATTGACTAATATATATATATATATATATATATATATATATATATATATATATATATATATATATATATATATATATATACATATTTTTTTTTACCTGTATATTTTGTTTAGAATTTAAAAATTAAATTTGTAAAATATTTATATTTGTCGTTAGTTTACGTGTTCTATTCAATAGTGTAGTTAGGGATTAGCAAGATAAGAGTGCCCCCCTTGCCCTCAAGCCCAATCGCACTAGTAAGCTGAGAGCCCGCTTTTCTCGATCGGCGCTTTCAAACCATTTTTTTGATCAGGACTTCTCCTCGTCTTCTTGAAGATCACCGTCCTTCCAGAGGCGCCTACCCGTCGTGCGGAAACGAAGAATTTATGGACATATAACTATCCTCGATATTTTTTTTCTCATTATATTTGTTCATTTTTTTTGTACCAGTACTAACACACTAACCCAATTTTTAAACTTATTTTTTTACATTTGATTAATCGAAGAATTTTTTTAATAAATCAAATGATTTTTATTTCAATGTAAATTTTCCTCATTTTTTTTTATTAAACTTTTATTTATTTTGTTTCCTTTCAATTTTATCTCTTTATTTAATATTACCAATTTTTTTTTTTATTTTAATGTTAAGTACTCAAGACCAGCTCTTTTCGAAACGGGATCGAGTCTACGTTAGCCCATCTTTCTTTCATTTCGTTTTAACGTCAATCATCCCAACACATATGCTTTACATTAAAAAATATAACAATATTAAATTATGTACAATAATCATCCTTTTCGTCATTTTTTCTAAAGTCTTTAGCTTCCCAACGGTTTATTATTTTTGCACTTTTCTCCTTTATTTAGTCATCAAATCCGTCCAACTTGTATATTAAGCCGTGCTTTATCAATGCTAATAGGATAATATGGTTTATTTTTAGAATATACAAAATCAAGGTACTTTAGCGAAAGAATATTAAAATATTCGTCATTCAAGATCTTTCGTAATACTTTAATCAAATTGAAACCTCCGTGATATCAAAGCACGTGAAATTTTGCATTTATATAATAATTTAGTGAAAATTGTGATAGGCGACTCAGGAGACCCTAAACGTGTATTTCCGTTGAAAAACGGAATTCGAAAGTTTATACGAACACAATACATTTCCTTAGTATATATTTTATATGTAGATAAGTAAAAGATAAATGGGGAAATAATCCGAAACATTAGTAATGAAATCCAACAAAAACTACCATCATGAACTCATATCAGACTATTACCTTGAATCCGTTTGAAAATAATAATCTCTCTTTTTGTGTGGTAGGTGTATTTAAAATGGAAAAGTAAAAATAAAAATAAATTCTTCATATAAATATTAAACTACATGGTACTTACCTTCTGAAAATACAAAATACTTGGAAAGTAAGAGAGAGTTTCCTTATTGTAATAACCTTTATAGTGCACTGGAGCCCCGTAGCCCTATTATCCAGGCTCCACAAGAGTTATCTCCCCAATTTTCTCGGGATAATCAGATTATTAGTCTCCATGGAGGATGTTATTTTCTTAATTCATTTCCAAGAATGGTCTCGTTCAGGTTTGCAATTTAATGTATTTGGTTGATTTATTATCATTATTAATTATTTATTTAAAATAGTAGTTCTGATACATAATTAATTTATAGTTTAAAAAATGTGTTGATCATAGTACTTAAATAGCATCCTACGATTTTGTTGTCAGCTTTTCCTTATTCCGAAATTCGATTTGTAAACAATTGTAAATATTTTCCTTGATTTATATTTATTAATTAATGTTTTTAATTTGCTCTTACAGTCAATCATATAATCACTGAATGCTATGCATATGAGAATGAACGAAAAAATCGTTTATCAGGAAATGGACATGAGGAAATATTCCAGGCAGAAGAGCAAATTAAGAAGTTGATATTATTTTTGAAATCAACAAAAATATTTCAAAAAATTTAAATTGCAACTTTTAATTAGCAATGCATGAACTGAAATTGTAAAATTGGGTGCAAATGACCCTTGTGGTTGAAAAACCCTAAGAAATAAATAAATAAATAATTTGAAGAGGTTTTATTTTATTTCTTAAAATATCGCTTACTATATTATATCAAATATATTTGAGAGTAGTTATGAACGAATTTTATTTTACTTGATATTAAATGGATACTGTTATTGAATTTAAATACATGATGTTACTATTTACTCAAAATAATTTGTATATTCTGCAATAATTTATTTGAAAAAAAATCTATTGCGGGCAACACAAAATCGATTAAAGAATTGTAAAATACAGTTGGAGATCAAAATGAGTCAAAATATTAAAAATCTAATTACATTGAATTTCTATAGAAACATGTGCTTTATTAAAAATTTATTATATTGTTATCTAAAATTATCAGTTATTTTTATTGGCTTTTCATCACTCTTTATTAATTTTTACTAACTTGTATATAAGATTACATTTTTCTAAAATCTTTCCAACGGTATATCATACATCTATATCACTGTACTTATATTCAAAAAGAAATAAAATGTATTTAAAAAATATTTTTGCAGTTTTATCCTTTAGTCAGGTATTGAATTCGTTCAACTTATATTCACTTGTTTTTTATCAATGCTGACAAGATGATATGGTTATTTTTATAATACCTACAAAATTTAAGGTACACCAGAGGAAGAATATTTTAAATATCGGCATTTAAGCCCTGTCAGACTATTTCAATCATAATGAAACCTACATGATATTAAAGCCCATTAAATTTTACATTGAGATGGCTAGTTTAATCAAAATCGTTAGAACCGTTTTTGATGAAGTCGTAAAAAGGTGCAAAATGTATGTTATAAAGTGGCTGTTCTGGTTAGCTGATTTTGATGAATAAGATTCTGTAACATCTCGGGCGTATAGTTGTCTTAAATATAAAATTTCAGTTTCATAGGACTTTTTGTTTACTCGCGGGAGTTATCACACACACCCTCACAGACTTTTTTACGGGACTTGGTCATTTGGACTCAGGGGACCCTAAAATGTGTATTTCCGTTGAAAACTGGAATTCGAAAACTTTTACGATCGCAATACTATCCCTTACTATATATTCCGCATATAGATAGCTAGGTAAAAGTAAAAATAGAAAAATGAATATATAACTTTTCGTATTAACATAAATAATGTATTATTATATATTTGGAGCAGACAGGCTTCTGAAAGGAGTGGTCTACTAACACCACCTGAAGAAGCTGCAGGGCCCACATCATAGATTGGATGCACTAGAATGAATCTACGACTTCTTTCTCTCTGGATTGCACACTTAACTTTGGAAGAGTTCAGTTGTTCAACCATCCCATGCTGGATTAATCAGATGCTGTCTTAACGGAAGTTCTTTTACCGTAAGGGTTGGTGGGATAGTGTTTAATCCATTTCCATTTAAGGAGAGCTTCTAGAGAGTACCTCAAGGCTCTATATTCTTCGTCGTTTCCAAGCTGGTTAAGTGGGCTGTAGAGCTATACGAACTCCTTCCTTCGGCCGATTGTCATAGCTTCCTTAGTCTAGAGTACATAGATGCTGGAGGCACTTCAAATCTTTGATGTTGTGAAGGCCTGTGCCAACCCTCTCATTAGGGAAATAATTCCTTCACTCAGACCTGGGAAGTGGCAAGGAACTATCCCCTTGGTAGACGTAGCCGATAATCAAAGCGATCAGGACTCGGCAGTCTAAACCTACTACAACTAAACTTGAAGAATGGTCCCTCCCAATTGACATATGTTACTGAAATATAACTTTTTTCTGGTTTAAATATTTATTAAAAAGGACTATTATTGTTCTAAATATGTTTTATCCCTTCTCCTCATCTTATAATTATTGTTTTATTTTCTATTATGTTGTTATTTTAAATAGTAATGATAATCCGTTTTATTAAACTTGTTCATATTAATTAAACATGTTATTTAATTAGATTCCATATATTGAACTATTAGTAGCTGTTATTATTTACTCCGACTTTGTAGAAATAAATTACTTTTATGATACATTTCTCACTATAGAAACTAGTACTAATAATGAGATAGATGTAATAATATACGTAACGGTAACATTTAAATGATTTAACTAAAGCACAATTCTATTACAAAGTTTTATTTTTATTTTGAGGTCGGTTTTCAGTCTGATATTTATAAATGTGGATCAAACGAACTCGTAAAGAACGATTTTAGATATTTTGTCTCGGAATTGAGATTCTACACACCAGAAAAAAAGAGATGGGTCGAGAAAAAAAAAATGGGAAGAAATAAATATAAAAATAAAAAAAGTTGGAATAAAGGAAAGGAAGAGGATTCGAGAGAGGATAACAGTTGGTGTGAGTTATTGCTTCGTGTTGGTAGCGTTCCAGGACACCCACGCACAGCCGTGGCTTCTGTGTCGTACGCTAATGGTTGGTGTCTGCTTTTATGTTTGCAAGTTGGTTTTTAACTTCAATAACTCATATTCGTAATCGCTAATTAATTATCGCTTATTTCTAGAGGATTAAATAGTTTTAGGAAATGTAGCTGATTTTTAGCTATGTATTTATTTATTTAACCTTGAAGTCCACCAACAGGCGAATAACCAAATGACAGGTTGTCATATTACGGGCATAGTATTTACCTTATAAGATCATGAACATACTAATATACGTAAAGAAAAACAAAATATAATAACATTCAGTATTCGAATAAATAAAAAAAAAAAAAAAAAATGACTTGATAAATAAACAAAAACAAAATGTCATAAAAAAGAGTATCTTAATAAAGAAGAAAAAAAAACAATTATTCCATACATTAAAATACAAAGAAGCAACTTTCACAAAGAATAAACAAATAATCAACATAATAAAGCAACAGAAAAAACAAAATCAAACTAAATAAGAAATTTGTAGGTTTTCATAACGAATAAAAAAAAGAATCGGAATTAATGAAACACAAATTTTATTATTAGGAAAGTAAACTATGTTTTTTACGTTTACTTACCTATATTCTTGAAAATATTCGAATTCCAGTATTTAACAGAAATACTCGTTTTAGGGTCCCTGAGTCTAAATGACCAAGTCCCAAAAAAAGGTGTGTGTGTGTGTGTGTGTGTGTGTGTGTGGTATGTCCAGCGCGAAAACAAAAATTCCAATGAAACTGAAATTTCATATTTAAGACAACTATACGCTCGAGATGTTACAGAAATGTTTTCATTAAAATCAAATAACCACAATAGCTACATTTTGGACCTTCTGACGATTTTCTGAAAAACCGCTCGAACGGTTTTGATTAAACCCACTGTATGTATGTAAAATTTAATAGGCTTTAATGTAATATAGATTTCATTCTAATTGAAATAGTCTGACAGGGCTTAAATGCCAATATTTTATTTTTCTTCCTCTAAAGTTCCTTTATTTTTGTAGATTTAAAAAAATTAGGCATATCATCTTGTTAGCATTGATAACAAACGGCTTAATAGGGTACTCACTACGTTTGCTATAGCATGCTATTTGTGTTATTTTGCTAAACCCGTCGAGTTTCTACAGTTATTTCCTGTATAAAATTGATGGGTTTAGCACAATAGCACAAATAGCATGCTATAGCAAACGTAGTAAGTACCCCTAATATAAAAGTTTAACGAATTTGATAACTAAATAAAGGAGAAAAGAGTAAAAGTATTTTTTAATCCAATTTTTGTGTTTTTAACACAAGAATAGTAATATAGATGTACAGTATACAGTTGAAAAGCTGAGGATTTTAATGGAGAGTGGTCAAAAGTCGATGTACATAAGTGATTGTTTTTGATAAACATATAATGGATTATTTAATAAAACACATGTTTTTATCGAAACTTTACGTAATTCTTTGTGAAACTTTAATAATACTTTGTTTCTTTTTTTCGTCTCTAAGGGTAGTTCTTATATTAATTTTAACTATGGTAAGTGATAGTCGTGTGTTGCGCTCACCAGATTTTTTTTTATACCGAGTACTCGAACTTTTTTTGTTGAATTTTTTCAGTGTCACACATAATTTTTTTTTCAGTTTTCTAGTTTCATAGTTAAAACTCAAATTAAAGTCAGCAAAGGGTAATTTTATTTGATTCACTTGTAATAAATATTTTTATTCGTATAAAAGTGTATTGGAATTGGCTTGAAAATTGTAGAGAAGCTTGTCTGGTTATTTATTGGTGGTACTAAAGCTACCTGCACATGGAGAATCCGACATCTTAATGGCTCGAAAAGAAAAGAAAATACTGGATTTATTGGATCCAATAAGTACTTTTCAAGTCTTCAACATTATTGCCGGCTACCCTCTAAGCTTGCTTTTTTCATTGTCATCGAGGAAGGCAAAATTCAAAGACGTTCCCTTTAAGACACTAATATTTTAGAGAGTGAAAAAAAATGTGTGTTTCTATTTTATGACCACACCCCCAACCATCTTCCTCATCTAATTTCTCAACGGTCAACAAAAACTCCATCATTATAAAATTAAAGGTACTTTAGAAGAAGAAAATTTAAAATATCGGCATTTAAACCCTGTCGTACTATTTTAATCAAAATGAAACCTACATGATATTACAGCCCATTAAATTTTACAGCCATATAGAGAGTTTAATCAAAACCGTTAGAGCCGTTTATGAGAAAATCGTAAAAAGGTGCTAAATGCATGGTATAAAGTAGATCTTCCGGTCAGTTGATTTCGATGAAAAAGATTCTGTAACATCTCGGACGTATAGTTGTCTTAAATGTGAAATTTCAGTTTCATAGGACTTTTCATTTTCGCCCGGAAGTCACAACACACACAGATCTTTTTGCGGAACTTGTCATTTGGACTCAAAATTGTATTCCTTAGTAATATATATTTCATATTATTCTTTTCTTTTGATGTAGGTATTTATTATGTACCACTAATATTGTTCGAAAATTTATATACTATCGTTCAAGAAAAAAATCTGTTTAATAGTTTGAAAAAAAATATATCATTTTATTCAAAACCTTTTTAGAAGAGAAATGTTAATAATTATTCTGTTATTCTGTTCTATTCATATACTATCAAATTAACAAAACGTTATTGGTTATTTAAACCGTAATAATGTTATACATATGCAGCTGTTTTAATGATTTATTTATTTCTCATTTTATGATTTTGATTGATTAAAACGATTAACAGCTTTAAAAAATTTTGTAATACATTAACTTATTAATAATTACCTTATAAAAAATAAAATAGGTATAAAAAAAAATCTTATAACTCTCTATATTTTCTTAACTTTTATTCATAAATTATTAGTGATATAAGCTAATCCTAATAATCAGTTAAATATTTTGAATAAAATAATTTTTTTTTTTATTTGTCATACAATGTGACTCTCATTTTTTGTTATTTCCTATTAGTTTATTGATTTCCTTGTAATATATTTTTTTTTTGCGTGATTATTGTTTTTATTATTATAGGATGTAATTGAATGACGATTGATGAATATTAGACAGAGGAATTGGGGCCGTAAATCGAATCGTTATCCAGTTGAAAATCTCCTCTGAGGGGACAGTGCTCAACCCTTATCTGGTAATTGGTAGATAATTCTGCTCGGATGGTTTCGCTTCGGCTTTCGGTCACTTATAAATTTCAATGGCATTATGCTATCCCGTTCATCCTCTCTTTTCCGCATCTTGAAAGGTTTTATGCGGTTATGGAGATTGAGAATTCAGAATTTTAGAAGGAAATTTCGTGTAGAAAGTAATTGCGTAGAACTAATCTTAAAATATAATTTGACTTTCTCTTCCTCCTGATACCTCTTTTCTTTTCTGTTATAAACCACTTTTTGCACTTAAGCTTCGCGCTTAAATATACATTTAGGTCACTATTTTTTTTCTTTTTTTTGATCTTACTCCTCCAAGACTCATGTTTTTTGTAACGGCAAGTCTTTATTTTACTTTCGCTTACCTATATATGGAATATACAGTAAGGAAAAGTGTTGCGATCGTGGAAACTTTCGAATTCCATTTTCAACGAAAATACACATTTTAGGATCCCCTGAGTCCAAATGACCAAGTCCCACAAAAAGGTTTGTGTGTCCGTATGTGTGTGTGTGTGTGTGGTGTAGTAAGTCCAGCGCGAAAACTACCTTATACCTTGTAGTTTACATCTGTTTGCGATTTTCTCAAAAACGGCTCGAACGATTTTTATTAAACTAGCTATATCGATGTGAAATTGGACGGGCTTTAATATCATGTAGGGTTCCTTCTGATTGAAATAGTCTGAAAGGGCTTAAATGCCGATATTTCAAGGTTTCTTTTCCCAAAGTACCTATAATTTTGTAGATTTTATAAAATTGACAATATCATCTTATTAGTTTTGAAGATAAATATATAAGTTGAGGGAATTGAAAAAATAACTAAAGGAGAAAACTGAAAAAAATGTTTTTTGAACATAAGAACAGTAATATAATTTATGATATACCATTAGAAAGCTAAAGATTTAAAAAATATATCCTGGTATACACATAATTTTAAAAGTTAACGGACAGTAATAAAAATACGATAAAACTAACTTGGACGTCGTAGATAATAATATAATAGAAATTTAATAAAACACATGTTTCTATTAACACTTAATTTAAATAATTCCTTAACAATTCATTTTCTCTAAATGTTTTGATAAATTTGTTAATAGATTTTAACAGGGGTAAGTAAAAGTCGTGTGTTGCGCGCAACAGATTTTTTTAAAGAATTAAATAAACATTTTTGTATGAATAATATCAAAACATGTTTATGACTAAAATTTCACAGTTAATTTAATTTCTGTTTGATTACCCTCCTATTTTGACAATTGATCCATAAAGTGCCTTCTGGGCAGTTCGTTTTGAAGTCTCAGGTTTCATAGATTTTCATAATATTTATTTATTTATTTGAAAAAATAAATAAAAAGAATGTTGAGTGAAAATATGGATCACTTGTTTTATTTTAAAATAACCAATAAAGATAGATTAATTTTAATCACTGGTTTCGCCTTTCGGTAATAGACTGGTCAAATTACACCAAAAAATAAGAGCAAAGCTACATAAATTCCCACCAAGCTGAAAATCACTAAGATTGTTTAAAATATGATCAAAAATAAAATTTGAAAGTTACCAATCATTCCCCTGTTTGAAAAACATTTATTCAAAGTCAAAGGTAAAAAAAATCGTGATTTTCAGCAAAACGGTAAGTTTCATAAAAAAAAAAATACTTTAGACAAAAATTGTAGATCATAAAATTATCTACGAATAATGTTGTAACACTTTTTTTCTAGGAGCTACCGGTTTTTAGATATAACCATTCAGAAAGCTGTAATCGTCATAATATGCACATGTTTTCACGCCACCGATGAGGTAGTGTACTTAGCGGGTTTTTTTTTAACGTGGTTGCCACAGTATGCCTGTTTCTCCAGTATGCCTATTTTACAGTTAAAGTGTGATGCTGTTTAATTTGAAACTATTGCGAAATAATGGATATTAGCAGAAATTGAAAAGATGAAATCAATTTAAGTTAAAAAAAAAAGTAGTTGAACTTTTTCTGGTATTAAGAAGAAAATAGTTATTTCAGTTGGAGTTCGAGTAGTGATTAATACGGGTAAATCTATATCTTAAGCAAAAACAATAGTTATATTTTTCAAATTGAATTGCTCCATCGCTGTTTCAATTATCAATATTATCATTATTAGCTTGTTTTACCAATAAATTTTCAGCAGTAAATTTTTCTTTCAACATTGAAATGAACCGAGACTTGTGAGTATTTGTAAGAAATTTTTCCTAGGAAAAGAAAGTATTAAAAGATTATTTGTAGATAATTTTATATACTACAATTTTTGTTCAAAGTATTTTTTTTTTGACAAAATAACTGTTTAGCTGAAAATCGCGAAAAACTCATTTTTTCATTGAACTTGAATACAATTTTTTCAATACATGGGAAAGATAGGGAACTTTCAAATTTTATTTGCAATCATATTTTAAACATTCTTACTGATTTTCAGCTTTGTGGGAATTCATGTAGCTTCGAATGTTTAAATTGAGCGGACTATAAACAGAAAACTAGGAATTCGTATTAGCTTATAGAGAGAAGGATGTGTTATTTACATGGGCTGGGAATGGTTAGGATGATAAAAGAATGAGGTCTCAATCCCCAGAGCCATTACACCTTCGCGGCGCTAAGGTAGCGGGTATCGGGCGGGTCTAACCCGAGGCGGGGTGGGTTGGGCAACCAAGGTCCAGTTAAAACCTATAATTTGTGCAGGGCGAATTGGGTCGTCGCCATTAAAAACTAATTTATGACATAAATATGTATGACGTAGTCACAATGGAGGAGAGGCCTCAAGGTATATCCCTATCTGAGAAGTGTATTTATTAATCCGGCTCCCGGGCGGCTCTGGGGACACTAAATAACACGTGTAGGGAGATGTATGGGTCCGTATGGGCTCGCAGCCCGCCAGCTAATGCCCTGTCCATATTTCTTATTATATGACCCATCTACTAACTGACTCTGTTGGTGGCATCCTCTTTCCGGATGAGCCGAAGTTAATTTCGGGTTTACTTTTCCTTCTTGGACAAAATGACATTTTATGAACTAGATGTTAGATATAAATAATCTATATTTTCTTTTAAAACAACAAAATATCACTGCTATTTAAAATTATTCATTATAGCTCTATATAAATAGTTTATAAATATGGCTTTTCTGCAATATGATCAAAATTTATTTTATAATGACAGAAGAATATTAACTGGTGATAAAATATAACAAGAAGTTGGTTGAGGGTGTAGTCATATAAAGACTTGTCTGAAGTAATCTTAATTTATTGTTCCTACGTTTCGGTCTTCATTGGAGGGCATCATCAGAGCTAGAAAAAGCATGAAAAAAAAAACTGCCGATATCAGTGAAAACGTTTTTTAAATTCTCGGTTTGCACTGGAATTTTGTTGAAAAGAAGAGTACTTCCGTTAAAGTAGATTATGTTGAGAATATATGTTGTTTTTTTGTTGTTTTTTTTAATTTAATTGTAAAACATCATCACCCACCCAGGAGAGATATATCATCTTGAAGTCACCGTAATCTGAATGTGACTGTAGACTGTATAAGTTCGTGGTACACATAGCACTTTTTTTTTTTTTTATGGACCTACCATTTATATCAAGGAAATTTAGACATTCAGGAATAAGCTTTATAGTTGTTTCATAAGATATGGTAACCTCAGTTTCTCTACTAAGTAAATAAAAAACATATGTTTTAATTAGTAATGAATTATACATTGTGCTCAATTCAAATCTATATTATTGAAATGGATTAAATTTTCAAATGTCATATTTCTATGCTTAAATGATTATGATATTATTTTCGATCTCGCTGTACTACGATTAAATATTGACAGAAATATCAACATGATTTTGCTTCGTATGTTTTAATAATATTTACAAATATCGATATTTTAGAGTCAAGAGAATTTAGATATTCATTATATTAACTTTATATACAGTAGATTAAGCTCAAAGACATAGTTTATCTATCATGTCTTTACTCATTCATTTGCTACTGATTAATTCAATTAAATACTGAAATAAAGTATTATAAATATCGATATTTTTGTGCCTATAGTATATAGTGGTTGTAGACCGGTATCGATAACGTTCACGGAAATTGATATCGTTACCTTATCTCTAATAGACAGGTATACACTGAGCGCATGCGCCAGTCTAGAGCATGTTGGTAACGTTACCATGGTTACGAAATCAAAGCTTTTACCCCTGCCAAAATCGCATGACGCCTAAAGAAGTTTTCACTTCAAAAACGCTGCATTTTACACAATGGTTTATTATTTCCAAATAGCTACATTAGGGTAATTAATACCTCACCCTAATCCAAGGGAAAATGGTAAATCACCACTGCTCATTTAAAACACCTAAATTCTCAGCAAGTTCTGAAGCGATTTCAATTATTCTTTTTTCTTGTTGGAAATTCAATTTTATATGACATACCACTTAAGACTACAAAACGAAATTTGTTTCTATTTATTTATTTCATAAACAGGAAAAACGGATTTAAAAAAAAAAATATTCATTTGGGTTCTACGTATCTTGAAACCGAAGGCCTCAAGTTTTTAGAATGGGTAATCTTTACTTTTTTTTTTTTTTTTGAACGATTACGAAGGTTCAGTATTACAAATAATAAAACAAAACACCACTACAATCAGTAGTATTATTACTATACAAATAGTAGAAATCCTCTATTCCCGTTATACATGCTTTAGGCCTGCAGATTTCAGATCACAGATCACAACGATCCCCGATCTGCATCTGTTGACAGATCTCTTCTCCTCTCAATCCTATGGAACTTTATTCCTCTGTCTACCTTTCTTTAAACTTTGTTAATTCAATTATCTCACGACCGTCCACTCATCATAAAATCGTAAATAAGACTTTAATTTTTTTTTCTTTTTCTGTTAAACCATGAGATGGCGATTTTAGATTAGTTTTAAGGAAATTTCAATTTCTCATTTGTTTTTCTTTTTTAGTAAGAATCATCTGTTCGGATAACCGTTTTTAATTCTTTCGTTCACATGGTTCCCGTTCTTATGTTCTGTTCGACATGGAAACACTCCTTCGTGACTTATTCTCCAAATATTTCTCTATTTCTCGGTATTTCTTCTTCTACTCGTTTGAGTTGGTTTATTATTCCTGTAAATTTCTTTTTTACTTCTTTCTATATATTTCTCCTACACTGTTTTTGGTTGATTCCATAAATTCCTTCAGAATTTTTATTCTGTTATTCCTATATCTTCAGATCTCATTTACCAATAGCATTCAAGTTTGTTTACCTCTAGCGTTTCTGGTTTCGTTGCTGAGTTGAAGTGGCTGAATTTACGGAAGGTTCTATTATATTTATTACTATTTTTTTTCTTTCTATTTACATATGTCAATTTTCTATAAGTATTTGTTAACTTCATATTTAATTCATTTACTTTAATACTCTAAAGCCCATTTTATATATTCTGTAAATATTTTTCTACCGGGTCTTGTTCAGGATAATAAAGAATTTGTATATAAAATAAAAATAATAATAACTAAATCTAAAATATCTATATTGAAAAAAAAAATAAAACCTGTACTCCTACAACCAATTAAAGGTGTTGGGTTCAGAACATATAGAGATTCACACTGTTCTGGCCTTGTCAATGTGTAGACCAAGGCCCGTGCAATGAGGTGATTAGGGCGAGATCAACTTAGCTGCCAGGTTTCCCTCATTTTTGGGGTACCCACTTTATAAAGGCTATGTCTGTTCCAGGAGGGTCTCCATACTCGAGAGTCGCCCCTCGACTGAATTAACCAAATAAATAATATTCTATCAATTTGAATCCAGAACCAGTGCAATATACACTATAATACGCCAAAATATCAAAGGAAATCACATAAATACAACAAATATATTTCATTTGTGTGCCAACGTTTTGGCCTGCATTGTAAGGCTAAAAAAAAATCTAGATCCCACGTTCACCCGATAGCTAAAATACTAGATTAATAATTTTTTTTTACACTGCCGGGATTAAAAAATATTAGACTAGTGTTTTATCCACTAGACCACGCGGCTCTCTTTACTTATGTTTACAATTAATAAGTTTGTTATTTTTGTCGCATTATACTCAGACATACTAGGATATTAGTTATTAATTATAATAGGTTTTATAAGAGGTTTGTTTCTTTATAATAAACGTTAAAAATATTTTTTAAAAAAACTTTTCACCAGTGATGCGGTTGAGAGGGAGGCGCTGGGATCCTTTGGACTCTGCTTGTCCTTCCACAAGTGGGGGGACAAGCTCCGTCCAGGATTCCCTAGCTGATTGTTAGTATTGTACATACGTATGAATGTGAAATGTTTTGTTTTTTGTTTATTTATTTTGTCTACAAATTTCGTTATTGTATACGTTTATTTAGTTTGGTTTCATTGTATGTAATTTGACATTTCTTTTGTTTATATTGTAAATATTGTATGAATGGGATCCTTTGGGGATTTAGCAATATTATTATTGTCCATTGTGAAAAACTGTGATACATACGAATAAAAAAAAAACCCTTTTAAGTATTGAAAGTCAGTTGTAAATTGTAGAAATACAATTTTCATAATTTCCTATTAACAATAATTTAATAATATATTTTTTAATGTAAAAGTTAAAAACATTTTGGGTGGGTATTATCGCATTTAAATTTTTAACGTGCATTTTATTAATTTTTCATCAGACTGTAATAAATTAGCTACGTGACTGATTAATCTTGTCATTATTATTAAGTTGGTAATTAAGGAACTATCCTAAATTATTTTATGCATTTATCAGCGATCCGTATAATGGTGTTAATAGTTTGTCCTTAATATGAGCGTAAGCATATGAACCGGCTTCTTGAAGCCTTATTTAGAACTAATTCACGCTTATCGGTTACGGTTGAAAATTAATATTAGTATCCGTTGAGACTATTATAGGATCACCTATTTAATAAGTGAAGCGGAAAAATGTGACTTTCTCCCGGTAGCGGTTATGTTGGCAAGTCCGTCCGCTCCTGTCGGAAGACGTACGCGGACTTTAAAGTGTCTTCCGAAGAGCTGAAGAGGACTTGCAGAGGATGCGGACGCAGGGTGCCGCATAAGCTCGGACAGTGTGGGTGAGAGGGGCAAGATAAGGGGAACTTCATACATAATTCATATCGCACTACCTGGAGGGGGGGAGTGGTTGGCCCCCCTGCTCGCCACTAATTGGACACTAATTCCTAAATGCCGATTCCATTTTTCTTTTACTTTCTTTATTTGTGATTTGTTTTTTTAAAAAAGTAGATCTTTTGATTCCTGTCTATACGACCAGATGCTGTGCCTGACTTGGAATCGGATGCACTTATGTATGTTTGTATTTTATTACATTTTCGTATTACGTTGGCATTTTTACTCCGAAATTGATAGCACCTCTATTATTACAAGCATATGTTTAAGGGTATAGTCAAGTGCACGAGCAAATAGAAAATGTCAAATTTCTGAAATTTTATAAATAAAAATACAATGTAATATTAAGTGTAGATTCTTTAAGGTGAAGGTCAAAGTCTAGTAATAGAGGAATTTAACTTCACCACTATTTTATTAAGTATTGATGCATAACGATGCCATCTTTAGGTGCAAAGAACAATTTTATTTGCAAGTACAAAATATGGTTTCTTTAAAAATAATCAATTTCGTAATTATACCAAGAAAATTACATAGCAATACAAAATGTTTAATAAAAATAAATAAAATCTATTAAACGATTAACGTTAGATTCTTAAAAATAGACAAAAACAATTAAAACATGAAACAAAATAACAAATAAAAATAATTCAACTACAACCATGAATAACTGTGAATGGAATCAGTTGATGTACTATATTAATCAATGCTGAAATGCAATTAAAATGAATAAAAGTTAATTTATAAACATACAAAATCACTAATTAATTTTAAAATGTGAAAATTACCTAAGGTGAGTGGGTACTTACACCCAGGAGCCTCATGTCTGAATAGGATGTCAATAAAAGGGGGAGGAGAGAGCAGGGTGATAAAATTAAAATGACGAATCATATACCTATTGAAATATAAAAAAAATTTAATCATCTCGTTACCATTTGATGAATTTCATTCATAACTTATCGCTTATAGCGATCAATTTTATTCCTATAGTTATATTTTTAGTTTTGAGATAATGTTGGTATAAGAATTGCATAATGTGTGTGTTTATCCTGTTGGAAATTGCAAACTTTCGGGATGTTTTTAGTGATATATATATATATATATATATATATATATATATATATATATATATATATATATATATATAATATATATATATATATATATATATATATAGTTTTTAATATTTTCCTTTTTTTACTGTTATTTTCCATGGCTAAAATTTCTGGGTTAGTAAAATCAAATTGGCGCATATATTTTGTGCTATGAGTGGATAAACCAGTAGTTTTGTTGTATTTTTTGATATTATAAAATTTATGCAGGTGAATAAATTGGAATATAAAATGAATTTTATATACATTAGGTTGTAAAATTTCGTGGCCTGTGTTTTGACAAGTGTAATATTTTTGTATCTTGTAAATATTTTGAATCAATTATATATGACCGTTTTTCATCTATTACATGTTAACATTTTTAAGGTAGTTTTTGGAATTTGGTCTTCATTAGTGGTTGAAGGACTAACCGACGCTTTGCTTCGTCCAACTCAAAATTTCCGGTCATGAACTGATCAACTCCTTCATACCGTTCTAAGTACCTCCTGGCATCCTTCCTTTACCAAGTTCTCCGATCTCAACGTCCATCTTACATCTCAGATATATTTTCATTTAAATCCTCCGTCCACACCTGCAACACTCGTTCGCGACCTTCGGACCTGTATGTAACGCCTCATCGAACCGCAGCTTTCGACAGATCTTTCCTTATCCGATCCTCGTCCTTATGGAATTCCTTCTCATATCCGTCACTCCAATACTCTTCCGGCCTTCAAATCGCGTTTGTTCAAACACTTTTTGTCGATCCAATTCTCAAATAACCCCACATAATCAGCAAAGTTCAATAAAAATCAGCAAATAGAGCATAAGAAAATGGTTATTTATTATATATTATTATGCATTGTATTCAAACATTCATGTATTTTATGTTACAATTTTCACAAGCATTGTAAATTTATTTTAATTAGCCCTGTATATATGAATATGTAAATATTTTATTTTTTGTCTAGTTTGTTTTATTTGTTTTTTTAAATTATTATTATTAGAAGCTACCAGTTAATTTATTACTATTATTCATTCTCTTTGTTATTTCTGTTGTTTTTTGTTTATTTTATTATTATTATTATTTTTTTTTTATTACTCTAAGATACTGAAGTTCCAATTTGATTTGTCTGTAACATTATTCTGAAGGGACTTGTCCCAGAATAAATAAAGAATTTATTATTATTATTATTATTATCAACTACTTAAGGCACTTACTTTCTCCTAGGGAATCATCGTCATACACAATGAACATTATTTTAACAGTCTGTACAGCTGATTTTTCTTTTCGGAAATAATGCCTTTTAGAATTAAGAATATGTTTGCAAAATATAATATCGTAAGTAAGATACTTCTATTTTAGTAAATTTTAATAATCTTGAGGAAGAAAAAACATAGAAGATAATTAGTTAATTAAATAATAATGTTCCACAGATCTATGCCGAACATATCTGTTATCTAGGACTCTATCTTGACAAACCTCTTACGTGGAATTCTCATAAAAGATTAAAACGACAAGATATATTATACAAAACTTCTTTGTATCACCATTACCAGGCCTATTTGGGTGGATGGCTTTGATATGTGGGGTTCCAACAAACCACTGAATTTCCAGAGCATCCTATTCTTGCGATCCGAAATTATTCGAAAAATCCTAAATGATTCTTATTCATCTCCAATACCATTATTTAAAGACATCAATATTCCATTCGTTCTTGACATAGCCCTAAATATCCCTGTTTTACCAATAGTTTTACAACTAGCACAAAAAAATCTGCTTGTTTGTAACCTTTCACTCCCAAGTAACAGACAACCCTCTAAGGTGACTCAAAATAAGATGATCACGGGATGTGCTAAATTTAAGAAAACAATGAAGTGCCACCAATGTTCAGTATGCTCACAATACTTCATTGAACCCATAATTGGAATCATCAAATTTAGTAATTGGGAAGATGGTTGTAAATTACAAAAAAAAAGTTTTGGCGTCTGAATACAGATGGAATTCGTATATTGAAAAGGTATATTAAAATTTACCAATCTGGAACTTATTTTAGACTGTTTACGATACTAACTTGTATTAAAATAATCGATGTTTGGATGATTAGGTATTTGCGAAAGAAACATACGTGATACAACCTCCGGTGTTGCGTAGATATTATTTAGGGCATCGGACGAAGGTGATGAATGAACTTCGTGAGTAGACAATTTACCCGGTCCAAATAGAAATTTTCATAATTTATTGCCTTTAGACTCGGCTATTATATCAGAGGCAGAGATCCGATATAGACTTTCGTAATGACCGTTGGGTAGAGTCTATTACAGTCGCTGATTGCTGGGGGCTATCTCTCACTTCGATTGCCTTTTCGAATTTTACAGGCTTCACTTAATTTTTCGCTGCGATATTGAGCCCAAAGTGAAAAATGACTTCCATGGATTTCTTCCAATACGTATTAGCCTGGTAGCTATAAATCGACCGTTCGGTTTTAAATGGAGCGGCGATCTTATCTCCAATAAAACATTAATATTCATAATTAATATTTGCTTCATTTAAAGAACAGTGGTACCGAAGTATTTCCTTATACCTGTATTGGTGAGAGTGATCATATGTGATGGTTGAAGAAGATAGTCATTGCATGTTTGATATGAAAGGATTTACTCAGAAAAACCTCTTGTTGATTTTGATGCAATTATGGAGCGTTGACGTAAATGTTATGTTCATTAAGCAGAGAAATGTTGTGCTGCTGTAAATAATCAGAGTGTCTGTAATCAGATTATGTTGAAGGAATAGACTTTTATTGTAGTTATTGTGTAGCTCACTGACAATGGAATGGGAAAATAAAACAATTAGTAACAGAAAAAAAAGAAGGTAGATTTCAAGAAATGGATTGACGGAAGAAGATATAGTCGATATTGATAGGAAGAAATGGAGATAGACGCTTAAGGAAGAGTTTTCTTTACTAAATCTTTATATCTTTGAATACATTGTCAAGATGTTGTTTGAAACTTGCTACATATGCTTGCCTTGCATTTTGCCTACGATACCTAAAATTTTTAATTGTTCCGATGTCTTCTTTATACTATTGGAAGATAGCTCTTGTGAACAATCATATTGTTTGCCCAATCGTTCGAACAATATTAACTACTACCTTGGAAGTTGTTTAGAGCCAGATATCCTAATAAATTCGAAACTAATGGAAATCCTTATTTCTTCCGGTTTGTTGACAATACATAATTCTTTCAGGATTTATGATAATTGCTGAAAACAAACAGAATTTATAATGACGTTCATAAGTTTTCAATATTTATTTCTTCTGTTGGATAGGAGACAATCTCCTCTGTCCTAAATTTTATTTTCTGGTCCATCTGGTCTGGAGTAAATAAGATGTCCGTTGCCGGGAATCGAACCCATTCGTCTGCCCGTCTTCAATTGCCGATTGGGAGGATGGAAGCTCTTGTTTGCTGGGTCTGGGCTTGGTGTCGTCTCCGTTGTCGTTTAACCCTTTATAGGATATTGCGAATTGGTCTGAGTCATTATTTACAATGCCCACTGCCCCATTAAATGATCTTTTAATTAAAAAAAAAAATAATAATATTTTTTTTAATACAATTTATAAATCCAATATCAAAACAACTATCCCAATAAAGTACTCCTAAACCGTGAGTTTCTTCCAGTCAAAATTAATTTCATTAAACAATTTTTATTCTCTATTTATTAACCCTTTTAGTGCCGGACGAAAAACATGGTCCTCTATGAAAATGACCAGCCGAGTTTGACAAATATGCACCGATTTAGAAAAACGCTTATAAAAACCAAACTACAAATGATATTCACATGCTAAAATATGCCACGTATTCGGGACGAAATGGATAAGAATAATAATTCTCAAATCTCAATTGAAAATAATATGAATAACACAATTATAAATATTATAAAAATTGAGTTTTATTTATCATTAACAGTTCGGCTTTGGACCTAGAAGAGTCTCTTGTGCTAAGTATCCATCTTATTGCTCCTGCGTATACATAGTCACAGCACACTCCGGTATATAATGTGTAGAATGTCAGACCAAACCGCTTTACGAATTCTTTATCAACGAAATTTGATCATTAACAATCAAATAAGATTCTTTATAAATTGATTTATAGAAAAAGTTTTCTTGCAATGCGAAGAATAAGGCGCTTATGGCAAGTGTAGCTAACGACGATATATCCACACCAAAAGCGTTGAACTCAGAGAAAATCACCACAACATTACAAGTAAGATTAAAATACGCAAGACATGTTAATAGATTGTAGATTGTAATAGATGACCGTGGTCAAGTTCTTTTTAGTTATCTGTCATGTGTTATTGTTTTTTTTTTCGTTTCGGGCTATGTATATACTCTTATTAGAAGATTTTCATAGAACTGTTTAACAGAGTAGAAAAAGTTTAAAAGAATTACATATAATAACGATTGAAACATTTATTTTATCTTAAATATTCTAATAATAGAAATTATCATATAGAACCATCACTTAACCGCTTTTTATAACTATTCCTTACCTTATATAACTTTGTATATAAAATAAAAAAAATTCTGAAATCTTTATTTTTTATATGGTATATAATACATTCATCTTACTATTCGCATGTGCAGAAGAAAAAAAAATACCCAAAAAAATATTTCTGCTCTTTTATCCTCTTGTTCGTTATCTATTTATTTCATATTAATCATTTACCTGTTGAAACAGTTACTTTTTTTAAAATATACAATTTAAGGTACTTTAGAGCAAGAAGATTTAAAATATTGACATTTAAGCCCTGTCGGACTGGTTCTATCACAATGATACCTACATGATATTAAAACCTTTTAAATTTTACATTTTTTACAAAATTAACTTTTTTTGAGAGAAAAAATTGTAGAAAGGAGCAAAATGTATGCGTAGATTTTCTTCTTATCAGACGTAACGAAGTTATATAGGTTAGTGTTGAGTGAAAATTATTTTTCTTCAGTAATTTCTTACACAAGGTAAAAAAGCATTCTTAACCTCATTTATTCTATATCCTGATTATTGCCACATTCAATAAAGAACCTTTCTTCATAGTCATGCAGAAGTTATTGATTGAAAAGGCACATGCGATCGCAATAATGAGTCATTTTCCCTAAGCCTACGTTTATTTGTTTGTTTATTTATTTAACGTCACTTTATGCTACTATGGCTAATCGGACGATGCTACAGTGGGAGTCCTAAATTTTGCCTATCCAGGTTTTATTAGGATAGGGATCTTTAACGAGTACCTGACATCGCACAGGCTCGGGACCACCTTTTAACGTCCCCTCCGAAGAACGGCGTAGCTAAGGATTTTTTACTCCCATTAAAAAATCCTAGGACCACCTGCGGATTTGAACCCGTGACCTTTAGCATGGGAGGCTAAGCCTACGTCTTTAGGTAAATCTTATAATTTTAAATAATTAGAAATTACATATTTATGTGTTCGAATTAAACATAAAACTATGTTTATCATTTGACTATATTGGACTGATATGCAGTGAACGGACTTCCTATAGTGCTATCGGCTCTTCTCACCTTCTTTCAGTTGCTTAAAAGATCAATATCAGAAAAAATGACAAAAACGACGAACTTATATTGTTAGAAGTAACAAGAGATCATTTAGCTTTAGATGTTAAAAAACAAGTTTGGCCCAATTACAACGAACGATTAATATTTTCTATTGTTGTTCTCTCATATCTGTACACGGTATAGATATAAAAAACAATAATTAAATCGATAAAAATATGAATGAAGTATCAAATACATATATATTTTCCTGTGGCCATACAAATTTCAAAGTCGCTTCAAATATTTAATACAACCCAAGGAGTATGAAAGCTAACGTTTTCGAAAATTAAATTTAGTATGACTGATTATTTAATTTAATTTATTTATTAGGATATATTAAAATTTGTCTCAATGGACCATAATAATATTGCTGTAAGATCATATTAATACAATATTCACAGGATATACAAAAGGAATGTCAAATTACATAATATAAAACTAAAATAAATAAAGTTATATAATAACAAAATTTATAAATTAAATAAGTTCTAGGTTAACAAATAAATAAACCCACTCAGTCTTATGCACAATATTGACAATCTGCTGAGGAATCTCGGACGGTTCTTTCCTCCCACTTGTGGAAGGACAAGCAGAACCCGGAGGGATCCCAGTGCTTTCCTCAGGTGAGAGCCAACGGAAGCTTCCCCCAACTTTCCCAATCCTCGTTGGGCTGGTCACGTTCAAAGGATGCCAGATGATAGCATCCCCAAGAGAATCATGAGCTATGCGCTGGTGGGCAAAAGAAAGAGAGGAAGACCCCGAATGTGATGGTTGGACCAGGCTGGAGAGGATGCAGTGCGGCTGGGGGCGTCGGGCTGGTGGACGATGGCCAGGTAGAGAGAGGAGTGGGAACGAATTCTTTTGGAGCTTAGGGCACAAACTGGGCTGTAGACTACAGCCTGTAATGCCTAGTATGTATGTATTAAATAAATATAAGAATAATAAATAATAGGGATACGATTTATGGGTTCAGAATCCTCAGTAAAAATTTTCATTGTGATGCTCAATAACACCATTAAAATTGATTTTATTTTTTAATAAAAATTGATTTCATGCTCAATTTTTACTTTCACTTACTATATATAGTAAGGGGAAGTATTGCGATCGTGAAAATTTTCGAATTCCAGTTTGCAACGGAAATACACGTTTTAGGGTCCCCTGAGTCCAAATAACCAAGTCCCGCAAAAAGGTCTGTGTGTGTGTGTGTGTGTGTGTGTGTGTGTGTGTGTCTGTGTGTGTGTGTGTGTGTGTGTGTGTGTGTGTGTGTGGTAACTCCCGGGCGGAAACGGTAAGTCCTATGGAACTGAAATTTCATATTTAAGACAACTATACGCCCGAGACGTGACAAAACTTTTTTCATCAATATGAGCCTACCAGAAGAGGCACTTTATACCATGCATTTTGCACCTTTTTTCGATTTTCTCAAAAACGGTTCCGAAGATTTTGATTAAACTCGCTATATCGATGTAAAATTTAATGGGCTTTAATCTCATGTAGGTTTTATTAAGATAAAAATGGTCTGACAGGGCTTAAATGCCGATATTTTAAATTTTCTTCCCCTAAAGTACCTTTAATTTTGTAGATTCAATAATAATTTCTAGATTATCTTGTTAACGCTGATGAAAAACTGGTAAATATATAAATTGAATAAATTCCATACCCAACTAAAGGAGAAAACAGAAAAAATATTTTTTTAATGCAATTTTTCATTTTTGAACATAAGAGCAGTAATATACATGTATGATATACCATTGGAAAGCTAAAGATTTTAGAAAAATATTATCTCATACACAATCAATTGATACAAGTGATTATTTTAGATAATAAGGTAATCAATTTTTTAATAAAACTTATGTTTTTATAGAAATTCCATTTAATTAATTGTTTAATGATTTCACTCATTTTTATATCTAACTGTATTTGAAAATTCTTTAATTTATTCTAAAAATGGAGGTAAGTGAAAGTCTTGTGTTGCTCGCACCAGATTTTTATCTCAAGTACAGCGATATCGCAAAGTTTGGAGCATTTTTACTAAAATTATGTTTCTTGTAAGTATTCATTGAAAATCTCCGTAACAGTTAATTTAAGCAAACTAATGAGCAAAACAATGATCAAAAACTTTTAATTTTCTATAATTTTGTTTATAACAATGTTTGCGATAAAAATTTGTTTTTGAAATAAGCACTAAAAACCTTTACAATTTGTTTTTTCTACTACTACATCCCTTTTCAATATATACTTCGAATTGGGAAATTCCGAAGTTTTATCATTTATTGCGAGAAGAATTATGTAAAATGTATCACAGGTTTCAGCCTTATTTATTTTGTGTTCGGTTTACTTCAATTATAAAATTATTTGTCATGAAACATTAGCGACGTTTGATTTTATTCTTCAATCATTATTAAATATAGAGTGGCCAACGTCAGAAACATACCAGACAAATTTATCATTATCAGCTTTGAAATTATCAGACTTTACAAAGCTGTTAAGTGATGGCACTTACGTTAGGACAATAGGATATCATACACGCCGTGGATATAATTTCTATAATTATGTTTCATGGTAATTAACCCCAGATAGCCCCGCCACCTAATGGCGAGGAGGAGCTACGGGGCAAGATGACTAACAGGATTACGACCCGACCAGAAGGCTTCTAATAGAATTACAGAGAGAAGCTCTCCTGGAAATCTTCTGCCATCGGTTCCATTTTTATAACCTGGATTAATATTTAAATAGAATTAGGAACATTCGAAGTCACTTAGATTGCCATTGTGGAAGGATATCTTTATGAATCCTTATGCAGATTAGAGCGCCTCGCTATTACCTTGTCATCCGTCTCTTATCTTATCTTTTCTTCTCTCATCTCCACCTTCAACGGCTATGACTATTCTTCGGAGTGCTATCCCGGGTGTATCTGCTACGTGAAAGCTATTAGTGTCTGGGTGTCTGAAACGCATATGTTAATTTAATGAATTCGTAATCGGTAAAACACTGTTCTCCTTTTAGGAATTTGTCATGGCAAATTGTTTCTGAAAAAAAAAAAACCTTTAGTGAATCTATTAACTGCCTAATTTAATTAGTATCTTCCTTATCAATGATTCCAATCTGTTTTTAATTTTCAAAATCCAATTCTTCAGACATCTTCCTCTTTCTTTGGTTTTTTTTTTTTTTTTTTTTTTTTTAATTTTATTTAAATTTACAAACTTTTGTACTTCCACTCGTGTATGGTTTATAATTATCTGAAACTTGGTGTAAAGTAATTCACCGTCATGAATACTGGTTCTAAATAACTCGTTTAATTAAAAAAAAAACGTATTGTCTTGGGTTGAGTACCTTATCTCGAAGATCGGCATCTTCTTCCGACTGTATTCAAATAAATAATACGTGAAAGTTATTACCGACAGTGGTTTTGCTCATCTAAACATATCTATGACTTGGAAAATAATCTCCAGGGTTCACCTAGAGCTGATGTAACATAATAAAAAAACTTACAGCTTGTCTATAACTTGACCTGGGCGGACGGTTCTACCAAAAATGCGAAGAAACCACCATCCCGTTTGATGGATACTGATTTAATAAAATAGTCCAGCAGATAACATCTGTAGATATTTTTGTTAACAAATATTTGCCATAGTAATGATAATTCAACTTTTATTTATTGTTTGTAAAGTTAATTAATGCATCGTATCTTAATTTTCCTGAACCAACTCAATATTTGTATTATAAAGGATAATCAAGGAAAAAAGTGAAATGTCTAATAGTGCAAAACACTTTTAATGCCTGACGTCTTGACTAAACAACTTAATACTTTTTTTTATAATTTATTTATTGGAATTTACGCTTGTATAATAAAATAAAACCAGTAAATGTGAGTAAAATATAAAAAATGTAGGGAAACTTCACATTGGAAGCACTCTAAAAATATTATAAACTAGAAGGTCTCGGGGCCATCTCTTTTTAGATGCCTGGGAGAATTATCAAGTATTGAAGTAGAAGAAAGGATTGAAACTAGAGGATTAGAGTGGGAATGGAGTTTGTCATGAAAGGAATGATATATGGTTCGGGCCTAATCAGCAACATAAGGTATTTATGGATCAGTTTATTTGTTGCAAAGTAAGGAGCATTGAGGATTTCACGAAGGGTTTTGGATTGTAGAGATTGGACACGAGAAGAATTTGATGGTTTAGAAGAGCGCCAAGGTTCTACTCCCTAAGGCCCGGTTGCACCAACCGTGTTTAACTTTAACTTTACTAATCTGGATAAGTAAATCACGGGTTAGCAGAAATTCCATTGCACCAATCATAATTAGCCCTAACTCTATGTTAAGTGATGGTGTTAAGTTAATTCACCTTCCTACCTCGATTATCCGATGTCAATGTTACCTTTCTACTGTTACTTTAGCTTTCAAACATTGTTTGTCAGTTTCAGTTTGTTTTTTTCTGAATATTTTCGTGATATTTATCCTAATACACCGAAGAAAAATGAACACAATCTCATAAGATGAATACTCAACATCAGATAAAGATATAATACAATTGGTAAATATACTTTCTAGGAACAAGCTTTACAAAGTAAGGAGGAATCCATTTGAAATTTACGATGATGTGGAATTCATAAGAAGGTACAGATTTCGAAAAGAAACAGTGCTAAATATGATTGACAATTTTAATATTAATGCTTTTGAATCATATCCTACAAACAGGAACATCCATAACACCTTCAAACCAGTTACTCTTTGAAACATTTCTTGTGTCAGTTTTAGTTTGTTTTTTTCTGAATATTTTCGTAACATTTATCCCAATACACGAGGAAAAATGAACACAATCTCTTCAGATAAATATTCAACATCAGATGAAGATATAATGCTACTGATATATATACTTCCTAGGAACAAGCTTTACAAAGTAAGGAGGAATCCCTTTGAAATTTAGGATGATGTGGAATTCATAAGAAGGTATAGATTTCAAAAAGAAACAGTGCTAAATATGATTCACATTTTTAATATTAATGATTTTGCACCATATTCTACTTAACCTCAAGAGGTATTATGCTACTAGTAGTTACCAGCAGGTTCTTAGCGACATCATTAATATTGATAAATCTACAGTTTATAGAATTATTCCACGCATAACAGCATTAATAGCCAGGAAGTCAAGTGATTAAATTAAAATGTCCGTAACAGAAGTTGATAAAAACAAAACAGTGTCAGATTTCTACAGGATAAAATGTTTTCTTTGAGTAATTGGTGCGATTGACTGCACTCATATTAAAATCCAGTCTCTAAGTGGAGCTAATACAAAACTATTTTGAAATAGAAAAGGGTGGTTTCCATTAAATATACAAGTAGTGTGCGATGGGAACTTGAAAATCCTGACTCTGTGCATGACAGTTGGATTTTCAATTAAAGTGCATTACGAGTGAGATTGGAGTCAAGAGAATTTGGAGATTTTTAGCTTCTAGGAGATAGTAGTTATGGCTGCAAAACATATTTACTGACACCAATTATAAACCCAACAAATGCTGCTGAAGAAAAATCAATTGTCACACAAAAATCAAACAATCATTGAGACAGCGTTCAGTTTTATGGAAAGAAGATTTCCTTGCCTTGCCAATGGAATTCGAATGGATCCAAAAAAAGCCCTAAATATTATTGTAGCGTAGCTGTCCTCCACAACATTGCAATAGAAACCCAGGACATCAACAACATACCAGAACCAGAAGATTACTTTCCTGATGTTGTTTCACCATCAGAAATTATATGTGAAAGTGATATAGCTTTTCACAGAGCACTTGTCGACACAAATTTTTCAAGATGAAAGGAAATGACATAATTTTGTATAAATTGCATATCTGTGTTATTAAATCACTTAACCTTTCCCTCTTTTGTTGTCAAGTGGTAAATTTGTTTATATTTATCAATAAAGTCTGATTTTTGTATTTTATTTACATATTTTTTCCCCTCTAATTCAGTAAATTGATTGATAATAAAAATAGGTTAATTGGAAGAATGAAAAATGATAATAAATAATTTGTAGGTTTCTAAATCTTCCAAAAACAGTTTATTACAATTAACTTTAAAACGAGCCAACATTTCGAGGGCCTTCCCCATCATCAGGACTCACTAAAATACATCAAAAAATTATCAATTAACATTATTAAAAAACTTTTTAAATATTAACTAAAAACATTACCAAAAATTTGCATAACAATGTTACAAAAAAATTATATTTACCCGAAATTCATTTAAAATTTAAAAAATTATCCATTTTTGATTAAAATTTTGTCAAAAATTTATGTCATAAAATTGGTTTGTTTTTTAAATTAACACCAAGGAAAAAATACCCATTTAACTGACATATTCTTTGGCCCCTGATGAATTAGGGTCATACTATTTACTGTAGTAAGTATACACTGATTTATTATTAAATATAGGTCACTAAGGTAAGGTTTACAAATTTTAATTTCCCAATTATAGCAAGAACTGCTTGTGAGAGGTGTTTTCAATCTGTTTTATAATTTATGGTATCTTTTATATTTTTGTTTATATATAGATTCGATTGTTTTTCTATATCCAATATTGTAGGTTTTTCAAAATCAAAATTGTGAGTAAGCTGAAGACTGTGTTGTGCAAATGCTGTAGTGTTTATATTTTTACAATTATTGCTGTGTTGTTTGACTCTAGTTTTGATCTTTTTAGATGTTTCTCCTATGTATATCTTATCACAATCTATACAATTTATTTTATAAATAACATTCAGTTTTTCGAGTGGTAAAATCTTTAATGTTTGATAAATGATTACTTAGTTTATTATGGTTATAAAGTCATAATTTTGTCTGTGGTGAATTAAATTCAACAAGTGTTCTCTTAATTTCTTTGGATAGATGAGGTATGAATTGCATTTTTTGATAATGGTATATATTTCTATTTCTTCCACTTATCATCTCTATATTTATCGCATTATTGATATTACCTATAATTGTTTTTTCATTATTTTCATTCTGGTAAAGATCTGTTATAGTTTTTTGTTTAGGTTTTACTATTTATTGTTCATATTGTCATTAATTTTTGGTTTATTATTGATCAATTTATTGTTATTAACGTTAAGGTTTTTTGTCCTGGGTTCATTTTTAATTTCATTGTACTTAATTTAATTTATTATTTTTTTCGAATACATCTAATAACATTTTATATACTATAGTTTTTATTCCATTTAGATACTCATTGTCTGTCTGGTTTCACAATACAATCCAGCTTCCTTGATATTCAATAGATCTTAAAACGTTTCATTATTAATTCTCAACGGTCAACTAATTATACCCATTATTGTATTAATATATATTAATCGGCAGAGTAAAACAATCATTTCAATATAACCTAACTGTCTCTGTCTAGAGGGTTTGGAGTTGTTAAATACGTCACGAATATGATGACGTCCCGCGCTAACCCATGTTAACTAACTCGAATTAAAAATTTGTTGGTGCAAATGGACAAAAACTTTAATCATGATTAGCTTTGAACGCGGGTTAGTTAACAGCAAAAGTTAACTTTAACACAGGCTGTTGGTGGCAACCGGGCCTAAGTCCATATCGGCCGTATGAAAGTCATGTAGATAAGTCTTTTTTAGTTAAGTGGAAGATTAGAACGTTTTTCTAGTAAGTGTTGGAGTAGCCGAAAACGTCGAGCAGTTTCTAGTCGTTTCAATCTTGCATGAGGGTTCCAAGTAAGGCGTTTGTCAAAGAGGAGTCCTAGATATCGGAACTGTTCGACAGGAACTAGAAGTTATTGAAGGACACTGTAGGGCAATATGTCATAAGTTTATGACGAAGCGTAAAGGTAAGTTGATGGGATTTATTGGAATTTAAACTTAAAACTGATTTATTCAAGTTCTGATGATTTTTATTTACTATTTAGATAATTATTTGATAATAATTTACTTTACGAAGCTAATCTCTTTACTATTCCTAACAACCTTTTTTCTGGGCTTATTTTAATATACGCAAATACTCCTTGGCCAATTTCACATGTTCTATGAAAAACTTGATCCTGAAAAAGCAATTTCCTATATCCACCACAACAAACTTAATCTCTACAAGAAATATCTGATATCTAAAGCAAGAGGAGAACTAATGAGACTACATTGTCAGCCATGGAGGAGGGATAGGGTAGATACCCTGTGCTATATGCAACCTTAATGTGCCAGAGGATACCTACCACTTTTTAGCAATATTTCTTGTCTTACTGCTGATATTCCTAATCATCTTGACACCATTCTGGCAACATTTGCAGATGACACCGCCATCCTATCATCCAATTCCGATCCTGAAATAGCATCCTTAATCCTGCAAAGACACCTTTGTCTTATCGAGGACTGGTGTAATGCTTGGCGTATTAAGGTTAATGAAAGCAAATGCACCCACGTCACCTTCACCCTTCGACGCAAATCCTGTCCAATGGTTCATTTCAATTCCATACCGCTTCCTTCCTCAGACACAGTCCGGTATCTTGGCTTACTACTAGACAAAAGATTGACGTGGAACCCACATACAAGACTTAAACGAAAAGAACTCAACAGACGATTCGGACAGTTATACAGACTACTAAACAGAAAATCTAAGCTTACAGTTGACAACAAATTATTACTTTACAAGACAATACTGAAGCCAATCTGGACCTACGGACTTGAACTGTGGGGGACAGCTAAACGTTCTAACATCAAACGCATTCAATCCTTTCAATCCAAAGTCCTCCGAATAATAGTAAATGCTCCTTATTATGTATCCAACTATACCTTGCACAACGACCTTAATGTTCCATTTATTTCAGACCTGATTCCATCTAAATTTTCCAAATTCCACCAGAACCTCATTCATCATCCTAATCCTCTAGCACAATCCCTATCCAGCTCCACTCATCCATACAACCCTCCTAGAAGATTGAAACGGCAGTGGCCCCGAGACATATTGTAAACATCTATTCTGGAGTTCTGACACTGGCCAGATTCTCCTCTCATGTGCGGTGTGATTGTGGCTGTGGCGCCCTCACTTAGCTTCCGCTGGCTCTCACCAGTGATGCGGCTGAGAGGGAGGCGCTGGGATCCTTTGGACTCTGCTTGTCCTTCCACAAGTGGGGGGACAAGCCCCGTCCGGGGTTCCCGAGCTGATTGTAAATATTGAACATAGGTATGAATGTGACATGTTTTGTTTATTTATTTGTTAACTTCATTTATTTGTATTTATTTTGTCTATAAATTTTGTTATTGTATACGTTTATTTATTTTATTTTTATTTTATGTAATTAGACTTTCCTTTTGTTTATATTGTAAATATTGTATGAATGAGATCCTGTAGCACTATTATTATTGTCTATTATGACAAATTGTAATATATACGAATAAAAAAAAAAAAAAAAATAAAAAAAAAATTCTTGTCTTAAAGGAGTTTAGGATGAAATATTTAGGGAAACATAAGTTAACTACGGAAGAAGTGATATATAGATTAAATGGGCTACATTGCTTTAAACTTGCAGCATACTTAAATAAATCATTCAAATACAGAAATTTTTGGTCCAACATTTAAACTATTTAATTTATAATGTCAAACAAATAGATCATAACGTTACTAAAATTCAAAATTATTATCATTAAACTGAAAATAATGGGGCAACTCGACAGACGGCTTACGGCCATTATCTTGTGGGCTTTGATTTAAAAAAATGTATATACATGTTATTACTATTTTGTATATTATGTAAATAAAGCATTTATTTATTCATTCAATGCTCCTTGATAACATCAAAGCATTTTATTAGCTTATTATTATTATAAATCGAAGGAAGAGTAAATGAACAACCTGATCCTTTCCTTTAATACTTCCTACAAAAGATATTGAAATGACGCTGAACGAATTTCAATTGATCCCATCTCCGCCATTGCCAATATCTAGAGCCCTAGAGCCTATAGTAAACAGCCCTTGTCCAATTTCATTTTGGGATGTCAATAGTGTTCTCTTCCAATAACTGATACAGGCCTTCTCCTGTCTTATACTGAGCCGATACATAAGGATACAGGAAGGAGCACGAACTTTTTATATAACTTGGGTTCATATTAAATTATTTTATTTATGAAACTGAATATGAAGTCATTATTTTAAATTATTATTATTATTATTTTATAAGTGGTCTTCCGGTTTATTATTTTCAATATTTAATTTCTGGGATCTTCCAAACAAAAATAAAGAAACGATGAAGCAGATAATAAATGAATGAATGAAGAAAAATTAACATCAGTTCTTCCTTCATTCAGTCAAGAAATCTAGTATTTTTTGTTATATAATATTATATATGGATTAAATATTATACACCGATAAATATTCTTAGATAAAAAAGATGGAATCATTTATATTTGGCCGTTTTGATTATGAAATGAAAAACCTCTTTATTATCCTGGGACTAAAGTCCCGTAAGAATAAATACATAATTGACGACCGGAACGATGTGGTCATGGCTTTGAACAACAAATTGCTGGCCAAAAGAAAAAAATATGGTTGTAGTATATGTACATAATTACAAATTAGACTCATAGAATGAAAACAAAAAAAAAGAATAGCTACTTAATCAGTGATAAATTAAACAAGATAAACCCAACAAAATTGATATTTCTAGCATCTGCATTTTGAGAATATAGTCTGTTTGACTGGGAAGGAGAAGGTGGTTAAAGAGGATTTGAAGGAGAAAGTAGTTCTTACACGACGGATCTCAGGAGGGATAGAATTCCAAAGAGAGGTTGCTTTGCCTAGAAAGGACTTGTCAGCAGTACCGTGAGGAGGAGGGTAGAGGTCTGGAAGACGGGACTGAATTAAGGATTTAAATTAAAGGGATTGGAAGATATAGCTGGGACGATGAGTTCTGATAATCTGGTAGAGGAAGGAAGCTAGGAAATACTGGCATCTGTAACGAGGATAAAGCCACCTTAACTCGGCGTAATACTGGGTTAAATGCATGTCTCTGGTGATCCCGAATACAAATCGTATTGCACAGTTCATAATACGTTTGAGTTTTGCTTCGAGCTCACCTGAAAGTCCGTTCTACACGTCACAACCGTAGTCAAAGTGTAGAAAGGAAAGACAAGGTAGGAAACAAGAAGTATAAGAGTATTGAATGGAGCTTTATGAATTATTTATAAATACAAACTAATATGCTTATTGAGTTGTTATTTATTTACCAGATCATTTAATTGATTACATCCCTTTAATCAAAATACAGAATACAAATTAATCAGAATAATCTTACTGCGTGTTTAATAAACCATGAAGCAATAATTACCAGTGTAGGCTCATCTGCGGTGTAGTGGCTAGCATAACAACTCTGTATGCCGAAGGTTGCAGGATCAAAGCTGGTAGAAGTTCCTAGTTATGCCGTCCTTCGGGACGTAAAAAGGTATTCTGTGCGAGGACAGGTACTCATTAAAGATCCTTAAGTTAATAAAACCTGGATCGGCAAAATTAGGGCTCCCACTGAAGCATCGTTCGATTAACCACAGTAGTATAAAGTGGCGTTAGATAAATAAACAAACAATAATTGCCTGATTATTATTAATTAACTAAAAAATTGACAGTTAATTGTAAACGTTTTTTTAAAATTTATATGAGTTTTTATTATTGGTGTAAATCATAGTTAAGGAAAATAATACCTTGTCCCTTGATAAAATCCTGAATTAGATTGTAAAGATAAGATTATGCCCGCAAAGTTTTAAAATGGGAACTTTTTACCTCTTCCAAGGGTGAATTATTTACTTTATGATTAACTTGGCTAAAATAATTGAATTCTCTGAGCATAGAAGCTTTAACTCGGCTTTGAAGCGCAGTACAATAAAGGCTTAAAGCCTTTCCCTCTAAAAGAAAAAAAAAATCATATGTCTAAGTGTTACTAACAACTAGAGATTAGGATGGCTCTGATGAGTATGGTGCTGTGCTTCTCCGGCTACTATAGAGGAAATATTAGGTCTTACATTAGATCATGTCTGTTAAAGGAGAACATTGACCATATGAACTCGTTCCATAACTATTCGCCAAGGAACAGGACATCGTTACACAGGTTTAGGTAGAGCACTAAAAACGTACGGCATGAGTTATAATTGTACAGGTTACTTCAATTTTATTTTAATTATATAATTTTATAAAAACCGATTATTAATGAATTTCAATCAAACATTCTATCAAGAAAATAGAAAATAAGTAATAAAATAAATCATTACCTAGCGACCTATCAAATATAAAATATATCCCCATGTATATTAATTATCTTTATATCTGTAAAGTTCGTAAACATATTGTGTTTAGCAATTGAGAATGAATACAGATTTTCTTTCCGTACCACTTGCAGATCGTTATTACGCTGTTACTAGTAGTAGCGGCCCATGTCAATTCAAATTGCATATTGATTAATGGTGACTTAAGCTGTCAATTATTAATGATAGTATTTAAATCCGAACTTGATACTACATTGCTTCAATCTTGTTAAAATGCACTAGCCATTTATAGAAGTTTAATAAATAACTAACGCGGAGATTATGTGATTACGTCCCTATTTTCACCGATGTATCAAGTGAATAGTTGGTTTACTGTGATCGCGAATATTTTTGTATCTGAATAAAATTAAAAATACACCTTTTAAGATCCTTTTTTTAAGTATTCAATAAAATAAATTCTGGATTTCGATTGTTGTTTATTTATTTAACGTCACTTTATGCTACTACTGGGGCTCATTGGACGATGTTACAGTGGGAGTCCTAAATTTTGCCTATCCAGGTTTTTTGATTACGATAAGGATCTTTAACGATTACTTGACATTGCACAGGCTCGTTATTCCTTTTTATGTCCCCTCCGAAAGATGGCATAACTAAAGATTTTTTTACTAATATTGAAAAATCCTAGGACCACCTGCGGGTTTGAACCCGTGACCTTTTGTATAGAAGGCGATTATGCTAGCCAATATACAACAGGAGATCCCGAATTTCGATTGTGTTTGTGCCTCAGTGCGTCTGTCGACAGTCTAGCTTATTTTAGAAGTAATACGAATCTGACATTAAAATCAGATAATTATTTCTTTACTTATTCATAAAGTACAAGATAAGAAAGGTAGGAAAAACTTTTTTAACGAAATAGACTGAACAGATACAAAAAAAATCTGATGGATATCTGCAATCTCATACATTAGAAAATAATTAATGTCATAAAACATGATAAATATGAATATTATTAATAATAATAAAAAACTTTATTCTGGGACTATGTCCCTTAAGAATAACAAAAGTGAACAGTAGATATTCATATTTATGTGTGGTCAAGAAAACAATTAAATTAATTTTTATTTACAAATGCGAAAAAAAGAAAAATTAAACATTACCTTGACTTATATACATTCATGTACAAAAAGTATGGATAACATACACACAAGAAAATAAACAAAAAAAAAGGAAAGAAAGAAGAGAAATCTCCTAAAGGCTTCTGATAGGTTTGAGGGAATCATAAAGAAAATAAAACAAAAAAAAGCAACTAATTATTCCATGTTATGTTTATGTTTATTATTAATTATGTTTGGGTTAAAATAGATAATTATAACTTGTATTGAAATTAAAATAAGTCAGTCTCTGATTTAAATTTGTTGTGCATCTATTTGGGATGTCATAAGATGTTGGAAAAGGTGTGATTTGAATGAGAGAAAGGAAGAAGCATGGCGAATATGAGTAGGTAGGGAATTCCAGAGGGTTGCAGAACGGATATAAAAGGAGTGACCAGAAGATTTAGTTCTCTGAGTGGGAACGTAAAGGTCGGAATGGCGGAATCTAGTTTCAAGAGAGAGGAATGAGGATTTAGATTTAAGGATGCTGTGAATGTATGGAGGGTGCTGGGAGTTGATGATTTGGTAAAGGTATGATCTGAGAAAATGCTTCCTCCGTTTAGCAGGTAGCAGCCAATACAACTCATTGTATAAGTGGGTCACTGGAGACCTCTTCGATGTACCGAAGGTAAATCTTATGATCATATTTATAAAGAAGCTTGAAGAAGCTATTATAGAAGAATTAAAGAGCAAATCTAATTAAAAAAAAAAAAAAAAAAAAAAAAAAAAAAAAAAAAAAAAAGGAGACATATTCTAGTTTGAAAAATTGTTTTCGGAAATAGCAGCAGAAATAAATAATATACAGTTTGAAAACTAAATAAATTAGAAAAAATATTGTCTAGGTTTCAAGATTTCGAAAAAAAAAATGGTGAATAAAAAATTCACAGTCTCAAGAGGTTGTTATAAATATAAATTTACATTTTTATATTATTAAATCTAGAAAAATAAATACAATATAAAATATTAAATAAAAAAAAAGATTATTTGTACACCTGTTATGGTTGTAATAATTATTGTTTAGTTTTTATTGAACAATGAAAAAAAAACAACACAGCCATGATCATTCAGACAAAAACAATTATTTTTTTAATCGGAATTTATGTTGCCTTAGTGATCTGAAATATAAAAGAACCAATTAATAATATAATATTAATATTAAATTATATTTTTGCTGTTTGAACTATTCATTCCACTGCTTGATAATAATATCATATTGTGCATTCTAAACATGTAAGCATTAACTGCACCGTCCTACTTTCTTCAGTTTGGTATGATCTCTCTTTTGTAATGGTTCTCTATCGAATCTTAAAACATTTTGGATCCATAAATGAATTTTTTGAGACTTGTATAATTATTACTTGATGTCATTAGTTTAAATTGGGAAAAAAAAAAACATCTTAACCAAATTTAAATGTGGTTTGCTATAATTTCTACTTTCCCATATAAATACCCCCTATAAAGATCATGTCCTACCTTCAAAATCATTTTAAGATTTTTTATAATAATCTCTAATGATATTATAGAGTTTCGACTAAGGTCTAATTCCGTTTTTGAAGGAGATTAAGTTTGATAAAATATATATATTTTTATTACTGCCTAAACTGAGACCCCTCCCCCTTCTATCATCAGGTCGATTTGAAACTTATGGAAGCAAATTGGTGTAATACAAACTTCATCAAGGGTAAAAGTTTGTGGAGGTAATCACACGGGTGAGGTTTCCCAGGGAGCCTTATAAATCCATCACCTGTTCACCACTTCTACCCCTTGTAAATTTTTCCTTTCCCGAGCTGAATTCTACTTTAAAATTGTATTTATTGAAGAATTCTTACAAAATTAAAGATAAATTAAAATTTGTGAAAATTTAATTTCTGAATTTTTATTTCGTATAACCATATAGTACTATCCTATTGTGATACGACAATGATAAAAAAACTATCCTATTATTTTTACTGTGTCATCTAACCAATTACTTATGATTAACCCTCATGCTTCTACTCTATCATCATTCAGTCATAGCTGTTCTGATACCTTTTGTCTTCCCAAACAGACGCTCAACAAAGCTGTTTCGACTCAAATATCATACTTTGAAAAAAATTTATTATTTATTTAATTCAACGTAGTTGATTAATTAATGAATTACTTTGACTTACCTATATGTGAAATATAATAAAGGACGGCATAACTAGGAATTTTTGACTCACATTAAAAAATCCTAGGGCCACCTGCGGGTTTGAACCTTGGGCATACGAGGCTGTTATGCTAACCAGCATGCTACAGGTAACCTAAACTTAGTTACTGAAAAATTAATTAAAAAAATAAAAAATAAAATTAGCATAAATATTTGTTATATGTCCACTTTATACCAGTTATTTACTGTCTTTAAGGATGATTAATTTAAGTTCGATAATTTTAATAGCTTTTTTTTCGCGACTATATAATTAGTAATTGAAAAAGCTGTTTGCTTACTTTCTAATAACAAGTTATTAAATAATCAGTTACAAATTCACAGTTTTTTTTTCGCATTCCCTGGTTAAAAGCGTCATGTGTGGTTTCGGAATAAAGGATGTATTTCATAGAGCGGCTATTAATCATGAAAGACTGGAGATAGTAAAGTACTAAACGTGTACCTTGAAACATCCCATACAGTTTGAGACTCATAAAAAACTTATTAATTTTTAAAAGAACAACCCTTTTATGGATATAAATGAAAACATATATTTTCGGATTAATTGATTATATTTTATTCCATGAATTCAGACTATGTTAATGTTTATCCTTTTAGAGCTCAGTAATCACCGTGGAATTTTTCTGGATTGAAAAATAAATTGATAAAGAACTCCATTGGAGACAAGCATAAAGGTAACTGCTGCCATCAAGAAGGATAAACCAAACGAGGTAGGAGCTAAGATGTTGAGTTAGTACACAACTCTACAAGGTTAGTCTTGGTCCACTCTAACGGTATCGATAATCATACTCTGCTTCCTTCAAGTTATTTCTGAGATTCCGACTTTGCGTAAATGTATGTGTGTTTGTATTGTTGTTAGTTATCGACTGTTGAAACACATGTTAACAATACGTATCAATAAAAAAATATTACAAGACAGCTATAAAGCATGTAAAAAAACAAATAAAAAAAAATTGTAGGATCAAATAAATTTGGAAAATTCGTCTCTGCCTCTCTCAGAAAAATTCATAGCATCTTTGTTTTAGCGTTCTTTCCACGTTTTTAATCACCACACTCGTCTATGTAAGAATTATACTGTTTTAAATTGTAGGCGAATTTGTTATATTTTTAATACGTATTTATAATGTTAACAAAATTTAAATTATAATTGACATGTCTATTTGACTACTGTTTATCTATTCATTGGGAATTCAATACATTCATAAATTTATTAAAAAATGTTTTCTGTCTCTGTAACAATAACGTCATCTACTAATCATTGTAAACAAATTTCAGTATTCTTTCGTTTTATTTTTCCACTGTTAGGGCGTAGAGGCAATAAATAAAATAAATTAGGCAATAAATTCTCGAAATATAGCCTAAACACAATTACCTATTATTAAGGGAGCAAGAAAAACGAAAAATGCAACCCATTTTACCATAATTTTCAGTATGTTTTATGCAGAGCATCTATCATGGTAAAGCAAAAAAATATAGCTGTTAATAGGGAACTAACTAATATGAAAAGAAGTAAATAAATCAAAAGAAAATGGTAAATTTTTGGGGGGGAATATTTAGATATGAAGTATTTTTGTTTAATTTGTATAATAAAAAATGGTCCAGTAGTTTTGGTGAAAAGCGGACATACGGATTTTTTAAAAAATCGTATTCGTGTTCTACGTATGTTGAAACGTAAGCCCTCACATTTTGAAAGTTGGCAATGTTTTTTTTATTTTTATTTTATTTTATCGATTAAAAATGTTAATTATTGAAAATAATAAACACAAATTCAAATTTTAACACTTCTAACTTCTTTTTTTTAACTGCTTTTCAAAAAATATTATAATTGAAAGAAATTAAAAGAAAAAAATATTTGATTTTTAATATTTGGCTTTTTTAAAAAAATCGTATTTAATAAATAAATAAATATGTTTATTTTTGACATCCTAGGAATTCAGATGATTAATTGTCTAGGCATAAAGCTTTAGTTATTGAAATTTTATTATTAAAGTTTATTTATGCATCTATTTTTCATTAAATGTAGTTATTATTCAACAGGTAGAATTTTTTTTCATTATTAATTCGGTATAGACTGCTTAAAATGTTCATCTTCAAAACCACCGGTTATCTAACCTGTAATCGCTGCCTATTTCGATTATTTAAAAGTTATCTGTCCCTAATGTTGAACCTTGGAACTTCTAAGTTTGATTTTTATGGTCATTAAGTAGGAACCTTTTTATTTTCAACCCATGTGGCAATAGATGTAGTTTTATCAAATTTTTAAGTTCCTAACATTTCTATAAATATACATTTTTCATGCAAAATAAATATTTTATGAAAATCATATTTTTAACAAATCCGTTGAGATGTTGCCGAACGTTAGCATACGTTATGCAGTTTGGACGACAAGTTGGATGGATACGGTGATCGCAAGTGATTGCATCTTGAGGAAGGCTATTGCAGACGTTGATGCTGAAACTGACAGATTAGACCTCGTTATGCAAGATATGATACTGGTTTAGACTGAGGCTATAATTATCGGAAGGTAGTTTTCTAATGCAGTATAGGGCTGCTATTAAAGAGTGAGTAGCCGGTAATGTTACCCACCTTTTGAGAAAAAAAAATATAACGTACTATTATATTCCTTAAAGTAGATGGGAGCAAGGATATTGCGATTACTTGAGGTTTATTCCAACTCAACCTCGTGAGCTAATTTTCATAAATCTTTTGATATAAGTGACAGAACAGAACTTATTGTTAAATTAGAGTCTTTGAAGTGCGTTTTAAAGAAAGATAATTATACATATGTAAAAAATGAACGTGTCTGTCCAGACTTATCTGACGTACAAAACCAACTTAAAAAAACTAAGATTGGTTAGCCAATTGATAGTTTCAAACCCTGAATTCATCAAACTTAATATGAGACACGATGTATTCTTCAAATCAGAGGAATACTGTTTTTTTTGTTACCAATTTATACCAAATAGCCTGTCCCACATTCTTCACTACTGTGAAAAACTAATAAAAGACAGAGAAAAATATTTAAAACCATTATTGTCTCTACACAGTGTTCAACATAGATAGAAAACCTACTCCAAACTAACAACTTACAAAAACAAAATAGAATTTACTTCTTTTTTGTGTCATTTTGTTGAACTCTAGGTTCCTTAGTGATGACGCACACACCAGTACAACCCATGAAGGGTTTCGGGTTTAGTACTTAAAAAGATTTGTTCAAAGGCCAACGGCCGTGCAATGAGGTGATTAGGCCTAAATCACGCTAGGCCGCCAGGTTTTCCCCTCAGTAAAGGATATTTACTTTATAACGGCTCTGTGAGTTCTAGGAGGGTTTCCTTAAACCCCAGGGTCGCTCGACGGCTAAAATAATTTTCTTCTCAGCCGGGATTCGAACCTGTGACCTGGAGAACATTAGCCTAATGCTCTATCCACTGATCCGTTATAATATAGTTAACTTAATTCAGTTCACTATTTTTTTTTATAATAATTTTTATTGTTCTTTTAGCTATTATTTAATTTTAACCAACAAGTGCGATAGGAATTTCAGAATCTTGTGTATGAAGTGAAATTATCAATATTTAGTTAAATATGTACTAGATGTATATCTTCAACGAATGAACACTATTCATTCAAAATGAATGTATGGGGCTTTTACTTGAAATATTTTGATTTTAATACACACAAAAAAGTATTTTTTTTTTTTTAATGAAAATATATAATCACATATTTAAGCACGTTTAAAATTATAGTGAGGGAATTGTGAAGTCTCTGGAGGCCTTTGCCTTAAAATACCCCTGGAAGTCTATGTATTCCTTTTTCTATCCAAACTTTGTCTTTAGGCTTTACGAGATTTTGCTCAGTAATTTCGGTACGGTAAAAGCACATTGCGCACCGCCAAGTCAAGTTGTGCGACTAGGTTTATCACTTAAGCTACATCACAGTGCGAATACTGTTCTCTTTACGACCGATCACTCGCTCTTACGACCAATCGAGTTTCTGCCCGTAATACGGAGAAGCCTCTTTCTCACTCTGGATCTGCGAAAAGATAAGGCAATGTGATACATTTACTTAAACCTAACATTAAATTGACTAACTTATATAATTAACTTATCATTTCTTTTCCAGAAATGGGTTTATTATGACCCTTGATTTACCTTAAAGTGATTCATCTGATTTCTAAGTAGTGCTATGTTTTTGACCGGCTGCTTTTCTAAGACAGCGGTGCCTTCAAAACTACATTAATTAATATATTTATATACGATACTTTTTAGAACAATTGGAATTCTTTTCCGAATGTATCGTGTTTATCGATCCCAGTATGCAGGGTAAGATTAAATTAGACAGGTTTCAATAAATGACATTATTTAAACTGACTTAAACACATACAGTTTATTTACACAGTGCCTGAGAATACTGAGGGACATTACAGATAACCTTGCCATACAATATTACAAACAAAGAAATACCTTTAAAACACTTAGTCGGCTGGCGGAGGTGGAAATTGTCTCAGGCGTCCCTTTTAGGCTTCATCCTCCAGCTGCTATCTGATCCCCGATGTACCTCTCCTCGATCTACGATTCTTCTCTTCTCGTGGATAGACCTGACTGAACTGACCTCTTCCCTCTAGAGCTTCTCTGATTCTAAAATCGTACCCTCATCACCTCACACCCTTTTCTTTCCAAAAGTACTCTTTTTTGAAAATTGCCGATCTGTTATAGGACAAAGGAAGGCGGGGCTATAATGGGAAGTGCCACTGGGGTCTAGGAAGTTTCCCGAGGTATCGCTGGGGGGCCCCATGGAGGTAAACGCCTTTTAAACTTTTGCCGACGAATACAGTATAAATTATTAATAATAATGTATTAATTATTCAATAATGAATTTAGAGCCCTCGGTATCCTCAATAAATAAGTAGGTTCTTCTTTGCAATTATTATTAATTCCTCTTTTTGATTGAAATATCAATTTTTCTGAAAATAATAATTTCTTATATCTAAATAATTTTAATTTACGGAATTATTCATTGCGGTTTTTGTTAATTATTTATAATAATGAACATTCGGGACCCTCCTACGGACAGCCAACATGCGATTGCCCGATTACTGTGAAGCACATTTCGACAGAGTGTAGGGCTTAGGATACTCACAGAGCACACTTTGAAATAGCCACTGACTTACACACCTTTCTACAAGACAACGTACAGATAACTGCAAAACTTTTTGACTTCCTACGACAGACAGACTTGTACATTAGTCTATAATATTTAATCTGTTTATCATAGTGATTTAAGGAGAAAATGGCCCAAGTGGTTTACGCCTAATAAAAAAACCTTAGGGTAAAAAATTACCCTTCCCAATTTAAAAAAATCTGTTCTACAGTACGAATTTAACTCCAAATTTCGTTAGTGCTAATCGATAGGGAATTAAATACCCTACAAAACAAAAATTGAAATCGGTTTAGAAAGAGCAAAGCTCAAAAGTTTAGAACTTAGCATTAATAATCGGCCATTTTTCTTGAATATAAATTGATAGCGTTGCAAGTTTGTCTTTATTAATCCTTTTGATAAATTCATAGATATAAATATAATTTAATTGTCTAAACAGCTATATAAATCGTTATACCTTAATATAACTATTAGGAAATAAGGTGTAGATTCTTTAAGATGAAGGTCAATTTCTGGAAATGAAATGAAATGAAAAAACTTCTTTATTATCCTGGGACTAAAGTCCCTTAAGAATAAAATAAAATACATAATTGATGACCGGAACAGTGTGGTCATGGCTTAGAATGACAAATTACTAAACTAAAAAAAATAATACAGGTCGTAATATATATATACATATTTACAAGTCAGACTTACAGAATGAAATAAAAAATAAAAATAAAACAACGAAAAAAAACAAAAATAAAAACAGAAATAGCTAATTCATCAGTGATAATTTAAGTAATATAAACACACACAAAAAATAATATTATAATAATTGAAATTTATAGCATCTGCAGTTGGAAGTTATTGTCTGTTTGACTGGGTAAGAAGATGGTTGAAAAGGAGCGATTTGAAGGAGGAAGTCGTTCTTACATGACGGATCTCAGGAGGGATAGAATTCCAAAGAGAGGTTTCTTTGGCTAGAAAGGACTTATCAAACGCAGCAGTACGGTGAGGAGGAGGGTAGAGGTCAGAAAGCCGGGATCTGGTAGAACGGGACTGAATTGATGATTTAAATTGAAGGGATTGGAAGATATAGCTGGTATGATGAGTTCTGATAACCTGGTAGCGGAAGGAAGCTAGGAAATACTGGCATCTGTAACGAGGATAAAGCCACCTTAACTCGGCGTAATACTGGGTTTATATGCGTGTCTCTGGTGATCCCGAATACAAACCGTATTGCACAGTTCATAATACGCTTGAGTTTTGCTTCGAGCTCACCTGAAAGTCCGCTGTACACCTCGCAACCGTAGTCAAAGTGGGGAAAAAACAAGGGAAGAAACAAGGAGTTTACGAATATTGAATGGTAGGAGGTGATGGAGGCGACGGAATTGCTTTAGGGTTGCTATGGTTCGGCGGGATATTTGGGAGATGTGTGGTTTCCAAGAGAGAGTTTGGTCAAGAGTAATACCTAAGTTCTTGACGGATGAATGAAAAGAGATAGGAGTATTGTTTAGAAAAAGGTTGGGGGTGCTGGGAATGGATTTAAGGAGAGCAGGTGATGCTATCAGGATGGCTTTAGTTTTTTCAGCACTTAGCAGGTGTTTGTTGCTGTTTGACCAGAAATAAACAAAAAAAAACAAAAAACAATATAAAATAGTATAAGTTCCTTAAATCTACAAGATAAAAACAAAACTTTGTAAAAAAGATTAGGAAGAGAAGAAGCATTCTGTCGGCTCCGAATAGGGCGCTGTGAATTCTCACACGGCTATCTTCTGCGAGGTCTGGAAGCCCATACTTGCAGCCGGTGCAAAACAATCAGGGCCGTAAAACGTATACTGTTAGACCGTAAATTTTTTTTCTAGATTGAGCCAAAGTCTGAAGATGGGCATGGCAAATGAAGAAACTTTCAATCCAAGGTTACTGTTACTCTTCGGTTATTTAAAAAGAATTCAATGCTTCAATCGAATACAAAACTTGTTACAAAGTATGATGACAAACAGGGGCAGGAGCGAAATTAATAAATAAATATGGATCAATCCATTCGGAATCGTCCAGATCTTGCCGCTCAACATTTTTGATTTTATTGAATTTTTAATCAGTTATTCACGGGTTATTATTCATAAAAACTCGTGAATAATTTTTTTTTTTTTTTCTGGCAAACACTTTTAGTGTTTCAGCCGTTTAAGGTTAGATTTGCGACTGAAAACATGTGTTGGGAAAATCTCTGTAAATCTGGTGGTTTTGCAGATATCGAGTCAAAACTAAAACTAAGAATAAAATAATGATATGCTTTATGTCTTTTGTTATTACCTTAAAGGTGAAGAAAGTGGTTACAAAAATTCTCGAAAATTATTAAAAAATGAGGCTTTTAGAAAGTTAAAAGTCTAAAAAGGAAAAGAGACTCACCTTTTTTTTTTTTTTTTTTTTTTCATACGCAGCTCAGAACCAGCCCTACCAGGTGTAAAAATTGTAAATTCTTCGTATATGAATTTTTAAAAAAAGTAAATATTTGTTTTTCGCATTTTACACGGAAATATCTCAGAAGCGACTGAGTAAAAAATTACACACAGGTCACACATCTATACGATGTTTATTAGTGACATATATTTGGTGATTGAGGCTGAATGTACAGCGCCCTAACTCAGCCTCCACTGGCTCGGACCAGTGATGTGGCTGAGATAGAGGCGTTGGGATCTCTTTGATTCCGCTTTTTCCTCCACAAGTGGAGGGAAAGGCGCAGTCTGGGGTCCCTCTAGCAGTTGTATATATTGTATATAATTATGATTGATGTTTATTTATTTGCCAACTTTTTATTTATCTTATTATAGGTTGTTGTTTTGATTTGTTTTGCTTTTTTTATTTATTATTATTTTATTGTATATATATAGAATTTATTTATTTTCTATTTTATGTAATTTGACTATTATTATTATTTTTTGTATATATTGTATGAATGTGGTCTCTTATCAATATTACTATTGTTCATTTTGCAACAAATTGTAATATATCTCAATAAATAAATAAAAAAAAAAAAAAAAAAAAAAAAAAAAAAAAAAAAAAAGAGGCTGAACTGGTTCTCGAGTTGTAAAATTCTCTTCGCTGTTATATTACATTATCTTTAAAAATTATTAACTCCTGTAATTATTCATATTTCAGAACAAAACCAAAACTAGAGTGATGGCTAGAGTACTGTATACAGTTTTAGTCCTTAAAGCATAGTATCAAGTAGCCATGAAAATTGTTTAAAAATTAAATCAACTGAAACTTATAGTGGGCTGTAACAAGGGAGATTAGAAAGGAGTCTCATGCTTATTTCTTTTTTCTTACTCTACTTGTAGAAATTTCGATCATGTAAGCATTCTCTTTTTTTCTAATATAAATTTTCAAATTAGGAAGATCTCAAAGTTCAGTATTTATAGTGAAATATCTCAAAGGGACTGAGTGAAAAACGATTTTTTTATAAACCTCTTATATCACATGTACCATATCTTATACTGTACTTACATGGTTATTTATTTTCATGTTGTTTTTTATTCACCTTGTCAAAATTACCCCTACCAACACTCCATAGGCCAGCATGGCTATTCTGTATGTTAAACTAATAGATAAATTAATTAATTTAACCCCATTCGCCGCCTTCCCTCAACAGAAAAATAAAAAGATTCCACTCATGTTCGGGAATTCCGAGTGTTGACAAACCCATCATCGATTCCTTGGGATGTAGCTGCTGGCGATGATCTGTATCAACAGATGATAAAATAGAGAATAGATGTGTTATAGATTTGGAGGTGTAGTTATTGGCTACTAATCCTTTGCCTGTTTCTGATCCTATTCGTTTCTCCTTTATTTATGATCCCTTCCGCCTTCACGTTCTTGTTTTCCTCAGGGCCTCGGACATCAGACTGCCCGGTTTTGGTAGACGTCGCCAGCTCTGCTTAATATGCGTTCGTCAAGGAGCGGACATCACCTTGAAATATTCCCTTTCTTGTAGAAGGCGATTCGTGTGATAATTTTAGTGGATTGACACGGTCCGACGGTCGGGTATATTTCACCGTTTAATGGCTCCTCTCTTCACCGATCCCGGGTCTACTTTCTTTTCATGGTATGGGGGAAATAGTTCTTTCTGGAAATTAGACGATCGATGGCGATGGTTTCTGAAAGATTTGCATATATTTTGGCGAAGTGGTCATCGATTTGCTACTGTTCCTTTGCGGATTTGAAATTTAAAATAATATAAAAAAAAAAAGTCATCAGTAAAATTATAAAAAATTAGAAAGGGGTTAATTTTTTTTCTTTCCATTGACAAGGTTGTTCATTTGATCTTTTTATGAATAATAAATCCTTCATTCAGTATTTTTTGGAATGATACAGTCCAATTCTTGGATTTTCATCTGTTAAATATTCCGACTAACTGCGAACTTCGAAATATGACCGTTGTGTCAAATTAAAGATTTCAAAGGGCTTTAAAGATTATTACTTACCAATGCTTAATAATGTCTTTAGCGCATTCTCTAAGCTTGTTTATTCCCATTCAATTTCTTAAAAACAGCCTCAGTTTAGTTATTTGTTTCAAAGAAGAAACATGACAGTGTCCAACGAAATTCTCGTAATTTAAGGCATTACAGGAAAAAAAAAAAAACACATACCCGATGTAGCAACTCATAACACTAAATATGAAGGGAAAGATATCCTTGGCCGGCACATTGCTTGGCGTTGGTGTGAAAAATTTAGCAGTGGAGATAGAAGTTGTAAAAGAAAAAGGACTCCGAACGACGATGAATGGATATGGATGAGGTTCAGCTGGAAGCTGTTGAGTCAAATCCGTCCACAAATACTCGAAAATTTACCAGATGGAGTGGTGTATCGAAAAATGGCTGTAAAAGGAGCTGAAAAGGGCTGTAAACTGGTTAGAAATTCGTTTAAATTTATTGAAAAAACTTTGATATCAGATTTTACCAGAAGATTGCCACCTTTGACGAAAAGTGGATTTCCTAGCGAAATCCGAATACCCGTGATCATTGGCTAGATGGCGGTTAAACTGCTATTTCGGTTGCCGCAATTAGGAAAAATAAAATGTCTGGCAGTCGTAGGGGTGCCGGTAGAAGTGAAAACCTAAAACTCTCAATTATATTCGTCTAATTTCTATATCTATTGATACCTCATGTAATAACTCTTTCCCTTTTTATATAGATTTTTACGAATCGAAATACGCTGTATGTACAAAGTAATTTAATAAATAATAGTTACAATACCCTTACTGAGGATGTATGGCCGATTGTTGAAATTCTCATACGTAATCGGAAGACAGTTGTGTTAAAAAATATTTTAATTTTGCTGAGTTTTCGGCTTCAACATGTAAGCCAAAAAAACACGCCTAAAGAAGTTTTCACTTCACTCAAAAAATCAATGTTTTGCATTTTATGGGATTAATAGTTTTTATCCCATTATAATTTAGTTAACTTGAGGACAGTTGAAAAATATAGTGTTTTAGAATCAGTTTACCTAATTCTTAATAAATAAAAATGATCCAGTTAATATATTCTCTTTATAATTGTAAAATACTAAGTACCTATTTTCTATTCACTTTTAAGATAAAGGTAATTCTCCATACCGTAAAAATAAAAAATCATAGAATTTGGATCTGTATGTAATAGACACATTTTGTAGATATATAACCCTAAATTAGGACTTTCAAAGTGAAAATACGAATGTAAGTCCTATGATTTTTTTTTTTGAATTTGCAAAGTTTCTGTGTTTTAAAGGTTCATTAAAAATAATGTAATTTAAAGTTATATAATGCGATTTCTTGTTGAAACTTAAAACATCCTGACTAATAAACATCTAAACATAGAAGTTCTCATCTTGATAATTACTCTGCTTTACGACCAAACGACTTGCATAACCATTTAGGAGTAATGCATCGTTAAATAATTGTAAAGTTTAATAACAGATTGATATTAATTCTTAATTCTGATAAATAAATGGAGAATACAAATTATAATTCTTAAGAGGTCAGTACACGTACCACAGCTGGTATTTTCCCTGGAGCGGCGCCTGTAGCCGTACAGCCCACCCACTAGGCCTCCTCACGAACACAATTTGCATACTGATTAATCTCTTTAAATGTTTCACTCTCAGATACCTAGAGAGTTCTATTATCGCTAATTGTTCCATAATTAATTCAACATTTTAATCTCCATGAGCACGGAAACACACACATCCTAATGATGTCAACTAGTCTTTCCCGGCAATATTTACCTGAAGTTATACAATCTTACTGAACGGTTCAAGATCATGGTTTCAAACGAACTTTTGTTCACGTACAACCTAAAGTACTCTGAACAAAAAAAATAACCTCTGCTTTGTTTTATTTTATTTCTATGTTCCTATTCGTAGCGTACACTGTTTTTTTTTTTTTTATTTTTTGGTTTCACCCCTACCTCGCCTTTGAAGGCTATACGGGGTTTTTTCGGGAAAATCCCGAGATAAAATCTCTCCAGCACCGAGGCTCGAACTCGTAATTTTCTCATAAGTTTTCGGTTATCTGTTGTTAGGCAACGCATCCTCAAAGCAACGCGCGCTAACACGCTCGGCTACCCCGCTCCCCCCTCCCCCCGCCCAAAAAAAAGTACTCACTTTATTAAAAAAATTATTAGTATATTTTGGTTTATTGTTTTAAATAATGAACCTTTGTAATCGGCAAAACAAATTAAAAAGAAAAAAACCTTCCTTAAAATTTGAGGGCTTACGTTTCAAGTATAAAACGAATAAAGAAAAAATCCGTTTGTTCGCCGCCCGCGCCAACTACTGAACCATTTTTTTATTAGACCAATTAGACAATAATACTAGGGCATCCAACGATGATCCTAACTCCTAGACGTCGATATCTACTCAAATTACTAGTTGATTTCACATAGAGCTTGAGATACGCTATTTTAATTAATTAAAGCAATAAAATACTATAAAATATCTAAATTAAAACAAAAAGTTTAATTTTTTTTTTTTTTTCTAGGTGAGCAAATCATCAACATAATATGGAGCGTATGACAAGGTAAATGTTAACAGTGTTAATGTTTTTTGACTTGAGATGGTTGGTGTAATGTTAACTTTATTACAAATGTTTAATTGATGTTGCTATATGTCATCATCTCATATTAACATACTACAGTATTAGGTAGGAATTTGAGCATAAGAAACAGAAGTTTTGGAGGAACTTCTAAGGAATCATAAAAGCTTTTTATTATTATTTTTCTATGAACTCTCCTAATTGTGGGACGTTAGATAATTTATGATTTTTTTTTCGCCCTTCCTACTTAGAAAGAGTTTCTTCAAGCGATTTTCTTTAAAACGGAGATGGGCAAATCGGTATATAATACTAGAAGTAATACAAATAATTAATAATATGCTTCTTTTTTTCTGGAAATCGGCAGATATCGAACCAAACCAATATTTTTTCTTTCTCGTATTCTTCCTCTCTGAAACTCTGTATGAAAACAACAAAAAAAACGTTTGTTTCATGCACGACTACCTAGGATTTTGATTTTATATTACAATATTTCTAGTATTACATATCTATTAGCTAATATTCATTTAAAGGAGCATTGGCTGAAAGAGAAAAGGCGGAAAATCCTAGTAAATTATTTAATAATAAAAAATTGAAAAATTCATTGAAAAAATAAAAAAAACTTTTATGATTCCTTAATGTCTTTCCTCTGTTTATTTGACTCAAATTTCCACCAGCTGCTCAACTATTTGAGCGTACTGCGTAAGGTAGAACATAGAATAGCTTAAGGATTATGTCAAGATAAAAGTTTGTTTGTTTGTTCATTTATCGTCACTTTATGCTGCTATGCTCCTAATCGAGCATTGGGAGACCTAAATTTATACTATCCAGGGTGCATTAGGATAGGGATCTTTAAGAAGTGCCTGACATAGCACAGGCTCGGGACTACCATTTTACGTTCCCTACAAAGGACGGCACAACCTCGGATTTTGTTTTCCTATTTATAAATCGCAGAGCTACCTATTTTAATCACTACACCACAGGTGACACATTTTTATTCTTTTATCATATCAACGTTTCGGGATCTCACTCCCATCATCATGATTCTGGTTTTAACTTATTTAATTTCATCTGTTCATCCAAACTCATTTAAAAAACAGACCAATAAAAATAGACTAAGTGAAAAATCATATCTCATCAGGGCATCGCTTAGATCTTTGTCCTCAGATGAGTGGAGCTCTGATATTATGTGGTCCTAGTGGAGGAGCTCTAATATTATGCCAGCCCTTCTGTTGTTAGGAGTATAATTATAAAAATATTCAAGAAAATTTTAGCATAACGTGATACAAAATTGGCATTAAGAAAAATAAATAAATAAATAAATACAATAAATAATTTTTAAAAATCCCTAATTTACTGTCAGTTTTTTTTTTCCATAGTAAGTATACATAGTTTAGTTGTCTTTAAACATGACGATAAAAATACAAGATTTTAAAATAATTTTATGTTTTTATTTTAGGTATTATTTTTAATAATGAAATATTTATAAAAAAAAAATCAAATCCTCTCAAAATTTGGTCTGGCGTTTTAAATAACGCAAAATATTTCAACAAGTTTATACGAGAGAAAAAATAAAATAAATAAGACTTCGGTTACTTGGCTAGGCAAGGAGGTGTTGAAATAAAATAGAACGTTGAAAATAAATTGTGTTATGAATATATTTATTTAAAAAAATAAGTATATACAAAATTCTTTTTTATGTTATGAATTATTCTGAACATTTTTTTCCATTACCTGTATTAGTATAAGAAGTCAGCTGCCTTCTTCTCTTAATATCAGAGCTATGTTATTTATGAAAATCTCAATTTATGGATGAAGGATTCTTTTTGACAAGCCGAACGGTAGCTAGAAGCTGGGCAATGACCTAATATGGAGAGACTCTTGCTCGACAAGCTAATCCCAGGGCGGCCTGTAATTATTTGTTCTAACTTATATCACCCACCGCTGGAATCCTTTTCCTCTTTTTTTTTTTCTTGTTAATTTACAAGTTTTGTAATAGCTCGGTAATTACTAGCCCGGACCAGGAGGATTTGCCACTTTAGGAAAAAATTCCAGCTTATCTGATCTTATATTGTCCGTTTTGATTTGAAAAATTCGTTTCTCAATGGTGACTTAATTTGAGTTCATTTTTCTCCATTCCTTTACTATATGTCTGGGAATTTAGATCTATTATAACTTAATTGAGAAAACAAATCGTCGTGATGGTATTTTATGATATATGTATTTTTTTATAGATGTCATTAATTTTGGACTTGGGATATAATAATAAAATATCTTACATATAATTTTTTTCATTAAAATTACTACTACTAAATTACGTTACTAAAATTTCTACATTACATAAATGTTTCTTACTTTTTTTTTTTCCCCCAATCCTCCATTAATTTTTCAAACGAAACATACAAACTAATATACCGTAAACTGGGGTGAATAGGAAAACTATATAGTATATTGAGCAGTATAACAAATTTATTTTTTATCTGAATTAATTGAACAATACATCAAATCTTAGGTCCACATCCCCTCTATTACATAGTTACTGGGTGTGTGATTTTGAATAGTAGTTTTTGAAAAAAAAAAAAATTACTGTTCCCATTCAGCCTACAGTAGGGGTGAAAAGAAACGGCATTGAAAATGCCATTGTGTTCCAATTTACAACATGTGGAGTGAATGAAAACAGTTTAAAATACTTATTAAATTAATTTTTCCAAATGAAATCTATTAAAAATAGAAATTCGGTACGTTTATTCACTAAGAGAGAAAAAAATCGTAGGAACTAGTACAATTTTCACAGGTTGAACTGATAATTCCAAAGTACTACCAACAAAACAAAACCTTTTTATCAAATTAATTCCTATACAGTAAAGTAAGTGGCTTTCAAGCAACTTAGAAATAATTTTGAAGTTTTGTTACCTTACTGTTCCTATTCAGTCCATTTTACGGTATGCACATACATAAAACTTGATATCTCCTTCTTTTGCCCTAAGGCATTTTAAGGTGAATAATATCTGACAATACACTGTACGTGCCTGTAATGATGCACTGTATGTGCCTGTAATGATGCACTGTATGTGCCTGTAATGATGCACTGTATGTGCCTGTAATGATGCACTGTATGTGCCTGTAATGATGCACTGTATGTGCCTGTAATGATGCACTGTATGTGCCTGTAATGATGCACTGTATGTGCCTGTAATGATGCACTGTATGTGCCTGTAATGATGCACTGTATGTGCCTAAATGCATTTTGGCTTTTCCCCTTTACATTTTGTGAATGTAATATATAGTAAGGGAAAGTATAGTGGTCGTAAAACAATTTTAATTATAATTATAAACGGAAATATACGGTTTAGGGTCCCCTGAGTCCAAATGGTCAAGTCCCCCAAAAAAGTCCTTGCCTGTGTATTCACAGATGTGTGGGTTTTAAGTCTAGAATACTATAAGTTGTATAAAACTCAAATTTCATATTCTAAAAGCTTACATACCTAAAATGTTTTTAATATATTATTTAATACAATATTTTTTTTTTTATCGAAATCGGCCAAACAGAAGAGCTACTTCATACCAATGCAACGTCTCTAACGATTTTGATAAAACTCGCTATATCGATGTACAATTTAATGGACTTATTTCTTAAATAGATTCTATTCAGATTTAAATAGTATGACAGGGCTTAAATGCCGATTTTTCTCTTCTCCATTTATTTTTTTTCAAAATTTGTTTCTGTGTACTTTATTTGTTTTGTTTTTTGTGTATGTATAAAAATTAATATAATTAAAGTGGTTTTTCAAAACTTGTTTTAAATTATCAAGCTTTTAAAAAAAATAAGTTGTTTCAAAGAGTTGAAGGATGAACGGAAAAATGTTTTACCCATGGTTTTAAACATACTAAATAATCGCAAAGATCTAACATAAATATAAATGTTTTATAAAAATCAATGTTGTATAACTATAAATTGTATAAAAATTAATTATTAATTAATAATATTTCACTAAAAATGATTCTTCTATTTTGACTCAACTCCTTTACGTCTGTCTGTCTAAGATGCTTATTTATTTAAGAGACGAGGAACTTATTAAAAAACAGTGGAAAAATGAAAATTAAAAGTTCCACAGAAGTCAGAACTCAAATACCCTTTTAAAACATCTACACTAGAAAAAAAAATCATTACTACTTTCAATGCTTTTTTTCCCCCAATCCTCCATTAATTTTTCAAACGAAACATACAAACTAATATACCGTAAACTGGGGTGAATAGGAAAACTATATAGTATATTGAGCAGTATAACAAATTTATTTTTTATCTGAATTAATTGAACAATACATCAAATCTTAGGTCCACATCCCCTCTATTACATAGTTACTGGGTGTGTGATTTTGAATAGTAGTTTTTGAAAAAAAAAAAAATTACTGTTCCCATTCAGCCTACAGTAGGGGTGAAAAGAAACGGCATTGAAAATGCCATTGTGTTCCAATTTACAACATGTGGAGTGAATGAAAACAGTTTAAAATACTTATTAAATTAATTTTTCCAAATGAAATCTATTAAAAATAGAAATTCGGTACGTTTATTCACTAAGAGAGAAAAAAATCGTAGGAACTAGTACAATTTTCACAGGTTGAACTGATAATTCCAAAGTACTACCAACAAAACAAAACCTTTTTATCAAATTAATTCCTATACAGTAAAGTAAGTGGCTTTCAAGCAACTTAGAAATAATTTTGAAGTTTTGTTACCTTACTGTTCCTATTCAGTCCATTTTACGGTATGCACATACATAAAACTTGATATCTCCTTCTTTTGCCCTAAGGCATTTTAAGGTGAATAATATCTGACAATACACTGTACGTGCCTGTAATGATGCACTGTATGTGCCTGTAATGATGCACTGTATGTGCCTTAATGATGCACTGTATGTGCCTGAATGATGCATCTAGTCACATGGCCTGTAATGATGCACTGTATGTGCCTGTAATGATGTCACTGTATGTGCCTGTAATGAATGCACTGTATGTGCCTGTAATGATGCAACTGTATGTGCCTGTAATGATGCACTGTATTGTGCCTGTAATGAATCGTACGTTGTATTGCACTGTAATGAAATGCACATTTTATGTGCCTGTAATGAATGCACTGTAGTCCTGTAATGATGCACTGTATGGTGCCTGTAATGATGCACGTTTTGTGCCTGTAATGATGCACTGTATGTGCCTGTAATGATGCACTGTAATGTGCCTGTAATGATGCCTGTATGTGCCTGTAATGAGCACTGTATGTGCCTGTAATGATTGCACTGTATGTGCCTGTAATGATGCACTGTATGTGCCTGTAATGATGCACTGTATGTGCCTGTAATGATGCACTGTATGTGCCTGTAATGATGCACTGTATGTGCCTGTAATGATGCACTGTATGTGCCTGTAATGATGCACTGTATGTGCCTGTAATAATGCACTGTATTGTATATGCACTGTAATAATGCACTGTATGTGCCTGTAATATGCACTGTATGTGCCTAAATGCATTTTGGCTTTTCCCCTTTACATTTTGTGAATGTAATATATAGTAAGGGAAAGTATAGTGGTCGTAAAACAATTTTAATTATAATTATAAACGGAAATATACGGTTTAGGGTCCCCTGAGTCCAAATGGTCAAGTCCCCCAAAAAAGTCCTTGCCTGTGTATTCACAGATGTGTGGGTTTTAAGTCTAGAATACTATAAGTTGTATAAAACTCAAATTTCATATTCTAAAAGCTTACATACCTAAAATGTTTTTAATATATTATTTAATACAATATTTTTTTTTTTATCGAAATCGGCCAAACAGAAGAGCTACTTCATACCAATGCAACGTCTCTAACGATTTTGATAAAACTCGCTATATCGATGTACAATTTAATGGACTTATTTCTTAAATAGATTCTATTCAGATTTAAATAGTATGACAGGGCTTAAATGCCGATTTTTCTCTTCTCCATTTATTTTTTTTCAAAATTTGTTTCTGTGTACTTTATTTGTTTTGTTTTTTGTGTATGTATAAAAATTAATATAATTAAAGTGGTTTTTCAAAACTTGTTTTAAATTATCAAGCTTTTAAAAAAAATAAGTTGTTTCAAAGAGTTGAAGGATGAACGGAAAAATGTTTTACCCATGGTTTTAAACATACTAAATAATCGCAAAGATCTAACATAAATATAATGTTTTATAAAAATCAATGTTGTATAACTATAAATTGTATAAAAATTAATTATTAATTAATAATATTTCACTAAAAATGATTCTTCTATTTTGACTCAACTCCTTTACGTCTGTCTGTCTAAGATGCTTATTTATTTAAGAGACGAGGAACTTATTAAAAAACAGTGGAAAAATGAAAATTAAAAGTTCCACAGAAGTCAGAACTCAAATACCCTTTTAAAACATCTACACTAGAAAAAAAAATCATTACTACTTTCAATGCTAATTGAAATAAGGATTTCATGTACCTCTATTTATTACAGGCTGGTTATGTGCCGTAACCGCATGTTTAAATATAGTTATGTTGTACGTTTATAATTTTTGTTATTCACGCCGATCAAACATTGTCGATGTTCCTTTGGAAGATGTTCCAAGGCATGTTGATGAATTGGCGCCCGATCAATCCGTTATTAATGACTGCGATCCTACTAACACATTAATCAATTGGATATAATTAGTCTACAACGTTTATAAAATGAATTCCCATCTTAAGTTTGTCTGAGATCAATCGAGAAAGCTATTTTCTAAAAGGGAAAAATTAGTTGGCCCGTATCTCCTCTGCCAAGATTTATTTGATCGTCCTTTATCTTTGGTCGTATCAACAACGGGAATTCGTTTATTCTTAGTTTCAGGCCAGGTTTGTTTATTTATTTTGGTTTATTTGTAGAATAGAAAATATAGTTATTAACACTTTAAAATATAATCGAAATTCTTTCTGTTCTTTTTATTCAAAAATGAAGGAATTAAAAATTTAAAAAGTAGAAAAACCCATAAAGAAATTTTCTACTCTTAAGTTAATATCTATGAAAAATCTCTACCTCCTAATTCCAACTATAAAATAAATAAAATGAAATTGGTCAACCTAAAGAAGATTAACCTAAGGCAATCGGCATACTAGCATCCGTAACTTGTGATCTCAGTGTATAAGTGGCACATATATAAATAGTTCTGAGAAAGAAAATGACAATCTATTATTATTATAGTCTATTATATGTTAGCACAAAGAAGATAGCAATTTTAGGGGAATATTCTAACTGGAGAAGAGCTGCTAGGTCTTGATAATTTGGTTTTCTATTCTGTAACAAATTGATATTAAGTTTGGCTTAGTGATTATATTAAAGTTTTCTATGTGGACTTATTATTTTGTTAATAATGATGTATTCGTATCATTCGATTTATCGTATCGTATGTATATCTATTATTTTATATTCGCTCCGCATCACTCTGGAATTCCCTAGGTTATCATCATATTCGCCATGTTTCTACTCTTCTCTCATTCAAATCAAACACCTCCTAGCATTCCAAAGGGATGCACACTAAATGTAAAATAGTAAATCCACTTTCAACGTAAGACAAATTATCTGTTTTAACAAAATCCTAGAGTTATGGAATAATTAATTAATTTGAAAATTGAAATTGAAATTGCCCTATCATTTTATTGAAGATTTTTTTTCGTTTGTTCATATTCCATATATTCTGTATTCTTGCGTCTCTCTTGGTCTTAAGAGACAACGTCTCAGAATAAAGTTATTTTTATTAGTTATTTTATCAGGAAAATCCTGTGACGTTCTTCAGGAACTTTCTGTTCCACGAAAATTTGACTAAAATGCTATTATCAAGTCTAAAGTTTTAGAAACATTTATTTCATTGCTTTTAGAATATTTATTAAAAATTCAAATAACTTTCACGAAAATAAAAAAAACAAAAACATTTTTAAGTACATAATGAGAAGAAGAGTTTAAATTTTAAAGTGCTCTCCTGAAAGCACCTCCCTTAACCCTTTAATTTTTTATCATCACTATTAATACACGCAAAAATAGGAAATCGAACTTAATTTATCCTAAAATCCAGAAAACCCGAACCTACAATATATATTGCTGTATAAGCAGCACGGTAAGCAAAATACATGGCGTCTCGAATCGCTGGCCGAAGCTGGGTGCCAACAATTTATGGTTTTGTGGAATGCATTTGTTTTACTATTCTTTTGGAATATATTTTAGATGCATATATATAAAAGAAATCGAAAGAATATTCTTTGATACTAAATCAACTGAATAAATAAAATACATAATAAGGTGGCTTATTATTTTTTTTTTTACTTACTGATCAAAGATAAATAATAAAAAAAAAAATGTGGTGCATGCAACACACAACTTTCACTTACTTCCGTTGGTAAAATAAATTTAATAATTTTTAAATGAAGTTAACGTTCACAAAATTAATAGCATTAAATAATATGAGCTTCAATAGAAACATGTGTTTTATTAAATAATCTCTTTTTTAATTCTGTATTATGTACAACAATAAGTTAGTTTTTTCTATTTTTACCACTCTCCATAATATTTTACAACTTTCTGTGTAAGATAATATTTTGTCTAAAGTCTTTAGCATTCCGACGATACATTATACGTCTATTACTAATCTTTTTCCATGAAAATAGAAATTATATACCTAAATAATTTTGCTATTTTTTCTTTTATGTCGATATCGAAGTCATTCAACTAACATATTTATCCTTTTTTTTTTTTTTTTAATTAATGTTAAAAACACGATACAGTTAATTTTGTCGAGTCTGTAAATCTTATGGTACATTGGGAAAGAAATTTCCTACATTATATTAAATCCTATTAAATTTCGATATAGGGAGTTAAATCAAAATCGTTACAGCCGTTTTTGAGAAAATCACAAAAAGTTGTATAATGCATAGTAAAAAGTTGCACTACCAGTTAGCCGATTTTGAGGAAAAAGTTGGTGTATTTTTCTCAGGCGTATAGTTGTCTTAAATATGAAATTTCAGTTTCGTACGACTTTACGTTTTCGTGCTAGACTTAACACACACATATAGACTATTTTTCACACACCCAGATCGTTTTGTATTTCAGTTTAAAAAAGAAAATTTTCACGATCGCGATTCTTCACTATATATTTCATACATAAGTAAGAGAATCTATACAGTCTATCTATACAGACGGTCATAGCAACTGCTTACTAACCCAAAATTTGATTTTGAAAATGAGGTAAATGATTTGCATACTATTAATAAAACTGGTTATCACATAGTGTCTGAACAAGAAAAAAAATCAATCTCGATCGATTTTTTATTTCATTTTAATGTTATGATCCGGCTTATCTTTTTCTAAGTGCTATTAGAATACGCTTCGCTTGGACCTGTGGTTTCATTTGTTTTTTAAGCCATTTAAGGAACAAAAAAAATAATCCTGGTGTGGTCCTATTAATTTCGGTATGTAAAAGGATTATTTATTAAACGGGTCTTATCGGCGGGCTGAAAGGCTATTAGTAAGATTGCGACCTCGCCGTGGCTAAGGAAATGACTAGAAAACTTAAATTCGTTTTATGCCAGAGATTAGGAACCATACAAGATTTGTTAGAGGTTCGTATAAAATGAATTTCGAATTTAGCTGATATGCGAAATGAAAATTTACTTTAGGCTTTATCGAAGACTTGAGCTACTAACTGGATTTTTTAATTTTAATATTTCGTAATATGTTCTTTTGGCACATTTATTTAATGATAATGGACTTTACACATTTGCTTAAAAATATATTTATATGGCATCTTTGTTTAAATTTAATTTATTTTTCTGATTTATTGATATATACGAGTATCACTGTAACAATTCAAAGGTCTCCATTTCCCCAAACTTTTGATAACAAAAGCACACTAAATCCATCTATTTTTTTTTTTTTTTTTTCATCTCAAGAAAATTCTGTAAAACTAACCGTTTGAAAAATGATTACCACTTCAAAGTATCGTTGATTCGTACACTAATTATAAAAAATTTTAAGAAGCACTAATATGTGATGAGAGGGTTTTAGTAAATAAGGATATGCCTGCAGTGTGTTTTCAGAAAATTCCTATCAATGGTAGTAATGCATTAACGGATGCATTTACTAATTATTAATATTATTCATTATATTATCGTATTATGAATTATCTTTATAATAAAACGTATTAATTAATTAATCATAGCTTACATAACTCATAGTAATAAATATCCTCAGACGTGAATGCGTCTCCTGAGGAACGCGTTAGTATTCATTACGTCATTGTTTCTATCTAGAATACATCTTAAAAAACATTTGCAAACCTCACGGGGCAAGATAGTGTCACTTTACTTTTTGACATTCAATTCTCATGATTGGGTATATATTGTACTGTTCACGCCATATGTTATGGCCTGATGAGGTTTCATGACTGTTACGTGGAAAAAAAAGAAGAAAACTGTATAATTTTTAGGATATTTATCAATTCATCATTTTGTGTTAATCTTTACTTTTTATCTGTTTAAAAAATAGTTATTTTAAATATAATTAAAAGTTTTGAATAGAAGAGAAAGAAAAAGGACGATCGTACTTTAATTGTTTTTATTACCGCCTAGTGGCGGGGGGTCTTGAGCTAGGGTCTAAAGGGTAGATGAGCCTTAGACCCGAGTCTGCACTCATACTTAGTACGTTTGCAAACGAAGTTTTTTTCTCATCGTTCCCCTTGGAACTTGGAAAAGCCGCCCTGCGGTCATTCAACATACCTGAGAACTTCGTCCAAGCCGCCCTGCGGAGATTTTCTACAATACGCAACGGGACTTTTTTACGTGAATATAGCTTATCTATTAATGGAACATTTAATTTTTTAATTCTTATTCAAGAAACTGTTTAATTTTGATAACTATTTTTTTTTTTACATCTTTAAGCATTAATTAAATTAAGTTTGTTTCTTCTATTTTCTACAATATTTTAATTAGGTTTATTTTGTTTCCTGCATTTTCTAACAGCTGTTTAATCATAATTAGGTTAATTTTTTTTATATGTATACAAATACATACTTATCTTGTTTATATGTATTTCTGTGTATTCAATGTATTGTGATTCGTCGTTTTCTTCCATTATTTTTATTTATTTTAAATCTATACAGTCCACTAATTTCTTTCAATAGAACCGCCCTCAATTTTGAGTTGTCACTTGGAAGTTCAACTGTTCTTTCACGGATAGTCCAGCGTATATAGTACTGTTTGATCAAGGAAAAAAAACATGATATTTTGGGCCTCAAATCAGTTATGTCTGGGCTTAAGGACAATAAGGATTGCTTGGAACCAATTCTTGTAGAATTTAATGATATACAACTTTTGTTCCAGAGATTTTTTCGAAAAATCAATTTCTGAGAAGCTAGAAGCTGATAATACCTGAGAAACATTTTCGACTGTAGCTCCTTAACCGCGCATTTCCTGACATCCGTCCAAATCACATTTTATTCTTGTTTTTAAGTCCTAAATTTATTCCTTATGTTGTCTACTGAAGTCTGGAACACCTTATACCAGTGGTTCACAACAAAATATTTTCACGGTACCCTCCATTCAATCACATGTTAATATGTAATTTTCTCATTATTGTAATAAGTTTCCTTTTCCTTTCCGGTTCAATATTTGTGCGATATAAGTTTTTAAAAATTGTGACGATAAGACATATTATGGACAAACGTCACAATGGCTTCAAAAGAGAATAAAACAGCATAGACAAAATTGTGACTTATTAATGCGCTAAATCAAAATTTGCTACAGGTCTGTCACAACATTGCAATAAATATAAAACACAATTTTGATTTTAATAACGTATCAGTCCTACATAAGGAAGAAAATATAAATAAGAGGAGGATTATTGAATCAATATATACATATGTTATATATATATATATATATATATATATATATATATATATATATATATATATATATATAAAACAAAATATTTAGAAAAATAAGTGGAATAAAAAAGGACGTAGACAGACAACCTTAAAACTTTTTATGCAAGACTGAATATATGAAGTTTTTATAGGTGTAATAATCAGGAATCAGTCATTTTTTGAATTTTTTTAATTTTGCCAACGTTTCGGCTCAAGCTTGTGAGCCATCATCAGGGCATTACTGAGCCATGTCTAAGCATAAACTGTAGTTTATAGTAGTAGTTTATGCTTGGACTTGGCTTAGTAATTCCCTGATGATGGCACACAAGCTTGAGCCGAAGCGTTGGCAAAATTAAAAATTTTCAAAAAAATGACTGATTCCTGATTATTCCACCTATAATAGTTTCTACAGTCGACTATACATCCTCAATATAAATATATAAAGCTTTTGGCATCCCCATCCCAAGTTAGTCGCCCATGAGAACACCTACAAGACGTAAATGTTAAGTGAGTTAATACAACAAATTATTTCTTTTTGAATAAAAAGATTTTTCATTTTTTTTTTTTTTAAATGATGCAATATATTGTGATCCTTTTAAAAACAGATGCTTTTAAAATTTGATACTGCTAATAATTATGACGACACTGGTTATGAAGCGGTGAAAGAATAGATATATAACATACATCCTTTTTTTTTTTTTAATATTGACATTTTCAAAATGTTTGAAAATAACGAATTTAATAATTGTAATTGTGTAGTAACAGTCACTTGTTAGTATTAACTGGCAATTATATTACTTAGAATGTTGGATTTGTGCGTATACTTTTGTTATTAAAATTGTTGAGCGAAGAAAAATGTGGATATAAATTATTTATAAACCTAGGATTTAAATGATTCACTATAAAAGTATGTATATAATTAAAATTATATATTATTTTAGACCATGATAAATGTGATTACTCTCCATACCGTTCAGCGATGACGACCGTGCACATTCCCCATGGTTGTCCTGATTGGACTCAGATTCTTCGACGCCGTCCCGGCAGCCCCCTCGAATCACCCCCAAAAAGAGACACTCTTCTTTGACCGTAGCCTTATTAGCCTTAAATGCCTGGAGGATAAATTAAGGTCCCATTTCTTGCAGCGGAGGTACTGAATATTTCATGACACCATTGCTCCACGGGTACTAAGGCTTCTTTGCCCATGCTCCCCAATTAATGGTTCCTGTTCATTATTCGGGGGACTTTTTGTTCGTTATAACTGTTCCTTACTGCACCTCTCGGGGCTATGGAAAAGGAAACCGCATTTTTCTCATGCCGTTTCCCGGAAAATAAAACCCGAAGGGGTTAATATACCTGTCTGCCTTCTTTGGTGGTCATTAGTTTGGGCTCCATAAAGAAAACTCGTCTACTGTAATTAACCAATGATCCTTTTTAAGTAAAACAATGGATGGAACATTGATTAAGTTTGCGTTATGTTTGCTCCTAAAAAATAGATATAAGGTCAATCCAAACGTGACTCTTAAGTGTTGTTTATAACGAAACCGATCCGCTTGACATGTTGAGATTTGTGAATTCCATGAGGATAATAGATGATTTGCAGCGTTTTTTTCTATTCTCCTTTATTGTACAACAAACAAGAATAAAGTATGACAATTGAAAAAACGCATAATGCAACAGTGATGAACTTTCAGAACATATACTACCTTTTAAGGCATATATGCATATCCATACTTTTAGAATATCACAACCATTTTCATCTGGTTAATATTAATCAAACACAGGTAAATAAAGCGTAAGCAAGAGTTATGGTACTCAAAGGAAATGTTAGTATTATAATTCTCAAATTTTAGTTAATTTCAATATGTGTGTGTTGTGTGTGTGTGTGTGTGTGTGTGTGTGTGTGTGTGTGTGTGTGTGTGTGTGTGTGTATGTGTGTATGTATGCATGTAACAGGAATATGTCAGATAAAGGGTATGTAAAATGTGAAAAAAATTGATTATATTTAATTTAGTAAACTGTTGTTAGGATCTTTGGGAATGACCAAAGACTCAAACGTTGGAGACGGAAAAATAAAAAGATGTTGAGTGAAATTGTGGATCACAATTATTTTTTTAATTATTATTAACATTTAATTATTACTGACTAATTATTCATATTACTACTTCAATTAAATTGGAGGTAACCTAGTCCGATATTTAATTGTCAGTTTGGGCGTCCGAAATTTCTAATATGATTTATTTTTTTTTATAAATAAGGATTTAGCTGTTTTCTGTACGAAGCCTAACTTAAGAGAGACTAGATATTGAGATGAAAGGGACTAGGTTAAAGAGGAAGAAGGAACCAGGCGACAGGGAGATATGGGAGGAGGGGAAGGGAGGCTGGCAGAAGCCCAAAGCACCTCCCCAATCTGCTATAGATTTATACACTCACCCCCTGAGTGGCTCAATGCCTCACTGGCTAGTTCCCTTTATCTTCCCTTCTTTCATGGATTTCCTCTTGAAAACTGACTAAACTAAGTCACATTTGTTGTTTCAAAGATTTCTCAAAATCGATGATTACTGCTACTCAAGCCCAACTAGATATTAAAGTTATTTACTTGCAATTGTACCATTCTTGCTTAGCAATGTAAATTACTATCTTCGCTCTTACCGACATACTGGCCCAAGTCTGTTCATAGGGTGCCTGACATCTTGGATTTCTTCATCACCAGGGAACTGAATGTGCACCACTGTAACATCACTGATCTGATTGACTTGATCACTACCCTCTTCTTTTTGCTACAAAATCTATACCGATAATTAAAACACTACGACCAACATTAACGCCTGGAAAAATTGATTGGTGTAAGTTTAAATTGTGCATAAAAAATTCGTTGTCGTTCAATACTATATAATATGGACACCAGATAATTTAGACAATCCAGTATATCTCCTACCACGAACCATTAAAAAGTCCTCATGGGGTTTTAATCTGCCCAACGAAATGACAGACTAACAAGAACAAAATTATCTTCCCCCAGGTGTTCTTCGCCTCGTTGTCCTGAAGAGAAAAGCTCGAAAATTATGGCAACTGACTCGTTAAAAGAGTAAATAAGACGTTCAAATACAGACAATTTTGATAATTTCTTTAAATGTATATCGACTGGTGAGAAACTATAATGGAATTGAATTGATACTCAAGCATCACGGTTTTTAGTCAAAATCAGATGCACAAAAGGCTCAATTGTTTGCTCACCATCTTAGTGACACATTTAAAACTCATGATGATGTTAATGACAGACTCTGTACGGCTATTGTGCAATCCCAACTTAACGTACCCTAACCAATGACACTACCTCCAAAACTAATTCATCCGTACGAAGTTCGTGATATTCTTAAGAGCTTGTTGAACAATAAAGCTCTAGTGTTTGACTTAATTACGAATTTCATTATTAAAAATTTAATATGGAAAGCAATCCTTTTTTAACCAGTATTTATAATTCTGCGGGAAATGCGTGTGTTTATTACCCAGTCGCTAAATTACTTAGCTCGCGGCTTCTGTTTAAAAACTTAAATGTTAGAATTTATAAAACTATTATTCTTCCGACGGTCCTTCACGGATGTGAAACGTGGTCGCTTACTTTGAAGGACTTATTTAAAATATTTGGTCCGAAGAGAAATGAGGCCACTGGGGAGTTTAGAAGGTTGCACAACGCGGAATTGCGGAGCTTATACCCTGTGAATATAATCGAGTTAATAGCTTTGCGGAGGCTTAAATGGGCGAGTAAAGTTGGGCTCGGTGGGAAACGACTTCCGAGAAAGTTGGTACTCGCTGAACCGACTATTAGGCGTCCGAAAGGTAGGCCGAAGCGCCGATGGGAGGACTGCGTTAAGGCTGATCTCGGGAGTTTGGGCTTGATCGGTGATCATTGGACGAGTCTGTGTCGACAGTATTTGGTGGTATCGGCATTGAACCTTCGTGTTCGGTAGGCCTGTTATTATTATTATTATTTATAATTCTTATTCAAAATCACGTGTTTTCTAGTCTTTTGGAAATTTTCTGAAGTTATCATGGTGCTAAAACTAAATAAATCCTCTGACTGTTTAAATTCCTATTGTCCGATTAGCCTTACTCCTTCGTTCTCTAAATTCTTCAAAAAAAAAAAAAATTCTTATATATAATTATATGAGCTTCCACGAAATATTCATCGTTCCGCATTTTCGTCTTCCCTGGTACAGTACATTATGTTGGATTTCAACCCTAATGAAGCATGCAGTAATTGCATAATAATGCTTAAACACTGATGTATAAAACCTCTTCATGATCAGCTTTAAAAAACTGGAACATTTGTATGTAATTGTCTAGTTAATAGCTAATTGAGTAATTGAGTTAGTGGTTTTCGAAAATCGCTTTGTCCCAGCCTCAACAAATCAAAACGGCTAATTTTGGAGGTATCAACTGCCTAAGGAGACAGTATTCTGCTAAATCCTTGAGGGCCTGCGCAGAGGAATAATTTTCAACATGCACGATAGTTTTATTGGTAACAGTACTTTCAGGTAACGTAAAAAGAAAGTACTTTTTATAATCTGGAATAATCAATTATAATTTATAATTTTTCTGAAGGAATTAGTCCGGGTGGCAGTCATTAAATGAAACAACTGAATAGTTTCAACTATTTTATTGTTTGCCAACGTTTCGACCCCCATTGTGGGTCATCATCAGGGCTAAAAAGATACAAAAAGGATACATTTAAAATAATATTAAAAATACTATTTAAAAATAAATAAAAATTGCGCTAGAGAACGTCAATATTATAACATAAAGGAACTTTATCCATAACCAAAATTTATTAAAACGATATCTTTTTCATTAAGAAATATGTTGACGACCTCCTCCTAATTATAAACCCTGAAAAAATCCCAGATATCCTTAAATCCTTTAATTCCTACGATCCACGCCGTCGTTTTACAGTAGAAAAAGAAAACAACTCAAAAATTCCCTTTCTAGACTTACTGATAATAAGAAATACGGACGGTTCTATTTCCACTGATTGGTACACAAAATCCACCTATTCCGGTAGACTCCTCAATTTCTTCTCCCAGCACCCATACTATCAAAAAATCAATGTTGCCGAAAATCTCGTCCGCCGTTGCCTTTCCTTATCTGATCCACAGTACCATCCTACCAATATCCAGCGCATTAAAAAGATCCTTACCTTAAACAGCTTCCCATTTAATATCATTAAAAAACTCATAAACTCATATAATAACGTAAAAACGACCATTACTCTCCCTACAATACTAGACCAAAATTCATCCACAATATTTCAATATAGATCCCTTCCGTACATTCCACACCTGTCTGAGAATATTAAAAAATCCTTTAAATCTTCTTTACCCTCCCTAAAGCTAGGATTGAAGACCCAGAACAAACTTTCCCACCTTTTCACTAATACTAAAGACCCGATAAATCCTCTATACCGCTCAAATATTGTTTATAAAATACGTTGTTTAGATTGCGATGTGTCCTATGTGGGTGAAACCAAAAACTACTTAAAAACCCGCATATCTCAACATAAATCCTCCGTATCCTCTCGAAACCTTCTAGCCTCAAAACTCTCCGAACACTCCATAACTTTTAATCATTCATTTAACTTTCAAGATTGTTCCATTTTAGATTCTGTTCCCAACCATAAAAAAAGACTCATCGCTGAATCCGTCTACATCCATCTCCAATCTAATCCTGTCAATCATAAAACTGATAAACAATGCATCTCCTCCACCTACAGCCATATATTAAATTCTCTTAAGTAATACAGCTCCCCATGTCCATCCCACTGTATACATTTTGTTTATTTATTGGTTTATTTTTTTTATTTTATTTTATTTTTTTTTAACTTATTTATATATACATTTATTTTATATATGTATCTATTTCATTTGTTTCTGCACTTAATAAATTCTTATTGGTTTTACAATTCAATTTATTCCTATTTAGAATTATTTTACTATTTTGTATCAACTATATGATCTGTCAATGATTTTTACTTATTATTATTTTTTCTCATAATATTTTCACTTGGTTAATTTTACTGTCTTAATATATGTACAATAATTATAAAAACGTTGGTTGGGAGGTAGTCAGTTTTACTACATATAGTCTATACCTTATTATTCTTACTATTGTATTATATTGTTTTTACCTCAACAATCTTGTTAAAACATCCAATTGTAATACCGTTATGATATTATTAATATTGTAGGTTTAATCTGAACACTTCCTTTTATGTTAATATTACAATTTTACTCATTGTTGTCAGATCCCGTCTAGAAATGTGGTACGTATTTTCCATTTTACCCAACCTTTTGTACGTAATTTCCTATCTACCTGCCTATATTCCTTATTACCAAATTGTACCTAGTTTCCACTCGCCTACCAGACGGTACGTATCTCCACTGTACTCCATTTTTTTAATGTTTTTTATTTCATGTAATTTTTTCTTATATATTTGTACATTATCTTTAGTCATTATCTGGTCTGTATAGCTCTCATTAGTATACCTTTATCATTGTAATTTAATTAATTGATTTCTTTACACATCTAGTTCCTTTATGTTATAATATTGACATTCTCTAGCGCAATATTTATTTATTTTTTAAAATAGTATTTTTAATCTTATTTTAAATGTATCCTTTTTGTATCTTTTTAGCCCTGATGATGACCCACAATGGGGGTCGAAACGTTGGCAAACAATAAAATAGTTGAAACTATTCAGTTGTTTCATTTAATGACCGCCACCCGGACTAATTCCTTCAGTAATTCTCAACGGTCAACTAATTATATCCACAATGATTATAATTTTTCTGTTTTCTTAATAAATTCTATAAAACAAATGGCCTTCGAAATTCATCTTCAGTGTAGAAACATAAACCAGCAGATGGGTAAAGTGTCTCTGATTTAATAAATGTTTATTTTTTGATTTGCATCAAAGATATTTCTTATTGAACGTATGTATTATTAGTAGGAAAGCCGGTTATAGGTTGTTTTTCTGGATTCCATTGCAATGGAAAGCTCTTTCCGAAAAATTCCAGCTAATGCATACTCCGAGATTTCTGAATTTTCGCTCTATTACGATCTTTTTGTTCTTGTATTTTCAGGTTTTTATGTGAATTTTTCCTGTTTGTCATGATATCGGTTTTCGTGAAGTAATTGCGAAGGCCATTAGCTGCTTATTTCTATAGTTTTAGGATTTGCTTTATTTTTTCTTTCAATGTTTTAGCTAACGAGGAAATATCATGAGCAAACTTAATACTATAGATTTTAATATTTCGTAAAAACTAATAAATTGGTTATCGTTAATAAACGTTACAAAAAATAATGATATAGTTATGTAAAAAAGCGGATGATATATATAGGAAGATAGTAGGGTGACACATTCACACACACTAGGGAATATCCTAGCCGATATGCAAAGATAGTTACCGTGATATTGAAACTATCATATTGTATCACGGTTCTAAACCTACAAGATTCACTATCACTACATTTCGACAGCTATCGACAGTTGCCTATTTTAGGACCTGCCCGAACAGAGACCTAGCATGACTGTGGTCCGGTGTGGCAGAGTAGTGTGGGTGTAGCGGCTGGGTCCAGCTCCGAGTTTATTTATTACTTTCAATCTGACCGTTAATAGCCAGCGGCTCCCAGCTCCCACTATATTTTCTCATATAGTTAATTATATGTCTTGGTCTTAATTGAATGTTTTGATTCCGTCCTAGTAAACAGACTTGTGAGATACGAATTACGCCAACATACATAGTTGATATAGAGCTAACAAAGTCTGCTTTATAATTACAGTATAAAAAAAAAAAAAAAATTATTTAAAAAAAATAATTTTAGAAATAAGTAAATAATTACTATAAAATACACTAATGCTTAGAAAAAGAAAATAAGTCGCCAAGGATTTATAGCTTTCAAAACGTAACCCGTTTTATTCTTTATTTAAAAAAAAGTTAAATTGATATTTACAACTTAACTTATAATAAATAGAATAAGTAAACGGGATCATTTACATTTATAAGCGTGAAAAAGTCTTGTGAACAAACTACTCAATGGCAGCAATTCAATGTCAATACTGTAGGTCTCGAGGCCACCGTCTTTTCAATCGCCTCAGAGAGTTGTCAGGAATAGGATGATAGGATGATATGTTGCCAAAACAGAGATTCGTGAGGGCTGGGAGTTTGAAATTAAAAGATGTTATTCACCCAAGTTTCGTGATAGATCTACGACAGATTAATATCTGGTATATTAAGGTCATTATGGAGGATTTTCTTCTGACGAAGTAAAGCGCATTTAGCATTTTGGAAATGATTTTGGATTTTAAGGTTTGAATGCAGAAAGAATTAGATGGTTTAGTTGAGCTCCAAAGCTCGGTTCCAAATGTCTAGATAGGTCTAATGATGGTAACATAAATGAAAAATTCCAATCTTTTTGTTGTAGATTGGAAGTTTTGAACGTTTGTCAAATGTTGTAGGGATGGGTATCTATTTTATTTATGTTGAATTGGTTTCTTTTTCATCAACTCTCGGCAGATATAGATCCTATATTATTTCAAAGCTATTCTTATTCTTAGAGATTAAGTCCCATAAACAATTTTCTATTTTCTTCTTGTGTATTTGAACTCTGTTATCAATTCTTTTATTTTAATTTTGTTCAACATAATTATCTTCTAAAACTTGTTTTTATTTTGAATATAAATTGTGTTCTTTTTGTCTTTTGGCCAGACTTGTTGTATATTTCAACCGTACATACCCGTTATTCTTAAGGGAAAGTAGATTATTTTCTATTTTATCTACGAGCAGCTACTTGTTGTCGAAGTCTCGTATGAGGATTCCAGGTAAGACGTTGTTCAAGAGGGTGTTCTAGGTATCGGAGTTGTTCAACAGATATGAGTGGACTATTAATAAAGATTTTTATCTTCATTCTCTAAAAATAAAATAATAAATTTTCTTTGTATTATCCTTATTGAAAAATAATACAGTCTGACGTAATCAAGAGAACAGGTATTAACGCATATTGGTATTAATCTACACTAAATATATGAGGTAACGATATAAAAACAATACATCGTAAAGGAAAAAAAATGTATCTATTAAACATGAAATGAAAACATAAGTAAGCCTAGCATAGAAAAAAAATTTCAATATTATAGTATAATGGTCTTGAAAACATTTATGCCTTTAGAGAGGCTGGTTGTCAATACTTTTTACATTTTTATTTCTAATACAAAAACGGTCGACGTTTGAAAATGTTCTAGCTCGCTTAATATATTCCGTCAATGAAAATATGTTATCATTACTAAATGTCTCTAGGTCTTGATTTGATCGTCAAGTACTCAATTTCTAAACGTCTAGGAATTTGCCAGAAAATATCAAAAGCTTTTTAAAATATTTTATTTGAATTATTTATAAAATATCTTGGAAATTTGTAACTTTCTTATTTTCAGTGAGTATCTTTTGTTACTATCATTAAATTAAATAAGTTTTGGATTTTGAAACATCAATCATTATATGCACATTCAAAATAATACAAGCCGTGTTAAGGTGTCCATTATTTGTAATATTGTATAGTGCACTCATTATAGACCTATATCCAAAAAAAAATGTAGGGAATTTCACAGGCAGCTGTCATCTCCAAAGTCCTTTTTTGACGTTAGTAACTTAGGTAAGTAAAATTCTACGTGTAATATAAACAACATTACTTTATAAAACATTGTGGAAGATGATTATTCATTGTTGAAGGTTGTTCTAAACCGTTTTAATAATATAAGTATCTAACTTATTGGGCATGAAATATATACATTTTTCTTATTTTTGCTTAGATCTTTTCGTTCGTGTATTTTTCCTCAGCTGAACAGCTGGTACGTCACCAGAATAACCTGTAGACGCCGGCGCTACCAGGTTTCTGTTGATCAGTTTTTATATTTCTACATCTCTCTTATGTTTTATTGTACACGGACATTTGGCTCCCTGCCATTAAAAACCTACCGGATAAAAGCTGGGTTATTTTTCATCATAGCTTATAGAATGTCATGTTCTATTTCTGACAGATCGGTTCGAGAGTGTATTTAAAAATCCTAAGTAGGCCAATAGTGTAATCTGTACACCGATCTCCGGAAGTGGTTTTAGCTATACCCCTCACGTTTCGAGTTTCACATTTTTTTTTTTAATATTTATTCAAATCCCACATATTATTATTACCTTACAATAATACGAACGATTATTATGGAGTAAATTTTGGAAAGTTTAAGATACGTACCTTAGGCACATTACAATGTGTTGGAAGAATGGCATAGGGCCATCCATCAATAGTAAATGAATAGAGCTATTATACCAAAAATAAAAATGTTACACTAACGAATGGAGATTTTAACTCAACCAAGGCTTTTTAACTCCCTTTATTAGATTCTAGGGCCATCTACCGGGTTTGAACCCGCGACCTGAGTATACATAGAAGACTGGTAAAAAGGAGCTGATTATGGTATATCATAATTTTACTGCATATTGGTAGGGAAACCATGACAGAGGAGCCAGCCGTAGGGCGTTATTCTTCCTTACATATCCCAGAAAATGAAAAGCGTTATAATTAAAAGTAAACAGCACAAGAGAAAGATATTATGACTATTTTATCAGAACCTGCAGAAGAAAAATTAAATGAAGAAAAGGTAAAAAATACTCAGGAACTGTAATTATAAAGTTCAAGTTTCACGTTTAGGAACACTCTTTATTATACAAGAAATAACTTATTTAATAAGTTTTATTTGTTATCAATCTGATCTTGTTACAGTATATGAGTTTTTAATCCATTTGTTTATAATCTTAGTCATCAAAACAAATGAGGATTGCTTAAACTTAGATTTCTATAAATGCAGATCAGCGTAGAACGTTTTATTATAATTTCCGGAAAATGTAACTTATAAATATAATTTATAAGCTAAGCGTACATAGCTTATGTATTTGGAATTTTGTTTTTACTTTCACTTACTTATAAATGTGTAGGTATATATATATTCCATAATTATTATTATTTTTTTTTTTAATTCATTTATTGAAATTTACAACTGTATGTTCATATATCAAGTAAATCGGCTACAATGATAATACACATAAAAAAAAACATGAAGAGAAACTGCCCATTGGCAGCACTCTAGTAGTGAATCTACACAAGAAGGTCTCGAGGCCACCTTCTTTTCAGACGCCTCGGCGGATTGTCAGGAATTGAAGTGGAAGCAAGGATTGAAACTAGTGGATTAGAGTGGGAGTGGAGTTTTTTATGGAAGGAGTGATACCTGGTGCAGGCCAAATCAGCAACATATGGAACATTAAGGTCTTTGTGGATGATGTTGTTGGTGACAAAGTAAGGAGCGTTAAAGATTTTGCGAAGGATTTTGGATTGTAAGGATTGGATACGGGAAGAGTTTGATGGTTTAGTAGAGCACCAAAGCTCAACTCCGTAAGTCCAGATAGGCCTTATGATTGTCATGTAAATTAGTCTTTTGTAGTAAAGAGAAAGGTTAGAGCGTCTTTCAAGTAAATGTTGAAGTAACCGAAATCGGCGAGCAGTCTCTTGTCTTTTCAGTCTTGTATGCGGATTCCATGTAAGACGTTTGTCAAGCAGGAGGCCTAAATAACGGATCTGTTCAACAGGGACAAGCGGAATATCATTAAAGGACACTGTAGGGCAGGATGTCATAGGTTTACGACGAAGGGTAAAAGTAATCTGGTGGGATTTATTGGAGTTGATTTTAATTCTCCAATTCTGACACCATACCTCAAGGTCTCTGATGTGGGATTGGAGGTTTTGAGAGGCAATACTAGGATCGTTATTAACTGATAGCACGCAAGTTTCATCGGCATAGGTAGAAAGGAATGTGTTAGGATGGGTTGGGATATCAGCTGTATAGACTGTGTAGAGAATGGGTCCTAGGATACTGCCTTGAGGAACACCAGCAGACTGAGTAAAAGTGGATGCATAGGAACTATTGTGGTTGATTTTAAAGGTTCTATCAGAGAGTCCCGGGTGCCAGACTAATTATTTTTAATTTCATTTATCAACGGAAATTCTGACAGTACTAATACTCCTCGACTTTTCCAAAGCGTTTGATTCCCTGAACCATTCTATCCTTTAGTCCAAGCTAAAATCTCTTTCCTTTTCCTACAGATATATTCTCTGGTTCCAGTCTTTTCTTTCTGACCGTACCCAAGCAGTTCATATTCCCAACCAGCCTCAATCTTCTTTTCTTACCCTTCCCTCTGGGGTGGCCCAGGGTTCAAGTGTTTCTCCTATCCTTTTCAATGCCTTTATAATCTTCCTAATTCAATCTATCTGCTCCTACCACTTATATGCCGATGACTTTCAGATTTACCTTACCTTTCCTCCCACTGAGTTATTAGCAGAGTTTACGAGTATTCAAGAAGACCTGAACAGGATCTGTCATTGGGCAAATCAGATCAAACCCAGTCAATCGTTATTGGATCAGATTCCCACCTCACATCTATTCCATCTCTTCCTACCCTATTAGTAAATAACCATTCCATTACTTTCAGCTCCTCTGTAAAAAAGTTTAGGCATCCATATTGACCAAACCTTATCCTGGAAACCACATGTGGCCTAAATTTCCCGAAGGTCAATAAGCACACTAAAGCTATTCCATCGCTCCCGCCATGTTCTCCCACACTCCACTCGTAAGCTCGTCGTATCCTCTATAATTTTCCCTCAGTTTGATTATGGATGTGCGGTATATGGTGGCCTCTCGAGGAAGCTAGAGAAGTGGTTGAAGCAGATCATGAATTGTTCTTTAAGATTTCTTTATGACACGTCGAGGCGGTCTCATGCGTCCCATCTTTATAACGAATCAAATAGGCTTTTTCTCCACACCCGTAGGCAATACTTCCTTAGATCTTTCCTATACCAAACCTATAACTCCCAACATCCTTCCTATATCTATAATCTCCTGCAGTTCAAACTCTCAATTCATCTACTTGAAACGAGATCCCGTATGTCCAACCTTTATATCCCTTCTCACAAAACAAAAAAATATGAATACTTCTTTCTGGCCCGTTCGACTAGTTTTTGGAATTCCCTCCCATCAAATATCCGTCATGCTTCCTTTCTCTCCACGTTCAAATACCTTCTATTCCAGCACCTTTTAGCATCCCAAAATGACGCTGCCTGACAATGTAATCATTTTTAATAAAATTGTATTCAATATTATTTTATTTTTTATGTCTACAAGTATTTATTTATGATTTCTCAACTTTTTTCATCTTGAAAACTTCTTTTGTTTCAATCGTTTATACTATCATTCGAAGAATTTTCTTCTTACTTTTGTAGTATATTATTTTCATTTATGTTTAAATTAGTTTATTTTTCATTAATTTTTAGTCTATAAAGATCCTTTATTATTGTAATAAATATAAATAGTATCAGAATAATGTAAATATTCATTAATTTATTTTCCATTTCTTTCAACACAATGATTTTCTGAGGATTTTATATTTTTATTTTATTTTGTATTATGTATATATTTATCCATAATTGTAAACATCAGTTAATTATGTTCATTTTGTCTGTTGGCCAGACATGTTGTATATTATAAACTGTTCAAATTTGTTATTCTCATGGGGCACTGCCCCAGAATAAAATTTACTTTCTAAAAAAAAAAAAAAGAAAAAGAAATACGCGTTTCAGATCATCTGAATCCAGAAAACTAAGTAGCGCAAAAAGGTCCATGTGTCCGTGTTTATGTGGGTGACAAGTCTAGCACAAAACCGTGCTGTCTTACCAAACTGAAATTTATTTTTTCAAACAACTTGACGTCCTGAGATGTTACACCATTTTTTTCACCCAAATCGAATGACCAAAAACGATTTTTACAAAAACTTCTGTAACGATTTTGATAAAACTCGCTAAATCTATGTAAAATTAAATGGGCTTTAATAACATGTAGGCTTCATTCTGAATGATATGGTCTGTCAGGGCTTTAATAATGATGTCTTAAATTTTCTAGCTAAAAAGTACTTGTTATTTTGTAGATTTGAAAAAAATGAAAAATATCATCTTATTAGCATTTATATGAAACTGTTTAGTATACTAGTAGAACGAATTTAATTACATACTAAATGAAATGAGTGCAAAGTTTTTTTTATTTGTTTTTTTTCTATAAGAATAGTAACACAGCTGTATAAGATTTAAGAAAAAGTGTTATCTTAATTGAAACGTTGTAGAAAGTAATGTAAAGTGACGAATAGAGCATAAAGTTAGGTGGCTGAGCATAAGGGGATCACTTGTAGCTGAGTGGTTAGCATAACAGCCTCCTATAAGGTCACGGGTTCAAACCCGCAGGTGGTCCTAGGATTTTTTAATTGGAGTAAAAAATCCTTAGTTATGCCGTCCTTCGGAGGGAACGTTAAAAGGTGGTCGTGAGCCTGTGCGATGTCAGATACTCGTTAAAGATCCCTACCCTAATAAAACCAGGATAAGCAAAATTTATGACCCGCTGTAGCATCGTCCGAGTAGCCATAGCAGCATAAAGGGACGTTAAATGAATAAACAAACAAATTTATACTGTTATATTATTTAATCTAAAACGTAAGTTTCCGACAAAACTAAACGTGATTGTTTAAGCTTTTATTTACTGCTACTTTATTCAACAGATCTTAATGATTGAGGTACGTGAAAGTCGTGTGTTTCAAGCACCAGAGTTTGTTTATCGTACCCTTTATTTTTATATTTATGTGTATGTATACATATATATTATTGTATATAGATTGTAATCTAATTGACATTGACAAACTATCTGTGAATTTTAGCCAAGTCAAATCACAAACAGGCCTATCGTCTTGTTTTCTATCGGAAAATCTGAGGCGAACACAAATCTGGCTGACTGAACTTTTGTAATGATAGGGTACAATCAGGCTGTTTATTTGTTATTTTCATTTGTGGAATGTTTGTCCTCAAAACTTTTCAGGAGATTTGAACGACCAAGAAATTACAACGAATTTACTCTTGAGATAGCTGTGGTGATTCGCTTTTTTAATTTTAAAGAAATTCGAATCTGGTAATTGATACTCAAAATATCGAAAGTTCTCTCAGTTTACGTTATCTTACGAGTGAGTATAATTAGGTAGAGATATTAAATTTCTCATCATGTTTCTTTTTAAAAGCATTTCTTTATTAATAACAGTTAATATCGTAAATAATGAAAAAAACAAAATACATATTTTTTTAAAAATCTGTGCCAGTTTTTATTTATTCAAGATTGGTGCTAACCATTTTTAGAGGATAGTTCAATATCATTGTTCTCATTAAAATATAATATAAGAGTTCAATCTTAAGGAGTATAAAATAATAAAATTTAATCTATCTGGTTCATGTTATGATATATGCCCAAATTTTTTTACCTTTACATTTTTTAGTGTGTTCTAGTTGGAAATGTTTTTTAGCTTACATTGCAATGCAAAAATGTAAATAACGCTGTGTCGCCATTCTACCTCTGTCAACATTAAAGTTGGTTGTTTGAAATTAGCATTCCTAATTTAAATCCATTTGAATATTCTGGCTAGTCGTATTGTGTGTGTAGTTCTATAGGACTAATAAAAATACAAATACTGGGAGCTATAGAATTTGAAATGAGATTATTATAGTGAAACCACTTGTTTAATATTTTTTAACGTTTTCTATCTTAATGTTTTTAATCAATATATGAAATTTTCTCATTTTTAAAGCACTTATTTCTGCACGGTATATCAATAAGACCAGTTAAAGTTTTAAACCTTTTTATTTCTTTATTTCTGCGTATCTAAAAAACCACAAGCTTCATAAGATTTAAAACACAATATAATAATGTAAGTTATACCTTTAATTCCATTAAAAAACAAAAACAAAAGAAACTGTATTAACTGTAATAAAATTATAACACAACTATTCAACAACAACGTTTTATTCCCTCATTGATCTTATCCCTTAGCGAGGATGAATACCTAAGAGGGAAGGTGTGATAATAGAACAGAAATTAATATATATATATATATTCACAATCAATGTGCTATGTAAAAAACGCAGCAAATTATTACACAATGGTTTATTATTTTTAAATTTTTGGTATTTATTTATTTATTAATTAGGACAAACTATTTTTTTTTATTCGTTATTCGGATTTTATTCATCATACACATCTCATATCTCAAATTTTGAAGGGAGGTAATTTATTTTTTATTATTGAAAATAATAAAACAAAAGCATTTATACAGGACTGCGTAACTATTTCCTTTTATTTTCTTTTAATATTCATTCAAATAAAATTTCCTGTTTCCAGAACACCTTAATTTTATCTTTATCATCAATAGTAACCGAATTATTAGGGAATCACATCTTCTAAAAGTTGTGGTTTAACCAAATAAGATGATTATTTATTTATTTGTTTTTTTTGTTTGCTCTTTGTTCATCGCGTTGTCTTAATATCTAACTTATTTTCGATTTTCTTTATCTTCAATAATAACCGATTCTCAGTGAATTAGATCTATTAATTACAAATATGTTTTGTTTTGTTTTTTTTATCGCGCTTTACTGATTTTAAAACTTTACATACTTTTCTCTATCGTCAAAAATAACTGAGTAATGAGCGTATAAAAGTGCAAAATTTCAATTTTTTCAACGTAAAAAACACTACTGAATTTTTTTCTCTATCTTAAAAAAAAACTGAATTATTGAAATAAATCACTTTTAATCGGCTGTCATTTTAAAAATAACCAGCTGATATCAACGTCTAGGTGTTAGGATCATCGTTGCATAAACTAGTATTTTTGTAGCAAATTTCAAAAAATTGGTCCAGTATTTTCGGAGAAATTCCGCGGACAGAGGACAAACCATTTTTTTTTTTTTTATCCGTTGTATGGGTTATACACATCTTCAAACGTAAGCCCTCAAATTTCATGGGGAGAGGGATTTCCGAAGTCAAAAGCAGGCAACCTTCTTCGAAATGATTTTTTTTTTTTTATTTTACCTAAGATTTTAGTATTTGTTTACGAAATATAATGAAATGCCGTATTTTAAAGACAGTAAACTCTATGAAAGTATTATTTTGCTCATTACGGCCCATCGATCTGCACCTTTCTACAGGTCGTTTCTTGTCAGATCCTCAATCCTATGGAATTCTATTTCTCTTTCTATCCATCACTCAAACGATCTTTCTCTCTTCAAATCCCGCTTATTTAATCATCCCATGATCACCCAGTCACAACAGAATTGTAAATAAGGTTCTATTTTATTTTATTTTCTCCTTATTTGCGTAGGTCTAATTTAAATCATGTTTAAATGTTTAATCATCGTTTTTATATTTATCAAATTATAAGACTCTAAATTTTCCGATCTGCTATTGGAGTTCATGACAATAGGAGGCGTGGCTAATATGAGAAGTGCCCGAAATCGGCGTTCCAGCTTTTGTCCACCCTTAATACTCTTGTCGGCTAGTATCTGGGGTCTAGGAAGTTCCTGGGGTATCGCGGGGCTATACCGATGGAGAATCTTAGGTGAGTAGGAAACGCCTTTTGTCATTTTGCCGAAAAAAGCTCATTTGCTTTATTAATATTAAAATTACCCAATAATGAATTTTACTTATTGTTTTCTTTAATCTCATATTACTATGACCAATTTCCTTATTGATAATATCTAATTAAATATTTTAAAAAACCTTTACATTAATGGGCACAAATAATCAATTTTATCTTTTATATAATTGATTTAGATTTTTTTTTTAATTATAGAGCCTAATATTATTAGAATTATACTTAATAATGGCAAAATTAAATTGTACATGTTCATTTAAGGATGTTTTGACTTTTATTCCTTTCTCTGACGCAGCTTTTAACCTAACGGTACATAACAAGTTTGTGTTCATCTATAAATCGGATCGCCCCCGTAAAAAGTAAACAGCTCCCTCCAGTTTGTTCTTCTTTTACGCCCCCAACTTTTTAACGATTTCCAGGCCCCGTTTAATAGCTTCGCTGGAACGTCGAGAGCGTTTTAGTCAGTTGACCGCGCGCCGTTTCAAGTTTACGTGACATTTTGGGAATCAGGAAACAGCTAGGAATACAAATTTTATTTATTCGATGATAGAGAGATTTTCGCTTCGCCATTATTTTTTTCTTACCCTTTTATTAGTGTATTGATAATAAATTATGTCAGAAAAACCAGTTTACATGGTGTCCAATAGATTTTTTTTCCCTTTACTATTTAATTTATTAAACTTTTCTTTTTTTTTATGACCGGCATAAATCTTACGTTTTCAGATGTCTCATCGATAACTTATTTTGTGTGGTATAAAAGTTTAAGGATGACTGTGAAATTCAAGTTTTTTTCGTTGTTATTTTAATTTTTGCTACTTATTAAGATGAATTGATCGTTATTTATTCTTAGCAATTTATCATTCCTACTTTCCCATTCTTTCATTTCTATAATCTCTCCTAAAAAAAAATAACAGATTTTGAAAACTTTTTAATAATTAGGCCATGACTAATATCAACGAGACCGGGAAAATATTAATATTCTAATCATGTGGACATTTTCTAATTTAGATTTCTAAATATCTTTTGCAGATTGATAATTAATTATCAAAATAATATAGTAATGATAGTTTAAATATATGAATAATACGGGGAAAGAACATGATAATTCCATTGTTTTCAGGTTTTTAGTTAGTGCTGCTAACTGTTAGCCCACATAAAGTAGTTTTAAAATAAAATAGCTTCAAAGTTAAAAAAAAGAAGAAGAAAAATGAAAGATTCACAGACTAATCTATGTAATTCTGGAAAAAAAAGTATTAAATAACCTGATAAACTGGTGTCGTATTCTATTACAAATTAATATTAAATGTGAGTTTATCATTCGGAGAAGAAACTGCTTGTAGATACCTATTACTACAATACTTACTTGACAGACGTTCAAAACTTCCAATTTATTAAAACAAGCTCATTTATGATACCATCATCAGATCTGGACATATGGAATCGAGCTTTGGGGCTCTACTAAACCATCTAATTCTTCTCGCATTTAATCTTTACAATCCAAAATTCTTCGCAAAATTCTAAATTTCCTTATTTCGTTACGAATAAAAACATCTATAATGACCTAAATAAATATCCCATTTGTCGCAGAACTAACCCGAAACAGATATGCCTTTTTAATTCCAAACGCCCGACCCACATGAATCCTGTTGCATGAAATTTTCATTCCCATCTACTCCTGACAAACAATCCTAGGTGATTGAAAAGAGATGGCCTCGAGACATACTAAATTAAATTGAAATTTAAGTGCTACCACTGGTCATTTCTTCACAATACATTTTCACGCCGCATAAGTGTAAATTAGCCCATTTACTTATTGTATTTATTATAAGTATAGTAGTAAATATCAATAAAATGTTAAAAATCAAAGCATTAGGATTAGACTAACAGGAGGATAGCAGACGTTGGAGGAGCTATATAAATAGCTAACGATCTAATTAAAATTAGGTAATAGACAACATTAACTTGCTGGCATAATGTTTCCATAATCCGTATTGCATATAGTGCAAGATATGGTGAAGAAATAAAATTTAAATATAATTTTAATATACAGCTTAGCTGATTTCTGTTAAAGTTTTTATTTTTTTTTTATTTAACTCATTGTTTTATCCACTATGGAGTATTTATTTAATTAAATTAGTTCATTTTCATTTGAATATTATGAAATCAATCTGTTATTCACGAATTTGACTATATGTTATTATCAGGCCTAAAATTATAAGTGAATTATTTCAGTGCTTTAAAATATATAATACATGGTATTTTTCCTATCATGTTAGCATTCCAGAAATGGAAAAACATGAATAGGAAGTTACAATATTTAAAATGCTCTCCTGAAAAAAAATTAAATACAATATAACTAATCATAATGTTCTACGTATATAGCTTCATATATGAAACAACATGAAAAAATACGAAAGATTTTTTTCTTTCTTTTTTTGTCAATGGAATTCTTCCCTTGCTTCCTTCATAGCTAGAACCGAAAATAAGAAACAGAAAGGGTTCTAATATTAGCTGCGGCTGTCGGGCCGTGTTACCTTGACATATTGACACGTCTTGTTAGGGATACCCCGGTATCATTTCCTATATCTCATATCATGTCGAAATATCTGTCTCACAATGGCATTCCTGTAAATAGGTCAACATTTTTTATAGTTAGTATTGTTCATATCTGGTATAAATCATAAGGAGATAAGATTAATAAAATGGATATCTGTCTTAAAGTTAGAACAAGCATGTAGTACTTCATCATTTAAGGGAATAATTTTTAATCATAACAATTTTTAGATCCCTTTAGGAAAATGTATTCAATATTTAAGTGGCATATTACCATGCTATTATTAGACACTATTATATCTGACATCTATATAAAACGGAGTCAAAACAGCTGAAGGTAAAAAATAGTGGTTGCGAAGTGCTATTCCAGCTCATGCAGTGTCTACTCTTAATTTTCCAGTATCTTAGAGGTTATTATGACGGTCATCGCAAATAATCTACGAATTACTGTCTGTGAGATAGCAGCGGAGTTAAGAGCCACCAAATCGATCGTTTTTAATCATCTAAAGAATGCCGGGTACGTCTGTCGTTTCGACGTTCAGGTTCCCCATGAGGTTAGTGAAAGGAACCTTATTGAAAGGATTTCATATTGTGATTTGCTGCTGAAAAAAAAATGTGGAGGATCCATTTTTGTAAATAGTTGTTACTGGTGACGAAAAATGGATTCTCTACATCAACACCAGCCAACAAAATCTTGGGGTGGCCTGGAACGACGCCGATCGCAACACCAAAGGCTTGCATCCAACAAAGGCGATGCTCAGTATTTGGTGGGATTGGAAGGGACCCATACATTTTAAGCTCCTTCGACAAAACCAAACTATGAATAGGAACTTTTACTGCGCCCAGTTAGATCGATTGAAGAGAAACGGCCAGAGTTGGCAAATCGGAATGGAGTGCTATACCACCAAGTGACAACGCTAGGCCCCAGGTGTCTTTAAGGACTCGGCAAAAATTATTAAGCTTCAGATGGCAGGTTTCACCTTACCCGCCGTACTTCCTGACATTCCATCTTTCCCGTTCCCTAGAAAAGTTTTCTACAAGGGAAATCTTACTCTTCAGAACATTACGTCAAAACCGACCTTTTTATTGTTCTTCAGGTGTAAGGACAGTGATTTTTAGAAAAAGGAATAATGTACCTTCCAAGCCGTTTGGAAAAGGTAATCGCTAACCTCGGTAATTCTTTAGTAGATTAAAAAAAAATAATTTAAGCTGTTCATCAATTTTAATTGTTGTAAACATTTCTCTACGAACTTTCCGGACAACCTAATTTGGGCAAATTCTAAATTTAAAGTTTTTTTGTTATAGATTCCAAAACTGAAGGTTTAGTGGTTAGTAAAATTATACATTACTTATAATGTTAAATATGTTATATACATTATAAATGTTATAAGAAATGATAAAAATTTCTATTTTCTTCATATTCTATAGCTTTTTATTTTTCAAACCAGCTAAGTCCTATTTTTTAGCCTGCTAATGACCCAACTTTCAAGCCGAATAACATAAGTTTTTCCTTGTTGGCTACTATTGCTATATTTTTACAATATAAGTTCTGCGGTCAGTATATATACCTGCACTATCACGGAATGCCTATAGTAGGTGAAGCTATCTCCTGTAATCCAATGCTTCTGCTCCGGAAGGCGATATGATAAATGGAACGCTCCTGCGTGATAAACCCTCATTATCAGTAAGTCGGTGCACTGCCTTCTTAAGACTCTTCTATACCAGGCGACTGTTCGCATTTATGTCCAGCCCGGCGGCCACTTTAGTACCGGAGTCGCTAGTTCTATGGCTCCACTCGGAGGCACTTCATCATCTCTATTTTTAAATTACAGAAATTAATCCCAGCTAACGGAGTGGCCTAAGTGCCCTCAAGGGATTCTTGCTCCAGCTCCTACGGTAGCCATTAAAGGTGCGACAAATGTCTGAGAGCGTTGAACTAATGAAGCAAGTTTAGATAATGGTTCTCATCCCAACGAAAATTATGTTGGAATGGAATGGTTATCAATAGCAGTTAACACTGCTATTAATCATGTTAAAATAGTATAATTTTTAAGGTTTCCCAAGTAAATTACAAAATGAGAAATTTTAACTAGCATACACATGAAAGATAATATTGATTTAAAGTTAGGTGGATACGAGAAAACAATTCTTGGCTAGAGAAGATTAGAGAAAAATGATGAAGGGCATTTAGATAGCTTAATAGACGAAAATAACATTAGTGAAAAACAATTATCAAATAAATAACAAATCTTTATATTAAATACTGCTTTTGCAATTCCAAAATTCATATATTTTTCTTATTACTTCCATCTCATCACATTGATAGGTCATTCCATTCCTCTCGCTGAACTGCATTCATGTAATCTTATCTTTAAATTTAGTGTCTAACATTTTGGTAAACAACTAAACGTTTCTAAAATTGAAGCATTCTGTGCAAAGTATCCCTAAACTATTAACTTTTTATTTGAATGGATAACATAACACAAATGGGTATATTAGGTCTGTGTCAGCCAAACTTATTTATATATGAAAAGTGTTTGACTAGAACATTTAAATATATTTTTATCTGTAATTAACATATATAAAAACGGTCAAATTATTACACAATGGTTTATTATTTCTAAATAACTATGTTAGGGTATAACCGTTTATATGCCTGTTGATAGGCATTAAGTAATATGGAGAACAATAAACGATTCAAAGGAAAATGGCATATCACCACTTTTAATTTCAAAAAGCCATATCTCTGCCATTTCAGAACCGATTTTAATTTTTTTTTTTTTCATTTTGTAGAAAATTTAATTATCTATGATGTATCACTAAGAGCAACAAATGTTTAGCATTTATTAAATATAAGAAACGGGTTTTTTTTTTTCGTTATTCGGGATCCACGCATCTTGAAAAGTAAGACCTCAAATTTTGAGCAGAGGTGATTTTTTTTTTTTTCTTCCGTGCTTCACTGATTCTAAAACTCTACACATCTTTTTCTCTATTTTCAAAGTTATGAGCGTATTTATGTGTGACATTTAATTTTTTTCTTTTCTCTTTTCTCTTTTACATTTATTCGCAATTTTTTTGGTTAAAAAAACTAATAATTTTTTCTCCATCTTCAAAAATAACTGAGTTAAACAGTAATTATAAATCGACATACCCATGATCTATTGTTATCCCAGCCAGAAAGATTTACTAAAGCCAAGCTTTTTTTTTTGTATAACCTATTACGTAATATGATGGTAGCCAGTAGTCGTCGACATGCAAACGTATTCAAATATAAATAAAATAAGCTGAATATTTAATATATTTTCTGTAAAATCATTCCTTATAATTACTACAAATTATTATTATTATTTATGAGAATGCCCCTCTAAACTAGATAATTAACTTCCCCCAGGGGTTGGTTGCTACCATTCCTTACAGTAGTTAATTAAAGTGTACCCCACCACCCTACTCTCGAGCATACTAATTTTTGTTACAATCCTTGATAACGCTTTACTAACTTTGGAAAAAACAAAATAACAAAAATATACTTTATAAAGAAAACAAATAACGTAGCAAATATTACATAACAATTTATAGTTTCCAAATAATTATGTCGTTAGAAATATACGCTGTTACCATTTTCACTTTTTCTATATCTCTAGAAAATGTCTGACATTTCGTATTTACTACTACATTCATTCTTTTTTTATTCCTATACAAATAACATTGAACATATAGTTCTTTTTTGCTTTAAAGGACTTTTTTAATAATATTTGGCTTGATTTTCAAAATAAAATGAAGATAATAACGATAGACAATGTAAGACAATATAGTAAAAAATAGTTCAGGTATTAACTAGCACCAGAGAATACATGAATTTTCATATCAGTATATACTACCGTTTTAATTGCCTTATTTGTTATGTGTTGCTACTTAGCTCGCGGCTTCTGTATAAAAACTTAAAAGTTAGAATTTATAAAAACTATTATTCTTCCGACGGTCCTTTACGGATGTGAAACGTGGCCACTTACTTTGAAGGATAAACAACGGCTTAAGGTTTACAAAAATAAGGTACTGCGTAAAATATTTGGTCCGAAGAGATATGAGGCCACTGGGGAATTTAGAAGGTTGCACAACATGGAATTGTGGAGCTTGTTCAATGTGAATAAAATTAAGTTGATAGCATTGCGGAGGCTGGCATTGGGCTCGGTGAGGAACAAATTCCGAGAAAGTTGGTACTCGCTGAACCGACTGGTAGGCCTCCGAAAGGTAGACCGAAACGTCGAAGGGAGGATTAAGTTAAAGCTGATCTTAAGAGCTTGGGCTTGAACGGTGATCATTGGACGAGTCTGTGTAGGCAGTTTTTGGTTGTATCGGCATCGAACCTTCGGGTTCGGTAGGCCTATTATTATTATTATTTATTAATATATGTTTAGAAACTTTAAATTTGTCTTAGAAGAGGAAGTGGTTGGGGGTGCGCTCATAATAAAAAACCTAAAAAAAAAAACCTCATTAACTAAAATTAGTACTTTATTTTAATTGTGTGCCAACGTTTCGGCCTACATTGTGGACCTTCATCAGGGTGGCTCAAAGAAGGTGTCTCAAGAAGTCTTCTCATAACGAAACGTTGGCACACAATTAAAACACTTAAAATTAAAACTTGTTAATGTATGTGTTTTTTTTTTTTTGTTTTTTTGACCACACCCCCCATCGTTTTCCTTATCTAATATTCTTAACTGTCAACTAATCCATCATTATGAATTGGTATTAGAGTTTAGAGAATGATATAGTTTTGATTCTTATATGTGCGAACCATAACAAATTGTGTTAAAATAAAAATTAATAATTTTTGAGAAAAGGAAAAAAAAAAACAAGCTAAAGAAGAGCTGTAATAAACAGTACATTAAAAAATTGTATCCATTAAAATTAATTATAATAAAAATCGAAAATTCATTTGCACAATCATTTGTAAAATTTATGTCCAGCGTGGATTGATAAGTTTGCTGTAATATGAGCAAACCATTTTAAAAAAAAATTAGTATTGCAAATAAATAAATCACTTTTCTCAGAAATAAATCTTTCCATTTGAAAATTTATTTATATTTCTTAAATTAAAATTTACTTTCCAAACTTATTTCATATGTTTAAATTTATATCCTCAAATCTAGTAAATTAATATTTTTTGAACAGATACGACAACCAGATTTTTTATAATGAATTTATTAATAGTTGACACATTTCTTCTATATTTTTTATTGTCTCTCAATTTTTTCGTTGATATTTTATAACCACTTCGGTATTATGAAAACTAAAATCGATTTGAATTAAAGTCTCACTTGACATCAGAAGTTATGGAATGTTGTAAGTAGCCGACTAAAACAGTATATAATATGCATCTGAACCCTTGTTGGTTCGGTAAATTTTCCAGCTCGCGGTTTCCTAATCTGATAGTTGGTTTAATGGATTAGTTATCTGCAAACTGCGGGAGGGTGGGCGACTTCATGGTGCACCAACCCTACCAAATCCGCTAGCTTAGTATCTCGAGTTGCTCGAGTTTCTTGCCCGTTGTTGTTCTTACCCAGATAACTGAGTAGTTTCTTATCCTGCCACGAATATCTCGTCTGATCTAATTTTCGAGTTGTTTATTCGTGGAAGAGTAAAGTTAATCAAATATATTCCAATGGTTAAACAACCATCTTCAAATGTTCTATAAAAAACTTATAGAAATATAATAATAATAAAGGATCAAAGGATAGTGTAAACAAAAAGGGGGGGGGTGGATAGATTATAGTTATAGAAAGCACATAAATTATTATAAGCATTTTGTAAAGAAATGAGACATTTCTTAAGGCAGATTTCACCACTATGTTATTCAGTGTGAAGTGGGTAGTTAGAATTTTTAAATTTAGTGTTTTTTAAATAATTAGTATTGAATGAAACTTTAACTTGCTTTTGAAAATTAAGCATCAAATGAAATTATTTCTTCTTTTAAAAATAGACATGGAGAAGAAGTGAATTAGGAGGAATTACGAAATACTACAATCAAAGATAAAATTCATAATTATATGAAGGTTGGTGATAGCTGTGATGTTTGTCACAGATATAGTCTTTATCAGTTTGATTTTTAATTTCAAAACCTGACGTTTTGTTCTTAGTATCAAATAAAAGTTTTTTTTATCATCTGGGCAAGAGAGTTTACTTATCTTTATAGTTTTACGTAAGAACTACAGGTTAACAAAAAATAAATAAATAAATTTAAAATAAACCTGATAATTTCAGCTATAGAAAACCTCAAAAGTATGAAATCAGCTGAACACGTTAGGAATTATCTAGCCTGTGCTGAAATAAATTTACAAAATATACTTATACAGACTCAAAGTAGGCACATGCGTGCTTCAGCAAAAAGGAAATGAATAAGAGGGCAAAAGAAAATACAGAGTGGTTAAATGAAAGGAAGAAAGATATGAGTGAAAAGATGAAAATATCATAGGCAAAACGCAGAAAGAACCAAAGAGTTTTCACGTGATGTATATAGATTATATTACAAAAATACTAGTAAATAAAATAACTGCTGATGGTAATACTTTAAGCTGTAATGCTAATTTATTATGTCAATAACCATTGAGGTGAAGGCTGGATCATTCAATAAAAAAATTGAAAATGCTTAAAAATAAAGTTAAAGATTAAAAAATGTATTGTAATGTCTTTAAAATGAAGAGGGAAAACTGTTGAAAACAGTTCCCAAAAAAGTCGAATGTAAATTCCGAAAAATCAATGGACATTTAGAGATTGCTTATTTTTGTTATTTTATTTAATATTTGGGGTCATGGTGAATTAGTGGGTTATTACGCGTAAGTACTTGACCAAAAATATGAAATCAGTTAATTAAGAGTTCACGTATAGGTGTCATGAGTATTTGTAATTCCGCCATGAATCCCCCGCCCTCACCTTCGTCCCGATAAAACCTCCGCATAGCCTAAGGAAAATACAAGGTAGAGGTAAAAAAAAAAAAATTAAAACTTTTTAATTTATTTTAAATTATTTTAGAAGGAGTGCATTAAACGTCAGAACTCACGTCTTTCTTAGTTTTCCTGTTCACTCATTAATCACCTTTTCCTATAAAATTGTTTGTGATCAACTATATCTAATATTTGTAGATTTGTCACCCATCTTGGAAAATTATGAGTCACCTCATACTAAGCTGATAAATATTCCCTTGAAATATCGCTCAACCAATAACCAAGCTCTTAACCGAAGTTGTAGAAAGCGGTTTCCTCCCGACTCTAAGCTTTGGCCCTAGAGAAGGTGAGCAGTATATAATGGGAAAATAGCCGCTCTAACAGAACAGCCATGGAATATAGGCTCGATGATTCACCTCCGATTTATGACCAGATTCTGGTCGGGTCCTTCTGATTTAGCTTCCTCACCTTCTTATAGTTTAAAGAATACATCCTGTTATGTTTTTCGGAGAGATGTATCCTTGTATAACTAACTGTATTATATTTTTGTTTCTATTCGAAATAATTTTTTTATTAACATTTTTTTACATCTTAATTGTTTCTCGTTCCTAAATATTTTTTTCACTTGATCGAGCCGTCTCCTTCTTGAAGACCTCTGACATTTTAGCACCAAACGAAGTCACATTTTACAACCATCTCTTCCTGGTCTTTAATCTTTTTCGCCTTTTTATCGGTTGTTACAGAAAGGTAAATTTTGACCATCGCTTCCCCGTCATTCTTTTCCATGATGTCCTTATAAAAGATGACATCCTCAGCTATCTATCTGCCAAGATAATAAATTACCATATTTTTGGGATAAAGGGATCTCTCACACTCCCATTTAATGCCATATACTTCGTTTTTCTTTTTTCACGTCCAGGCCCTATGCTCTATGGTCCTTCATTAGCTTCCTTATTATCATCATCGTCATTTGCTATTACTATTGGTTGTCGGCAAACTCTATGTTATAAAGGCAGTTATTCTCTGTCATTATTCCCAACCCCATTCATTTCTTATACCTTCCTTTAATAACCTCTTCAACATAGAGATTTAAGTCCTTTAGTGATCGGGAAGTGGTTTCTATTCAAAACATTCTAAAAAATTTAATGTTCAGAGTCAATGTGGAATTATTAATCTTAATGTTTTCAAAACTAAAAAACAAAACAAAAAAAAAAACTCAGATCCTACAAGAATAAACTTTACCCGATAATCAAATAGCACTCCATCTAAAGGTTGGTTTGAAAAAATCTCGATTTACTAAATCGAACGATTTTCTTTGTAGCTCTCTCCAAATATTTCCCAATAATTTAACTGGTTGTTTCGATTCTCATATATAACGTACGAACTGAGAGATCTTACTGACTGGAGTCTTTCAATTCATATCTTTATCCTGTTGAATTTTTATCTATGGATCGGAATGATCCAGTCTAGGGATTATAATTACTGATCTCCGATTAATTCCTGTTTTAGTAAAATAATTAATTTTTCTGTTATTTCTTCCATGGGATCACCCTATGTTAAGGACTCTATCCTGTTGATCATCAGGCCTCTATTAATTGGTGACAAAAATTTTGGGGAAAAACCTGGTTGGTTATTCACCATCTTGTTCAGCCTCTGGTCTGAAAAGAGTAGGAGAATGACCCCAAAGGATAACTGTATTCAGTGAGTATTATCGCATTGTGATTAAACTACCTAACGAACTTATATTCATTATAGGTAATTAGTAAGCACATTTCAGAAACTACTAATTAATTGTCCTCTAATCAAGTAACAATATTTATAGAGGGAAGAATCATTTAATTGTTGGCCAGGCGTGTGGCAAGAGTAACCGGTTGTTGTTGACTTAAAACAAATATACCTGAAAAATGAGAAAAACACTGAGAGAAATCCTTTATTTCTTTAACAGTACACATAAAACAAAACAGTGCTGCCAAACTGTGTCTGTTGCTACCTTCCACAGTTATATATTAAAGTAGAAATTTTATTAATTTACCTTACGAGTTTTTCTTTATCATTAATTTTATGTTATATTATATAATTGGGAAATATAAATCTATTACTGTAATGTAATATCAATATAACTGTACTAAAAGTTTCAGTTTTATTAGTTGTTTGGTGTGATAGGCTCTAAAACCATAAGTTGGTCATCAATGCTAAATGTTATTAATTTAAAACGTTATTTTAACGTTACATATTACATTCACTCTTCGACATAACACCTGTTCGCCAGTATATCTTGACAACATCCAAATTCCACAGACAGACACAATAAAATATCTCGGCTTGACATTTGACAGAAGAATGACATGGGGCCCACACATCAAGAACAAACAGATAACGCTAAACAAAAGACTAAAACTTCTATACTCAATACTCTCAAGACGCTCGAAATTAAAACTTAAAAATAAACTAAACATTTACACTTACCGACTGAAGCCTATTGGGACTTACGCCTCAAAGATATACGGGACTGCCAAAAAGACACACATACGTAAAATTCAAATTTTTCGATCCAAAACTTTTAGATCTATTACAAACTCACCATGGTACGTTAGCAACACTTCTTTACATACAGACCTTCACATGCAACAGTCAACGAACAGATACGGACCCTCTACAAACGTTTTCACAAGAACATACTAACACACTAATACGAAGAATGGCCACTAATAACATGCCGGACAATACTCGCAGAAGGCTAAAAAGAAGTTGGATAAGGGACCTTCTAAGATATGTACGTAATAGGAAGCACACCAAGAAGAGGTGCTGCTGGACATCTTCTCTCCATCATGCCTACAACACCAAACTACCATCCTTCATCAAGTTCGCTGATTGTCAACATTCATTGACAGGTGTGAATAAAAAAATTAGAAAATAGAAAAAAAAAACGTTATTTAAAGAATTAATTACAGAGCATTCTTAATAATTAAAGATTAAACCGCTCCTAAACTAATAATTTTAATAAAACTTAGTTAATATTTATGAACTGTAAAACTTGAAATATATGACACTAAATCCAACAAACTGGTTTAATCTGACCGCTCTAAATTAATTATTATTTATTGTTAATCAACTTGTGAAATTTCAGTCTCTGGTAATCTCGGGAGTTCGGATATCTCTATCCGAAGTAGTTTTAAATGACCACCTTCGATTTTAAATTGTTTTCTTTATCCTTCCTTCTATATTTGTATCACAAAACTTAATCGAGTCTATGAATGTACATGAACTTTATGAAGTTATTATGATAATGACAATGTTTAAAAAACGATTAGGTACGATCAGAATAAACTTACATCAGGATTTCTGGTATTTGGTACAGATTTACTTACCAAAATACTAACAAAAGATTCCTTGGTTCAGTACATTCGTAAAAATTCGTTCATACAAATTCGTACTGTTTCCAGGCCCACGGCGGTGCTATGAGGCGATTAGTTCGAGATCAAGTTTAGCTACCAGGAATTTCCCCTAATTTTGGTTACCCACTTTTTTAGAGGATGGGTGTGTCACGGGTGGACCCCTATACCCCGGAGTTGTACCACGGCTGAAATAACAGAATAAATAATTATTATTATCCTGCCAGCCGGGATTCGAACACGGGGTCCTTAGAACAGTAAAAAAGTGCTCTATACACACAATACACTTACCGCTGATAAGAAACGTAGGGAAAATAATTCTATAATTAACCATCAATCACTGATCGAGTGTACAAATAGGACAGCGGTCGTTGGAATACTTTACAATCAATTGTACAAAACTTTAAGCAAGTTCTATTGCTGTTCCCCAGCGTCTTAAGCAAGTTCGTCGCTTCGATTCCGACTTAAATCCTTTTGCTCTAGGTTGGTTGAGAGAAGAGTTTGGTTGCCCAATTTAGACTAACCCGATTTATTTTCCTAGAATGGTAGAGGAAAAAAAATCTATCTTACATTTGAACAGTTCTTAAATAAACAAATCATTGACTTACAGATTTGGCTCTATATGATGGAGCAGAATCATCTTGAAAAATTAACTCTTCTCAATAGGTAAGATGCGAATTTATTGAAGGAATTAAACTCTCTTCAAATTAAAAAAAATCCACATTAACTGTCCCATTTATTAAGTTTATTAGGCCAATCATAAAGTAGGAAAAACACCCTGGAACTATTACACTTGCCGGATGTTTCTCATTTTTCGGATGATTCGTAAAATCTTTTATTGGGCTGACATCTTATATAGGAACTCCGAATTGAAGTTGTTGAATTTACTCTCATTTGAAAACATCACTTTTCTCCAGTCCTCTGATGTCCAATTTTCGATTGTTTTCATTTTGTGGTTGTTAAGAAATGGCTTGTTGGCTGGTTTTCTTGCCCATAAATCTTTTTCTTCTACTACTATATCTCGACTTACTTCTGTACAGTTGTAAATTCCAATGAATGATGTTAAAAAAACACAATAAAAATTGTGTTAAATTACTACGTACTAGATCCCCAGATATTTCTTAAGCAGTTTTGAAGCGATTTTTAAGGATAATGTCATCAAAGTGCGATCTAGACGTCTTCCTTTTCCTTCCAGTCACTTCCTTTAGGACGGTTATTTTTATTATCTCACCCGTAGAAGGTCCAACTGGCAACTGCCTCTCTATTTTATCTTTTCCCTCATTAGACCTTTATTTGCAACTTAGCCTATTGGACATAATAATGGGAAATAACATGCTAAATATTGGATAATCTGGGTAAAACTAAACTATGAGGAGCTGAGAGGATCCATCTTTCTCTAATTGTAATTGGTAAACAAATGCAATGTTAGGGTACTCACTACGTTTGCTATAGCATGCTATTTGTGCTATTGTGCTAAACCATCAATGTTTACAGAAATAACTGTAGAAACTCGACGGGTTTAGCAAAATAACACAAATAGCATGCTATAGCAAACGTAGTGAGTACCCTATTATTGTTATTAGTTTTAATAATAAAATAAAAACCAATTTTATTCTGTCATATTTATAATTATTAATTTAACATTAATAAATTACAATTTATAACGTTTCGGCCTTTCGACTGACCATTTTCAAATTACATTAGGGGTACTCACTACGTTTGCTATAGCATGCTATTTGTGCTAAACACGTCAATTTTCTACAGGAATAACTGTAGAAACTCGAGGGTTTAGCAAAATAACACAAGTAGCATGCTATAGCTAACGTAGTGAGTACCCTATTAGTTAATATACGTCATTTAAATTTGAAAAAAAATAGAGATATAATTGTTTGTGGTATTTTTCTACAAATATATCCAAAACATTTTAGGGTCCAAATAACCAAGTGGATGTGTAATTGGTTAGTATGGCACGAATATGAAAAGTCGTACTCATATTCAAGGCTGTTTTGTTTTTGTTGTATCTAAATCGGCTGACTAGAAGCATTAATTAATTAATTAATTTCTCTCATACATTTAGCAATTTTATACGATTTTTCTTAAAATGGCTTCAACTATTTTGATTAAATTCCTCATTGCGAAGTAAATTGAATGAGCTTTAATATCATGTGGTTGCATTCCGAGTAAAATAGTTAGACATGGCTTACATGTCGATATTTCAAACTGCCTTACTCTTGGATTTAGAAATATTGACCATTACAAGTTGTTAGTATTCATAAAAAAAAAAGTATTAATACACAAGGTGAAAGTATTTTGTAATCAACTGTAAGAGAAAACTGCAGAAATATCGGTCCACTCAGGGGCTTAATTCCGAACATAAGAATATAATACATATGTATTATATTTCGTTAGAAAGGTTATAATTTTAGAAAAAATATTATCTTATACATAATATTGTAAAAGTAAACGGAGAGTGATGAAAAATCGATTAAATTGACTGATGTCGTAGATAATAATTTTTATTGTTAGAATAATTAATCTAAAACACTCTATCAAAAGTTAAACTGATTTTAACAAGAAGATAAGTAAGAGTAGTTGCGCATACCAGATTTTTTAAGTTCATTTTGTGTTCTAAACATGTTTAAACCTAACTTAAAAGAACAAAATCTTTAAACGTTATTCAGAATGGTTTAAACTGTTGCTACGTATCAGATGCAGTTAATCTCTTAATATATAAAATTATAGTAACGTGATTTTAGTTTCCGCTAGCTCCTTCTAAACCACAAGACGGATTTGGTACAGTTTTCACATTATTTAGGTCATTATTTCTGAAGGTTATAATTAAAATACATTGAAATTTAGCTTTTTTTTTTAAACGGAAAAATTAGTTTTCTGTAACAAGTCATCAAAAAATTATTTTAAGAAGATTTTAGAAAGTAAATATGCAACAAAAGAATTCTTACAATTTAATATACAGTTGTTGTAAGCTCATATACTTTACAAAAATGAATATAAAATAGTTATAAACCTAATAGGATATGAACGTTTTTTATTTCTATAGTTTTTTAATACATACGTAACAATCAAGTTCATTTATATGGAAACATAAATTTTCCCTTATCTCTGCTTCACTTTAAAATAACTTAACCAATTGCACTTTTTGTTACAGTAAAATAAAACTCTCAAAGCGATAAACTCTAAATCGGCCAGGAAAAACTTTTTTAAACATAAATGACACGTCATTCGAATTGCACCCGTGCGAGGCAGAGATTATAATTATAATAGGTCCGGTGGCTAATTATATAAAATAATAAATTCATTTATGTGCGATAATTACAGGCTAATGATCGACATAACAAGTTACAAGATGTCCCCCACGACCTGACAGTAATTCATCCAAAGTTTCCATAAACTATGTTGTGCCGAAGACAGGCCATTATTTAAGAAGCTATAATTAACATAGAGATGGGAAGGAACATTATATTCAGGTGCGTAGTCACACCTATCTAAGAGCCTAATGATTTGTGGTAGCTAAGGGACAATTCTGCAGCTGTGCCTAGGTCAAACCTCTGGGTCAAACCAGTCTGTATTAGGAAAGTGTCCACCTTGTTCTTCGGGAGCATTAAATCTATGTAGCTGTCGCTGAACAATGACGCTGTATATCTTAAATATAGATTTATTTAGATAGTCTTCTAGATTCCTCAGCTACTTACTGGAATGTTCTTTGGAAAGGGTAGTAAGACGTTTTAAACATAATTATCAAACTCCTCGTCATGGAATATGTTATTAACACCTTATCCTTTTTTTTTTATTCAAATAGTCTTCTTCTCTTCACTTGTCTTCTCTATCTCTTCTCGTGGTCATGAAAATTGCATAAACTATGATTGTTTTCTTTATAATTATAAATGTTTATGTAGTTTTATTTAAAGTTGTTAATTGCTTGTACGATCAATGCGATGACCCGGCAGATAGCCATTTCCATAACCTCATGCGTGAATGGAAGACTTTCCTATGGCACGAGCAACTCCGTAGGACTCATGATGATCATCGTCAGTTCTGGAGACTTGTGAGGTCACACGTCACTAAGAGGAAGAGTGTACACCTTACATCAGGTGGCACCCTATTATCCCCTGAGGAACAGGCTGAACTCTTGGCCGATTCTTATAAGGCGAGGGAAGATGATCGGCTGTTAAATGCTCCCACACTACCTGCGGGAAGACCAACGTCCCCTAATGAAAAGAGGATATTCTCCACCTTCGGACAGCTTGAGTCGGTACTACGACGCACCAAGGGTAACAAGGCTTCGGGACTGGATGATATTCCGTATGTACTATTGAAGATGCTACCTCGGAGGGGTAAAGCCTTCTTATTAAACATTTTTAACTCCTGTATGCGGATCTCATACTTCCCCGATGACTGGAAGCAAGCGATCATAGTGCCGCTACTTAAGCCTGGGAAGAATGGAGACTCACCAGAGCATTATCGGCCTATCAGTCTCCTTTCGCATATGAGCAAGGTGTTCGAGAGGCTGATCCATCACCATCTGCTAGAGCACTGCAGTGAGGAGTCCATCATTCCACCAGAACAGACCGGGTTCTCACGAGGCGTAGCCTGCGATCATCATTTAGTGAAACTTCAAAGGCACACCATAGAGCGTATGACGAAGAACAATGAAGCCACGGCGTTCATCTCGCTGGACTGCACACAGGCGTTTGATTGTGTATCCCACGAGTTACTGCTTCGCCAGTTGGAAGACTATCGTTTTCCAGCTTCATTATGCCGATTGATCAGAAGCTACTTAAGCGGGAGATCCTTCGTCGTAAGGGTAGGCGATAAATTGTCAACTTCAAAGGACACTATTTGTGGGGTTCCTCAAGGTTCTGTATTGGGACCACTATTGTTTGTGATCTTTACAGCAAAAGTGATCTCAATGAAGCACCCAATGGCACTGGTAGCAGCCTACGCCGATGACATTGGCATCTATGCTTCTAGTATGAGACCGAAAAGGGCTCTCACCCTGGCACAAGGAGCATCGACCACTATTGTAGATGAGCTGAAGGAGATTGGCATTAGGGTGAACCCGAAGAAGACAGATGCTATTGTCATGTCGTTCCAGAAGGGGAAAGAGCGCTTTGCCCACTGATTTTAAAGTGAACGGAGAAACACTGCCAGTCTCTAATTCAATCCTCTACCTGGGCGTCACTCTAGATAGGCACCTCACCTTATCTAGTCACGTACGGGAACGACTCAAACTGGCCAGGAGAAAGAGCTATAGACTTAATCATCTACTCACGTCACCTCAGCTCTCACTGAGGCTGAAACTACAGATCTACAAGGCTATAATACGTCCGACTATGCTCTATGGTGCGCCCTTGATGCGGCATCTGTTTAAGTCCACTCTCAAACAATTACAGACGTTCCAGAACTCCATCCTTCGGCGGATTGTCAGAGGTACCAACTTACAGAGGGCCAGAAACCATATCCTTCATCAGGAATTAGTATTGCCAACAGTGCCTGAATATATCAGCCGGAGGCACATTAAATTTTTTGATGGGCTGAAGGCCTGTGCTAATCCATTATTTTCTGATATCACCCCACCACCCAAGCCTGGGAGGTGGCAAGGATCACTACCTCTCGTTGACGTTGTCGCCGAGGGAAGGAGTTCGGACTATGTCTGAACTCAATTTATTGCCAAAACCCTGAAGAATGGTCCCTCCCATTTTGCAATGGATAAATAAAGGCTTAGAAGAAGCCCTTGAAAGATTACTAGTGCATCCAGCGCATATAGCAATCCTCTTTAGAATACCTCCGGGTAACAGAAGGACAAATCTGACAGCTATACATATTATATTTGTATTTGTATTTTGTTCGAAAATAAAACCAGAGGGTAAGAAAAAAAAAAAAAAAAAAAAAAAAAAAAAAAAAAAAAAAAAATACAATAGCATTACGCAACATTTTTTGAGAAAAGTGGTCAACTGCTCGGACCAGGGATTGTTTCCAAGTTATGGTGTGCTCTGTGGCATGCCATCCTCTCCAGTTAGGACCAGAGCCGATAACCTAGTAAGTTGAGATAAGGGTTTCTTGAGCGCTAATCCGGCCCATAGATGAACGCTGGAATGTTCTTTTGCTGAGTTGACCTGGCCTTGCGAGCTTAAGCCGAATGCTGCTAGAAGCGCCAATGACTTCCAGCAAACAGAGTATCATTTAATGGCTTGACGACAGGTTACAAAATATCGTCTTGATAGTTTTGATCGTTTTAAAAAATATGGAGCTTTGTGGTGCCATCAAAGCAAATTCCTCGCCAAATCATCACTGAGAATAATTGATGAAATCTTTCCACTCTTCTAATGACTTCCTGGGCATACTCACAATCATTACAGCAATTAAATCTCGGATTGCAAAAATTTTCTCATAGCTAAAAAAAAAATTGACCATTGGTGTAACGGCCAAAGAGCACTTCCCTTCTATCCACTCTAATTTGTTTTAGAGAAGTGATTAGCCTTTGTCCTGTCATTATTCTGAATGCATCCATCCTAAAGTCACTTTTCATTATGCGCGAGACTGATCTGCCAGAGATTCCCATTTCCTAGACATGATTTATTGTTTTCGAATGAAATTTCTTCTGATTTAAGCAGCCAGTGTTCTCACTGCGTTTGCTGTCCTCACAGTCTTGGGATGGCCCGGTCGAGGTCTGTCACATTCAGATGTTGTCTCATTATATCCATTTATAGTGCGGTGCATGAACATACGGCTGATACCCAAAGATTTCAAAGTGTTGAAACTCTCTAACCTGCATTTTTAAACTTTGTGTAAGGCGACCATCGCTATTCAGTTTTCTTTATCACCCTACTCCATGTTAACTGAGCTAAAGAAAACTACAAACTAATCTGGATTATTACCCTGACATGTAAAGAAAATAATCTGATAGAGATGACGATTATCTAAATAATACCCAGGGTGTAAACAAAGTTCATCTTTTTTAACACTATTTATGGAAAAACTAGATAATGACAATTATTAAGGTTTAATAATTTAAAAAACTCTTGAGTGATACAAGCTTTATACTTTCTATAAGCTCCTTTTTTCATGTTTCTGTATATTGATCACTAATCAATTAAAAGGAATTGAAATACGTATTAATTTATTATTAAACTTCTAAAACTTATGTTACGAATAGTAACACAGTTTAGCTTTAACGGGTTTACTGCCTTAGAGTCGTATCTTAGGTTAATTAAAAGTCTATTCAGGATTAATCTACTGATAAATGTGTTGTTTATTATTGTTAAAGCAATAGAATTGTATTAATTATTGTATTTACTTACCCTAATTAGGAGTGTAACTAGTTATTTAGAGCCCCCAGGTGCAAGTAGGTACACTAACTGGGCCCCCTGGCTACACAATGACATACTTATCTAAATCCTTCTCACCCACGCTTAATAAATATATTCGCAATAAAAGTTAGATTTTGATTTATTTGTCATAGCTAATGTAAACTAAAATAACCAATTATCCAATTTATTTTCCTTATTATTTTCTCTGACTTAACAGTAGATCATGGATACGTCTATATTTTCCATTTATTAGATTTGTGATCAAAGTCGTCAAATTTTCGATCAAAACAACGTGTCTAAATGGCCCCAAACCTTTCAAAATAATGTAGTGAAAAACAAAAAAGGATTTTGCAGGTCTCTGTTGTTTTCTTCCGAATGTTTACATATTTAAAGTAAACTGTTACTAATCCTCTATCTTTGTATTATAAACATTAGCTTCCCAATCAATTAACTCACTTTTTAGTATACCTCCAAATATAATATGAACATGGAAACACAAGATTTTCGAGTAATATTTTTGTACGAGTTTAAACTGGGCCATTCAGCAGCTGAGGCCACTAGAAATATTTGCAGGGTGTTTGGGAAGGGAGTGTTAATGAACGGACCATTCACGTTGGTTTGATAAGTTTTCAGCTGGGATACCGACTTGGAAAAATTGTCCCGAGGAAGACCTCCGTCCGTAATAGACAACGATGTCCTCAAACATACAGTAGAAGGAAACCCCTACCAAACAGTTAAAGGACTCTCAGCACAACTAAATGCAAGTGCATCTACCGTTTCCAGACATTTAAAGTGTATTGGGAAAGTAAAAAAGCTCGATACATGGGTACCTCATGATCTCACTGAACGGCAGCAAGACCCCATGTTTCAAAACATACCGTGCAAAATTGAAAAAAACTGGGCTACGAAGTTCTCCGCACCCACCATATTCTCCCGACTTGTCTCCAACAGATTACTACCTGTTCAGGAATTTAGACAACTTCGTCAAAGGAAAACTTTTTGAAAATGATGATCAAGTGAAAAGTGCGTTTTCAGATTTTGTTTCACTTCAAAGCTCAGAGTTTTTCAGTTCGGGGATAAAAAAGTTGGTGTCACGTTGGGAAAAATGTGTAGAAAAAGAAGGTAAATACTTCGAATAAAATTATCTTGTTTTCATATCGTATTTTTAATAAAAATCCTTTGCATTAAAAACGGACATATCATGTGACACAACCCAATATATAAATATATATACATATTTATAAATATATATCAATATAGTTCACTCTTCCAGGTACATTTATGCAATCTCCTTGTCTCAGGAATGCCGTCGCTATTGTATAGGTATGTAAGTATTCCTGCCTAATTATTCTCGGATTTCTAAGTTCTTCTATGGTGCTAAGCTGTTAGTTCGTAGTATGTTGTGCTATAAAGTGTTGCTACATGGAACGACATCCCAATGGGGGTATTGTTACGGAATAGTACGTGTGTTTGTCTTTGTAGTCGTAACAGATCACTTACATGGTGTTTGTTAAAAGGATTTATTTGAATCGCTTATAAATAAAAATAAGAAAATGTGACTGATTACTTTATTATAAAATTTTCAAGTCAATTTTTTTTTTTTTTTTAATTCAATTTTAATTCGTCGGAATGGTATGTTTTTCCATTCAGTTGTTACCATTTCCATTTTTAAAGTTAATACAAATAAACTTGAATTAATTTTGAATTGTATGGTTGGACTACAATTCCACTATTCGAGCCCCAGCTAGAGTAGAAATGTTTCTGTTATTTCAGCCTTTAGAAAAGTGGTTACCCGAAAATTGGAAGAAACCCTGGTGGCTTAGCGTGATCTAGGCCTAATCGTCTCTTCCTATGGCCCTGAAGCAGTCAAATCTCTACACATTCTGACTACAAGACCTTCATGTATTGTAGAGATGCAATTATGTATTTTTTTGTTTTAATTTGTGTGATTAACTAATGTGTTATGGTTAATTTTATTTCATTCGTAATATTAATAATGGAAAGTGTTACAATGATAAAACATACTGAAAAATATTACGGTATGGTATATTATTTCTAAATAATTATATTTTGGTATACAATTTTATATTGGTGTGTAGGCAATTAAATTATATGTATAACAATAAATTAATAAAAGAGCATAAGAATGACGAATCAGGAACACTGTAAATTTATATTCAAAGAAAATGGCCAATCATTACCCTACGATTTCAATTATTATTTTTTTGTTTGGAGGAAATTTAGTACTCAATCGATTAGCACTTAATAGAAGTATTCCTTAATTCGTAAGGTGGATGATAAATAGACGGATATTTTTATTCGCTATTCAGCATTTTTTCGTTGTTATTTTTTTTTTCCTGTTGGATTACAAAGGTTTATAATTGAAAAATATAAATATTAATGGAAATAGTGTTTCTAAGGAGAAAATTCTCGGAATAATTACTCTTAAATCATTAATAAAATTCCCTGCAGTAATTTATAATCCATAGTAGTATCCTATAAATATAAAATTAAAACTTGAAAAATATGATAAGATTAGTTGGAACAAAAATAATCAAAACTAAGGGTTATAAAGGACAACTGTTCTTAATGGAAAACCGCTGACTGTACATCACGAAAAAAATAAACTGCTTTAGTTCAGGTTAGAATATTACAAGGAAGTTGACCCCAAAAGTTATTAAAGTTTTGATATTCAAGGAAAAGTTGGAATACTACTTGTCAAAAATTCGCAACGTTTAGGAAGTGCAGAATATGTTGAAATTTTTTTAGTGGATAAACTTATATTATAGAGTTTAAGAATTATGTTAACGATTTTTTTTAACAAATACATATAGAAATAAATACGCATATTAATGTATTATATGCAGGTTCGAGTGTACTTGAGTTAGGTTGTTGTCAAGCAAGTTAGGTCAATCAAAACAATTTTCGGCCACCTCCCGGTATTAACCAGAATGGATGTTTTAAGATTTTCTAAAAAATAAAGACGACCAAGACAGAATAGTACTCTCACTAAAAAAAAAAAAAAAAAAAAAAAAAAAATGACCTTCTAGATTTGAAAGTAAATCCTATATGGTCCATTCATGTAAAATGATTTACAAAATGATGTAAATGAGAGTGACTCTAGAAAGATAACAAAATAAAATAACTTCTTTGAATTCCTTTCTCAGATGTTGCATTGAGTGTTGATGAACTTTTTGATCATTTCCAGCATTCGTTTACTTAATGTTTGTAAAAAGATTGTTTCTTCTTCTATTTAAATTACCTCTCTTTTTTCCTACCCCTATTTCCTACATCTGAATAGAATGTAGCGCGGGTCTTCAGAGACATTGCATGTTGCACAATTGCCATTTTTTTCTATTTTCAATAAGTTTAGATATTTCCTTGTGCAGCCATGTTAAGTACGCAACTTTTGTAAGTGTACAATTTCTCACCTTAACATCCTCGATCATCACGCCCTCTAGAAATAACATATAAAACAAATTGAGTGGGATATGGTAATTTATCTGATTTCTATAGACCAGTATTTCACAACAAGATGCCCGCGGAAACCTGGGGTTCCACAGACGATGTCTAGGGTATCTGTGAAATGTCAATACGAAAATAATTTTTATTTCCTTGGCGTAAAACATGTCCGAAGCCTAGGCTTGCAACAAAATTAACATCTTAAGATATACAGTTGCTATTGATCACTGACAGTCTCTTTCTACTATGCAATCACAAGTATTAAATTGATTATTTTCTAGTATTTTAAAATAGTAAGCTTAAAGAGCAGATTTAACTTGGCATATTTGATATTATTACAATATTATTATTATTCAATAATATCATTTTTTAATATTGTGGATGTGATATGGAAATATTTGATTTAATTGTATTTTCAATAAATCTCTGCTTTATTTTAGCCATAATGTGTAGTCATTCAATGTTTTGCAGGTTGAAAGTAAACTCTTGAGACCAGGTTTGTTTTTCTTCATTTAATTTTCTCCTACTTTTTTCATTTTAGACAGAGTTTCGGGAGTAGTGGTATTTCGCATGAAATTTACCTGATACGTTGAAGCCCTTAGGGTTTCTGTGCAACTTAATAGTGGTGCTAGCCCCATTTTAATTCTACTATCTTATTCCTGAATTACTATCTTTATTCAGGTTTTCGAGAATAAGGTACTGCGAAAATATTTGGTCGAAGAGAGATGAGCACTGGAGAGTTTAGAAGTTGCACACCGAATCGCGGAGTTTGTACCCTGTGAATATAATTGAGTTGATAGCATCGCGAGACTCAATGGCGCGTAAAGTTGTTGGCTTAGTGAGGAACAGATCCGAGAAAGTTGGTATTCGCTGAACCGACTGTAGGCGTCCGAAAGTAGCAAAGCGTCGATGGAGGATTGCATTAAGGCTGATCTCGGGTTGGGCTTGACGTGAACATTGGACGAGTTAGTGCAGCGAAGTTTGGTGGTATCGGCACGAACTTCGGGTTCGTAAGCCTATTAATTATTATTTCTGAACCTCATTGTCTGACTTTATTCATATTGCAACACTACCCTCTTCTGCGTCTGGCAGTGAACGTGAAACGCCAACGATTTTCATGATTATAGGGGTCTTGGCCATTAAAATTATCGAATAAATAGGTGATAACGATGATTTGCGTTGTGAATCGCTGCTATAAATTGTAGATCTTTAGATTCCGTTTCATGTTGAAATATTTTCCTCACTTTTTTATTTTTATCTTGAGTGTCAAGAGATATAATTTTATTCACCATTATAATTTTATGTTAACGTTCTATAGAAGTTAATTATTGACTAAAAAAAAAAAAATTAATTTTAAAACTCTATTTAGTTTTAATTATTATGTTACTCATTTATGTTACCGTCATCAGACCCATCTGGACGTATGGAATCGAGCTTGGGGGCTCTACTAAGCCATCTAATTCCTTCCGTATCCAATCCTTACAGTCCAAAATTCTTCGCAAAATCCTAAATGCTCCTTATTTCGTGCACAAATAATATCATCCATAATGACCTTAATATCCCATTTGTTGCAGACCTTTCTCGTAACAGATATACCACTTTGAATTTCAAACTCCCAGCCCATATAAACCCTCTTGTCCGCAACCTATCACATATTCCTGACAACCCTCCGAGGCGATTAAAAAGAAAATGGCCTCGGGATCTACTTACTTAAATAAACATCGAAGTTCTACCGCTGGGTAGTTTCTTCACAAGCCTTTGACCCTTTTATTCTAATTCAACAGTTTTACTTATTGTATTTATGTTGATACAGTTGTAAAATTCAATAAAATATGAATAAAAAATACATATTTTACTTATTTTGGAGGCACTTTTAACCAATAGGAAGATTTTTTGTTTTGTTTTTTTAAGTATTTATTGTTATTTACAATTGTATTGTACAACATCGAGTAAATAGACTTAAAGAAAATAAACATGAACTAGACATGTAGAGAAGCTATCCATTGGCAGCACTCTGAAAATATTTAATGAAGGTCTCGAGGCCATCTTCTTACTGTAATACGTCACTGTAATAATTGTCCACATAGTAAATCAATAAATTTGTTTTTTAATTGAGTTAAATACATAAATAAATGTTTTATTACATTCTTCTTCGTGACCAACATCCTTGGTAGAATTTTCATTTGTTTCGGATTTTAGTGTCTTATTTTAATTATATTAGTGTTCATACTTAAGTAATCGAGTATTAATGGTTAAATTATAGTTTTTTTTAAATATTATTATTCAATTGATTGTTCGTAGTGGTTATAAACTAGTATTTTAGAACCAACTAAATCCTATACGTATAAGGTATTGGTATTTGGTATGTAATAAATATAAATATGAATTGAATCATAGTTTAATAGATATATCTAATAAACTTACAAACGGTTAATAGTCATCATTCACATTTTTTTTTTTCATGTTTTTCTATTATTACATAACAAAAAATAATTTTTCTCTGAAATACATATAATTACTCTAGCTAGAATTTAAGCAATTGTCAGTTCAGTTTTCAGGAACAAGAACTTATCGAGCTGTATGATGATTTATTTTCTTTTATCAATGTTGTTTATAATTTCAGTCTGTTGATAGAATAAGATATTAAGATATTTTTAAAATCAAGGCCATTTTTTGAAACCTTCTAATTAGCTTTTTAATGTATAAAATGAAATTTTCTCTTGTTATCCTAGTGACCTGAAATCATGTTAAATTTAATATTTCCAATTTAACCGCGTTAGATACCTCATAAAGATTTCACATGTATTAGGAACGGGGCGCTGACTTCCAATTAAAACTGAAGAGTTATTAAGCCATAAAGCATAACCCCGGGCGATAGGTAGCGGATTGTGTTATATTATTATCGGATAAAAGTGATCCTTGGTTAGCTCGTGAATCTTGGAGTTGCTTTATAAGCTCACCTCTTCAATAGCCCCCCGGTGGAAGATACAAGTACCGATAGCCTTATAGGATGACAATCGACTATATATTACTGTTTGGCCCCCTCTTGCCCACCATTCCTGTTCCTAGTGGTCATTACACGCCTGCCCATTAGTTTACGCCTATATTATGTCCTAGTCCTATTTATAAGCCGTGTGAGCACACAGCACTGGAACCCAGTAGTCCTATGTGACAGGATTTAATGTCCAAATGCAAAATATTAAATATTTATCGGGATAGGTTTCTTTGCAGTAGTATTTAACTGAAAGTTTCTGTTACACTGGATTCGAAGTGTTTTCCGATTGGGTTTTAAAATTTTAAATAGTTCCTACCGTATTTTACTTGTTATTTGATTTAAAACTTCAGATTCTTGAGAATTTTAAATCAATTAAATGAAGCCCATTTCGATCACATGTTGCCATCTCTCAGGTAATTTTTGGAATTTAGTCATCATCAAAAGTGGAAGGACGAACCATTGCCTATTCCATGTCAAAATTTCTGGTTCTGAAATTTGCGAATCATTTAGGGTTTTTTAAGAATAGGATAACCAGAAAATGTTTGAATAAACAGGATTTGAAAGTGAGAAGAGTATTGCAATGACGAATATAGGAGGGAATAAAATTTCATGCGGACGAGGATCGGATAAGGAAAGATCTGTCGAATGCTGCGGTTCCATGAGGCGTTACAATTCTGAAGGCGACTGTTTGGAGAGTGGAAAGAAGATTTAAATGAAAATATATCCGAGATGTGCGATGGACGTTAGGATTGGAGAACTTGGAAGAGGAATAATAGCCAAATTTGATATCCTATTAAAGGAGAAAAGAGTAACAACAATTTCAAAGTTTTTTTTTCCGAACTATAGAATATAGATGTATAATATAGAGTTGGAAAGCTGAAAGTTTTAGAAAACATTTTATATACAAATTTGTAGAAGATAATGTAAAGTAGCAAATAGTAAAACCAAAGTGATTGTTGTACTTAAGAGCTTTGTATCGTTATATTATTTAAAGTAAAACTTATTATTCAAACGAAACTGAATGTAATTATGTCAATTTTTACAAACGTTCTAAACTACTTAACTACAAAAGGCTCATCTACTTGACTATTATACGGCCTATAAGAACTTAAGGAGTAAAGCTTTGAGGCTCTACTAAACTATCAAATTCTTCCCGTATCCAATCCCTACAATTCAAAATCCTTCGTAAAATCCTCAATGCTCTTTACTTTGTAACTAATAAACTGATCCATAAAGACCTTAATATTCCGTATGTGGCTGATTTGGCCCATTCTTTTCATGACAAAAACCATTCCCACTCTAATCCTCTAGTTTCAATTCTTTCTTCCTCTTCAATTCCCGACACTCTTTCGAGACGTCTGAAAAGGAGATTACCTCGAGACCTTCTAGTTTAGAATATTTTTAGAGTGCTTTCATTGGGTTGCTTCTCTACATGTGTTTCATTCCTATTTTTTTTTTCTCAAATTATCTTGTTATTCCATTATACAGTCGTAAATTCCAATAAATAAATTTTAAAAAGAAATTTACACTCCAATTTTATTTAAAAGTTATTTTATTGATTTTAACAGCGGATGTAGCTAAAAATCGTGCATTGGGCTCACCATTTATTTTTAATTTCTGAAACGTGTAGTTATTTTGTGTTCATATACTGTACGTTTTCAATAACAGAATTATAGGAATTCCAAGATATTGTTACTTTCTCCTTTGTGAGCTCCATCACGAACCCTTGTGATCTGGACCGCCGAGGCCAATTGGTGGGTGCTTGCGGTACTTTTATTCGGCCTCTTTCGATAATTAAGCTCTCAGGTGCAAGTTCATCTCCTGAAAGCTTTGGCCGATTCCCTCTTATTAGGTGAGCTGGCTCTTTGCCTCAGCCTTATTAAGTCACCTCTTAAAAGATCTCATCTCCTTCAGAACGTTACTCAATTCTTCTGGCGTTTGGCTATCGTTGGTCACTTTGAAATTAGTTTGCATCTTTCAAACACTTAGAAAACAGTTGATTTATAATAAATCTCTTTGGATTCGTAAATTATAAATCACGCAATAGCCGAAAATTAGTAGAAGTATTATTTATATTTATATCTTAATAGCTTTTCATTTGTGCCTTAACTTCCGACCCTTTTGGAAAAGTGCTCCTAGCAGATCTCAAAAAATTAATTTTAAACTACTAGAAATAACTCGGCTATGTGTTTATAGTGTTGTTGTTTTTTTGCCTATTCGTTTAATGTCCCTTAATCTTACATTGGCTAATCGTGTGACAGTGAGAGTCCGAAATTTGTCTCTTTAGATTTAATAAGGATGGAGATCTGTAATGAGTACCTGACATCACACTGGCTCGGGACAACTTTACGTCCTATCTGAAGGTTGGCATAACTAAGGATTTCTTAGAGTGTTGTTTCAACTCTAATAAATGAAAAAAAAAAACAGATGGAGAAATTTAAAAAAGAAAGAATCACGGCAATATTTCAAAATCAAGATAACCTTACAATAAGGATGCATATGATGGTTATTTGCTGAATCATGTCATAGAGTATGGACCCTAAGCGAACAGCAAGATAGATTGGTGTGGAAATGAGATCTTCTTCTTGATGTTCCTCTTCTATCAAAGGTTAGAAATCAGCATAGCAATGTGGTGTCTGTTTTTGGCAGCTCTGAAATATACCTTGCTACTGTTGTCGAACCAACCCCTGAGATTTCGAATCCAGTTCATCAGTGGCCACTCCCACCCTCTCTTTATACATATCTTTTAAGATGCGCTGTATCATTTCATATCTCTCCCATTTCATAAGTTGTCCAAAATACTGCAACTTACTACATTAAATGCATTGTTCTTCATGATATCAGCTTGCTTTAGCGTTTAGGCTGCCATTCGATACGCCAAAGTCGACATCTCAACATTCTGGCTTCAGGTTCCAATGATAGACTTCTGTTGGAGAAATGTTCCCTCATTTCGATAAAGACCGATTTAGCAATTTCAATCATAAATTCGATTTTCTATGACATGTCTCCATTCCTGTTAATCCAGTTTTTTAGGTATTTATATGTATGGACTCGTTCGAAAATAATATTATTGATTGTTATGACCATGAACTTGGCCATCTTAATGTTCACCTTCAAACAATATTGTTTGTAGGATTATAACACATTTTCCATGGTTCTCTGTAGGTGCTAAAGTGTACCAAACAGTATGACGGTGTCATCTGCGTATCTCAGATTGTTGTAAAACTGGCCATTGACTTTGATACTACATATTTAAGTATAATAGGTTAGAAAGATTCTGAGAAGGATGTATAGTCCAAACACAAAATCGAATCTTTTACATATAGAAACAAACATAGACTTATAAGGATCTATGCAGAGACTGAGATACAATATATTCCACTAAATAAGGAGGAGTTAGATGGTTATCATAAATAATGATAGGACGTCAAGATAAAAAAGACGGAGAGAAGCTGCAAAGTTACAGTCTGAGTAGTAAAGAAGAAACGCTCCACATAGACCTTAGGGCCAAAGAAGAAACAAATCAGCCCCACACTCTATTTTTTTTTTAATAAATAATATTCCTACCGGCTTTCGTAATCCTTTGGAATTCCATGCTTCTGAAAATTCACCTTTCAACAAAGGAAACCTCTAGTTGTTATCTTGAACTTACCGCTCCAACTGCGGACCTACCTTGAAATAAATATTGTAAGTATACTGTCTTATGCTGAGCATTAGAGCACTCGAGATGTGCTTGCTGATCGTCATCTGTTATTTTAAAGAATTATAAAAAAATAGCTAACTATAAATAATATATCATAAATAAGTTGGTTGGGGATGCGGTCATCAAGAAATCAAGTAAGGAACCCAAATCTTTTATTAACCCAAATATTTGATTACAATAAATTAATTTTCCATTATGCAATTTCTCTATTATGAGCTTTATGTTTCATATGTTGATATCTAGGCACCATTCCTTCCATGATAAACTACAATCCCTCTATAACCTAGTAGTTTCAATCCTTACTTTTTCTTCGATTCCTGATAATCCTCAGGCAAATCTGAAAAGATAATGGCCTTGAATCTTCATCCTGGTAAAGAATATTAGGAATAGAAGAGAGCTACAAATTAGAAGTTTTTTTTATTTTTTGTTATATTATTTTATTATCGTGCATACAATTGAATGTTTCATTATAAAATATTTGTCTTTCTTATTTTAACACAAAGGAAAATGAGCCATTACATTACCACAAGTTTATAAAAAATAAATAATTAATGAAATAATATTGAGGATGTTTAGTCGACTGTAGAAACTATTATAGGTGGAATAATCAGGAATCAGCCATTTTTTTGAAATTTCTTAATTTTGCCAACGTTTCGGCTCAACTGAGTTTATGCTTGGACATGGCTCAGTAATGTCCTGATGATGGCTCACAAGCTTGAGTCGAAACGTTGGCAAAATTAAAAAAATTCAAACAAATGACTAATTCCTGATTATTCCACCTATAATGAAATAATACAACATGAAAATTAATTATAGTTTTAATTTTGTGTTTTTTACTAATTAAATTCCTTGTTTGTTTCAGGTATGGGGACTTTATAGACAATCTTTCACTAATGTTAAGGTAAGCAATTTTAAATACATGGGTTTTGTTTTAATCGTTAAAAAATACTTCTGAATTTCATCGACAGCTACAGTTATTATTTATTACCAATACACACACACACACACACACACAATATATATATATATATATATATATATATATATATATATATATATATATATATATATATATAATTATATTATTCCATAAAATCAAATGACGACAGACTGATAAAAAAATTTTTAAGGAAAATAAGAAAAAATTCGAAACGAGAATCATAATCTTAAAACGAAAGTCATCAACTAAGATTTATAAGCCTTTTTAGCGAGAACTGCCCTCGTGCTGTAATTTGGTCCACCAGTAATTATCGCTGGGTCACATCCTGTTATAAGCACTTCTGATAGATTGCGTTTTGAACTTTATTTTTATAGTCATTTTAGAATTTTATACTTATCGATTTATTGATAAATAAATTTAACCGATTAAGACAGTCGATTTAAAAATTTTGCTACACACTCATTTTAGCCCTGATCTGTAAAAATACAAGTTATCATGGCTTAATTCAGAAAAATAGACAATAAATAAAGTTTTAGCAACTGCCAAGAGGATTGTAACCTTATAAATACATTCATCGTTATATTAATAGGATCTTGCTTCACCCGCGGTAAGTGTTATTTTTATAACAGTTATACTATAAATAAATAATTATTCTTTTATATATTGTTACTGATGAATATAGCATTTAAATAGCCGGAAGCTACTATGAGTTTGTAGTAAAGAAAAATCAAATATACTATCTTAACTTATTTATAAGTAATATAGTTAAGTTTACCTACTGCATAGAATATTCCTTTGACTTTAAAGCGAATATGTTTAGCTCCTTTATTTTTACCTTCACTTACTTATATGTGAAATATATTGTAAGGAAAAGTATTGCGATCGTGAATATTTTCGAAATCCAGTTTTCAACTGAAATATACGTTTTAGGGTCCTCTGAGTATAAATAATCAAGTCCTTCAAAAAAGTCTATTTGTGTAGTAAGTATAGCACGAAAACAAAAAGTCGTTAAATACTGAAATTTCATATTTGAGACAACTATAGGCCCGAGGTGTTACAGAAACATTTTCTTCAAAATCAGCTGACCGAAAGATTTACTTTATACTGTGTCTTTTTTACTTTTTTAAGACTTTCTTAAAAACGGCTATAACGATTTTGGTTATACTCGCTATACAATTGAATGGGCTTCAATACGATGTTGGTTTCGTTCTGATTGAAATAGTCTGACCGGGTTTAAGCGCCGATAGTTTAAATTTTCTTCCTCTAAAGTACCTTAAATTTTGTACGCATCGAACGAAAGGAGAAAAGAGCAAAAATATTTCATCATGCAATATTTGTATATAGAGACATAAAAAGAGTAATATAGATGTATTATATACCGTTGGAAAACTAAAGATTTTAGAAACAAATATTATAGTTCTTAAAGTTAACGGAGAGTGGTCAAAAGCCGACAAAACTAACTGATTGTCGTAGATGATGATAAAATAGATATTCGATCAATAACGTGTTTCTATAAAAACTCAATTGAATAAATTCCTTAACAATTTATTTTCATCTCTAGATGTTTTTAAAAATTCTTAAATAGATTATAACAATGAAGGTAAATGAAAGTCGTGTATTGCGCGCACCAACTTTTTATGTTATTACAGAGAGAGAAACAATTCTTTATTGAGCAATATTACAATCTGTCCAATTCAGGACATTTTTAATAGTGATAACGTACAACATTCATACTACATTCACTCGATATATACAAAACAATAAATGTATATAATAATAATAATAATAATAATACAATAATACATATATATAAAACAAAATCAATAAAAATATATACAAAAGTCACTCATACCTATATACAATTCACAAGCCTACAACACGTGAGTGGAGAATCTAGCCAATGCTAGAACTCCAATATACATGTTACAAGAGGTCTCGAGGCCACTGCCGTTTCAACCTTCTAGGAGGATGGTAAGGATGTGTGGAGCTGGATAAGGATTGAGCTAGGGGATTAGGTGATGGATAAGGTTCTGATGAACTTTAGAGAATTTTAATGGTACAAGGTCTAAAATAAATGGAATATTTAGGTCGCGGTGTAAGGTATGGTTGGATACATAATAAGGGGCATTAACTATTGTTCGGAGGACTTTATATTGGAAGGATTTAATGCGTTTGATGTTAGAAAATCTGACCTCTGGTCTCGCTTCAAAACGAATAAATCTTTCGCCTTTTACTAAAGATTTCCGTGGAGGGGGACTCTTGATGAGTATAAATTATGTTATTAATCATATTAGTTCAGAATATCATAATTAAACTTTTACTTTAGAAAATTAATATTGGTTAAAGTGAATTCATAAAAGAAACTTAAGTGATTAGTTTGATTTATTCTTTTTTATAAAATAAATTACAGTCCAGTACTAAATAATAATCTTTCAATTAACCCTTAACTTCTAAACATTTGATATTTTATGTCGAATATCTAATAAAGTATAGTCTTTTCTTTTTTGAGTATGTCGTTATTTTAAGAAACCGTCGGTCAATCTAAACATTTTACATTCCATTAAATTCTTTAATAAATACATTTTTTTTTTGGTGTCATTCCTCTTTTAAAAACAAAACAATAAAATAAAATAAAAAATCACTTAGTTTTATCTATTGCAAAATAATTAAACATTTTGTAATTACAGGAAGTTTATATATTTGTTTTCTATATCTAATAAAATATTAGATTCTTAAACCGTCAAACATGTTACCTGATAGAAATATTGTTTTTTTTTTATTGTTAACCTTACTTTGCCTTTTTTTAAATTCCTTACATTAATTACCGGTGTTCATGTCAACTTATGCAAATATTTAGCTGTTTTATAATGTATCAATTAATTGATACATTATTAAAGTATATAAGCGGTAGAATTACATTTCAAAATGTTTAAATTTTAAAACATCCTCTCACTCACTTTGAAAGAAAATCCAAGGGGTTAAGTACCGAGAGTATATCCACTAGCCTAAAGAAAGACACCTGCTACCTCGACAAATGAGGCTCCTCTGAAAGGTAGATAAAGTGAGGAAAAGAAGAAAGGAAAGAAGTAGGAAGAGGAATGACGCAAGGAGTGTCTAAGATATAGTCGTCTAAATTTATATAAATAAAAATAAATAACTATAAATAATCATCCGAGACGAGATGTGCCCGAAAGATAAATTAAATTAATCTGGCGAGACTACAGTTTCAGTATTGTGTGAAATAAAACATTTCTACCGTAAAGTTGTTTCATGTACTTATTACATTGCATTCACTTTGATTTACAGTTTTTTTTTTTTTTTTTAATGTAATAACTCCTTTGGGTTTAATAAATCTTTTGTTAGTGTCAAATTAATAATTTGTTAATATTCTTTTAAAGAATTTCCCATGTAAATAAACATTCAATTATAAAATTCGCGCTTGTTATTGAAAAAATTATTATTTTCAATGAAATCTGCTACAATAGTAGTAAAGTTGTTATTTTACTGGTGAAGTATTTATTTATTACTATCAGTATATTTTTTTGGAAGGCAAAAATTAAAATTCCCACTTGATAGATTTGTCACCTATTATTAACATTCCAAAAAGAAAGTTATGTATTTTAAGAAATTTTACTGGCAAAAATCTCTTTTCAATTTATCATCAAAACAATTTATTTGATTTTTTTTTTTTACTATATTAATAACAATATATTTGCCTGATGAAAAAAAATGTTTTACTATATTTTGAAAAGACATTAAGTGTGAAGTTAGTACTTTAAAAATAATTATAAGTTTTCTTTAGATGAGATTTGATATTTCTTACGATAAAATTAAAAACTTAAAATACAAATATGTCACAATACATTGATATTAAACTTCTTTTAGCAACTTTTGGAAATCAACGTAGCTATCTATTGACGTTTCGTTTATCATTATTGGTCTTTCCTAAAAATTCAGTCGATTTTTCAGGTGAGTTTAGTTAATAAAATAATTGTTGCCCTTTTTTTGGATAATTGCAGTCAAACTAAAATTATGCCTCACCACCACCTGGCCTTCAAAGGCTAGGTAGGGGCGAACAAAAAAAAAAAAAACAAACATATTTTTTGATTTTTTTAAATACTATCATCATAATACAGGTAATTTTTTTTATTTATTTTTTTTATTTTTTTATTATTTATTTAAAGAAATTTACAACTGTATTTATACAATACATCAAGTAAATGGGATAGATATGAGATTAAGACACATGATTGTCCTGTGAAGAAACTACCCATTGGTAGAACTCCAATGTCCAATTTACGGTAAGAGGTCTCTTGGCCATCTTCTTTTCAGTCGCCTCGGTGGATTGTCAGGAATAGATGTTGAGGAAAGGTCACGGATAAGCGGGTTTGAGTGGGCAGGAAGTTTGGAATGGAAGGATGTATATCTGGATCGGGCTAAGTCTTCAACTAATGGGATATTTAGGTCTTTATGGATAATTTTATTTGTAACAAAGTATGGAGCATTAAGGATTTTTCGAAGGATTTTGGATTGCAGGGATTGGAAGCGAGAGGAGTTTGATGGTTTAGTGGACCCCCATAACTCAATGCCGTAGGTCCACATAGGCCTAATAATGGTTATATAAATGAGTCGTTTGTAGTAAATAGGAAGTTTTGAGCGTTTGTCGAGTAAGTGTTGTAGTAATCGGTATCTACGCGCAGTTTCCTGTCGTTTCAGTCTAGTATGAGGGTTCCATGTGAGGCGTTTGTCTAGGTTTAGTCCTAAGTACCGGATCTGTTCAACAGGAGTAAGTAAGATATTGTTAAAGGGTAATTTAACAGGTAATTTAAAATATTAAGAGGTTATCATAGGACCGTAGAACTTAGTTTTAATTTGGTGATCTTAAACGTCGGAAGGCGAAATTCAGAAAACGCAAATCTATAGAAGACTGTGGAAAAGTCATTAATGTCAAGCTTTGTTCACACACACACACACACACACACACACACACGCACACACGCACACACACACACACACACACACACACACATATATATATATATATATATATATATATATATATATATATATATATATATATACTCATCCCTTGTTCATCGGTACATTCGTTTAATACAAGATCCCAGCCGGCTAACCTTTATTTACTTTGCGTGCCACAACATCGTTCTGGAATTCCATACCTACCTCAAACGCAAAGGTTTTAACCTTAAAAAAAAATTGTTCTTTCATTGGCTCAACCATCTGTGTTCCGAGTAATTGTAAACAAAATTTTAGGATAATTGTCGTATTCCATTCTAAAATGAGGACCACTTCAAATATGTAAAAATCGACTTTTTTTATGATATTATTAAGATGTACAATTGTAATATCTCTTTATACACATGCAATAATACATGATTATAGATAATACATATAATTGTAACATATTGTTGTATTCACTACTTTTAAAAATCTGTGGTGGTCGTGAAAAACTAGATAACTCGAGTTATATCAAAAATGAGTTAACTCCAGGTATCGCTCCCTCAGACCGTCCCCCACGTCGTGTTAAATTGGTTAAAGAAATTTCTTGGTGAAAGAAATTTTATGTTTTAAGAAAGCTGAAATTAATAACTCTATTTTGGTATTACGTAAAACTTTAAGTCGCTCTCCTGTAAAATGAAAGATTTTGACTTGACCACTTATTCACGACTGCCGCAGAAATAATGTAAGTAGTAGTCGTATGACGTACAAGTAATCGTGTTTACTACTTTTATAATTAATATAAATATATTCTAAGTTACTATTTTGTATAAGTATTTGTTCTATGCCAGACATAAGACTCTGTTTCTGTACTTCACTGTTATTCTTAGGGTACTGAAGGTCCTATAATAAAATTTACTTTTCTTTTGTCTTTGCTTTTTTGTATATAATTATTGATTGAGTAGAATACAAAGTGTTTTCATTGTTGATGTCTCCCTCCTTCAATCGCTCTGATGATGGCGTAAAATTTAGGCCGAAACGTTGCCACAGTAAATTAAGTTTCTACTTATTTATGTGTTTTGATGACTGCACCCCGAATTGACTTCTCAATACCTATATACATTCAACCATTCATGAATCACTGTAATTATATGATATCATCTCTTATCTGGAATAGTCATTAATTCCAAGTGATCTGTCTCTTCATGTAGGTATTACGAGCTGATAATCTAAGCTACTATATATTTACGTTGTTTTCAGCGGGAAATGTTTTTCTGTGTCACTTCGTGTCTTGCATAATTTCAAAGCAGTATACAAGATAAATTATTTAGTTTTTCTGCTAAAATCCCTTGAGATTTGTATTCATAACAAGCCCCATCCGTCTTTTGTGCTGTAGCAGCTCCGCCTGCTTATCTATAATAGTTTTTTCTTCTAACTTTCATCTGATGTTCCTGGTAGCAATAAAATACGAGTAGTATATCAATAAGGCCAGTTCCATCGGAACTATTTCGCCTCTTTGAGAAGATAAGTGGCTGTAAAACTAGAAATATATCTTTTGAACTTTTAATATTTAAAAAAACAATCCTTGAGAAGGTTGGCAGTTTGGTCGCTTTAAACATCCGATACAGCGACTTTTAAATGTCTCTATTTAGACGGGCTTCAAAAGAGATGATAAAGGTGATTTATTTCATAATAACTGTTGTGAGTTGCTTACTACTCCTTTGATTCCTTTTTTACAGAAAATAAATAGATTGATAACTGTTTTTATTTCTTTAAGCATATAACAAAACAAAATAAATATAAATATATAAAAACAGTTGTAGAACCATGATCTTTCAGTTCGGAGCCGATCTTTGAAATTTTACAAATTATATTATAGTCAAACACAGGTCACTCACTGATTATATTCAAATTTTAACCGTATTAACTAATAAACAAAACAACAGTAAAAAAATAACAAGAAACAATTAGTATTACACATTAGAAAGTTTTTGTTTTTTCAATTATAATTAAATTCTTTAATAAGTCTATATCTATAAGGCCATGCTGTTTTACAGAAATTGTGTACAGACAACCAGTTATTACTATTTATCACATCGTCAACTTTTAGATGTCAAAACATTTTTTTCTAATGTCAGACAGAATCGGACATGCAGCCAGGAAATGAAATGTATTTTACACTCAAATATACACTCCTTAAGTTCCTTTTATTATATATTTATTTTCTTTCACAATTCGTTACATAGTTTTTCAACGTTTCGGGGTTCTTTCCCCATTCTCAAGACTGAAACAAAATTTTTTAATAGTTTAATTAGTGAAAATACATTATTTAAATATTTATCTTTGAAAATTATCTTCATTAATTTGTCATTATTAATTTAAAACTTATTAATATGATTTTCTTTTTTAAAAACGCTTTTAAGCACACCACTCATTATTTTACATTTTTAGCTTACTGATATCCGTCCTCTTAAAAGTTTATTGGCTGACTTTTTCTATTATTTTTTTAATTTTACGCTTTGTACCTTTCTAAGTGGACGAATAGCAGTAAGCTATAAATGTAAAAAATGAGTGGTGTGTTTAAATGTGTTTTTAAAAAAGGTAAATCATATTAATAAGTTTTAAATTAATAATGACAAATTAATGAAGATAATTTTCAAAGATAAATATTTAAATAATGTATTTTCACTAATTAAACTATTAAAAAAAATTGTTTCAATCTTGAGAATGGGGAAGGAAACGTTGAAAAACTATGTAACGAATTGTGAAAGAAAATAAATATATTATAAAAGGAAGTTAAGGGAGTGCTTATTTGAGTGTGAAATATTAAGTAAAACTTCCTAAAAAAATTTTATAAGAAAAGAAATGTATTTTCTGTTTCTCTTTTATTGCACAAAGAACACATCACACTACTATTTGAATAAAATCTGTTATGGTTGAGATAAAGAAGTTCAAATATAATTTTAAATACCCTTTTAACCCCATCAAAGTTTATTATAGTACCATCAAGGTAATGCGTTCCATAATCATAATTTAAGTTTTTATACAGAAACATTTTAAAGAAACTCGAGTCTTTTGTCCTTATTTTAATTTATAAATTTCTTTTAACGATTTTCTGAATGCCTGTAGGATTAAATCCGATTTATTTTCATTATCGAGTTTAATGTCTATTTCAATATTATGTTGTTGTTTTTTCAGCTATTTCTCTTTAAACCTTTATCCAGTATTACTTATGTTTAACATCTTCGTCATTTAATAAATATGGTAGCTTATTGTTTTCCAAGTTTTTTAAGCTATGATGTATTTTTAAGTTTTGCTACATACAGAAATATTACCTTGGATAAATTCCAAAGCCTATGAAAAAATAACTATTAATATCATATAATCGTTTGTACTTTTCGTAATATTTCATGAAAAGATTGGATTCATTGGTCGCTTAGCGATAATGTACAACCATGTATTGATAATTCATATTCAGAGTGTCTTATAACTGTCTCGTCATATTATGAGAACAGACACAAGACTTAAAGTGGAATAAAATACTTCATTTGACCTCTAGTCCGATCCTCAACGGTTAGGCAGGGAAATGAGCTTCAATTTCAATATTTTTAAGGACAATCAATAAATACTATTGAAAACAGCTATATATAGTGGATTATAATATATTTATACTATAGATTAAACTAGCCATATCGGTGTCAAATTTAATAGGATTTAATATTATATATGTTTAATTCTGATTGAAGTATCACACGGATTAAATTCCGATATTTTAAATTTTCATCCTCTAAAGTACCTTTAATTTTATTGATTTAGAAATATTACTCCTATCATCTTATTAGGATTGCTAAAAAGTGGATAAAAAAAATTAAAGAAGAAAAAAAAAATTTTAAATGTAATTTTTTGTTTTTTTGAACCTATGAACAGCAACATAGATGTATAATATACCGTTGGAAAGCTAAATATTTTAGAAAAAATATTATCTTATATTCAAATTTGTAAAAGGTAACAATTATTTAAAAGGTAACGTAAAGTGACAAATAGGGCATACAATTATAACTGAGAATCATTCTAACAATTTGATATTGCTATATTATTTAATCTTAACCATATGTTTCCAACGAAACTGAATAAACGTTTTATTTAGATAACCTTTAAAATTTAAGTTTATTTAACGAGGCTGGATGAGGGACCTTCTCTGCTAAATTAAAGCCTTGGAAGGGATGCTGCTGGGCACTTTACTTCAACATGCCTACCATGTCTGATCTTACATTTGTTCAACACATTTGCTGATTGTCAGACATCTTCTGACAGGTGTAAATAAAAATATAAAGAGAAACAAAAAGTTTATTTAATATTTCTTAAATTGATTTTAGCAATGGATGTAAGAGAAAGTCATGTGTTGCGAACACCATATTTATTTTTCGTTGTTTATCTTTTCAGGTATCTAATGATGAATAAGAAGGGACATTCTGTTCCTAAACCAACTGTTGTGTTTGATAACCTAAGAATTGATATGCTTGCAGTTGAGTTGATCAATCATTATTTTTTAAGTTATTAAAATAAACAAAAACAGATTTCCTAACCGTTTGCACAGAGACCTTAATCAATCCGCTAGGAAAATATCAGAAGTATATATCGTTTGATCTCGGATGAGAGAGCACGACCTGCGATAGGATCTGGATCGGGTAATGCTAGGCCTGGAACTTATAATTATCCAAACCAGCTCGACCTAAGTAGGCTGTCCTCCCCCTGCCTCTCTCCAGTCGTGCCTTCTTAGGCAAATGGCAAGAGATCGCTGGAGGATCCAGTATCACGAAGAGTTCCAGCTGCGAGTGAGGAATCTTAGGACTGCAGCACAAGTATCAACACTAGATTCTGTCACGTATGATTAATTGAACCATGATAGGAAAGGGTATGAAGGCCTTTTGAAAAATTTTAATTGATCCTATTTCGCACTGCCTTATCTGCGAAACACTTGGTTTCTCAAAGCATCTTCAGCAAGATACGTGAAGAATCTAGGTCATGATGCAATATATATTATTACTAAAGTTGCTATTAACCGCACTTCATTTTTATATTACATCCCTTTATTATTAAAAAACACTACTTGCGAGTGAATTAATGAGATAGGGTTTTCATGATACTTAATAATCGTTGTGTTATAAAATATTACAACATACTTGGTGTTGTCTGCAGTCCAAAATCCATTCCATAATAAAAAATTGAAAAAAAACTTACAGTCATTTTCTGTTCACATTCTCTATAACTTCTTATAATGTCCATTTTTTAAAAGGACATGCACGTTTAATATAAATATCAAAGATGAATAGATGCTCTTGTTACACGCCATCCGACCCTAACCATAGGAGAAAATCGCGTGTAAACGCCCAGCGATTCCAGTGGCAAAATAATTCATAAATAGGAACTTATAACGTTTATAAATTACATCAGTGTAAGTCGTAAATAACAGAGTATTTATATCAACATCACTAGAATAAAATTGAGATTTATTATCATTATTATATATTTAGGGTCTCAACCCTTTAAGTTCATTTATTTGTCTCTCAAACATCTATATTTCGTTTTTATATGTTCTTCCATATTTTGTTTCTTCTTTTTGTGATTTTTCACCGTATGAAATTTGAAAATTATTAATTTATCGGATGAAAATATGTTCAATCTATTTGAAAAAAAATCTGGTGCGCGCAAACTTGACTTTCACTTACCTCTGTTATGAAAATCAATTCAAGAATTTTTAAACAAATTTAGTGATAAAAATAATTCTTTAAATAATTAATTAAATTTAATTAAATTTTAAACATGTGTTTTATTAAATATTATATTATATTTTTATCTACAACAATCAGTTAGTTTTATCGGCTTTTCATCACCCTCCATTATCTTTTACAATTCCTTGTATAAGATAATATTTTCCCTAAAATCTTTAGCTTTCCAACGTGTATATTATATATATAATATATATATATATATAATATTATATTACTGTTTTATGTAAAAAAACACAAAACTTGAATACAAAAAATATGTTCGCACTTTTCTCCTTTAGTTGTATATCATATTCGTTCAAATTATATATTTATCCGTTTTTTATCAATGCTAATGATGTACCTAATTGTTTAAAATCTGCAAAATTAAAAGTACTTTAGAGGAAGACAATTTAAGATATCGACATTTAAGCCCTGTCAAAGTATTAACCCAATCAGAACGAAACATACATCATATTAAAGCCAATTGAATTTTACATCAATATAGCGAGTTATATCGAAATCGTTAGAGCCCTTTTTTGAGAAAATCGAAAGGCTGATTTTGATGTAATATCTAAAAGTTGCTGTAACACCCGGGAGTATATTTGTCTTATAGATTAGAGTATGACTCCAAAGAAACTAATGTTTATTTTATTTATTTTTTAGGTCACTTTATGCTACTATGGCTAATCGGACAATACTACGGTGGAATCCTAAATTTTGCCTATCCATTATTGATAGGGATCTTTACGAGTGATCTAATGCACAGACTGACTACCTTTTAACGTCCCGAAGGACGGCATAACTAAGGATTTTTTTACTCCCATTAAAAAATGCTAGGACCACCTGCGGGTTTGAACCCGTGACCTTCGGCATAGGATGCTGTTATAGGCTAGCCACCCAGCTACAAGTGATCCTCCAAAGAAACTGAATAAACGTTTTATTTAAATTAACTTAAAATTTTTTAAATTTACATTTATTTAATAATTCTAAAATTTATTTTGACAGCCGAGGTAAGTGAAAGTCGTGTGTTGCCCGCACCAGATTTTTTTAGATGTGAATTTTTACAGCTAATGCATTTTAAAACTAATGTCTTTAATTTCCGTATTATTTAATTATTTTAACGGTTTTCTGATATATTTTTTTAAGACCGCTCTCAGTGAAAAATATAATGATTGATGATGATCCAACATGTAGGTCACTGCATTTGGAAACGACGGTCTGTAAAACTTCGAATGTTTAGTGACTCAACTTTGTAATTTATTAAGTGCAATGTGAAAAGTAAGTACCGTCCATTCATCTCTAAAGATTACAAACATGAGATAATGGTGTTCACTTGCAGCCATAACCCACTCCGTTCAGCCGAAGATTGGTAATATATCAAGAGAATGTGAGCTATTGCTGCAGTAATATATTTCTCCTGGAAGAAAGTTGGAAGTGAGCTAGTCCAGTAGGCATTAGCGGGGCTGGAGCTGAATTGCAGAACCATTGACTGAAGAACTTGCCAGAGGAGGAAAGTACTTTTTAATAATAGTCTCCCAGTTAGTAAATCTCCTCGCGAAATCTGACTGATCTCTGTTTCATAACATCAAGACCACCGGACAAATATCTTCACAATCTACAGCGCTTCCTATATATCAAAAAGTTCTCTTTTATATATTAAAATTGAATTATTATTATTCGGTGCTACATCTCAAGATGAAACATCCTGCTCTAGCAACTACCTCTATTTTGCTCTATGCAGAAATAGCTAGCGCTCCGATTCATGTTTTGGACGGTCCACTTTCCTAGTTCTATATACACTCACTCAAAAAAGTTTCTATACAGCATGCTTTTATTTTGCATAGCTATATATTTTCAACTTAACGATTTCCTAATGCACAAATTATAATACTAATATTAGATAAAAAATATATTTATTTATTTTCATTTTATCATTAATATAAAAAGAGACAGGATGTCATTTGTTATTGCTAGGTCAAAAAAGTTTCCATCACTTCCAATATTAATCCTATTTGTTGTATATGTTTAAATCTTATCTCCATAATCAAATATTAGTTCAGTATTAACTTTACTTGGGCCTGAGAAACTGATTTCTTTTTAATATGCGCGTTTCTTGTAACTTGGGAGAGCCCAAGGTTCCCAGGGCTTATCTATAAGAAAAATTGCATATATGTGGAATACGTCACATGCTACTGTACAGTATGGGCTCCAAAGACATAAAGGAGTTAAAATATTTGGAAGATAGAACACGTGCTGAAAGACAGGAGACTGGGGCTACCGACACCTCAATGGCTCTCATGATAAATAGGTACTTTGGGATTCAAGACCACCCAGAAACAGTCAAAAATATTCCAAAAAGGGAAGGATACAGTGGTCGAGTCGCAAGAAGAAAGCCTTTCTTCAGTAAGTTCAACCTGAAAAGTGGCTCTAATTTCTTGGGAGTTTGGTAAATAAACCAAAAAAGATCTGGAACGGGTCATATTCTCTTAGGGATGCAAAGTTAATATTTTTGGCCAGATGGAAGGTCAAAAGTGTGGAGGAAATCAACCTCAGCTTTCAAAACTAAGAATTATTTATGTGTGTATGGGAAACTTTTTTGAGTATGTGTATAGCGATATAGTAGTGTTTTAGTGAATTTTAAATGTTTTCCGTAAAAGTACGTTTGCTATTTGTAATATCATACTCCCTCCAGCCAAAGTTTGATGTTGTTTTGATACAAGTATTTTACTTCATGAGTTGTAATCTCGGACGTGTAGGAACGAAAAATAGTCTCACAGATTTCTTTGGTATTTCTATTTATAGTATAATTGGACAATGATACTCTTTAAGTTAAAATCAAAACAAAAATGTATTTAGTTTTTACTTTCACTTACCTATATAATATCTGTGGCGGTCGTGAAAAACTAGATAACTCGAGTTATATAAAATGAATTAACTCAGTATCGCTCCCTCAGACCTTCTCCTACGTCGTGTTAAATTTGGTTTAAAGAAATTTCACGTGGAAAGAAAGCTGTAATTAATAACTCTATTTGGGTATTATGTAAAACTTCGAAGTCACTCATCTGTAAAATGAAAGATTTTGACTTAACCACTTATTCATCAGCCCGGATATATAGTATTATAAAATATATATTAAGGAAAAATATATGGGTGAAAATTTTAGTTATCACTGAAAATACACGTTTTAGGGTCTTCTGATTCTAAATGACCAAGTACCGCAAAATGGTACGTGTATGTATCTAGCTTAAATTAGTTTTATTATTACTTTTACTTACCTATATATGGAATATATAGAAAGAGAAAATATGCGATCAGTGAACATTTTCCAGTTATCTACGGAAATACACGTTTTAGGGCATCCTGAGTCCAAATGACCAAGCCCCCCAAAAAAGGTCTGTGTGTTTGTGTAAGTAAGCGCCAAAACGAAAAGTCCTACTAAATCGAAATTTCATATTTAAGACAACTATTACGCCGTGATGTTACATGCAACTTATTCACCAAAATCAGCTTACAAACAGAAGAGTCACTTTATTCCATGCATTTTGCACCTATTTACGTTTTTCTCAAAAACGGCTGTAACGAATGTTGGTTAATCTTGCTATATCGATGTAAAATTGGACGGGGATTAAATATAATGTAGGTTTTATTACTGATTGAAATAATCTGACAGGGCTTGAATGCTGATATTTTAAAATTTCTTTCCCTAAAGTACCTTTAATTTTGTAGTTTTTATGAAATTGGCCATATCATCATGTTAGCATTTATCAAAACATGTAAATATATAAGTTGATGCGATTTTTTTTTTGTGACATAAGAACAGTAATATAAATGTATAATATGCCGTTGGAAAGCCTCAAGATTTAGAAAAAATCTTATCTTATGCATACAGTTAAAGTTAATGGAGAGTGTTGAATAGCCGATAAAAGAAATTGATTGTCGTAGATGATAGGTATAATAGACTTATTTATAATAAAACACGTGTTTGTTTTAAAATCCAATGCAGAGAATTCTTTAGCAATTATTTTTGTTTCTCAATTTGTTAAAAATTCTTAAATGATATAAATAATAGAGGTCAGTGAAATTCATGTGTTGCCTCCACCAGATTTTTTTTTTAATTATGAAGAAACTGAATCCTTGATTTCTTATCTTTATGTTACATTTATATAACCTTTGATTATTTCTCAAATGGGTTCATTAATTAATTTCAGAAATGTATTAAGTAAATCGAGGAAAAATTAGATGGCATATAAACATACTTGTAATTTATTAAGCTTTCCGTTCGATGAATGTAGGCCTTCAGATAACAGCCAAAACAATTACCTTGTTTTTTCCTAGCCCTTTATAAGGCCTACAATTGAGGCCGAAACGTTGGCACGCTGATATTATACCGTTTCCTGATCCTCGCCAACTAATTCTCCATCTTGTATACTCCAAGTGCAACAATTATTCTGTCTTACTAAACTATATATTATATTTTAATATATATATATATATATATATATAAAGTGTGTGAATTAAGTTTTAAAGTTTATTATAGGATAGTAAACAAAATCCGTTGGAAAATTATTCCCAGATTTATAGTCCTAAATAACTAAATGGATTCGTTCTATAAAGGGATCATGTAGCACTATAAAGTAAGATATTTTTTCTGTTCCTTTTTTCTCTGAGAAATAGATTCGACTGGATTTTATATTCGCCAGGAACTGGGACCCTAAAACGAATAAAACAAACAAAACGGTGATCGTAAAGTTGGAATAAAATGGAACTTAAACGATAGTCGTTACCCATCGATAAGGATGATATAAAGTTCCCTTGGGCTTATAGCAACTCACAGTTCTGATTCCGAGCCAATTTCAATTTAAAACATACATACAATTTTGATTGTTTTTCTAACACAGCAAAGCATTTTTTTTCGGTAAATGTTGGATTTTTTAAAAAATGTATTAATGTCAATATTACTTCTTATGAAACTATCTCAAATAAACCTAACCATGTTGGCCTTCTATCTGGATTATTATTCTGAAATATTTTACCAAGGAAGAGGAAAAAAAATGGTATCGGAAATGTACAAAATTTATTGAAAACCTTTAATTTCTTAATGTGAAAACTTATTAAAGATTCCCCCCTAAATCTTCTCGATTTTTAACAGTTCTCTTTCATTTAGTGAATTTAACACTGTGAGTAAAATATATTTCAGAGAATTGTTAAAGAAAGCATAACAATCAAAAATTTTTATGCTTTATAATTGTTTATCTTATGAAATTAGGTATCTTTTTCAAGTCTTAAATTGACTATTTGTTGATTTAAATAATCATATATATTTTGTATTAAAATATTGTTTATGATAAGATAGCTAGTAAACAGAGTTTCATACATTCTTTATCCCTTTTATGAAATTTATATTTAATAAATAATTTTTATAAATATTTAAGTACATTTGATTATTTCTTACAAGGACGTATTTAAAAAAACAAAAAAAAAAAAAACCTGTATCACTACAACCCATGAAGGGTCTTGGGCTCAGTACATATAGAGATCCGTACTGTTTCTAGGCCAACGGCAGTGCAATGAGGTGATTAGGCCTTAATCACGCTCAGCCGCCAGGTTTTTCCCCAATTAATTTGGGTACCCACTTTATAGAGGCTGGGTCTTCCCCAGGAGGGTCTCCATACCCTAGGGTCGGCCCCCGACTGAATTAACAGAATAAATAACATTCTGCCACAGCCGGGATTCGAACCCAGGACCCGGAGCACAGCAGACTAGTGCTCTATCCCCTAGACCACCCCGCTCCCACAAGGACGTATTTACCTAACACAATTACAACAGCTATTTGGAATCCAGGTTCGTGTTATTTGTTGAACTTTATTTATTAATGTGACATTCTGCAACACTAATAGACAATTATAATATTAGTAATACACAATTTGTTCAGCGAAAATAAAAGCAAAGGGAATAGAAAATAATATTAAATATTATTGTATATGGGTTAAATTCACTTAAAATCATCTAAAGTTTAATTTTACCGCTTAAGGTTTTTGATTTTTATGATTTTGTTTACCAGTTATTCTCTATCCTTTCCTGATTAAAAAACTGTATATAACGTATTTTCTGGCTAACACGTTTAATGCTTAAGTCAATTTAAGTCAGCTTCGCGGCTAAAAACGTGTGTTGTTTACAGTAAGATAAGGGTATGCTTTATATTTTTTGTCCCTCACAACTTATTACCTAAAAAGTGAATATAGTGGTTTTAAAAATTCTCGAAAATTAAAGAATGAGACTTTTAACGAGTTAAAAGTATATAAAATTAAGAAACTCACCTTTCATTATTTTTTGTATATAGCTTAGTCATAGTCCTACTTGCGGTAAAAATTTCGATCTAGAGAACATAGTCCTTTTTCGTTAATGAATCTTCAAAAATACGTTTTTCGCGAAGTTTACTCAGAAATATTAAAAAAAAAAAAAAAAAAAAAAAAAAAAAAAAAACTGATTGAAATAATTGAGCTATACAATGGGTATAAGTGATTTAATTTTATGATTAAGGCTAAGCTGGTTTCGGAGTTATAAAATGCTCTGAAATGTTTAACGTTTTCCTGAAAAATAACTCCGTTGATTTTGCATACTTTGGAACGAAATACAAAAAACTAGAATAATGTTTTTTTTTTTTTTTTTTTTTTTTTTTTAGAAAACAAAACTTTATTCTGGGACAATGTCCCTTAAGAATAACAATTATGAACTAAATAATAAATTATAACTGGCCAAAAACAATATATAAATACAATTAGATAACACAAGAATAAAAAATTAAAATAAAATAATAATAATAATAAAGGGTCATAGTGTCATCTCTATTTACAAATTCTAGGAATAAATAAATAAGAATAAACATAAAATGTAACTTTTACATCTCATTAAAGTAAAATTCACCTTACATTAGTTGGCATGATAAAAAATAGCTTACATCTGATTGAAGAGAAAGGAAGTATTGAAAGAGGAGGGATTTAAACGATGAGAGGGAAGGAGCATGACGGATGTTTGAATGGAGGGTATTCCATAAGGAAGAGGACCGGGCTGAAAAAGGAGCAGTCATATTAATGTTGAGAGTACTATCTACACATTATCTAAGCAGCCAAGAAAATGTTAAAAAAAAAAAAAAAATTATCGAATATTTACATCAATTATAACGCTCTGAGTGCTATAAGATAAAAAGGATTCTCAATTTTTTTTTTTTTTTTTTTTTTTTTTTTTTTAATAGTCTTATAATTGCGCTGATTGTTGTAAACATTTGGATTCTATTAACATTGTTCCTAACAATGTATGTATGTATATCTTAATAATGAAAACCTACATTATATATATATATATATATATATATATATATATATATATATATATATATATATATATATATATATAAGTTAAGATCCCGAGTACGACTGTATTAGGCTTAATACTATTCATAGTAAACAACGTACTATTTGTTTGTATTAAGACACAATAAAGTTAGTTCTGTTCTGAGTCTAGATCAGTGTGTTTATCGATTCCCTTTTCTTTAATACCTGTATAGCGGCGTTCGTTAACTGGTGCCGAAACCCGTGATCACGTGATTAGTGGCCGTTCTATTTTAGCTTTATTTACTTCGTTACTAATTTTTTTTCTCCTCTTAAGTTATTTGTAAAAAGATTATTTTCGCTATTATTTTAAATTATTTTCGCTATTAATTTAAATTATTTTCGCTATTATTTTAAATTATTTTCGCTATTATTTTAAATTATTTTCGCTATTATTGTAAATTATTTTCGCTATTATTTTAAATTATTTTCGCTATTATTTTAAATTATTTTCGCTATTATTGTAAATTATTTTCGCTATTATTTTAAATTATTTTTGCGATTAATTTAAATTGTTTTCGCAAATATTTGAAATTATATTTATAGTATTTTTGTGAAGCTTCCGTAACTTCAAGATGGCAGAAGCTGGATTCATAAGACCACCGGTATTGACTTTGCCGGCGGAACCTGAAATTTCTCCATTGCCGCGAGATACGCTAGCAGAGGCCCACGCCAACACCTTGGCATGGATGAAGGTTCGGGCGGCCACCGCCCAGGATTTAAGAAAAGCCATCTCCGAGCTGGAGAGATTCAACGGAGAAGTTGGTGAACTTAATCATTTCCTGAAAGGAGGGGATCGCCTGATGGCTCGAATAGAGGTAAAGACGGCTGAGCGCTTACTCGATGCTGGGGACGCTGAATCAATTAAAGCTGATCTGGTGTGCCGAGTTAAAAGGAGCGTCCTTAACATCATTCAAGCTGATGAAGACACCCCATGGCCGGTGATAAAGGAGCGATTGAAGAAAGCTTACGGCGGCGGAAGATGGACGACAGAAGAAGATATATTCCTGATGTTCAGGGAGACGAGGCGGCCACGTCAGAGTAATGGGCAGTACGCTGGGGAGCTCCTAGCTCGTTTCAATAAAATTACCGAGAAGATGAGGGAAGTGATAGATGCACCCGGTGTTGAAGCAAGGATGGGATTTTTGTCAACCATCTTGATGGTTCAATTAGCCCGAGAAACTGGAAAAAAGGATGGAATGCCAAAAGACCGCACATTTGTCGAGTGGGCCCAAGAAATGATCGACGCTAGTGCCCGGGAAGAAGAGGCGCGAATGGAAGTAGAAGATCAGGGCTGGAGTGGAGTAACGTATCGGAAAACTAGACTTGTTCGTCCGGCTTGGAGAAAAAGAGATGGTGCAAACGAAGGTAGGGAGAGATCAACGAATGAAAGGAGGAGATTCGGTTCTCGAAAACCGAAATTTAGCGAAAGAAGAGAAGAGCGGCGGTGCCACGGCTGTGGAAAACCTGGACACCTGGTGGCGCAATGTCCTCGTACGAAGTGTTTCGAATGCGGTGTAGAGGGGCATATTGCCCGCCAATGTCCTTACATTTTTAGACGTCTGGAGTCATCAAGAGGTGAACCAATGGAAGTAAATGCCCACAGAGTACGGCCAAGAAGCAGAGCGATATCTGAGTCAGCAGGAACGTCGGGGTCGTCTGAGACTGAGTGTGAGGAGGAGAGATCAGGGACCAGCGGAGGCGAAGGAGGAGGGAAAACCCGGAGGTGCGGACAACGGCGAGCGGCGACAGGAAGAAGAGAACGCGTTGCGGCCTGAGGAGAGTGGCAGGAGTGGGGCGACCGCACCTTGGTCAACTGCAGCGTGAGGAGTAAGTACGGCGGTCTGCCCATCATCGGAGTCGCTGGAGTGAGGTGCCTGGTGGACACAGGGAGCTCCTGCACGATCCTGAGTCGAGAGGCGGCGGAGCAGCTGTGTGGAGGCAAGGCGACACTTCAGGTACAGGTATGTGCTTGCAAACTAATCACTCTGGGTGGCCCTTGCGAAGTAGTGGGGGAAACTTTAATGAAATTGGATAGGTGGGTCATGAAAAGGGGCCGTTTACCTATACACATCGTGGAAAAGATGCCTCGAGAATACAAAGGTATTATAGGTTGCGATCTTTTAGGGAAGGTAGGAGCGCGTTTTATTATCGAGAAAGGACGGTGGTCAGTTTGGATCGGGAAGAAGAAGTATAACTGCCAAAAGTTCGTAGAGAGTTACATCGAAAGAATAGGAGCGATTGATCGTACGGTAGATTGGAGGAAGGGTTTGAGGGATGAATATGATAATATATTCTTCAGGGAAGGCGATATATTGGGAGTTACGGGAGTGACTGTCCATGAAATACCACTGAAACGGGACATTGTGACGTATGTGAAAGAGAGAAGATACCCACACGCGTTACGGGGACACATTAGGGAGGAGATAGAACACCTAAAAAAACAGGGTATTATCGTAAATAGTACATCTCCATATAATAGTCCTCTGTGGGCGGTAAAAAAGAAAAGTGCGCCTGGTGAAGAAAAATATAGATTGGTTATCGACTACAGAAAGCTCAACGAAAATACAGTCGATGAGCGTTACCCCATCCCTAGGTTCGACGACATCTTGGATAGTCTGAGTGGAGCAACAGTGTTCAGCACACTAGACCTTAAAGCTGGATATCACCAGATTAGGATGCATCCCAGGGACCAGCACAAGACGGCTTTCACTTTTGAAAGAGGTCATTACGAATTTACAAGGATGCCGTTTGGGTTAAAGAATGCACCTATCACGTTCCAAAGGCTCATGGATGAGTTCCTCAGGGGTATCAGCGAATCGTTTTGCCAGGTGTATATGGACGATCTTCTGGTCTTTAGCAAGTCCGAAGAGTTGCACCAAGCACATCTGCGAAGCGTATTTGAACGGGTGCGCGAGTTTGGGTTAAAGTTGTCAAGGGAGAAATCGATACTGGGTATGAAGGAAATTAATTTTTTGGGGCACACCATCTCCCAGAAAGGGGTAAAACCAGACAAAAGTAAGGTGGAAGCGCTTCAGAGAATGGCTATTCCAAGAGACGTTAGAGGAATCCGGCGATTGTTAGGCTCCTTAAATTACTACAGGCGATTTGTGCCGGAGATGGCGGAATATCTTGTACCCCTAAATGATTTACTTAAGAAAGGTAAGAAAGTGATATTGACGCCTGAAATGGAATCCAACATTCAACGGTGCATGTCGCGTCTGCAAGAGGAACCTGTTCTGGCGTTCCCTGATTTCTCGAGGCAATTCACTATCACGACGGATGCAAGCGAATATGCGTTGGGGGCAGTATTGTCGCAAGATGGGGCAGGAGGTGATAGACCAGTGGCATATGCTAGTCGGCGCCTTACCGATTCCGAATCACGTTACAGCGCTTTAGAGAGGGAACTCCTTGGGATCGTGTGGGCCATCGATCATTTTAGGCCGTATGTCTATGGGAGACGATTCCGGATCCTTACGGACCATCGACCTCTCCAATGGGTGGGAAAAATAAAAGAATCGTCCGCTCGGATCACCAGATGGAAGGAGTTCTTGAGCCAGTATAATATTGAAATTCTTTACAAACCGGGCAAGGAGAATGTTGTGGCTGATTGGCTCTCCCGGGCAATAATGGTTAACGCGGTTGAGGAAGAACAAGGGGAAACATCAAGGCATGCTACTGAACTCTCACCTGCACGGACATCAGAGAGAGAAGTGGAATGTGGGATACCGACTGATGAGGAAACCCAAGAAGAGGATAGCTCCATGGACGATCGCCCTGATGAGATGGTAGAACTTGAAGCAATCGTCAACGATAAGCGGCGGCAAATCATTTGGAAAACCAAGACCTCAGGACCGACAAAGGTGGAGTGCGAGCGGCACGGTCGGTGTACCATTACTACAATCTGGTCGCAACCCGGGATTAAGGAAGACCTGATTTGTCGGATGCTCAATAACGCATCGAAACCAAGAAAAATCCACCACCTTTATGTGGGAAATGCAGTTGTCTGGGACAAGATTAAGCGCCTGTGGCGGAATGAACGAATTGGCGATGATAGGACATTTTTACGCTGTACTCTGCAAGTGGAGACGCTGAAGGACGAAGATAGCCAGCGAGAGGTGACGCTAGCGTACCACCAAGGTAAGACCAACCACCGGGGAATACATGAAACGTTGCAAGCCCTGAAACGCAAGTATTTCTGGTGGGGTATGCGCCAGACCATCGCAGACATTATTGGGAATTGTGCTGTCTGTTTAAAAACAAAGTATGACAGGCATCCTCCGAAGGCCTTACAACAAGAAACATCCACTCCAGTATCGCCGCTTGCGGATCTCCAAATAGACACGTTTACTTGGAGAGGTTATAAGTGGGTAACAGTTTTGGACCTATTTAGTAAGGCAGCGATGGCTTACCTGGTCCAGGAACGCTCCTCAGGAGCGGTATTAGGGGCGTTACGGACTTGGTTCCAATTTTATGGTATACCCGATCGCATAGCTTCGGATGGTGGCAGAGAATTCGATAACGCTTCGATCCGTTCGGAAATGCAGGCCATAGGGGTCAATTGGCACCTCAATACCCCCGGACACCCGAAGAGCAGAGGAGGGATTGAACGTCTCCACAGCACGCTCAGCGACCATCTACGAGTTTACCAGGTAGAACGCGGCCTGGAGCCGGACGCGGCGATGGCAAGAGCAGTTGCGGCATATAACCACTCTATTCACACCGTAACCGGGTTCTCTCCGTTCGAGATCCTTTTCGGACTTCGTGAACGGCGTAGGGATAGCGCGAGTACCGCAGTGGATGAGGGGCTTTCGAAAGACGTGATGAACAATCGCCTGACTTTGGCCAAACGATGGGAAAAAGTTCGGGGAAGAATCGAAAGGGAAAAGAACAGAAGGGTGGCCAGAGATAATCGTAACGTCAGGGACCTAATGGGCGCCGTCAAGATTGGAATGACGGTATATAAACGAAAAGGGTCTAATCGTGGGAAAGAGCTGGAGAGGTACGAAGGGCCATACAGGGTGATTGGCATTCGTGAGCACAATGTTGTCACCATCGAGAGCCTCAGGGAGCCCAAAAAGCGGCGGAATGTTCACCTAGAGCAACTGAAACTCCCGATAGGAGCTGTGAATCAGCGGTAGCGCGCTGGAGGTTGCCATAGAAGATTTTTCTTTCATTTTTGTTGTTTCTGTTCGAAAACCAGTGCTGTGCAAAAAGTGTTTAAGTGAATTTTCTTTTTTTTTTTTTTGTTTTAGTTGTACTGTGTTTTTGTAATAGCACTTTTCCTTTTTCGTTGTATACTAGAGTTTTTTTTTCTCTTTATGTAAGTTATCTATCGTTTCAAGGTCCTTCCTAAGAGTTTACGAAGGTATGTTCGTAAACTGGCAAGGGGGAGTTAAGATCCCGAGTACGACTGTATTAGGCTTAATACTATTCATAGTAAACAACGTACTATTTGTTTGTATTAAGACACAATAAAGTTAGTTCTGTTCTGAGTCTAGATCAGTGTGTTTATCGATTCCCTTTTCTTTAATACCTGTATAGCGGCGTTCGTTAACTTATATATATATATATATATTTTTTTTTTTTATTATTATTTTTTTTTTATATCAGTGGATCTATATAACTCGTTAGAGTTTCCTACATGAACTTCATCCTGTACCTTTGATCTGATCATTTCCCTTTTCTTCCAGATTCTTCTATTCCCTCTGAATATAAAGGCTGGAGTAACTCGAATTTCCGAAAGAGCTCTATCCCTTTGAAATCATTCCTCCAAGCTAATGGATGTATGACTCCTAGAAAAGCCATTTTCCAGTAATCGTTTTTCGTTTTCTAGGACCAATAAGTTCTCAGAAGTAGCTATTATTACTTAAATCAGTAAATTCAAGAGGGTAAAGTTTTTCATTATCATGATTGTTTCTTCGAATGTTAATAATTTCTGATAGTTAAAAAAGTCTGAAGCTATTTACATAAGAGGCATGGAAATAGTTATAACTTTCACTCAATAAATTAAAACAGCATGATTACCTTTATTTATTAAATACTTTAATCATGTCAACTTACAGCTTCAAGTTATTAGTGTAAAACATCTTCATAAAAAAGTTCTGATAATTAAAAGATCTAAAAATTTGATAAATGAACATTTAATTTTTTTTTATCTTATGTATACACATATATATATATATATATATATATATTTTTTTTTTTTTTTTTTTTTTTTTTTTTTTTTTTTTTTTTTTTTTTTTTTTTTTTAATATCATAATGTAAACATATTTTGTAAATAAAATTCCAATATTCATTTCGTACCTTTGCTTGTGAGAACTTTGTTTTAAAAAAAACTGGCTCATTGTGCTGTTTTTATAAAAGCTTTTTTCATTATTTTATTTAAATTACCTACAATTTATTCCATCTATATGCAAATTTTAGCCCATTAAACAAAAATAAACAAATTCAACATAGTCATATTCATTTCAAAACATTTCATATGATAGAAACTAAAATTTTATTATGTATATTTTCATTTTATTTTCCACTTAATCATATTAAGTAATCCTGAGTAAATTATTGCTAAAATAATTTAGAAGTAGTTGTTGTTTTGATTTTAAGGACAAAAAACCGCTTATGGTTATTATTGCCCTCACATCTTTACAAAAAAAATAAAATAATTAATAAAATATTTAAATAAATATAAGATATTTTAAAAAATATTAAAAATAAAGATATTGATATAATAACATTGATAAATACTAAAAAGAAATGAAATAGATAATAATGTTAAAAAATAAATAATAATAATAATAGTAATAATTAATAATTTAGACATTCCTTAAGAATTAAAAACATCCGAAAAACACGTCACTGTACAGGGTGAATTATTATTTTAAAATTGTTGTATGTATAAAAATATTGAGGTGGATCATTTTTTTTTTTTATTTTGGAAGGAATTCAAGTCCCAAATTTACACAAATAAATAATTATAAAAACTTTATCTCATTTCTTTTTAGCTGGTGTGAATTCTGCAATAGTGGTGTGGGATAATAAAAACATCCGAATATTTAAAAATAAATTCATATAGTTGGCCTAGATGCCAAGACCTAAATGCCAATTAGTCAAGATATTAATGATCTAATTTATCAGTTGTGACAAATTTATATAGACGGTTTTTTTCGTTAGATCTTAAATATTTAAATTAATTTCATTACTTTTTATAATGAACTTATTTTACATTTTTATTAATTATTTAAAATAAAATAATTGTATACATATTTTTCATTTTGAACAGTTTAATTTAAATTTAATTTGATTATATGGAATTTCTTTTTTTTACTTTCATATACCTATATATGAAATTTATAGTAAGGGAAAGTTTATTTCATTAATTTTTTATTTTATTTTTTACGTCACTTTATGCTACTGTGGCTAATTGAATGATGCTACGGTGGATGGAGGTCTTAAATTTTGCTTATCCAGGTTTAATTGATTCCAACGGTATATTATACATGTATATTACTGTTCTTATGACCCAAAACAAAACACTGCATTAAACAAATATATTTGTTGTTTCCTCCTTTTGTTGGATATCGAATTTGTTCAACTTATTTATTTACCTGATTTTTTATCAATGATATCTGGTTATTTTTACAAAATTATTGGTACATTAGAGGAAATAAAATTTTTTAAATGGCATATAAGCCATTTCAGACTATTTCAATAAACCTACATGATATTATTACTTATTTCAATTTTTCACAAAAATACTAGGGCATGCAACGATGATCCTAACACCAAGACGTTGATATCAGCTGATTATTTTTAAAATGGCAACCAATTAAAATTAATTTTATTCAATAACGTACTTATTTTTGAAGATATATAAATAAATTATTGGTCTTTTTTAACCAAAAAACCGCGGATAATCATTAAAAAAAAAAAAAGAAAAGAAAAAATTGAACTTTTACCCGTAAATACGCCCATAACTCACTTATATCTGAAGGTAGAGAGAAATATAACTTAAATAGTTATTGGGAAACAATAAACCATTGTGTAATAATATCCTGCGTTTTTTAGTGTAGAAACCCCATTTTAACTTAAATTAAACATTATTTATAAAACAGCTTAAAAAAATCATACAGTTTTATAGAAAGTACTTCCAGTGGCGCGACAGGCCGTGTAGGCCCTGGGCCTCGCGGTGTAAACTCCTTGGAGTTCAACACTCACGTTTCACGATGCAATTTTTAGTGTAGGGTCAATCACCCCCTACGCCTAATTTTGTGATTGGCCACCATTTGGCTGACGAGTCTCACATACCCGGGGGAGAGGCTGTGAGTGAATCCCCATTTTTTTACATCCTAATAAAAGCCCCGCCGGGACTGAGATTCGAACTCACAACCATAGCATGGGGAACTAGCCACTCAGCCACGGGCTCCTTTATATAATCATTTAAGTTTATGAATACACTATCGCCGACATAACATTAAACCTTTTCAAATTTTACTTACTCCAACTCTCGGCATGTACTGCGGCCTTATAAGGGGTTGAGTAAAGTATTTGTCTAAGCAGTGTTATTGAAAAAAATCAAAAATATGGGGAGTGGCTCACATTTCACTGGGAACCACAGTTAGGCAACACAAAATGGAGTTGAAGATACGTATATGTGTGTGTTTATTTGTTCCCATCCTTGTCAGATTGATTTTTCCTTAATAAATTAATGGCTGATCCGTGTTATAGTAATAGAGACCTGACGACTGTTAGGGATAATGCTCATAAAACCAGGTATCGCTGAAGCGTTGATTCGAGTTGACGGCTGCCACAAGCTTTTAAGCCTATAAACTATAACTTTTAACGACCCTCCGATCGGTTTTATGAGGCCTCCAAGCTAGTGCGCTATGTGCGGGAGCCCATGGCTTTATTAAGCCATCAAACTATAATAATTATATGTCACGAGTATAGGAACTTGGTAACTGTTAGGAGCTCGTAAAACAGTTGGCGCTAAATCAGAGAGATAATAGATACAGAGCTTGGGATCTGCATATTAAGCAGTGGATGGACCAGAGAATAAATTTAGTCGCAGCCAGCAAACAGGGCTCCTTGTTTTAGCACTTTGTTTATTCAGAACAAAGCTGCGGTCCGCCCTATAAGGCCATATCCTCTCAGTAGTCCTATCTACTTCTCAACTGCCTCTGCTTCGAATAATTTAATAATCTCGTCTTTTACTCAAGGAGATTATTGTAAAATCATAAAAGATTTTTTATGTTTAGATCTAGGTGAGTAAAACTTTACACATATGTTGCTACATTGAATAATCGTGCAAAAAGACGAAAAGTGGTGCTCCCTATGTTAGATGATAAAGAAGACATGTATCACTTCCTAGCAGTATGCCCCTTTGACCTGCTCAACCAGCCTATCCTACTGTGCTCTATCTTCTGCAATGGTTATGCTGATTTTAAACTTTCGAAGGTCACCGCTTACGTTGTCCCGCCGTCTCGTCCTAAGTCTTCCTCTCGATGGCACTCTATATGGATCGTGCATGTACAATCTTTTGGCTGCTCTTGTATCTATCATCCTGTAGACGTGGTCCAGCCATTTTAGACGCTGTATCTTTACAAACATGGACGCTGCTAGTTACTGATAAAGCCGATATAATTCCTTTTTCATCATTATTGTTGTCCATTTTCCTGACTCTTGATGAGGTCCGAAGATCCGTCTAAGGACTTTTCTTTCAAATCGGTCCATTTTTTCAGAATCAGCCTTCTTAAACGTTCATTTCTCACATCCATACGTTATCATTGGTCTAACAAGCGTCTCGTACAGCCTAATTTTGGTGGTTCTGCTCAGCAATATACTTTTAAATAGCTTGATATAAGCAAAATATACTTTATTACCAGCCACCAATCTAGCTCTAACTTCCCCATCCTCATTTTGCTGAAATTGTTGTCAGCTACAAGTGTGTCGTTGGTCTAATCATACAAAAATATAAGATTAAAAATAAATAAATATGATTACAATTATGAATCAACACCACTGTGCAACGCCTCTGAGACCCATTAATAAGAACTGCTGTTTATCACTTATTTCATACAAATATGCGACTCTTACTTTCCTAAGTACTTAAGTGATTTGGTACGTACCACTTATTTTGGTGGGGTGCACATCTAGTAGATATGAATTTTTTGAGGTCTAGAATCTGCACCCACAATTTTAATGGAGATTTATGAGACACCCTGTAAATTAACAAAGATCTGAAATCCATTTATATCTAATCCTCCAAATATGGTGGGTCTAAGTTACCCTTTTGACTCGGTTTCCTCCTCTGAGGATACATTTTATTTTATTAACGGTTATTTAAAATATTTATATATTGTCTTTTAGGCTTTATCTTAATAATAATAATAATAATAATAATAATAGGCTTACCGAACCCGAAGGTTCGATGCCGATACCACCAAATTCTGTCTAAACAGACTCGTCCAATGTTCACCCTTCAAGCCCAAGCCCCTGAGATCAGCCTTAACGCAATCCTACCATCGACGCTTCGGCCTACCTTTCGGACGTCCATCAGTCGGATCAGCGAATACCAACTTTCTCGAAATCCGCTCCTCATCGAGCCCAACAACTTTACTCGCCAATTTGAGTCTCCGCGATGCAATCAACTCAATTATATTCACAGGATACAAGTTCCGCAATTCCGCGTTGTGCAACCTTCTAAACTCTCCAGTGGCCTCTTCTCTCTTCCGACCAATTATTTTACGCAGTACCTTATTTTCGAAAACCTTAAGCCTTTGTTCATCCTTCAAAGTAAGTGGCGACGTTTCACATCCGTAAAAAACCGTCGGAAGAATAATAGTTTTATAAATTCTAATCTTTAAGTTTTTAGATAGAAGCCACGAACTAAGTAACTTAGCAACTGAATAATAACACGCATTTCCCACCTTTAATCGGGACTTTATTTCTTCCTAGATTTAATTTTTTCTTGTTATCATTGAACCTAAATACTTGAATTTCTCTACGTGTTCAAAAGTATGCCCTGGTATATCAATATCACCAAGATCGCCACCGTTTCTGCTACTAATCATATATTTCGTCTTATCGGTATTTAATTCGAGTCCTATATGTATATATAGTCCTAGGCTTTATCTTAAGAAAACATTAATATTTAAAAAAAATTAGAATATTTAGAGAAAAATGCCTAACACCTCAAAATATTGTTGCACTTGTCATCAATTGTGTATTATTGATAGCCCATCTAAATCAGCCAATCCATCATTTGGACTGACTGCTACTTACACTTCAGTTATTTTCCCGACAACTCGTAAATAACGATCTTCCCAAACCTCCGTGTCAATATCTGACATGGCGTTGGAAGGAATAAATAACAAAATAGAAAAATAATCTATCGCTCTAGCAGGAAAGAGAACCCCCGCTTTCTTTCGGCAATTTCTTAATGATGCGTTAAGCCGCCCATCCATCAAACGGGGAAAAAATGCTCTTCACTCTGGTTTTAATATGAACTTTCTTCTTGGCTAAAATTTCTGAAACCACCCAAAAAACGTACTCATCCAAAAAACAATGAAAATCCATTAAACTTTATTGGAATTTAAATTTGAATAAAAAAAAAGTATATATATATATATATATAATATATATATATATATATATAAGTTACGATAGACTGAACTTGTAAGACTAAAAAAAGGGGGGTTTAGGGCAAGTAATCACAACGACATCTAGAACTGAACTGTCTTTATTATCTTTGTACACTCCTATTTATAGTAGACTTATGTTTACATATTAGAATTATCTTACACTAGTAAAATTATCTTAAGACTAAAGGGCTTATTAACAACTATATACATCTAACTCCCTCCCTCCAGTTCCTTCGTAAGGAGGAACTAACTAAAACAAAAAGACTTCAGTATATGATAAGTTACATAGTTTCTTAGAATTAACAGAAAAATAAAATAATTTCACACGATACATCAAGGTTGACCTGAAAAGAGAACATACATCGAAACGAAATTAACGAAGTAACTTAAAAATGATCTTACAAGGGATACATAGAAGAAATGTATTAAAAGAAGAATAAAAAATACAAGACAGGTAAACTGGAAAGGAAAGAACGACGATGGTTAATGTGGTGATGTCTCCTCCTGAGCGCCGCTGTCCGGCTCGAGTTGATCCATGATATGGGGCACCCGAAGTTCCTCGAGGTGTACCGTGCGTGAACGAAAGAAGTGGTTCACGTCCTTAATGGTAAACAGATTGTTCTCCCGTATGGTGGTAATTTTGTAGGGCCTCTCGTATCGCGCGGCCGTCTTATTTCTTGCGGTCCTTAACCGCCGGTACACGATAGTGCCCAATGCCAATGGACCCCTCTGATATACTACCGGACGATTATTGGCTTTATCCACGCGCGTCAGCTTGTCTCGGATTAATTTTTCGCGGACCGTCGCCCACGTCTTCCTCCGTTCTGTCCTCGCCACACACAGTATCGCTTTCAATTCTCCCTGATTAATGGTGAGGAGATCTCCTCTATCGCGTCGCCTCTGTCCAAATACGATTTCTACCGGGGACAAACCCGTTGCTGAATGGATGGTGTTATTATATGCGATCACCGCTCGAGGCATGGCGTCATACGGTTCGATATTACGGCCCAGCTTGAGTAAGCGGAGGTGTTCCCCTAACGTACTGTGGAGTCGCTCGACGGCCCCTCTACCCTTAATGTGGTGAGGTGCATTCCAATGCCACGTGATCCCCAGCACTCTGCTTTCCTCGCGAATTAGGGCGTTATCAAACTCTTTCCCGCAATCGGATATGATTTTGTCGGGCACGCCGTAGGTCGCGCACCATTGCAAGACTGCTTCCCATACCGCCGACGGTGTTTTCCTCTCGATAGGATAGGCCATCGCGAGTTTACTGAACGGGTCGATTGTCGTTAGCCACGATTGTCCCTCATTGGAGTAAATATCGACTTGGACGGACGTCAGTGGTTCCATATCGGTAGGTGTGGCGGTCTGAGCCGCGACCGGAGGTTGGCGGTCATATTTGGCTCGTTGACAGATTTCGCATCGCGCTATGCAATCGCGCACTGTACGATCTATAGCTTTCCAGTAGTAGAGCCGTTTTAGAGCTCGCGTGGTTTCCTCTATTCCGCGATGATTCGTTTTGCCGATGTGATGATCGTGAACGAGCCGCTGTTGGGCAACGGTGTCAGTAACCGTCTCGACCTCGCGGAGACACCGGACAAGCGTATTACTCCTACCCGCTCCTGTCTCCATAACCTTTTTATTTTATCGGCGATTACCCTATTACCAACGTATACGTAGCAAGTTCGGCTGGGATTACTAAATTCGTTAAATATACGTTCTAACTCGTTTTCATCGATGGTGACGGGTGTACGGACCGATATAATGGAAAGGCCCTCATATGCGCTCGCTCGCGTCTCCGTTCCAGCGGCTTGTTTCGATTTTATAATAACCTGCAGCTTTTTATCGTTGATAATCTGGTCGACTTCGGGTAACTCCGCAGGCCTGTCGACCGGAACATCGTTGTCGTCCGAGTCACGCTGGATCAATGGAATCTCGGGCCCGTTCTCCGCCCAGTCACGCAAGTATTGTAACGCAAACGGCTCTGCGTTATTATCCTCCTTGCCTATCGCATTGACTAACAGGTCTCGAGACAACCAATCAGCGACTGCGTTCTCGACTCCCTTCTTATGAACCGTGTGGAAATTATAGGCTGCTAACCGTTCCTTCCATCGTGCCACTCGCGCCGAGGATTCCTTGAGCGTACCAAGAGATAGTAGGGGTTTGTGGTCGGTGCATAGCTCGAACCGTCTCCCGTAGACGTAGGGCCGGAAATATTCGACCGCCCATACTACCGCTAACAATTCGCGTTCTATTGCGCTATATCTTTTTTCCGCGTCGTTTAATTTCCTGCCGGCATACGCTATTGGTTTCTCTCCCTCCTCGAAATTTTGCGACAAAACGGAACCGATAGCAACCTCACTGGCATCTGTCGTGATTCGAAAAGTGCGCTGAAAATCGGGGAATGCCAGTAGCGGTGTCGTTGTTAATATGTTCCGGCATTTTTCAATACTCCGTAGTTGTTCAGGTCCGAGGTAAAAGCGCTTCCCCTTCCTTAGCATATCGGTCAGAGGATGCGTTAATTCGGCTATACCGGGTATAAATCTACGATAATAGTTAACCATCCCTAAAAATCGTCTAAGACCGCGTGTGGTCTTCGGTAATGGTGCTTCTAGAATGGCTTTTACTCGATCATGGTCTGGCTGGACCCCGTCATGCGAAACCACGTGACCCAAAAACAGAATCTCGCGTAATCCGAACTTTGATTTTTCTCGAGATAGTTTAAGGCCGAATTCTCGTATCCGATCAAAAACGCGTTTCAAATGGGTGATATGTTCTTCTTCGGTCCTGCTAAAAACTATTAAGTCGTCCATATAAACCTGCGAAAAATCCTCGTCCAATCCCCGCTGGAGCTCGTCCATAAGTCTCTGGAAAGTTAGAGGCGCACCCTTCAGCCCGAATGGCATTCTAACGAATTCGAAATGGCCCAGTTCCCACGAAAACGCGGTCTTGCCGATATCTTCCTCGGCCATTTTAACTTGGTGATAGCCGCTTTTGAGATCGAGAGTGCTAAAGAACGTTGCCCCCGATAGCCGATCTAGTATATCTTCGACGCAAGGTAGAGGGTACCGTTCGTACTTCGTCGCTTCGTTGAGTTTCCGGTAGTCAACCACCACCCGATATTGTTTCGAGCCGCCGTCCCGCTCGCCTTGCCTCTTCTCTACTACCCACAACGGACTATTGAACGGGGAATTGCTATGTCTTATAATACCTTGCTTCAGAAGTCCGCCCAATTGTTCACGAATGATATCCCGCATGGCTTGAGGGTAGCGCCGGTCCTTCACGTAAACCGGTGTTTCCGATTTGAGGTGTATCCGATGGACAGTCCTCCCCGTTGTTGGTAAAACTTCATTTTCCCGGTAAAATAAATCGATGTTGTCCTTGACTAACTGTGTTATGGTCCCTCTGCCGCATTGTACTGTCCCGATAGCGATACCCTCATTATCTGCTGCCGTCATGGCCCGAAACTTCCAATTTCAGTCCTACCCGTTGTAGCACATCGCACCCTATAATGAGCTCGTATCCCGGCATAAGCTCCTCGATGACGTGGATCCTCATACGTATATTTCGCCCTGTTAGCTCCTTGAGATTTAGCAGAGTCTCCCCTAAAGTTCGGCATTTTCCGCTAACCGTTGTGATCGCGCAGTCGCATTGTCTACGCAGCTCCCAGATACCCAATCTTTTAGCTCCCTGCCTACTGATCAACGAATTTGTGCTTCCCGAATCTATCAAGAATTTGACCCCTGATTCCCCCAGTCTCGCCACGGGCAACCGATACCATTTTCCTTTCCGCGCACTGTTGTTGCTGATCAACACGCCCCTCTGGTTGCCCCACCCATTATCGCGTCCTCAATCTGAATGCGGACGCCGCGCCGCGACTTCCGCCCCGGATGGGCCTCCCCTCCAGGGAACCCCTCTACTCACCTCATTTCGCCTCGTAGCCGAACCGCTGCGCTCAGACGAGACACTCTCCTCTCCTGATGCCTCTTCGCTGGCATATCGGCCGCTGCTCCTCCTCCCTCCGGCTCTTCTGCTGCTCCAGTCCTGAAGATTAACCTCCATCGGTTCCGGCTGCTGCTCTCTCCTACTCGAACGGGGATTGCGCCTCGGACACTCTCTCGCTACGTGGCCTCGTCTTCCGCACTCGTAGCATCGCGTGAGGTTACATTGAGCTGCCACGTGGCCCGTTTTGTTACATTCGTAACACCGCTTTTCGCCGCGCCGTCTCCTGTCATCTGTGCCTCTCATCTGCCTTCTGTCGTTTGGCCCTCTTCTGTCGGGTCCTCTGCCACTCTTATTACGCCTGGGTGGGCTCCGTAGCCTTCTCCTGGGTGACCTCATCTCCGTCCATTCTGCCTCCGGTCTCTCGAATCGTGCCTCGTTGCGTTCCCGAGCGTCGACGAGGTCGTGGGCACATTCGATAAAATCCCTGTCCCTAGGGAGAGAACCAGGCCTGTCAGTATAGTGGTTCAATTGGACCTTCAATATGCCCTTTACGATCTTCCATCTTCAATTCCATCTTTTGGGCCCCCTCCGCTGGCCCGAAGGTCCCCACCATCTTTTCTCCCAGTCTATTGTATAGCACCAGGAGTTTTTCGGCGAATTCGCCCTCAGATTGGTCTGGGGTCCTCCGCTCCTTCAGAAGGTAAAATACATCCTCTTCGGGGGTCCATCTACGCCCACCGTAAAGCTTCTTCAGCCTTACTTTCAACGTATCCCAGTTTTTGGACAAGTCGCCCTGGATCGTATTTAGCACCCTCCTAGAAATTCGGCCTACTAGCGAAGCTTCCAGAAGTTTTGCGTCTGGTTCTGATAGCACGCCGCTTTCTTAGCGTGCTAGTATCAAACTCTTGATCTGGTCCCCGCCTTTAATAAAATGTTCTAGATCACCTATAACTCCGCCGAAGGGTTCTAGCTGGCTAATTACTTCGTGAATGAACGCGGAGTTTTGAGTTCGTATTTTAGCAAGCTCCAGCTGCGTCGTCTCATTCGCCTTGGTGAGTTGGGCCTCCAGTTTTGATCGCTCAACCGATGCCTGCGCCAGCCTGTATTCCAGCTGCTTCTTATCTTCATCAATTTGCGGGTCGACCATCTTCTGAACGTATCGCGGGAATAGTGCTAATTTCTAAAATCGTCACTGTATAAGTTACTCGAATTTAGAAGTTATCAAGTGATTCCCGGGTTTCGGCACCAGTTACGATAGACTGAACTCGTAAGACTAAAAAAAGGGGGGTTTAGGGCAAGTAATCACAACGACATCTAGAACTGAACTGTCTTTATTATCTTTGTACACTCCTATTTATAGTAGACTTATGTTTACATATTAGAATTATCTTACACTAGTAAAATTATCTTAAGACTAAAGGGCTTATTAACAACTATATACATCTAACTTATATATATATATATATATATATATATATATATATATATATATATAGTGTTACAGCCGAATGCTTGTTTTGGAACATCTTTCTAATTCTTGTATTTATTTTTAGATTTCATATCAAAATATAAAGTAACAATACGAAAAGGATTTGATTTATATCTTTTGTCCATACAACTTAATTATCTCAAAAGTAAAAATAATGGTTAAAAAAATTCTCGAAAATTAATAAAAAACGATACTTTTGGGGGAATTAAAAGTATATAAAGGAATGGAGACTTATCTTTGATTATTTTTCATACATAGCTTACTAACAGCCCTACTTTATGTAAGTATTTCGATCTTGAAAACATAGTCATTTTTTGTATATGAATTTTCGAAAATGGCAAAATCTCGTTTTTAATATATGACGTATTTAAGAGTGGTTATATTAAATTTTGTCGAGACTCTAATTTTTTTTTTTTTTTTTTTTTTTTTTTTTTTTTTTTTTTTTTTTTTTTTTTTTTTTTTTTTTTTTTTTTTAAGAGGACTTCAATTTCTAATTCATATAGACAATATAATCACAATGATCTTAGTATGGTTCACTCTGTGTATATATTGAGGAGAAGTTAATAAGTGGTTCATTCAACAAAACACTCAAAATAAGTTAAAACTTAATTTTTATGCCAACGTTTCGGACTAAATGTTAGCCCATCTTTATGGCTATAAAACAAAATAACAACCAGTTGTTTTAAACAATATATAAAGAAAATATATAAATATTTTAGACAACATGAAGGGAAATTATAAAATATAAGTAATGAGGAAGAAAAATATTGTGTTGTGTCACATGAAATGTCCGTTTTCAAGGTGAAGGATTTTTATTAAAAAGTCGATATGAAAACAAGATAATTTTATTCAAAGTATTGACCTTATTTTTCTACACATTTTACCCAACGTGACACCAACTTTTTTCATCATCATTTTCAAAAGGTTTTCCTTTGACGAAGTTGTCTAAATTTCTGAACAGGTGGTAATCTGTTGGAGACACGTCGGGAGAATATGGTGGGTGCGGAAGAACTCCGTTGCCCAATTCTTTTAATTTTTGCACGGTATGTTTTGAAACATGGGGTCTTGCTGCCACTCAGTGAGATTTGAGGTACCCATGCGAATGGTCCGTTCATTAACACACCGTTCCCCAAACGCCTTGCAAATATTTCTAGCGGCCTCAGCTGCTGAATGGCCGAGTTTAACCTTGTACAAAAATATTACTCGGAAATCGCGTGTTTCCATGTTCATATTTGGAGGTATACTAAAAAGTGGGTAATTGATTGGGAAGCTGATGTTTATAATACAAAGGTAGAGAATTAGTAACTGTTTACTTTTAATATGTAAACATACGGAAGAAAAGAACAGAGACCGGCAAAATCCTTTATGTATTTCAGAAACTATAAAAACGGACATTTCATGTGAAACAACCCAATACCAAGATAGTATGTAAAAGAAATTGCACTAATATTGATAAACAAAAGAGAACAGTAGTTATAATAATCAATAATAATTATAATAATCAGAAACAAAATAAAACAGGAAAATATTTAATATTTTAATAAAAGGCAAATAATCCGATTATGGTGTGAATATATGAAATATAGTGTATGATACTTTTTTTTTCTTTTTTTTTTCTTTAGTAATTTTTTTTTTTTATAGAGAATGAAGCAGTTTATATGGCAGTGATTTGACTATGACAGTTAACACTAAACTTTTTTTATTTGAAATAAAATATTGTAAGAGTGGATCAAGTCTATACTAAACACCATATAACTCTAGCCTGGAGCAGATTACAAAAGTTAAGCATTAATTACTTTTAGCCTAGCCACAAAGCTCACTAATAAATATCAAAGTATCGTTAGTGATTAACCCGTAATTAGGAAGGTATCATCAAGGAGCGACAATTAGCGCTTACTTTTAATTCCTATAATTACAGTCGCTCTTGAAATATTCTTCCCGTTAACCTTTTTTCGGTATTTTTTTCTTTTTTTCCACTTGGCTCCCGTGTGTAATCTTCTAATAGCGCTAACAAAGCGGCGGCTGAGAATAAAGGAAATAAATAGCCATTATAGCGGGCTCCCTCAAACAGGGCCGCCAACACACCCGGATCATTGATCCTTTTAATTGGCCCCTTCCTGTAAATATATTGGCAGCCTTGATCACAGTTTCCTTCTGCTCAAGCTCCATTGTGCGATATATTGCTAAGTATTAAGCTGTCATTGGTTTTCCTTTTGTTCTATAACAAATTATTTTCTGAAGACAAATGATGCATTCAACATCACTAAACGGTATTTTGTGTTTCTGATCTTCAAATTGTATCTGAAAAGGATTTTTTAATTAAAATTTGGGTTTTCCGGAGCATAATATAATTTTAGGGTTTTCTTGAACTATCCCTCTATGTAATAAATTCCTTACGTTTGTTCGATTATTTATTTGTATAAATTTTGACGCTTATTAATTATCTCCCAAAGTAAATTGTACGTACGTTTGCCTCTACAGCAGTTTTCTGTGTGAAAAAAATTCAGTCTTTACCAAGTTCGAGTTCGAATTCGGCCTGAATGAGGCTCAAATGGCTAGAAACATAAACTAAGTGTGAGGATAGGGAAGTATCAGTAAGTTTACTTTAGTCTGGAAGACAAAGAAGGTCGTAGAAGGACTTATCTTGATTTTTCGAGCTTTGTTGGAAGAAAATCTCCAAAAAGCTGTTCCAGAACTTTCAGGCGAACTTTCTAGGCTGACCTCATGGATGACCTCATCAATGGGCGATTGTATGGAGAAAAATCACGAAATTTAAGTTTTTAACTCATTAAACGATCGCTGAAAAAAACAGCGATATTAAATATATGCCTCACTTCTTTTGCGAATGAACTACGACACATTTCTGTCCTTCCTACTCTTCAGTTTTCTCACCAACTAACTAGATTTTTTTTAAAACTCCTTGACCACTTTTTTACAAAATAAAAAATATATTTATCAAAATGCCTTAGTTTTCTGGATTTATAAACTCTATTCAGAAGGTATGGAAAAGCCAAAACGGTCGGCAGAAATGTAGTACTTATTTATTGAAAGTAATGTAGACTATTTCCATTAATAAAATCTGTAGCAAATAGAACGCCTCAGTTACAAAAACCACTGTTATGAACAGAACCACAATCCTGTGGTTCCAATCTATAAATTACTTAGGACCAGAAATAGACAAATCCTTGACTTTTATAAAACATATTCACAACAAATGAAATAGAGCAAAAATGTCAACAGAAAAAAAAAACCCACACTTAAATAGACATTTAAAACTTTCACCAAAAAAACAAATTGATTATATACAAAACAGCCTTCCGTCCTATATTGACCTATTCTGCCCCAGTCTGAAGTTATATATGCGAATAAATCTATCGAAAAATTGGGTTCAAAACCCATGTATGAAAACCGTAAATAATTATCATCGTTTTACGCGAATCACAACAATGCTATACATATTAACGAAACACATATTACTTATGTAACTGTAGAACGTAAAAATCTGGTGCTAGCAACACACGACTTTCACTTACCTCCGTTTTTTTTTATTTATTTATTTTTTTTTTTTTATTTATTTATTATAGAGATATTTACAACTTTATTAACACAAAAAATACATCAAGTAAATGTGACTGTTCACACATGGGATATGGACATGATAGGCGTGAGAAGAATCTACCCATTGGTAGCACTTCAAAGGTTTTTCAGACAAGAAGGTCTCGAGGCCATCGTCGTTTCAGCCGCCTCAGAGGATGATCAGGAATAGAAGGAGATGAGATATTGCGGTGGTAGTGGGTTTGGGTGGAGTGGTAATTTGGAGTGAAAGGAAGTATATCTAATTCGGGCTAAGTCTGCAACTAATGGGATATTCAGGTCTTTGTGGATTATTTTATTGGTGACAAAGTAGGGGGCATTTAGGATCTTTCGGAGGATTTTGGATTGCAAGGATTGTATGCGAGAGGAATTTGATGGCTTGGTGGATCCCCATAGTTCAATTCCATATGTCCAAATAGGCCTAAGTATTGTAATATAAATTAGTTTTTTGTAGTAGGTGGGAAGTTTTGAACGTTTGTCAAGTAAATGTTGTAATAAGCGATATCTGCGAGCTGTTTCTTGTCGTTTCAGTCTAGTGTGAGGATTCCAAGTAAGTCGTCTGTCAAGATGCAGTCCAAGGTATCGGATCTGTTTAACTGAGGTGAGTGGAATATTGCCAAAGGATATAGTGGGACAGGCAGACATAGGTTTGCGGCGCAGGGTAAAGGTAATTTGGTGGGATTTAGTAGGATTTATTTTGATCCTCCACTTTTGACACCATTCTTCAATGGAAACAATGTGAGACTGAAGAGTTTGGGAAGCAATAGTTGGGTCATTGTTTACAGATAACACATGTGTCATCGGCGTATGTAGTGAGGACAGTGCAAGGATGAGTAGGAATATCAGCTGTATATATGGTATAAAGGATTGGACCCAGGATGCTACCTTGGGGCACACCTGCGTTCTGAGGAAATATGGCGGAGAAGGAAAGGTTGTGGTTTACTTTAAAGGTTCTATGTGTGAGTTAGGAACGGATTAATAAGAAGTATGTAGGAGGGAGGAAGTGACGAAGTTTGTAGAGCAGTCCTGGATGCCAAACTCGGTCAAAAGCCTGTTCTACGTCGAGGAAGGCTCCAGTGCAATACATTCCGCGCTCCAATGTGGTAGATATCACATCCACCACACGGTGACACTGCTGTATAGTGGAATAGGATGAGCGAAATCCAAACTGGTGGTCAGGAATAACGTGATGAATGTCAAGGATTGAATATAGACGTTTTAGGAGGAGTTTTTCTAGTATTTTGCCCATGATGGGCTAAAGAGAGATAGGACGGTAGGATGATGGATTTTCTAGAGACTTTTTAGGTTTGGGAATCAATTTGATAATGGACAATTTCCAAGGATCGGGAAAGTAAGTAGAACGAAGTGTGGCATTATATATGTAGGTGAGTAAGAGTATGGCTTTTTTGGGGAGCTGTTTCAGGATATGGGATGTGATGAGGTCATGGCCAGGAGCTTTTTTGGATGGTAATCTTTGAATGATATTAATGATTTCGGAAGGGTGAAAGGCCTTAGGAGGAGGGGACATTTGGAGAGAAACAGTTAGTTCTGCTTCAACATGTTCACTATGGCTGGGATTAAGGATATCAGGGTGCGGATTAAACGTGTTGAAAAGGTGTTCTCCAAAGATTTGGGATTTCTCTTCAACGGATCTCGTCCAGGTTTGGGATTTAGTGAGGAGAGGATGATTAAAGGTTTTAAATTTCAGCAGTTTTGCGGTTGTTACCCATAATGATTTGTCTGAAGTGGTCAAGTTCTCTGTAAAGTTCTGAAAGTTTTGTATTTTGAATTTTCTTATTTCTGTTTTTAATTTGTTTGTCAGGTGATTGTAATGCTTTTTGTCAGATGGATATCTTGTGTTGTGCCATTTTTTCCTTGCCCTACGTTTGTCAGTTAGTAGGAGTCGAATGTTATTCGGTAAGTTTGTTTTATGAAGATGTCCAATTTTTCGAAGCGATGTGTTGGTGTCTATGACAGTTTCTATCGACTTTGTAAGTTCTTGTATGGCGGAGTCTATGTCATGTTTAGTTTTTAACGGAATGTTTAAGTCAAGTTTGATCTCTAAATCATTACGAAAATAGTCCCAGTCAACGCGACCTTTAATCAGGGAAGGAAGAGAGGGTTTAATAACTGGTTGTGAATGCATGAGGAGAAGAACCGGACTATAATCTGAGGAGAGGTCATCGAGGGATTTGATTGAGGTTTGAGCGGAGGGAATTTGGGAACTAATAAAGATGTCAAGTATATCTGGACGTTTTTTAAGGGAAGTTGGCCAGTACGTGGGATTCTGGGTTGACAAGATGGAATAGCTATTGGAGGTTGTGACGTTGGAAAGAATCCTGCCACGAGACCTCCGTTTTTAAAATCGATTAGAGAATTTTTAAATATGAGTGAATCCATTAAATAATATGTTAAATGGAATTTCTATAGAAACGTATGTTTTATTAAAAAATGTATTATATTATTATTAAAAAAATGAAATAATTAAGAACCATTTCTTTTATGTTCGGTTGTTCAAAACAGTGCACGGTACTTTTGTTTATAAATAGGATCAGTGATTGTAAGTGAATAATTACTAATAGTGAACATTTACACTAGTGGATATAAGTAGTGTGGGGCTATGATGCCCGAAGAGGACAGAAGTATGGAACTGCTACAAGAGGCAGGTCCTTCTGCCTCTACTGAGGAGAACAACGAATGGGAAGTGGTAACGGGAAGAAAACGGCCTTGTTCTTCAGGAGAGCTAAGAAAAATTACCAAAAAATTAACAACATTGAAACTACAAGCAGGTATGACCCACTTTTAAAAATCAATAATACAGAAGCCTACAACCAACCAAATGAAACAGACAGTAAACAAGTAAAACCGCCTCCTATATTTATAATGGAATTCAAAATATAGAAGCCTTAATTTCATTTTTAAAGAAAGAAATAGGCCAGAATCACTTTAATATTAAATCAACAGTTAGGCATGTGATACTTTACCCAGCCTCGCCGGAATCATACAGATCGGCCGTACGCAGTTTAAAAAAAGTGAACGCCGATTTTCACACTTATCAGTTGTCAGAAGATAACCCGAGAGTGGTTATTAAGGGTCTCCATGCATCTACTCCAGAATCGATTATCAAAGAGGAATTAAAAACATTGGGGTATGACGTTTCCAACGTTACCAATTCCATATCATCCCGAACTAAATTGCCACTAAATATGTTTTTTGTTGATATAACCAAAAATACATATAATGAAAAAATATTTGAATTAAATAATATTTATTATACCAAAATAAAAATTGAAGAGGTCCGAAAAAAGAGAGAAATTCCACAATGCTATCGGTGCCAGGGCTTTGCCCACACCAAATCTTACTGCTACCACCAGCCACGTTGTGTACGATGCGGAGAGGCCCACGAAACATCGGCATGCCTCAAAACTAGAAATACTCCTGCCAAATGTGCCAACTGTGAAGGGGCACACCCAGCCAATTACCGGGGATGCCAAGCCCTCAAGAACCTGAGAGCACAGCGAACCCAGAAGTACCGTCCTCCGCCGGTGACTGTCGAACCTCCACCAGACTTAGAGCAGTACCCACCTCTACCAAACAGCCTTTATCAACAGCAGCCTTCGGAACATTTCACTTTACTTCCAAGAATGGAGCGCCCGAACTGTCCTAGACCGAACTTAGAGACTCATCAGCCTCAGCCATATCCAAGATCAGGTATGAGGGAAGATAGTAGTCAGCTGGTGCAACCAGCTGGGTCTTTACCTTCCCAACAAACAAATTTATTAAATAATTTAAGTGCCCTCATCCAGCCCCTTTTGACCCTAATGAATCAAATATCACAACTAACATAAGCCCTCAATCAGCTGATGCGCTCGATGATAACAGTCATACGTTACTTCGTCTCTCAGATTTTTGCTTTTTTCAGTAGGAATTCGCTTGAGTTCAATCTGGAAAACATCACTAGACCTCAGGAATACTACAGCAGTGAATATTGGAGAAATTTCGGTAAGCAAAGTTATAATTTACTTTGTACAATCACGAAAAAGTGAAAGGAGGGTCACTGATCAGCTGATTGCCGCTAGCTCGGCAAGCTCGGGCTTGCTTTTCTTTTCCTTATCTTTCTTTTATTTATTTTTTTTTCCTTCTTATTCTTATTCCATTATATATTTATTTCTATTTATTTTTTTTAATCAATGCGATATTTTCACCAAGTGATGTCCAAGTTACAAGTAAAAGATCTAGATCTGCAGGTTCAAACTCGTCTCCCACAAAACAGAGACCTCGCCGTGATAATAATAAAAAAATGATTCCACCAGCGACTGCTTCAGCTACCTATTTAGGATCTGAACCACAGCCTAGCACATCATCACAAGGATTAACTGAAGAATCGCCGTTTTTTACACCGAACCCATTTCAGATCCTTCAAATTGAAAAAGAAACAATGGAATCTTCTCCTATACCAAAAGAACCACAACATCCACCAATATTTGTTAAAAATATTAAAAACTTTCAACTACTGTGTGCGCATCTAAATAAATTAACCGATCCTAACAGTTATTATTGTATAAGTAGAACCAGTGATACTAAAATATCCCCGACTACCGCCGAAACCTATAGAAAAATAGTAAAATATCTGACGGAGACCAAAGCTGATTTTCATACATATCAGTTACGCCAGGAGAGAGCTTTAAGGGTTGTAATTAGAAACCTACACCCTTCGACACCAGCAGCAGCTATCCAAGAAGAACTGACGGAGATAGGCTATAAAGTGCGACAAGTCACCAACGTCCTAAAAGATAAAATTCCTCTGCCTCTATTCTTTGTGGACTTGGAACCATCAGCAGGAGTTGAAAAAATTTATGACCTCAATAGATTATACTATACTAGCGTAAGAGTTGAAAAACCTTACACTAAGAAAGAAATAGTTCAGTGCCACAATTGTCAGGCATATGGTCATACCAGAAGTTATTGTCACCACATACCACGCTGTGTGAAATGCGGTGAACAACATAAGTCAGAAGAATGTTCAAGACCAAGATCAACACCCGCTGTTTGTGCTGTGTGCCTCAAGGACCACCCGGCTAGCTACAAGGGATGTCAAGTCTACAAGAACCTCAAAAGCAGATACCAAAAACCTCAGAATCTGGATGAAACAGCTGAACCGATCAGAAGCAGAAGACAACCTTCAAAAACAATCGATTCCAATGTAACATTTGCCCATCTACTTGGAGGTGGGAACCAGAACAAAGAGGCCGAGGCCCTGCCGGAACAACGCACACTTCAAAATCCTCAAACCGTTCCACAACCAACTATTCCTCAAAATTTACCCAACCCTCAAAAACCTCATCCGCATCAAATTTCTCATATTCCTCCTCCATCAAATGTCTCAGACCTTACATGTTTGATGACATCCTTCATCACAGAAATCAAATCCCTCGTTATGCCGCTAATATCACTACTTACTAATCTTGTATCAAACTTAATCCCTTCCTTAAAAAATCCTTAAATGACTTCACCTAACTCCTTATCCATTCTCCTATGGAATGCGAATGGTGTTAGAAATCATACTGACGAACTTACAGCTTTATTGCAAGACAAAACCGTTGACGTAGCACTTATTACTGAAACTAGACTAACCACTAAACAGTACTTTAAAATACCTCAATACGTAACATACCGTACGGACCACCCAGACGGCAAAGCCCATGCCGGTACTGCTGTCATTGTGCACCAGTCCCTCTCTCATCACTTACTCCCACTTCCTACCTATGATTTCCTACAAACCACAGCCATAGTAATCAAAACTTTTTCCTTTCCGGTAACCCTTACATCAGCATATTGCCCTCCCAAACATTCCATTTCCAACACCGAATTTGTATCCTTTCTAAATTCCTTAGGAAATCATTTCATTCTGGGTGCAGACTTAATTGCCAAGCATCAACACGAATTCTCGTGGACGAAATTTGCTGTCTGCACTCAACTCCCGTCATTTCAATCTCCTGCCTCCTGATTCCCCTACCTACTGGCCAACCGATCCCAACCGTAATCCTGACATCCTTAACTTCTTCATTCACAGCGGATTAGGCTCCCTCAACTATTCCGTAACTCGCCTTGATGAACTATCCTCTGACCATAGTCCACTGATCCTTATAGTATCCCTAACTCCTATTCCGAAACCCATTCCACCTTCATTTATCCGAGGCCCTGTCAACTGGAACCTCTTCCGCCAAATCCTTACCGATAATATTGACCTCAGTGTGACCCTCAAAACACCGGATGACCTTGATGATTCCGTCTACTCCTTTACTACCGCCATTCAGCAAGCTGTCTGGACTGCCTCCTCTCCTAAGCACTCCAATAGAACTCCTCAGCAAAACCATTTACCTCAACACCTAGCTGACCTCATCCATGCAAAACGCGGAGCCAGATCATTATGGCAAAGAACCCGACACCCAACAGATCGCCGCTCCTATAACTTTTATTGTAGGCAATTAAAGCGGGAGTTGGCGACCTTCCGTTCTCAGTCCTTTAATTCCTACCTCTCCTCTCTATCAGCTCGAGATAATTCCCTGTGGAATGTGACCAAAAAGATCCTAAAATACCACAAAGTTTCCCATCCTCTCCGGCGTGGTGATGACTCCTGGGCTGCGTCTGATGAAGATAAAGCCGAGGAATTCGCCACACACCTCTCCAAAGTATTCACTCCTCACCCGGAATCCAACAGAAATCATACCACAACAGTTGAAGAATTCATTTTCTCACCAATACCTCTTTCCCTACCTCCTAAAGCTATTAATCCATCTGAGGTGAAATATCTTCTTCAAAAACTGACCCTTCGTAAATCTCCTGGACACGATCTCCTTACCCCCCAGATCCTGCGACAACTTCCCCAGAAAGCCATTATTTTTCTTACATACATCTACAACTGCATCCTTCGCACCACCTATTTTCCTCTCTTATGGAAACATTCCACAATCTTTCTATTCCTAAAACCAGGTAAACCTTCCAGTAACACTTCATCCTACAGAACTATTAGTCTACTCCCCATCCTCTCAAAAGTCTTTGAAAAACTCCTTCTAAAACGAATCCTGCCTATATTTGAATCACAAAATCTTCCTTCCCATCAGTTTGGTTTCCGTGCTCATCATTCTACTGTTCAACAAGGACTCCGCGTTGTAGACCATATTTCCTCAGCCCTTGAATGCAAAGAGTATTGTTCTGGTGCGTTTCTGGACATAGCGCAAGCTTTTGACCGGGTATGGCACACCGGATTACTCTTCAAGCTTAAAACGCATTTACCCCAATCTCTATACCTCATTCTACGATCCTATCTCTCAAACCGCTCCTTCCGAGTTCGCTGTGGTGTAGAATTTTCTAACTTTTATCCCATTGAGGCCGGTGTTCCTCAAGGCAGCGTCTTGGGACCCGTCCTCTACATCCTTTACACTGCTGATATTCCTATTCATCCTGACACCTTTCTGGCAACATTTGCAGATGACACCGCCATCCTATCATCCAATTCCGATCCTGAAATAGCATCCTTAATCCTGCAAAGACACCTTTGTCTTATCGAGGACTGGTGTAATGCTTGGCGTATTAAGGTTAATGAAAGCAAATGCACCCACGTCACCTTCACCCTTCGACGCAAATCCTGTCCAATGGTTCATTTCAATTCCATACCGCTTCCTTCCTCAGACACAGTCCGGTATCTTGGCTTACTACTAGACAAAAGATTGACCTGGAACCCACATACAAGACTTAAACGAAAAGAACTCAACAGACGATTCGGACAGTTATACAGACTACTAAACAGAAAATCTAAGCTTACAGTTGACAACAAATTATTACTTTACAAGACAATACTGAAACCAATGTGGACCTACGGACTTGAACTATGGGGGACAGCCAAACGTTCTAACATCAAACGCATTCAATCCTTTCAATCCAAAGTCCTCCGAACAATAGTAAATGCTCCTTATTATGTCTCCAACTATACCTTACACCACGACCTTAATGTTCCATTTATTTCAGACCTAATTCCATTTAAATTTTCCAAATTCCACCAGAACCTCATTCATCATCCTAATCCTCTAGCACAATCCCTATCCAGCTCCACTCATCCATACAACCCTCCTAGAAGGTTGAAACGGCAGTGGCCCCGAGACATATTGTAAACATCTATTCTGGAGTTCTGACACTGGTCAGATTCTCCTCTCATGTGCGGTGTGATTGTGGCTGTGGCGCCCTCACTTAGCTTCCGCTGGCTCTCACCAGTGATGCGGCTGAGAGGGAGGCGCTGGGATCCTTTTGACTCTGCTTGTCCTTCCACAAGTGGGGGGACAAGCCCCGTCTGGGGTTCCCGAGCTGATTGTAAATATTGTACCTAGGTATGAATGTGACATGTTTTGTTTATTTATTTGTTAACTTCATTTATTTGTATTTATTTTGTCTATAAATTTTGTTATTGTATACGTTTATTTATTTTGATTTTATTTTATGTAATTTGACTTTCCTTTTGATTATATTGTAAATATTGTATGAATGAGATCCTGTAGCACTATTATTATTGTCTATTATGACAAATTGTAATATATACGAATAAAAAAACAAAAAAAAAAAAAAAAAACAAAAAAAAAAATATAAGCCCTAACTGCTACTTATGGACATTAGTTCTCCGACTGTTGGCTCCCTGTCAATCCTTCTTTGGAACACAAACGGAATACTTCGACATAAAACTGAACTGGAAATTTATATGCAACAAAAACGTATTGACATTGTACTTCTGACGGAAACACATCTAACTTCACGTAACAAACTTTACATACCAAATTATACTTTGTACAGAACAGACCATCCAGACAATACTGCCCACGGAGGGACAGCCATACTAATTAAATCTAACCTTAAACATTATCCAATACACGTAAACTCGACGGCTCAAATACAAATAACAGGAATACAGCTACAGACCAACCACAGAAACATAACAATTGCTTCTATCTACTGTCCCCCTAAATATATTTTAACAGAGCAAATGTTCGTAGAACTCTTTCAATCATTTGGTAGAACATTCCTTGCTGGTGGCGAATTCAATGCGAAACATCAACACTTGGGTTCACGTTTATGCACACCAAGAGGCAGGAGACTCAAGTCTTCTGTTACCCAGTTGTCATTAAATGTATTTGCCCCCGACAAACCAACTTACTTACCAAATTCTCAGTACAAAAAATCTGACGTACTTGACATATTTATAGCCAAAGATTTGACAACTCTACCAATTACCATTCTTACCGAAACAGATCTTGGCTCGGACCATTTACCGGTAACCCTGATGTTGGGGGTAGAAAAATTCTTTGCAGAAAGGAGACCATCACTCACTTACGGTGTCATGAATAGGGACATCTTTAATGAATGTATTAATGACCAGCTTACCGTGCCTAAAGCATTAAAAACCGAAAAGGATTTAGAAGAAGCGGTTGAACTTTTCACCTCAACCATCCAAAAAGCTGCCTGGTCCTCACAAGAAATAAAAAGAAGGCAAGGAGTAAGTTTACCGTCCTACCCTCAATACATCAGGGACCTAATAAGAGCCAAGAGACGATCACGAAAACAATGGCAAACTAACAGACTTCCTTCAGACAGACGAACCTTCAACAAACTTAATAATGAACTGAAGCGAGAAATACGAAAATTTAAACAAACTAACTTTGACAAATATCTGGAAAACTTGACAACGGACGACAGCAGTCTTTGGCGACATACCAAGCGCCTCCTAAAACATCGCGAAGTGTCCGTCCCATTGAGAAAAGATGATGGTTCATGGGCTGTGTCGGACAAAGAGAAATCTGTAATTTTTGCTGACTATCTTTTAACTGTTTTTAAAACTCACACAGACTTAACAGACATACAACACGGAAATTATGTGCAGAAAGTCTTAGACTCACCTCTTCCTATGTCCTTTCCGCCAAAAACCTTTACTCTTTCTAAAGTATCAAGACAGATTATGAAAATGCCAAAAAAGAAGACTCCTGGTTATGACCTTATCACTGCTGAGATACTACAAAAAATCCCCAGAAAAGCTTTAGTCTTCCTTACAACACTGTACAATGCTATACTTAAGACAACTAAATTCCCTATTCAATGGAAATATTCTTCAATTTCAATGGTACATAAACCTAACAAAGACAAACATAGACCTGCCTCCTATAGACCTATTAGCCTTCTTCCGGTATGTTCGAAAATATTTGAAAAACTGCTGTACGGACGGATTATTAACATACTTACAGACCACGACATATTACCAGATCACCAATTCGGATTTCGCTCTTTTCATTCCACAACACAACAGCTACACAGAGTTACCGACTTATTACTACTGCACTAGAACTAAAACAGTACGCATCTGGGGCTTTTTTGGATGTTACTCAGGCTTTTGATAGAGTATGGCACCAGGATCTTCTTTTTAAACTAAAACCTATACTTCCAAGCACATATTACTTAGTTTTACAATCTTTTCTCTATGACCGTTTCTTCTCTGTCCGACAGGCTTCTGAGACCTCATCAATAAAACCAATCTCTGCAGGTGTACCCCAAGGTTCTATCCTTGCCCCTCTTCTCTACTTAATATACACATATGACTTACCAACAGACCAAAACATCTTAACTGCGACATATGCCGACGACCCTGCAATTATTACGAGAAACACAGACCCTATACAAACCAGTATGATATTACAACACCATTTGGACAACGTACAAAACTGGTGTAAGAAATGGAAGTTAAAAATTAACCATGACAAGTCACTACATATTACATTTACACTTAGACGCGGAATCTGCCCTTCAGTTTACATAGACAATCACCCTTTACCGCAAACAAATACAGTAACGTACTTAGGACTAATATTTGACAAAAGATTGACATGGGGCCCACACGTCAAGACAAAACGTAAAACGCTAAACTTTCGACTTAGACTATTATATTCAATATTACATAGACGTTCTAAATTATCCACCAGACAGAAACTAAATGTTTACACTTATTTACTAAAACCAATATGGACTTACGCTTGCCAAATATACGGACCCGCTAAAAAGACACACATACGAAAAATACAAACCTTTCAATCGCAATTTTTAAGACTAGCAATGAACTCACCACTATATGTATCAAACGATACCCTACACACTGACTTACGTATTCCAACTACAATAAACCACATTCGACTGACTTACAAACGATTTCACGAAAAACTAAATGGACATAGAAACAAACTTGTACAAAACATGGCTACAACTGACATACCGTACATAACTCGGCGTAGGCTGAAAAGGAGTTGGATGAGGGACCTCCTAGCCTGAAAAAATAGTTTGTTTTTGAATGTCAGGAGGATGCACCACTGGGTACTATCTCCCTCATGCCAACCCACGCTATGTTTATTATATATAACTCATTTGCTGATTGTAACATATACAGGTGCCAATAAAAATATTAAGTTAAAAAAAAATTATTATAAAAAATAATCACTTAGTTTGATCGGCTTTTCATCACTATCTATTAACTTTTAAAAGCTTGTGTATGAGATAATATTTTTTCTGAAATCTTTAGCTTTCCAACGGTATATCGTACATGTATACATGTATACTGTTCTTATGTTCAAAAACATTTAATCGGATTAAAAAAAATATTTTTTTTAGTTTTCTCCTTTAGTTCCTTTTTTAAAATTCGCTCAAATTTCATATTTAGCTGTTATTTATCAATGCTAACAAAATGATATGGTTATTTTTATATAACTCACAAAAGTAAAGGTACTTTAGAGGAAGAAAATTTACAATATCGTCATTTAAGTCCTGTCAGACCATTTTAATCAGAATAAAAACTACGTGATATTAAAGCCTATTCAAGTTTACATCGATATAGCGAGTTGAATCAAAATCGTCTGAACCGTTTTCCAGAAAATCGAAAAAAAGTGGAAAATACATGGTATAAAGTGGCTCTTCTGGTAAGCTCATTTTGAGGAAAAAGGTTTTGTAACGTCTCAGGCGTATATTTGTCTTAAATATGAAATTTCAGTTTCATAGGACTAACCGTTTCTGCCCGGGAGTTACCACACTGTAAAAATGTGTATTTCCGTTGAAAACTAGAATTCAAAAATTTTTACGATCGCAATACTTTCTCTTACTATATATAGTAAGTGAAAGTAAAAATGTATTAGTTTAGTTTACACAAATGAAACTAATAGTTTATTTTAATGTGAACTATCTGCCTCATTTACATTATGTTAATTAATAATTTGTTTTGTTATTTTCTTTAATTTTTTTACTGTGTAGGTTTTTAAAACGATTTTTCCTACAGTAACCATCAACTCCTACTGTAAATATCACATAAGTATAACATGTAATTGGTGTAATACCACGACATGTTAGAATTCTAAAGATTGTAGCCACATGTAAAAGAAAGTAGTTATTTTTCTTTATCTTTTCTCAAAATTAATTAAAAAATCATTGCTTGTAATCATATTACGGCGATAATAACCATTAGCAGTTCTTCCTCTCATAATTAAAACAATAACAACTTACCTGGTATTTTGTTTTCTTTTAAAAACTTATTCAAACATTTTTTTTTCGAACAGCACTATGTATAGGAAACATAGGGAGCCTATCCTTTAAGTAACGTAAGTGGAAAATTTCTAAAAATTATGTTTTATAAATTATATAAATACTCAAATATTTAATCACGTTGATTGAAAATCAAGTTTTTTTGTTTCACGCTGTTAATTATACCCTCTATTGCTATTTCTTTCCTTTCCGATCAAAATAAAATTTACAATTTTTTTCTATTATAAATATACAATATTTTCAAATAACGTTTCTTAACTTTTGGTCCTCTAACTTTATAGGCCATCACTAAAGCTTAGTGCCAAGTTAGTAACATAGTTTAAAACCTCAGTCATGCACTAATGAAAGGAAGTTCTGTAGAGAAACTATTTTACTTTAGTATATAATTAAAATAGGGAGCGGCATGGTCTAGTGAATAGAGCACTAGTCTACTGTTCTCTGAGTACTGGGTTCGAGTCCCGGCTGTGGCAGAATATTATTTATTCTGGTAATTCAGTGAGGGGGACGATCCTTGGGTATGGAGACCCTCCTGGGTCTGACCCAGCCTCTTTCAAGTGGGTGCCGAAAAAACTGGGAGAAAACCTGGTGGCTGAGCGTAATCAAGGCCTAATCACCTCATTGCAGGCTGTTGGCCTAGAAACAGTATACGTCTCTTCATGTACTGAGCCCAACACCATTCATTGGTTGAAGAGGTACAGGTTTTTTTTTTTTTTTTTATTTAATTCAATTTAATGAATTGAATTAAAAAAAAAATAACGAGGAAGACGATGGTTTACCGTATTTATCATTATGACCAGTGTTTTATCGCCCTTCTACATTCCAAAAATAAACTATATTTATCTTTCATAATAGAAATAAAATTCCATGACCTCGAATTTTATCTAAGGATCTATTTTGCAATATGTTATCAACTATTTTATCTTCACTCTAATACTCTAATTAATTATTATATTTTTTGTAGATTAACAAAAGAAAATTAGTTAGGATATTTCGACTAGAATTTATTGATTTTATAATCTGTCTTTTTTGATTAATTTATATGCAATATTAGATATATTGTCTGTTAGCAGGGTGAATTATTACCAAAATTTACAAATAATTTTTAAACCATTTTATTGCGTCCTGATTGTAAATAGAGACCTTTTTTTTTTTTTTTAATTGTGTCATATTAAGATTCGTAGATATTTGAAGTGTTCTTTATAGAGTCTGATTTTAGATTGTTCCCCTTAAACCCTTATTCGAGATTCTGTTATAAGTGTAACACAAAGTATATCTAATTTCCCTGATGTTACTACAAACGATATCTGTTTACTAGATCTCCTGCCAGTTGTCTATAACCATTTTACATCCAAATCGCTTCCCAGGTAGTAAGACATTAACGAACTTAGGTCTAATAAGACGTTAAGTAATATAACGGCCACTGGAGCCCTGGAGAGATAAAGAGCTGGAGGTTATGGAGGCCGATAGTATCGCAATGAGTTAGAGCAGCCTCTACCTCTAAAGTCACCTTCTTACTCCACTTCTCTTCATGTTCCTTTCCTAATCGGGCAATAATGCTTTTTCTTTAAGGTCTTCTAATGGAACCGGAAGGACTTGGGTGTTCCTTCAGGTTCTATCAGTGTTAGTGGATACCGGTTAGGATTATGCTCATCCGACAAGCCCTATTGAGACAGTAAGTAATATCGCCCGTTAACTCGGAAGAAACAATCTTAGTGTAATACATCGACAATTAGTACTCCAATCCCTCACAATCTAATAAACCATTCCCTCAAAGTTGTGGTGCGGAATACATGTAGTAAAAACAATATCCGGCTTAACAAATGATTTTCAGATTAAAATAGATAATATGATGCTATTTAAAATAAGAATTATTACTGTTCAGTTTAATTTAGTCTCTAGTAAACAGTTTACTACTCAGTTTCATTCATAGCCACTACTTCTTAGGGATCACTTGTAGCTAGGTGGCTAGTGTAACAGCCTCCCATGCTAAAGGTCATGGGTTCAAACCCGCAGGTGGTCCTAGGATTTTTTAATGGGAGTAAAAAATGCTTAGTTACGCCGTCCTTCGGAGGGGACGTTAAAAGGTGGTTCCGAGCCTGTGCAATGTCAGGTACTCGTTAAAGATCCCTATCCTAATAAAACCTGGATAGGCAAAATTTAGGACTCCCACTGTAGCATCGTCCGATTAGCCATAGTAGCATAAAGTGACGTTAAATAAATAAACAATAAAACCACTACTTCTTCTTCCCAGTTTTGAAAAATATAGCAAGGGAAAGTATCGCGATCGTGAAAATTTTTGAATTTGAGTTTTCCTCGGAAATACACGTTTTAGGATCCCCTGAGTCCAAAAAACCTAGTCCCACAAACTTGTCTGTGTGTTTTGTATAAAACTCAAATTTCATATTTTATTAGCGCATATACACATATAGTATAGATGAGTATAGGGAGAAATTAGGGAAGATAAAGGTCCTTGTGGATGCCAAATAGGTGAGAAAGAGGAGAGTATGGAGCGAGGAACAGAGAAGAGTCCATTCAAAAAGAATGAAGAAGAGGCGGGAAAAGAGTGGAAGGTGTGGTCAAAGTTCGGAGAAAATGATATTTGCATGGTCTTTAAGGCCTTTTCGCGTCAAAAAAAAAATACTATATTGATCTACTATGACGATTGTTTGTTTGCTTATTCGTTTAACGTCACTTTTATGCAACTATGGCTAATCGGACGATGCTACGGTGGGAGTCCTAAATTTTGCCTATCTAGGTTTTATTAGGATAGGGATCTTTAACGAGTACCTGACATCGCACAAGCTCAAGACCACCCTTTAACGTCCCCTCCGAAGGATCGCATAACTAAGGATTTCTGACTCCCATTAAAAAATCCTAGGGCCACCCGCGGTTTTGAACCCGCGACATTTGGCATAGAAAGCTGTTATGCTAGCTACTACGCTATGGGTGACCCCACTATGACGATTAATAGTTTTGATTGGTGGCTCACTTGCTGCACTTCCAAAAGGTCGCTGTGGCGATGTATGTATGTGTGTTGGTACCATTATGCCGGAAAGGTGTTGACTTTACTCTCCATATTTATAATATTATAATCTATGACAATCAGCTAGTTTTATCGGCTTTTCATCACTCTACATTAACGTTTAAAATTGTGTGTATAAGATAATAATGTTTCTAAAATCTTTAGCTATACAACGGTATATTATACATCTATAATACTGTTTTTATGTTCAAAAACACAAAAATTGCACAATAAAATATCCTTGCTCTTTCCTCCTTTAGTTGTTTATCAAATTCTATATTATCTGTTCTTTAGCAATGTTAATCAGATCATATGGTCAATTTTATAAAATCTACAGAATTAAGATACTTTAAAAGAAGAAAATTTAAACTATCGCTATTTAGCTCTTTCAGACTATTTCAATCAGAACGAAACCTACATGATATTAAAGCCCATTAAATAGTACATCGATATAGGGAATTCAATCAAAATCGTTTGAGCCGTTTTTGAGATCATAAAAAGGTTTAAAATGATTTTGATGAACAAGTTGGTGTAACATCTCGACCGTATAGTTGTCTTACATACGAAATTTCAGTTTTATACGACTTTTCGTTTACCTACTAGACTTACCACATACTCACAAAATCAGAGGACCCTAAAAAGTGTTATTTCCGTTGAAAAATGGACTTCAAAAATTTTCACAATCGCAATACATTCCCTTACTATATATTTCATATATAAATATGTGAAAGTAAAAATTCATCAACCTCTGATTATTATTAGAAATATTAATAATTTTTAATTAATACGTTTAAAAATCGTATAAAACATTAACTAAAATACAAATCTAGACTATGCTCGTGACTTAAATTTTCTTCTTAGGGAAATACTGAGCTGGAACAAAAAGTTACGGAATATATCTTGGTAAAACTGTGATGAAGTTTATGGTGCGTAATGACTCCGGAGTTAACAATATCCGAGGGAGGGTGGAAGTGGTCCAGTGTCGGGGAGAGTTAGCTGCTACAAGAAGTTGCTCTCGAGATAAAGCGATGAGATCTGTCAGTTCTGTCCCTCCGTGGAACTAAATACTTCCTTTAGGCCTAGGCTTATAATTTTTATCGAATTTTCTCCTCAATATAACTCATAACGTTTATTAAATGAACTTTTTCAGTTCTTCTGATGAAATAGGTTTTCCTTGCCAAATTTGAGTGATTATCATTCTTTAAGGTAAAGTGGAGCTGGATGTAAACTTTTGTGTAAATTAGATTTTTTATAAACCGTGGTTAATGTACTGGGTTGTAAAGTAAGTTCATAACGTTTTTCAATATTTCAATTTAATCCTCTCTGTGTTTATAAAATCATGTTTACTTGCACTATTATATTTACATATTATAAAAAATCTGGTGCGGGCAACACACGACTTTCACTTACCTCCATTTTTAAAATCAATGAAAGAATTTTCAAATACAGTTAAAGATAAAAATACGTGAAACTATTAAGGAATTAATTAAATTAAATTTCTATAAAAACATGTGTTTCATTAAAAAATCTATTATATTATTATCTAAAATAATGAGTTAGTTTTATGTTCATTTCATCACTCTCTATTAACTTTTAAAATCTTGTGAATGGGATGATATTTTTTGTAAAATCTTTAGCTTTCCAACGGTATGTCATACATGTATATTACTGCTCTTATGTTCAAAAACGAAAAATTGCATTAAAAAAATATTTTTTCTGTTTTCTCCTTTGGTATCGAATTTATTCAATTTATATATTTACCGGTTTTTCATCAGCGTTAACAAGATAATCTAGTTATTATTATTGAATCTACAAAATTAAAGGTACTTTAGGGGAAGACAATTTAAAATATCGGCATTTAAGCCCTGTCAGACCATTTTTATCCAAATAAGACCTACATGATATTAAAGCCCATTAATTTTTACATCGATATAGCGAGTTTAATCAAAATCGTCAGAACCGTTTTCGAGAAAATTGAAAAAAGGTGCAAAATGCATGGTATCAAGTGCCTCTTCTGGTAAGCTCATTTTGATGAAACAAGTTTTGTCACGTCTCGGGCGTATATTTGTCTTAAATATGAAATTTCAGTTTCATGGGACTTACCGTTTCAGCCCGGGAGTTACCACACACACACACACACACAGACCTTTTTGCGGGACTTGGTTATTTGGACTCAGGGGACCCTAAAAAGTGTATTTCCGTTGAAAACTGGAATTCGAAAATTTTCACGATCGCAATACTTCCCCTTACTATATATAGTAAGTGAAAGTAAAAGGATTAGTTAAACTAGTTTTATGCATCAGTTTTAACTGAGATCCCTTATCTTTAAGAGATATTTTGCTTGCTCAAAATGGAAGAGGAAACAATTCATTTTCGTCGATTTGATGATTTTATATTTCCACAAAGGAAAATCCGCTGCACAGATGGTTAGAAAAAATTGCAGTGTTTATAGGGATGATTCCTTTGGAGAAAGCACCGTCCGTAAGTGGTTTTCTCGGTTCTGAACTGGAAATTTTGACTTGGAAGTCGCAAAGCGTCGTCCTTCAACTGTTAATAATGACCAAATTCAATCATAATTAATCGATTTTTTTTTAAATAACCAAATCATATAATTTATTGCAAATATTTACTAGAATCTAAAGTTTTTATTGAAATCACCAGTGAAGTACGCTACAAAGTTATTTTACAACCCATTAGAGCTCTTCGATACTCTAAATAGTGTTTCAATATTGTCATATTGTCGCGGTTTTACTGAGTGATTTCTTAAGATTATTTACAAGATAAACAAATTATAAGTATTCATTAGAAATATAATCAATTTTCTAACCCCATGGAAGAAAAATAATCTTTTATTTATTTGATTACAGTTTTATATGCCATGTACGTACAACCAAAAAGGTTAGATGCACCATGGTCAGGAACCATGGTGGTGAGAATTCCAGCCGTTCTCTCGAAAAATAATCTTAATCTGACAAGTATAGAGTATTATTATTATTTGTATAAGTATTATAGCAAAGGTGCTATGATATTTATACAAACAAAATAATTTCTTCCTGACTGGAAAAAACAATAGATAATGTATAATCTACTGATTTTTCCAGGCTGGAAGATATTGTGTTTGCGTACGATGACAAATTAAAACAAACAAAGTTCACAGAAAATAAGAGTTAAAATGTAACTTTTTTTCATTTGACCCAATACAGCTGCTAAACTGTTGATTCTAGAGGCAAATGTTTTATAAAAATAATATTCTTAAATAAATTTCTGAGGAAGAAATGTCAAAAGTTATAGAGCATATAAAAAAAAAGCGCCATTATTAAAAATAGGCAAAAGATTACTTAGTTCATTTAAATCAATCTAGCTCATAAACAATAGACCCTAGCAACAAATTAGATAATTCTTATTTGTCTTTCTTGAAGAATTATGGCTTAAAAGCTCGGTGTTCCTTGTTAAAAAAAAAAAAAAAAAATAGTGTTTAAAACATCATGTTTATCACATTGGTTACAACACAATCTAACATCTACATATGTTATACTAAAGTGAAGATTAAGCTAATTTTACGATGAAATCTCCCATTATTTTGTATCATTTATCTCATATCATTCCATATACTATTATTTTTCCATTTTTTCTACCATATTAAGAAACGAAAAAAAAAATCTTAAGTTAATTAGTTAATCAGAACATAAAACGAAAATGGCTGTGTTACTCCATATTTGGTACCAAGAACTTTAATATTACAACCTTCAGGATATAGACGAGAATAATATGAGGCCAATTATAGAAGACATTTTAATTGTAAAGAAGAAAAAAAAGAAAATTAAATATGAAATCTACTCACCTAGCAAACAAAAAATGTTTATCATTAAATATTTTATGAAATGCAACCCACCGTTGAAAATGGATAGTGATAGTGAAGTTATGTCAGGAATTATTGACGATAAAGGGTCGAGAATAAAATTACGATAATACGTCTGCATTTGTTTAAGATAAAAAAAAAAATAATATTTTTTATACTGAAAAATTAATGATTGGAACTTTGCGATGTGATTATGTCATAAATTAGTTCCTAAAGCTATGATTCACCCTTACTCCAATGAAGATGTCACAATATATCTATGGGTGAAATTATTCGTAAATTATGTGGAAAAAATAAACAAATAACACGTATGTATATATATATATATATATAATATATATATATATATATATATATATAATATATATATAAAGAAACAATAAAGAATATAAAGAAGTGAAGACAATATGAAAGATAATGGGAGCCAACAAGTATCAAGACTGACCCTTGCAGAAGCTTTGGCCAGCTCCCAGAACTCTTATTTCACGGGACTCGAACCCAGACCTCTACATTACCTCTCTGGCATATTTACGGCCTCTGTATTAGGCCATTACAGCCTTCCTCTCTCCTGGAAATATTATATATCTCTTATTTATACCTTCCCTAATTGTTAGGTATTTGTTTAATGGTCCTCGTTTTACTGCCCGTTCCCGGTTCGTTTCGGGAGTTTCCGCTGCCATTCAGCTAATTAAATTTGTTCTATATTTTTTTGATAAATATAAAAAATAATTTTGGATGTCAAGGAGTTGTTAACGACTCCGGATTCCTCTGATTTCGAATTCATTGGTAGGACGCTCACGTTCTTTTAATAATTAGCTAGTCGCATTTTCTCCAATTCTTAATCGAAACTGATAAATCAATTTATCATTATAAGAATGTGCACCATCTTTAAATTGCTAAAGTATAGTTTAATTTATTTTTTTTAAATAATTATGATAATTTTGATATTTGGTGAATTAGTTGAGGTTCTTCGGGTGCCAGGTTCGAAACTCGGCTGAGGCTTCTGCCGGTAAATAATTAATAATTATTTATTTATTCCGTTATTACAGCCTCCTGTGTAAGCCGGTTACCCAAAAGTTGGAGGTTGTTACGAGTGGTAAAATAATAATAGCATAATCATAGTTTTGTTAACATCTTTCAAAAGCAGATAAAACACTATACTACACTATACCTTCTACTGAGGCATAAAGTTGAGCTATAATGTTTTTGATCTAAAATAAAACCAATCTTGGAAAAATTTGAGAAATTTTTCAATGTTTGTTTCCTCCTCTAATGAATCGTGGTATCATTGAATTGTGGAAGTCTAATATTTCTATAAAAATAAGTTTAGGTCGTTGCTCCAGTATATCTCAGATCATACGGTTGAAGAAACAAGATTTTGCAGGAGCAAGTGGTTTAAAGTCAGTGCAGCTATAAATTGTATCAGCGTAGAGAACAATTGTTTAAAAAGAATATAGTAAAATAAAATAATCCCGCTCCCTTTAAAACGATATTTTTCCGTCATCTCAATAGGATCCTTGGAGCTAAGACATCCTTCATTTCCTTTTAAAATCGTGCTCATATTATAGTAAAAATTATTTAGCTTAAAACATGCAGGTATAGAAAAGCTGTGATATTATTATAAATGTATCTCCGAAATTATCATATTTTTGTGTTGTGTTATTTTATAATTTTAATTTAAATCAAAAATATCTCACACAGATCCTTCAAGGTAAATTATAATAATTCCTATTCATCTATTTTTAGTCAGTTTGCTGGTGTTCCCCAAGGCAGTGTCCTAGGACCTATTCTGTTCACAGTTTATACAGCTGATATCTCATTCCATCCTAACACTCTCCTTTCTAGCTATGCTGATGACACTTGTGTTTTATTAGTCAATACTGATCCAACTATTGCCTCTCAAACTCCCATATCCCACAGAGAGACCTTGAGATAATGTTGTCAGAACTGTAGAATTGAAATAAATGCCGATAAATCCCACGAAATCACTTTACTCTTCTTCGTAATCCTATGGCACCCTGCCCTACTGTCTCCTTCAATAATGCTTCTCTTGTCATGGTTGAGCAGATCCGATATCAAGGACTGCACCTTGACAAACGACTTACTTAGAACCCTCATACAAGACTGAAACGACTAGAAACTGCAAGACGTTTTCGACTACTTCAACACTTACTTGACAAACATACTAATCTTCCACTTTACTACAAAAGACTCATCTACATGACCATCATACGGCCGATATGGTCTTACGGAGTTGAGCTTTAGGGCTAACCATAAACTCTTCCCGTATTCAATCCTTACTATCCAAAAAAAAAAATCCTCAATGCTCCTTACTTTGTCACGAATAACCTCATCCATAAAGACCTTAACGTTCCGTATGTTGCTAATTCAGCCCGATCCAGATATCATGCCAAACTCCATTCCCACCCTAATCCTCTAGTTTCAATCCTTTTTTCCTCTTAGATTTCTGACAATCCTCCGAGGCGTCTGAAAAGGAAATGATTCCGTGACCTTCTAATTTAAAATATTTTTAGAGTGCTTCTATTGGTAAGCTTCTCTATATATGTTTCATGTATTTTTATATTCTATTCAAATTTACTCGTCGTGTTATATTATACTGTTGTAAATTCTAACATAATACATATTATCACGCTTATGAATTTAGTTTTTAATTAATTAAATACACTTTTATATAATACGTGTTAGAAATACATTTGTTTGAATACTCTACTTGAAACCACTAGCCGAACCCTCTTCATTATCACGAAGTTCACATAACGATTTATATTTTAGTATCGTTTATCGCTGAGACAAGTTGTCGGCTTATGACACACTCTTTCTTATTTACTATCTGACAAATAGGCTTATACGGCATCCCTACTTCAGACAACGTCTGAGTTATTGCCCAAGTTTCAACGAATTTGGCGTCCGTTTTCGTACACAACTTATCTCATCTACAGATGTGATTCGGTCAAAAAACATGGACCTAAAATGTATTTTGTTGGTTTGAATACAATTTATATCTCTCTATAGTTTTTCGCTTTGTCACCGGTTTCGTGTGAGATAGTTGTGTTCAACACCAGTATACAGCTGAACAAAGGTGAAGTCCTTTACTTTATATCGTAGGGTAAGTTCAAGAATTAAGTAGGTAATTAAAATTTTGTGAATCTGTTATAATTGCATATGGTATGCCATGATGAAAACATTCTTTTGCAATAGAGGAACGATAGTATAATAACGGATAACGATAAAGTTTATGGGGATAGAGGAAAAAGGAGCAAGCTATATTTAAAGAAAGATAAAGATGTAAATTGTTACATTAGCAGAAGCGGGTTGTTACTATGGATTTGCCGTTTTAGCACAGAAACGTTTAGTTCTTGACGGAGAAATGATAGAGAACTGTTCATAAATCATTTCCTTTAGAACTGGGGGAATCTGTTTCACGGTTAAACGGAAAATTGTAACAAAAACATTTTTATCTCTAACGCAGGACAGCGTTTTAAATAAATACATATTCTTGAAAAATGAACTTACCTAGAATAGAGTTTTGTGATCTTCGCAAAATCTCTTCAACTAGATTCTCAGTAGCACCTGAGGATAAATGGATTTGGTGAAGCCTTTCTGTTTAATTATTAGTAATTTTATAGTAAATAGTAAGTATAACAGCGTAAGAGATAGAAAAAAAATCACTTTAGAGACAATAAAAAAAATCTGGTGCGCGCAACACACGACTTTCGCTTACCTCCATTATTTATATCAATTCAAGAAATTTTAAACAAATTTATAAAAAAAATGAATAAATTGTTAAAGAATTATTTAAATTATATTTAATAGAAACAGGTGTTTTATTAAATAAGCTATTATATTATTATCTACGACAATCAGTTTGTTTTATCGGCTTTTCATCACTATCCATTAACTTTTACAATAGTATGTATAAGATAATATTTTTTCTAAAATCTTTAGCATTCCACCGGTATATTATACATGTATATTACTGTTCTTAAGTTCAAAAACAAAAAAATGCATTAAATAAATATTTTTGCAGTTTTCTCGTGTTTATTTGAATATCGAATTCGTTCAAGATATATATTTACCTGTTATTTAGTAATGCTAATTATACAATATGGTTAATTTTTTCGAATCTACAAAATTAAAGGTACTATGAATTAAAGATACTTAGGGGAATCATCGACATAGCGAGTTTAATCGAAATCGTTAGATCCGTTTTTGAGAAAATCGTAAAAAGGTGCAAAATGCATGGTATTAAGTAGATCTTCCGGTCAGCCGATTTTGATGAAAAAGATTCTGTAACATCCCGGACGTATAGCTGTCTTAAATATGAAATTTCAGTTTCCTAGGACTAATCGTTTTCGCCCGGTAGTTACTACACACACACACAGAGACCTTTTTGCGGGACTTGGTTGTTTATACTCAGGAGAACCTACAACGTGTATTTCCGTTAAAAACTGGAATTCAAAAATTTTCGCGATCGCAATACTTTCCCTTACTATATATTTCATATATAGGTAAGTGAAAGTAATAACCTAAGTTAATTATCCACAAACCGTTGCATTGCGAGTGCCATTTCCTTGCAGATACACGGTTGTATTTTAATCTGTTAAATCCTTTCGAACACTATGTTGTTCGTACAAATGAGAGATATTTATATATTAAGCACGAATGGGAGTTAACGTCTTTAAGATTATTGTGGAAAATGAGGAACATTAGGAATTTATTTTAAAATATCCGATTTGTCATTGTCATTTTTATCATATGGTCCATGGACACAACCCACTTCTTAATTATGAATCCTGGTTGACAGATAGAAAGCATTCGAAGCAGAGTGCCATTTGCAAAATGAAAAATACAACAGGAAATAAATGGTTTTCTCTGTATTCTTCACTCATTACCATATCTTTTGTTGCCAGAACCCTTTAGGGGGTATAGCAGTCATTAGTCTCTCTGGAATGAGATGCGCTGGGACTTCCTCCTAACATTACTCAACCGCTCCATATATACATAAGAAAATATAGCCAGAATTCGAAGCGGGTGGCATCCCCGTTTCTTGGAGAAATGCCTTTTTTCCGCGAGACTGGCTCGAATCCAGACAATAGATTGTGCAATAATAAAGAGCGAGAGTTTATTGTGACAGAGCCGTTATGAAGGGACAATAATAATAAGCCGAGATAGCGGCAATAAATAGGAAAGGTTGGAGTAAATCTCCTCGATTCTACCGTCCGTCGGCTATTCTTGCCCCGGCTGATGGACTGTTATCTGTAAATTGGTTTATGGGCGTCGTTGAGGAGTTTGGGCTATTTCAGAAGTCGTTACCGCTGCCTCATGGATCACAGCGTGTCTTCAGAAATATTTTAATCATCATTATCATTACTGGCCTAAGTATGTCATTGCAGAGGTCTTAAACCTCTATTTTACCGAGGTCTGATTTGTAGGCGGTAATAGTCCATTTTCAATGCCAAAAATGCCAGAAACATTCTTATTGTTTTGTTTTTTATTTTAATATTTCTATATCTGCTAGAGTGGGCCTTCTGTTTTTATACTATAATCTCTTTTTTTTCTTGCTTAAAATAAGGGGTTCAAACTCTGCAGAAGGCCCAAGGATTTTTTTTTTTTGGGTAAATATACTTGGTTATGATTTCGGAGAGGACGTAGGATGATAGTCAGTACTGTGATATATCAGGTAATCGTATCCTAATTAAACCTGGAAAAGCAAAATACAGGACCCACACAGTAACACCGCTCGATAAGCCACCGTAGCACGTTAAATAAATAAACCAACTTAAAATCAAAATAAAGACCGGGAAAAAATAGAGTAACTGTCATGAATGAGCCCGTGAATATTCTTAATGAAAATTGATAAATTTATTTCAAATATCCAATCCCAATCATATATCCATTCTGTTAAATATTTAATATAAAGTAGATTTCATTCTGATTTAGGTAGTCTGACAGGGCTTGAATGCCTGTATTTTAAAATTTCTTTCTGCAAAATACCTTTTATTATGTTGATTTGAAAAAATTAACCATATTACCTTGTTAGCATTGATAAAAAACGGGTAAATATATAAGTCGAACGAATTTTTAAACCCACTAAAATAGAAATTAACAGAAATGTTTTGTTTCCCCTCTGATCATAAAAATCAGTGATATAGATTTATAATATACTATTATAAAGCTAATGATTTTAGAAAAAAATATTGTCTCATACACAAAGTTGTGTAGGGTAATGAAGATAAAAAATGGATAAAAATAGGTGATTTTTCTAGGTAAATATAGATTATATTATTTAATGAATTTCGTATCTAACGAAACTCAATATAATTCTTTTTTTTTATCTGTAAATTTAGCTAAACGTAACGTAAGTCTTGTGTTGCACTCATCAGATTTATATATAATTTATCGATGAGCCAAGATAGAATGTTTCTACTAAAACTTAGCACAAACGACTTAATTATTTAAAATTATGGCCTTCACATTATGCTTACTTTCATTAATTTTATTTGGATGCACTGATGAAAATTGGCATATTTCACTACAAAATTAGCTTTACGTTGAATTGGCGCGTTGTGTAATATCTATAAAGGTAGTGTTCCCACACTAATTTGATAACGATGTCTTTGAAAAAATATAGAGAGAGGTAAAAGATTAATGGGATACTAATTTAAAAGTCGTTACCGAGCCGCATAAATAAATATCTGATGTCCCTTCTTGTCGAGGCGCTGGGGCGCAACTTTGGAGATTAAGAACTTGCTGAAGGCTCAATTCATCATTTCCAAACTCAGGCCTACTCCGTTGAGAACTTCAAAAGCTTCCCTTCTTCACGTCTCTTCGTTTCCCTTTGCTATTCAAAATATTTTTTTCACCCTCTGAGGAAGAAGGAATGATGAGCTCACAAGCTTTTATTATTGACTCTTCCCAAATTATTTTCCAAAACACACCCTAGAAAGTCATATTTATAAATATTTAAAGACTTTGTTGTCTGTAATCAATTGTAACAATTCTCTGCTGTTAAATTACTGTAAATTAAATGTCTTGTACTATGTGAAATGGGTGCGTTTATAATAAGATCGTTTTTTCCCAAATTCCGACTAATACAGAAAATAAGAAATAGAAACTCGCTAAAATGAACTTATAATCGTCTAAATTTTCGCTAGAATAATCTCCAAACAATTTTTGAAGTGAAAACTTCTTTAGGCACGTTATGCGATTTTTGGGAGGGGTAAAAGCTTCGATTTCCTAACCGTGGCGACATTACCAAATGCTCTAGACTGGCGCATGCGTAGCGGTCTGTTCAGTATTTAAAACTGTGTTTTTAAATTCCTTCATTTTTCATAAAATAATATATAAGAACTAAAGGGAGAAGATCCCCGCGTTTGAGTCAAAAATCCTGTTGTATTAATAATTTCGATTCAAAGGAGAAAAAAAAAAAATAATAATTAGGTTCAAGCAATATCGGGATAAGAAGAAAAATTATGCAACAGTCTAATCAACAAATTTCTATAATAACAAACAAATTAACAATTACTACTAAAGATAAGAGAAAATTAAGGGTCTTATAGTGACAAAAAACAACGGCGGTATAGGTATAAGAAAAAGATCATCCATTTTAATTTTTCATAGGTGGATCAATCTTCTAATAGAGAATAATTCGCATTATAATGCCGAAATTCAAGATAAAGAGAAATTAAGGGTAGTCGATATCAACACAGGCAAAAAATTTTAGAACTAAGATAAAAAAAGAACAATTAATTTAGTTCTTTCGCAGATGAATCAATCATTTGAAACAGTTTTAAAGAATATTCCTAAATTTCCGAATTTCCGTGATAAAATGGCAGGTCCATAAAACAAATTGTGCTATGTATACCGCCAACTCATACAGTCAACAGTCACATCCAGATTACAATGGCATAATTCAAGATGATATATCTCTACAAAGTGATGATGTTTTACAATTAAATGAAACAATAATATCAGAATATGCATTCTCTATATAATCTATTTTACAAACGTATTCTTCCAGTGTAAACCGCGAATTTAAAAAAGTTTTCAATTCTGTCACTGACTGAATTTCAATTTTTATTAATGTTTAGTTGAACAATTTTAAATATTGAAATGAAAAAAAAAAAACATTGTTTCAGTTACATCCTTCAGTAGCGGCTACGTTTGACACAGATGACAACGGTATCAAAAGCTATGTGCGGATGCCATTAATCATACTAAATCAATGCCTACTATTGTCCTTCGGGATCCGAAACCTCTTTGTGGATTGTGGTCCGACTATTTAACTGTGTATTATAGTTTGTAATTCTGGTTTGTTTAATGGTGATTTTAGAGGTAGTGTGCAGTTTAAAACGTAATGAGCAATACTTTAAAAAACAAGAAAGAAATGTTTCAAGTAGTTATTGTAAAACTTGATTATTCAACGCCTTTAGCAACTTCAATCTTCAAAAATTTATTTCCCTTTAATAAAAAATTTAAAATACTATTTTTATTTTCCCACTTTCACTGAATTCCTTTCTCATATGTTTTCCCTCATTTTGCTATTACTAAATTTTACTTAATTATATAGAATTATTTTAGTATGAGATTTTATTTTATTTAAGTTATTTTTTAGAAATTTACATATCTCTACTATGTTATGAAACATTTTTTCATACCTTTTCATGAGACCTACATTGCAATTTATATGTTCCAAAATTTAGTTAATACATGCGATTAATACCTATGAGAGATTTTATTAGTTAGCGTTATAGTGGGACAGGTTGTAGTATTAAATTAATAAAAACTCTTTATATGATTAATAATGTCATCGTACATTCAAGCTTGGATACTTGCATGAAATAACACTTTTGTATCAATAAAAAATTCTCTAGGGCCGTTATGGGACACAATATTCACTCCAACGCAGGCCCTGGTATAAGGTCAGAACTGCCGTAAATCAAATTGGCGTCGGAGTCATTAAAACATTCCGCTGAGCCTGGAAGCAGCGGTGAATTCCGAATGAGATCAAAAGAGCGGGATTCTCCAGGAATTATAATTCTGCAGACATTGATGACCACTGCTAGGGCGGAGGATGTCTCCTTAGATGGTACCATCCGGGATGTCCTGTCAAATATAATAGCACATTTCTTCCATTCATTCGATCTAGAGTTGGGAAAAAACTCAGATCTGCTGTCAAGAAAATCACCTTGATTGCCATCACTGCTACCGGATTACCGTTATTGCGGAAAATATATTTCTATTGATGGTAGCCTTCAGGATAATGGTCTGAAAATACCGACATACCCTAGGTTCTGAAATAGTTAGCCTTTAAATACTTAAATAATGCTGCTCAAAACACAGCATACTACAATTTCTTTAGAAAGATTTATTTAAATAATTATAATATTATGTATAGCAGTAATATAATATGATAATATAATTAATTTTTTTTCTTCCTAATTTAGTTTTATAAAGAATACAAAGAGTGAAGACAATATGAAAGATAATTTGAGCCAACGAATATTAAGACTGACCCTTGCAGTATATATATATCTATTAGGTATCCTGTTTATTGAATGATTACTTTCTATAACTTTTAAACAACTCTGATGCGCGCAGAAAACGACTTGTACTTATTTCCGTTGTTAAAACCAATTAAAGAACTTGATTAATAAAAAAACAAAACACCTGTTACACTACAACCCATAAAGGGAGCATATAAAGATTCGTACTGTTTCGAGGCCAACGGAAGTGCAGTGTGGTGATTAGTAGGCCTTAATCAAGCTCAGCCGCCATGTTTTTTCTCCAATGGGGGGTGGGGTAGCTGAGCGGGCTACCTAGCAAAACACAGAGAACTAAATAATTTGAAATCCAAACAATTACGAGTTTGAGACTCGGTACTGAGGGAGGCTTTTATCCCCCGCCCTCACCCCCTGGCCCGAGAAACCCCGTAAAGCCATCAAAGGCGAGGTAGAGGAGAACAAAAGAATTCCTCCCATTTTTTCGGTACTCACTTTATAGAGGCTAGGTCTGCCTCAGGATTGTCTCCATACATTAAGCTCCCCCCCCCCTCCTCCTCCTCGACTGAATTAACAGAATACATAATATTCTTCCACTTCCGGGATTCAAACCCAGGATCCGGCGAACAGTAAACTAGTGATCTATCCACTAGACCACGCCGCTCCCTAATGAACTTTTAAAAACTTAGTTTGGACCGCTTATCATCCTTAGCCGTTACTTATACAAATTGGTACATAAGATTTCATTTTTCTTTTCATTTTTTTTTTTTTTTTAATATTCAGCTATCTAGCGTTTTATTATGCCTATATATGGCTATTATTATGTTTAAAAAACATCGTTAGTCTTTAATCAAAATTATTTTAGCCGTTTTTGAGAAAATAGTAGAAAAAAAAAAGAAGTCGAAAATGCATGGTGTATAGTGGCTCTTCTGGTTCACAAATTCTGTTGAAAAAGATTTATCACATACACAGACACATACTGACACCCGGACACACACAAAGGCCATTTTGCAGGACCTGCTGATTTGAAATCGGGTCCGGAATACTTGTCTTTCCGATGAAAACTCGAATTCGAATATTTTCTCTAACTTTATATTTCATATATAGGTAAGTAAAGTAAAAAAGAATATTTGAAGGGCCTCGTTTTCATTACACATCAGAGAGAATCACGATCTCCTTGGACAACTGTCTGTGTTTTACAGGTTGTGCTTTGGGATAGTTTTGCTCTGGTCACCAACTGTACCAGTAACATATTTGTCCTCTAAATTTCAGCTATAAACATAATATAATCTAAGTGAGACCGAGGAGACACCAGGTAAAACTCGCGGTGGATATAATATTAATCAATAATAATCCTCTCATCTAATCTGAAAGTTTGTAGCAATCTATGGAGCTACAACTATCCCTTCTACCTTTGGATTCCTCAGTGCTGTCTGATATTTTTGGGTTGTCCAGGAAAAATGGAGGATTACAGATTTGGGTTGATAAATGATTTGTTAATCAAAACAGTCAATACATTACTTGGCAGTAATGTTAACATTTAAGCAGCTTTTCTTTAAACTGAATAGTATTTGGAATCCTTATAAATTATAGATTCATCATCTCCTTCCTCGTTCTTCCTATTAAATGGTCACATCCATTGGGAGGAAAAGAAGGAAATCGGTAGTCTTCCTGAGGTCCTCCAGAGTCCCATAAAGCTTGGTTTCCAATGATTCCGGCTCAAACCAAATCCTCCTCCTAGCTTCATCGAAAAAGACCCAGCTTTGAAAAACGTGCTCGGCTTTTTTCTCTCCACCACCACAAGTATACATAAGACTGTTACCTATTTTAAACTTCCTATAAAGGTGAGCATCTAGTCGGCTGTTGTTGATCCTGAGTCTTAAAATCATGACCTGCTCCTTTATGCTCTTTTATATTTAAGACAACTATACGCCCGAGATGTTACAGAATCTTTTTCATCAAAATCAGCTGACCGGAAGATCTACTTCTACCATGAATCCTAGCATCCGGAAGATCTACCATGAATTTAGCACCTTCTTACGATTCTCTCAAAAACGGCTCCAACGATTTTGATTAAACACCCTATGTCGATGTAAAATTTAATGGGCTTTAATATCATGTAGCTTTTATTCTGATTAAAATAGTCTGACAGGGCTAAAATGCATATATTTAAAAAAAAAAATGAAAAAATATTTTTTTAATGCATTTTTTGGTTTTTAACATAAGAATAGTAACATACAATTATGATATACCGTTAGAAATCTAAATATTTTATAAAAAATATTATCTCATACACAAGCTTTTAAAAGTTAATAGAGAGTGATGAAAAGCTGATAAAACTAAGTGATTATTTTAGGTAATAATATATTTTTTTTTTTTAATAAAACATGTATCTATTTAAATCCAATTTAATTATTTATTTTATATATATATATATATATATATATATATATATATATATATATATATATATATACATATAATACATACAACATATACATACAAAACTTTATCAAAAATATTTATTCAGCTGTATTTTCAGCGCTAAGATGACCATTTAAAAAATATTAGGGTGGAATGAGATAGTTGATATATGACTAGTGGACCTGATTTATAACATCCATTCAAAGAACACACCCAGCTCTAAATCTTTTAAAAATATCCTACTTCATCAATATTTATTGAGAATGATCGTTTATGGAAATGTCTTATTTATATAATATCTGTTTAAGTCTCATATTCTATAATTATACTTGCAGCGCCAACTTAATTGGCAAGCTCCAAAATAGAGCAAAAGTCTTTTGAAAAGTTTAAAATAAAAATGTATCTGAGAAATTTCATATTTAATTAATATTTAATTGAAAATTTGATATTATATTATTACATTCAATATTTACTATGTTGGTTTTAATTATATACTAATAAATGTGATTTTTCTTTTTTATTGAATATGTGAATCCATGCTGTATCATAGAATTGTATGATTTGTATTATTTTTTTTAATGTTATTTAACAACATATTAATCTGAATTTTGTGTTACAGGTATGGACAGATAACGTTTTTTCTTTTGAGTTCCAGTGACTCGGTACGTAAACAGGTGAATAATTTATATGATAAAATTTGATGATTATTTATTTAAAGCTCTTAGAGCTAACTCTGCTCCTTCAGCAACTCCAAATACGTATAAAAAACAGCGAAATACATAATTCAGAACAGAATTAATCTTAATTGTTTAACACCAAAGCCTTCATTTAAAATTATAGCTGTAAAAAATATATTTTAGTAAAAAAAAAGTCTGTTTATTCTGAACAAACAGCAATAGGATCTTCTCATATAGAATACTGACTGTATTGATTTTAGTATATATGTTTGTTCTGTAAATCTATTGAATCGGACATTTGATTAGAGTGAATAAGTCTATTTAATCCTCCCTTTAAGGTATGTCTATGATCAATCGATGATTATTTTATAAAAATATTTTATGTGTGAAATATTATCAATTAGGAACTATGTGTATCTTTCATTAAGTTGTTTTAATTTAAGACAAATTAGATATGTTGTGATATTGTAATTACTCTGAACTGAATAAGTTGTTATTAACTTATTCCTCTTAAAAAATAATTTTAACTATTATTAAAAAAAATGAGCTAAAAATTATTATAATTCTAAATCAGTGATATCGTCATATATCACATAATAAACCTTCCGGATGCATTAAGAATAATCTGTCATTATTGGATGCATTATATTTATATTAAATACGTTATAAATATAGCCATCTCTACCATAAAGAACCATGTATAAGAGCTTTTTTGCGTATGCTGATGACATAGATATCATGGTTCGGTCCCTAACGACTGTGACGGAAGAATTTTCAGCCTTGGCTAGAACCAGCGAAGACTACTAGCATTAGAATTGAACTGCACTAAAGCTAAACATATTGTGTCTGGATAAGCTTCCTTGGATGGAGAAACAGTGACAATAGGTGTTATAAGTTTAAAAAGTAGCCAAGTTCTTAGGATCTGGGATCGATATTAACATATGACAATACAATCAAACCGAAGATAAAAAAAAGAAGGTTGTTGGCCAAATGACACTTTGCGAGCAACACCACCTTCCCTGACTACGTTATGTGTATATGAAACTGTATTAAGGCCGATACTTTCTTACGATTCTGAGGCATTGACTCTTTCGAAGAACATTGAACAGGATCTTAAAACCATTAAGGGAACAGGATCCTCCTAAAGTCTTACGAACAGGAAGCCAACGTCACCTTCATGTTTGAAGGTTGGCCATGTGGCCCTTTTTGGGGAGAAGAACATGCTGCGGAAGGTAAAAGAACTTTTCAGAAGGGGGAGGAGAGGAAAGCCAAAGCTTTGATGGACTGGTGGAGTGGCAAAGAATGGTCGAACTGTGGGGTCTGGATTATAGCTTCCAGAGGAAAGTCCGTTTTTAGGAACCTTGTTGAGGAGGCCAGGAATCACGACCGAGTTGAGATCTATGTCTATTAAAATTGTAAATTATAAACAGTAGCCATATGCATTCCTTTATCAGTAGAATCAACCTTATTAAATAAGTTACATATATTCAATAACATAAGATATATTTTTTTCTTTTAACTGCTTTATTTAGAAATAATACAACCTGCTACACTCTGGGGCAATGAGTACTACATCTATAAAAAATCATTCATCTCATATTTACGGAGTAAAAAAAAAAAAATAAATAATTACAAAGAAGAATTAAACAAAAAACTAAAAAAAAAAGAGGAATAATTAAAAATAATAACAACTTTGGCCATATCATTACCTATATACAATATGTACACACAGACCCTGGAAACTCTGAATCGAACCCCATGACCCACTAGTGGTTGTGAGGAATAATGTCAGGAGATCCCAGCGCTCATTCAGCCGCGTCAAAGCTCTTGAGAGCCCTGCTTAGGACACCAGAACCGCATACTCTCAATAAATGAGAGGATTAGCTGGCCATTGGAAGCACTCCAATGGCATAGTTATTATAAATCTCTGGGCCACTGCCGCTTCAACCTACGAGGAGTGTTATAGGGATGATTAGAGCTAGTAGATAGGCATTGTACCAATGGATTAGGGAGGTGAGTAAGTTTCTGATGGAAGATTGAAAATTTAGATGAAATTAGATCAAGGACAAATAGGATATTCAGATCATTGTGTAAGGTTTTGTTCGTGACATAATAAGGGGCATCGACTATTGCTCGAAGCCTATCAGACTGGAAGGATTGGATACGTTTGATATTCGTAAATATAGCTGTTTCCCTCAGTTCTTTAGGTCCAAATGGGTTGGACTATTGAGAATATGTCTTATAAATTAATAGTTTGTTGAGAGATTATATTTTCTATTTTAGAAATTATTTTTTGAATCTTTGGCCACGACAAAACTTTCACCTATCCCATTTTTTTTTTTAATCTTTAAATAAAGTTAATCCTGAAAGAGATTTCAGAATTTCATTGAGTTTCAATAAAACATTTATTTAAGATTAAATAATCCAACTCCATATTTACAACTTAATCGACTTGGCAAATGTAATTTTTGACTTTTTAATTATTATTTGAAAAATCTTAACCTGTCTGGCATTCGTTTTTTTTTTCTATCCATTTAATTATTATTTAACTAGCAGTTACTATCAGCTAAGGTAAATATGAAGAGCAATTATTGAAAATTGGAAGATGAATCGTGACTGAGGCAGTGAAGGAGGAATCACGTATCCACCTTATGAAGACCCCCTGGTTCATTACCAACCTACTCCGGGCTAACTGATATCATGAGGGGCCTTTCCTTCCCACCTTCGTCAGGAATCCCGTTTCATTATATCCGAGTCAGGAGCTCAAGATTACACTCACAGATAATCTTCCTAATTCCGTAAAACTCGAGCGGCACCGTTTCCAATCTGATTGTGGCGGTATTCATTAGGAAGCATTTGAATCAGTATTGAGCATTACTAAAAAAAAAAAAAAAAAAATTACTGAACCCAAACTTTGAATAATCATAGGGCCATCTGCAGGGTAAGAACCCGCGGCCTTGATTATAACTAGACTGTTAACCTAGCCATTACTTCAGAGGTGACCTACCATTCCATTTTCAATTTTAATAAAATACGTTTTTGGTCTTCAGACAACTCCTTATCTATTTCGAATCGATTTTTTTTCCGTTTCCTTATCTGATTTTTATCATTTTTAAGTCTATTACGTTTTCTATTCATCGCTAATCACCTTTCGAATTTTTATTCCCAACTATTAAATCACTTCATAACTCCAGCATCCAGTGTTATGATCATATAGAACAATGGTTCCCAACATGCATGCACGCATATATGATTCGTGAATTCAATAGAGGATTCTAACGGATTCAATTCATTTCGAATTTAATTATAATTAGTTAATGTTTTATGTATGATCCACAGACATGTTAATTACATTTATTTTAAATTTAATACCCATCACAGAAATTTCATTAGAACTAAAATTAAGGATAAAGAAAGAATTTATTGGAGGTTGCCCAACATAGATGTTTTCCGGTAGGAATGTAAGGGGTTAAGAGAACCAATGAAAGAGTTCTTGTGAAGAGATTTCTATTTAAGCCGAGGGAGTGAGAGAGGGAAACAAATAAAAAAACACAAAGCCACCCACGTTTTTTACACGAGAAAAAACTGGTACTCGAGGAATTTCGATTAGAAGAGATAACAAGAAATAAAACAGGATCCCTTATAGGTTATTTATTCCGTGGAACGAGATAATGATTTCTGTTGAACAGGTGTAAGTGTTCTAATTACATGCCATTCCTTTTGTTGAACCTCCAAATCCGTTTCGTTTTAGCTGAACCTCGAAAGAGTTGGTCAAACTCTTATTTTACACAATTAAATTAGCTCTTTGGTTTCAGTATTATCATTTCAATAATAATAACTTTCATTTACCTATATATGTATTTGTTTTGTTTTTTTGGTGGCGCGAAAGGCCGTGTAAGCCCGCTGCTGGGAGAATACACACGCGTTACCAAATGAAATTTTTGTAGGGTTGAGAAATCACTCCCTACACTTATTTTGTGAGTGGCTACCATTTGTCTGACGTGTCTCACATACCCGGAAGAGTTTGAAGGAATTCCCATCGATTAAATGCTTGAACAAGTCCGTTCGTGACTGGGATTCGAACTCACAATCTTTGACGTGGAAGTCGAGGGCGCTCTCTAATATAGAAATATATATTATGGAAAAGTTTTGCTATCCTAAGAATTTTCAACTCGTGCTCTGACTGGAAATCAACGTTTTTAGGTCCTGAGTCCAAATGACTAATTACAGCAAAAAAGTCTAAGTGTGTGTCTATGCGTAGTGAGTCTAGCGCGAAAACGGAAAATCTTACATAACCGAAATTTTATATTTTAGACAAATTTACGCTCGTAATCTTACAGCAACTTTTTCAAAAAATCTGGTGCGGGCAACACACGACTTTCACTTATCTCGACTGTTGAAATAAATTTAAAAACTATTAAATATACATCAATATGAAAAATATTATAAGTTGATTTTACTAAAACGTATAAATCTATTTTCGGAAACATATGGTTAGATTAAATAATATAACTACATTAAATTGTTAATCAGTAATATGTTTATTCCCTATTCGTCTCTTTAATTTACCTTTAATTGTTAAAGTTAATAACATTTTTGTTATTTAATATAGCTTTAGAATATGAAAAGGTGATGTGTACCGAGAAAGGTTTAAATATGGGTTACAAGATTCCGGTTTTGGGGTATGCCGATGATCTGGTACTGCTAGCTGAAGACACGGAAACCATACAGCTAAATACAAGTGTGTTAATAAAAACCGGTAAAGAAATAGGACTCGAATTAAATACCGATAAGACGAAATATATGATTAGTAGCAAAAACGGTGGCGATCTTGGTGATATTGATGTGTCAGGGAATACTTTTGAACACGTTGAGAAATTCAAGTATTTAGGTTCAATGATAACAAGAAAAAATGAAATCCAGAAAGAAATAAAGTCCCGGTTAAAGGTAGGAAATTCGTGCTATTATTCAGTTGCTAAGTTACTTAGTTCGCGGCTTCTATCTAAAAACTTAAAGGTTAGAATTTATAAAACTATTATTCTTCCGACGGTTCTTTACGGATGTGAAACGTGGCCGCTTACTTTGAAGGATGAACAAAGGCTTAAGGTTTTCGAAAATAAGTTACTGCGTAAAATATTTGGTCCGAAGAGAGATGAGGCCACTAGGGAGTTTAGAAGGTTGCACAACGCGGAATTGCGGGACTTGTATCCTGTGAATATAACTGATTTGGTAGCATCTCGGAGACTCAAATGGGCGAGTAAGGTTGTTGGGCTCGATGAAGAGCGGATTCCGAGAAAGTTGGTACTCGCTGAACCGACTGGTAGGCGTCCGAAAGGCTGGCTGAAGAGTCGATGGGAGGATTGCGTTAAGTCTGATCGCGGGAGCTTGGGCTTGAACGGTGAACATTGGACGAGTCTGTGTAGGCGGAATTTGGTGGTATCGGCATCGAACCTTCGGGTTCGTTAAGCCCATTATTATTAATATTATTATTATTATAACAACCTTTTACAACTTTTTGAATCCGATAATATTTTTTCTAAAATCTTTCCCATTCCAACGGTATATTATACGTCTATATTACTCTTCTTAACTTACATTAAAAAAAAAGTTAAATCAATAAATTCTAAAACACCGGAAGATCTCACATAATATTAAAGGTAGATATTAGATATGGACACCTAAATCAAAATAATTTTTTACAAAACGATTTAACTATTCACTTCACTATAGTGTTTTTTAATGTAATGGAAATTTGTTAATCTTACTCTGTAGAGTTCTGAAGATGGGAGAAGATCCCGAAACGTCAACTGTTGATCTCATAAAACATTTAAGTTTTTATGGAATAAATTAATCAGCCCGAATATCTACCTTTAAAAAAAATAGTTTTTCTCATGTATCCTTAAGTTGGTCATCAAATTCGTCCAACTTGTATATTTAGCCGTCTTTCATCAATGTCATTAAGATGATATGGTTAATCTTTTAAAGTGTACAAAATTAAAGGTAGTTCAGAGGTAGACAATTTAAAATATCGGCATGTAAGCCCTGTCAGACTATTTCAGTCGGAATAAAACCTACATGATGTTAAAGCCCATTAAATTTTAAATACGATCGCAATACTTTCCCTTATTATATATGTCATATATAAGTATGTAAAAGTAAAAATCAACAAACCAGGAGAGCCAATTTAATTCTTCGCATTTTTACGGTTTTCTTAATAATGTTCTAATGATTTTGATTAAACTTGCTTTCTAGGTGTAAAATTTGATGGACACTAATACCATTAAGGGTTTATTCTGATTGAAATAGCCTGCCCGGGCTTTGACCGGTACTTTATACTTTCTCCCTGTAAAAAATCTTTAGTTTTTGTAAATTAAAAAAAAAGTAAACCATTTGTTAGCATTGATAAGGAATGGAGAAATGTGTAATTTGAAAAAAATTAATTTTACTAACTGAAAAAAAAGAGCTAAAATATCTTTTAGGTTTTTTTTGTTTTTTTTTCGCTAACAGAAGAATATTAACATAGATCTATGTTATACTGTTGGAAAGCTAAATCATTTTTAAAAAATGTTATAGTATATAAGAACTTGTATAATATAATAAAAATTAATGAATAGCGGACAAAAATAAATGAATTTTACTTATGATAATTTCTATTGTCGTATTATCAAATCTAAAACTCACATTTGAATCGAAACTCAATGTAATTCCTTAAATTTTTTTCAATTACAAATTTATTTAAAAGTTCTTCAATTGATTTTAACAACGGAAGTAAGTGAAAGTCGTGTGTTGTGGGCACCGAATTTAGAATAATAATATCTTTATAATACATATATTGTTAACTTTGATGGCTCACTGGGTAACTTGGCTCGCTTTTGCTGCGCGAGACATAGCATTTTAATGCTCATTAAGATTTTTAGAGCGCAATCTTGTAATCATTAGAGAATTATAGACTTAAAAAAAAGTAATAACAAATCAATCTGTATCATAGGTAGTACTTTTTAATGAGATTCCATTAAGTGAGGTATGACTGGCATTTTTGCCTGGTGCGTGGAATGAAGTATGAATTCAGTGTTACATGGAAGAGATATACGACCCTCATAAATCTCTGAAGCTACCCCTGCCTCCTTTACAAGACCCACAAGGGCGGAAAATACATTTATTTATCAGTGAAGGATACATATTAGCAAACTGCGCTCGAAGGAAAAATGAAACAAGGGCAAGGAGCTAGTGTGTATCCTAGGCCCTTCCAAGGAAAACCTACCGTATTGGCTTCAATAAAACCTTCTATAACGTTGCTTATGTAGTAATACATAGTTTGTGTTGGGTGGAAATATTTTAAAAGTTTTTTTTCTCTTTATTCTTAAGTTTTATACGCAAATTCTCCAGGCTTATTTTCAACTTATGTTTGATTAGTAACAGATGTTTCCTAATCCTTAAAGATGTCATTAATAATCACCATTACTAACTCAAAAATCATGGATTTGGTTATTATAAAGAACAAAAAGAAGAACAATTGTTTTTATGGCGCCAGCTATTATTCTCTTTTAGCACATTAATATGATATTTTCTTAATTTATAGTAAAAAAATATAAATATATATATACAATATGCACGTAAACAAAAATGTTTAAAAAAAAAATTCTGGCAACACACGACTTTCACTTCCCTCGGCTGTCAAAATCAGTTTAAGATCGTTTAAATAAACTTAAATTTAAAAACCGGAGTATAGATTTGGGGGTCTGCTGAACCATCAAATTCTTCCCGTCTCCAATGCTCCTTATTTTGTCACAAATAAACTCATCCTTAATGACCTTAACGTTCCCTATGTTGCTGACTTGGCGCAAACCAGGTACCATTCCTTTCATGACAAATTCCAATCCCACTCCAATCCACGAGTTTCAATCCTTGCTTTCTCTACAATCCCTGATTATCCTCCGAGGCGTCTGAAAAGAAGATGGCCCCGAGACCTTCTAGTTTAACATAGTCTTTGGAGAGCTGCCAATGGGTAGTCTCCCCACATGTGAATCCATGACATTTGTATCTTGTATATCATTTACTAGATGTATATCATTATACAGTTGTAAATAGCAATAAATCTATTATTAAAAAAAAATTAAAAATTTTAAAGTTAATATATCAAAAAGTTAAATAACAAAAATTACATTAAAAAATACTTATTCTCTTTTTTCCTTTAGTGGGATATCAAATTAACTTTCATATTTATCCCCTTGCTATCAATCCTAACAAGATTTATTCTGTTTTTTTATTTTTTTCTGAATCAATAAAATTAAACGTACTTTAGAGTAAGGTAATTTAAAATATCGGCATTTAGGCCCTGTCAGACTATTTTGATCAGAATAAAACCTACATCATATTAACATGCATGATATTAAAGCCCAATAAATTTAAAAAATCGGCATTTAAGCCCTGTCAGACTATTTCAGTCGGAATAAAACCTACATGATATTGAAGCCTATTAGGTTTAAAATCGATATAGCAAGTATAATAAAAATCGTTGAGTTTTTAGAAAAATCGTGAAAAGGTGCAAAGTGCACAGTATAAAGTGGCTCTTCTGGTTAGCTGATTTTGATGAAAAATTTGCTATAACATTTCAGGCGTATAGTTGCCTTTAATATGAAATTTCAGTTTCATACGGCTTTTGGTTTTCGCTCTGGACTTACCACACCCACACACATGGACACAGTCCTTTTTTTCGGAACTTGTTTATTTTGACTCAGGGGATCCTAAAACGTGTATTACCGTTGAAAACTGGAATTCGAAAATTTTCATGATCGCAATGCTTTACTATATATTTCACATAATTAATTTTATAATTTTAGGTAAGTAAAAATGTACGTGAACGAAAACTTAAAATAAAAATATATTTTCAATATATATTTAATTATGCAGTTTTAAATTTCAATTCGTATATATATATAATAATAATTAATGCTTTATTTATTCTGAAACATGTCCCTTCGGAATAATGTTACAGACAAATTAAATTAGAGCTTCAATGTCAACAAAAAGAAACAGAAATGACAAAGAAAATGAATAATAGTTATAAATTCATAGGTAGCTTCTTATAACAATTTAGAAAAACAAACGAAATTTCGTAGAATCGGGTTACAAAGGGGTCACTGGATATTCCAAAGATGAAACGTACCAGACAGTTAAATAATCGTTGTATATATATATATATATATATATATATATATATATATATATATATATATATATATATATAACATGAATTGAAATTTAAAATTGCATAATTGAATATGTTGCATAAGTAAATGTGCAACAAAACATTTTTATTACTCCAAAAATATTCTAAAATAGAAGATCTAGGGGCCATCTTCTTTTCAGACGCCCCAGAAGATGAACTGAAAATTGAAGAGGAAGAAAGAATTGAAACTAGTGGTATCGTGGAGTTTGTCATTAAAGCATTGGTACCTAGTTCAGACCAAATCAGCAACAAATGGAACATTAAGGTGTTTATGTGTCTTTTAATTCGTTAGTCCTTTCAGAAAAAGATTTTCCACATCTGGTGACGGAATGAAATTGTGGGTCCAGCCCATTTCAACATCTCGACCCGTAAAGCAATCAATTGAAACAGATAACGGACTATATTAAAGGAGTTTGTTGGCAACGTTAAATTCTTGGTATTACCCCCGAGTTAAGGTTGCAATAATCTGTTCTGCGTATATCTCCAAATAAGGGTGAATAAATAAATAAATAAACAGTCGATTCGTAACAAAGTAAAGAGCATTACAGATTTTACGAAGGATTTTGGCTTATAAGGATTGGATGCGAGAATTCGATGATTTAGCAGAGCCTCAAAGCTCAACTCCGTAATTCCGGATCGTTCTTATGTTACCATAGTCGTGGAAATGAGCCATTTTTAGTTTAGTGGGAGATTACAACGATTATCTATTAAGCCTTAAAGTAGCCGAAAACGTCGAGCAGTTTCTGGTCGCCTCAGTCTTGTAGGTGGTATCGGTTCTGTTTTTCAGAAATAAGCGGAGAGTAATTAAAGGATGCTACTGGACATGATATTGAACTTCAAGTTAGAAAGTTCCTTGGCCATGATTTTACCTCGAAGGAATTTCGAAAATATTAAGGAAAAGATCATAGGTTTTGTGTAAGCAGTTCGAATGGTACACAATAAGATGTATTTTAGGACTATGACGGCGGACGGATGGGATATTTTAAGTCTTGCTTGATGATTTTAGTGTTAGTTTGTAAAGAGCTGTGGGGCTGAGCTCTACTTTGTAAATCAATACAGGCCATAATTTTCTATAGAAAAACGTAATTTTCGTAAACTTAAATCTTGCCTATGCTTTAATATTATACCAGTTGCCGAATATCACAATACTCAGAGATGTAATTTGCAAATATTTTCTGGAATATACTTCTTAGAAACACGCCTTCTGTCTCTGACATTAGTCTTTAAAAAGTTTCAAAGAGGGTCTGGATTAACTTATTTAATAAGTCTTGTATATTTTGTTTGTATTTTACTTTATTTTAATCTTATAATTTTGATATTGCAATGGTTTATTTATTTTATTTCTATACTACATTTTATATCGTGCCTTTTTTTAGGTATATAGTGGAGAGGATTTAGAGCGATCAATTAGATTATTACGGCTTATCGAAACAAGATTTATATTGAAAAATAATTTAATATGTACTCCATGTATACACATTAAACTACTTAACATAGTTATGTAAAAAGAAGAAAGAAACAATTATTCTTTCTTACAATTCATTTTACTGTATAGCTAATGTAACTATATAAAGACCATTCTTACCTGCTCTATGATTGGATGGGAGAGGACGTTGAAGATTTATTAACTGGAAAGTTTTAAATGACCTATCAGTGAATCGAACCTGCAATCTTGGCGCTACGTGATCTCACGCGGCTACAGTGACCTTAGAAAGCAAATTCTTATTTATTTATTATTTTAAATTACGCTGCTTTTTACATTTGATTCTATCAATTTGTAGGAAAAAATAGATTAATGTAAGAAATTTTAATTAAAATTAAAGATGAAAAAATGTCAAGCATTACAGCGAGTTTCGATAGAAACATGCGTTTTAATTTAATAATTTAGTATGTTATTATCTACACAATCACTTTTTTTTTTTTTTTTTTTTAAAGGACTATGTTTTCAAGATCGATATATTTACAGCAGTAGGACTATGATTAAGTATATAGGAAAAAAATAATCAAGGGTGTATCTCTTTTTTTTATATACTTTTATCTGCTAGAAGTCTCGATTTTCCTCCATTCGAAATTGTAACATTTTTCATATTAGTGATGGTCATGGAAAATGATTAAGATGTCTTACCTTATTGTTCGATTGTTTGATGATATCTACCATACAATATTAGACAGATTTTCTAACCATGCATTTAGCCGCAAAGTTGAATAAACGGCTATACACTAAAAGTATATATAAAATTATTAAGTTTTATATTCAGGAAAGAATATGAATAACTGATTAAAAATCGTAATTTGAGCGCAAAATTAATGAATCGGCGATTCAAATTTCATGAATGATTCGAAATTATGATCACAATTTTTCCCGTCTAATTTCAATATAAGTAGTGAAGTAAATTCTTATTAGCTATTTAATTGAACTTTTATGTACGCAAGTTACGGTATGGTAGTCTTTATCAGCGAAATATATTATAAGAAGAAAATTTTCAGTGTGGTAAAATTTTGTTAAAATGGGCGGGTTTTATGATATCGGGTTGACACTGTTAAAAGTTGATCAATTCTTCTGTTTAAAACACAGTATACTACTGTTATGTATTGAGGATGGTGAGGGCCTAAATTCATAATTGATTATTATTACATTAGTTAAATAAATATTGGTAAGCCTATGTTGGCAAAAGTACAAAGGGCTTGTACCTGCCCCCCTTGGTTCTCCAATAGGCCCCCCGCCATACCTCGGGAAACTTCTTAGACCCCCAGCGGTAGCCGACAAGAATATCAAGGGTGGTAAAAAGATAAAAATAAGATCACAAATGCTGGACCGCCAACCGGGGCACTTCCCATATCAGCCCCATCCGAGGTGAGAGAGAAGATTCGAAGTGCAGTCTCATTCCAGCCACGAGAGTTAAAGTTCGATCTACAAGAAGAGGAGAGGTCCGTCGGGAGTCGGAGAGCAGTTGAAGGATGAAGCCTAGAAGGGACGCCCAAGACTGATCCCACCTTCGCCAGCCGACTAAGTGTTTTAAAGGTATTTTCATTGGTTGTAATATTGTATGGCAAGTTTAACTATAATTCCCTTAGTATTCTCAGGCATTGTATAAATAGATTGTATAAGTGCAAGTTGTTTTTAAATAATAATATCGTTATTTGAAACTTTTTTTACTTTAATCTTCCTCTGAATGCCACCAGCTGGGATCGTTAAACACGATACTTTTGGAAAGGTAATCCAATGTGTTCAGTAATATTAGTCTATACATACATTAAATATATCAAGTACGCTAGTTTTTGAAGGTACCGCTGCCTTAGAAAAGCAGCCGGTCAAAAACATAGACATAAGTATCATGGTATCTATAAGACCTGCAGACATCTCTTAGCTTTCAAATTGAAGCCCATTCTTTGTCCTTTAATGTATACTATGACGAGTATATTCGTATTATTTGTGGTTTCTGTAACATTTATCTTTATAATTTAAAAATTAGGTCCAATCCTGTATTTAGGACACAATGTATTACATGCGCTAAGATATTTCGGTGCCTATAAGACCTACAACCGCCTATCACCTGTTATAGTAAAGTTTATCAGAGCTTGTTAATGTTTATTATGAGTAGTTTGGTAAAATGGGCGGTTTCTATAATAGTAGGCTGACCACTGTTAAAAGTCGATCAATTCCTCTGTTTTAAACACTGTTTGTCCTTATAATACACATAGATATCTCAGTACCTATAAGACCTACAGACGTCTATCAAGTCTGAAATTAAAGCTTATTCAATATACATTGATTTATATTATAATGAGTATTTTCATTTAATTCTTGGTTTTTGTAATAATTGCCTTCATAACTTAAAATTAAATCAATTTGCGTAGTTAGAACACAATGTAATATATAGAAAAAGATATCTCAATACCTATAAGACGTCTATTAGCTCTCGAATCGAAGGTTATTTAATGTCCATTAATTTATTTTATGATAAGTACTTTGGTATAATGCTTGGTTTCGGTAATATTTACCCTTGTGATGTTAAAATGAAGTCAATTCCTGGATTTCGACCGTTTTGGATGGCCGGCATTTTTGATTCCGACCTGTTTGATGTGGGAGACAAAAAAAAAGTTTGCTAAAACGTGGAAATCACATTGAGAATTTTCTTCTTATAATACGAATTTTTCGGCCCCAGCTTTTGGAGTACTTTCATCAGAGATGATTGCGCAATGATAGCAACATTTTACGAAACTATGATGTAAGATTTAACGACCTAACGTAAATCAGTTTCCATAATGGACTAGACAAAGCCGGAGACAATTAAAGCTTAGAGAGATCTATGTAAGCTGCCCTAGCTAGGGCACTGATGGTGGCACTGATAGCTAGGGCGGTTATAATAGACTGGATCCCTATCATAGCTCTTCATTAACAGTTGTAGTCCTTACTTTATTATAGTATATTTATTTTTTTATTATTATTATTCTTTCAATATTTATGTACTTCATTTATTTAAGTTTATTTATTAAACCTGTACAGTATATAGTGAAACTAATGTTAATCATATTATTTTAATATTTGCTTCTTTTTTTAAAACTTAAATAAATTGTTCTGCTGAGAATGTATGCTACAAAATGTATAATATACTGTTGGAAAGCTGAAGAGTTGAGAAAAAAGTTATATATTATATAAAAAGTTGTGGAAGGATATATGAAGTGATGACATATTTGCGTAACTGTTGTACATAACAATTTTATAATGTTATATCATTTAATCCAATACAAGTGTTTCCAATGAAATCGAATGAAATACTTTAAATTTGTTTACCTCTAACTTTATGTAAAAGGTACTAAATTTATTTTAACCCCCCGAATAAGTAAAAATCGTCTGTTGGCCGTACCAGATTTTTCACGTTTTAAAAACATTCTCGTTGAAAATATGGATCATATTGTCGGAAAGCGCAATAAGATAACATAAGCTTTAGATACACTTTATACAAAAAAAAACAAAACAATTATTAGATGAGAAGAGAGAAAAATTAAGTTATAATTTTTAATTATGATGTTTAATTTTTGATTTTTTTTTTAAGCACATGAGTTTAACATTGACCTCCACAGCCTATTCATCGATTTCAAGCAAGCATATGACAGTATCGATAGAGAGGCAATACTGAAGGTAATGCTAGAATTTGGAGTTCCCAGGAAGCTCACTAGACTTGCGAAAATGACCATGTATGATAGCAGGATGAAGATAAAAATACAGGGAATGCTATCAGAAGAATTTGCAGTAAATAGTGGACTGAGGCAGGGAGACCCGCTATCACATGTTCTATTTAATCTAGCATTTGAAAAAAATATAAGGGCAATAAGAACCAACCCTAATGGAACAATTTACAATTGCCTCACACAGCACTTGGCATATGCGGATGATGTGTTCATAATAGCGAGAAACACGGCTGCGCTCGGAGGAGCTTTCAAAGAGTTTGAAAGGGAAGCGGCAGAAGAGGGCCTTCAGGTTAATGAAGAAAAAACAAGATATATGGGATCATCCAGGAACCATCTACTGGAATACCACGACCTGCAGATTGGCGAACGCCGTTTTAAAAGTACAGATACCTTCAAGTACCTAGGTTCTGTTATTACTCATGAAATAATACGAAAGATAAAGTGAATGCGAGGCTGTCTGCAGGCAACAAGTGCCTTTTCGCCCTACAAACAATACTAAAGTTCAAAAATCTTTCAAGGGATGCCAAGGTGATGATATATGAAACAATACTGAAACCCACAGTTACTTATGGCAGCGAATCCTTGTTGTTAACAAAGGAAACCGAAAGGAGACTCAATGTTTGGAAGAGAAAAATACTAAGAAAGATATTTGGGCCAATTAAAGAAAATGACTCTTGGCGAATAAGAAAAAAATAGTGAGCTCCGAACAATGTATGGGAAACCAGACCTGGTATCCTTTGTGAAAAAAACCCGCCTAAGATGGCTCGGACATGTAGAAAGGATGCCAGAAACTAGGATTCCAAGACTACTCCTTTATGGAAAAATTGGAGGAAAAAGACACAGAGGAAGGCCAAGAGTGAGATGGTTGTACGACGTCGAGGAGGACCTAAAGTTGCTTGGAGTGAGGAGATGGAGGGCTAGAGCGAAGGACAGAAACGACTGGCTTGAAGTTCTTGAGGAGGCCCGGGTCCTTGTTGGACCGTAGCGCCCGGCATTAAGTACATGTCTTAATAGAAAGAAACTATGTAGCGTATCTATGAAAACATTTACTATTATTATAGCCACTAACATATAATTCCTAAATTATATTTTTGAAATCGATTATAACAACCGAGTTAGGTAAAAGTCGTGTGTTGCGCACACCAGATTTTTTCACTAATATACAATTCCTAAATTTTTTTTCCTTCCCGAGAAGTTTAATACGGACTTTCATTAATTTTATTTTGAGAATTCCAGTGATAAACGATTTAATTTGAGAACCTGAGCGCCACTTCCTTGGTAGAAAAAAAAAAAAAAAAAGACGAGAAATGCAGCATGGAAATGGCTCGGTGCCAGACATAGACACACACACACAGGTCCTGTTTATATAGGCCATATTTTTGAGACTCGGAGGGTCACACTCCGTCATTTGTCTCATTAACGCTCTTAGAATAGCGTATAAATCCTCTATTCTGGTTCTTCTGTTTGCTACCTGTCTCATCCATGTGTCGGTTCCTCCAATGAATAAAATAAATAACCCGCCTCACCCCGACTGATAGTGTAATGGAAAAAATTAGCACCATCCGATTATAAAACAATGGCGTTGCGATCTATTGAAATCTACTGATTCTCTGCACCATACTTTGGTAACGGATTTTAATGATATAAATAATAAATTCTTTGATAATAGTGAAACAAAATATATATTTCAGGAAAAAAAAAAAAAAAAAAGAGGGCGTAAGATTTTTGGTTTATTATTTTCTATAATGAACCTTTGTAACCGACTAAAAAAAAAAAAATAAAATAAAAAAACTGATATCTATATACACTGATAAGGCTTGTAACGCCGTTATTTTTGAGGATAGAGAAACATTTTACTGGTGTTTTTAAACTTAAAAACCGCGAATAATTAAAAAAAAAATTGTTCAAAAATTAATAATTAAATAAAAACGGGGTTACCTGTAGCATTGTGGTTAGCATAACAGCCTCCTATGCCCAAGGTCCCGGGTTCAAACCTGTGGCCCTAGGAGTTTTTAATGGTAGTAAAAAATCTTTAGTTATGCCGTCCTTCAGAAGGGACGTTAAAAGGTAGTCCCGTCCTTAAAAGGTAGTCCGGAGCCTGTGCGATGTTAGGTACTCGTTTAAGATCCCTATTCTAATTAACCCTAGATAGGCGAAATTTAGGACTCCCACTGTAGCGTCGTCCGATTAGCCACAGCAGCATAAATAGACGTTAAATAAATAAACAACATTAAATAAAAACTAAAAAATGTGCTCAATGTGCTGTTTCATAGAGAATTAGATTGTCTACAAAATTTAATTTGAATACATCCTAGTGTCCTCATCCTTAAGTTATTAACATATTTTTCTTTCTCTTCACAAGTAGCAGAGTTATGGATGCATATATGAGTAAAATTTCTATGATTCCCTTCTTTTTATAATTAATTGTGGTGTCCTGATTAGGAAACCCCAAAAATGTTTCTCTATCTTCAAAAATAACTCATATATTGAATTAAAACTTATTTAATCTACCGCCACTAAAAATTAATCAGCTGATATCAACGTCGATGAGTTAGGATCATCGTCAGGTATTGTCCCGTCCCAATTTTCGAAATAATTCCTTCAGTTTATAAGGAAAACCGCGGACGACGGATTTATCCTATATCTTATAAGTATCTCGAAACTTATAACCTCAAATTTTGAGATTTTTTTAAATTTTTACTATCATATATAGTAAGGGAAAGTATTGCGATCGTGAAAATTTTAGAATTCCAGTTTTCAATGGAAATACACGTTTTAGGGTCCTCAGAGTTTAAATAACCAAGTCCCGCAAAAAGGTCAGAGTGTTTGTGTGTGGTAAGTCTGGCGCAAAAACGAAAAGTCGTACGAAACTGAAATTTCATATTTAAGACAACTATACGCCCGAGATGTTACAGCAACTTTTTCATCAAAATCAAGTCACCAGAAGAGCCTTTTTATACTATAAATTTGGCACCTTTTTACAATTTTCTCAAAAACGGTTCTAAAGATTTTGATTTAACTCGCTGTAGCAGATATTTAAAATTTTCTTCCCCTGAAGTACCTTTAATTTTGTAGATTCTATAAAAATATTATATTATCTTGTTGCCATTGATAATTTTTTTTTTTTTTTTTTTATTGAGATATATTACAATTTGTTTCTATATGATGATTAGTAATAGTGATATAAGATCCCATTCACACAATGTATACAGTATACAATGATAAAGTCAAATTATATAAAATATAATATATATACAAAAAAAAAAACAAGCTATAATTGAGATAAATACAAATAAATGAAATAAATAAGTTGTTGTTGTTGGTTTGGGTTTTGAGGCGTAAAACCCGAGGGTCATCAACGCCTTTATTTCATTTGTTTATTTTATTTAATTTTTATCTAAACTAAGTTAGTCCCACTAAGATTATTTTACTATATTGTATACTACAGAATCCCTATATTTTATTTAACAGCTGCTAGGTCTTAAGAAATTTTAGCAATAATTTTATATTATTTTCGTCCTTGCTCAATAAGGTTGTTGTATTAGGTCTTATTCCTTATCTGTTTAAATATGATTGGTAAAAAGGACATTCCTCCAGTATGTGTCTGACAGTAAGCGGGTTGTTACAGTGTTGGCACTTTGGGGGTGGCTGTTTGGTGATATGATGTATATGTGTGAGGTTAGTGTGGCCTATCCTCAACCTAGCTAGGACAACTTCCTCTCTGCGACTCGAGCGACTGGATGAGCTCCATGGCTTTACTGTTGTTTTGATAGTTTTCAGTGTGCTAGGAGGGCTTTCGTCCCACATGGATTGCCAGGCATCTGATATTTCCTTTCGAAGTGGCTGACACATATCCCGATTTGTTAAGATGGCAACGCCTTGACCTGGAAGGGTGAGTGCTTGTTTGGCGGCCCTGTCCGCCAGCTCATTACCAACTATCCCCATATGGCTTGGGATCTTGGGATGAAGCATACCACTTTTCCTAAATCTTCTAGCATATTGACGCTCCTGTAGACTTCTTGGACAAGAGGATGCCTTGAATACATGTTACGCAAACCTTTTAAAGAACTCAACGAATCTGTTACTATTGTGATTGAGTGTGCATTAACTGACCTAGCATAGTTAAGAGCAGAAAGTATGGCATGCAGTTCCGCTGTGTAGATACTGCACAGTTTGTGAAGTCTGAATTTGTGTGTTGAATTGTGGGTAACAAATGAACAAGCAGCAGATTCTTCGGATTTCGATCCATCGGTGTATATTAGATAAGTATCTGGAACACTTTGAAGCAGATTGGTGAACTCAGCTTTGTAGTCGGATGGTGGAGTATTGTTTTTTATTAGTCTTGATAAGCCAAGCATAATTTTGGGGTGTTTGTGGATCCATGGAGGGCTTTGAATTTCAGTCTTTTTTACAGGTAGATTTTTAAGGTATTCAATGACTGAATGCATTCTTTTTGATAACGGAAGGGTGGTGTTAGGTTTTTTCTGAATGCATTCCTAAATTTTGGTTCGAATATGTAATTGTGGGTAGGATGTTCAGGTTGGAGAAGAATTTTGGATATGTAGTTTACTGCTATTTTTTTTTTCTTAACAAAAGAGGTGGTATCCCTGCTTCAGCACACAAACTAAGAACTGGGCTTGTTCGGAATGCACCGGTCGCGTATCTGATGCCCATATGATGCACAGTATCGATCTTATTCAGAATGCGTTTACGAGCAGAGCCGTAGACGAAACACGCATGGTCTAGTTTTGAGCCAAGTAAAGTTTGGTCAATCTTTAGCATCGTATATCGATCTGATCCCCAAGATGTACCACTCAGGTATCTTATTAAGATTGATTTTTTTGTTGTGGTGGATTTTAATGTGTGGGGAATGTGTGGTTCCCAGGACAGCCTTTTATCGAAAGTCAAGCCCAAGAATTTATGACTGTTTGTGTATGGTATAGGTAAATTTCTGAGAAGAAGTTCGGGAGAGAGAGGGGTGTTTCTTTTTCTGCTGAAATGTAGAGATTGCGTTTTTTATGAGGAAAATCTGAGACCGATGGAAAGCGAACAGTTTTCAATTCTATTAATAGCGACTTGTAATTTATGCTGCATGGTGGTGATGTTTCCGGATCTGCAGGCAATGGCTAAGTCATCAGCGAACAGCATCGGTTTGACGCCTCTAGGCAAGTTGAGCCCCAATTCGTTTATAGCTAGGCAAAACAACGTTGGGCTGAGCACACAGCCTTGTGGGACCCCGTTCATCTGTTCTTTGTACGCTGATAATTCGCATCCAATTCTAACCCTGAAAAGACGATTTTTAAGGAATCGCTCTATGTAATAAAAAATTCGACCGTTTATACCATGGGATAAAAGTTTAGTGAGGATGACAGAGTGTCTTATGTTATCGAAAGATTTTTTTATGTCAATGAATACTCCTATCAGTTGTTGGGAATTGAAGGAGGCGTATTGAATTTCGGTTTCGAGTGTTCAATTCAATTCAAAGTGTGTTCGATTGAAATGGTTGAATTAAATTATTTTTTTCTATAATCCACATAAGTCTTTTATTGACCATGCGCTCCATAATTTTACTCAAACAACTGGTAAGGAATATGGGGAGACAGCTGTTTAGTAAACGCTTGTCTTATCCATTTTTTTGAATCGGGATGACTATTGAATTACGCCAGGAATTGGGAAAGTGTCCCGTACACCAAACATGATTATAATAATCAAGCAGCCATTTAAGTGTACTGCTTGACAGGTTCTTTATCATATTATAATGGACGAGATCAGGGCCAGGAGTAGATCCTTTGACAGTGATCAATGTATTTTTAAGCTCCCACATTGAGAATAAGATATTGTAATTTGAAGAATCATTGCAAACAGCTCTATTTTCATATTCCATGGTTTCATCTTCGGTGCTGTTTGTGACGGAGTAGATTCCAGAGAAAAAATTGCCAAAAGCTTCTGAGACGGATTTAGGGTTGTCAGAGAGTTGACCATTAATGAGGATGAGATGACAGAGGGGATTTGGTGATTTTTCGGATTTTGTTCCAGACTTGAGTTGGAGTGGTGGACGAATTGATGGAGCTGATATATTTTTTCCAAGACTCACTTTTACTCACATTGATTATTCTTCGGCATATTGCTCTCTGTCTTTTATATTCCAAGAGGTTCTCTGAGGTCATGCACTTTTGGAATTTTTTATAAGCTTTTCGACGATCTTTAATTGCTTCCTTGCAAGCATCGTTAAACCAAGGTACAAGAGGTCTTTTCGGTGAGCCGGAAGACATAGGTATCGATGCTTTAGCAGCTTGAATGATCGTATTTGTGATAGTTTCACATCCTTCATCAATTGTCATTTCATGGGGAGGGGTTTGAGAAGTCGAAGCTAAAGAAGTAAATAGATTCCAGTCAGCTCTATTTAGTATCCATTTGGGGTTTGTTCGGGTCGGTTTCATGTTTTTAAATTTTATAAGGAAATGGTCACTACCATGCAAATCGGGTAAAACGGTCCAGTCTATGTCATTATAGAGTGTGGAGGTACAGAAGGAAAGATCGATTGCTGAATACGTCCCATAGCTGGAGCTTAGAAATGTAGGTTCACCAGAGTTGAGTAGTAGGAGATTGGAGGCATCTAAAAAACTTTCTATTGTTTTACCCCGAGTGTTTATATTTAGGGAACCCCATAGTGGATTGTGTCCGTTTAGGTCATCTACAAATAGAACAGGCCGAGGTAATTGGTTATAAATGTCTAACAGTTGTTTTTTGTCTATGGTGGGATCTTGTAAGAGATAAATATTACATAAGGAAAATGAAAAATCGCGATGAACTCTGACCGCTACGGTTTGTAGACGGGAATTAATAGGGATCGATTCGGAATATACTGATTTGTGTACTGCGATTTGGACGCCGTGGTGACTGTGGTTTGGATTTGGGCTATTCTTTCTGTATATTTCAAAGTTTATTAGGCAAAAAGCGTCTGTTGTTTTAAGCTTTGTCTCCTGAAGTGCTATGCAGTATGGCTCGTTATCATGAATCAGCATTTTCAAGTCGTTAAAAGGAGTTCTCAATCCATTACAGTTCCATTGGAGTACCGTCGTGTTAAGAGGTTAAATTTAAAAGGTCAGGAGGTAATATAGGTATGTCATTAAATCGAAAGAAATAAATAAATAAAAAATAAATATGCAAAAAATATATTTAAAAAACATAAAAGAAAAAAAATATATATTGAAATTATTTTTATGATAAAATAATAAATAATGAAAATGTCACTTATTGTGTTTTATTTTTATCTTTATTCCCTAAATTTTCTTTTTTAATTTTTCCTTTTTTATTAATAACTTCAGTAAATCCTTCGTCGGCGTCGTATGGATCTACCTCAATCGCCTCGGTGATGCAGTAATCTTCGATTGCCCCAACATTTAGAGACGTCAAAGATACGGAGCGGACCAAGGAGGTGGAAGAGGTTGATGTAAGAGAGGGGGTAGAGGAGGTGGAGGGGAGAGGGATAGGGTAAGAGGGGGTAGAGGATGTGATGGGAGGAGGGATAGGAAGAGAGGTGTTAGAGGAGGTGGAGAGGGAAGATATATTGTGAGAGGGGGTAGAGGATGAGGAGGTAGAAAGGAAAGATAGGGGAGGGTGGGGAGAGGTAAAAGTGGAAGTGCTTGCCTTTGAGCGCGTTAAGATCGTAGAGCGCTGAGGCTTCGGGGTGCTAGGAAGAGACGAGATATTTGTACTTACATGAGCTTGATTGTTTCTGGCAGCTTCAAATTTGAAATATGCATCAGTTTGTATACCTATTTCTTTGGTGTTTATTGTTTTGGAGGTTTTATTGTCTGATTTGGTCGTTTCTGAAAAAGATTTATTTAACGTTTGGGGATTTTCCAATTTGTATATTTTTTTCGCTTCATGGTAGGAAACTTTCTTAGTAAACTGAATATTTTTAATTTCTTTATTAAGTTTGTAAATTGGACAGGATTTAACTAAACTGTTATGTTCACCACCACAATTGATACATCTGGGACTTTTGGTGCATTTTTCATCAGTATGCTTTTTCTCACCACACTGGGAGCATAGGATTTTAGTGCTGGTGCATTTCAATGTATGATGGGAAAAACTAAGGCATCTAAAACATCTGACCGGATTTGGCGAGTATTTTTGGACTTGGACATGTTGGAAACCTATTCTAAGAGTTTCGGAAGGAAATGGAGTGGGAAACGTTACAATGTAGGAATGTGTAGATTTTTCGTTGCCATTAATTTTAATTTTTATTCTATTTATATCTTTAATTTTACCATCGAGTTCGGATATTATTTCATTTTTGTCTAGATATTGCAAATCAAAAAATTTTATTACACCTTTACTGTAATTTAAAGTAGAGTGTGGTTTAAGTGATACGTTAAATTGTTCTGCAAAGTTTGTGCAGTCTATAAGCTTTAGCGATTGGGTTTTATTGCAGGTTTCAATAAGCAAACTACCATCTCGCATTTTTTTTATATTTTTACCTCTCCTACTAGGTTAGTAATGAATTTATATATTAGAAACAGAGACACTTTTTGAAAACCTGCATCTCCTTTTCTAAACATTAATAAATATGTTGGTACATTATTATTATTGTCATTTAAGTGTAGCGGGTCCGGCGGGGTTTTCATTCTCCCTCTTTTTCGTTTTTTATTGGAGCTAGCAAATGGCTCGTCCATATCTGTTAAAATGAAATATGCTTATTATATAATAGTAACTAATAAAAATAAAATACTTAAATCTAAAATAAGTGGAAATAATAAGAAAACTAAAGTAGCCTTAGCTGGAGTGGAACAAAGCCACGTGCAACCCTCCTGGCGCTGCCCACGGCCGAACTGTCTCCTGAGCTAGCTGGCTGGTGGTTCCTCTGTCTTCTAAGGGACTTCGCGCACTAAGTTCACTAACTTTTAAACAAATTTAAATATTTTTTTCTTCTTAAATAGACAAAACATTTTGGAGCAAAATTTAACCTGTATGTAACCTTTACCACCATGTGATCATCTGCGAAATAAAGAAGTAATAAATATATTAACATCATACACACAATCATAACTTTATGCAATTTTTACAATTTGCTAAAGGAACCCCAGACTGGGCCTTTTCCTGCTCTTGTAGAGGGAAAAGCGGAGTCCAAGAGATCCTAGAGCCTCGCTCTCAGCCGCGTCACTGGTGTGACTCAATTGATAATTAACAACTAAATATGCACGTTAAGGGAATTTGATAAACAACAAAAGGAGAAAACTTGACAAATATATTTTTATGCATTTTATGTGTTTTTGAACACAACAATTGTAATATAGATGTATAATGTATGTCCAGGCGCTCTCAGGTCTCCACCTGGTATGCTGAGTTGAAGTGGCTTTATCCGAAATTCCGACGGCAATACTTCCTAGGAACCCATCTTTATAAATCCTTCAGAACCAAAAAACCCCTCTATATCTATAACATGTTCACTTCACTCTCCTCTGTCCATTCTATCAACAAAAGATCCCAGTCCCTGAACCTGTTCATTCCCTCCTACAGAACCACTTCCTTCAAGAGATCTTTCGTTATTCGTGCTACTTCATTTTGGAATTCCTTACCCATGCCTATTCGTACATCCCAATCCTTAACTTCCTTCAAGCATAAACTATTTATCCATCTCCTTGAATATCAGTCTACCACGCCTTTATAAGTTTTGACTATTTACACTGTTTATTTATTTTTATTTATTTTATTTTATTTTTTTATTATTCAATGTTTCAGTTCATTTTATTTCTTTTATCAATTATAATGTTGCAATATTACCTTGTACATATATATGCGTGTGTTTAAGTGTATGTATGCAATTTTTAAAATTTTTTTTTTATTCGTAATATGCAGTATAATTTGTTATATGATGTATATTTTGTAGACGTAATTGCCAGAAGATTAATACTTTAATGTACATTTATATTATTCTTAGGGGACTAGCTGTTCTAAAATAAAAATTATTTTTTCATTTCATTTCATAATGTACCGTTGGATAGCTAAAGATTTTGGAAAAAATATTATCTGAGTCATGGAATTGTAAAGGGTAATGGAGAGTGACGAAAAGCCGATAAAACTAACTGTTTTTTGGGTTCCCGAAAAGAAAAATTCATGTTGACGGTACTGCAACCTGGCGGCTTGTCAATGAAGCACAGCGCGCAAATTTTGTTTCCGAACATAAGAACAGTAATATATACGTATAATGTACCGTTTGAAAGATAAAGACTTTAGAATTAATTTAATTAATTCTTTAGTGGTTTCACTCATATTTACTCTAACTGTATTTTTTTTAATTTATTTATAGTAATTTACAACTGTACTAAAGAATACAATAAGTAAATATGTAGAATGAATATAAACAGTCATGAAAATGTCTTGAGGAAGAACCACCCAGTGGTAGCACTTCACTAACTATTTTAATACAGTAGGTCCCGAGGCCACCTTCTTTTCAGTCGCCTTGGAGGGTTATAAGGGATATCTGAGGAAGATAAGTTACGGACAAGTGGGTTTGTATGGGCAGGGAGTTTAGAATGGAAAGAGGAGTATCTATCACGGGCTATGTCAGCAACAAATGGGATGTTTAGGTCATTATGGAGGAGTTGATTTGTGACAAAATAAGGAGAATTCAGGATTTTGCGAAGGATTTTGGATTGTAAGGACTGGATGCGGGAGGAATTAGATGGTTTCGTAGAGCCCCAAAGCTCGATTCCATATGCCAAATAGGTCTGATAATTGTGATGTAGATGAGTCTTTTGTAATGTACTGGAAGTTATGAACGTTTGTCTAGTAAGTGTTGTAGTAATCGATATCTTCGAGCAGTTTCTTGTCGTTTCAGTCTTTTGTGAGGATTCCAAGCAAGGCGCTTGTCAAGATGGAGACCTAGGTATCGGATTTGTTCTACAGAAGTAAGGGTAATGTTGTTAAAGGATACTGGGGGGCAGGAAGTCATCGGTTTGCGACGAAGGCTAAAGGTGATTTGGTGGGATTTGTTGGGATTTATTTTAATCCTCCAATTTTGACACCATTCTTCAATGGCTTTGATGTGGGACTGAAGGGTTTGGGATGCAGTAGTTGGATCATTATGGACGGATAAGACACACGTGTCATCAGCACAAGTATTGAGGACAGTGCGAGGATGGAGTGGAATGTCAGCTGTATAAAGGGAGTAGAGGATAGGACCTAAGATACTACCTTGAGGCACTCCAGCAGATAGGGAAAATGTGGATGAGTAGGAAAAGTTGTGGTTTACCTTAAAGGTTCTACCAGTAAGGTAGTCTAACTGTATTTAAAAATTCTTTAATCGATTTTAAAAACGGAGGTAAGTGAAAGACGAGTGTTGCCCGAACCAGATTTTTTCTTCATCTATTACAAAGATTCATTATTTAAAATAGTAAACCAGTAAGGTATTTATAAAAATAATAACAAAACATTAAAATAAGGAAGGATTAATTGTAGACTGTAGTGAATTTATGATGGAGAGGTTGGTTAGGGATTGGGTCATCAAGAAATAAGCTACTAATAAGAAAAATTGATTATAGTTGTGTGCCGACGTTTTAGCCTGATAAATAAAATGGACAGGAAGTGATTGAATAGATGAAGGTCGGAAGGGTTTTGTGAAGCTACGGATTTACGAAGAAAGAAAATGCAATCCATTTTTTTAACTTATATTCTCTTTCATTGAAGACAGATCAGCAGAGATATAATAAGATGAAAACAAATTCACTAAGTAAAGGCGTTTAATAATGATTTTAATAAAAAAAAAAAATAGACTAGTATTATTTACACTCTTGAATGGTTAAACATTTTTCTAGAGGGAAAGGTTTATTTTCACTACTAGTCCTGGTATCTAATAGACTAGGTCTTCTATTCTAAGATTGATCTATCCTAGTTCAAGATACTATCATACATCACATTACGATACAGCGAGTGAATCGCAGATTTAATTTCAGATTTCTGAACGAATGTGTCTTTTATTACAGAGAAATCCAGTTTATTTATTTTTTATCTCAGTTTAATTTAATAACAAGCTATATAGATTGGTATTACACTGAGTGAACATAATTGAATATTTATCTATATTATATTGAGATAAGGAAATTGATGTTATAATAAATAAAAATAAATCATAATAATTCCCATTATTCATATTGCTTCTGAAGAAGTAGGAATATGGGTTGGTGTAAAGATCCAAACAAGCATTACTCTTGTACTGTAGAAATTTAAAGGTTATTCTTGACCTCCAAAATCTTTGACTCAAAAAAGACGTAACTCTTTTACACCTAAAAATCCTCATCTCTCTCAGCATTCCAATTTCTCTAGCTTTTTAAAATAATAGAGATAGAAAGTAAAACTGTTGTTATAATTATACTTATTAAATCTAACTATTAACTCCAGAAAATAATAAATAAAGCAAATAAGGAGTGAAAAGTAAACAAATTTCTGAAAACTTAAGGCCTCAGTTTTGAAAACTTATCTTCTGTATCCTTCAGTCTTAAATTGAAAATAACATGAATGCTACATTACTTATTTTTTTAAAATATATTAAGGCATCAAAAAGAAGATATGCTCAACAATCAAACATTTATTAGCTTAGTTAATATTGCTGAAGGAATTAGTCCGGGTGGCGGTCATTAAATGAAACAACTGAATATGTTGAAACAACTGATTATATCCACAATTAGTTAATATTGTTTTTTATTCATCAGAATTCATACAATTCATTAAATAACACTTCTACATATCTAGAAAACATTTTTCAAAAAAAGTAATTTTGTTACTTAGCTTTAAACGATTGCATTAATAAAAAAAAATTAAAAAATAATTTCAGTTAATAGTAACCTTTACTTACTTTTGTTGTTTTACAGAACAAATTAGGTAAATCACAATTACAAATATAATTAATAGTACAAATAACAAAATATATATATTTTTTTAAAAATATATCCTCAACTAGAGGATAACATGAATTTTTGATTATACAATTAGAGGAATTGAGAAATAAATTCATCAAAGAACAATAATGGCTTAAAAGACTAAACAATGTGATAACTTGCAGGCAATTAAAATGCTTTCTTGATTAACAGACTAAAATAAATAACATATAAAATGTAATATGGCACAATCATAAAGTGCTTAAGTCTAAACTACCATTTGTAGGATTTATTTTTATGAATACAAAATTATATAATTGACTGAATAACATCATTCAAATGTATGTCTTTATTTACATATATAAAATATTAATTATATTACATAGATTAGATTGTTAATATTGAAAATTATTATATTAAAACTATCTTAGTAGGCATTAGTCCCAGTTAATAGTCAGACTCATCGGTATACTGAAAAATAAATCTATAATTTAATTACATATTGTAAACAATATCAAGAAGTAATATTAAGCACAAATTAATATTGGTTCATTACATTACCTGTTCCACTGCTTCAAGATCCCTCTTCGCCAACATATTTGGAGGTCTTGGTCTTGGTCTATAATCTGGTTTGTCAACATACTGCAAATATTAATAGATACGTCAATCTTATTGAATTGTGAAAAGAAAGATTTAAACTATTGGATTCATAAACTGATCATTACCTGTTCTACTCCTTCAACATCCCTCTTTCCTATGGGTCTAGGTTGTGGTCTTGGCCTGTAATCTGGCTTATCTACATACTGCAAATATTAAAAGATACATCAATCTTATTGAATTGTGAAAAGAAAGAATTTAGTTACTGCTTTCATAAACTGATCATTACCTGTTCTACTCCTTCAACATCCCTCTTTCCTATGGGTCTAGGTTGCGGTCTTGGCCTGTAATCTGGCTTATCTACATACTGCAAATATTAATAGATACATCAATCTTATTGAATTGTGAAAAGAAAGACTTAAACTATTGGATTCATAAACTGATCATTACCTGTTCTACTCCTTCAACATCCCTCTTTCCTATGGGTCTAGGTTGTGGTCTTGGCCTGTAGTCTGGCTTATCTACATACTGCAAATATTAATAGATATATCAATCTTATTGAATTGTGAAAAGAAAGAATTTAGTTATTGCTTTCATAAACTGATCATTACCTGTTCTACTCCTTCAACATCCCTCTTTCCTATGGGTCTAGGTTGTGGTCTTGGCCTGTAATCTGGCTTATCTACATACTGCAAATATTAATAGATACATCAATCTTATTGAATTGTGAAAAGAAAGAATTTAGTTACTGCTTTCATAAACTGATCATTACCTGTTCTACTCCTTCAACATCCCTCTTTCCTATGGGTCTAGGTTGCGGTCTTGGCCTGTAATCTGGCTTATCTACATACTGCAAATATTAATAGATACATCAATCTTATTGAATTGTGAAAAGAAAGACTTAAACTATTGGATTCATAAACTCATCATTACCTGTTCTACTGCTTCAACATCCCTCTTTCCTATGGGTCCAGGTTGCGGTCTTGGCCTGTAATCTGGCTTATCTACATACTGCAAATATTAATAGATACATCAATCTTATTGAATTGTGAAAAGAAAGACTTAAACTATTGGATTCATAAACTGATCATTACCTGTTCTACTGCTTCAACATCCCTCTTTCCTATGGGTCTAGGTTGTGGTCTTGGCCTGTAATCTGGCTTATCTACATACTGCAAATATTAATAGATACATCAATCTTATTGAATTGCGAAAAGAAAGATTTAAACTATTGGATTCATAAACTGATCATTACCTGTTCTACTCCTTCAACATCCCTCTTTCCTATGGGTCTAGGTTGTGGTCTTGGCCTGTAATCTGGCTTATCTACATACTGCAAATATTAATAGATACATCAATCTAATTGAATTGTGAAAAGAAAGATTTAAACTATTGGATTCATAAACTGATCGTTACCTGTTCTACTCCTTCAACATTCCTCTTTCCTATGGGTCTAGGTTGTGGTCTTGGCCTGTAATCTGGCTTATCTACATACTGCAAATATTAATAGATACATCAATCTTATTGAATTGTGAAAAGAAAGAATTTAGTTATTGCTTTCATAAACTGATCATTACCTGTTCTACTCCTTCAACATCCCTCTTTCCAATGGGTCTAGGTTGTGGTCTTGGCCTGTAATCTGGCTTATCTACATACTGCAAATATTAATAGATACATCAATCTTATTGAATGTGAAAAGAAAGACTTAAACTATTGGATTCATAAACTGATCATTACCTGTTCTACTCCTTCAACATCCCTCTTTCCTATGGGTCTAGGTTGTGGTCTTGGCCTGTAGTCTGGCTTATCTACATACTGCAAATATTAATAGATATATCAATCTTATTGAATTGTGAAAAGAAAGAATTTAGTTATTGCTTACATAAACTGATCATTACCTGTTCTACTCCTTCAACATCCCTCTTTCCTATGGGTCTAGGTTGTGGTCTTGGTCTGTAATCTGGCTTATCTACATACTGCAAATATTAATAGATACATCAATCTTATTGAATGTGAAAAGAAAGACTTAAACTATTGGATTCATAAACTGATCATTACCTGTTCTACTCCTTCAACATCCCTCTTTCCTATGGGTCTAGGTTGTGGTCTTGGCCTGTAATCTGGCTTATCTACATACTGCAAATATTAATAGATACATCAATCTTATTGAATTGTGAAAAGAAAGAATTTAGTTATTGCTTTCATAAACTGATCATTACCTGTTCTACTCCTTCAACATCCCTCTTTCCTATGGGTCTAGGTTGTGGTCTTGGCCTGTAATCTGGCTTATCTACATACTGCAAATATTAATAGATACATCAATCTTATTGAATGTGAAAAGAAAGACTTAAACTATTGGATTCATAAACTGATCATTACCTGTTCTACTCCTTCAACATCCCTCTTTCCTATGGGTCTAGGTTGTGGTCTTGGCCTGTAGTCTGGCTTATCTACATACTGCAAATATTAATAGATAATCAATCTTATTGAATTGTGAAAAGAAAGAATTTAGTTATTGCTTTCATAAACTGATCATTACCTGTTCTACTCCTTCAACATCCCTCTTTCCTATGGGTCTAGGTTGTGGTCTTGGCCTGTAATCTGGCTTATCTACATACTGCAAATATTAATAGATACATCAATCTTATTGAATGTGAAAAGAAAGACTTAAACTATTGGATTCATAAACTGATCATTACCTGTTCTACTCCTTCAACATCCCTCTTTCTATGGGTCAGTGTGTGGTCTTGGCCTGTAATCTGGCTTATCTACATACTGCAAATATTAATAGATACATCAATCTTATTGAATTGTGAAAAGAAAGATTAATATTGATTCATAAACTGATCATTACCTGTTCTACTCCTTCAACATCCCTCTTCCTATGGGTCTAGGTTGTGGTCTTGGCCTGTATCTGGCTTATCTACATACTGCAAATATTAAAAGATACATCAATCTTATTGAATTGTGAAAAGAAAGAATTTAGTTATGCTTTCATAAACTGATCATTACCTGTTCTACTCCTTCAACATCCCCTTCTATGTTAGTTGCGGTCTTGCCTGTAATCGGCTTATCTACATACTGCAATATTAATAGATACATCAATCTTATTGAATTGTGAAAAGAAAGACTTAAACTATTGGATTCATAAACTGATCATTACCTGTTCTACTCCTTCAACATCCCTCTTTCCTATGGGTCTAGGTTGTGGTCTTGGCCTGTATCTGGCTTATCTACATACTGCAAATATTAATAGATATATCAATCTTATTGAATTGTGAAAAGAAAGAATTTAGTTATTGCTTCATAAACTGATCATTACCTGTTCTACTCCTTCAACATCCCTCTTTCCTATGGGTCTAGGTTGTGGTCTTGGCCTGTAATCTGGCTTATCTACATACTGCAAATATTAATAGATACATCAATCTTATTGAATTGTGAAAAGAAAGAATTTAGTTATGCTTCATAAACTGATCATTACCTGTTCTACTCCTTCAACATCCCTCTTTCCTATGGGTCTAGGTTGTGGTCTTGGCCTGTAATCTGGCTTATCTACATACTGCAAATATTAATAGATACATCAATCTTATTGAATTGTGAAAAGAAAGACTTAAACTATTGGATTCATAAACTGATCATTACCTGTTCTACTCTTCAACATCCCTCTTTCCTATGGGTCTAGGTTGTGGTCTTGGCCTGTAATCTGGCTTATCTACATACTGCAAATATTAATAGATACATCAATCTTATTGAATTGTGAAAAGAAAGACTTAAACTATTGGATTCATAAACTGATCATTACCTGTTCTACTCCTTCAACATCCCTCTTTCCTATGGGTCTAGGTTGTGGTCTTGGCCTGTAATCTGGCTTATCTACATACTGCAAATATTAATAGATACATTCAATCTTATTGAATGTGAAAAGAAAGACTTAAATATTGGATTCATAAACTGATCATTACCTGTTCTACTCCTTCAACATCCCTCTTTCCTATGGGTCTAGGTTGTGGTCTTGGCCTGTAGTCTGGCTTATCTACATACTGCAAATATTAATAGATATATCAATCTTATTGAATTGTGAAAAGAAAGAATTTAGTTATTGCTTTCATAAACTGATCATTACCTGTTCTACTCCTTCAACATCCCTCTTTCCTATGGGTCTAGGTTGTGGTCTTGGCCTGTATCTGGCTTATCTACATACTGCAAATATTAATAGATATATCAATCTTATTGAATGTGAAAAGAAAGAATTTAGTTATTGCTTTTATAAACTGATCATTACCTGTTCTACTCCTTCAACATCCCTCTTTCCTATGGGTCTAGGTTGTGGTCTTGGTCTGTAATCTGGCTTATCTACATACTGCAAATATTAATAGATACATCAATCTTATTGAATGTGAAAAGAAAGACTTTAAACTATTGGATTCATAAACTGATCATTACCTGTTCTACTCCTTCAACATCCCTCTTTCCTATGGGTCTAGGTTGTGGTCTTGGCCTGTAATCTGGCTTATCTACATACTGCAAATATTAATAGATACATCAATCTTATTGAATGTGAAAAGAAAGACTTAAACTATTGGATTCATAAACTGATCATTACCTGTTCTACTCCTTCAACATCCCTCTTTCCTATGGGTCTAGGTTGTGGTCTTGGCCTGTAATCTGGCTTATCTACATACTGCAAATATTAATAGATACATCAATCTTATTGAATTGTGAAAAGAAAGAATTTAGTTATTGCTTTCATAAACTGATCATTACCTGTTCTACTCCTTCACGATCTCTCTTTTTATATGACTGGACTCCTGTACACAGTGTTGAACATAACAGAGCTACAGTCCATATTACTAATTCTTTCCTCATTCTTTAAGGTGAATGTTTGATTTTTTAATCTAAAAAAATAATAATATTGTAAAATATATACAATTACAACTGACTTTTTCACACAATTACTCATTTCTTAAATTATACATATTTATATTAATTTCTAAATCAAATTTTACCAATTTGATGCCTAAACCGACCTATTTTGATATCACGTCACACAGTTTCCTGAGTCGGGTTTTATAGGGGGAGGGAAATAATCATAAAAAAAATAAAATTAATTTTTTTGTGAATATCTCAAAAAGTATTATCTTCATAGATAATACCATTCAACAGAAGATCAAAGAACATTATTCAGAGAAACCCTTCCTCGTGAAACCATTCTACCAGACCTTGAATCCTTAAAATGGGAAGAAATTTACACCTCTTCTTCCATTGTATTTATGGTAGATATCCTTACTTCTAACCTACTCAGGATCCTTGATATCCATGCTCCTCTTAAAACCTGCACCTTCCGTCGCAGTCTTGCTCAACTTTTATACATTTAACATGATGAATAAGACCATTACGAATTATTCTTTGCAGTAAGTGTAGGTTTAAATGCGAAGTTTTTTTCTTTTTTACGTTTGGAGCCAGATTGTTTAACTTCAGCGAACTATTCAGATGTGTTATGTATTGAGAATACTGTGGGGAATAAGTTCAGTATTAAATAAGTTTGAAATTAGTCAAGTAAAGGTTTATAAGCCTTTGTCGGCAAAAGTTAAAAGGATTGTACATACCCCTCCCCCTGAGATTTCCCATGGGCAGCGTGATACCCCAAGAACATTCTAGACCCCAGCCGCTAGGCTGGACAAAGACTGGACTGGGCACTCCCATATCAGCCCCTGCCTTCCTTTGTTCGATAAAAGATTGGCAAATTCCAAAATATGGGACTTTTTTGGAAAAGAAGAGGGAATAGAATTGACGAGGGTGTTCGATCCACAAGAAGAGGCAGTGGAAGTGGAGTGAGAGACAAGAAGGGTCCTATCATCGAAAACGGATTTTCTTAACTAAACTCCTGCTTCAGCAGACCACTCCGCCCTTACCAGGCCTCGTCTGCTACCTTATTTTATGGTTCAAGGTACCGGAATGCAAAACGAATAAGCAACTAAAACATATGTTTCTAACGAAACTAAATATATGTCTTTATAACTGTTTAATTATAGTTATTTATCTAGTTTTATTAGTTCTTAAATTAATTTTAACAACCGAGGGTAGGGAAAGTTGTGTGTTGCCCGTACCAACAAAACTCCTACTTTTTTTTTGTTTTTATTTTACGTCCTTTTATGCTGCTTTAGCTAATCGGACGAAGCTACTGTGGGAGTCTTAAATGTTGCCTATCCAGATGTAATTAGGATAGTAATATTTAACGAGAACATGACATCGCACAGGCTCGGGGCCACCTTTTAACGTCCCCTCCGATGGACGGCATAACTAAGGATTTTTTACTCCCATTAAAAAATCCTAGGGCCACCTGCGGGTTTGAACCCGGAAACCCTAAACTCCTACTCTAGCAGACTTTCGTTTTTATAAAAATATTGCAACACATCAGTAGGGGATCAATTTTTTCATCATAGATATCTTTTAGTCCACATATTTTACGCTACTAAATAGCCTATGCAACAAATCATCCCACTAACTCATAAAAATAATGTAATCTAATTACCTATATGAAACTGTTATCTATATAGCTTATTCAGTGTCTGCTAAAAAAATACCACAAATTATCACATTTCAATTGGCGACTTTTTACTTATTAAAGTATTTGGAAAAACACGGAGAGTTTTCGACTTTATGTTTGTAAGGTTTTAAAGCCTGATGATCGAGGATACATCGGTTTGTTTTACAAAAGAATCAAGAAAAGTAATAGGTTTGTCCAAACTCAAGAAGGAGCTTAGTTTAGTCCTAGTAAAGTTACAAGTTGGAAGAGAGAATCGGATCTTCTAAATCTACCAGATTCTTGGGGTCTGTTTCATTTATCAATGATCTATGTGCGTACATCATTTACAGACATTTCTTCTTCCCACAAAAGCGTGATGCTTAGGAACTTTTTTATAACATAAGATACTTATTTTCAAGAATATAAGTGAATAAAGTGACCTAATTTCTATTTTTAATAGATTTCATTTGGAAAAAGTAATTTAGTAAGCATTTTAAACTGTTTTCATTCACCCTACATGTTGTAAATGAGAACACAATAACATTTTCAATGTCGTTTCTAGTCACATGGAAACAGTAATATATATATATATATATATATATATATATATATATATATATATATATATATATATATTTTTTTTTTTTTTTTTTTTTTTTTTTTTTTTTTTTCTTTCAAAAAATACTTTTCAAAAACACACACCCAGTAAATATGTAATAGAGGAGATGTGGACCTAAGATTTGATGTATTGTTTAATTAATTCAAATAAAAAATAAATTGTTTATATTGCTCAAGATATCATAGAGTATTTCTATTAATCCCATCTTACGGTATATTTATTTCTATAATTTTTAATAACCTATTAGCTTATGTACCGCAATAACATATTATTATATTTAATAACATATTAATTTATGTAACGCAATATATAAAATAAATAAGTAATAAATTATAAATTGCAATAAAAATAAAATATAGATATATAATACAGTGTATGTGTTACCTGCTGAGTTCACTGCTGTACTGAAGTTATCGATAGTATCACCAGGCTTATATAGTAAACTGGTAGGTTCTGTGATTTTTAGCCCGTGCGATTTCTTTTTAATGCAAATGTGTAACCGATATCAGTTGAGTTCATATCTTCCCCAGTAGGTTTTCCCAAACGAGGTTTTTAGCCTCATCAATCTATAATAAATTAAAAATGAGTGAATTATATAAATTTTGTTTTTCGTTTGCAACATTATTTGGAATATTCCTTTTTTTTTTTTCTTTTTTTTATAATTTTCATTTAATTTTTAATTAATTTGGGAAGCAGCTACAATTTTATTAAAGCACCTACAGATGTTTTGTTTGTAGCATTATAAATCTACAAGAAACTTTAAAAAAATTGGTCCGGGCAACACAAGACTCACTTTTGTCTCTTCTTGAAATCAAAAGTTTTTTTTTTACATAATTTATTGAAATTTACAACTGTAACTCATAATACAACTAGTAAATATGATAAAAGAAAAATGACATGAAAAAGACTTGTAGAAGAACTACCTAATGGTGGCATTCCTGGAAATCAAGTTGAAAAAAAAAAAACAAGTTTAAAATAGTAACAAAATGTAAATAATATATTTTTTTGATGTACCCATTTATTTTAGATTAAATAATATAATAAAAAAAGTTTTATTTACGAAAATCACTTTCGTTTATGCCCTTTTTGTTAATTTACAATATCTTCTAGATCTTAATATGTTAGATAACATATTTTTTAAATCTTAAGCTTTCCAACAGTACAATCTGGAATAATAACTATTTTCTCCTTTCTTTTTTAATCAATGTTAATAACATAATATAACTACTTGTTTTCATATTAACAAAATTAATAGTAATTTCGATCGCTTCAGTAGTTTCGGAGAAATGCCGCGGATGACGTATGCCGGACGGCGGACAAACGAATCTTTTTTTTATTAGGTATCTTGAAACGTTAGCCCTCAAATTTTGAGTTGTTTTTTTTAATTTGTTTGGTCTATTACAAAGGTTCATTATTGAAAATAATAAACCAAAAAGAGAATTTTCGTATCATTGTAACGGATATATTTTATTTATTTCTATTTTTTTGATTTTTTATTATTTATGATTGTCCTAAGTAACAACCGATTTTCGTTGTAAACCCTCTATGCGGCTTATGGTTTTAATTTTATGGTTCTGCTATTTTTATTCGCTATTTTGTAATGTACCAAAAATATAGATAACAATTTTTTTCAGGCTCTAGTTTTAATTTTTCAGCAATTAAGCAACGTAGATTACTCTCCATTGCTGAACAATTAGAACTATAGACTGAAATAAGTGTAATCTATATCTTTAATATATTAATTTTAATTATGGGAGAAGTTAGTTCAGGGTGCAGTAAAAGGAACACAATAAAGTATAAACTTAGTTTACTGGTGATTATTTTTTTAACTTTATAATGTTTTACATTTTTCGTACTGTAAATTTTTTTAAAAATTGTCATTTCTAAAATTTTTATTTTCTATTATCTGATTATTCACCTTTTATTAAATTTCTTTTGCCCCTTTTGTTTTTAATTATTATTATATTTGTCAATTGTCAGAACCACCATTTCACTTTGTCTTTAATTATCAGTATAATTTATTTCACTTATCATCTATATATATTGTATTCTACTACTGGTTGTTATCTTTTGTTTTTTATAGCCCTGAACCAGTAAATTAAGTTTATACTTTATTGTGTGTTATTTTTACTGCACTGTCAACTAACTTCTCCCATAAATACACAGTCAGTCATTCTAAAATCGCTATTAAAATTATAGATTATGGAATATGGAAGTTTTAATTTTTCAGCAATGGGAAGTAGCCCACGCTGAAAAAGTTCTGGGTAAAGCTTTTTAACTCTGGTATTTTTGGAAAGGTGAACATTTTAAAAAATTATATAATTATATGTTCGATAATTATCAGGCCGATTTTCAAAAGAAATTCTTGGCCCTAAAGGCTGAAACGTCGCGATGACTTGAATAAATAAATTGTTTTAAAAAAAATATCCAAGAATTTCTTTTGAAAATCGGCCTGATAATTATCGAACAAATATTCAAACAAAAGAAAAATAACGACAATGATGAGAAAAATATATAATTATATATGTAATAGAAAATTATATAATTATATATATATATTAGAAAATTATATAAAATATATAATTATATATAAAATTTTAATTATAACTAGAAAAAATGAAATCCAGGAAGAAATAAAGTCCCGGTTAAAGGTGGAAAATGCGTGTTATTATTCAGTTGCTAAGTTACTTAGTTCGCGGCTTCTATCTAAAAACTTAAAGGTTAGAATTTATAAAACTATTATTCTTCCATCGGTCCTTTACGGATTTGAAACTTGGCCGCTTACTTTGAAGGATCAACAACGGCTTAAGGTCTTCGAAAATAAGGTATTGCGTAAAATATTTAGTCCGAAGAGAGATGAGGCCACTGGGGAGTTTAGGAGGTTGCACAACGTGGAATTGCGGAACTTGTATCCTGTAAATATAATTGAACTGATTGCATTGCGGAGACTCAAATGAGCGGGTAAAGTTGTTGGGCTCGATGACCAGCGGATCCCGAGAAAGTTGGTATTTTCTGATCCGACTGGTAGGCGTCCGAAAGGTAGGCCGAAGCGGAGATGGGAGGATTGCGTTAAGGCTGATCTCGGGAGCTTGGGCTTGCCCGGTGAACATTGGACGAGTCTGTGCAGGCGAAGTTTGGTGGTATCGGCATCGAACCTTCGGGTTCGGTAAGCCTATTATTATTATTATTAAACATTTTAAAAAATAATAAAATAAAAAGCAATTACGATAAGTTTTACATTTCATCTCCAAATATCCCGACATGTAAGGAAATTGCGGAAAAGAATTCTCGAAAATCAACAAATGGGACTTTACTGACTGAGTGAAAATTAATGGTACCAGCAAAGTTTTTACCTCTATAAGTTCAAAAGATACAAATTTATCAACTGAGATTCAACTGGTCCTGAAATTCTAGGTTTATAAAATTGGTTTGATTTCAATTGGAAGGCCAACTCTTACAACTAAAACAATTATAATATAATTCTAGAACAAAGTGAGCTACCGACTTTGTGATAATTGTTTTTATCAGATAATGGTGCAGCATTTATTGATTTACTCATTTTTAAAATAAATGAAAAGATTAAAATTGAAATTTTACTCATATACGCCCATAGCTCAGTTATTTTTAAGAATCGATAAAGTACAGTAAAAAAAAAAAAAAAAAAAAAAAAAAAAAAAAAAAAAAAAAAAAAAAAAAAAAAAAAAAAAAGGTTTGTACATATATATATATATATATATATATATATATATATATATATATATATATATATATATTTGTATATTAATTTCATAAATTATAACAGATTACAAATTATAATTCCTGCAAAAATCTGATATTGTCGAAGAAAGAGAAAAATCGAAAAGAATTGAGAATGAGAAAAAATAATGCGAAAAAATTCCCTGATAACTGGGTTATTATTGAAGATAGAGAGGAAAAGATTAAGGTATTCTAGATTCAGGGAATTTAATTTGAATTATTTAAATGAAAATCTAAAGAAAAAAACAAGGAAATAGAAAAGTAGTCTTTGTAATCGACCTAAAATACATTTACCTTTCCCAGCTCTACAAAATTTGAGGGCTTACGTTTTAAGATGTCAATAAATACCAATTTATATATATATATATATATATATATATATATATATATATATATATATATATATATATATATATATATATATATATATATTAATTTCATATTAATAATATATTATATATAATAGAGAATTAAATTTCCTACAAAATGAAGAAAAGAATCATTGAAATTGGTTCAGAACTAGTAGAGATATAGCGTTTTGAAATTGGCAGTGGTGATATGCCTTTGGATTTTTTAATGCTTTTCATATTACATAATAGCCAGCTATATAAACAGTTATGCTCTAATATAATTATTTGGAAATAATTAACCATTGTGTAATAATTTGCTGCGTTTGAGTAAAATACTCCGTTCCTTTTGTGATGTTCAATTTTTAATATTTCTATAAATGAGAATAAACTATTTTTCATGCGATGTCATTTTAATAAAAGAGACATGTTCTCAAGATCAAAATTTTTAGAATAAGATAGGGCAGAACAACAAAAAAAGTAAGTTCTCTTCTCATACTTTTTCACAAAACTTAAACTCGTATAAACTCAACCGTTTAAAACTCTTTTTTTTTTTTTTTTTTTTTTTTTTTTAAACATAATTTATTGAAATTTACAACTGTACTCAAAAAAATACATAAAGTAAATATGATATTAGAAAAATGACATGGAAGAGATTTGTAGAAGAACTACCAAATGGTAGCACTCCTGTAACTATTTTAAACTAGAAGGTCTCGGGGCCATCTCCTTTTCAGACGCCTCGGAGGATTGTCGGGAATTGAAGAGGAAGAAAGGATTGAAACTAGAGGATTAGGGTGGGAATGGAGTTTGTCATGAAAGGAATGGTATCTAGATCGGGCCAAATCAGCAACATACGGAATATTAAGGTCTTTGTGGATGACTTTATTAGTTACAAAATAAGGAGCATTGAGGATTTTGCGAAGGATTTTGGATGGTAGGGATTGGATACGGGAAGAATTTGATGGTTTAGTAGAGCCCCAAAGCTCTACTCCGTAACAATTCTTTTAAGTTCAAAATTATGGTGTGGGCAACAATCAACTTACCTCGACTGTTAAAATCAATTTAAAAACTCTTAATATACTTCAATTTTAAAAATATTTTTAAAGATGGTTTTAATAAAACGTGTATTCATTTTTTTTTTTGGAAACATATGATTAAGATTAGATAATCTAACTACATTAAATTGTTAATCAGTTTATTCTCTATTCGTCCCTTGATATTACCTTCTACAAATTTGGGTATCAGATAATATTTTTTCTAAAATCTTTGTCTTCCCAACGGTATATTATACGTCTATATTTATGTTCTTATTATCAAAAAAAAAAAAAAAATCCATTAAAAAAAAAAATAGTTTTGCTGTTTTATCCTTTAGTTGGGCCGGTTTCACCTAAGTTTTATTCTCATTAAAATGGTTTTGAAATGCTTAAATGCCAATTTCTCATGGTTGGTTTGGCGCACCAGATTTTTTTCTTATTGAAATACATTAGTGCGATAAACAGTTTAAAAAATAGACTTAGCATAATGTCGTTGACTAAATAATTATAATTTAAGATCTATCGAAATGTTTAATTAATTATCACAAATTTAAGGCGATCAATTCCTACCATTTGATTTATTCATCTATCAATTTCATTATTTTGTTTACGTGTTGTATTATATATTTTTTATTTCTTCATATTCATTAGCAATTACAAATGTATAAATTACTAATGTATAATATTGAGAAAAGTTAAAGTTCTGTCCTGAAGATCGGATAGAAGCCCGAAACTTGGGCTTATATATATTAAAGGGATTTTAGGAAGATACAAATCAATATTCACATCCCCTAGACAATTAAGTAAATTAAGATTTTTTTTATATTTCTAACTGCGTGACTGCTCATCTAGCAACTAGGATTTGTAAATTTTTTCGTGATTCCCCTGATTAAGGTCTTGCAAACGAATTTCTAAAGTTCTGAAAATTAACTAGGTAGATTCCTCAGCCATTTTTTTTTAGTCTTATTTGGGATTGGCGTGTTAAAAGGGAGGGAGAAAATAAAGAAAAGAGTTTATTTAGGTTTATTGGCTGATGAAACGTGTTCTATTTGTCACGAGTCTAATAATTTACTTTTGAGATGTTTATGTCAATGCGTATCTTGTGATTCGAAACACACCCTGGTGCGTGAAAAGATTTCATAGGATTTCAGTTTGAGATGATTGTATTTTGTTTGTGTCTACGTGTTTTACAGCACCTTTAAATTCTGCTCTCTATGTCCATGTAGGCTGAGTAGATTGGTGTAGATTAGGCGCTTGCATTGTAAATTTAGTGATTATCCTGTAATCCAATAGGTGTGGAAGTTGTTTGTAACTTCTTGTTGCTCTAATTTCGCATGTATGTTCCATGTTAGTCTTTTACCAAAATATTGAACAAGGTATGGTACGTAGATTTTTGAAGGTACCACATCGTTGTCGATTTTCACCGATGGACTTTAACCTTTCCGTAGAAAAAGATTTCACGTTACTCGAGGCATTGATTTTATTTCTTCAGTTTTAAAATGACTTTTTCAGGGAAAGATATGATCGCAAATAGAATATATGTGGTAAGAATAAAGTAAAAGTATAGATAGTGGAGTAAGGGTGCTCAGGAATATCTGAAGTAGAAAGAGAATAGAGGAGAGGGCTTAATACGCTATCTTGTGGCACACCCGTGCGTTCAGCAAAGTAGTGGGAACTGGAAGAATTAACGGAAATACAGAAGAATTTTTTGAAAAAGCAAGATTTGACTATCATAAAAATAAATAGAAGGTTTTATTTTCTAAAGTAGATCTTTGAACCCTACACTATAAAAATGTTTTTCGATGTCAAGGAAAATCTAGTCTAATATTAAATTTATATTGATATCCATGTTATTGTTTAATTAGTTTGGAACATGTTATTAAAAATAAAATGTTATATGAATCTTTTCCTATCCATAACATATGATGCATTATTACCGCATATGCTTTTAGTGTATTTGTACTTATAAAATTTCAATTTAAATAAAAAACAAGAAGACTGTTGGTTGATTAATTGATGTACTGGTTTACTACTGAATTAATTGAATGTATATCTTAACGATTTAGTGGAATCAATCCACGCATATATCGATATCTCGTTCTGTAGACCACAGACTGCTACGAAAACGAAAGTCCCATTGAGGAAATTGGCACGATAGCCTATACCATCTTGATAACCTTACTGAAGTCATTAATTTACAGCAGTACAATATTCTAAGAAACTTGTGTTTCTTCTCTTTTTATTATTGATTTTATTGCTTTCATTCTGTCAATAACGTTATAATTAACGAAATAAATAGTGAAAAATATATAGTTTGAATAAAAATAATAAAACCCACAAAATAGCTGATAACATGTTAGACTGTTATTTTCTTATTTATCTCTTATAGAAGACGTATACCATATAAATAAAACGATAGCATCACTGTGATAATTATAAATTTCTTATAACTAAATTAAAATTTACATTTGTTTCCTCTAATATAGGTTATTAGCCACTATAAAAATTAGGTATATAATATACACACACACATATATTCTATTTTATTTTTTTCGTTTTGTTTACTTTTTAATCAAAATGTCAAGGTAATAAAAATATTTCTAAATATATAAAACTAGTCTAATATAAAATGTATAAATATAAAAAAGTATGGTACGTAGATTTCTGAAGGTACTACATCGTTGTCGATTTTCACCGATGGACTTTAACCTTTCCGTAGAAAAAGATTTCACGTTACTCGAGGCATTGATTTTATTTCTTCAGTTTTAAAATGACTTTTTCAGGTGAAAGATATGATCGCAAATAGAATATCTGTGGTAGGAATAAAGTAAAAGTATAGATGGTGGTGTAAGGATGCTCAGAAATATCGGAAGTAGAAAGAGGATAGAGGAGAGGACTTAATACGCTATCTTGTGGCACAACCGTGCGTTCCGCAAAGTAGTGGGAACTGGAAGAATTAACGGAAATACAGAAGAGTTTTTTGAAAAAGCAAGATTTGACTATCATAAATATAAATAGTGATAATTATAAATTTCTTATAACTAAATTAAAATTTACATTTGTTTCCTCTAATATAGGTTATTAGCCACTATAAAAATTAGGTTTTGTTTACTGTTTTAATCTAAATGTCAAGGTAATAAAAATATTTCTAAATATATAAAACTAGTCAATAAATATTAAAATTAAAATGTCTTATAATATTCTAAAAATATCTATTCATAGTTATAGTCAAACTATATTTCTACAAACTACTGAAACATTTATTGGAACTTGGTTTACTGTACATACCTAATTTAAATTAAATCACTTTTTGGTTATAGTAATACACATTTCATTTAATTTTCTTTAATACAATTTTTAACAAAAACTTATTAAACATTGAATATTTAAGAATGGAAATTTAAATATAATAAACGTTATGTAAATATAATAAGGTAAATTAAAATTTATTTATTTTTATTTTATCTTATATTGAAGTGTTAATGTTGGGTAGTTTCTTCTCATAAATGTAAATTAGCCCTTTAACTTATTTTATTTATAATATGCGCGGTTGTAAATATTAATAAAAAAAATAAAAGTTTAGTTTTATATTTCCGTAATTAAATATTTAATTCCTAAGAAGGCTTTATTAAAAAATGTATAATATAGAATTTAAAAAAATAGAAATATAATAAAGTCAATTTAAATTGGGGTCGCCTTAGTTGTAGGATATCAGCCAATTTACCCAAGGTCACGGGTTCAAACCCTGCCGATGACCAATAGAATTTTTAATACGGCTAACAATCCTTGATTATTCCTTCAGAGGAACGTAGAATGGTGGTTCCCCATTTGAACATTATTTTGAAGATTCCAATCCTGCTCTTTAACTTTTTTTATTATTATTTTATATAAACTTTATATTTATTGAGATATTTACCAAAAACTTTCTAAAATCAGTTTAATACTTCTCCTCTCTCCAATTTGATGCGTAGTGGTAAATACAACGGCTGCCTACTGTCAGACATCTTTATCAACATTTAATAATAAAGAAGTATGAAAAAAAATTCATACTGAAATTCTTATGGATTTTTCTAGCTCTCACACTGCTACTTGCACGATCTTTAATCCTTACCTTTACTGAGTCCAAGATCCTTCATAGGTTATTGAGGAACAGAATAGGTTTTTATTTTTTACTTTCACTTACTTAATGTATGAATTACATATTAAGAAAAAGTATTGGGATCTTGAAAATTTTCGAATTCTAGTTTTCAAAGGAAATGCACATTTTAGGGTTCCCTCAGTCCAAATTACCTAGTTCTGCAAAAAGGTCTGTGTATGTGTGTTTTTCAGTGTGCGGTCTTGCATGAAAACGAAAATGTGTACGAAATTGAAATTTCATATATAAGCTAACTTTAAGCCCGAGATGTTGCAGCAACTTTTCATCAAAGATGGCGAACCAGAGCCTCTTTATACCATGCTTTTTGGGCCTTTTTACGATTTTCTCTAAAACAGCGCTAGCGATTTTGATTAAACTCGCTATATCTATGTAACGTTTAAAGGAATTTAATAAAATATAGGTTTCATTCTTATTGAAATAGTTTGACTGGGCTTAAATGCCAACACTTAGTATATTCTTCATTGAAAGTACCTTTAATTTTGTAGATGAGGAAGATGGTTGGGGGTGCGGTCATAAATTAGAAACACACATTTAAAATAAGTGCTATTTTAATTATGTGCCGACGTTTCGGCCTACAATGTGGGCCTTCATCAGGGCTAAAAGAAACAAGATAACAACCAATGTAATTATAGACTTAACAATGCGTTAGGTATATAATAATAATATGACAGTAATAAAATATGGGAACATAAATAAAATTAAATGTAAAATGATAATAAGATGACAGTTATAAAGTATGGAAATAAGGTGACAGTTATAAAGTATGGAAATAAGGTGACAGTTATAAAGTATGGAAATAAGGTGACAGTTATAAAGTATGGAAATAAGGTGACAGTTATAAAGTATGGAAATAAGGTGACAGTTATAAAGTATGGAAATAAGGTGACAGTTATAAAGTATGGAAATAAGGTGACAGTTATAAAGTATGGAAATAAACAAAATTAAGATGATAGTTATAAAGTATGGAAGTAAACATAATTGAGATGATAATGTTGTAATGAGAATATAAGTATAAAGAGAGACTAAGCAAATGAAAAAATGACAAAGGAAAAATATGTGAACAATTTAAAATTTTAATTATTAACAATTTTGAAGTGATATATGACGGTAATATATTAAAAACATAGTTAAGAGTATAGGTAATATATAAAAAGAACATAGTCATTAAAAAAGAGAAAAAGTATGAATAAAAAATAATTTTAAATTTTAAAATAATGTAATATTAAACTAAGAATTATATGTCAGGATATGTAACGAAGAAAGATATGAGTATGGAAAGAGGGAGAAAGAAATGGGCGATGAAAAGAGATCCTAATCAATAAGAAAAAAGATACATACTTGACTCTGAGACGCTGTCTAAAGGAGTGATGTTTTCCAGTCTAGAAAACGCTCATTGCGTGGAACGGAAAATATGAGAACTAGAATGTCCGTTAGAGCTTTTCCAAGAAGCTAAGTTATGTTTACTGATTCGATTGTTTGTTGAAGAAAAAACTAAAGGATTGGCTAATGATTTTTTTTAAAATATATATTAATAATATAAAATAGCGGATTGAGATTAAAAAAACAGAATTAGTGAAAAAAAGAATTAATGAAAAAAATAGAGGATTAATTTTGTTATAAAATAATAATAATAATCATAATATAATAATAAAAGATTAATTTTGTAGATTCGAAAAAATTAACCATATCATATTTTTAGTGTTAATACAAAAAACCGGTAAATATATAAGTTGAACGAACTCGGTATCCAACTAAAGGAGAAAAGAGTAAAATAATATTTTGTATGCAATTTTTGTGTTTTAGAAATAAGAACATTAATATAGATGTATAATACACCATTGGAAAGCTAAAAAAATTAGAAAAAAATATTATCCTATACACTAAATTGTAAATGCTAATGGGGAGTAATAAACAACCGGATAAAATTGTTTTGTGTAAAAACTGATTTGTGTAAATAATAATATACGAGGCATGTTTTTTAAGTAAGTACCGTTTTGCGATTCCGCCGCCGCTGCGTTACTGGCGGCGTTCCGCGCATGCGCTCTGGTTACCTACATCTCTTGTCTACGCAGTGACGTCATTGCAGTCAGATTCTTCATTGTATACGTAGTTTACTGAGTGTTTAAGATGCCTCCGACAGTCGTGTCCCGCTGATTGTGAAGTACAGGCTGTTATACGATTTCTTAGTGCTAAAGGCGTAAAACCGATTCGTCGTGAGATCGTTGATGCCAATGTACGTCCACATGCGGCTAATCGGACCAAAGATCTCATCAAATCATTTAAATGGGAAGCTCTAGATCATCCTCTATACAGCCCTGATCTGGCGCCCAGCGACTACCATTTGTTCCTGCACTTAAAGAAACACCTGGGCGGTCGGCCAGTCAAAACATTTGTGATGCAGTGGTTAACAAGTCGGAAGTCAGAATGTTTTGAGGATGGTGTTCAAAAACTGGTGCCGCGTTATGACAATTGCCTCAAAATTCATGAAAATTATGTAGAAAAGTAGATTAAAGTGCAGGCTTTCATGTAAAAATAAAATTATTGCGATATCTTTGAACGTCTTTTTTTCTTTTTTTTTAATTCCAAAACGGTACTTACTTAAAAAACATGTTTTAATAAAATACTTATTTTTTAAATAATAAGTACAATTAAAAAAAAACCTGTACCACTACAACCCATGAAGTGTCTCAGGCTCAGTATATATGTATATATATATATATATATATATATATATATATATATATTATATAATATATATATATATATATATATAATATATTGATTCGTACTGTTTCTAGGCCTACGGCCGTGCAATGAGGTATAAAACCAATAATTGTTATTGCCCTCTGAAGATTTTCCCCTACGAGTGTTTTTTAATTTCCTGATTTTAGTATATTGTCAGTTAGGTGTTATTATAAACAAGAAATATTGTATTATTGTATACATCTATTTAGTCGTTTTTTTTTTTTTTTACATTTTACCGGTTGCTTTGCATTCCATCACCTTTTGCTTAGACTGCATTATTAGATTATCCACTTGTTGGACACAGGGAAGCTGCTGAGCCATTGCAAAGTCCCGCTACCTGAAAAATAAATAAATGCACTTAGATACCGTCCCAACTTTTATTGATTTAATTTACATTGTAGTATTAGAGTTAAGTATGTGTGTTTATTAATGTTCACCTAATTGTTAGCTTTGTATTTATTTCATTTTTGTTTGCTGTTATATATATATATAATTTGTTGCTATTATATATATATAATATATATATATATATATATATATATATATATATATATATATATTTATATTTTACTTTGACCGTTGAGAATATTACCAATATTATTTTATACCATCAATATATATCAAAATAAATTAACCAATCCTTTAGTTTTTTCTTCGATAAATAGTCGAATCAGTAAACATAACAAAGCTTTCCTGGCAATTGGCCTTACGCATAAGTTTAACTTTTTCTAGTTCCAATATTTACCGTACCACGCAGAGAGCCTTTTCAACAGCCAACAATATCACTTCTTATGACACCGTCTCTGAGTCAGTATCTATTCTCTTTCTTATTGATTATGATTTATTTGATGCTTATTTATTTCTCCCTCTTTCCCTATTCATATATTTTTCCGTTATATCCTCACATATCATTGTTAGTTTAATAGTACATTACAAACAAAAAAAAATATTCTTTTGTTTCTCGTTTCTGATGATTATGAACTTTTTATATTCTATCTATATTATTTTTATATCTTATCGTCGAATATCACTTTAAAACTGTTTATATTTAAAATTTTAATTGTTCACATATTGTTCTTCTTTTAAAATTTAATCATTTGCTCACTTTCTCTTTAAATATTCTTATTGAAATATTATCATCTTAATTTTGTTTGCTCCAATACCTTATAACTGTCATCTTATTATCCTTTTACATTAAATTTCATGTTTGTTTCCATATTATATTACTGTCATCATATTATTATTATGTACCTTGTTTATTATAAAGTTTGTAATTTCATTGGTTGTTATCTTGTTCCTCCTATTCCTGATGAAGGCCCACAATGTCGGCCGAAACGTCGGCACACAATTAAAATAAGTACTACTTGTTAATGCGTGTTCTTTTTGTGAAGACCGCACCCCCAACCATCACCTTCATCTAATTATCTTTTTCAGTTCTTCTTTTTCTGTTGTTATTGTATGAATGCGGTTTCATAGCATTATTACTATTGTTTATATTAAAGCAAATTATGATATACCTCAATAAAACTTTTTCTTCGTAAAAGTATAAGTGTATATAAATAAGGTAAAACACATTATAAAATAAATATAAGACACTGTCCTTCCATATTTGTCGTTAATAATAACTAACCAAATTATCTAATCACTCTTACCATTTTCCATTATTGAAACATAATTAATAGTAAATAACTAAAATTATAAATAGATTAGCAGAAATGGCAAACGACCAGCGTTCGGAAGGACCACTGATTCTCGACGATACTTTAATGGCTAATTTACAGAAGATCGGGAAATCGGATTCCTCTTGAAATGTCTTACAGTATGTATAAAATGTTTAAAATAAATTGTTAAAGTCTATCTGGAAGAAATGGCTAGTATTTGTGAAATACATGGTATAACTTAATAGGTGGGTTTTGGAATAGGTGCTCAAGTTCTAGGTTAGTAACACTAAAGCATGGTGTAGGTTAGATTAATACTCCTAATTTTTGAAAAGAAATATAAAAGGAGCATCCTAGGGGTAATTTGATTTTCGTACACTTTCTTGTTTTTTAGATATATTGATAGATTGAAAAGAACGTTTTATTTACAAATGTCTCTTGAATTTCCTGAATTGCCACCAATTTTATTCGTTTTCAAAAGTTGTATTACATTCTATCTAGATAGTTGGTTCGCAATTCTAAATGTTTTCAAATTAGTTATTGATTTTACTTCTAATATACATTTTATTCTCAAAAAAATATACCAAAAGGAATATATATTTTAGTGTTTAAGAATATATTTTATATATGCATTTGTACCATGGTTTTTATTTACTCCAAATTATTAAATTTCGCAAGAATATCTGTAAAAATTATTCCTTATATGGAATATTACTGTATGAGGGTTGAATTGTGTAATTACATAGATATTCAAGAAATTTTTGTGTTTTTGAACATGACAATAGTAATATAGATGCATAATATACCGTTAGATATCAAACGATTTTAGAAAAATATTATCTATTACACGGAATTTTAAAGGTTAATAGAGAGCGATGAAAAGCCCAAAAAACTGATTATTGTAGATAAAACTATAATACATAATTTAATAAAATAAAACAAATATTTCTATTAAAATTCAATTATTTAATTTTTTTAATTTATTTTTATCTCTAAAAGTATTTAAAAATTCTTAAACTGATTTTAACAACAGAGGTGAGTGAAAGTAAGGTGTTGCGCGCATCATATTTTTAAAATTATAATTAGTTACATAATTATTCAAATGTATTTGTTTTCTCATCATCAAAATGAATTGTGATCATTTGCCGAAATATTCATACAAATTTTTTTTTTTTCTTCAATAAAATATAAATAAATTTAATTAAAATGAAAAATTTGATTATATTTGTATATTTTAATGATTGGTGGCATAAAAACTATGTATGCCAAATATCACGGGTTCAAGTTTTGGGTCATCTGGGATTGCCAGGCAACGCGCGCTCTCCAGCTCAGCCACTCCGCTCCCTCTACGATATTGAACTAACAATAAGAGGATCACTTGTAGCTGGGTGGCTAGCGTAACAGCCTCTCATGCTAAAGGTCACGGGTTCAAACCCGCAGGTGGTCTTAGGATTTTTTAATGGGAGTAAAAAGTTGGGGGACGTAAAAAATTGGTCCAGAGCCTGTGCAATGTCAGGTACTCGTTAACCTGGATATGCAAACTTTAGGACTCCCACAGTAGCATCGTACGATTAGACACAGCAGCATTAAGTGACGTTAAATAAACAAACCATGATTGGTGTACCGAGTAACCCACCTACCAGAAAATGGAGGTTTTTCATCTTAATACATAAACATTAAAATTATGCAATGTATATGATATAATCATTGTTATTGAAATCAAATTAATTACAGTTGATAAGATTCAGCTAGATAAATATCTTACCCTACTTTCTTGTTCAATTTCTCTCTTTTTTCTTCCACATAATGCAGGTGCTTGTTTACAGTCAATATCTTCTGCACTTTCAACCTGGAAAATTTAATAAATTTTATTAATATAATGTATTATATGCCTATATAATTACTCTTCACTTCGAAAAAAGATAAGCACTTTTTATATTATAAATTTTTCTGTTTCTTTGTTTATTTATTTAACGTCACTTTACGCTAGTGTGGCTAATCGGACGGTGCTACAGTGGGAGTCCTAAATTTTGCTTATCTAGGTTTAATAAGGATAGGGATCTTATGTAACGAATACCTGGCATCGCATAGGCTCAGGACCACCTTTTTACGTCCCCTCTGAAGGACGGCAATACTTAAGATTTTGTTACTCCCATTAAAACATCCTAAGACCACCTGCGTGTTTGAATCCGTGACCTTTGGAATAGAAGACTGCTATACCACTATACTAAAAGTGATCTCTTTTTTACATTTTTTTTTTCCAAATCGAATAGTTAAGCATGTATTTAGTAATCAATAGAAAATCTATTCATTTTATTTTTTAAGTTATTAATCAATAATAATTACTATAAAATTTCTTTCTAAGAGGGCCACACTTCTTTGAAACAATAGGGGTACTCACTACGTTTGCTATAGCATGCTATTTGTGTTATTTTGCTAAACCCGTCGAGTTTTTACAGTTATTTCCTGTATAAAATTGATGAATTTAGCACAATAGCACAAATAGCATGCTATATCAAATGTAGTGAGTACCTCTAGTATAATAAAACTGTATACTATATTCATCATTTTTGTAAGATTTCATAAAGTTTTCTGTTCATTTTTGGCTCTTATATTAAATACAAAACATCTTTTTAACCATCACATTTAAGCTCTTATTTCACTCTGATAAAATTTATAAATCATATAAAAGTTAAAATGATTATTATTTATTAATAATTTAATAAGGCAAATGAAGAGATGTTTTATTGATCAATCAATAAGCACTATTTCTTCTTTAAAATATTTCCAAAATATAGCATGTGATGTATATAAAACATTTTTATATGTATGGTATAAAACATATATATATGTATGGTATTTATGTAATTTACCATACCATTATAAGGATTGATTTGAATTATTACTAAGTTGAATTGTGTAGCAGGCATAGTTTACGAAACGGACGAAAACAGCTTATGTCTTAACGCAGAATTTTACAAAGGTTGGGCAACAATTTGACAAATATTAATGAAAAGTTATTATTCTCTCTATCAGATGTCGCTCTCTTCAGCCAATCACAGCGAAGGGATAAATGTGGAAAGTAGAAGCATCCAAAAGGGTTAGGGCATTTCCTTTCAATAGCTCGAGTTTGTCATCAAGCTATTCTTGACCGCTGTTTTTTCTTTAACTCACTTTATACTGTGATATATATATGTATATATATATATATATATATATATATATATATATATATATATATATATATATATAATCTGTTTAATCGTCAAATTCTGTTCAAATTAAATATGAAGTTTGAACAGGGACTGGAAGGAAAAAAGAACATTCTAAGAGGATGAGAACGGTTTGGAGGAAAGAAGGAATGCCAAGTCATGATTCAGGTTCAATCACTCTCCTTAGGAAAATAATCATCATTCTCAATCAATAATAAAAAAAAAAATATATACAATTGATAAGATTGAACTAGATTAAACATCTTACTGGACTTTCTTGTTCGATTTCTCTCTTTTTTCTTCCACACAATGAAGGAAATCGTTGACAATTGTTGGTATCTAGTGCAGTTTCAACCTGGAAAAGTCATTAAATTGTCTACATTATTAACTTTGTAATATGTTTGATAAATTTTAGTGAATCCATTTCATTATCATATCTTGAACCAAACTGTCTTTATAGTTTTATTGTATATACAAGGAGGTTACGGGTAAATAAGTGAAATATATTGCAATAAGGTTTTTCATTAGATAGGAAAATTAAATTTTCTGTAATAAAACAGCATTCCTAAAAAAAATTGAAGTAATATAGACGTCTAAAATGATGGTTTAAATCACTCTCCTCAGGGGGAATAATCGTCATAATCATAATCACTCTTAATCAATAATAAAAAAAATAATAATAATTACAATTGATAAGATCTATCTAGATAAAGCATCTTACTGGACTTTCTTGTTCAATTTCTCTCTTTTTTCTTCCACACAATGAAGGAAATCGTTTACAATCTTGTGCAGTTTCAACCTGGAAAAGTTATTAAATTGTCTACATTATCTACATAGTTATATGTTTCATTAATGCTAGTTAATCCACGTCATTATCACATCACATAGATGTTTTGTTCCAATAAAGAACCAAAATAACAACCAACTATTTTTCCATACTTTTCATTCACGGACTATATGAGTGAGGAAATTTAAGTAATAATGCGCGGATGTGTTTAAATATTTCTTTCCCAATATTTTACTTTCACTTACCTATATATGGAATATATAGTAAGGGAAAGTATTGCATTGTATTATTTTCAACGGAACTACACGGTTTAGGGTCTCCTTAGTCCAAATAACCGATTCCCGCAGAAAGTTCTGTGTGTCCGTGTATGTGAGGTAACTCCCGAGCGAAAACTAAAAGTCCTATGCAACTGAAATTTCATATTTAAGACAACTGCACGCCCGAGATATTACAGAACCTTTTCCATCAAGATCAGCTGACCAGAAGATCTACTTCATAACATGCATTTTGCACCTTTTTACGATTTTTTCAAAAACAGCTTGTTACTATTGATAATTAACAGCCAAATATGCAAGTTGAGCGAATTGGTAAACAACTACAGGAGAAAACTGAAAAATATTTTTTTAATGCAATTTTTTTGTTTTTGAACATAAGAACAGTATTATAGACGAATAATATACCGTTGAAAAGAGAAAACATTTTAGAAACAAATATTATCTTATACACAAGCTTGTAAAAGTTAATAAAGAGTGATAAAAAGCCGATAAAACTAACTGATTATTTTAGATAATAATATATTGGATTATTTAATAAAACACGTCAGATTTTTTGTTTTATTATTTTTTAACATGTACTTATGAAAACCTGTGTAGTTTTTGAACTTACCTCTAATGCCTTTGGTTCATTTCCGTTCTCTAAAGCCGCTCCCTTACAAAGGCCAACGATCACCACCAAAGCCACGAGGAGTATTAACCACTTTGTCATTCTGTCTATTTCTAGAAAAGAAAATATATAATTTTTATTATGATCGTACTTCGATATTCTATGATATGTTGTCAGTGGATTAACTCACGCACTGCAGAATCTTAAAGAACTGTGGCGTCTTTCCTATTTGTTGGTGCATTTATACCTGTTTCCTTCCTGTTCGGCCGTGAACCTTTGGGGTTAAATAGCTGATGACCTCGTCCACCTTCTTGTTTTGCTATTCGTCCCTTTGCTTCATCTTGGTTTTTTTTAATAACGTGTGCCGAAGGAGGAAAACGTTGGAGGGAGATACAGGTTTTGCATCAAGGAACAGGCGGATCCCCTTTTTGGAAGGCAATCGATAGCGATAAATTGTACGCAATACGAGTAATTGCGAAATATTTGTATGTAAATGTTGTATATAATTAAAATAGGACTGATTTTTCTTTCTTTCATTCCGGAATTTCTCTTCCCCCCATTATCCATTATTTCATTCAATGTTTTATCTTGAACCAGACTGTCTTTATACCTTTATAGCGTAGAATTCCGTTTTTGATAAATAAAAATTACTATTCCAGAAAGAGGTTCTGACTCAGTGACGAGACGAGTAAGGCGAAATGATTTTGGGTAAAATATTACACATGATAACACGATTCTTGGTTACCATGAACTCCTTCTAGACAACCCTTCAGATTATAATTCGGGTTTCAATATCATATAAGTCATCCTTTCCTGGAGGTTTAATAGAATAGATAAAGAAAGATTTATTCTGGGACTGTCACCTTAGAATAACATTTATGTACAATTATAATATATCATATGTCTGGCCAAAATACATTAGAAACATAATTAATTATTATTTCAATGGTGAAATAAGGAGACATATTATACTACAAAAATTTAAGAATAAAATAAGTAAATTAATAATATTTGAATTTCTTCCCAAAAAAAAAGATCTTATGTTCAACAAAATGAAAAATATATATCTTAAAAACGAAATTAGGGCAATACACATTTCTTTTTATTCATTAGATTTTACATGCATAGCATTGAAATATCAAAATTGCTGATCGTCTATCTGGGATGACAGATGGTATAGAAAAAGTCGGGATTTGAATGAAGATAGAGTAGAAGCATGGCGGATATGGGTTGGTAGAGAATTCCAGAGGGTGTAGGAGCGGACAATAACGGATAGATCAAAAGATTTAGTTCAGTGAGTTGGGATGTTAAGGTCAGAATGGCTCGATCTGGTTTCAAGTGAGTGGACTGAGGATTTAAATTGAAGGAGACTATGGATATAGGAAAAATGATGGGAGTTAATGGTTTATTTGGTAAAGGTATGATCCTAGGAAAATTCGTCTGCGGGTGGAGGGAAGGAGCACTTTACCTCGTCGTATAGGTGGGTAACATGAGACCTCCTTGAAGTGCCGAAGAAAAATCTTAAAAAAATGTTCATAATGCGCTTCAGTTTGCCTTCAAGCACCGTTGATAGGCCGCCATATACCACACAGCATTACTCAAAGTAGGGGAAGATGAGTGAGGAGACAAGGAGCTTACGGGTGGATAAGTGAAATATATTGCAATAAGGTTTTTCATTAGATAGGAAAATTAAATTTTCTGTAATTAAAACATCATTCCTAAAATATTTGAAGTAATATAGACGTCTAAAATGAGGGTTTAAATCGCAAGATTTTAGAAAAGCTAACGTGCAAAAAAATAAGCTGTACAAGTTATCGAAATATATAATCCCAAAAGCTTATAACTTATGAACATATGGTGTTCATAATGTTTTAAACGAGAGAGGTTATGGGATTCATTTTTGCCACCGTACAGTATCGTATATGTAATTGTTTATTCTTTCATACAGTAAACAAGTAATAGAATCAATGTCCATAATAAATACTAAAACGTAACTTATTGAAATAAATGGAAAGTTGTGATAAATCCATCAAATGACATTGGAATGAATTATTTCTACTTTAAAACTAATGTTTCATTTTAAACTAAATGGGAATTTGTATACAACAAGAGCTTGCCTTAGTGAGCTATTGATTTGTACTAGTACTGTAAAAATGTCTGTAATTTGATCTTATTAAAGAAGTTAAAAAAAAAAAAAGTTCATTTGAAAAATAAAATAATAATTAACCGAATAGAAAGGAAACGTTTGTTATTATTTGTTTTTTAATATATCTGTGTCGGTCGTGAATAAGTGGTTAAGTCAATATCTTTCATTTTACAGGTGAGCTACTTGAAGTTTTACGTAATACCAAAATCGAGTTATTAATTACAGTTTTCTTTCCACCTGAAATTCCTTCCACCAAGAAATTTCTTTAACCAATTTAACACGGAGAAGGTCTGAGGAAGCGATACGTGAAGTTTTTGATATGACTTGAGTTATTTAGTTTTTCACGACCGCCACCGATATATATACACATAACCTCGCTGGCGTAAGAAGGCGTAATTTTTTTGTTATATTATTTCACTCATTTAATTATTTTAAATTTAAGGATATCCATGAAAGTATCTTTTTCTCTTCTTTGTCTGTATATTAAATCATCTCGCGATACTTAATTTTCGATGAAAACATTTATTATAAATTAAATAATACAGCAATAGAATTTATTGTTTTCAACAATTGCTTGCGGGTTTTTTAACTTTCCGTTACATTAAAAACATTTTCAAATGTTTTTTTCTAAAATCGTTAGGTTTCAAATGGTATATTACTCATCTATATTACCATTCTTCTGATTGAGAAAAAAAACTAACCAGAAAAATAGTTTCTCATAAAGTTAGTTACCAAAAACTTCCATATTCTATATTTATCCATTTTTACTTTCACTTACTATATATAGAAGGGAAAGTATTGCGATCGTGAAAAATTTCGAATTCCATTTTTCAACGGAAATACACATTTTAAGGTTCCCTGAGTCCAAATAACCAAGTCCCGCAAAAAGGTCTGTGTGTGTGTGTCTTTTTTTTTTTTCTTTTTTTTTTTACGAGAGTCGGTGGAAATCTTCAAAAGACACGGATAGGCCCGTACCTATCCGTGTGTGGGATTTTTTACCACCGCCCTACACCTTTCATTCCTCTCCACGGGACCGCCGCTAGGCATTACTTCATGAAGGAAAATGGCTGAGTGCCGCTTCATTTCTTCACATGATTTTCATACGGTTAGTCACGTCTTCTGGATCTCTCTTCCTCTCTCAATCTCTTCAGGACGACTGCGGTGAATTTCTTCACTGCGTCCCAATGTTCTTCCGATCGCAGCATTTGGCTTACTACATTATCTGGTGTGATCGTTCCTCCACACACCCTCACCAATGTGCTTCTTTCTTCCACAAAGCTAGTGCTGTGTGTGTGGTAACTCCCGGGTGGAAACGGTAAGTCCTATGAAACTGAAATTTCATATTTAACACAAATATACGCCCGAGACGTGATAAATCCTTTTCCATCAATATGAGCTTACCAGAAGAGCCACTTTATACCATGCATTTTGCACCTTTTTTCGATTTTCTCAAAAATGGTTCCCACGATTTTGATTAAACTCGCTATTTCGATGTAAAATGTAATAGGCTTAAACGTCATGTAGTTTTCATTCTGATTAAAATAGTCTGACAGGGCTTAAATGCCGATATTTTAAATTTTCTTCTTCTAAAGTACCTTTAATTTTGTGGATTCTATAAAAATAACTATATTATTTTGTTACCACTGATGAAAAACAAGTAAATATATAAATTGAATGAATTCGATACCCAACTAAAGGAGAAAACATAAAAACATTTTTTTAATGCATTTTTTTGTTTTTGAACATGAGCACAGTAATATACATGTATGATATGCCGTTGGAAAGCTAAAGATTTTATAAAAAATATTATCTTATACACATGCTTTTAAAAGTTAATAGAGAGTGATGATAAGAAGATAAAACGAACTGATTATTTTAGATAATAATATAATAGATTTTTTTTAAAAACACATGTTCCTATATAAATTTGATTTAATTAATTCTTTAGTAGTTTCACATATTTTTATCTCTAACTGTATTTGAAAATTCTTTAATTGATTTTAACAACAGTAAGTGAAAGTCGTGTGTTGCCCGCACTAGATTTTTTATCAATGCTAAAAACATCGAATAGTTATTCGAATCTACACAATTGAAGACACTTAAGAAGTAGAAAATTTAAAATATCGGCACCTAAGAACTGATAGTCCAGATAATTATATAACAATCTCCCGTACATGCAATTTTGAGCCAATCTACCTATAATATAAGTACAAGGCATTTAAGCCCTACCAGACTATTTCAATCACAATAAAAACCTACATGATATTGAAGTAAGTTAAATTTTACATAGATATAATTTAATGACGATATAACGTAATTAAATCCCTTGGAATGGTGTTTGTGAAAATGTTAAAAAGGTACTTAGTGCATGGAAGAAAGATAAAAAAAAGGTAGTTTTGGTAAAAAAAGTTGTAACATTCCAAGGATACACTTGTCTTAAAAATGAAATTAAGTTTGGGACTGAGTTATTTGGACTCAAGGGGTCCTAAAACGTGTATTTCCGTTGAAAAATAAATTTAAAAGTTTTCACTATCACAATATTTTCCCATTTTTTTTATTTTTATTTCTCGGCTTTTCTTATGCACAGTAGCCTTATTAGGCTTATTGTGCGCCATCCACATCCGTTAATACAGGCCTAGTTCTTTGGTGAATACGGTCGCTGCCGAAATGGTAAAACCGTTTTCTAGCAATCTCGGGACAACTGCATACCACATATGCAGTTTCATCTTCCTTCTTGCAGAATCTGCAAGTTGGTGCGGCCACCAACCCCATATTATGTAGATACATGTTAAGCTGACAGTTTCCTGTATACAGTCCTGTCACTCTCCTCTGAGTTATCCTGTCCATTGAGAGTTGTGTACAACTTCTCTCTTTGCAGGGTCCCTCTAAAAACATCTTGGATTGATGATGCTTTCCAGTAACCCTAAAATATTGCCTGGATCTATTGCCAGCAGCCGCCTTGATCAAACCTTTAGCGTGGCAGAGGCTTATTCCACACATAGGTTCAGGTGTGGAGGCTAACTGAGCAGAATCCCTCCCTGCGAGACTATCAGCTCTCACATTGCCTAAGATGCCTGAGTGACCAGGCACCCAATGAACTCGGACTCTATATTCAGCAGGAAAAGCGTATTGAGATTTACTTTATACTTTCTCTTACCATATATTTCATATATATTCCTGCTCTTAGGTCTCTTTTTCTCTTTTCTGTCTTTAAATAAAACCATCGTTAGTTTCTCGTTTTCCTTGACAATAGTCAGACTTTCGACCAGGTTTGGCACGAAGGATTGCTTTGCAAACTGAAAATTTTACTTCCACCTACCTTCTATTTGATATTCCTTTCATACCTTTCCTATAGACATTTTTCTGAGAAAGTAGGGACCGAACTCTCAGACATTTAGCAAATCAAGGCAGGCGTACCTCAGGGCAGTGTTTAGGGGCAATATTGTTTAACATTTACATGTCAGATCTTCCCCAGCACAATGGGACTCTTTTGGCTACTTTTGCTGACGATACAGCTGCTCTTTGTTCAGATAAGGATCTTTACCTTTACAAGCGGCAATATCCCTCCAAAACTACCTTGATGAAATTTCTGCTTGGGCTACTAGGAGGAAAATAAAGATGAACGAGTCCAAGAGTGTTCATGTAGTGTTCACTCTGAACCATAAACCTACTCCTCTCATTAACTTTAATAATATTCCTATTCCGACTTCCGACGAAATTCGATATTTAGGTATTTACTTGGACAAAAGACTGACCTGGAGGACCCACATTCGACAAAAACGTAAAGAACTCAACAGACGTACGGTCTTGACAGACGTTCCAAATTATCATTAACCAACAAACTAACTCTTTAAAAAGTTTTTCTAAAACCGATCTGGACATACGGGATAGAGCTTTACGGCTCTGCTAAACTTTGAAACATCCAAATAATACAGTTTTTTCAGTCGAAAGTGCTGCGCAAAATAGTGGACGCACCGTTCTACCTAACGAATGACGTTATACATAACGACTTAAACATTCTGACTATTTCAGCCACTGCTACAGAACAATACAATAACTTCCACCAAAGACTAACATAAAATACTAATCCTCTTACAAAAACATTAAAATGCCCAATGAATCCTTACAGCCCACCCCGACGACTACGCAGGCGGTGGCCAAGAGATAAGCTGATCACTTAACTTGCTCTGCTGTGATGAGCTGCTTCAGCAGTCCACAAATTTGCTTATTGCAAAGGAATCGCAGATAGCAAATTAAAAGTTATGTCAAATTTCTTGTTTGTAATAAATAAAAATAATTAAAAACAGTTTCTCGATTGAAGCATTTCTTATAGATTAAATAATATAGTAATAGAATTTTTTTTATTAGATTATCCTGAAGAATTATTGTTATAACTGGGTTAGAAAAAATGGATTTGTTTTCAATTCTTTCGAAAAACAATATTATTTATAATTATATATAGGTAAATAAAATAAATAATATATTTCAGTTGCCACGGGCTGTGACATTGCAGGGGTACTCAATTCTACGCGATGGGATTATCAAAAAAATGAAAATTTCATTCATATCAATGACATTTATTAATGTGTAAAAATTTTATAAACCTTTTCAAGTGTCTGTAGTGCATTTATAAATAAATACTAATACATTTAAATGATCTTTAAAGTGGTAAATAATAAATATTCCATTAGTCCTCATCGATAATCATAAATCAATGCGCCTTCCAGTTCACCAAAACTAAACATTTTTCAACAACTTCAAGTAGGACGATTGGGCTGAGTCTGAAATAATTAATTATACATTATAAAATGTAATTATTAATTATAAAAAAGAGAAGAAAAATATTGAAATTTTACCTATAAATGCGCCCATTACTCGGTTATATTTGAAGATGTAGAGAAATATGTACAGTGTTTTAGAATCAGTAAAGGGTGATATACAGAAGAAAAAACAAAACAAATTTCTCTATATGTTCAAGCTACAAGTTATAATAAATGTAGTTTTATCAAAACTCGGTTATTATTGAAGATAGAGTAAAATCGAAAATATCAGCATCTATAAACAGCTATATAAACGGTTATACCCTAATATAGTTATTTTGAAATAATAAAGCATTGTGTAATAATTTTCAGTGTTTTTTTTTTTTGTATTATTAAATGAAGATTTTTTTTGAGAATCGGAAAATTTAAAACCAAGCGATAAAAGAGTAAAAGCTGCTTGGAATATCCGAATATTCTTAGAAATATTTTGAAGGTTCGACTTCATAACCTGCTGTTAAATTTTTCCCCTTCCTAAATTATTTAATTGGCGCACAGTGGAAAATATGACCGATTTAGGTAGACAAAATTCTGAACATTGTCCGTATTTAACCTTTGGGGTCCTAGATAACGGACAAAAATATGAGAAAATTATAAGAAAAAATTATAAAAACTAATTAATTTTTTGACACGATTGGTGAGCCCACAGTGGTCAAAAATCAAATTTATTTGCTAAAATCTAAAACTTCCCTACATTTTACGTTTAAAGTCCACAGATTTCGGGAAAAATAATACAAAAAATGTAATTATGGCTCGGAGTTGCTGAAACCCGCTAAGAGATGTATTTTATATCATTTAGAAGACTCTTCAAATTATAGATTGTAAAGCTTTTGATTCGGAGTGTTGTGTCTGGAAAAAATTATGTATCACCCAAAACGCGAAAAATCCTTTGTAATATTCAAAGACTCGAAAGATTGATGAAACAAATCCTTGGGGTAACTTGGGGTTATATAGTTTTTCGTTATTGAATAAATTTACAAATTGCTAAATTCTACAGGTAGATTGCAATGTATATTCAAAAACGATATTGGGAATATAATGTCTTACCTGTCCCATTAATGTTCATTGCTAAATAAAAGCAAAAAGACTTGGACCACCTTGAACACAATAAATGTCCTTCGAATAATGATAATCCCACTCTCGTTATTTTGACGCTATTTTACACTTGCTATTTATTTGAAAACACGATGGCGAAACGTATGCGAACACGTATGCGAAACACGGTATCGGAACACGTATGGCGGAAACACGGTATGGCGGAAACACGGTATGGCGGAAATATTAGTGTTGAAGAGTCTTGCCAACTAATAATAAAAAGGTGAAGCACTGGAAAATTCCAAATTTTGACTTGACTCTTGTCCACCTAAAATGGTGATTTTGCCTAGTGTGGTGCTTAAGATGCCTTTTTTTTTTTTTTCTTATCCTCCAACTTCATATACAATAAATAAATTTTTCATTTGAACGAATATTTTTTTTCTTTATTGATAATTATTATTTGGGACAATTCCCTCTACAACTGCCTCGTTAAGGTATTTTTTTCTGCGGCTCAAAGATCCAGATTAAACCCTAAGTCTGTCCAATGTCTTGTTTATTTCTTCGGCATGGATAAATGGATCTCCAAATTGATATGGCTGTCTATGTGATAAGCACAGAAGATATCGAAGATTTGGTGACAAATAATTACAATGATATCTCAGTTCTTTCTTTGCCTTTACACTGAATATTTATTAAGTGAAGGGGATATGATTATTATGACGGCGTGGACAGCCCTAATGACCGGGCGGTGAAGGCTCAAAAGCCAACAATCGCGGAGAGGACGGCTCAGGACAGATGCGTGGGTCAGTTGGGGTCTTATTACTGTCTCATTTTTATTTAATCTTTTAAATGCAATAACTAAAGTTATGTACTTTTTTTAATTTAGATTCAGGCAGATTCTTTTTTGTGAGACCTTTAAAAATGTTTATAATTTATATTATAAGTTCAATTTTGTATTTTTATGTAATAGGCAGGAGGAAGCGATAGGGGATAATGGGCTCAACCTTAATTGTATCCTTTATTTTTATTATTAAAATAAAATATAAAATAACGTTTAGGAAAAAATTTGTAGTTAGAGCACGTACTTAGGTTTTAAAATGTATACACCGTTTTAGACACTGAAAAAAATTAACTAGTATTTTCAACACACTTGGCCGCCGTAATGATTTTAAACCTACGCGTCCTTTCATCTCACGAAAATATTGCGCCCGCTCTTCTCTCCTTATGTAATATATATATATATATATATATATATATATATATATATATATATAATATATAATTGAATGTATTGAGGATACTAAGGGGTGGAAATTCTTTATTACAGAAATATTATATTAATTAAATAAATGTTAATAAGCCTTTGTCGGCAAGAGATCAAAAGTCGCTTACCTGAATCCATGGGGGCCCTAGCGATACCTAGGGAAAGTTTCTAGACCTAGGACAAAGGATCCTCGGCGTGGGGTACTTTCCATATCAGCCCCGCCCGAGGTGACGACGATGAGGAGGAGATTGTTGGGAAAGATTCAGTCAAGTTTTATCCTCAAGAAGAGGGAATCGGGTTCCATCTACAAGAAGAGGAGGTGGCCGTCGGCGTTTCAGCTGGAGGATGAAGCAGAGAATGGGACGTCTTAGATGATTTTCCCCTTTCGCCAGCCGACAGTGTTTTAAAGGTATCTCGTTATTTGTAATATTGTATGGCAAAGGTAGTAGTGAAAATGTCCCTCAGTATTCTCAATCAAAGTTCTAGGCAATGTGTTAATATAATTTATATGTGTAGGTTAATAATTATAATAACGTATTAATTGAATCTTGTTTACTTTAATCTTACCCTGCATGCCACCTCTTGAATTGGTAAACATGATACATTTGGAAAGGAAATCTAATGGTATCATTAAATATAGTTTGTATATAGACTAAATATATTAAGTAAGCTAGTTTTTAGTTTTAGTTTAGTAAAAACATAGCAATATATATATATATATATATATATATATATATATATATATATATATATATATTTGTTTATTTCTTTTTCAGTTGGCCAGACATATTATATAATTCTATTGCAATAACTGTTATTTCTTAGAGACCCAGTTCCACTTTAATTTTATTTTTCTATTCTGTTCTATATAATAAAAACAAAAAAACAAAAATAGTACACGTTAATAATAAGTTGTTCTAAGCGCATAAACTTATTAACATCGCACCTCTCTCTATTAAAAAATGACTTTGCGATTTTTCGGTTGAACTAACTCCTTGTAAACCGGGGTCTTAGTCATACGAGGCTGTTATCCTAACCACCATGCTACAGGTAACACCGCGGTATAAAGTTTAACTTCTGGTTAATCAATTTTGGTGAAACAGCCACTATAACATTATGTATTTGTCTCATAATTAAAATTTCAGTTCATGGCTTGGTCATTTGGACCCTAAAACGTGTATTTTTGTATATATCCTTGAATTAGAAAAAATTCACTATCATGTAAAAAAAAAAAATCTGCTTATTCAAATCGACGTGATGGGATTATTTAAAAAAAAAAAAATCGAATAGCTTGAAACAAACTCCATTAATTCATGTGCAAAAAATTATATAAAAATTTACATGTGTATTTATTGCATCTATAAGTGAATATTAATACATTTAAATAAGTTTTAAAATTGTAAATAAAAAATATTTTTTCATTCTCATATATAATGAAAATCAACACGCCTTCCAGTTCACCAAAATTAAGGAGTAGAAGGAGCCGCAGTCTGAAATAATTAATAAGACAGTTTATTTTAAAAGATTAAAAATTATATAGCTTTAAAAATTGTAAATTGTAAAGTATGAAAGAACCAGTCTAACATCATACAACGAAGTACATTTCTAATAAATAAAAACTATAACTTATGCCATTATTAGACTGCTATATATACTTTAAGTAAGGTAACATACAAATGTCTTTGTGTATGTTACCTTACTATACAATAACTTAATTCATAGTAGGAAACTGTTGCATAAAAGCACCTTAATTAGCTTTTTTTTTAGAATATGTAAATATTATTATCCAAGTAAACATGATTTTATTAACACAAAGAGAATCAAACTTATATATTAAACAACGCTTCAAACTTATTTTACAAATCAATATATTGCAAGGCAGTTTAATTAAAATGTTTTAATTATTAGATTTTTATAAGTTAAACGAAATTGTTCTCACCCAAATGGGCCGGAAACTACTACGCCCGTCTGATAAGGGTTTCTAAAATGTTCAAGGGATATTATACTCTCCAGCCAAATTATTGAATATAGATGAATATGACACTGAAGTCACCAAAACCTACTTGAATTCTTAAACAAAGACAAAACGTCTTTGTGTATGTTACCTTGCTTGACAAAAACTTTTTTCATGTTAATTTTAAATTGTAATTAATAATAAAGACTGAGAAAAATAAAATAAAAATAATTATTTAAAAATGATAAATAAATATCTAAAAATGAAATATCTATGTTTGTTCTTACTGCGCTTTCCTGTCCTCCACCTAGACCTGGTAAAAATGATAATGGGTTTAAACAGAATCCCAGCACCTATAGCATTTATTATTGCAAATAATTAAGAAAAAAGAAAAAATTCAGTACTAATTTTTATGTGTATTTTTGTATATAACCTTGAGTTTGGAAAATTTCACTATCACGTAAAAAAAATATTTCAGTTGCTGAAATGTTTTGACATTGCAAGTTTACTCTGCTCCTTCAAATCGACGTTATGGGATTATTTAAAAAAAAAAAAAAAAAATCGAATTTCTTGATATCAATGCAATTTATTCATGTGAAAAAAATATATAAACATTTACATGTGTATGCATTGCATCTATAAGTAAATATTAATACATTTAAATAAGTTTTTAAAATTGTAAATAATAAATATTTGTTCAATTATCATGTATAATGAAAATCAACCTGTCTTCCAGTTCACCAAAATTAAGGAGTAGAAGTACTGGCTTGAGGGGCATCAGTCTGAAATAATTAATTGGGCAGTTTATTTTATCAGATTAATAATTAAATAACTTTAAAAATTGTAAATTGTAAAGTATGAAAAAATCAGTCTACCATTATACAACAAAGTATCATTTCTAATAAATAAAAATTATAACTTATGCCATAAGTAGACTACTAGGTATACTTTAAGTAAGGTAACATACAAATGTCTTTGTGTATGTTATCTTACTAGACAATAACTTAATTCATAGTAATATAGTACTAAGAAAAATAAAATAAAAATAATTTTTTAAAAATGAAATATCTTTGTTTGTTCTTACTGTGTTTTCCTCTCCTCCACCTAGACCTGGTATCCATGATAATGGGTTTAAGATTCCCACCACCTATAACATTTATTATTACAAATAATTAAGATAAAAGAAATATAGGTTCAAAAGAAAATAATTCAGTACTAATTTGTATTGTTTTTTGTGTAAAAAAAAATATAAGTATGTAGTGCAGCTACATAAGTTTGTTTTTAACATAGCAAGTGAGAAACAAACTCGATACGATTTTTTTCAAGCATGCAATTAAATGGGAAGCCACTCATAACCTCCCTTCGGGTATGTGAGATCCGATAGCCAACTGGTGGCTGTTCACGGAAAAAGGCGAAGGGAGTGGTGACTTTACCCTTTAAAATGTCATTGATAATCGTGACCTGCAATCGTAGGAATGCATACCGTGCATCCAAGGCTCCCCAAGGCCTGTCACGCCAACTAAAAAGCAAAAAGAATATTGTTATCTAGAAGGTGAAGATAACATATAAGATAAAGAATAATCGTTTTTGTTCTTTTTCTACAATTTTTTTTTTTTCTGTTAAGAGCTAAAAATCTTTATGTAATGTTTTTTTCTGCAGACTAGCAGCGGTGTTATAAAATAAGAGAATATTTTTCTTGCAATTACTGTATGTGTACTTTTTTTAACCGAAGTTTTAACCGTTTTCATAGCTTTGCACATATCTACTGAGTGAGTTTGAGTTTCAAAAATCTGCATGTAAAGTGAGTTTTCGTGGGTGAGATGCCTTTTTTAGGGTGTTGGACTTCTTTTCACCACCCACGCTTGATGAAAAGACCATCCCTCAAAATTGAGTTATTTTATTGAAAGTTATGTGCATTCGATTAGTGATACAATACACTACGAAGAATAACCGTAAGATAAAGCTTATTTAATAATTCTTACTCTGTTTAAAACTATTTTAAAATATTAATTTCATTTGGATAATCATTATATACATTTTAAATTAGGCGAAGAAATGCTGTGTATAATTCGTTTTTTTTTTTTTCTTTCGAACCAGCTCTGGTAATTGATTTAAAGTGTAAAAAGAAATATATTTTTTCTTACTGATCTTTTAACTGTGCGTTTTTTTTTTTGGTGCCAAGCCAGATAATAGGTTGTCCTGAGAAGGCTGCAGAGCCTGAAATAATATTTTATTGAATTTTAATAAGTATTAAAAACTTAGTTTAAATACTTGAATAACGTGTTATATCACAATAATTACTAAAATGTTTTAATTTTACCAATAAATATTAAACAGTTAATTATAATATCAATAAGTTTTGTTATATTATCGACTTCACGCCTTTTCCTTTGTATGAAACCTATTATCATAATATAATATGCTGTCTAGAGGAGGGATCAGTGTTTTAAACAATATGTTACGTAAATATAAAAATTTATATAAGGATATAAATATAAAATTATAGGAGAAATGAAAAACATGCTGTGTTTCATATATATATGGCTCCCTGAAGAACACTTATATCACAGTTTTGGATGTGATTTAATTAAAATGGAAATAGGAGACCTGGGCTATCGTGTATTCGGTGTCCATAACATTCTCCATCTAAAGACAAAGACCCCATACCCCATTGCCTTAATTTATTGTTGACTTTGAGAAAAACAATAAGAATGCCGCAATCATCTCGCTGCAGCTTTTATTTATATCATACAAAAATAAAAGTGAAAGAAACAAGAAAAAGAAAAAAAAGTTGCCCAATACAAACGGTGTCAAACCTATGGCCTACTAACTAAAACCACGATGCGTCAAGTGCGCTGGATCTCATCTTTCACCTAGTTAGTAGTCCAACCGACTTAATGTGTGTTTTTTGAAGACGCTCACCTAGCCAATAGTAGAGGATGCAGTGTGCACATACAGTAGGAAAACTTAGGTAGCGCCCAGCAAGAGGTCTCCACCAGGTCATCTAATGATGTTGTACCAATACTAAACCTCACAGCCTAAAATGTATCAGATGTGACAACGAAAATTATCAACATCAGAAACGAATTTAACAATCTTGTTATACCTCTGATAAAGCTACTTACTTCGCTGTTACAGAATGTTCTCAAGAGCCTTATTAAATTAGAGGACTGATAATACTTCTTCGGTATGCCAACGGTGCCCTATCCCGTAAAAACCAACTCGAAATTTTTCCTAGTGACAATGTAATAGACGTGGCTCTACTGACTGAGACTCCCTTGACAAAAAGGAAACCGTTCTATTTACCTTCTTATATCACCTACAGGACTGACTATCCTTTGAATAAAGCTTTATAAGGGTTTTGAGGATTTCCAGTGTACATCAATAATGGTTAATATATTCAATTTAAATTTGAACATTGCAGCTCTATATTGTCCCCCTCGTGGAAATTTATTTTTACAAACGTTTGAGCACTTTGGGTAACAGATTTTTATGTGGTGGGGATTATAATGCCAAGAACCAGATATGGGGAAGCAGGATAACAAACTCTATGGGCAGTAAAATAAAATTATAGCAATAAAATTCTTTCTTAGCAATGTGAATTCCTATCTCTGCCCTTATAATGTGTTGCCTGATATCTTGAATTTCTTCATCACCAGGTGACTAATTGTGCACCGCTGTAACATCGCAGCTCTGACTGACTTGTCTTTTGATCACTCCCCTCTCTTAAGATAATAAAGATCTCAAAATTGAATTTTATTATATAATAATATCGTATGAATGTGATCCTTTAGCAATATTATCATTTTCCATTGTGACAAATTGTAATACATACGAAGTATTAAATATCAATATATTAAAAATATATTGAAATACTTCAAAAATTGTAATATTGCAATAATTACTTATATGTTTTAATTTTACTAATAAATATTACACAGTTAATTATAATATTTAAAAGTTCTTACTTTGTTGTCTACTTCGCGCCTTTTCTTTGGTGCGAAACCTGATAATTCGTTGTTTAGATGATGGACCAGCGCCTAAAATAATATCAATAAATAAATAAACACAGACACCCGCACACACATACTTATATATATATATATATATATATATATATATATATATATATATATATATATATATAATTATTAATAATCAATATATTGAAATACTTCAAAAATTGTAATATTGCAATAATTACTTATATGTTTTAATTTTACTAATAAATATTACACAGTTAATTATAATATTTAAAAGTTCTTACTTTGTTGTCTACTTCGCGCCTTTTCTTTGGTGCGAAACCTGATAATTCGTTGTTTAGATGATGGACCAGCGCCTAAAATAATATCAATAAATAAATAAACACAGACACCCGCACACACATACTTATATATATATATATATATATTATATATATATATATATATATATATATATATATATATAATTATTAATAATCAATATATTGAAATACTTCAAAAATTGTAATATTGCAATAATTACTTATATGTTTTAATTTTACTAATAAATATTACACAGTTAATTATAATATTTAAAAGTTCTTACTTTGTTGTCTACTTCGCGCCTTTTCTTTGGTGCGAAACCTGATAATTCGTTGTCTTCATGATGGACCAGCGCCTAAAATAATATCAATAAATAAATAAACACAGACACCCGCACACACATACTTATATATATATATATATATATATATATATATATATATATATATATATATATATATATATATATAATTATTAATAATCAATATATTGAAATACTTCAAAAATTGTAATATTGCAATAATTACTTATATGTTTTAATTTTACTAATAAATATTACACAGTTAATTATAATATTTAAAAGTTCTTACTTTGTTGTCTACTTCGCGCCTTTTCTTTGGTGCGAAACCTGATAATTCGTTGTTTAGATGATGGACCAGCGCCTAAAATAATATCAATAAATAAATAAACTCAGACACCCGCACACACATAGTTATATATATATATATATATATATATATATATATATATATATATATATATATATATATAAGTATTAATAATCAATATATTAAAAATATATTGAAATACATACATATATATATATATATATATATATATATATATATATATATATATATATATATATATATAGAGAGAGAGAGAGAGAGAGAGAGAGAGGGTGAGAAAGAGAATCAGAATGAGAGAATCGGTCGGATTAGCGCATTTACGAGTATAATCACTTCTTTGAAAAGCCGTTGAAACAACGAATCTCTATATGTACATTATCCAAGGTACAGGTAAATATATAATACCTCGGAATAAAAGATAAGAGTAAAGACAATCATAAAAGTATTAAGCGCTTAAGCCATTACTTATTTCAACCGCTGCTCTGACTTACTTGTCCAGGTGGTGATCGTCTGATTTCTCTGCGGACTCCTCCTAGACAATAACTAATAGTGACTGCTAAAACCAGCACGAATGTTAAAAAATTTCTCATTCTGGCAGTTTTTGAAATAACGAACTTTTTGACTGTAATGTTATTTGTTCCAAATGCTGAGAAAAATAGCTGATTACTGTTTATTTTAACTCACTGAGGTGTGACGAGAATCTGTTCAAAGACAACAGTGATCTCTTCCTTGTTCGCCTTTCCATTTATACTTGCTTTCTTACATCCGGCCATGAACCTATGGGTTTTTTATTAAATTACATAACTGATACATACATAATGATACTCACTTTTGAATTTTCTAGAGCATTTATTTCAGTGTAAATATGAGCGTAGAGGTTGTCAGTTTATGTTACTGAATGGCTTAAAAAATAAAAAGCATAATAGATACAATAAGTGTTCTACAATAAAAATGGAAAATCAGGGTAGCAGTCTCGCCCATTGTGTTTACATGTAATTTAGGCGTTAACCTATGCAAAACAAACAAAAAAAAAACATAGACATAAATGATTCATTGAAAAGATTTCTGAAACAAATTAAAAGATTTCAACACTTCATTCACTGGACATGATCCGGATGCAAGATTTTAAAATTTGTTACTGGATTATGCATAGGTGTCTGCTGAACCTCCCCCTCGGATTTGCAAAAGCTTGTGACCAATTTTTACTATAGAATAGCACATCAGGATCTCTCCTAAATGTTTACTTCAATAGTAGTTTTTGTAAAACATGGACATTTTTATGTTAAAAGTTGCGATATAGCTCAATTGGGAAGGCATTGATGTGCAGATCAGTCTGTGGTCGATAAATTTCTTGCGGTACAACCAGGTGTGAGCGGAGTTTGATCTTTGTTTATATTGATCGTGGATGCTGACTACATTATCTCTTTACTTAATCGTTGTTTAAGGAGTAGTACCTATTCAATTTAATTTTTCTGAAGTATCGTTTAAAGGACTTAATGATAATATTAATTTAGGGCTATTCTGCCAACAATTGCCTAAGTTAAGGTTATTTTCGGTTACTGAAGGATTCAGAATAAACACTAGATCTATCTCATCTATCTCAACAACTCAATCTCTTACGCATTTCTTCAGCATGATAGACCATAATAAAATCCCTATCTAAATTATAGATTTCCTAACGCTTAAGTTTACGCATTTTGGTAAATAATATTCCTTTTTATGTTGTTGAAAAAACATAATAAACTTACAAATCTTGAGTAAAACGAGTCTAATTTAATAAAAATAGAAATTTCTATTTTTCTGCAATAAAAAAAAATTGCATCAACTCTTTCAAAAAAGTTATCAAGTTAAAACAAATGTACAAAACTGGTGTAAGAAATGGAAATTAAAAATTAACCATGACAAGTCACAACATGTTACATTTACTTTAAGACACGGAACCTGCCCTCCAGTTTATATAGACAACCACCAGATACCACAAACAAATACAGTAACGTACTTGGGACTAATCTTTGACAAAAGATTGACATGGGGCCCACACGTCAAAACAAAACGCAAAACTTTAAACTTTCGACTCAGATTATTATATTCGATACTACATAAACACTCTAAATTACGCATAAGACAGAAGCTTAACGTATATACTTATTTATTAAAACCTATATGGACTTACGCATGCCAAATTTACGGATCTGCTAAAAAGACACACATTCAAAAAATACAAACCTTTCAATCCAAATTTTTAAGACTGACAACGAACTCACCACCTTATGTTTCAAACGATACTCTTCATACCGACTTACGCATTCCGACTGCAACAAACCACATTCGAATATCGTACAAAAGATTTTACGACAAACTACATGGACACACTAACCAATTTGTTCAAAATATGGCTATAACTGACATCCCTGACATAACTCGGCGTAGACTGAAAAGGAGTTGGATGAGGGACCTCCTAGCCTAAAATAATAGATCCTGTTTGAATGTCAGGAGGATGCACCACTGGGTGCTGTCTCCCTCATGCCTAACCATGCCATGTCTCCTTGTTTATAAAATCCCATTTGCTTATTGTAAACATTTTACAGGTGCAAATAAAATCATTAATAACAAAAAAAAAAAAGTTAAAACAAGAACATTTTCATAACAAAAATGCTGAGTTTTTTTAATACTGGATTTTACAGTATATAAAACTTAATTTTTGCAATAAAATACTTCTAATAAATCTTAAATAATCATTTTGGATACAAAAAGCCAATTTAAAAATGCAACAATGATATAATACATAACTATAATACTAGGGATCCCAGCTAACTTGACCATTATAAATTATTAAATAAATTAATTTTTATCAGTTATGTTCTCTTTTTAGAGGAAGTGACAATATGCGCTCTATAAAACTACTTAAATGTATTATTTTTGGTTGTACGATGCTAGATGGATCTCTAAATTGATATTGCTGTGTATGTGATAGATACAAAGAAACTTCGAAGATTTGGTGGCAAATTACAGTGATATGTCAGTTATTTCTTTGCCTTTACACTGAATATTGATGAAGTGAAATGGATATGATTATTATGACGGCGCGGACAGCCCTAATGACCGGGCGGTGAAGGCTCAAAAGCCGACAACAATCGCGGGGAGTTATCAGCTCAGGATGGATGCGTGGGAGCAGTTAGGGTCTTATTACTGTCTCCTTTTTATTTCCTCTTTTAAGTACAATAACTAAAGCTATATACCTTTTTTATTTAATATTGGCAGATTATTGTTTGTAAGATCTTTAAAAAAATTACAATTTTATATTATAAGTATGATTTTGTATGATTCGGGAGTAGCCAGGAGGAAGCAAGAGGGGATAATGTCTCTACTTTAATTGTATCTTTTTTTTTTTTGTTTATTATAAATAATAAATAACGTATGAGGAAAAAATGTGTAGTTAGAGCACGTACTTAGTTTTAAAATTTATACACCATTTAGACTCTATTTAGAAAAATTAACTAATATTTTCAACCAACTTGGCCGCCGTAATGATTTTAAACCGTTCTGTCCTCTCACGAAGATCCTGCGCACGCTATGTATCTATGCAATCATATTATATATTGGTATTGTACATAACTGTTATTATTTAGGGACATAGTCCCAGATTAATTCTATGTTTCTATTCTGTTCTATATTTTAGAAAACCTAAAAAGGAGTGAAATTTAAAGCAGATCCCAAAAATGAAATGAAATGTATTAATACCTTTAACGGTGAATAAATTAACACTTCACTTTGATTTGAATTTTTATGATACTAATTTGTATTTTGAATTTTTGGTAATTGTAATTTATATACATGATTTATTTAATTTTAATTATTAGTGCTAATTAAATGGAATGGATGATTTCCTTTAGCATTAATACCCATTACCCTTGAGTCAAGTAATTTATATTGTTATATAATATTTTAGATTGTAATTGGATGTAGATTATTTAATAATATATATATTCTTTCCTGAAGGTTTATAATTAAAAATTCTTCGAAAGTTTTTCTTTAGAAGGAATAATAAATTTTTTGTAATTAAATTATCAAAACCATTCTCATGAAATATTAATACTTCTATAGACCTACAGTAAACCGTTCGAGAGCGTAAGATTTAAAGAAGTTAATATCCAAAAAATAAATAGTAAGCGTTAATAAAAATTTGTCATAAGCCCAAAAATTTATCAACATCGCTTCTCTCCCTTTATTTAAAATGACTTTAGGATTTTGGGTTTCTACCTACTCCTTGTAAACCACGTGACGGATTTTGATACGGTTTTCTTTTTCATTTCTGTTCAAGTACAATTAAGTTTTCCTTTCGAAGGAAAAATTAATTTTCTGTAATCAAGTCATTAAAAAAAAATGTCTTTACAATATAAGTAGTATAGACGTGTAATACACCGTTGGAAAGACAAGATTTTATAAAATCATATATGCTACAGAAGTCTTTCTAGATAATAGAAACTTTTGTAATTTTCACCGAAAGGTTATTTTAATGGAAACTAAGTTAAACTTCTAAGTTTTATTTGAAATAGTTGTGTTTAGGTTATTAATTATTATTAATATAAATTACCTTGATTCCCTTAATTTTACGAACGGTAATTTCCCATTAAACTATTATAGATAATAAGTGCTATTGTTGTTGTAGATTATAATTTATATTTGTGCATCAAATAATATTTTTTTCCAAACTCTGTGTATTTATGCGGTATCAGTCAATGGAAACTCGATGTTAAGCATTTTTAAACAAATTGCTTTTAACAGCGGAGGTAAGTGAAATTCGTGTGTTGTGAGTACCAGATTTTTAAAATCGCTGTTAATTCTTTTTTACGTACGTAAACTATTCATAGGAGAATCGACATCCTGTAGCTAATACGAAATTTTTTTTCTCCTCTTTCCCATCATGCCACAATGAATTAAAATATTTATCTTCATATTAAATAAATATATTTTTTTGTTTCTTTATTTATGCTTAAGGCGTAAAATTTCGAAGTCATCAACGCCTATTAATTTACTTTTTTTTTTCTTCCACGTTTCCACGCTATTTTCTTGGATCCCACTTCAATCTTGTTACTAAATACTAAAGTAGATAATAACAAGCTGACAAGGCTCGTTTCAGCTTAAAGTATATTTTTTTATAATAAGACTATATATATACATTTATTTATTTTTTTGATCGTTTTTGGCCAACTTGGGACCACGCAACTACTGTTTTCTTTGGACCAATATTGTCTCATCCTTTCTGCATTCTCCCGTTTTCGCGCTTCGGTCCACTTTTTCCTGTTTCCTGCTTGGGCTTTGTCTGGAAACTCTGTGGAGTCCTTGAAGTTTCTTTCTCAGAGGATCACGCTCCTGAACATTTGTTCACACGACTTCCAACTCCTGCAGATCCTTTTCCACCCGCTTAATCTTCTTTTCCGGAAAGTACGTAAAAATTCTATGAGTCAACTTTGCTTAGCAGCTTTGATATATATATATATATATATATATATATATATATATATAATATATATAAAAATCTCGTGTCACAATGTTTGTTCGCGATAAACTCTGAAATTACTGAACCGACTTTGATCAAACTTCGTAAGTATCTGTTATTTGGTCCAACTTAAATGATAGGATAGTTTTTATTACTATTCTAAATAGTTGAAAAATATATTTTTCTAAAACGTAAAACAAAATTTGTTTAACTGTGGCAACACTGGTTGAACATGGTAACCTTCCCATATCTTCACATATGTGATTATTAATTCAAATATAAGTGTGTGTTGATTTATTTATACAAATGTATCTACCTTTATAGGGTCATTAGCATTATACATACTTATTTTTGTTAGTGTGTTGATTGTTTCTATACGTTCTTATTTATAAAACATACATTCACATTATAGTTTCCGTTTATAATAAAACACATATTTCTATACGTTTCCAGAAAAATTATAAGTACTCATTTGAATGATTTGCGAAGAGTTATGAGTTGCAAGGAGTTATGATGATATACAACGGTTATGTTTAATAATAAAACGATGTTATTGAATAATTTGGATGTGGCTACTTGGTACTGGTATGTAATTATAACATTGAGTAAATAAAATTGATATCTGACATGAAATAATAATCTTTTCTTTGTCATAAACAGAGTAGTTCATTGCTATTCACCTGTATATATTTTATATAACCTCATTCAACATAGTCACTATCAACATCTTTTGTAATTTGTAGCAATTTTAATTTAAATTATTTTATTTATCAAATTGAATTCACCAAACCGCAAACAAAGCTAAAGAAGTGTAGTTTTACTATCACTTATTATACTATATATAGTAAGGGAAAGTATTGCGATCGTGAAAATTTTCCAGTTTTCAACGGAAATACACGCGTTTTTAGGGTCCTCTGAGTCCAAATAACCAAGTCCCGCAAAGGTCTGTGTGTGTGTGCGTGCGTGTGTGTGTGTGTGTGTGTGTGTGTGTGTGTGTGTGTGTTTGAACTCCCGGGTGAAAAAGTCCTATTAAGATGAAATTACATAATTAAGACAACTATACGGCTGAGATGTTACAAAAACTTCATAAAAATCGTCTAACCAGCAGAGCCACTATATACCATGCAAATTAATGATTTTCTCAAAAACGGTTCTGACGATTTTGATTAAACTCGCTATGTCTATGTGCAGTTGAATGTACTTTAATATTATGTAGGTTTTATTCTTTTTAAAATAGTCATACAGGGCTTAAATACGGATATTTTAAATTTTCTTCCTCTAAACTACCTTTGATTTAGTACATTCCAAAATATTAACCATATCATCTTAATAACACTGATAAAATACGGCTAAATATCAAATTCGAACGAATTTTATATACAACTAAAGCAGAAAAGTGTTTCCTTGATTCCAAATAATCAAGTCCCGCAAAAAGGTCTGTGTGTGACTCCCGGGTAGAAACGAAAAAACTATGAAGCTGAAATTTCATATTTAAGACAACTATACACCCGAGATGTTGAAAAAACTTTTTCATCAAAATCGGAAAACCAGAAGAGCCACTTTATACCATGCATATTGTACCTTTTTATGATTTTCTCAAAATCGGCTCTAACGATTTTGATTAAACTCGCTACATCTATGTAAAATTTAATAAGCTTTAATAGTTACCACATCACTAAACAACAGCTCCCTCATATGCGTTTTATAGTAAACGCATAAACGCATTTATGCAAATTTAAATAAAGCCCAAATGAAATAATCGCGAGCAAAGCCGTGGGTTACTGCTAGTATATATATATATATATATATATATATATATATATATATATATATATATATATATATATATATATATGTATATATATTTTTTATTTTTTTTTCATTTCTGCCATAGAACAGGTTGAAGTAGAATCCTTGAAAATGGCAATAGGCTGAAACGTAGGAGGAAAAAAAAAGGAAATAAAAGGATTGTTGGGTGAAAAGTATGGATCATTTTATTTAAAAAGAACCTTAAAATAAATTCATTCACTCAAATAAATTAAATAAAAACATCTGTTAATATCGGAACACACGACTTTCACTTAACTCCGTTATTTAAATCAATTTAAGAATTATTTAACACGTTTAAAGATACAAATAAATTGTTAAAGAATTAATTATTTTGAATTTCAATAGAAATATGGGTTTTACTAAAAATCTATCTATTTATCTACAACAATCATTTTTTCGGCTTTTCATAACTATCCGTTGACATTTAAAGTTCTGTGTATTAGATAGTATTTTTTCAAAAATCTTTAGCTATCCAACGGTATGTTATTCTTCTATATTACCATTCTTGTGTTCAAAAACACTCCATTTAAACTTTCTGATTCTTTTTTGTTTAGTGGATTTCGTCAACTTAGGCAAACCCTGATAGTTAGACAATGGCCACTAATTTTCTACTGCTGAAAAAAAAAAAAAAAAATTGGTTCACTTAATTTTTTTCTTTTTATTTACATTATTGTGTTTTTTATTTTTTTACGTGTGTCTCAGTAACCATAGTATATATAGTTAGCTAAATAAATATTCAAGCATCAAAGGAACGGGTCTTTTAAAAAACAACTAGGTGTAGTCAATGTTTTATTAATGGCAAATGATCTCCCCATGATCCTAGTTTGTATGTAAGGCCTTTCGCCACTTGGTATGTAAGATGGTCAGCTAACGAAGGCGTCAGTTGGCACTCGAGGGGGGTAAGAAGGGAGAGAACGCTCGATTTACGGAATCTTATAAAAAAAATAATATGGCAACTACCTCGGATTCTCCGAGTTAATTGGCAGGTGGTGTGAAGTTGTCACTCTTCCTCCAAGATTGGCATTTTAAGGACAGGAAATCCTAGGGGACCGCCAAGGCGAGGATGCGAACTCATTTCCGAGTCAATGCGCAAGAGTCATGAAGAAACCCCCTCATTTTTTCTAAATATCCGCTTCGAGAAATGTCGAGGCGTTGGAAAAAAACAACCCTGCGAACTGTTTGTTATTTGTAAATGCTTGGCGTAAGTTTGTTCATTAGAAATTGAAATGACGGGCCTTAACTGGTCCCAACGCTAGATGCACTCCTCGCAAGTGCATTTTATAAAAAAAAAAAAAAAAACCTGTTAGATAATTGTTTTAAATTATTAGGATTCAGTCTGAAACATTTCCACAGCAACATTTAGTTTTTATAAAGTAAATAATTCTGATTTTTTAAACTGTTATTTTACACATATATTTCTTTTATATTAATATGATCATGAACCGAATAAATATATCTTTGATCACCAGTTTGGTTTAGAAAATCCCTTTCTATCATCAATACCACTATGTGTTGGACGTTATATTTTCCACATTAGAGCGCATAACGTACTGCTCTTGTTCGACATCGAATAAGCGTTTGTTATAACCGAACCTGGCACTCAGGACTCCTTTACGAAATATTTTAATTCCTTCCCATTACATATATCCAGTTTATCAGTTCCTACCTCACTGATTAGAATTTCAAAGTAAACTATAACCTTTCCTACTCTTTCATATTTCCTCAGTCCCCAACCGTACCTCAAGATAGTTTCTTAGGTTCCAACCTTTATACGGATTGTGCATGTGATATTCCACTCCCTCCTAGCACTGTCCTCACTACTTACGCCTGTTATCCTTCCATAACGATACAACTGGATCAATTCCATCCCAAACCCTTCAGTCCCACATTACAGCCATGTCAGAAGTGGAGGATTAAAATAAATCCTTATAAATCTCACCAGAAATCTGGAAAGTGGGAAACAATACTATGTCACCTAAGGGTTGGACATTGCGAGTTCTAAACGGCTACCTTCTTCGTGGCTTAGAAGCCCTAAGATGCTCAAAATTTGGTGTCCCAAGGATAGTGAACCACATATTAGTGGAATGTCAAGAATATACCGCATTGAGAAAGCATTAAAATATGGGCGAAGCTGTTTGTGAATACCTCCAGGATTCCAAAAAAAAGACGTGGATTCCCTAGTCAAAGGGCCTAGCCGAATAAGCATGTGAAATCTGCTCCCGCGTGTATTAGAACCAAATTTATACCATTAAGTCACACCTATGAGAAACAACCTTACGCAAATTTTTAGCCCCTTAATCCTAACGGGAGGGAAGTTATGGAGGGGAAAAGAAAAAACAAAAAATATTGTTTTCTCCTGAACAGCTCTACCGATTTTCACGAAAAAAATATATGTTATGGATTTTACAAATAGGTTTCAAAAAATGTTTTTGTTTTTTTTAATTTTTTACTCGAAAATGTTGGATAAAAAAAATTCAGCTACTGCTAAAATCGCTATAATATATATTATATATTATATAACTAAAAAATGCTGCTTTTTTATTTTTCACTATTGGGTACATTTTAGATCAACTCGAAAAAAATATATATTGTGCAGGACCCTCCAATGACTTAAATTAGCAAAAAATTGTTGGTGCACCAATCCGAATTAATTTTTTTTTTTTAATTTAAAAATAAATATTTTGACTCACTTTTTCGAAATAAAAATTTTAAAAGAAGGTTTTTTGAAACTCTTTTAAAAACCCATTAACATATATTTTTTTCGTGAAATTCGGTTTATCTGTTCAGGAGAAAAAAATGTTTTGTTTTTTTAATTTTTCACTATAAGGCCCTTTAATATTACTTTACATCATGCATCGATATCCCTTGTCACAAAGTTAACCTAAATTGTATTTATATGTTTGTTTTTGAAATTCATTTAATAATATTTTTAATATTCAATTTTTAAATATTGATCTAAATTAATTCAATAATTATAATATTAGGAATTGTTATGAGTAGTTTATTTACGACAATATTATGACGGTTTTTGCGATTTTGCCTTCAGATTATGTATTATAAATTAAAATGGATATAATCCGTTGAACGTTGAAAGTAACAGGAAGGAATTAGTCTGGGTGGCGTTCAGTAAAAAGAACAATTAATTTTAAAGTAATAATTATCTTTAATTATTTATTGTCTGCTAACATTTCGATGGTCATCATCAGGGCTAAAAAGAAACAAAAGGGATACAGTGAGTTCAAGGTAACATAAACATTAGAAAGAGAATATCGAAAAACGGTAGTATATATTAAATAATAAAATTTATAATAACATTAAAAACAATAATTTATATACTATTGAGTTACAGGATGTCAATATATTAAACATAAAAATAGAAATAGACTGCTAAAAGAAATTGAGTAATTAAATTACAATGACCTTATTATACATATGAAAGGGCTTTACTGAACACATTATGTCACAATAATTTACAAGGTATCTGTGATTTCTATATTTTTTATACATTTTATTAATTCTTTTTATTTCCTTTGATTACATTTTATTGTATATATTTTATGATTTTATTAATGTGTAAATATTGTGAATGCTGTATTTCATCACTATTCTTAATGTCCAAATTAGGACAGATTGCAATAAAATTCAATAACAATTATTATTGAATAGTAGAATACTTCACATAAATGTCAATATACATGTAAAATAGGAAATATTAAAATATGAAATAGAGCAGATATTTATCCATTAGTACATGTTTATCCACTTTATTTCCTGTTTAATGTGTCCCATTTTACGTGAATTATCTAATGAGAATATTATTGTAAATTACCTTAAGTCATTATTTGTTCTTTTATTATCTTGTCATTTATCGCCCTAAAACACTCCCCTCCCCTGTTCTTTAATTATCTATTTATTCAAGTTAATTTAATCTAATTTAATTTAATTATCATTATTTATTCAAGTATGTAGGTTCAATGATAACAAGGAAAAATGAAATCCAGGAGGAAATAAAGTCCGGGTTAAAGGCGGGATATGCGTGTTATTATTAAATTACTAAATTACTTAGCTCGCGGCTTCTGTCTAAAAACTTAAAGGTTAGAATTCATAAAACTATTATTCTTCCGACGGTCCTCTACGGATGTGAAACGTGGCCGCTTACTTTAGGATAAGGATGAACAACGGCTTAAGGTTTTGAAAATAAGGTACTGCGTAAAATATGTGGTCGAGGAACGCAATCCTCCGCAATAAAGCTGATCTCGGGGGCTTGGGCTTGAACGGTGATCATTGGACGAATCTGTAAGCTGTGTAAGCAGTATTTGTTGGTATCGGCATCGAACTTTCGGGTTCGGTTGGCCTGTTATTATTATTATTATCCCTTTTGTAAATTTTAGCCCTGTTGATGACCCACAATGGGGGTCGAAACGTTGGCAGACAATAAATAGTTAAAACTCTTTAATTGTTTCCTATACTGGCCTCCACTCGTACTAATTCCTTCCTCTTATTCTTAACGGTCAACTTATTATATCCATTGTAATTTATAATACATAATTTGGTGTGCTTAGTATGATCATGAGTATTTTAGTAGCTTGAATACAGTTTTATATAATCGAAAATTTTCGTTAGTCGAATACTCAAATTATGATGAAATCTAATTCAGAAATAAAATATTGTAATATGAGTTGAAGTTAGACATATTTTTCGCCTAGCAAGCCTCTTTAATATTCTCCCTAGATCAGGACTAGGTCTGAACAGAATATCCAAATACTTGGAAGGACACAGGCTAGAGAACTAGCTATGATTGGACACTGTATTTTATTCTCGAATTGGGGAACGTATTTAGATTGAGGGCATCGGACACTTTATAACACTGTCCTTATACAATTTTGGTTTATTATTGTTAATAAATAATGAACCTTTGTAATCGACCAAAAAAATAAATGACCTCCCTTCAAAATTTGAGGGCTTACGTTTCAAGATGCTTAGAACCTGAATAACGAATAAAAAAAAATCCGTTTGTCAGCCGTCCGTCGTCTTCAAAAATACTGAACCATTTTTGGTTTATTATCTTCAATAATCAACCTTTGTAATCTACCAAAAAAAAAAAAATTACCCCAGCTCAAAATTTGAGAGCTTACGTTTCAAGATGCGTAGAATCCGAATAATGACTAAAAAAAAATTCGTTTGTCCGCCGTCCGCGTCATTTTTCCGAAACTAATTGACCATTTTTTTTTAAATTCGCCACAAAAATACTAGTCCATCCACACAACGATGATCCTAACACTTAGACGTTGGTATCAACTGGTTAGTTTTAAAATGGCGGACGATTAAACGTGATCTAATTTAATAACTAGAAAAAATTTATTAGTGTTTTTCAACCAAAAAAACGCGAATAAATATATAAAAGAGAAAAAAGAAAAGAAAAAAAAATGAAATTTTACTCATAAATACGCTCATAACTCAGTTACTTTTGACGATAGAGAAAAGTATGTAGAGAGTTTTAGAATCAGTCAAGCGCGATATACAAAAAAAAAAAAAAAAAAAAAATGAAAATTGAAATTTCGCTTTAATACGCTTGTAACTACGTTATTTTCGAAGATAGAGAAATAATTCATTATTGTTTTTTGACCGAAAAAACGTGAATAATTATAATTTTTTTATAAATTTTATTTATGAATATTTATAAAATTTTACTCATTAATAAATACAAAAAATTTACAACTAGCTGAGATATTGCGTTTTGAAATTAGCAGTAGTGACATGATATCATCATTTGAATTATTGCTATTACTTAATTGCCTATAATCAGTTATACTCTACTCTTGTTATTTGGAAAAAAATAAACCATTGTGTAATAATTTACAGCGTTTTTTATTTGAATTCGCCACAAAAATACTAGGGCATGCAACGATGATCCCAACACCTAAAACGTTGATATCAGCTGGTTATTTTTAGAATGGCGGCCGATTAAGAGCGATTTGATTCATAGCTCAGTTATTTTTGAAGAAATAAAAAAAAAATTATGGATTTTTTTAACAAAAAAAAAAACGCAAATGATTATATAAAAGAGAAAAAATGAAATTTTACACATAAAAACGCTCATGACTCAGTTTTTTCTGACAATAGAGAACAAGTATGTAGAGTGTTTTAGAATCAGTTAAGCGCGATAAAAAAAAAAAAAAAAATTGATATCTTGCCTAATATACGCCCATAACTCAGTTATTTTTGAAGGTAAACAAAAAAATGTATTAGTGTTTTTTACCCAAACGAAAAAAAAAACAATTATAAAAAAGAGAAAAGGAAAAGAAAAAAATGTCAATTTCATCCACAAATACGGCCAAAACTCAGTTATTTTGGGGGATTCAGAAAAATATGTTTAGCGTTTTAGAATCAGTAAAGCACGATAAACGAAAAAAAGGATAAAAAAAAAAAAAAAAAAAAGGTTGATCTGTATACTCAAGTCATAAATTATAATAGATGTAATTTCATCCAAAACCAGTTATTGTTGAAGATTGAGAAAAATCAAAAAGATTTTCTAGATCAAGACAACGCGATGAACGAAGGAAAAAAAAAGTAATAAAAAAATTCTTATCTGGTCAAACCAAAACTAATGAGAGAAGTGATTCTCGGTTAGCTCGGTTACTATTGTTTATCATTAAAATCTAGAATTTGGGCTAGCAGCATAGAATATCCTATGGTCGAGTTGAAAAATTATTAACATGTTTAATTTTATTGATCAAGCGTAGATGAGGCATTTTTTTTTATTTCACTACTTGTTATTTTATCTGTTTTTCCTGAATGATTATTCCAATATGTCACAAATAATTTATAAAAGATGAAAAATGATGCATATGTTAGTATTTTGTTTTTTATTTATTCTTTTTGTTTCCTAAACTCTAACTTAATTAGTTTTGATTTTAAGTCTTGCATTTTCATAGATAAATTGTCAAGTTTTTCTCTTGACACGGATTTTATTTTAAACTTACTATCAGGTTTGTTAAATAAACAAACTCTCTTTGGGAAACAATTCTAATTACTTTTTACTCACTCTGTCTCCCTCTTTTTCATCCCTATCCCTTTGTCTAGAAAAATGTAATAAAACAAAAAATCTTACCCAAGCCTTTGATAGGCCGAACATTAATTTCCGCTATTTCTAATCTATTTTTATGCTTGATTCTTCTTTTTACGGATTTTTTATAATTTACATTTTGTCATTTCTACAAAAAATCTTTTGTTATAATATTTTTTATCTGTTTTATCTTACCTCATATCTATTTTTATATAAGATTCTTGGATTTATAAAAAAAAAAAAAAAAATCAATAATAAGATTAAATTATTTTATTAATATTATGTTAATGAAAAAGATACATTTCTAAGAAAGTTCTAATAATATTTATAGGTTAGGAAGTAACGATTTTTCCGAACGATGACCAACATAAATTAATAATTTCTAATAGTATACAACAATATAGCGATAAATTTATTCACAAAATTAAGTGAAATTGATTATTTTTTTACTGATATATGTAAAAACATACAATTTATTTGGTACCACCAATAAATTTATCCAAAATAAAGAAGTTGGGATGAAATAATTATATTATTGTACAATACTATGTTTTGTTTTTTTACCGAGAATTAACATATTCCTAATTCATATATTCCTAAGTATATCCGTATTAGTATTTTTAAAGTGAAAACTTCATTAGCCGCGTTATACGATTTTTGGCAGGAGTAAAAAATGTTTGTAACCATAGTGACGTTGCTAACATGCTCCATACTGGCGCATGCGCAGCGGTATGTGTATACCTGTGCACTAGAGATAGGATATCGATATCAATTTCTGTGGACGTTCTCGATTCCGATGTAATATATTCACAAAAATATCGATATTTATTATATCGGTATTTCAGTATTTAATCCCTATGACTGCCAGACATTTTGTTTTTCTCTATATATTCGTACAAATTACGTAATTCAGTGATAAATAACCCATTAATTTTGTTTTAAGATCTATTTGGAGGTGAAATATATTGATAGATTAAATCAGAAGCATTTTAAAAATATTTTGTAACCTCTAGACCATGTTTCGGGAGTTGAGTCTTTGTATTATTTACATACATGTGTATATATTCATATAAATAGATATTTATTCAATTATACTGGAGTTCTAACACTGGCCAGATCCTCCACTCATGTTCTGTATGTTTGTGGCTATTGCGCCCTAACTCAGCCTCCACTGGCTTACACCAGTGATGCGGCTGAGAGAGAGGCGCTGGAATCTCTTGGATTCGGCTTCTTACCCCCAGGCCCAGACTGGGGTCCCCTTAGCAGATTATATATATTATATATAGTTAAGTTTGTGTGTATGATGTTTATTTCTTTCCCAACTTTGTATTTATTAGTATTTCATCTGTAAATGTTAATTTCAAGGTATATCATAGGGGTACTCACTACGTTTGCTATAGCATGCTATTTGTACTATTGTGCTAAACCCATCAATTTTATACAGGAAATAACTGTAGAAACTCGACGGGTTTAGCAAAACAACGTAAATAGCATGCTATAGCAAACGTAGTAAGTACCCCTTATGTACCATAACAAATAGCAACATTTATTGCTAAAGTATTTCCATTCTTATTAGTAAAATAGTAAGAAAAATATGAGTCCTCATCCTGTTATTGATTAATTAAGTATTTATAATAAAACCGTAGTTATTATAGTTATAGTTATATGGCCTTTGACATTTCAATTTTGGATGGAATAAGCGTGATTTAGAAAATCGAAATTCTGCTGGTGAAGTTTGACTGGATGAGTTGCTGGAGTTGAATAGCACCTAGCTTAGCCTGGCTTTGTGTACCAAGTTATGAATGATTGTCAGAGGTCCCTTTTGAATAGCAAGTCGGTCTTCGTGTATAGCCTTATATATCTTATTTTATTTTTTTAATTAATCAAAGAATTGTCTGTGATGCTACTTTCACATGTTGAATAATGTTGAATAAAAGGGACATTACATCATGTTGTTGTATTTTTTGCTAACTCTTCGACTCATATATGTCTGCATTAGAGTGGAAAACATTTTAAAAGGAAAAAATTACCAAATTATTAAATAATTGTGTATCCTTTTTGAACCGGTTTTTATTATTATTAGACGATGTTGATATTTAAAAATCATTCCTTATAGCTTTGGACTGTTTTATTAAAAAATAGATCTTGTGTAACCCATATTTTAAATGAGATTTTTTTTTTTTAGGAAGATGTATAGTTTTTTAATAATCATATAACTATGAGAAGAGATTAATTTACGAATCTTGACTACTAAGTTAAAAACACCATATTGCCTTTGATACTTTTTTAATTAACTATTAAATAACAAGAACTACAGGAGATAAGAATTAATAATGTAGCGTTAGGGTATGTAGACGAATTCGTCTACCTGGAACAGCTCGTATCTTTTCATAACCGGATGGCAAAAGACGTACAAAGAAGAATAACGATGAGATGGAAAAAATACTGGCCTCTGAAAGAAGTAATGAAGGGAAACTTTAGTTTGGAAGCTAAGAAAGTAATGTTTGAAAGCTGAGTTCTTCCTTCAATTACATATGGATATCAAACATGGGCATTAACAAAGAAGGAGGAAGCCAGGATAAGTGTATGGTAAAACTCTATCCTAAGAAGCATGTTGCACTACAGGAAGAGAGATAAAATCAAAAGCCTTACTATGCGTAAGGAATCTGGGATAGGCCACATAAAAGAAATAATAAGGAAAATTAAATGGAAATGGGCAGGTCATCTGGCCAGGATTCAAGATCAAAGATGGTCGGTGAGTGCTCCAGAATGGATTCCTTACAACCTGAAGAGAAGAAGGGGTTGACAATGTAGACGTTGAAGAGATATCCTGAAGCTAGCTGTCGGAACTAATTCGATGCGAACAGCGAGAGATAAGGATAAATGAAAGAACCTTTGGAAAGAAATGGCCAACTCCACTTCCCAATAGGTTTGCTCACCGGGGAAGTTAGACCATCACCTCCGTAAGGAGAGGCCTGTAGGGATAATATTTTGTAAATATCGTCATCAATTAAGGAAAAATTATTATATAGTTTTTTTTATTTATCAAATATACCTGGCAAATGGTCCTAGAATTGTTTTGAAAGAAGTGAAAAATCCGTCGTTATGCTCTTTTTCATAGTGAACGTAAAATGCTGGTCCAGTGCTAAGTAAGGTTCCTGGTTAAATATCTCCATCCTAATTACATCTTGATGGGCAAAGTGCCGTCCGATAGTAGCAGTAGTATAAAATAACATATCTTTTGTTATTACCCATGTTAACATGGGTTTCCGAAAATATGGGAAAAACTGGTGACTGAGTGTGATCGGCCTAATCACCTCGTTGCACAGCCGTTGTTCTAGAAACAGTTCCAATCTCTATATGTACTGAGTCAAAGACCTTTGTTTGTTGTAGAGGTACAGTCTCTTTCTCCCATTTGATAAAGAAATTTTAATTTACAGAATTTTTGTTTTTAAAACGTCTTATTAAATCAATTTTAGCAATTGACGCAATCCTATGTCGTGCTCATTCTTGCACTAACACAAATTGATTACCAATGACTGACCGACAAGGTAATTTTATAAATTTTCAGTCACTACCCCCAATTAATTTCTGATTACCCACCAACACTTTAGAGATATTTAGTGAAGAAAGATATGTTAGTTTTGAGGAATACATGTAGATTGGTATCATGTTGCATGAGACTCTAATGGAAGTCTTGGGGCTATCTTACTGCAAAAAATAATAAAATGTCAATTATATGATAATTTTAATAGCTGTAGTATTACATCAAATGCATAACAATAAACAACATTGAAAACCAAGGCCAACTTGGTCGGTTCCACACACTTCCTCCATTCTTCTTCCTTGCATTACTTTGCTTTTCCTCAATAAAATACCTAACCAATTATATCATTTTGTGAAGAAGCTCTTTTTTGTTTTGATCTTCAACCAGCGAGGAGTATTTTTTTTTTCTGATGCCTCGCGGCGCAGGGAACATAGATATGTTCGGTTGTCCAAGGAATGCCACACCAAAACTTCACTCCTAGATACATATGTCGGATTCCTAAGCCTTCGAGGCAATATTTAATTTGCTTGCAAATAAAATGTTTTCCAATTACCAATGATCGCTGGTTAAATTACACTGGTTCTTTGATTAAATTATGAAAAAAAAAAACAAAAAAAAAAACGATAGTTTTAATATGTGATTTTTTTCCGCTATATAAATGTAAAACATGTATTGTATGGAATACAGAGTGTAAGGAAGTGATGCGTGAAAAATATCATAGCTGATTCTTAAACAAGTATGTACGTAAGTACTTGTTTAAAAGCTTGGAACAAAATAATAACGAGTTCGCGTGTCGGTGTTTTCAACTCTGGCATAAACCCCTCGTCCTCACGCCGTGATAAATCGCCATATATGTTGAAGAGGCAAGGTAGAGGTAAGCAAACAAAAAATAACTCTCTGTACTTATGCGGGTTAGTTTGTGTGTTTACGTATAGTACGAAAGCGAAAAATTTGATGAAATTGAAAATCTAGCTAGTCTGGGACGTTAAATTGTATTCTTATTTTCATATTTTCATTGTGTGTGCAAGCTTGTAAGCAATATTCTTTGAAAGACAAGAACGATTTTTATTTAACTCGCTATGTTAAACTAAATAATTTATGCCATCTAACAGTTCAATTCCTATAATATGCCTATTTCGTCAAAGATATTCCGATAAATTCATACCACAGATATTTCCGTTGTTTCATAAATTCCATATATTTCGTCTTGTACGAATTATTTCCATATCTTATTTTGCCTTGTGCTGTTCAATCGTACAAAATGCCAAACTGTCAAGTATAAGGAGTAACCTATAAAAAAAAAAAAAAAACTTTTTAAATCAAATCCTCTCTAAGAATGAAAAGGAGTAAATACGATGACATAATTGGACAAACAACTGAATTGGTTGTATAATTATTATTTTTAAAATCTCTTTTTTGTCAAAAATAAATATCTCGGAGTAAACATCGCCGTTATTTTTGTACGCCTTGGATTTCTCTAGAATAGTGTCCTAGGAGAACAAATAGAATTTTGTGATAGGCATTTTTAAAATAATCTAGATTCAGATAACTGTGTTTTATTTTATCTGACGCGGCATTGACTTAGAGGCCTGGGTTCAGAAAGTGATCAAGGCAGCAGTGTAAGCTATTATTGACTGGCTGGAGCCTGGACTTTTACGACCGACGATTTGCGAGGCTGTGGCTTCCTGAGAACATTCGTCGACCAGCCAAAACAATTCTCCCTGCTATGGAGATACAAGAGGAAGCGATCCAACAAAGACGTCAGTTATTACCAGCTGATAAAACTATACGAATTATTTTCTGTAATAAGTAGCATCGGAAAATTTTGTAAGAATAAACAAAAACCGTTTTTCATAGTATATGATGGTTGACGGTTAAAACCAAGAATCGCTTAAAAATGTATAGATCAAACCGAATCACACAGATGACAATCATCCTTCATACAATGTTTATCAGTTTAGATGTTTTAATTTTTTTTTTTCATCTGCAGTGTTTAAAGTCTTTAATAATTAATCATTTACTTCAATGGGGGAGCTCGTAGCTGTGTGGTTAGCCCGCTGGTCTACCACGTCAAAGGTTCTGAGTTCGAATCTCTTTTATGTGAAAAGGATTCACTCACCCCCCCCCCTCCCCCCGGTATGTAACCCCCGTTAGGCAACTGGAGGCTACTCGCGAACATAGGTGTAGAGAGTGATGACCATATCATATAAAATATCACCGAAAATCGCGGTGTGGCATCATCATCAACCAAACCATTATTAATATGCATTATGATTATGATGCATTAATTACCATTATTAATACAAATATGCATTATGAAGTATTGAAAAAAAACAAAACGCATGGCTCAAAACAGGCAAACTGAAAAATCTGAGCTGCATTAGGGCGGTGTGCTATTTCTCTAGTTCATTGCTTTGGTTGATCATGAAAAACGATTCCTCGATGGCCGAGAATGTTGAGGCGTATTCTCCTTAGCAACCTCAAGTAAAAAAAGCATCTGGAATTTGGAAACTTTGTTCTTTAAAAGGTTAAAAAATTATACATTTCATAAATATTTTAAAAAATTATACAGGGCCCGTAGTGTTTTCATTCGCCATTATGATGTTTATGTTACTATACACTTATTGTATCCCTTTTGTTTATTATTAGCCCTGATAATGATCCTCAATGGGGATCGAAACGTTGAAAAACAATAAATAGTTGAAACTATTGAGTAGTTTCATTTACTGACCTTCACCCGAACTAATTCCTTTAAAAAAAAATTGTATACACATTTAAAAGATTATCAAATTTCTAACTGCATAAAATCAAAATGACATTAGTTTTACCTAAGATACTTAATTTATAACAAAAACATATAAGCATATTGGCCTTCGTATCCATTTTTCGTGTGTAGGTTCCCATGGAAACACTGTCATTTTCTTTTTACTTTCACTTACTATATATAGTAAGGGGGGTATTGCGATCGTGAAAATTTTCGATTTCCAGTTTTCAACGGAAATAAACATTTTAGGGTCCCCTGAGTCCAAATAACTGAGTCACAGAAAAAGATCTGTGTGTCTGTGTGTGTGTGTAACTCCCGGGCGGAAACGGCAAGTCTTATAAAACTGAAATTTCATATTTCAGACAAATATACGCCCGAGACGTTACAAAACCTTTTTCATCAAAATGGCTTACCAGAAGAGCCACTTTATACCGTGCATTTTGCACCTTTTTTCGATTTTCTCAAAAACGGTTCTGACGATTTTTATTAAATTCACTATATCGATGTGAAATTAAATAGGCTTAAACGTCATGTAGGTTTCATTCTGATTAAAATGGTCTGACAGGGCTTAAATGGCGATATTTTAAATTTTCTTCTCTTAAAGTACCTTTCATTTTTAGATTCTATAAAAATAGCTATATTATCTTGTAACCATTGATAATTAACAGCTAAATATGCAAGTTGAGCGAATTTGATACACAACTAAAGGAGAAAACTGAAAAAATATTTTTTTAATGTAAATTTTTGTTTTTGAACATAAGAACAGTAATATAGACGTATATTATACCGTTGGAAAGAGAAAGATTTTAGAAAAATAATATCTTATACACAAGCTTGTAAAAGTTAATAAAGATTGATAAAAAGCGATAAAATTAAGTTATTATATCAGATAACAAGATAATAGAGTTTTTAATAAAACACATGTTTCTATATTAATTCAATTTAATTAATTCTTTAATGGTTTTAATTTTTACTTTCACTTACTATATATAGTAAGGGGAAGTATTGCGATCGTGAAAATTTTCGAATTCCAGTTTTCAACGGAAATACACGTTTTAGGGTCCCCTGAGTCCAAATAACAAGTCCCGCAAAAAGGTCTGTGTGTGTGTGTTGTGTGGTGGTAACTCCCGGGCGGAAACGGTAATCTCCTATGAAACTGAAATTTCATATTTAAGACAACTATACGCCCGAGACGTGACAAAACTTTTTTCATCAAAATGAGCTTACAAGAAGAGGCACTTCATACCATGCATTTTGCACCTTTTTTTCGATTTTCTCAAAAACGGTTCCGACGATTTTGATTAAACTCGCTATATCGATGTAAAATTTAATGGGTTTTAATATCATGTAAGTTTTATTTGAATAAAAATGGTCTGACAGGGCTTAAATGCCGATATTTTAAATTTTCTTCTTCTAAAGTACCTTTAATTTTGTAGATTCAATAATAATAACTAGATTATCTTGTTAACGCTGATGAAAAACAGGTAAATATATAAATTGAATAAATTCGATACCCAACTAAAGGAGAAAACAGAAAAATACTTTTTTAATGCAATTTTTCGTTTTTGAACATAAGAGCAGTAATATACATGTATGATATACCGTTGGAAAGCTAAAGATTTTAGAAAAAATATCATCTCATACACAAGCTTTTAGAAGTTGATAAAGAGTGATGAGAAGAAGATAAAACTAACTGATTATTTTAGATAATAATATGATAGATTTTTAATGAAACACATGTTTCTATAGATATTCAATTTGAATAATTCCTTAATAGTTTCACGTATTTTTATCTCTAACTGTATTTGAAAATTCTTTCATTGATTTTAAAAATCGAGGTAAGTGAATGTAGTGTGTTGCCCACACCAGTTTTTTTTTTATTTCTAACTGTATTTGGAAATTCTTAATCGATTTTTAAAACGGAGGTAAGTGAAAGTCGTGTGTTGCCCGCACCAGATTTTTTAAAATGATTTAAGGAAATGAATAAACATTTCTCCATAAGAACTTATAAGAGTTTCATTTCTTCATAAAAGACTTTATTTCTGGAAACTGAAAAACAAAACGGTCTTTTAAGTGAAAAGCCTCAGGAAGGGTGAGGTTTAGATAGCAAATAAGTCGTGGTAATTAATATATTGGGTTGTAAAAAAAGTGCGTAGGGTATTTCAATTTAATCCTTTCTGTAGAATGGTTTGTTTTTTCCCATTTAATGTCTATTTAAGGTCTTAGGCACTAAAAAATAACTTAATTTAACATAAAATTAAAAAAAAAAAAAAATCTGGTGCACACGACTTTCACTTACCTCCGTTATTAAAATCGATTAAAGAATTTTCATATACAGTATGAGATAAAAATGAGTGAAACCATTAAAGAATTAATTACTTTTCTATAGAAACATGTGTTTTATTAAAAAAATTATTATATATTATTATCTAAAAAAATCACTTAGTTTTATCTTCTTATCATCACTCTCTATTAACTTTTAAAAGCTTGTGTATGAGATAATATTTTTCTAAAATCTTTAGCTTTTCAACGGTATATATACGTGTATGTTACTGTTCTCTTCAAAAACCAAAATTGCATTAAAAAAATATTTTTTCAGTTTTCTCCTCTAGTTTATTTTCAAATTCGCTCAACTTGAATATTTAGCTGTTATTTATCAATGCTAACAAGATTATTTTTATAGAATCTACAAAATTAAAGGTAGTTTAGAGGAAGAAAATTTAAAATATTGACATTTAAGCCCTGTCAGACAATTTTAATCAGAATGAAACTTACATGATATTAAAGCCCATTAAATTTTACATCGATATATCAAGTTTAATCAAAATCATTTGAGCCGTTTCTGAGAAAATCGTAAGAAGGTGCAATATGCATGGAATAAAGTGGCTCTTTTGTTGAACTAATGTTGATGGCAAACGTTTTGTAACGTCTCGAGCGTATATTTGTCTTAAATATGAAATTTCAGTTTCATAGGACTTTCCCTTTACGCGCGGGAGTTACCACACACAGACCTTTTTGCGAGAGTTGGTTATTTCGACTCAGGGGTCCCTAAAACGTGTACTTTCATTGAAAACTGTAATTCGAAAACGCAATACTTTCCCTTACTATATATTTCATATATAGGTAAGTGAAAGTAATAAAATTAAAATACTTAAAAGATTAACTGGTTGACACAGCAATGTTGTTCGTATTACATTTATTATATTTAGTCCTTTATGTAAAAAATTAACACAAAATAAAATATCATCAAAGGCGCGGTGTTTCAGTTAGTTAATTATAAAGCTTTTTGATATTTGAGTTTGCTATTTGATTTGAATAAATCTTCCGAATTTGAGAAATAATGATTAAGTACCTTTTAAAGTCTCTCCTGGGGAATAACTCATATAAGACCCCGAAGCTATACCACACTGATCCTTGGCAGTAAAACGAACCCTATACTTGCTGACCACGGTAAATCATAACTTCCACGAATCATAAAAATCAGAATCACAGAACTTGTCATTTCTTACAAGAAATACTTCCAGAGTATCAAACCTTGTGTCCAAGATTCATCTATTGAAGTTCAACTGAGTTCATGTTGCTGTTACAGTTCTACTATATGTAATATGCTTTATATATATATAAATATTATATATATATATATTTTTTTTTTTTTTTTTTTTTTGTTCTTTTTTCAGGGTATACATTTTTTATCTAAACTCATATTAATTTTGCATATTTAGTTAAAAACTTTCAGGTTTAATTTTCTTGGAATTTATTATTGCTAAAATACTCTTTTAAACTTATATTGTGAAAACGAATGGAAGTGAAAATACCCCAAATATTTTTTATATGTTGTATTTTTTTCTTTTTATTAATTATGAGCATATTTAAAACAATTAGAGTGTATAACATATCTATTCTTCACATACAATATAAGTTGTGACTTTTAAATTAATGAAAAATGTATACATAATTGTGGAGAGCGTAGTTCATAAATAAACCTTATTCAAATTATGTTTCAATACAATAGATTATTCTTCATTAAAAGCATAATTAACTGCGGATTAGCTTTGGCGAAGGATTCGCAGGATAAGAATAGAATAGAAAAACCTCTTTATTCTGAACATATTAATCCAATGGCTGTGTATAGGATACCTTAGGAATAACATGCTTAACAAAAATAAATATTAGATCTGAGTTGAGGTATTGAGTTTAACAAAAACGAAACCCAAATATTACTTAGAAATATATGAATAAAACAAAAACCTAAAATTATTCTGGATAGAAAACTTTGAAAGAAATAAGAAGATATTTAATTTTAGAGCACTAACGATAATTATTTTCTTCTAATCAAAATCTCATTCTTATGTTAAAAAATGTCACAAATAGTAGGCGTCAGTTTTTGTTGTCAGACTCGCAACAGGCTCCGTGCGTCCGCCGCCACTCCATCAACCCATCGCAGCCTTGGCCTACCGGTTCGTCGGATAATGTGAATGGGGGTTTCCAAAGCTCTTTTGGGCAGTTATTCCCCTTGCATCCTTCCGACATGGCCAGCCCAACTAAGCCTTCCCAGCTTTATAAATTTCAGAATATCCATTTCTCCAAAAAGGTCATGAAGTTCCCTGTTCCTCCTGATTCTCCATCCATCTCCATCTCTCACAGGGCCAAATATTCTCCTCAAGATTTTTCTTTCGAAGGTTAGCAGGCTATTTCCATTTTTCACTGAGATGGTCCAGGTCTGAGAAGCGTAGGTAAGAACTGGGCGAATTAAGGTCTTATAAATGACCAGTTTGGTACCCCTAGTAATAAACATGCTGCGAAGAGTGTTCAGCAAGGCGTAATATACCCTGTTAGCCGCTACCAGTCTTTTCCTTATTTCAGCAGAGACATCGTTAGCTGGTGTTACTAAGGATCCCAAATACGCGAATTCGTTAACCCTTTGGAATGTGTAAGTTCCTACAATCAGTGCTTCCTCGTCGCCAGCCCCTGTGTACATATATTTGGTCTTCTCCTAGTTTATAGCGAAGCCCATAGCTGAAGCAGCTTCTATGATTTTTTTCAAATGCTTCAACCAACGCCGGTCGGGTCCTGGCCACGATATCCAGATCGTCAGCATATGCCAATATTTCTACACTCCGGGTGAAGATCGTGTGACTTGTCTGGATTCCTGAGTCCCGTACAACTTTCTCCAGTGCAAGATTGAAGTAGCAAACAAGCCAGCCCATTCCCTTGTCTTAATCCTTTATTTGAAGGAAATGGATCTGAGCAGTCAGACTGGACCCTTACCTGGCACTTCACATCTTTCATTGTCAACATCACGAGACGTATTATAACTAATAATATAGAATAAAATTCTTACAAAAAACAAAACAAAAAAACCACTCATGAAATCGGCTACGAAATAGGTAATTTTAAACTTAGTGGTGACTTTCCATTTTCCTTAATATTTGTCCTTTGAATAATTTATATCTATAAATATAAGTTTATTGCCTACACAGCTATATAACTTAATATACCTAAAATAATTATTTGGAAATAATAAACCATTGTTTAATAATTTGCAGCCTCGAATTTTAATTGCATCCATGTATGGTTTAATTTTTTTTTAATACACAAATAATACCTTAATCTGAAAATTGAGAAATAATTGCTACACTTTTTACGGAATACGATACCACTGCTTACTCCGTGAACAAAAAATGCATGCCCCTGTCGTTGATATGCCGCTACATATGTTATCAGCGGGAATGCAACCTACGCATCTTGCTTACACCAACCGACCCTAAAGTGGGATAAGCGTTTGGGCAAGAAACAATAGATCTGTCGGTTTGCATATCGCAATGAAACTGAATGTCTTCTGCGCTAATTCACTACACGTGTGAAGATTACATTTTGCTTTTAAATCTCTCAACTTATCGCGAAGTAGTGAGTCGAAATTCTTGTTACTGAGAATTATTTCGTTTGATAGGAACGAAAGCGATTGTGGACCACACAATGTCTTGTTTGTGTCATTTTATTGTTTTCAAAGCGTGATTGTGTTTTTATTAAATTACTGGTAGGTCATCCCTGTTTCGATTGGGTGCAATTGATTGTGGTGTCATGTTTATAAATGCCGATTTAGAGATTATCCCAGAAACCAAGAATCGCGAGACAATTTTACATATAAATAGAGAAGAGAAAAATATAGACTTATAAGCAGGGATATTCAATACTAACTTACACGCATAACGTTGCATTTAAACGAATCAAATGGGTGAAGAAATATTTAAAAAAATAACACGCTAGCAACGATATACTGTGTATGAAAACACAAACAGAAATAGGAACGGTTTATTCAGTTTTTTTTTTTTTTTTTCTACAAACTGCCATCTATTTAAACTATTTACTATTTAGCTATTATTTGGAATGTAATATTGTTTCTATAATGTTGCCCTTTCCAACCGTATATATTATACTTTCATATTACCACTCACATTTCAGGAGAGCTTTTTTGATGCCTTCATTACAGAATATATATATATATATATATATATATATATATATATATATATATATATATATATATATATATATATATATATAAGGCTCAAATTCTATGGGCACATGATGAGGATGAGCCCTGAAAGGTTAAACCGGGAAATCTTCCGACGATTCCACCAGCGCAAGAACACGACTGGTTTTTTCAAGCAGATCAGGGTCGACATGGATTCAGCAGGACTGAAGGATTCAGACTGTGGGGATAGAGAAGCCTACAGAAGTTCACTGAACAATATAAAGGACTTCGTGGTCAAAGAACGCCAAAAAAGGGATTATGCGTGGTCGGAGGAAAGAAAGCGCAAACATGCGGAGGTTATGAGGGAAGTATGGAAGAGAAGGAAGTCGAGGAAGCAAACCTGAACATGATATTCGCGTGGTCTTCAAGGCCTTTTCGCGCCCAAAAAAAAAAATATATATATATATATAAAATCTGGAGAAAGAAAAAAAACAGTGAATTAATTAAATTGAATTTCTATATAAACATGTTTTTTATTTAAAAATCTATTGTATTATTATCAGCTAGTTTCGTCGGCTTTTCATAACTCATTGTTAACTTTTACTAGCTTGTGTGAAGATAACATTTTTTTATAAAATCTTTAGCTTTCCAAAAAAATATTTTTGCAGTTTTCTACTCTAGTTGGACATCAAATTCGTTCAACTAACATATTTACCTGTTTTTTTTTTTTGTTTTTTTTTTAGGAATGATGACAAGATGATATGGTTATTATTACAGAATCTACAAAATTGGAAGTACTTTAGAGGAAGAAAATTTAAAATATCGGCATTTAAGCCCTGTCAGACTATTTCAAGAAGAACGAAACCTATTTCATTTTTAAGCCTATTAAATTTTACGTCCATATAGCGAGTTTAATTAAAATCGTTACAGCGGTTTTTGAGAAAATTCTATATAGGTGCAAAATGCATGGTATAAAGTGGATTTTCTGGTTAGGTGATTTTAAAAGTTGCTGTTATATTTCGGGTGTATAGTCGTCTTAAATATGAAATTTCAGTTTTTTACCACACACAAACATACAGACATTTTTGCGGGACTTGGTCATTTACTTTCAGGGGACTCTTAAACGTAGATTTTTCCGGTGAAAACTCGAATTCGAAAATTTTCACGATCGCAATATACACTTTCTCTTACTATATATTTCAATTATAAGTAAGTGAAAATAAAAATATAGCATAGTAAATTGGAGGCTTTTATCCTAAACAACGTTTCGTCTATTATGCCATCTTCAAGGGCAAAAACAATTTTGTTTATCTTTAAGGTGTGTAGGTAATTTCACCTAAAAAATATGAGTATTTTAAAAATAATAAAATGTAATTTTGAAGATGCTTCAACCTTAGTTCCTAAAACCGTTGAAGCACTCACATTAAAGTAGCTTGCGGTGCCGTTAAAAAGCGCTCTCAACTTGGATCTTTTAAAGTTTGGAGGACTTGAGGAAGACGATTACTTCCGAGGGGTAAGAATAGACGTTATTTATCTGTACAACCAACCCCCAGGTTCACTTCTTCAAAGGAGAATATCTTTAAAATATGTCTTGTTCTCAGTCTTTCCCCGCCTTAGAGTTTAACAAATTCCAAGTTCAATATCTTTTAAATCATTTTATAAATTAATTTATAAACATGCGGTGGTTAGGTTGTGTTATAATTTGCTAACGGTTGATTTGATCATCTCTTATTTTTAATGACTTATGATTTAATGACTCTTATAACTTAGTTTTTACTGCTGCTTTACTTAATTTTTTTCTAACCACGAAGATAGACTAAAATTTAGGCCGAAACGTCAGCTCAGTAAAAATTTCTTTTTATTTGGAATTTTCCAATGACCGCACCCCCAACCAACTTTTATTCATGGACAACGGCGTTATATCAGTTTCGCGACCTCAAAAAAAAATTTTTTTTTATTGCCTTAGTAGTGCCTAATTTATAAATATTACCATTGAAAAATAAGTTTGCAGGGTCTGTAGGAATAGCCTTCTTACGAAAAAGTGCAATAGTGCAGACAGTCGAATTAGTCTCATGCATTATATTGATAGTAAATGATGATATATTGGAAAGAAAAACAATTCGTAACTTTTCAATAAAAAATTTAGATTATCGTAAATATTTTTCATCAATTCTACGATTTGGTTATTTCATCAAAAGTTGAATATTTTTGAACAATTGTGCTTTAATTTCGCCATCATCAACAGTATGAGCCCTGGTTTTTGCGTCACCCTTGTCGACATTTCCGGGTCTGAACCAAAGGAACCACTTAAGGACGGTGCTTTCTCTTATAATCCAAGAGCTGGGGCCGAAAAATGCGTATTATGAGAAGAAAATTTTCATTGTGATTTTCACATTTTAGCCAACTTGTACAACTTTTTTTTTTTTTTTCTGCCACCTCAAACTGGTCGGAATCGAAAACAGCCATCTAAACTGTCAAATCAGGAATTGACATTATTTTAACATTATAAAGATAAATATTACACAAACCAAAAATTATACGAAAATAATCATTATAAAATAAAATTATGGACGTTAAATAAGCTTTGGATTCGAGAGCTGATAGACGTCTGCAGGTATCAAGATATCTTTTTCCATATAATACATTGTATTCTAACAACAAAAATTGATCTTAATTTAACGTTATGAAGGTAAATATTAAAGTAACCAAGTATTATACGAAAATACTCATTATAATATAAATTAACAGACATTGAATAAGCTTTAATTTCAGACCTGATAGATGTTTGTGGGTCTTATAGGTACCAAGAAACATTTGTCCATGCAATACTTTGTGTCTTAAACTCATCGACTTTTAACAGGGTTCAGCCCGGTATCATAGAAACCGCCATTTTTTCCAAACTACTCAAAATAATAAAAATTAACAAGCGTCTAATAAGCTTTAATATGAGAGGTGACAGGCGGCTAGAGGTCTTATAGTTACCGAGATATCTTTATCCATAAATTACTTTGTGTCTTAAATACAGGAATAGACTTCATTTTAACATTGTGAAAGTAGATGTTACAGAAACCACTCATTATAGCAAAATACTTATTATAATATGCATTAATGGACAATGAATAAGCTTCAATTTGATAGGTGATAGATGTCTGTGGGTCTTATGGGTACCAAGATATCTTTTGTCATGTAATACTATGTGTCTTAAACAGAGGAAATCATTATTACTATTACTTTTTTAGTTCAATAAACCATGAAATGAAACGAAATATAACGGAATGGCCTGGAAAATTAAGTTTGATAAACCAGCAAAGAGTTGCCGAAGAAAGTGACAACAGCTCATACCTTTCTTCCCAGACTCATTAGAATACCATTACACCGCTGGGAAAAAGTAGTGGCCAAAGAATCACGCGAACAAATAGTCAATGTTGATTTTTCCCTTTATCACAACAAGGTTTCAGTTCGGCGAATCCGTTTTTCATCTATGACTAATTATTTTGTGTGACTTTAAAAAAAAGTGAATGGGAAATCATTTAGCATTTATTTTATATAAGCATGATTTTATATAAACGCTCATGAATAAAATAATGTTTATAAATTACACTGAGTATATTATTCATTCTTTGGATAATAGAAGGTCGTTTTGCATGTATATTGTATTATTTGTGCATAATTATAGGATAAAAAAAAGAAAAAAAATCATTGTTATAAACGATTTTGTTTACATTTTGAGTGTTCCGAAATTAAGAATCACGTAATTTCATGTTTTTTGTTCTATTATTTATTTTTTACTGCCAAATGTTAAACTTTGAATATTTATTACTGTATCATATTGATAAATATTGACATAATATTAATTACCTCCAATGAACCTATATATTGTTTGATAAAATACGTATACAATAGATTAATCATTACAAGGAATTGCGTCAACCTTATTTGGAAGAATATTCAGTTCCTTGACAGTTCTTCAGTTGCCATTTTGGATTTTAATCTTCTTTTGCCTTATAAATTCATGAGTTGCCCTTGGGACATTTTTAATCCCAAAAAATTCTTTATTATGAAGGTCGATCATACGTAAACCATTAATTGTCTGTGATATGTTTATTATGTATTATATTTTCATTTTTGCTTACCTATATATGAAATATATAATAAGGGAGTGTACTTGCGATCTTGAACATTTTTGAATTCCAGTTTTTACCGGAAATACACGTTTTAGGGTCCTCTGAGTCCAAATGACCAAGTCCCGCAAAAAAGGCTGTGTGTGTTGTAAGTCTAGCACAAGAAAGAAAATTAGTACAATACTAAATTTCATATTTAAGACATTATACGCTTGAGATGTTGCACCAAATTTTTCATCAAAATCATCTAAACAGAAGAACCACTTTATACCATGCATTTAACACCTTTTTACGACTTTCTCAAAAGCAGCTCTAACGATTTTGATTAAACTACCTATATCGATGTAAAATTTAATGGTGTTTATTAACATGTAGGTTTCATTCTGACAGGGCTTAAACGGCGATATCTTAAATTTTCTTCTTCTAAAGCACCTTTAATTTTGTAGAATCTATAAAAATAACCACATTACCTATTCAGTACTAATAAGAAACGGATAAATATATAATTTGAACGAATACGAAATCCAACTGAATGAGAAAAGACCAAAAATACCGTTGGAAAGCTAAAGATTTTAGAAAAATTGTTATCATATACACAAAATTGTAAAAATTAATGAAGATTGATGAGAACCTATAAAACTCACTGATTGACATTGATAATAATATTATAGGTTATTTAATAAAACAAATGTTTTTTGTATTTTTTTAATTCAATGAAATTAATTCTTTAACAATTTATTTTTAGCTCTAAGTGTATTTATAAATTCTTAAGAACTATTTAAATTGGTTTTAACAATGAAAGTAAGTGAAAGTCGTATGTTGTGGACATCAGATTTTTTATAGATGTATTTTTTTTTTATATAGATGTATTATTTGCGATCGTGAAAATTTCCAATTCTAGTATTCACCAGAAATACACATTTTAAGGGCCCCTGAGTCCGACTAGGGATTGCAATCCGGTGTCATTTCCAATCCGGCCGGATCCGGTCCCAAATTTCACCAATCCGGACGGATCCGGCCGGATCCGGATGGTATGACTAAATCAGGTTGATTTTTACTTTTCGGTCCAAGATGAACTATTAGTATGTTATTCGAATATAATTGCACTCATAATAGGAAGTTTATAAAATAAAAGTTATGTTAGGATTAGATATGGAGCAAAAAAATTAAAGTTTAGCAGTTTAGGTAACTAGTAAAATTTTAATGGCTATTAAAACAGTCGGCCATTGATTAGTATTCGCTGAAAATAAAGACTATTTGTTTTCTACTACCCTTTTTCCAAAATCAAAATTGATTTTTTATAATATATACTAAAGTTATTAGTACTTACGAACTATTTAAAAAACAAATATTGTCTGTAGAATAATTAAAAGATTTATACTCATAATACGAACTCATTATTGTGATAATTATGCCATTCATCAGACATATTCATCAAAATATAATTGCGTCTATCATTAATATAAGAGTTGTTTGGGATTGTTAGCATTCTCAAATAATTTAAAATTATTGTTATCACAATTTCCATCTGAGTTAATTACGCAAAGTTAATTATATAAGATTTTATAAAGTAACTTAATAAATTAATTGAGTTATCTGAGAAAGTGGAGTATAGGAGGACGTGAGCAGTAACGTAGCTCAGTCTTCCTAGATTTCAATAGATTTGTAAGCAGTTTATCAAATAATTCAGTACACTTGGGTGGGTCAGTACTTGAGTGAGCAATTTCTCTAAAAAAAAGTTAGAGTTGTTTCAGAAGTTCCTCTACAGACAACTTATAGGATGCTATAGCTCGCGTATATCCAAGATAATAATATCTGTTAACTTACATTTAGGTGAAGCACCGACAAAACAAAAGCATATGTACTGTCTCGTGAAAGGCGAACGAATGACCTGGACTGAACTGATGACGTGATGTAATTTGGCGTCGAACGACACCACCATACATGTACACCAAATGTAACGCATTCAAAGTAGTTTTTTTTATTAAACTGCACTATTTTTCGCCAAAAATTGCTATCATCGGATCCGGTTACCGGATCCGGTATATTATTGCCGGATCCGGAAAACGTATGTTGATGCGGATCGCCGGATACCGGATCGTTTTCCGGATTGCAATCCCTAAGTCCGACTGACCAAGTTCCGCAAGAAGGGCTTAAATCCCAAAATCTTAAATTTTCTTATCTGGAGTACCTTTAATTTTGTATATTTAAAAAAATTATAAAAAAACAACAGATAAATATATTATTTGAACGAATAAGATATCCAACTGAAAAAGAAAAGACTAAAAATACTTGTTTATGTAATTTTTGTGTTTTGAACACAACAATAGTAATATAGATGCATAATATACGGTAGGTTAGCTAATGATTATTTTTTTTTAAATTATCTAATACACGGAATTGTAAGAGTTGATGGAGAGTGATGAAAAGCCGATGAAACTAACTGATCATGTATACTAATATTATAAAATTGTAAGAGTTTGTTTGTTTGAACGCGCTGATCTCAGGAAATACTGGTTCGAATTGAAAAATTTTTTTTGTGTTTGATAGTTTATTTATCGAGGAAGGCTTAACGCTGCGAGCTATTAGAGCAGTGGAAAATGCGAGAAAAAACGGGGGAAATTAACCTCGTATCCCAATGATTCCAAATGATTTACATTTTAATTTTTGAATAATTTAATTTCTGGTTAAGTTATTTTTAACATTTAAACACGTAGGAATCGTTTTACGTCAAGATTGCTTTTCACACGGCGCGTTGTCAAGATTTGGTTGCGGAGAAAATCAGTATGTTCTGCCACAAGAAATTAAGACAAAAAATATTTACGCAGAAGTACTTTAAAATATATTCATTTAAAAACCTCTACGTCCCGATCATAATAACAGAAATTGACGGGGACGAAGTCATGGGGGACAGGCTAGTTATAGATAAAAATATAATAGATTATTTAATAAAACACATTTTTCTTTTGAAATTCATTTTTATTAATTCTTTAACAATTTATTTTTATCTCTGAATTTTTTAAATTGATTTTAACAACGGAGGTAAGTTAAAGTCTTGTGTTGCGCGCACCAGATATTTTTTTTTTATTCTAAAAAGCAATCCTATTGTACCTTTATGTAATCAGCATCTAGGTTAGTGCTCTGTTTTATATAATCTGGCACTTACGTCCAATTCGGTTTTTCGTGAGAAGTTTATTCAGATATTTTTTTTCTTAAAAGAATATTATAAATTAATGGAATTATTTTTATTCCCTAATTGTCCTCTCCTAGACCTGTTCCTCTCTCTCCCTCCAGTGACAAAGACAGATTGCGTGACAGGATACGACGTGGATAATAGGAGGAGAAAGGAGAAGGACACTGTATGTAAATCCTCACTGCGGGGAGGAGACAGGTTCTGTCTATTTGTTCCTTCTAATGGTATCTGCCAATACTAGGCAATATATCTGCCTCTTCTAATCCTCAGGCAGCCTACACCAATCCCTTTTGGATTAACAATGATTTCCCCATTAAAGAAATCTAGTGCTGTTATCGTTAAATTGGCTAAGTACTCGTGGTAGCAAAACATGGTAGCTTCTCAAAATTCTAATCATTCTTCATGAATGAGATATGTTAAGAAAACGGTATATTTTTCGGAAATAAACTAGAAGGAAGAAAAGAAGCCAACAAACTTCTCCGTAGACAATAAGCTGTCTCAGATCAGTTCTTCCATTTTGAACCTCCAAAATGTAAATCAAGTATTACATTTCTGACTGGCCTAATGCTAGGTGTTTACATATAGAGAGGTAAGCTCGATCTAGAAGGAGCAATATGGCGGAAAGTCCTGAAACACGTCACTGGTCCTTGGCTCTTTGTTATTGCTTATGGTTGTGTTTGGTCTGAGCAGGTCAGTGCGCTATTGAGGTGTTAAGAATTTATTTTCTGATATTTATTTATTTTATTTTTTTGTGTGTTCTTTGACAGTGTTTAACTTAAAATATATCTGGATAATATAATTATCACGTAGAACATTTCACATGCATGGTTACAGTTGGAATATAGTAATTGTTTATATTTGATTATGCATAATAATAGAAACTATGCACTTTTCGAATTATTCAAACAATTTTACAAATTGTTTGAATGAAAAATTAAAAATAGGATTCAGTGGTTAATTTAAAGACTCTCTTTAAGATGTATACACTTAATTCTATCTTTTTGTTTTATTTATATATTTTACTTTATATTGTGGGCAAAAATAAGTGCATAATTTGTATATCATGTCCTATTAAATTTAAACATTAAATACATTCCAATAATCACTATTTAAACTGTGAAATGATATGAAATTTATTAAAGATTTATCCTATTTTAAGCAATTATTTGTCCTTGTGGTAAAATCAGAAGTAAAATTCTGCATTAGCTAGTCATTATTATTATTATATTCAACTTTTCTTTATTTTATAACTATTGAAAGTAGGTTCGAATATTAGTGTGTACCATACGTTTTTCCTCATTGAATACTTTGGAAGTCTGTATCATAAATTTTGGAAAGAGGTCATAACGAGGTTTTCTGAATGATAGAAGAAGTTTATTTAGCAGATGGCTTTATTTATATTAAAGTAAATCAACCTCAAACAAAAAAAAAAAAAAAACATTGTCTGTTGATTTTGTAAAAAAAAAAAAAAAAGACTGATAGAACTCTCTAACACAATTAACGATTATTATTATATATTATTGATGTGTATGTGAATTGAATAAGTAATGTATCATCATCATTATCATCATTCATAGCGCTACAACTTTTGAAGAATCAGGGCCTCCTGCAGCTTGGTGCGTCAGTCTTATCTATTCATTGCCACCGCTCTTCATTTGCGAATCTTCAAGATGCACCTGACATCCACTGCCACTCCATCAATCAACCGGAGCCGAGGCCTTCTCACTCTCCTTGTCCCATAAATATTTTCATCTAGGAACATCCTAGGAATCTGATAATGGGCCATTCTACTTAAATGCTTAAATGCCCAACGAAGCCTTCCTACTTTGATGACCCTTATGACGTCTGAATTCTTATATTATAAATTGAATTAATTATTGCTATTCTGCTTTTGGCTAATACGTTTGTTTTATATATATATATATATATATATATATATATATATATATATATATATATATATATATTGTTTTTCTATGATTAGTAGTAGAAACGGTGGCGATCTTGGTGATATTGATGTAGCAGGGCATACTTTTGAACACGTAGAGAAATTCAAGTATTTAGGTTCAATGATAACAAGAAAAAATGAAATCCAGGAAGAAATAAAGTCCCGGTTAAAGGTGGGAAATGCGTTAACACGAACGAATAATAACTTATTCAGTTGCTAAGTTACTTAGTTCGAGGCTTCTATCTAAAAACTTAAAGGTTAGAATTTATAAAACTATTATTCTTCCGACGGTTCTTTACGGATGTGAAACGTGGCCGCTTACTTTGAAGGATGAACAACGGCTTAAGGTTTTCGAAAATAAGGTACTGCGTAAAATATTTGGTCCGAAGAGAGATGAGGCCACTGGGGAGTTTAGGAGGTTGCACAACGCGGAATTGCGGAACTTGTATCCAGTGAATATAATTGATTTTTCATTCCAAAAGACTTGTAACACATCTATCCAAGTAACATAACAAGGACCAATGACGTTGACCAAATATGTTGAGCGGTTTTGCAGATCAGAATGAGCCCACCTCTTTTTATATAAACACATTGTTTGGGACGGGCCTGTTGTGATCAAGGTGCTTGTATTTTGATGTAAACTCTAAATGTAATCTATATGTACGCTATATGTAAACACCTTGGTGTGTGATGGAGTGAGGTTACAAATACAAAGATGGTGTCAAGGTGTTTACGTATACATAATAAGGTGTTTACATATACATATCTATATGTAAACTCCTTGAACTGGCATGTGCAAAGAGGTAATGTGAAATGGATTTTTCACTGCTTCAATAATATTTATATTATTGTTCTTTTTATATTCAATTTTGGTGTTCGTGCTCGTTATTGTAAAAAAAAAAATATTTTATTTATTCAAAAGTTACAAAATATCGATAATAACACTTTAAAAGACAATAATGACAATCTTGATAATAACAATATGGCTATACTAGATCTGATATAGATTACGTACCGTAATTACTGCGAGGACTTGAAGAGAGAGAGTGTTCCCTGGGAGAAGGGACAGGGTATATAAAGGTTAATAGGACTGCTGAATAAGATTCAAGGAATATGGTGTGATCTGCAGGTGCACTATGGCCTCATGGTGGCGTGACTCCTCCGTCCTTATGAGAGTGAAGCCCACTGAACTCTAAATTTAAGGATTTGGGACGGTTTGTCTATTCTGTAAATATTGAAACCAAGCTCTGGCTCTGCCATCAAAACATTCAGGTGGTTGAGGATGGGTACTTGGATTATCATTTGAAGGATTAGAACCCAGTAATTCCAGTTTACAATACTGACGATAAAGATTATAGCATAAAAGATATAAACATATTACATAAAATATATAAGAAATAAATTGGGATACAGTTATATCATAAGGTTCTAATTCTTCTATTTCTATATTACTTAAGTCTATTTGTTGTAATTCCTCAAAAGTAAAATTTGTTGATACAATAGTTTTATTATTAACAGAATGATAGGAAATAAAAGGAATATTTACATTGTCAACATAAGAAAGTGGTACATTTATATTTACAAATTTCTCTTTTTCATTAAGATTAAGGAGGCTAGTAGATGGTAGATGATACATTTGTGTGTTTGTTACACTAGTTGTTACATTGCTAATATTAAAGGTTAAATATTGGTGTAATGTGGGTATAAGTTTGATTATAGGGTTTGTTCTTATTTCTACAGCTTTACAATCATTTAATTCTATATTCTTACATAATTCTAAAATACATTTGTCCTTAATCTCTATCATGTCTTTACAGTAATGATGATTATTGAATTTAATACAATTTCCATTGTAAAACGAATTTTTAAATCTAATGATTAGTTGTTCTTTAATCTTTAGAGTAATGACTTTATTATTCCTTGTAACTGGATATGACATAGCATAATAAGTTGTTTTTGGCAATGATTTCAAAGGGATTTTAATAAAATAATAAATTAATCCTGTATCTGATAGGGAACAAAATGTGGAGCTAAGTAACCAGTTTAATTCTACATTTTCTGTGATTGGTTCTCCGAACGGTATGTTTAATTGTTCTAGTTCTCTAGTCGTTAATATGCTTGGATGGGTAATTCCTAATTTACATTGTTCTAAGGAAAATTCTATATCATTTAATTGATTTTCTACTAAATCTAATACGGCTAATAAATCATGATACATTAACTTAGTAAGAGCTAAATCTGTAAAATTATTTATTTTTTCTATACTATCCTTATATTTATTTAAAACAATTATTTCTTTATTAAGTTTAGATGTTAATTCTTTATTTAATCCTAATCTAACATTTTCATTATGCTCTATGTGATACATATTTCTCTCGATTTTATTTAAAATATTATCATACTTTTCTTTGTCATCGGCGTCCATATTGCCGGTGAGCCAACTAATAGCATTGCCTAGTCCGTTAATTAAACCTCTTTTTGATCGGTTATTCCGATTTATATTTACAATATGATTAATTTTTTCTAATATCTTGTTATATTTTTGTTCAATAATATTATGCAAAGTTTTATATTCATTACTAATTGTTAATACGTCAATGCTAATCTTAAGGGTTTGAATTTCTCTTGTTAAATTTGTAAGATTCTTATAATGTAAAAATGTGTACCAATCTTCAATTATAAAAGATGGATTAATTTGTACGATGGATGCTCCTGGTCCGTCAGATAAATCTTGTATTAGCAGGGTCTGTATCTGAACCGTAAGCGCTGCGATCAGAAGATACTTGAAACAATTCGTCGTCGAACTCAAAGTCATCTTGGCTGACTCCTGTAACATTAGACGTTTCTATTTCTTTTATGACATTCTCAATATCTTCATCAGTTATTTCTGGGTTTTTTTGACTTGTACTAGGTTTATTATTATTATTATTTGATTTATTTTTCTTAGTGACCTTTTTCGGTCGTTTGACTTGATCAGGGTGGAGTTTTTTCTTTCTACCTTTATTTCTATTTTGAAATCTTTTATCAACATACTTTCCTTTTTCGTATTTAGGATCTATTTTCTTTTTCTGTTGTCTCTTTATATACACATCTTCCGGGATTTCTATGTCTTCTCTATTTTCATTTAACTTGCCTATTTTTCTCTCTTTATTTTGTTCTATACCTTTCTTAGTTATTTCGAAAAGCTGCTTCATTTTCCGATGGTACTCATGAACAAGATATTCTTTTATTTCCGGGGATTCATTATAAGTTTCATTAGTGATACCGAAAGTTATTTCGTTAGGGGTCATTTTAAGATCTTGATTAAGGGAATTATTATATGCTGTCGTTGCTTGCTCTAACTTATCTTCCTCTTTATCATCTTTGTTTTCTATGTTTATAAGTCTTAAAATTTCTAATAACGAAGAGCTTGCTCGATTAAGCAATCCAAGAGAGTTAGGGTGATTGGGGGTAGTATAATGTAATTCAATATTTAAGTAGTTTAGAAAATCTTTAAACAAGTTATTGTCGAATTCTCTTCCGTTGTCACATGATATTTTTTGGGGTTTTGGAAAATATGCTAAATATTTTTTCAATACTTTCATGCTTTCTATGGCATTATAACTCGTTGCGTAATAAGAAAATATTCTTTTGGAAAAAGTATCTACTATTAAATAAATGTAATAATTACTCATGTGTAAGGTATCAATCATTAAATCTGTAAAGGGTTTCTCAGGTGTGGGAGTAATTTTAAATTTTTGTTTTATAGGTCTTCTATCGTATTTGCCTTTTCCACATGTGTCACATTTGTTTATAATTTCTGTGATATGATCTTTCATATTGGGCCAATAAAATTTGGTTTTCAAAACTAAATATGTTTCATTTATACCTCTGTGGCATGTCTTGGCGATATGATAATCAAGGATAAGTAATTTCTGGTCTTCCGTGTTCTTTACATCTGGCAATAGTTTATAATATCTTTTAATTCTATTTGTGGGAAATTTTTCTCTAATGAGTGATGCAACTTTATTAAATAATGCATTATACCAATTATTTTCACTTTCTATAGAATCTGATATGGGTGAGCAGTATATGCCGTAAGTTATATTTGGTCTTAAGATTTCTAAAAGTTTTTCTTCTATTTCAAAATCTTTTTCATGATAAGGCCAAGTAAATTCAATTGTTGTTCTTTGCTTATTATTGAATATTGTTTCGCGTTGAATTTTCGCGTGTCCCTTTTTTATTATTATTTGATTTTTCTCAACATTTACTGGTCTAGATTTATCATCAACTATTAAGATTCTGTTATCGGAGGATTCTGTGGAGTGCTGCGTTGCTAAAGAAGATATATCATCTTGAATTATTTCTTGGTGTTCACCATTATTATTTTCTTCTATGTTTTCATCATTATTAATTCCTTCTAAGTTTTCATTGTTAGCTTCTTCTTGGGTTTCTTCTATTCCCATTTCTTGTAATAAATCTACGATTTCTTGTGAATAGTTATTAGGAGAATTTTCTGTATGAAAAATATCAAATTCTGGTTCTTTTAATTTCCTTTCTTCAATAGGGTAACGGGATAAATGATCGGCGACTTTATTAGCCTTTCCTTCAATGTATTTTATGTCATATTCGAAATCTTCTAACAATAATTTCCATCTAATTAATCTGGCGTTCTGTGTTTTACACGTTCTTAAATATTCTAAAGGTTTGTGATCTGAATATATGAAAAATTTTCTACCGTATAAGTAGGGTCGAAAATGATTGCAAGCCCAAATAATGGCTAAACATTCCTTTTCCGTTGTTGAGTAATTTTGTTCTGCTTTATTAAGTGTTCTGGATGCAAAACATACAGGGAGTTCTTTTCCATCTTTCTTCTGTGCTAATACTGCACCAATGGCGAAATTACTTGCGTCAGTTGTTAAGAAAAAGTCCTGATTGAAATCTGGAATTTGCAAAATGGGGCTACTACATACAAGTTGTTTCAATTTCTCAAAAGCGTTTTCATATAACTCTGGTTTGATTTCTTTTTGATCTTTTCGAAGACATCTCGTTAATGGGGAAGCTATCTTTGCGTAATTTGGTATCATTTTCCTATAGAAACCAGTTAATCCTAAAAAGCTTTTAATTTCTTTTTCATTTTTAGGGAGTTTAAAATCTTTTACTGCTTTTATCTTTTCTGGATTAGGTTCTATGCCGCGTTCGCTGATAATATGTCCGAGGAATAACAATTCTTTCTTGCAAAATTCTGTCTTATCGAGCTGAATCTTTAAGTTATGTTTTTCTAACTTTTTAAGAGTTTCTTCTAGATGTTTCCAATGATCTTTGTAATTTTCAGAAAAAATTATAATATCGTCCATATAGACTAAAACGTTAATAGAATCTGAAAAAATGATATTCATGGCTCTTTGAAACGTTGCTGGGGCATTACTGAGTCCAAATGGCATGCGAAGGAATTCAAAGTGGCCTTGATCTGTAGAAAATGCTGTTTTTGGGATAGAACTTTCTTCGACTTTTATTTGATGGAAGCCTGAGCAAAGGTCCATTGCTGTAAATATCGTCGCTTTTCCTAATTTGCCTAAAAGGTCTTCAATATTAGGAATGGGGAATTTATCCGGGGTTGTTTCTCGATTTAATTTCCTGTAATCAATCACCATTCGTATTTTTCTTTTTCCTGATGCGTCTGGCTTTTTCGGGACAATCCAAACGGGAGAATTGTAAGGGGAATTGCTGGGTCTTATTATTTTGGATTCTAACATCTTTTTAATTTCTTCCTTAATATTTTCTTTGAATTGGTGGGGATATCTGTAATTTTTCGAATATATCGGGTCTTCGGTTTTTGTTTTAATCTTATGCTCCAATAAATCAGTGGCTGAAAGGGGATCATTTTCAGTCTTAAATACTGATGGATATTTCGATAATAATTTAATTAAATTTGATTTTTCTTGAGGAGGTATATGGTCGGTTCTGATTAGTTGGGGGATTTGTTTTATTATTTCATGGTTTCCTTTTTTATTAGAATCTGTTAATTCTACTTCTTCTTTTTGCAAATAGTATAAAGGTAAATATATGGTTTCGTTAACTTTACTGTCGATTATTATATTTTGATCATAGATGCCAGGTTTAATTTTAATCTTATCATCTTCATAGTCAATAAAATATAGATTTTTATTTTGTTCTACTTTTATCTGATTTTCGCCTTCTTTCAAAACTAATTTTAAAACTTCGTCTTCCATAATAAAATCAAACTCTGTATAGCGAGTTTTTATTTTGTTGGTTTCGAAATCGATATTAAATTTCATTTCCCTCATTGTCTCATTTCCTAGTAGTATTTCGTAATTGGGACTGAAATTAAATAGATAAAATTTTATTTTTTCGGGGTTTTTAAGAAAATTATTTCTGCAATAAACTGAAATAGATTCCGTGCCAAGTTCTTCTCCGGTTGCTGTTTTTATTGTAAAATTTTCTTTTTCTCTTTCAACATCTGGTGGTACAATGTCTGGTCTTATATAATTCTTCCAAGATCCGGTATCAATAAGCCATTTACGATTCGCGTGGTCTTTAACATAAGGCAGTTGGCTTTTATTCTCTTCTTTTATGTGTTTTGATTGTCTGGCGGGCCTTTCTCTAAAAAAGAATTATTTGGATCTAATTTTTCTAATTTCTCTCTTAATTCTCTGATTTCTTGGTCTTTCGGGTCTTCTTGCTGAATTTGGAAATTAGGCTGTTTCGGTTTATTCCCGAATGCGCTAACTGTTCTCATGGATACAGTTGGATTTTCATCTTTCTTATTATTATTATAATTTTGATTCCGGTATCGACCTGAACCGTTGAAATACCTTTGTTGTTCTTGACGGGGCCATTGTTGGTAATAATTATTATTATTATTATTCTGCCGGTAGTCTTGTGGAGGTTCTTGTTGTCGATATTGATGCTCTTGTCTTTGATTATGTGGGTTATACGGGTTATTGGGATTTTGCCAATTATTAAATCGTTTGTGATGTTTTTTATCGAACTTTTTCTTATGGTCGAAGCCTCTTTTGTAATCATGTTCTCCGGGTCTTCTCATATTTCCCGAATTTATGAGGTCATCGAAGAGTAGATGGTTCTCATTCTGAATTAAATTTCTCAAATCATCTAATGTTCTTAACTTTTCTGCTTTAGTCATAAGATATGTTCTTATGTGAAGGGGCATGTTAGTATAAAAAAAATAAAGAATACTTTTCTCTAATGCGCTAATAATTGTTTCTCTATTTGGTGTGTTTTCTATCCGATGTTTAGAAATTATTAAAGTGCGGATCTTATCAATTCTTTGAAGGAAATCAAGAGGGTGTTCCTTATGATGTATTTTGTTATTAAATAATTCATGCGATAATTGTTCAATTGAGCGGCTGTCTCTGAAGGTTCTTTCGAGATAATTTAGTAATTCTTCAACACGACTAAATTCGCACGTTGTATTTATATAATCAGCTTCATCCGTAAGTTTTGCTAAAAGTTTACTTAATTATCTTTGTTCGTTTAGTTCCTTAAACGAGTTGTCCGGTTTACACACGATTTGGTAAACTTGTCTACAAACTGTCACGAATTTTAACAGATTGTGTGGATTTCCATTAAAATTAGGGATATGATCGTAGTCTGCCGATTTAATTTGAAAGCTTGCCATATTTGTAGTTAATGTTAAATTATTTACTCGCAGGATTAAAGAATTTAAATAATCATCAGACATAAAATTACAATAGTAAAGGAAATTAACTTACAAAAATTGAGTACGCTGTCAAAATAATCTTCGACGGGGTGTGAAGATCTGTCCTTGAGCTGGATACCTGACGACAGTGAAGTCCGGCCAAGGTTGAGTGCAGATAAGAGACTTTGCCTGCGTTGCGAGATGCTCGGGGTGAGTGAACTCGTCCAGAATCTGAAGATCTCGAAGTTGGTAGTCCTCGGTAGGTAAGCCAAAATCTTGAGTCTTCACAGGTGAGGAATCCTAGGCGGTAGTCCTAATTCTGGATTTGCGGAAAAAGTTCGGATCTGCGGAAACTCGGTTCTTAAAACTGCGATAAAAATATGCAGTCCCTGTTTGGGCGCCAATTTTGGTGTTCGTGCTCGTTATTGTAAAAAAAAAAAATATTTTATTTATTCAAAAGTTACAAAATATCGATAATAACACTTTAAAAGACAATAATGACAATCTTGATAATAACAATATGGCTATACTAGATCTGACATAGATTACGTACCGTAATTACTGCGAGGACTTGAAGAGAGAGAGTGTTCCCTGGGAGAAGGGACAGGGTATATAAAGGTTAATAGGACTGCTGAATAAGATTCAAGGAATATGGTGTGATCTGCAGGTGCACTATGGCCTCATGGTGGCGTGACTTTCATTCGAAGCTGTTTCTTATTTTCTTTTCTGTATAATATTATTGTGGAAGCAATATTTAATTTGTCAGTGGTAAATCAATTGTAACCTCTCACCAGCTGTTGTCTTCATCTATTGTTTTATTTCGTTTATTTATCTTAGTAATTCAACTCTTGTATCTCTGAGCAAATAAAAGTATTTCTTCTACTATTTCATACGCAACTGACAACTTGTGTATTTATATATCAACTCCTCGTAAACATTATTATACGATATGCATTCACCAAATTTGGAAGGAATATCTAATGAGTTTCGGATGTTTCCCAGATCGCTCTGCAATATTAATTAAGAAACGTGCCTATAATTACTATAGTTGTATTGCTTTAATGCTGGGTCCTCGGGAGATAGAAAGAAAAGTTTATCGACTGCTTAGCAGCGACTGTCACATTGCTATGATTAACACCTCTTAATGCTGCTGTGGCTAATCGGACGATGCTACAGAGGGAGTCCTAAATTTTGCCTATACAGGTTTAATGAAGATAATAGTCTTTTACTTGCGCCTCACATCGCACATCCTCGGGACCACCATATTACCACCGGAAGAAGGCATAACCAAGGATTTTTTAACTTCCTCTAAAAATCCTTGGGCCATCTGCTGGGTTTAAACCTGCGATCTTGGTGAAAGAGGTTTGTAATGCTCGGCTCTACTCCACCAGTGACTCCTATATATATTTTGCTAGGTATACCCATTGTTAGTTTTTTTTTTTTTGATACTTTGATATGTTAATTCATTTCTGGAACTGATTTGATTCTAATGCTAATATTCCTTGGAAGGAGATGCTTACTGCTGCAAAGAAGGGAAGAATCCTTCCTGACGTGGATGCAGCGTGCCAAATGTCATTGGAGTTCCTGAGTACCGCGATGCGAAGAATGGACACAATGGAGGCCCATAAATACAGTATCCCTCCGCTGCTAAATAACTCCCTGTCAGTTCCTTCTTCCTCCGGACGTGACTGGACTTCGGAAGACTCGGATAAACCTCTTCTAGGTAGCCTATGGTCTTCGTACTGAGCTTAATCAAAAGCGCAATGGAGTTATCATTGGCCAAACTAGGAAATGTCGATTCAGAAAAGAGACCTGAAGTGCATTTTTTTCTGAATGCCAAAAAGAAAAATTCAACCAATAATCTTCATTGATTAATATTTTAGTTTATTGCAACTAATATACAACAAAAATAGTATATAAATATATAAATATATATATAGATATCTGATGCAGGCAACACACGACTTTCACTTACCTCGACTGTTAAAATCTATTTAAAAACTCTTAAATATTCTTCAATTTGAAAAATATTTTAAGTTGAATACAGGTTTTATTAATTTTCGTTGGAAACATATGATTTAGATTAAATAATACATCTATATCAAATTGTCGATAAGTAATAAGTTTATTCCCTATTCGTCACTTATAACCTTATAACCTTTTACGACTTTGTGTATCAGATAATATTTTTCTAAAATCTTTCTCTTTCCAACATTATATTATATGCCTATATTACTGTTCTTACTATCAAAAACTAAAAAAATGTATAAAAAAAATATATTTGCACTTTTCTCCTTTAGTTGTTTATCAAATTCGCTCAACTTGCATTTTTAGCCGTTGTTTATCAATGCTAATGATAGCTCTGAATCTCGAGACAAAATTGAATTATCAATGACGAATGAAAAATGTTTTTTCATTGAACAGCTCATCTGCGCTTACTCCTGAAGACAATGTAAACTATATTATACGTAGGTATTATATAAATACAAGATGTGATTCAGAAATAGCCAGTTGGTCTTCAAATTCTCCCATAAATTTTACTTCTTTATACTAAGTCAACGTTTCGGAGTTCTTTCTCTATCTCCAAGGCACTGTTAAATCAGGGTTAAAATTCATACTTTGTCTAATTATTCATATGTATAATTTCGTCAGTTTAAAATAAAAAATTAATAAAACTCATTACTCCCCTCCTTTAAGTAATTAGTTCTTTTATTTTTTTTTTAATTTGAATTGTAGAAACTTTACAACTGGATATGGTATGAATTTTAACACTTTTAAAAATAGGGTAAGTCTTGAAGATGGAGAAAGAATCCTGAAAGCTGATTTAATATTTTTTATTTATGTTATTATAAACAAGAAATTTAACATACATACAATAAAATTAGCAACCTGCAATTCCCTTCAAATAAGCAAATGTGAAAACTACGAAGCAGCAGCTGAGCTTAGATCTCGTTAAGTGATCAGCATATCTCTTGGTCAAGTCCTGCGTAGTCGTATGGGTGGGCTTTAAAGATTTGTAGGGCATTTTAGTATTTCTGTTAGTGGGTTAGTGTTGTATCTTTGTCTTTGGCGGAAGTTATCATATTGTTCCGTAGAAGTGGCTGAAATAGTTGCAATGTTCACTTTCGACTGAAAAGACCTTTGAATGTTTGATGTTTTGGCAGAGCCCCATAGCTCTATTCTGTATTTCTATATTGTTTTCAGAAAAACGTTATAGAGAGTTTGTTAGATTATGATAATATTTAGAACGTCTGTCAAGTAATCTAGATAAAAGGCCGTATCGTCTGTTAAGTTATGTACGTTTTAGCCAAAAGTGTGTTCTCCAGATCAGTCTTTTGTTCAAGTGAATACCTAAACATCGAATTTCGTCGGATGCAGGCAATGGAATATTGTTGAAATAAAAAGGTAAAATTTGTGGACGAATTTAAAGACTACTCCCGAATTAATGTATTGCTGTAAAAATTAATGTCATTATAAGATGTGATGTTTGCATGCATTTTCCTATCACAACATAATTTTCTGTTCATTTACATTATATTTGCGCCGAGACGGTAAAACGGTATAAGTCACTTTTTCGAAAATTAAATTTGTTTTAAATTCTGAAGTCTCATGCGTTTATGTGTAGAAGGTAGCAAAATGTCATAAGTGTTTCTTTTTCAGTTTATGAGTAAACAATTTGTAAAACTTGTACAAATAAACGAACCTCCTTCAAAACGTAAACGAGTTAACACTTCAGAATGAGAAAATCTCTCAATTTTAGAAGAAGTGACATATAACATTTTGTCATCTTAGCATAGATATATACTAGATCTCTCTTGTAAATTGTTTTACTATGTGTTGCAGCCTGGGTGGGCGCCATGTCCACGGCAGTGGCCCTCTTCGTGTCTCCTGTGACGATCGCCTTCTGCAGGAAGAAGTCGACGCGGCTGACAGCGGTCATGGGCGGCCTCGTCACAGCGCTAGGCGTCCTCTTCACCTCTTTCGCTACTCAGTTCCACCAGGTCTTCATCAGCTACGGGGCAATACTGGGTAAGCAACCTAATGTTCAACATGTCATAGATAATCCTTTAACCCTTATTATATATATTAATAATCTAATAGACTCCATTAGACCTTTACCACTACAACCCATGAAGGGTCTTGGGCTCAGTACATATAGAGATTCGTAATGTTTCTAGGCCAACGGCAGTGCAATGAGGTGATTAGGCCTTAATCACGCTCAGCCGCCAGGTTTTTAATAGTCTCCATAATAATCCTAAATATCCTCACTTTCTGACAAAAAAAAAAAAAAAAATCAGGCAAAGTATTGGAATGAGTAAAAAAAGAATTTCGCCTTTTTTGATACTCAAGATATTTATTGGCATGTCTTTCTTTTTCGGTTTCCAATTGTTATTGTTACAGGTATAATTTTAATCATAATACTGTATTAAATTATTTTGTAAACCTAATGCCTCCCTGTGAGAATCAGTGTTTGTAAGGCATTCCTTTAGCCAAAATGACAGTAAGTTACAGGACATTGAAGATGGACCTCGTATAAATGAATTGACTTTAAGGAGGTGTTTTTTTTTTTTTTTATAAATTTTAAAGTGGTGATATAAGTCAATTTGAAAAGACCATGCAAAGACTTTTTTTTTTTGTTTTTTTTGCGATTTTGAAGGAGTAGTTCACTATAAGTTTGGGACAGATCGGCGTTCTGTTGATCCAGTACTCTGTTCAGAACAGCTGCAAAGGATGTACAAAGTTTTGGAGAGGCGATACCCAGCTTAAGTGAATTGGAGTTTTGAAAGTTTTGTTCCAGCAGTACAGCATCCAGCCATACACCTCTCGATATACAAAGTTGAATCTTGCTGAGATGGATGCAATCGAACTTCTACCGCACCCAACATATAGTCTTCCTCTTACACCAGCAGACTACTACCTCTTTAGTGCTATGGCTCACTTTTTTCAGGGAAAAACGTTTCTTACATCTGGAGGAAGTCAAAATTGAGGCAGAAACTTTTTCACTTCAAAACCCAAAGCTTGGTATCCTCAGGGAATTTAACTGCTGGCTTTTTGATGGCAACATACTATTTACATTCATATTGGAAGATAAGACATATGAAAATAATTTATTATAATGTAACACTTAACATACAACATAATCTACTTTTTAATTTAACCTCCAGCTCACCAAACATATGAGAGTTTTTAGCAGTGTGTATATCTAATCTAAAAAATCCAAACACATACCATTGAGCATAATGGACAATACTTTGATGCCTAAAACTTATTTGATGTAAATAAAAAATCAAGTTAATTTTAATACTTGAAACGGTCATTTTTTTTTTTTTTACTCACCTCAATATTATAAATCTTTAGTACCTGGACATAAAATTTATAATGAAATGGGTTAAGAAACATAGCAGGATTGCTTGAAATGAGATACCGCCTAAATAATGGCAACAAACCACAAAAGAATGACTCCATTAATTTATTTCAGTCTAGTGGACCTTCACCTGCTTCATATTGGTGCAATTTGAATGAAGTTTCGTTTATATTTAAAAAATCCCTGCCTGACTAATTTATGGTTTATCACTTTAGGAGTTTTGTTTTATCTTAAGGAAAAATGCAATCAGCAAGATAACTTGAACTTAACAGTGGTGCTAGATTATTTTCCTTGAATGTAAATTGACAGTATTGTTTGTTGTCTTTCCTAAGCTCTTTGATTAATTTATTGTTCATATAAATTAATTGCCAACTCAGCGATATAAATTGTTAGAGGTACATACCATCACTATGGGAGTTTTAGTTATCGTAAGGAAAAGTACAATTAGCAACATTAGTAACATAATTATTTGTGAACCATTGTGTATTAATTTGCAGTATTCTTAGATATTCATTTACTTTTAATTATCATTATTTCCTTTATTGTAGAAAACAAATTGTCACAGGAACTATTTACTTTCCAAATAGTACAAACATGCTTTATGCATGGAGCATGTACATGTATACATACTATACATGGTCCTCGTACAGGGATATTGTTGTTTTAGAAAAAAAAGAAAGAAAAAAAAAAAAAAAATATATATATATATATATATATATATATATATATATATATATATATATATATATATATATATACATACACAAGAATCTAATCCATCGACCTTTTTATATTATAATTTTATTTGAAATTCTTTGGGTTTTAGGTACTTAACTGTTACTCCTTCTTAATTTTCTTTATTTGACGTTTCGATCCTCTGTTATAAACATAGGATCCTTTTCAACACTGCAAGTATACATAATTGGTTACATTTTTTATAAACTATCTATCTACGGCCAGATACAATATATGATAAAAACATCTTACCAAAGAATATTATCGAGCACCGGCACACCACTCAGACTAATACTTGCAGTGTTGAAATGGATCCTATGTTTATGACAGAGGATCGAAAATCAAATAAATAAAATTAATATATATATATATATATATTAATATATATATATATATATATATATATATATATATATATAGTGTCTTCAACAATAATATATATTATATATATATATATATATATATATATAAGTCTTCAACAATAATATATATATATATATATAAGTATATAGAAAATAAATTAATATATATATATATATATATATATATATATAGTATATATACAATTTGGCCTAACTGTTCTGTAAATTGAGGAGGTTATAATGGCCAGATTATAGAAGGTGTCTTGCAATAATCTATAATAATAATAAAATAAGAGAATATCTTTTGTTCTAGAGAAAAAATTGTGGGAGCTCTCTTTCCTAACAACTTATAATAGCTTGTCTGTGCTTCTTATATCAGTATCCTCACTTATCGTTTTCCACTCCTGGTTTATACCACTGAAAGTTATTGCTGCTTCCACTGTGGCAGGGAATAATGGAAGGAATCTATTGAAGAATCTAATGCTCTTTTTCAATAGATTGTAATGTAAAAATAAGTTTTGGAACCAGTATTTCAGTTACTACATCAGCCAATATATTGTATTTATGTTTGGTTGCAGTAATTTAACATACTATTGACTCATTATCCACTCATATAAAGATACTTCTATTTCTTAAGGTGATTTCAATAATAATGTGCATAAAATATTGTTGAAGACACTTTCCTTGGTTTGAATTGAAAGGTATCTGGTGACACAGTTTAGGAAGGCAACAAGCCTAATTAAACCAGGGATCATCCAGAGATAGTTATGAGCTTATATTTATTGCAGTGGAGTAGGTATAGTAATAAACATTAATAATTATTAATATTTTTCTATTTGAAAGGCATTGGAGTATCCATGACCAGAGACTGCTCTACGCTAATGGTTGCCCAATACTTCAAAAGAAGGCGGGAACTTGTGGAAATATTTATTGTATCTGGAAGTGGGCTTGGCATCGCAGTGATGTCCTTCTTCATCAAATCAGCCATTGGGTATGTTTGTGAAAATTTATGTTTTAGTGTATCTCAATTTGCTGATTTCCATGTGACTTTATTTAAATTTATTTCTTAAATAAATATTCCATGGTATAATTATAGAAATTATGAGGACAAGAAATAAATAATTATAATTGGATACCTATATTTCCCCACATTGTTATTTCACATTTATTCCAGTTTTCTTCAAATTATACTTATTAAATATCTTTCTTATTATTTATTCTTTACCATTTCATCATGAATAAATATTTTTTCAACTATATTAAATTGTAAACTTTTATTTTATTTTTTAATCAAATTAATTTAGCTGCTGATAAGTTGTATTTTAATCTAGTTTTAAACTTCAATAAATATATATATATATATATATATATATATATATATATATATATATATATATATATATATATATATATATATATATATATATATTTTTTTTTAATTATTTGTTTTGTATTTTAGTTGTTCTTTAAAATATTTTTACTTACATTTACTTATTTTTGTAACATTCTTTTGCCTTCTAACTGTGAAAAATTTCAAATCTTTGTTTTCAATATTAATACGTGTTTAAAGATCTTTGATTGTCAGTAGTAATTAAAACATATTTAAGAATTGATAGTTAAATATAGGAGGAATACTTTACTTGGTTGAAAACAAAGTGAATGAAATATTTTGTAAGTTAAATGTTAGTGTAAAGCCATCTTAAGCCAAACGACTATATTATATATATTTATTCACCATGTTCAAGTACTCAGTTTAAAAATAGAATTTTTTAAATACTTTTTTTTGTACAAACATAGTAGGATATAAACAACATAAAACCATTTGAAATTGATAAATTGTGAAGTTATGTTTTGGTAGTATGAAATGTAACTATATTCACTTAAATAACATGGTGGTTATAGTAACTGTAATGTTTTTTGTTTATTTAAGTTTCACTGAAATGGACATAGAAATACTTCAACATTAAAAATTTTTTTTATTTTCATTTTGAAGTGCAATAGGTTGGCGTTTTGGTCTGCAGAGTGTCACAGTGACAGTTTTCATGACCTTTTTTCTTGGTACATTCTATCGATCGGCATCATTGTACCATCCACAACGTCGAGCTATTCTTCACCTGAAAAATCAAAAAAGAAAGATCAAAGACAAAAACAAAGTCGATGATGGACCTCCATTTATTGACTTTGGTACACTCAAGAGCAAAACTGTGCGAATTTTGCTTCTATCAACAAGCCTCAGTGCCTTTGGCATCAATACTCCTATATTCTATTTGGTAAGTAAAATATATAAATAATTTTTAAATTGTTTATACTTTACTTAATGTAACTGTAATTATTTATATTTAACTACCTACTTGAATATCATATTTTTCACAAAAATTGTTTGTTTTTTTATATTTGGGCATCAAAAAATTCCTATGCCTTCAAACACCTCCCTCCCTCACCCTCACATTTTTTAATTGCCATTTTAGTATTTTTGATTGAACAATATCCAAATAATTTGTCATTCTTATTTCAAAAACAACAAAATTATTTATGTTGTTGAATGATAGATGAGGCTAAATAAAATAAAATTTTAAACTTTTAAATTCCCAAACCAAGAAGATGTCTTTTACTTTAAAGAAATATATTGAATAGAAAAAATGAGTGGTTGATATTTTTAATTTTATCATGTTTTGTTTTTTATCATTGTTTACTGTGCTCTATTTCTCTTACTGTTATAGATCCCATCACTACACATTTACAATAAATTCGTTATTTTTTATTTAACCACTAAAATATTCACTAGAAATAATTTATATGGCAGAACAATGCTTGCCGGATCAGTTAGTATATATATTATATTCTAACATAATATAAATACGTATTTTTATTATTAACTTTTAATACCTTTGATGTTTTTTTTAAGGCCCATCATGTTGAAGATGAGGGCCTGGAAGATTCAGTGCTCCTGCTACAAGGTTACCTTGGCCTGGGCTGGGTGCTGGGATGTCTGGGGTTCGGCTGCCTGGTGATAAACAATTCCGCTGAGTGCAGGATTGCTAGGCAGTACTTGGCTCAGGTTGCCATCTTCATCTGTGGGCTGGCCATCCTAGCTCTTACCACTCTATCCCACAGCAAGCAGGGATATGTCTTCTTCACTTGGATATATGGCATCTTCTGTGGAGGATACCATTACACACTAAAGGTGTACACTTATGAACGTGTTAGAGCGAGAAACTTTGCTAGAACATGGGGATTTGTACAGTTTTCACAGTCAATACCAATAGCTTTGGGAGTTCCTATTACAGGTAAATCAAAATTTGTCTAGATACGTTTACTATCCATTGTCCTATTGAATAAGTCCTACTTTGCTATCTACTATACTATACTACATAGTTGTTTCATGATCTAGGTTTATGTGAATGAAACTGTCTAAATGTATTGAAGGGAAAAAAAATCCTTCAATTATGCTAATTACTTTTCATACTCAAATATGCACTCCTTAACTTCCTTTTATTATACATTTATTTTTCTACACTATTTAAAACATACTTTTCAACATTTTTAGGGTTCATTTCCCATTATCAAGACTAAAACAATTTTTTTATATAGTTTAATTTGTGAAAATACATTATTTGAATATTTGTCTTTAAAAATTATCTTTATTAATTTAATTTGTATTGTCATTATTAATTTAAAACTTATTAATATGATTTACCTTTTTTTTTAAACATTTTTTAAAACACAACACATTATTTTCTATTTATAGCTAACTGCTATTCGTCCACTTACATGTTTATTGGCTGACTGTTCTATTTCTATTATTTTCTAATTTTACACTTTGTACCTTTCCAGTATTCATATGTAATTCCTTTGCCCAGTATTTATTTTTATTTCTATTAATCAAATAAGGAGTGCATATTTGAGTGTGAAATACTAAATAAAAACTTCCTAAAAAATTATAAAAGAAAAGAAACTAATTATGTTGTTTTTTGTTGTGTTTTTTTCTCAATCCTCAAAAATCTCTCATTGTTAGTTACATAGACTCTTGTTTCCATACGCACACACATTCTTACCATATGTAATAACTAGGTCTATGTATTATAATACTCTACCTTGATTTCTGATGGTGACATACGAAAAGGGATAATATATCTCTTAGACTGTTGATATTGTTGTCACCCTTAAAATTTGTAACTTTTTCCATTTCGATCATAGAACATAAAAGGGCATGATGTAATGAAATCTTACAAGAAGAGCATACCTGACTTGTAATATTGAGTAGCTTTAAGTTCCAAATGTATTCCCATACCAAAGATCTGTGAATTGGAGAAACAACAAGAGTTGTTACACAGAACATACAAAATCATTATTATATATACTATTCCATGTGCAACCAAGAGGGGAAATAGATGTTTCTTTTTTAAGAAAACGTTTTTTTTTTTTGGAGTGGAAGTGAGAGAAAAACCATTCTTACTAATCCTAATTGAGTTAAATTGTCCTATCAGTTACTAATCTATTCTAACTAGAGTGAAAAGGTCAATATTTATACTATGAATGCTAATAAAATAAATTTTAAACCATCCAGACCAGATTTGTACCAGTGTTCTTTTACTTAACATTGCAAAGGTGATATCTTTTAAAAGATAATTCATTAAAATAATTAACTTGTACTGGTATTAAAAAAAACTGAACCTCTATGATCCATGAAGGGTCTTATAGGACATATAGCTATGTAACAAGTTGATTTGGCAGAGTTCACTCTTAGCCTCCAGTTTTTATCCCAATTTTTGGCCCCCTCCTCCACTTTATAGAGGCTATCTGTTTCCTAGCAAAGTCTTCCTACCCCAGTGTTGAAATCATACAATAAATAATTCTGTCATTGGCACGGTTTGAACTGGGGACCAGGAGACCAGTAGACAGGACAGCTAGGTACTCTGTCCACTAGACCATGCCGTTCAATTGTATTGATATTAGTACAAATACAGTAAATCATTTTATTATATTATTTTAAATAATCCATTATGTCTTGTTTTTTATGAGTAGTTATATAGGAGGTGATTTTTTTTCCATTACACCTCTTCCCTGTGGATCTGTTATTATCTACAACTCAATTATAGGAAAGGGAGAGATCAAGGATATATATTGCCCCTTCCATTTCCAACTATCAAATATGAAAAAATTCAATTTTCAAACTCGATACTTTGCTCCTGCATTGTGGACGATGCAGCTTGTGGCAAATCGTCGAAACTCTAGCACCTTTAGAATACCTGAAATGCTTCAATTAAAGAATCGAATATGACCAATTTTGAATATATTACTTCAGTTTACTTGCTTTATCTTGCTCTCTTGTAAAGTGCCAATTTTCATATTCGATACTTGGAAATGGTAGGGTCAATATATTCTACTATATATTAAGTTTGTTACTTCCTTTAAAAAAAATAGAGATGATTAACTGAAGCAAACATACTGTGCTGAGCTGCTTCCAAAATACTCAAAAAACAAATCCAGAATGAAACCATCGGAGAAGAGTTCAATAAGCTAGCAATGAAGAGAGACTGGAGAACAGGCAAGCAACATGTTTGCATTAGGGCTGGTTGAGACGATTGATGGTTTAAACTTTTGGAGGCTTGAACTGTAGTTAAGTGATCTAGAAGGAGATCTCTGCTTACTTGTTTACTATAAATATATATCAAGGAACAGATGTTTCAGGAGGCAGTTAAAAAAAAAAAACAAGATAAAAAAATAATAAAAACTATTTATTTTCCTATGTTTTGATCCACATTTATGGGTGTTCATCAGAGCTAAAAGCATAACAAGATACAATTTAGGTGTTCAATGAATAAATGACAATGAAAAATTAACAAAATATAAAAAGTGAGTGGTAACAAAACTGAGAGAAGAAAAAGAAGAGAGTAATAAAATCTGATGAAAAACATTAGATTATAACACAAAGATTACTGTATATTATTATTTATTAATCAACATGATTTAAAATTAGTGGTATTAGAAATGAATATAATTCACAAACATTAATTTTTCATGGTCACATATTTATCAACCACTTACATTGTATCTTATGCTGTTAGCCCTGATGAAGAAGTGGGTCGAAACATTAGTTAATCTTTTTATTTATTTTTTTATTTACCACCACCCAACCCATCTCTTCATATTCATTTTATGGTAAACCATTGAATATTCAGTAATGTAACCCTTATTAGATGTAATGATATGGAAATGGAAAATGTTACAATTGACTTAAAATCCAATTTCTAATTTTTATTAATATTTCATCCTACATGGTACAACCTAGCTAATATAATGTATTTTTAGCTTTAAGTTAAAAATTCCTAATTCTTAAGATAATGAGAGGCAATATAAAACAATAATTTCATTGAATTATTTTTATTTATGCTTACTTCAATCTTTTAGGTTACATCAATGTGGAGTATGGAGGAAAGTCTGGCTACTACTTCAGTGCGACATGTGTGTTTTTGGGAAGTCTGGCGCTGTTTCTAATTGACTGCCACAGGAGAAGAGCTCATCATAAACACGTGGGTGTGGACAAGAACTGTGAGTCTGAGGTATGCCCTCAGCGCAGGAGGCCTTCGTTCACTGCTGAGCCAGAAGAACTTGTAAGACTAATAAGTTTATTTTCCTCTGTATCATCATATTTATTTAATGAATTTCTTTGAATTCAGAGTTCAGGTTGTAAAATCACTCATTAAAAAGTGAATCTATCAGCAAAGTGTTTATGCTGAAATTTAGATGGGAAAGGCAAGTTAAGTTGGTTAGAAACCATTAGGGGGCCAGTTCGCTTGAAATCATATGTTATTTTTTACTAACACTGTCTATATATATATATACAACAATAAAATTCATTGACCTTTTTGTATTACAATTTTTTTATGAAAATCAATCGGGTAATAGACCTAACAAATGTTTCTCCTTCTTCTCACTCTTTATAAATGTTTTGGTTCCTCAGTATATACTTGGGATCCTTTTCAAAACTGAAAGTATTCATAAATAATGGTTACATATTTTTATGTTTTTCTCTCTAGTTGTAGGTAAAAGTCGGTAACTGTGTTGTGTGAATTTGTCATTCACCTTTACAAAACCCTACAGGTTCTTTTTTAACATTCAAAAGACTGTACTGCTGTTCCGTAATTTCATTATTGGTAGCTATGCGAATAGCATCTGCAATCGTAAGTTTTTCAGTGTCTTCTTCAACTAAATGGTCACGAGCTGGGCTTTTTTGCATCCCAATAACGAATCTATCGACTAGCATTTTGTCTAGGTAATCGCCGAATTCACAATTACCCACCAGATTACGAAGTCAGGCAATCCACTCATTAACATGCTCATTTTATTCTCTGATAGCGTTGTAGGATTTTTAATGTGATGCAAACACCGACTCTGTCTTAAAAAATGATTATCCAACAAAACAACCAATTCTTTATATGATGTAGACTCAGGATTTCCTGGAATCGCTAAATTTGTTAATAATTTGAAAGCCGCTTCACTCAATCCGTTTAGGAACATGTCGCGTTTTAGGTCTTCGGTCTTAAAAAAGTGTTTATTTGCTTTAAAAAAACTTTCCAACTTGCCACTCTAAAGGGTGAATTCCCACAACTGTCCGACGATCACTCCTTCACTCATATTTGGAATTCTATGAATAATAATAATGTAACACTCACCCCTGCAAGTTTCAGTCAACGATTGTAGCTAATAGGATCCCATCCTGTAATGTATTTAATCATTATTGCAACAGAAAAGATGTTTAAACTCAAGTCTTTATTTTTAACCATAAACATATCAAACATTTTACCTAACTTGTAATCAATTAATTCAAACATCTGTTCTCCTCTGCTCTATATATTATAATCGATAACATATACTACAGATGTGTTCATTGTATCTTAGATAAGCAGTTGCATTGAGAGAAGAACAAAAAAAAAAAAAACATGTTACCAATATTTATGAATACTTTCAATTTTGAAAAGGATCCCTTGCATCTACCAGAGGATCAAAACATTAATAATTAATTAAAGCATTATAATTATAATTTAATAATTAATTAATATAATTTAAAGTTATAAATTAATTAATTCATAATTAACTAACAACTATAATTTTTAAAGGTTGTCGTGGAGCCTGCAGCAGCAGGTGCTGGAGGAGGTCCTAAACCAGAACTCACTTGCATATCCGAAGAGGGCATTGCTGACATGGACCTTCCGGACAACATCCTCGATGATCTGGATCTTATTGGAGACTGTATCACATCGTGCAATAAAGTCGAGAACTATTTGATGCTTAGCGAGTTTGAGAACAATCTTATTGCTGAGATGCCTGTCATTATGGACCGGAAGGGAAGGCGCTGGTCCCTGGCCAAGCACTCTGAAGAGGAAAACGCATCTTCCAAACCTGGCAAGTGGCGCCTGATACCGGGTGCCCCCAACAGAGTCATCACTGTCATAGATGAAGCATCTGTATGAAAGTCATGGCATCGTTTTTTTTTTCAAAGTATTATATATCTATATTTCTTAAATATTCTTGTCACATGCCTAAACATTTTGCTATTAGTTTTTTGTAAATGATTTTTTTTTTTTTTTTTATGAATGACTGATCAGTACTAGTTTATTTTTAAAATACTGATGTATTTGTAGAAACTGCCTTGTAATATTTTGTGAATTTAATCTTTTCTCTTGATTTTATGGCTGTTTGATATAATTAAAAAGATAATTATTGATTGTAAACTACAGGTTCTTAAATATGGTCAGCTATATCTAGAGTGGTTATATGAGTTTATGATTTAAATCTCTAAAGAGTTATATAAACTTTAGAAACAAATATTTTAATTTTGGACAAACTTAAGAATTTCCAGAATAATCTTAAGCTTGGTATCATATACACTTTTAGATTTTTATATTTTTCAACCATTACAGAAAATCATCATTATCAGTTATAACTGCTTGCCAGCTAAATATTCATTTTAATTAAATATAATTTCCCAATAATTAACTTTTTACTATGTCATTTTTTATTTTGAAAAGATTTAAAGTATATGGTATCTAGAAGAGATAACATTACTGAACATTGTATAACAAGAACCGATTACAACATCTTAAGAAATAAAACCATCACCTCATTTTCTTATAAATTTTAAACAAATGATTTTCATTTTCTAATCCAGATTTTTATAGTTCTCTTCATTTATCAAAGGTAAATACAGGTTTTTTTGGTTAATCCTGATATTCTCTCTTTTTTTTTTTTTTTTTTTTTTCTTATAAATTATTATAAATCGATTGAAAACAATATTTTATTTTAGGTATATTTGTTAATTCATTTAATTTTTATAGCCTATATATAATTTATCTATCTCAGGAAATATAAGGATCCTTCTTGATATCGAACATTCACATTAGCTGCCATTACATCCATACTTACTGTGAAATAATTTTTTAACTTTTAAAAATTGAGATGTTGATTTCCAAAAGGTACTATATCCATTCTAGGAAATTTTACAGGAAGTGCGAAAATCTCTCATTACTATATTATAAAAACAGATTATTTGGGTCTTTTTGCATTAAAATTTAGAATTATTTTTTTAGTATAATAATAACATCATATTAAAGTTATGAAATGATTTTTTGTAGAATGATTTGGAACGAAAATAAATGCGTAATTAGTACTTTTAGAAAAAGACCGCATTTCTAAGTCACGTTTTTTAGGACTTGAGAATTCATTAGATAACATCAAATAGAATATTTAGATAAAACTAAATGATGAGAATACAAATATGACAAAAAATCAATTTCGTAAAAAATGTCCTTTAGTACCTTTTGGAAATCAACGTCTCAATTATAAACACAGATATATATACGTTTCTCAGGTATTGAACATTATTTTTATTCAACAGAATGTTTTTATCATTTATACTAAACAAATTTGAGAATAATAAGGTTTTAATTAAACAGTAACTATGCTTTGAAGTTAGAAATATAATGTTTTGTTTTTTTATCTCAAATTGAGAGAAGAATTCATAGTTCTGAAATGTTTAGTAATGATACTCTAAGTTACAGTCTATTATTTTTTAAATTGTGTTTTATGATTTTTGCCTCCTAAGACTGAAAATTTTTTCAGTTTCATTCATGAATGGAATGGCTCAGAATAGAATAGAATTCATATTCAATATTTTTTTTTAAATTATTTTTTCATTGATGAAGTTTGTTGTTGTATATCACAACACTGTGTATTTTTTCATTGAGATGCATTTCTTCTTATTCACACAATAGTTGTCTGTCTATTTATTAATTTTTACCTCAATCATAATTCCATTTTTTTCATTGAAGTAATTTTTCACCAAGCACATTGTGATTATATTGTCAACTTGATTAAGTATGTAGACACATTATTTACCATGGACAAATTGTCATATTAAATTTTTGTGATTTGCATAATTAAAATCAAGAATATGATGTGGAAACTAATAGTGAAAATTAAAAAATATTAGGTTCTTACTTAAACAGGGATAAACAGTGATTTACTAATGCAGTGGCTAAATTTTAGTTTTGGTTTTCTATTATAGGTTAAATGATTCATTCTTTTCATTATAGTTAGGAACAGGAAAATTATATAAATTTACTACAAATCTTATTTATTAAAGTATATCAAAATCATTTGAAAAATTAAATATATAAATATTTTTCTTGAATTAACGCTGATTTCTTCTGATTGGACTATTTGTAAAAAAAATGTTTTAAATAACAATTACTTATATATGTTGTTATTTTAATACATTTTACTTATTTAATGCTTTTGATGCCCAGAAATTTTTATTGGTTTTGGGATATTTTTTACATGTTGCAGAATTAAACAGAATAACTGTAATTATTATTAAAATACATTTTAGTCTATAGTTCAAAGGAATCATCTCTGACTTGAAAAATATTAGGATTTCTTTAGTCAATAATTCCCAATTTTTTTTAACATATTTAAATCTAAAAAAGAATTTGTGCACAAATATTTAAATGCTATTGTCCAGTTAATTGTTCATATTAGACACTTACCTTATCAAAGTTGAAGAGAAGCAGTTCTAATTCATATATTGTATAGAAACTGGCAGAGTTTGGTTAATTATAATAGGAAACAGGAAGGATTTTTTTAAAATCACCTCTTTTCATATATATTTTAAAACTCCTCAGGTATACCAATATATTTTATTTTAAATGCATACGATCATATAAGTTCTAAACAAAAGGTTCACAAAATATTGTCCAAAGCTGATTAAAACTAACTGACCATGAGTCACGATGTGCTTATTCAAAAATTGTTATAATTAGTTGCTCTTTTCTAAATTACAGATATGGTTATTGAAATAAATATATCTAAAGCTACAATTTAAAAATTTATATCTCATATTTTTATGTGATTTTGTGTAATTTTGGATTTCACTATTTTTACCAATCGAACTGTTAAGTATACAGTTTCAGTCTGCTTTTTATAAACTGTACATTACTTATTATTTTTTACGAAATAGGATACTCTGTTAATGTATGTTTAAAATTTATAATTATTTTATTTTTATATCATGACTTTCATACTGTTCAGAGAAACCTTTGAATACCAAAGATAATCATGACGTGTGAGAGACAATAGTGTGGTATCTTGTAAATTATTCATTATATTATACGGTGTATTTTGTTATTATATATATAAATTATATATTGTAAGAATGGTTATTGTTGTTAGTATAATATTTGTAAATTAGAACTTAAAAATTAAACTGCCAAATAAGCCAAATAGTTTTTAAATGTGTAACTTTTATAGAGGCAAACAGAGGGGAGGCATTTGGCCTTGGTATGAGGTGCTGAAATGGCTCTTATGAATATTTTTGTACAAATTTTTAAGGTACACATTTTGAAGCAAAAGGATTTTTTTTTGTTAATTTGATAGAATTTTGGTTATTTTTGTTTTTTAAGAAAGAAACGTTAAATTTTATAAGAAATGCTATTTGTTTTAATTTAGTGATGATTATGTACCATGAACAAGTATTTAGAGGACAATATGATATTATGTAAGAAATTTAGAGTTAAATAATACTCATTTTTTATTTTTTTATCAGTATGATTCCCAAACATAAACAGTTAGTGATAGCCATATTTATGCACCACACTTTTTGCTATTTTACAAGAAAAAAAAAAAAAGGCATTTTAAAAAACTGAAATTCTTTTGAATGAACTTGTTTTGTTTACGGGGCTTTCCTTAGTTGATAATTTTTTTAAAAAATTTCTGTAATAATATCTTAATTACTTCTTGACATTTTTGGCATTGATTTTGAATTTCGCAATATTATATGAATTTGCTTACTAATCTTCAACTATTTTCTATTTTAGCTGAATTTGATTTATTAGCTTAAAAAGCCTTAACTATCACTGGTCACTCAAGATGTTTTATTATGACATACAAAATTCTTTATTTATTTTCCTCCAAACCATAATTTTTCCATAGGAACCATGTATTTTAGTATGCGACTTATCTGTAAACATTGAAATTCATCAACCGTCGTTTTAAAAATTTGTTTCCAAACATTTAGCCTGTTCCCTTATTGCCATGCCTATTGAAAGATCGTTTCCAGACTTGTTGTGCCATATTTTTCTTTTTGTCATATTTATTTGGAATGCAGCAAACAGTTGAAACACTTATTGTGCATCCAGAAGTTCTGAAAAATTAGAAAAATAAGTCAAGGTTTATTCATTCAAGAAATTGTTTGTTTTTTTCGTCAGGAATTTCTTCAATATAAAGGTTTCCTCAACCAAACTCCTGCCCCCTACCAGCCATACTCTCCACCACTCTATCCTTCCATCTAACTAGGGGTCTTCCTCTCCTTCTTCTACCATCTGCCTCCCAATCCATAATTATTTTTGGTAACCAGTAGTCCCCCATTCGTTTCACCTGGACGTACCATCTTAACCTCCTTTCTTCCATCACCTCAAGAATGTTGTGCTTTATTTCGAGTTTCTCTCTTATCTCATTTTTCACCCTTTCAATTCTCAATATTCTTGCCACTCTCCTCCAAAAATCCATCTCTACAGAAAGAAATTTTTTTCCCTGAGCTATGCTGAAGGGCCATGTCTCCCAACCGTACAACATTATGCTCTCTACCAATGCTTTGTATATCAGCTTCTAAAATTGTTTTCCTATTTGTTTAATAATCGGTCTTTTATTTTTAATATTTAATCTTTTTTGGACAGTAAATTTTTTTCTTTTATGTTTTATTATTACATCCTTTAAATATTATATATATATTTAGTTATCCTTTAAATTAAATATTTGCAATTGCATGTGTTGTACAAAAATGACTGTCACAAACTGTTATTAAAAATAAACCTACCTGAGTCTTCTGTTATTTGTAAATCTAATATGTCAATCTTTTATTACTACTAGATTTATATAAATTATAGGAGGAATAAATAAAAATGAATATAGGAAATAATTTATTTTTGGTCTTCATATAATTCTAGTCCTCTTTATCATTTATAAACTTTTAATTATTATTGGTTTTAATGCTATTCATTTATTTAAATACAATTAGAAATATTGGAAACTTTTATAAGTCATATTCAGAACTTTTTATTTTATATATCCATGAAACTTAAGGTTTATCTATTATACGTATTTTTGCAATGAAAGCTTTATTAATTGCTCAGTCACAATGATTGAGATGCCTCAAGAATTAAATGGTTTGATTTAAAAAAAAAAGAAAAAAAAAAGAAAAACAGTTTACTAAGTTTTTATAGTTGAATGTTTTTATATTTGTATGTAAATAGGTATAAATAATATATGTATGTATGACATAAATGTTTTAACGGTTGTAAAGTATGTTTTAGGTTATTGATGCTTATGCTATTGTACAGTTTTGAATAAAACTTTATTTATTGTTTTATTAATATTTATTTATAGTTTTTTTAATATATTTCACATGTCTAAATAATTATTATTTATTTGTCATGTTTATCTAGTATAGATACAATTAAGAATACTATATTTATAAATAAATAAATGTCTATTATTTGGTTAAATTTTGTACAATTTGATTATGTGATGCCAGAAGTCCTTATTGTGGTTTACCTTAATTTGAATTGTTTTGAGGTTTGTTAATTTTCTCAGTCGTGACATATTATTAATGAACATTATTATTTTTAATGACTATCCTCAGTTACAATATTTTTATTTTTACTGATTATGTTTGTTTCATTTTAGTGTTCATTGAAATTCGATACTTGCATTAAGTATAAAAAATTGAGAATTTTATTATTTCAAAGTTATTATTAGTAAATTTATAAATAAGAATTATTAAGAACAGTACTTCTGGCATAAAAGGACGATTTCTAATTTAAATATTCAATTTGTTCAATATGAAATTAAACATTTTTTTTGTTTTTTTGTAACTCTTGAGGAAAAGTTTCACAAGCAAGTCCGATTTATTTATTAATGAGATATAATTACTCTTTTCTAAATCAAATAAGCTTCCAACAATATTTTTACTTTTATCAAGCATTTCCAAAGGCTTTAATTACAAAGTGCTTACTTTTAAAATAAATATATAAAGTACTCTATTAACTTTCTTAATTTATAATTTTTTTTATACAGTTTAATCTTCTTGTTTATGAAGTAAATAATTACTTTTTTTGACAATTAATTTTTTACTATAAGGTTTATTGGAATTCAAATAAACCTATGTTGATTTATTCTTCTTGAACTAGAATCATTTTCATGAATTTTCAAAGTAATGAATAAGTGGCCTTTGTTAATTTTTCAACTTCTCCATTAATATAACAATAATGAATTGTATTTAGCCTATACATTTTTTGTTATATTTACCAAAGGAACGTGAAGAGAGTGGTCTTAACTTAGGGTCTAGAATTTAATATTAATAATAATAATAAAAATCGTCCTCGAGTTTTTACAGAAATTGAATATATTTTATTTTTTGTACTGTAAGGACTGGTGTGTGCCACATCTGTGTAGTTAAATGTATGAAGTTACCATTAAATTATTTTATGAATACATTTTATAAATATATGATGAATTCGATTTGTTTTGTTTTCCTCCAGATTCACTAATTATTTTTATAATTAGCCTTGAACATAACAAATTCACCCACTAACTCATATGTATATATAACTACGCAGGTATATGTATAGTTATTAGTTCTTGATTCTTGATAATGTAAGTTTTCTACATTGCCGGACAAAATTAAAGGATCACTTACAAATATTTATATTATTATTACATAAGAGATAAAAATAGGAATTCCTTTGTCCCAGACTGGACTTTGTGTTGTATCTTATCAATTTAATCCTCTACCTGTTTATATTCCCTCCCATTTATGGAGAAAAGGGTCAGTTAATCCTCTTCTTTTCTTTCTTCCTATCAGTAAATGGTTAGTTGTTTGCAAAGATTCATCTTATTGAAAATTTTCTAACATTTAAGAGACTTTAGTTTTTACTTGTGAGTTTAGTAAGAATGTTGTGATGGCCAACAGAAGAGCATTGACCAAAGAGGAATCAATTCGTGCTGTTGCTTTGAGTGAAGAAGGGTTTTCTCAAAGGCATATTGCGCAGCGGTCACAATCCGTAGAGTCCAGGGTGCTTAATAGGCACCTTCAAACTGGAGGGCATACTAGAAGAGTCAGACAAGGCCGTCCGAGGTCAACTTCCCACCGTGACGAGAGATTTTTGTAACTGCATGCTCTTCGGGATCGCCGATCAACTGGTAACAGTCTGCTTGGTCTCCTTCAGAGGTTCAGGAATGTGCAAATTTCAGAGCGAACCATGAGAAGACGACTCAACGATTATGGATTGACCTCCCATCCTTCAGCTACTGGACCTCTTCTCTCCAGGGAACACTGGGTTGAGCGCTTAAGGTTTGCTCGGGAGCACCTAAACTGGACTCAGGAAGATTGGAGCCTCGTATTATTCAGCGATGAGTCAAAATTCTTTCTCCAATCTCCAGATGGACAGGAAAAGGTATGGAGAAGGCAGGGAGAGAGGTATGCTCCGCTCCATGCACTTTTTCTCCAAGGGTTGCGTTTGGTGGTGGGTCAGTGATTGTGTGGGGAGACATAAATTTAAACTCCCGTACAGAGTTGGTTCATGTGAACCGTGACTCTATAACTGCTGACAGGTACATTAGGGAGGCACTTGAGCCACATGTAATACCTTTCGCCAGAACTATCGCAGGTAACTTTATTTTTATGCACGATAATACCCGACCTCACGTTGCTCGATCAGTGCAAAATTTCCTCAGACCAGAAGAAATTGACGTTATGGTTTGGCCACCCAGAAGTCCAGATATGAACCCAATAGAGCATGTATGGGACATGCTTGGAAGACGTGTCCGCGCCTGAGACTCACAAAATTTGGCAGATTTAATGGAAATGTTAGTGTAAGAGTGGAACCAACATCCCAGAACAACATGTAAGAGCCCTGGTCGCTAGAATGGGCAGGAGAACGGAAGCAATTATCAGAGGTAGAGGTGGGAATACCAATTATTGATCGTTTTCCTCGAATTCTTCCTTTTTATTCAGTCTTATAATAAAGTGTGACTTCCAAAGAAAAAATAATATTTTCAAAAGTACCCTATACAGTTCATTAATTTCAAAATATTGCAGTGATCCTTTAATTTTGTCCGGCAATGTAATAATCCCGAGGGATTCAGTCAAATTAATTGACTTCATATATATTAAAACTTACTAAATGGAGAGCAGAGGAACATGTGGTAAGCATATCAAGAATATGAGGATGTTTTTTGTTCTGAAAGATCGGAAAATACAGACACCAAGGAGGTATTGTTGACAGAAAGAGAGATAGAGCCAATTTAACTCAGTATACTTACTAGAAACATGGGAGCATCTGGAATTCTTCATGTGAATCTTATGGAAAAATTCATCAGTGTCTCGAGTATCATGTCAAATTTCCAAACAACCCCCATACACTAGTCAACCTTAGTCAAACGGGAGGGGAAATGAAAGAAAGACCAGTAGCATACGCGTTTTAGGTGGGATAGAATCACTAAATCTAAGGAATTGTTTTAGGATAGCAACGGATTTTTGAGTGATTTGAAAAATATGGTTACTCCAATGTAGCATTTGATCAATAATGACTCCAATGTTTATGTTTTTAATTAAGTAAAACTTAATTTTGCCAACATTTGGGTATAAGTTTTAGGACATATTCAGGAAAATTGAACAATCACTGTGAAATCTTTTTCTGAATGAGGAAATCAAAAATTAGCTTTGTTAATGGGCTTTCATTCATTCAAAATAAGTTTGAGTCAAAGGAAAATTTTCTGAACGAATTTGATCCAACTATTTTGGAATTTTAGGCCTTTTTTTTTTCCTCCAAATTTTCTAATAAACCTTTTTTTAGCCAGTTTCAATGTAATCAATCACATTTTACTAGGTATGTTTAATAGAACTTTAAATAGAGTAGTTTTTAATTTCTGCATTAGTATAGAACGTCTACTCTAAATTAAATTACCTTTAATCTATGCATTGTCTCTGGATAAAAAATTTTCACCAGAGTAAAATTAACCTTGTCGAGGTATGGTTGTTATAATGGACAAGGAAGGGTATCAGAAGGCCTCGACAATTGTATATTCATGCAAGGAAGAGAGTTAGATGGAGATGGTGCTCGCCGTGGTAGTAGTACGTACCGCAGCACCAGGTGTGAGGTTACTCCACCAGGTAGGGGGCGAACCCGCACCTACCATTTAACAGAGAGGACTAGTTAGGAAGGTGGTTGTAGCCTGACAGTAGTGTTGATTAGGAGGAAAGAATTCACCCTGTGTGGTAGTAGCACGACAGTAGTGTTGAGTAGGAGGAGAGAAGTTACATGAAGGAAGTTAAAAGAAGATCGGCCACATAATGTTATAAAGGCAGAGTTAATCTGACCTAGGGAGGTACCATTTAGGTGATCTCTTGGGAATGTTACTCATCCATGTCAATAATTTACAGTGTGAGCTATGCTACCAGACTAGCGTCTAGTCCCTAGATCAAATTACCTTGACAGGTTTATTAATTCTTATAAATCAGTTACATAAACAAAGATATTTACAATGGTGATAATGAGTTACATTATACAATATTATTAAATTGTACGTCATATATTTGGCTGGTAATGCTATGTGGCTGCTGCTAGCGCTATCTGTGAGCAAGCGTGTGAAGCATCTGCCACAATCTTATTACATATTTTGGTACACTAACATTAGAATTTTCTATTGTTTACCTATGAATAACTGTTCATCATACTAACTTCATAACTTTTTGCTAGAACTCCTTGCCTTCTCAATTATTTTTTTAAAATTTTATTAAAAATAAATCTAGCCTGTTATTTATTATTTAGGTTAAACAATAATAAGCTTTTCATGTTTTTTAGTTTGGATTATGTGATTTAAGAGATTAAAACTGAAAGTGTTGAACTATTAGTAGTGTATTTGGCTGTTGAAAAAGCTATTCTAAAACTAGAATCTGGTTGATTAGCTCATTTTTATTTTTTAAGCAACTATAACGACTCTTAACTTTTTAATGAGTGGTTTTTATTTATTTTTTTTTAAATTACAAATTCTTCCAATTGATTATATATATATAATTATATATATATATATAATATATATATATATATATATATATATTACATTATTATTATTTTGTATATTTTTTATTATTATTTTAGATTTTTTTGTAAATACACTAAATGAACAACTAATAAAAACACTGGTAACATTTGAAATTATTTAAAGGAACTAAGAGGAAAATGTATAAAGAATGTAGAAAACATTTTTCAATAGTATAATTTATTGATTAAAATATACTACTTAGTAGCGATGCATTTCTTTTGGATCTATTAGTGGAATCTAAACTGAAAATAAGGTGGAATTGTAAGCACATCAAGCTTAAGCCCATCCATACAGAGAATAGCTTGGATATGCTTGGTTGTAGCCTGAGGCAGAATTTTCCTGGCTTAAGGAACGGCTAGCTTTAGAAGAAGAAGCAGATTTGGAGCTCTGGTCATAACCAGATTCGGCATAAGATCCTCCTCCATAAAGACCGTAGGCTGGGTATGCAGAACCCTGCTTGGAGTATCCCTTATTGGATGATTCTTGGGACTGTGAGCTTTCTGAGCTTTCGGCAGCGTTAAGTTTAGAACTGGTTGAGTAACCTGAGCCTCCAACGACAGCTGGGCCATAGAATCCTGGTGCAGCAAGGCCTGAGTTGTAACCTGAGGAAGAAGATTCCTGGTTCAGGGAACGGCTTTTCTTAGATGATGAAGCAGATTTGGAGCTCTGATCATAAGCAGATTCGGCATAAGCACCTGCTCCATAAAGACCGTAGGCTGGGTATGCTGAGCCCTGTTTGGAGTATCCCTTATTGGATGATTCTTGGGACTGTGAGTTTTCTGAGCTTTCGGCAGCGTTAAGTTTAGAACTGGTTGAGTAACCTGATCCACCAACAATTGGGGCGCCATAGATACCTGGAGCAACGAGACCAGAATTGTAACCTGATGCAGAAGATTCCTTGTTGAGGGAACGGCTTTTCTTAGATGAAGAAGCTGATTTGGAGCTCTGGTCATAGCCAGATTCAGCATAAGCACCATTGCCATATACACCATAGACTGGGTAACCAGAAGCTTGTTTGGAGTATCCCTTGTTGGAGGATTCTTGAGATTGTTTGTTTTCTGTGCTTTCAGCGGCATTGATCTTGGATTTGGTGGAGTATCCTGAAGCACCAACGATTGCTGGAGCTACGACTGCTGGAGCTACGACTGCTGGAGCTACAACTGCTGGAGCAACAACACCTGAGTTGTAAGCGGTGGTAGAATCTTCCTTGTTCAAGGTACGGCTGGCCTTGTTGGATGAAGCTGATTTGGATTTCTGGTCGTAACCAGATTTGGCGTAAGCACCACCACCATATACACCATAGACTGGGTATCCTGAAGCTTGTTTGGAGTATCCCTTGTTGGAGGATTCTTGAGATTGTTTGTTTTCAGTGCTTTCAGCGGCATTAAGCTTGGATTTGGTGGAGTATCCTGAAGCGCCAACGACTGCTGGAGCTACAACTGCTGGAGCAACAACTGCTGGAGCAACAACACCTGAGTTGTAAGCGGTGGTAGAATCTTCCTTGTTCAAGGTACGGCTAGCCTTGTTGGATGAAGCTGATTTGGATTTCTGGTCGTAACCAGATTCGGCGTAAGCACCACCACCATATACACCATAGACTGGGTATCCTGAAGCTTGTTTGGAGTATCCCTTGTTGGAAGATTCTTGGGATTGTTTGTTTTCAGTGCTTTCAGCGGCATTAAGCTTGGATTTGGTGGAGTATCCTGAAGCACCAACGACTGCTGGAGCTACAACTGCTGGAGCAACAACTGCTGGAGCAATGACTGCTGGAGCAACAACACCTGAGTTGTAAGCGGTGGTAGAATCTTCCTTGTTCAAGGTACGGCTAGCCTTGTTGGATGAAGCTGATTTGGATTTCTGGTCATAACCAGATTCGGCATAAGCACCACCACCATATACACCATAGACTGGGTATCCAGAAGCTTGTTTGGAGTATCCCTTGTTGGAGGATTCTTGAGATTGTTTATTTTCAGTGCTTTCAGCGGCATTGAGCTTGGATTTGGTAGAGTATCCTGAAGCACCAACGACTGCTGGAGCTACAACTGCTGGAGCAATAACTGCTGGAGCAACGACTGCTGGAGCAACAACACCTGAGTTGTAAGCGGTGGTAGAATCTTCCTTGTTCAAGGTACGGCTAGCCTTGTTGGATGAAGCTGATTTGGATTTCTGGTCATAACCAGATTCGGCATAAGCACCACCACCATATACACCATAGACTGGGTATCCAGAAGCTTGTTTGGAGTATCCCTTGTTGGATGATTCTTGAGATTGTTTGTTTTCTGTGCTTTCAGCGGCATTAAGCTTAGAACTAGTGGAGTATCCTGATCCTCCAACAACTGGGCCATAGAATCCTGGTGCGACGGCTCCGGAGTTGTAACCTGAGGCAGAAGATTCCTTGTTCAGAGAACGACTAGCTTTTGATGAAGAAGCAGATTTGGAGCTCTGGTCATAAGCAGATTCTGCATAAGCACCTCCTCCATAAAGACCGTAGGCTGGGAAAGCAGAACCCTGTTTGGAGTATCCCTTGTTGGATGATTCTTGGGACTGGGAGCTTTCTGAGCTTTCAGCAGCGTTAAGTTTGGAACTGGTTGAGTAACCTGAGCCTCCAACAACGGCTGGTCCATAGTAACCTGGTGCAGCGAGGCCTGAGTTGTAACCTGAAGAAGAAGATTCCTGGTTCAGGGAACGACTAGCCTTGGATGAAGAAGCTGATTTGGAGCTCTGGTCGTAAGCTGATTCGGCGTATGCACCACCTCCGTATAGACCGTAAGCTGGATAACCGGAACCATACTTGGAGTATCCCTTATTAGATGACTCTTGGGACTGGGAGCTTTCTGAGCTTTCTGCGGCGTTAAGTTTTGAGCTGGTCGAGTATCCACTGCTACCGACTATAAACGATAATGAAAAAAGGTGTATATTAATGTTCTTTTTAAGCAGTTTCTATTATTTATCAAGTTTGTGGTTTTCTGTAATACTTACGAACTGGCCCATAGCCTTGGTAGACGATGGGTGGCTGGGCGTAGTTACCGCATTGGCGAGCTAGGCCGGAGCCTGCCAAGAGGAATACAACTGCAAAGGAATAGATGTGCATCGCTACTGATCTGGCTCTACCCCTGGATGATCGCCTTCTTATAGTCCCCTTACTGTTTGATCAGCTGGCTAGCTCAGGTGTTCATAGAGCACCTGTCATTGTGTGGCATGTTTGTTGGTTCAGTTATATTTGCATGAGTCGGTAATTAATTTACTCTGACTGAAATGTACGGTATCACCTTATGTGAAATAAGATTTTTCTTCTTTTAAAATTTTTCTTAAGTATTTACAGCGTTTGACACGGTCACTAAAAATCTCTGCGTGTCTATTAATACGGTTATTTTTCGGGAGCTTGGTTATCCGGTTGTGAGAATTTTATACCTAGTCAATGTAAATCGTTTGTTTCTCAAGTCTCTAATGGGTCATGAAATGGTGATGATAATGTAATGAGTTATGATATATTATTTGTCATCTATTTTTGATTTATCATTTTCAATAAGGAACCATTTTAATTGACCAAAAAAAAAAAAAAAAATGTCTCCTGTCCCTCAAAATTCGAGGTATTACGTTTTAAGATACGTAGAACCCGAATAAAGAATGAGAAAAAATCCGACTGTCCGCCGTTTACCTCCGAAAGTATTGGACCGATGTTTTTTCTATATTTAGCTCAAATATACCAATGCATCCTACGATGTTCCTAACACCTCGACGTTGATATCAACTGATTAGTGTAAAAATGACGACCGATTGAAAATGTTTTAATTCAATAACTCAGTTATTTTTGAAGATTGAGACTAATTTTGATAGAGTTTTCTAATCAGGGTACCGCGTTTAATTATAAAAAAAAAACAAAAAAAAAAAACAAATGAAATATTTCTTTTAAATATGTCCATAGCTCAGGAGATAAATTATAACTCAGAAAAACAAGATAAGAAACAAAATTGAAATTTTATCTATGTATACGGAAATTACAAGAGATATAATCCCCCCAAAACTCAGTTATTATTGAAGATAGAGAAAAATCGATATTATTTTATAGATCAAGACACTGCGATGAACGAGGGAAAAAAGTAATCTTATATGGTCAAGCCACAACTTATGTGATTCTCTGATAACTCGGTTATTATTGAAGATAGAGAAAAACTAAAAGGGTTCTAGAATCAGGAATTTTTATTTGAAATATTTCTATGAAAATTAAAAGAAAAGAAAATGAAATGGTAAAAAAGTCTGGTATAGATGCTTTTGGTTTATTATTAAAATAATATTCCAAAATATTCTTTTCAGCAAAGAACCTTAGTAATCGACCAAAAAAAAAAAAAAAAACGTTGTCCTCCGTTCGCCTTATGCGGCTTTTCACAAAAACTACTTGACCGATTTTTTCGTTTGGCACAGAAATACCAGGGCATCCGACAATTATCTTAACACCTGGATATTGATATTAGCCGATTAGTGTTAAAATAGAGGCGTAATTCGAGATGTTGATTTCCAAAAGATACTATATCCATTCTGGGGAATTTTACAGGAAGCGCGAAAATCTTTTAGTACTATATTATTAAACCAGCTAATTTGATTCTTTTCGCACTAAAATCTAGAATTGTTTCTTTACTATATTAATAAAACCATATTAAAGTTATGAAATGAAACGTTCTGTTATGGTATGGAATGAAAATAAATGTGTAATAAGTATCTTAAGAAATTAATAACATTTCTAAATCACGTTATTATAGGACATGAGTGTTCATTAAATACAATCAAATTTAAGATTTAGATAAAACTAAATGAGGAGAATATAAATATGTAAAAATATCAATTTCGTAAAAAATGTCCTTTAGTACCTTTTGGAAATCAACGTCTCAATTGTTTTATGATAGTAATGGATTTCCGGGTGATTTGAGAAATATGGTTACTAAAGTATATGATTTGATTAATAATGACTCCACTTCTTACTGAGGTGTGAACGTTGATAAACAGTCTGTAAGGTAAAGTAGAGGATAATACCGAAGGAGGTTTTTGGAACGGATGAGGATGGCTTCTAGCCCAGTAAAATTAGGATATTTGTGGGAAGTAATTCGGACAAAGCTGCTAATCGTTTTAATACCTCTTAATGGTCCTTAATAAAAAAAGTAATCTGAGTTTGCACCATAACAAGTGGTGAGCCTAACTTTTTGGAGCCAAAAAAACACGAATTGTTTTTTATTCAGTTTTTCATCTATAACTCGTAAACGGTGCTTAAAATATTGCCGCAATCAATCGTCAGAAATAGGCAAAGTTTTCCATTTTTGTTGAAATTTGGTCACTAAGACACAACTATAAATTGGAAACAACGACCCAAATCGAAAATAGTCATAGTATGAAAGTTGTAGTGCATCAAATTTTAAGTCTGATAGCCTCTTTAAATTTCAGATTCGGTTAGTACGAACCTTAAAACAAATATTTTTTTATCGATTTTTCACTTCACGTGTCCAAAGGCTTGTGAGAAACATTTGCTGGATAGTGCAGATTAAAAAAATTCTGCAGTGACTGATGCTGTAGTATTACTGGGTATAACGATATTTAAAACATAAACCATATCATGCCTAGCCAAATGGCAGCTTGTTTCTATATGTGTTAGGTACACCACTTTTAATAGCAAGTCTTAGAATTATATTGGATATCCAAGTTAGGCCTAAAAGTACTTTTTTGATACGTTTCAATCAGCATATTTGTTGGAAGGTTCGTACCAACCGAATATGAAATTTAAAGAAGCTATTAGACTTACAATTTGATGCTTTACAACTTTTATTCTACGACTTCGATTTGTATAGTTGTTTCCAAGTTACAGTTGTCTCTTAGTGACCAAAATTGGGTTTTTCAACAAAAAAAGGAAAAATTTGCGTATTTCTGACGAACGATTGCGGAAATATTAATAAACCAAATGCAATAACTAATATAATTTTTTTCATTTAAGAGACATATTGGAAATTTAACGTTCTTTAATTTTGAAAAGAAAAATATATTCTGTAGGAAGCACCGTTTACGAGTTATAGGTGAAAAACTGAAAAACTTTCGAGGTTTTTCGGCTCCAAAAAGCTAAGCTCACTAATTGTGATGGTGCTAACTCAGATTACTTTTACCTAGGGCCATTAAGAGGAATTAAAACGATTTACAGCTTTGTCCGAATTACTTCCTACAAACCTTGACTTTTAGCTAGATGGTTTGCATATAGGTTGTGTGCGGTGGATGAGGGCAGGGAGATCGTTGATATAGATGGAAAAAAGAGTGATAAAGAAAAAAAAGCCACCCTGTCCTCTAATTCAACGATAACTTACTGTGAACAGTATGCTGCTGTTCTCTTCTCTCATTTTCTTCCAGTTTGACTACTGTTGCCTTGTGTTTAGCGGACTGTCTGAGAACTTTGATATGAGACGCAAGAGACTCATGAGTTGTTTCATAAGATTCAAATGTAGTATACCGAGTTGAATTGGCTCTATCCCTCTTTCCGTTGGCAGTAACTCCTTGGTGTCTGTCTTTTCCGATTTTTCAAAACAAAAAAATCTTCTTATATTCTAAATATACATACCAATTGTTTCTCTGTCCATTCAGTAAACACAAGATATCAACCCATAAATTTGTATATACCTTCCCGCAGATCGGCGTCCATCAAAAAATCCTTTGTCATTTGTGCTGCCCTATTTTGTATTATATGGTCTTGCAATTTCTTACCTATATTCATTCGTAAAACCTTATATTTAGCCAATTTTAAACATCATCATTTATCTTAAATATCAATCTTCCCAACTTATGTAATAAAATTGGTACTTATACAATTAAAAAGTAAGATTTAAGCTATAGATGATAATTATTCAAAGTTCAAAATCCGTCTATTATATAGTTATAGTGAAGTCTTAAAATATCAGACCCATAACATTTGTAATGTACATTTTTGTTATTCTTAGGGGACTACTTGTCCAGGAATAAAATTTTTTTTTTTTTTATTTAAAGAAATTTACAACTGTATTATATAAATACAACAAGTAAATAGGCTTTATATATGATTAGTACACATGGTAGTCCTGAGAAGAAACTACCCATTGGTAGCACTCCAATGTCTTATGTTAGGAGGTCTCTTGGCCATCTTCTTTTAAGGCGCCTCGGTGGGTATGTAATAGATATGGAGGAGAGGTCACGGATAAGCGGGTTTGAGTGGGCAGGGAGTTTGGAATGAAAAGAGGTATATCTGTAACGGGCCAAGTCTTCAACTAATGGGATATTTAGGTCTTTATGGATGATTTTATTAGTAACAAAGTAAGGAGCATTGAGGATTTTACGAAGGATTTTGGACTTCAAGGATTGGATGCGAGAGGAATTCGATGGTTTAGTAGACCCCCATAGCTCAATGCCATAGGTCCAAATAGGCCTGATAATTGTGATATAAATGAGTTTTTTGTAGTAAGTAGGAAATTTTGAGCGTTTGTCAAGGAAGTGTTGTAGTAATCTGTATCTAAGAGCAGTTTCCTGTCGTTTCAGTCTAGTATGAGGATTCCATGTTAGGCGTTTGTCGAGGTGGAGCCCTAAGTACCGAATCTGTTCAACAGGAGTAAGTAGGATATTGTTAAAGGATACGGTGGGGCAGGAAGTCATAGGCTTACGACGTAGAGTGAATGTGATTTGATGGGATTTATTAGGATTTATTTTGATTCTCCAGTTTTGATACCATTCTTCAATGGCTGATAGATGTTTCTGTAGGATTTGAGATGCAGTAACGGGATCATTATTCACAGATAACACACATGTGTCATCGGCGTAGGAAGTAAGGATAGTGCTAGGATGGGAGGGAATATCAGCTGTATACACCGTGTAAAGGATCGGACCCAGGATACTACCTTGCGGTACACCGGCTGATTGAGTGAATACGGATGAGTAACAAAGGTTATGGTGAACTTTGAAGGTTCTATCAGAGAGATAGGAACGAATTAATAGGCAGTACGCTGGAGAGAGGAATTTACGGAGCTTGTATAGCAGACCTGGATGCCAAACTCGATCAAAAGGTATGGGAAGTTACATCTGTCTTTTATGCTCATTATCTTCAATAGCCATAAAATTACCAATTTTTATTTTATTTTTGTAAATGTTTGTATTGTTATTTTATTATTATTATTTCACGGCACTACAGCCCGGTCACGGGTCTTGGCCTCCTCCAATGGTCAATATCTTGAGCCGATGCCATCCAGCTCCTAACACCCAGCATGCTGCGAGCGTCCGCTGCCACACAATCCGACCATCTTAACCTTGTCTTCCTCTTCTCCTTATCCGAAGGATCAGCTGAGTGAGCAATATTTTACCACTCCTCTCCAACTTTCACTCCTCCAAAAATACGGCGGAGAACTATTCTTTCAAAATCTAGGAGTTCTTTTTCGGTCGCCTTTGAAGTAGCCCAACACTCAGATCCATAGAGCGGTACGGAACGCACCAATGTTTTATAGAGTTGGAGCTTGGTCTGTCTTGAGAGTATCCGCCTGCTCAGCTGCTTGCTTAACCAAAAGTAGCATTTGTTGGCTGCTATTATCCTTTTTCTCATCTCAATATTGGGGTTATTTTCTTGAGTGACCACTGATCCCAGGTGTGTTAACTCTCATACTTTCTCCTTCTCAAACATATGAAGCCCGATAGTGACTGTCTCGCCTAACATTGGGATTTCTTCTGCTACCATATATTTTGTTTTGGACTCATTAACTTTCAGTCCAAGCCTGCTGGCAGGGCCCATTAGAGCCAGAAAGGCATCAGTCACAGCCTGCAGAGAGCGTGCCACAATGTCTATGTCGTCTGCGTAAGCGAACAGCTGGACAAGTCTGGTAAATATATTTCCTTCTCTTTTGCGTAAACCAGCATCTCTTACAGTCTTCTCAAGTGCTAGATTAAACAGCATACAGGCTAGTGCATCCCCTTGTCAGAGTCCTTTATATGCACGAAATTCCTTGAATCTTTCACCATTTACTCCCACCATTCATCTCACCTCCTTCATGGTAAGCTTTATCAAGCGTATAAGTTTCTCAGGTATATTAAATTCTCTGAGCGCAATGTACAGCTCTTATCTTATGATGCTGTCATAAGCTGCTTTGAAATCTATGAATAAATGGTAAGTTTTGGTTTTGTACTCATGGCCTCTTTCAAGAACTGTTAGCACACAGAACATCTGGTCTGAGGTGGATCTTCCTTTCCTGAATCTACTCTGGTAGTGACCGAGTTCATGCCCAGAAAATGGTAAGAGACGTCTAAAAAGAATATTAGACAATATTTTATAGGCGCAGGATAGTAGTGAGATGTCTCGATAATTGCTGCAAAGTTAACCTTGTCACCCTTTTTATGTATAGCGCAGATATCTGATCTGTTCCAATTAGAGGGCACACCTCATCTGTACATATCACAAGGAGGAGATATTGAAATGCTTTGTTGAGCTCTTAATTAATATTAATGTGACCAATTAATTTTCGGGAAGAGAACATAAAAACTTATGTTGGGCGCCAGGCTATAAGCCATTTTTATTGGTTAATATAAAAATAAATAAATTAAACTACTTACAGTTGATTCCAGACTTATTATTATATTATCAACTAAATGATTACATGTGTGTGTGTGTGGCCACAGAAAACTATTATTATAAAGGTAAATACGAAAAGGTAAAATTAGACAAATTAAAGGTACTACACAAAAACCACTAACAAGTGCACTCTCGGAAAGTTCGTAAGCCTCTCTCTCTGTGTCTTCGAGAGTCGCCACTCGTAGCGCTTCACTTCCCTCTCCATGACAATCGTATAGAGATAAATTATTTGATTGCTTATAGTTACAATTTCCACCGTATTTCAAGAGTTCAGCAGGGCGTGCGTCGATACCAGGAATTTTGTTATTTTTTAGTTTGCTGATGGCATCAATAATATCTTCTTCATCAGGTGGTCAATACTTATCTTTGTTCTCCCACTGGTATTATGTTGATTTCTTCTGCCTCTTGATTGTCTAGCTCATCATGAGAGTCTCCTTCTCTTGGATTGAAAGATTATTGAAATAATCCCTCCATTCGTCAAGAACTTCAGACTTTTGCTTAACTAGTTTCCATGTTTATCCTTACAAGGCATCACTTTGCTAAAGTATTGCTTTCATTCCCTTATTGACCGATCTGAAGAAAATCCCTACTTTCTTTGCTGGAATGAAGCATTTCCAAGCAAGTACCTCACTCTCTTTCTGTCGTTTCTTTTTCCAGTGTAAATGCTTCTCTTATTATCTTCTCTGTCGATATTCATCAACAGACCTCCTTGTGGTTGACCTAATCATTGCTTGGTAGGCACTGTTTTTTTTCTGTTCGTGGCTACAGTGCATTTATCATCGAACCAGGATGACCTTTGCTCCTTCTCAAATGTCCCTAGTACTTCATCGGCTGTTTCCATTATCGCTCCGTAACAGTGCGACCAGAACTTTTCAATGTCCAGCTCAGCATCGCTGCTTCCCTGGCGCACTTTAATGTCAAGTGCTTCAGTGTATTTTTGCTGAATTTTTGGGTCTGTTAGCTTTCTGAGATAAAAGGCTTCTCGGCTGCTTTTGATTTCCTTACTGAACAAATCTTCGCCGTCACATGTGCTGTACTCAGGTAGTGGTCCGAATCGACATTTACTCCTCTGAACGTTCTAACGTTTCTTAAATTGCTTCTATGGCGTCTTCCTATCAAAATATGATCGATTTGATTGTCAACTGACCGGTCTAGTGACGTCCATGTGCCCTTGTGTATATTCTTGTGCGGATACATATTACATCCTACCACGAGATTCCTGGACTCTGCGAAATTAATGATCCTTTGTCCATTATCGTTAGTTGTGTCATGAAGGCATTGTTTTCGTATGATCCGCTGGTATATTGCTTCTTTTCCCAACTTAGCATTGAAATCTCCAGCGATTGCTTTCATATCATACATAGGGCATGCATCCAGAGCCCTTTATAAAAGTTGATAGAAAGTATCCTTTTCTTCTTTATTTGACACCTCTGTAGGGGCATGTACACTTAATAAACTGTAGCTGTAAACTTTTCCCCGCATTCTTATGAGGCATATTCGTGGACTCACTGGTTTAAATCCAATTATCATCTGTCTATACTTTCCCTTCACAACAAATCCTCTGTCGAATTCATGGCGGTGGGATCTCCCCTATCGGTATTTACAACTTTAAATAAAAATACAAGTAAATGTGAAGAATATAATAATTGGCTTTAAAAAGTCTTGTGAAGTCGCAACCCAGTGGTAAAAGTTTAATCCAATTTTAAGGTTGTGATTCCTCCCGCATCCGATCCTTGCAATCCAAAATCCTTCAAAATCCTAGACGCTTCTTACTTTGTTACCAACAAACTCATCCATATAGACCTCAATATTCCACTCGTTGCAGAAATTGCCCCAAAAAAATACACCTCCTTCCATTTCAAACTACTCACCCATACAAACCCGCTTGTCCGTATCCTCTCATCGGCATCTATTCCCGATAATCATCCGAGGTGTCTGAAAAGACTGTGGCCTCGAGACCTGTTGACCAAATAACCACTGAAGTGCTCACTTTGGGTAGATTCTTCTCAGGACTTTTTCAAGCCAATTTTCTGTAAATTTACTTGTTGTACTGTGTACAGTTGTAAATATCAATAAAAAAATTAGAAAAAAAAAATTGTAATTGTGCAGTGATTACAAGAAATTACATAACTTCGAATTCTAACTTGAAAATATTGTACGCATATAGGTATTTTTTTATTAGTATGTCACTATATCAGACACCTGATATAGTAGCCGCGATTAAGAGTGCCAGGATAAGATGGCTGGGACAGGTACAGAGAATGGAAAGTGGGAGACTGCCAAAAACGATGATGGAGGGACGACACTCTGGTGGAAGAAGGCGCAGGGGGAGACCTAGACTTCGTTAGCTGCAGGATTTAGAGGAGGACCTTGGGTGTCAGCAGATGAAAGAAGGGCAGCCAAAGACAGGTCAGGGTGGAGGTGGATCGCTGAGGAGGACAAGATCCTGCAAGGACAATAGTGTCATTAGATAGGATAGATAGAATGTCACTTTCTTAAGTTACTTTATTCATATAATCACTTATTATTACTAGAGTCAGCTTTTTTCTAGATATCTTAATACTAGTCAGTATTTCTCTCTGTTTTGGCTCCTTGCTCACTGAATGCACACACGGTTTTGCTCCTCTAGTTCTTTCCCTTTATTGAGCATCGCACACATTTTAATGTAAAGATTTAAGCTCGGATTCCCTCGTTAGTGAAAGCAGAGGTGAGTATTGCTATTTACCTTTATTTATTTATTTAACGTCACTTTATGCTACTATGGCTAATCGGACGATGCTACAGTGGGAGTCCTAAATTTTGCCTATCCAGGTTTTATTAGGATAGGGATCTTTAACGAGTACCTGACATCGCACAGGCTCGGGACCACCTTTTAACGTCCCCTCCGAAGGACGGCGTAACTAAGGATTTTTTACTCCCATTAAAAAATCCTAGGACCACCTGCGGATTTGAACCCGTGACCTTTTGCATAGAAGCCTGTTACGCTAGCCACCCAGCTACAAGTGATCCCCTATTTACCTTTATATGTGCATGACCAAATTTTATTATCTCATAGCTATGAAGTATTCGCCTTGGGTGATAGCGTATACCGCCTTTTAAAATACCTTTTCGAGTTTGACCGTCGCGCCAGGCTTAGAATTTACAACTCAAAGTAAGTCGATTCAATTTCATGCTGTATGTATTAAGTTATAATTTTCACAATTACCTAGAGCTTTAATTTTTAGCCTCAAACCTATCAGCATGCCTATGGCTCTTTACAGTAAGCTTTATTTTAATTTAATCTTTTTAACGGTCCTCCGAAATATTGTAAAGTTTTCTAACAACTTTATTTATCTTTCTATATGTATTTTTTTTTTAGAACGTTTTTTGTATATTTTCTTATTATCATTGTGCCCATCTAATACATTTTAAATTAGTGTGCAATACAAAAATCCTTAATTATGGATTTTAATGACCATAAAAATCATTGTAAAATATAATTAACAAATTATTGTATATTGTAAATGTATAAATAAAACTTTTTTTATCTATCTATTTATCGCTGAATGTTGAATTTGTCTGTATACCATTGTATGGTACCATGTTCAAATATGTTCCGTTTAGGTTATTTAAAGTCATTTCCTAATGACCCATCGGAGACCCCATGACCATCTTCTTTGGATCCTCTGGGCTCCACGGACCACCGTTGGGAACCATTATTTTTAACCATTACGTGGACTAGACCCTGTCTTACCATGCATCCACTCTCTTCGTGTATATATATATATATATATTACATATCGTTGTCCTCCTTATGATTAGAAAAAATCCAATGTTTCTAGAAAAAAAAGTGACCGCTGTTTCTCAAAATAGTGTCCGAAAATCGTGGATTTACTTTGACTAGAATTAGAGGCATTTAGCTTTTCGTTAAATATCTCTGTAACTAACCTTTTAGTAGAGCTGGAAAATCAGAGAGGCGAAAAATATAATACTATGTTTCGGTGGCACAAAGGGTAATAAACTAATTAACTTAAACTATACATTTATTTATAAAATAGTAGATATAATTATACATCAAGATATACAGCGAGGCATTGTTATCATCGAGAATACTGAGGTTCCGATTTACCACATAATATAACATGAAGGTACCTTTGACAGATCTGTATAATTGTTCCCTGGCTTGACCCCGACATGGCTGGTCTCCTCTACCTCTCCGCTCCGAGCTCAGACTGGTGGAGGGGTCTATTTTTTGTATAGTCCTACTAAGAAACGTTTTTGCTTGTAGCCCGGAAACTGCTCCATTTGAAACGATTCTAAATTATTTCTAAGTTAAGATTTCAAGTGCAATATGATTCATACAGCCAATGCTATCGTAGAATACTAATGTAAAAAATGCAGACCATTTATTCTTTTTTGAAAATCAATAGACATTTTTTATAATACATTTAAAATGGCTCCTTTGAAAATGTAGGTAATCAGCGATAAATCATTCCGGACATGGGCCCTTGCAGTCTACTACAAAGTCATTAAGTATTCGATGACGTCTATTCAATAGTATTAATATTAAGATTAAGAAACAAAAAATAAAGATTTATTTGGAAAAAATTGAAAAAAGAGAAAATTAACGAAGATTTATATCACAAAAAAAAATTGTTTTTCTCTGTTGAATTCAACATTCAACGAGTATTGCTTCCTCTCGTTTGAATTACTAATAACCTTTATATCCGCCGAAGAAGTGGCCAGTGCCGTTGCCACTGGTTTCCAAATTGCTGTGGAAATTTTTAATTTCCTAAATTATGTCATTCCATGGTATTATTCAAATGTTGGAAACTTAGAAATAATATCATGGTTTTATTGCGGTGAAACATGTAGAATTGTTTATGTATATGTTATTTACCTGTTTTGCAATAATTAATATCAGGATATTTATAGCAATAAGAAATGCAAAGCAATTTCTGTCATATAAAATGCATATTCACAAATCGACTAAAGCAAATGATGAGGAGAAAATAGTTTTATGAGCATAGAAAAGGATTGAAAAGGAACTATATCAGGTATTTTAGAAATAATAGAAAAATAATTTCAAGAAGAATATTTATTATAAAAAAAAATAGTAGCGATCTATTGTAGTCACATCCAATGATCAAGGCGGAAAATCCAAAACTTATCTATGTCTTATCCAGTCTAAGCCCATCCATACAGAGAGTAGCTTGGATATGCTTGGTTGTAGCCTGAGGCAGAATTTTCCTGGCTCAAGGAACGGCTAGCTTTGGAAGAAGAAGCAGATTTGGAGCTCTGGTCATAACCAGATTCGGCGTAAGATCCTCCTCCATAAAGACCATAAGCTGGGTATGCAGAACCCTGTTTGGAGTATCCCTTATTAGATGATTCTTGGGACTGTGAGCTTTCTGAGCTTTCAGCAGCGTTAAGTTTAGAACTGGTTGAGTAACCTGAGCCTCCAACAATTGGGGCCCCATAGATACCTGGAGCAACGAGACCAGAATTGTAACCTGATGCAGAAGATTCCTTGTTCAGGGAACGGCTTTTCTTAGATGAAGAAGCTGATTTAGATTTCTGCTCATAGCCAGATTCGGCATAGGCTCCTCCACCATAAACACCATATGCTGGGTATCCAGCAGCCTGTTTAGAGTATCCCTTATTGGATGATTCTTGAGATTGCTTGTTTTCTATGCTTTCAGCGGCATTCAGCTTAGAACTAGTCGAGTAACCTGAGCCTCCAATAACAGCGGGGCCATAGAAGCCAGGTGCAACGACTCCGGAGTTGTAACCTGAGGCAGAAGATTCCTTGTTCAAGGAACGGCTGTTTTTAGATGATGAAGCTGATTTAGATTTTTGCTCATAACCAGATTCGCCATAAGCACCACCGCCGTACACTCCGTAGACTGGGTATCCAGAAGCTTGTTTTGAGTATCCCTTGTTGGAGGATTCTTGGGATTGTTTGTTTTCTGTGCTTTCAGCGGCATTAAGCTTGGATTTGGTGGAGTATCCTGAAGCACCAACGACAGCAGGGCCATAGTAACCTGGTGCAACGACACCATTGTTGTATGCTGTAGTTGAATCTTCTTTGTTCAGGGTACGGCTAGCTTTGTTAGATGAAGCTGATTTGGATTTTTGGTCGTAGCCAGATTCTGCGTAAGCTCCTCCACCATAAACACCGTATACAGGATATCCAGTTGCTTTCTTAGAGTATCCTTTGTTGGAGGTTTCTTTGGATTGCTTGTTTTCCTTAGTTTCAGCAGCATTAAGCTTAGATTTAGTGGTGTATGCTGAATTAGATACAACTGCGGGACGAATAACTGCTGGAGCTACAACACCTGAGGTGGTGACTTTGGTTGAATCTTGTTTATTCAAGGTGCGGCTAGCTTTGTTGGATGAAGCTGATTTGGATTTCTGAGCGTAACCAGATTCAGCATATACTCCTCCACCACACACTCCATTTCCAGTGGCCTTCTTTGAGTATCCCTTCTTGGATGATTCTTTGGATTGCTTGTTTTCCTTAGTTTCAGCAGCATTAAGTTTAGATTTAGTGGTGTATGCTGAATTAGATACAACTGCGGGACGAATAACTGCTGGAGCTACAACACCTGAGGTGGTGACTTTAGTAGAATCTTGTTTGTTCAAGGTGCGGCTAGCTTTGTTTGAAGATGCAGATTTGGATTTCTGCTCGTAACCAGATTCGGCATAGGCTCCTCCACCATAAACACCATATGCTGGGTATCCAGTTGCTTTCTTAGAGTATCCTTTGTTGGAGGTTTCTTTGGATTGCTTGTTTTGCTTAGTTTCAGCAGCATTAAGCTTAGATTTAGTAGAGTATGCTGAATTAGATACAACTGCGGGACCAACAACTGCTGGAGCTACAACACCTGAGGTGGTAACTTTGGTTGAATCTTGTTTGTTCAAGGTGCGGCTAGCTTTGTTTGAAGATGCAGATTTGGATTTCTGAGCGTAACCAGATTCAGCATAGGCTCCTCCACCGCACACTCCATTTCCAGTCGCCTTCTTTGAGTATCCCTTCTTGGATGATTCTTTGGATTGCTTGTTTTCCTTAGTTTCAGCAGCACTAAGCTTAGATTTAGTAGAGTATGCTGAATTAGAAACAACTGCTGGACCAACAACTGCTGGAGCTACAACACCTGAGGTGGTGACTTTGGTAGAATCTTGTTTGTTTAAGGTACGGCTTGCTTTGTTTGAAGAAGCTGATTTTGATTTCTGAGCGTAACCAGATTCGGCATAGGCTCCTCCACCATAAACACCATATGCTGGGTATCCAGCAGCCTGTTTAGAATATCCCTTGTTGGATGATTCTTGAGATTGTTTGTTTTCTGAGCTTTCAGCGGCATTGAGCTTGGATTTGGTGGAGTATCCTGAAGCACCAACAACAGCGGGGCCATAGTAGCCTGGTGCGACGATTCCGGAATTGTAACCTGATGCAGAAGATTCCTTGTTCAGGGAACGGCTTTTCTTAGATGAAGAAGCTGATTTGGAGCTCTGGTCATAACCAGATTCGGCATAAGCACCACCGCCGTACACGCCGTAGAGTGGGTATCCTGAAGCTTGTTTGGAGTATCCCTTGTTTGAGGATTCTTGAGATTGTTTGTTTTCTGAGCTTTCAGCGGCATTGAGCTTGGATTTGGTGGAGTATCCTGAAGCACCAACAGCAGCGGGGCCATAGTAGCCTGGTGCAGCGAGGCCTGAGTTGTAACCAGAGGCGGAAGATTCCTGGTTGAGGGATCGGCTGCTCTTAGAAGAAGAGGATGACTTTGAGCTCTGGTCGTAACCGGATTCGGCATAAGCACCTGCTCCATATACACCATAACCTGGGTATCCACTGCCATACCTGGAGTATCCCTTGTTTGAGGATTCTTGGGATTGTGAGCTTTCGGAGCTTTCTGCGGCGCTGAGCTTAGAGCTGGTTGAGAATCCACTGCTGGAAGCGGCTGAAATCCGGATTGTGCATTAATATTTTCAAATAAGATAGTTATATTAATTAAATCACTATACTTACAAACTGGACCATATCCTTGGTAGAAGGTAGGTGGTTGGACGTAGCGACCGCAGTTACCTGCGAGGCCAGAGCCTGCCAGGAGGAGTACAACTGCAATAGAATAGATGTTCATCGCTACAGAACTGGCTGAGCCCACGTTGCAATTCCTTCTTATACTTTCCAAGTTATTTGTTCAGTTGGTTTGCGCAGGTGTTTATTATGCATTCGTATTTTATATCTCTTTTAGCTAAATGTATTTTATTTTAGGATATGACCAATAAGAAACCTTCTATAGGTTTGCGAAATTAGTTTGGAAAGTATCATGAGAACTGATTTTTAGCAATAATTAATTAATGTCAATTACTTTATGGTTCATTTAATTATCTCCAATCTGAATGGTAATATTTTTGTACATTAGTAGATTACGAGCTTTTAAAATTAATTTTTAAATTAATCTATCTTAAAACTAAACGCACACTGAAATAACATATTTGAGACATTTTCTTATGTGAAATGTTACAGCCATAATCGAAGAACCAAAAATGGTACTTTAGATTTAACACATTTTTCTAAAACTGCTTAGCGATATCAATCAATGAATTATTAAATAGTACTTTAGTTTAACTAAAATAATCAACCAACTCGCGTGGTTGTTATAAATATAAAATAATTAAATAAACACCGAAGGAGAAATATTTGTGGAAACTAAAGTTCTAATTATTATTCTTTTAGAAAGCTTATTATTTTATAAAAAAATATTATATACTACAGATATGGAGTAACGAAAAGCGTAAAACTTGCGTGATTGTTGTAGATGATGTTTTTTATTACTATAATGTTTAGTCAGAAATGACCGTTTCTTGTTAACTAATGTAACATTTCAAAATTTTTTTAACTTTCACTTATCCACGTATGAAATATATATTTAGGGAAATTATATTTTTGTATATATTTCATATTACATTTTATTTTATATCGACCGTCAAATATGTTTGTTTGAATTTATCGCAGAAAATTTGGGTTCTTTGAGTCCAGGGATCAGAAGGTCTTAACTTCAAGACCGACTCCGTCCTTCCACGCATGTCTCATCGACATCTCCGAAAAACTCATGGGAGCTTCAGAACCAACCCATATTAGATTTCCACTTGGATGAAAGCAATAACTTTTGGTCTTTTGGTTGGTTCTTCGTTTAATTTGTCTCCTCAATTCTCAATATCAATTAAAGATCTCTCAGATCTTGCTCATCCGTTTCGGTAATAGTCTTGGACTTTGATCATATGCCACATTCATTAAACCGTTCTTATGGTGTAATCTACATATTTATCGCCATAAAATACCTCGTTCTAATGTATGTGTGCCTACCGTTGTAGTTTCACTAAGTGCCTCTTTACCACGTACTTGATCAAACAAGCATTGATTACCTGACTCAACCCCTCTGCAGCCTACCTTAGTGCCTGGAAAACTGAGAGGGATTTTTTAATTTAAAAACCTCATACAATAAATAACAATAGTCTTTCGATGGAAATATTTATTTTTCTATTAAAAATCTGGTGAGCGCAACACACGACTTAAACATACCTCCGTTGTTAAAATCAATTTAAATAATTTTTAAATACACTTAGTGATAAAAATAAATTGTAAAATATTTAATTACATTGAATTTCAATAGAAACGTGTGTTTTATTAAATAATCTATTATATTATTACCTATTATGACAATCAGTTAGTTTTAACAGACTTTTCATCACTCTCCATTATGTTTTACAATTTTGTGTATTAGATAATAATTTTTCTAAAATAGTTAGCTTTCCGATGGTATATTATACGTCTATATTACTATTTTTATTTTTGGTCTTTTCTCTTTTAGTTGAATATCGTATTTTTTCAAATTATATATTTATCCATTTTTTTATCAGTACTTAATATTATAATTTTAATGATGATAGAAAATTTTAAATATCGGGGTTTAAGCCCTGTCAGACTATTTCAATCAGAATGAAGCCTAAATGATATTAAAGCCCATTAAATTTTACATTAATATACATAGTTTAATCAAATCAAAAGTTTATGGCTGTGTTTGAGAAAATCGTAAAAGATGCTAAATGCATGGTATAAAGTGGCTCTTCTGGTTATCAGATTTTGATGAAAAAGTTGCTGTAACATCTTGGGCGTATAGTTAGTTGTCTTAAATATGAAATTTCAGTCTTGTAGGACTATTTGTTTTCGTGCTAGACATGACACACACACACCACATAGACCTTTTTGTGGGACTTGGCCATTTGGACTCACGGGACCCTAAAACAAGCATTTCCGGTACTCTCCCTTACTGTATATTTCATATATAGGTAAGTGAAAGTAAAAATAAAACAATAGAAATTATTATATACGACAATCACTTAAGTTTTTGCTATTTCGTCAATCTTCATTACCTTTTTTTTTTCTAAAGTCTTAGCTTTCCAACGATATATTATACATTCCTATTACTATTTTTCCTTGAGGAAAACAAATTTAACTAGTTATGCTTTTACTCCGACAGTTAGTTATTAAATTCTTTCATACTCTATATTAATAGATTTTTCTCATTTTTTATATTCACAATCATGCTGGAATGGTCAATTATTTCATATTAACAAAATTATAGGTATACCATAAATTTGTTATTTATGATGTTATCCCAGTCACACTATTTCGATCTGAATAATAACTACATGAAATCAAAGAACATTTAATTTTACATAGACAAAGCGAGTTTAAGAGTTTAAGAGCGATATTTAAGAAAATATAAAATACGCAAATGCATTGTATAATGTATCACTTTAATTTTCTAGTTATAACTAGGTCAATTTTTGTAAACGTTGTTGTAATATCACAGTTTTCATAAATACAAATTTCAGTTTCATACGACTTAACGTTTTCGTGCTAGAGTTACCACACACAAAACACAAAGACCATTTTGCGAAACTCAGAGGACCCTAAAGTGTCTTTTTGGTATTCAAAAATTATTCCGGTATTATTAATATTTAATGTATAGTTTATTTTAAGTAAAAATGAGGAACTCCTTATTCCTTATTTATTTTCATATTTTTTTAATTATTATTTAATAAAAAATGTGAATAGATTATTTCAAATTTTAATGAAAATCGATTTCCTAAGAAAACATTGAAGTATTAGTGAGTTGTACTTCGCAAGGTCATCGAAAGGAAATAGGGTTGCATTTTTATTTATTTAATATCTTCTTGCAGATTTTCTAGGGATATCTGATTTATAAAAATACAGTATAGAGTTCATCTTGACAAGCGAACATGCAAGGAGGGGGTTAGCCACAAGGTTTTGTTCCATAATTTTTAGGTAACCATTTTCGGAGAGGCTGAGCAGCCCCCAGGGAGGTCATCCAACAGATAAAATAACCAGATAAATAAATTTCTATCTGACCCGGAACTCATAAAATCTATCCACTATATTAAGCCACATATGTATAAATATTCTATACATACACTATATCAACTCCTTACTACCTCAATTATAAACTTTACTATCATGATCATTTAAATTTTATTCCAAAAACAGTTTTTTTTTTGTTTTGTTTTTTCTTTTGTTACTTTATTTATTTATTCTTAATTAGCTCTTCGCAACTTTACACTTATCTTTATAAATTTTTATTGATTTTATTTTGTATATATGTATATTTTATTATTATTATTATATAAATTTATAGTTTTGTATATATCGTGTGAATGTAGTATGAATGTTGTACGTTATCACTATTAAAAATGTCCTGAATTGGACAGATTGTAATATTGCTCAATGAATATAAAAAAAAAATAAAAAAAAAAAAATAATAAAAAAAATCGTTATAAATTAATTTTGTCATTCATACTTAATTGATTTCTCTATTTATACAGTTTATTTATAATTACTATTATTTATTCATTTATTTTCTTCTTCTAAAAGTCTAACAATTATGTGTGCGTTCGTATAGGCGTTGATGACCTTTGATGTTTTACGCCTTAAAGCCCTAATTAACAATAACAAACTATATCAACTTCTTTGGATTAAATTAGTTGGAATTCGATATGGTCGTTTTTAAGCAGTTATATCGTAGAAGTGGCAATAAATACCATTTTTTTTTATTTTTGTTAATTTTTTGTACTTCAATATTTTTAATTCCAGCCTCAGTACATCATGGATATTCGTAAAATTACGAAGTAAATATATTTATATAAATTGAAATATCATGCCTAGATTAACATCTCCTCCGCATTGAATCATAGAGTTGAATGTTTGTAGCAAGATATTTCAGAATATTATGTTAATGTTTTTTATATTCGTTATCACTCTCGTAAATAAACTAGCTTAAAAAATATGTTATCTAACACACTTCATAGAGTCAAATGACTAGTTTTTTTCAGAAAATCTGTGTTGAAATGATAAAAAAATTGAATGCAGAGGGATAATCATGTCTGTCGTTGTGTGATATATAAATATATATTTTATTATGGTATTATTATCATTTTTTTAAATTCGGTTCAAGGATGGAAAAAATAATTTTTATTTACTTTTCAATTTCACCTACCTATATTTAAAAACTATAGTAAGGGAACGTATTCCGATCGTGAAAATTTCGAATTCCCGTTTTCAACGGAAATACACGTTTTAGGTTCCCCTGAGTCTAAATAAGTCCCGCAAAAAGGTCTGTGTGTGTGTGTGTGTGTGGTAACTTCCGGGCAAAAAACATAAGTCATAGAAAACTGAAATTTCATATTTAAGATAAATATTCGCCAGATACCTTACAAAACCTTTTCCACCAAAATCAGCTCACCAGAAAAGCCACTTTTATCCGTGCATTTTGTATCTTTTTACGATTTTCTTAAAAAACAGCTCCTACGATTTTAATTAAACTGGGTATATCGATGTAAAATTTAATGGGCTTTAACATTATGTAGGTTGCATTCTGATTGAAATAGTCTGACAGGGCTTAAATGCTGATATTTCAATTTTTCTTCTTCTAAACTACATTTAATTTTGTAGATTTTATAAAAATAACTATATTATCTTGTTAACATTCATAAATAACCGCTAAGTTTAGCGAATTTGATTAATTTTCTAGTTTCGAAAGAATCACACATATCATCTTGTTGACGCTAATCTAAGACGGGTAACTTATGTTGAACGAATTCGATATTCAACTAAAGGAAGACACTGAAAAAATATGTTTTTAATCTATTTTTTGTTTTTGAACATAAGATCAGTAATATACATGTATGATATACCGTAGCAAAGCTAACGTTTTAGAAAAAATATTATCTTATAATAAATTAATAAATCAAATTATCTTATAATAAATCAAGCTAATAAAAGTTAATAAAGAGTGAAAAGCAAATAAAACTAACTGATTATTTTAGATAATAATATAATCGAGTTTTTAATAAAACACATGTTTATACAGAAATTCAATTTAATTAATTGTATAATAGTTTCACTCATTTTTATCTACAGCTGTATTTGGAAATTCTCTAATCGATGTTAAAAACGGAGGTAAGTGAAAGTCGTGTGTTGTCCGCACCAGATTTTTAGAAATATTGAGCTTCTACATATACATAACACCATTACGAAGTTATTACGTATGGCAGTACGTCTATTGTCGAAACAAAAATTTGAAAGCTCAATAGCGTCAACGGGCAGAACAAATAAAACAAACAATATTGGAAACAAAAACTGAATATTGTCATGTCTAGGCAACATTTATTTTTTTCGAAATATAATTAAAGATCTGACGCACAACCGTCAATCAAATCTGAGCCTGACTGACTAAACACAGCTGGGATATGTTAGCATGTCGAGCCGTCAATTGTTATTTTTGTTTTTCTACGCTCAGAGTCGATAAACAATACAATATAAACAACATATAGTACTATATATACACATAGTACTTCATTGTTACAATTCGATTTTATGGTTGACATATTGGAGTAGGAATGAAAGGTATAACCGAAAAGAGAAACAATATTACAGAGCTTCAGTATGTCGAAAACCCTATGATAGTATTGAATATTTATTTATTTATTTGAGGTTTCACAAGCCGGTAAAACGTGTTTACAAATTACATTATTAATATTTACAATGTATAATAAGTAAACAATATTACTTTTTCAGTGATATTGATTATTTTTATTTAAGGTTATCTATGCAACATCTTACTTACTCCTGTTGAACAGATCCGATACTTAGACTAACCTAGACAAACGCCTCACATGGAACGCTCATATAGACTGAAACGTCAGGAAATGCTCGTAGATACGATTACTACAACACTCGACAAACGCTCAAACTTTCTATTTCCTACAAAAACTCATTTATATAACCATTAAAGGCCTTTTTGGACTACGGCATTGAGTTATGGGTCCACTAAACCATAAAATTTCTCTCGCATCCAATCCCTGCAATCCAAGATCCTTCGAAAATCCTTAATGCTTCACTTGTTACAAATAAAATTATCCATAAGAACTAAATATCCATTAGTTGAAACTTGGCCGATCCAGATTTTCATCCTTCCATTCCAAACTTCCTGCCCACTAAACCCGCTTATCGTGACCTCTCCTCAACATCATTCTGACAATCCACCGAGGCGACTGAAAAGAGATGGCCGAGAGATCTCTTACCATAAATTGGTCATTGGAGTTCTACCAATGGGTAGTTTTACACTGGACAATATGTCTTAATCTCAAATCTGTCCATTTACTTGTTGTATTTATTAAATACAGTTTGTAAATTTATCTGAATAAAAAAAAAAAAAAATGGTTATCTATTAAAGTTTTTATTGGATATTACTGCTCTTAAATCTCTTTTTCTCTTCCTATCCATATATAAAATAATCTAGCGATTCTTGGCAAGGCTAAATCGATCAAACAGTGAATTTTCATTTATGTTTAAAAATGAATGTTTGACGGATACCATGTTCAAATTGTACCAAAAGAGGGTAGACTTGATAGCAATTTACAAAGTTCTGTCATAAAATAATTTTATAATGCCGATACTTTAAATTTTCTTCCTCTAATATAACTTTAATTTTGTAGTCTCGGATGAATCACCCATATCATCTTGTTATCGCTGATCAAAGACGGTTAAATATATATGTTGAACGAATTCGATATCCAAATAAAGGAGAAAACTGCAGAAATATTTTTTAATGAAATTTTTTTTTTGAACATATACCGTTGGAAACTTTAAAAAATATTATCTTATAACAAGCTTCTAAAAGTTTAAAAAAGAGTGATGAAAACCCGATAAAACTGAATGTTTTAGATAATAATATAATCGATTTTTGGGATCACTTGTAGCTGGTTTGTTAGTCACGGGTTCAAACCCGCAGGTGGTTTAATGGAAGCAAACAATCCTTAGTTACGCCGTCCTTCGAAGGGGACGTTAAAAGGTGGTACCGAGCCTGTGCGATGTCTGTTACTCGTTAAAGATCCCTATCCTAATAAAACCTGGATTTAGGACTCCCAATGTAGCATCGTCCGATTAGCCACAGTAGCATGAAGTGACGTTAAATCAATAAAACCATCGATATTTTAATAAAAAAAACGTTTTACAGAAATTAAATTAAATTAATTCTTTATTAGTTTCACTCTTTTTTATCTCTAACTGTATTCGAAAATTCTTTAATCGATTTAACAACGAAGTTAAGTGAAAGTCGTGTGTTGCCCGCACCTGCTTTTTAAAATATTTTTTATGAAGTGACAATGGTTGACTGTATGTATATATAGAGAAGTAGGTTTAGGTTGCAGTCAATTAAACAGTTGTGGTCGTGTAACAGTCGCAGTTGTGGTTGACTGACGCCTCTCAGTCAATTTAACAGTTGTAGTTGTGTAACAGTCACAGTTGTGGTTGACTGACGCCTTCTCAGCTCACACAACCACCCTGAAGAAGGCCTATAATTTAGGCCGAAACGTCGGCACCAATAAATTAAGTTTACGCTTAATTGATTGTTTAAATTGACTGCACCCTGAACCAACTTCTCACAAAATATTTTTTAGTTAATGGTAAACAGTGGGAGCGGCGTGGTCTAGTGGATAGAGCGCTAGTCTGCTGTGCTCCGGGTCCTGGGTTCGAATCCCGGATATGGCAGAATAATATTTATTCTGATGATTCAGTCGAGGGCGACCCTAGGGTATGGAGACCCTTCTGGGGCAGACCCAGCCTCTTTAAAGTGGGTACCCAAAATAATTGGGGAAAACCTGGCAGCTGAGCGCGATTAAGGCCTAATCACATCATTGCACTAATCTCTATATGTACTGTGCCCAAGACCCTACATGGGTTGTAGTGGTACAGGAATGGTAAATAGTACTCATCATTGAAATTCTGTTGAAAAAAATTTTACTTGGCACTGTTGCTTAAAATTGTTTTCAGAACCATTAACAACTTACAGGCCATCTCATTGACTGAAAAGCCAAAACTGGTCTGAAATAGCCATAGATGAAATAGGTACGAACCGTCAGTGGTGGCTCGGCCAATCAGGACACAGCTAGCCACTGATTGGCTGAATACTCATCACGTATCTAATATCGTTTCCCTGCCAAGCTCTTCTCTCCCCAATCTCGACAACAAAGTTCAAACTTTGCTCAGCTCCATTTGATATTACACCTTGATTGTATCAATGAGTTTTATTTTAGGTGTCAACAATGTTATTATACTCACGCTTTGTGGGATTTATCAGTTATTGATGGCAAGTGACATATAAAACTAAAGGGTATGTGGTTAATAATAAAAGTGCACATTCTGTATTTACCAAACTGCGAGTGTTATTTTATGAGTTATTTTTTTATTGTGTGCTAAGAAAGACCGTGGGAATTTTAAGGAATCTTTTTCTATTTTAGATGAGGCCACTGGGAAATGTATCTAAATTCGTAGAGCTTTTTAAAATTTTCTACGGCCTTTGTCATTTTTAGCACATATTGAAAAAATGCTACAGATTACTACAGAATGGTTTATTATTTCCAAATAAGTATATTAGGGTATAACCGTTTATGAAGCTGTACATAGGCAATTAAGTAATATGAAAAGCAATAAATAATTCAAATAACATTTCCTGATTCCCGAAAATCTTACATATTTTTCTCTATCTTAGAAAATGCTTGAGTTATGGGCATATTTTAGGGTAAAATTTCAATTTTTTTTCTAATTATTCGCGGGTTTTTTTTCAAATTTTTTCTTTATAATCATAAATAACTGACTTATTGTATTAAATCACATTTATTCAGCCGACATTTTTAAACCAGCTGATATCAACGCCTAGATGTTAAGATCATTGTTGCATGCACTAGTATTTTTGTTATGAATTTCAAAAACAATAATCAAGTAGTTCCGTAGAAATGCCACGGGCGGCGGAAAAACGAATATTTTTTCGTATTCGACTCAACGTATTGTTACGGGCTACGGGGTGTGAGAAATGAACTACTCCAGTTTACAAATTACAGATGTTTATTAACACAGAAAACACAAATACAAAGGGATTACTAACCACTATATTAACAATAATAATGGAATTACCAGCTTACTACTGAACAGTATACATATAAAATCAGGTATTCCTAACAATTAAACTACTTACGTAAATTTATACAATATGCTAGATTTATTCTAAACTTACAACTATAAGTTATATATAAACTACAGTCTTCTAATTTCCCACCGATCGGTTATCACAATACTGACACACAGTTTCACTACACTGTCACACTGTCACGAACGGTTCACTGTCACTGTTCACTAATACATCACAGATGCTTGTTGAGCCGGATTAGGACTGACTCACCTAGGCTCAGGGGACCGCTATTTGTACCACCGCCGAATCTTCTAGACCCGGGCGCAGGTAGGGTGGTGGGCCTTTCCAGGCACTTCGAGGACTGTCCAGGTCCAGAAGTCTCTAGCCTCATCTAGGCCCCTCCAGGCGTGGTCCACCCGTCATTGTCTTGACCGTAGCACTACCCCCTCCTTAGACGTGCTCTGCCCCAGAGCACAGATTGCAGAAGCTGAGCGATGCTGATCTTCCTTCGATGAAGGTGTTTTGTCTTTCCAGGGGTTGAACGTGCATACCATTATGATGACTCCAGAGTTGGCGAACGTCTCTTCTACAATGTTCCTGACAATCCTCCACTCCAGGCCATCGTATCCACAACCCAACTTCGGGATGGCGAGCTTGGTGACACGCAGTTCCAGAAGCTTTCTCCGCAGGTCGTCAAGACTCCGGCGCAGTGTGTCGTATGTCGGCTTCTGCTCTGATGAACTCTTGGTAACCAAGTAAAACAGGTGCCGGCCTTCATGCTCTTGATGGAGAGTCTTCCCAACTCTTGTTCCCTGGCGTTCCAGCTCTTCAATTCCAGCGAACTTCTTCCTGAAGACCGTCGCAATCCCCCGGGAATTCCTCAGATGTTCGGCGACACAATGTGCTAGAGCATAGTCTACCGGTAACGAGAATATGTCTCTGTAAACTGTCTGCGTTACCCTAAGGGAGTCTGGCGCCTTAGGATGGGGAGTTAGGTCCTTGTCGGTGAGGTTCCTCACTTGCTGTTCCTCTGTAGGGCCATGGTTTCCCTTGTATGGAGCCAATCGGTTGAAATGGACTACCTTGGGTTTTCCTTTGGGCTGCTTCCTGATCCTATAGATGACATCATTGATCCTCTTGATGACCTCATACGGTCCGTCCCAGGAGTTTTGAAGTTTCGGTGAGTAGCCTTGCCTTCTTCGAGGATCGTGTAGCCAGACCAAGTCTCCAGGTTGGAAGCCACCTTTCTCTGCCTTGATGTCGTAACGCTCCTTCATTCTGTCACTTGCTCCCTGGATGTTTGTGCGAACCTTCTCGTGAATAGTGTTCATTCGCTTCCGTAGGTTCGTGACATAGTCTTCTCCGGCGACCTCCTCATCAGGCTTGAAACCGAATTTCAGATCGCAAGGCAAGCGTAGTTCTCTACCGAACACGACATTGGCGGGGGTCTGCCCTGTCGTTTCATTGACTGAACTACGATAGGCTAGCAGGAACAGATGAAGATATTGGTCCCAGTCTCGCTGATGGTCAGAAACTACCTTGGCCAAATATCGACCCATCGTCCTGTTCATGCGCTCTACCATGCCATCGGACTGAGGGTGAAGAGGCGTCGTTCTGGTCTTCCGTATTCCTAGAGCCTCGCACATCCTGGTGAAGACTGCCGACTCAAAGTTTCTTCCTTGGTCAGCATGAAGTTCCATGGGCACCCCAAACCGACTGACGAGCTGCTTCACGAGAACATCTGCAACCGTGGCGGCCTCCTGATTCGGAAGGGCGTAAGCTTCCACCCACTTTGAAAAATAATCCATGGCCACGAGAATGTATCGGTTGCCATTATCTGTCACGGGAAAAGGGCCAGCGATGTCTACCGCTATTCTCTCGAATGGTGCTCCTACGTTGTATTTCTTCATAGGTGCCTTCTTTTTCCTTATCGGTCCATTAGAGGCGGCACAAGTTGCACACCGCCGGCACCAATCTAACACATCGTCCTTGAGGTTTGCCCTGTAAAAGCGTTCACGAACCTTTTCTAATGTCCGGTGAACTCCAAGGTGGCCACCAGATGCTCCATCATGTAATTCCCTCAGTACTTCGGGCACTTTAATCTTTGGTACGATGAGCTGTAGTCTCCGCTGATCTCCCTCTGTGTTCTCCAATGCTCGTTTCAGCAGACCTTTGTCCAGTAGAATGGACTTCCATTGAGCCCAATAGGTTTTTATATTTTTCGACATTGGAGCAACATCCTGCCAGCTTGGTCTCCTTTGGCCTGATAGCTTCCATTCCCTTATTTGTTTCAAGTCCGGGTCCTCGTCCTGTTCCTTTGCCAGTTGTGTGTCCTGCCAACCGTCGGTAACGACCGTAGTCCGCAACACTGTTGCTTGCTTTTCTTCTTGTCGAGAACAATGCTTGCATTCTCCGTCACAGGGTCTCCTTGAGAGCGCATCCGCATTCCGGTGACTCGTTCCAGAACGATGAGCAGATTCGAAGTCATATTCCTGAAGGCGCTCGATCCACCGTGCAACTTGTCCCTCCGGTGACTTGAATCGCAGCAGCCACATTAGAGCTGCGTGGTCCGTTCTCAGTAGAAATCTTCTTCCATACAGGTATTTATGAAAGTGCTCTATGGACTTAACCACTGCCAGAAGCTCTTTCCTTGTGACACAGTAGTTGCGTTCTGGAGCTGACAGTGCTTTGCTGAAGTACCCAATAACCTTTTCTTCCCCGTCTTGGAGTTGGGAAAGGACGCTCCCAATAGCAGTGTTGCTGGCATCTGTGTCAAGAATGAACTTGCCCTCGGGACGTGGATAGCTTAGAATAGGCGCACTACTCAATTTCTTCTTTAACTCCTCAAATGAAGCCTGACACTCGCGATCCCAAAGGAAAGTCCGTTTTTCCTCAGTGAGCCTGGTAAGAGGTTTTGCGATGTTGGCGAATCCTTTCACGTACCTCCTGTAGTAGGTGCAGAGCCCGAGGAAACTTCTCACTTGGTGCTTATCTCGAGGTGCTGGCCAATTGGTGATCGCTGTAATCTTCTCTGGGTCAACAGCAACTCCGTTGTCTGATACAACATGCCCCAGGTAGTTGACTTGCCTTCGGAAGAGATTGCACTTCTTCGGGTTCACTTTTAGATTAGCTGCACGCAGCCGTTCGAAGACCCGCTCCAGATTCTCCAGATGGTGAGTGAAGGATTTTCCCAGTACAATGATGTCGTCCAAGTAAACCAGGCATATCTCCCAAGAAAGGCCTCTTAAGACGCTTTCCATCAGCCTCTCGAACGTTGCAGGTGCATTGCAAAGCCCGAATGGCATTACCGTAAATTGCCAGAGGCCAGTGCCGATTGAAAATGCCGTCTTCTCCTTATCTTCCGGTGCCAATCCAACCTGCCAATATCCACTGCGGAGATCCAAGGTAGAAAATAGTTTGCAACCCTCTAGTGTGTCCAGCGTGTCGTCAATCCTTGGGAGTGGGTAACTGTCCTTCTTCGTGGCGTTGTTCAAAAGACGGTAATCTACGCAGAATCTTGTCGTCCCATCTTTCTTTTTCACCAGTACGACAGGAGACATCCATGGGCTACTCGAGGGCTCGATGACACCATCATTCGCCATATCCTTAATAATCTCCTCGGCATCCTTTCGTTTAGCTAGCGGCAGCCTCCTCGGGATCTGTCGGATGGGCTTTGTATCCCCGGTGTCAATTTTGTGCTGGACGATGTTCGTTCTACCCCGTGGTCCTGAGCTGATCTCGAAAATGTCCTGCCATCGGGTAATCAATCTCTTCACGATTTCGCTCTGTTCAGGCGAAAGTTCTCTGCATGATTCCTCCACGAATCCTTTTAATTCTTCGGGTAGTCCTCGTTGCTCGGTGGGGTTGCGTTGTAGCTGTCGAACTACTGAGGTAGCGGCCGTACATTCTCCGACTGGTGTTCCTCTCTTTAGTGTCACCGGGAAGGTGTTCAGATTCATCAGTCGGATTGGGGTGGTATGTCCGACCTTGATGAGAGACCTTGCAATCAGAACACCGCGTCCGACTTCCTGCTCCTCGTGCTTCCCAGGTTCAAGTAGAAGACATTGACCCTCCGGTAGTCGTCCATTGATCGTCCCATGCGTCAGAATTTGACTCCGTGCAGGTAAAGTGGTGTCTTCCAGTAGGAGTACTCGTGCATAGAGGTCCTTTCCCTGCCGAAGGATGACCTCTTCGTCTCCCAGCGTCATCACACCTCTCGACATGTCCAGCTTGATCCCGTATTTGATCATCAAGTCCATGCCGAAGATGACTTCCTCGTCTATTTTCGCCACGAGAACGCGGTGCTCTAGACGTTGGCCCCCGATGAAGAAAGTGGCAACTGTCTCCCCGTAGACCTCGGCTGGCTGTCCTGTGGCTGTCCGTAACGCCCAAGTGGTAGGTGATATCTTCTCAGCGTTAACTGCCTTCGGGTTCAGTATTGTCATGGTTGCGCCGGTATCCAGCAGAAAACTCCGCAGCTGCCCGTTCACCATTCCATCCACATAGAAACTATTTGTCTTGCTCCCTATTGTCGCGATTCTCTCGGCGACCCTGGGGCCTTTGATGCTACGGGTTGACAGTTGCCCCTTCCCATCAACCCTCCTTAGTTTTCCTGTGGCTTTTTCCGGCTTCCTGGTAGGACACTTGCTTCTGGGGTGTCCAAGTTGACCGCAGCTCCAACAGCGTATCTCCTTTTTGCGGGTCCTGAGGGCTTCTAAAACCTTTGCTACTATGTCCTCGATGGTGGGGGCCGCGTTAGGCTCCGCTTCTGCCGCTCGAACTCGTGCATGTCCACGGACCGACTGCCTGACAGCCTCGAATTCCATGGCCTGCGACAATGCATCGCCCAAAGTTTTAGGGCGTGCGAGTTTCACTGCCTGTTGGGTTTCCGGGTCTCGAAGTCCATCCAGGAATTTGTCGATAGCCAAGCTCTCGTAGACGTCGTCGGTGACCGTTGGGTAGGCATTCCTCACTAGCCGGGCGATATCTGCTTCAAATTCCTGCAGCGTCTCGTTGGTCTTCTGGACCCTGTTCTTTAACTGGGAACGGTATAGTTGGTCCATGTGGCGATGGCCGAAACGCATCTCCAGTCTTTTCATCAGATTACTGTAGTTGCACCGCTCCGACATGGGCATCCCCTGTAGCACTCCTAAGGCGTCTCCACGCAAGGCTAGGCACAACGCTGATGCTTGCGTCTCCTTTGACCACCCGTGGATCGAAGCCGCTGTCTCGAAGAGAGTCATGTAGTCCTCCCACGGCGTCTTCCCGTCGAACAATGGGATGGTGTTGTGCGTTGGTGGCATCCCAGCATTGGTGGGGGGAATGGTGTTGTGAGGGCTTCTCTCAGAGGGTTGGTCGGTGTGGATTGTCGGTGGGTTGCTCATACGTTCTTCTAGAGCTTCTATTCTTACCCTAAGTTCATTTTCTACTGAATCGACTTTTTCTCCTAATCTAGATTCTACATCAGCTAACTTATTATCTACACTCTCCATTAACTTAGTTTCTAAATTGCCTAACTTGGCCTCCAATGTATTTTTAACAGTACTTAACTCTTTACCTAACTTCTTTTCTACATTACCTAACTCATTTCCTAACTTCTTTTCTACATTACCTAACTCATTTCCTAACTTCTTTTCTACATTACCTAACTCATTTTTAAAAGTTGCAGACAACTTACTGAAATCATTTTCAAACGTAATCTCGTCTGGATTTTCCCCTGAATCAACAAAAAATTGGCGCAAGCGTTGTTGCAGTACTGATTTCGTTCCGAAAGTATCCAGATCTCGTTCTTCTAACTCCCGTCTTAAGTCTGCAACTTTTAAATCATTCAGTCTAACACTCTGAGAAGTCATTTTCCACACAGTAGCCCAATAATTACAAAAACAAGAAAACCAAAATTATAACCATTTACAATGATCCCACTTCTGACACCAAATTGTTACGGGCTACGGGGTGTGAGAAATGAACTACTCCAGTTTACAAATTACAGATGTTTATTAACACAGAAAACACAAATACAAAGGGATTACTAACCACTATATTAACAATAATAATGGAATTACCAGCTTACTACTAAACAGTATACATATAAAATCAGGTATTCCTAACAATTAAACTACTTACGTAAATTTATACAATATGCTAGATTTATTCTAAACTTACAACTATAAGTTATATATAAACTACAGTCTTCTAATTTCCCACCGATCGGTTATCACAATACTGACACACAGTTTCACTACACTGTCACACTGTCACGAACGGTTCACTGTCACTGTTCACTAATACATCACAGATGCTTGTTGAGCCGGATTAGGACTGACTCACCTAGGCTCAGGGGACCGCTATTTGTACCACCGCCGAATCTTCTAGACCCGGGCGCAGGTAGGGTGGTGGGCCTTTCCAGGCACTTCGAGGACTGTCCAGGTCCAGAAGTCTCTAGCCTCATCTAGGCCCCTCCAGGCGTGGTCCACCCGTCATTGTCTTGACCGTAGCAGTATCTTGAATCTATTTTTTAATTATTACAGGATAAAGTAAACAAAATATATTACAATGATACATAACCTGCGTTTTCCGTAACTATACTACCTTTTGTTTTGTTTTCTTCTGCCAAATTTTACAATTAAAATTTTGTGGTTATGAGCAAATGAATCTGTGTTAAAAGTTTGTGCAGTACATACCGTCAATAGACAATGCTGTCAAAAGACGTAAAATGTAATGAAATTTTAAGAAACGAAGAAATGCTCCAATTGAGAATATGCTCATCAGATCACTCCATTTTTATTGAGCGGATCTTTATACTTGTTTTTGACAGTGCTGGTCCAATCCCCCTATAGATATAATTCACAGTGATTGGTATGGATCACTTGTAGCTGGGTGGCTAGCGTAACAGCCTCCCATGCTAGAGGTCACGGGTTCAAACCCGCAGGTGGTCCTAGGATTTTTTAATTGGAGTAAAAAATCCTTAGTTACGCCGTCCTTCGGAGGGGACGTTAAAAGGTGGTCCCGGGCCTGTGCGATGTCAGGTTCTCGTTAAAGATCCCTATCCTAATAAAACCTGGATAGGCAAAATTTAGGACTCCCACTGTAGCATCGTCCGATTAACCATAGTAGCATAAAGTGACGTTAAATAAATAAACAAACAGTGATTGGTATTTCATCCTCATACATTTCTTTGAATCTTGTTTTTAGACAATTTAAAATATTTACGCTTTTATGATGTCATCAAATTATATTTTGTAGGGCCATCAGTATTAAGTTTAAATTCAAAACCCTTTCTATTCTTTTTGTATGACTTTAGAGAGTAGTGTGGTCCATTGCAGTGAACTACAGCTCTCCTTGCCCCGGGTTGGAATCGTTCAGTAGTAGTATAATTATTCTGTTATTTTATATACCTATTCAAGAAAAAAACCTAGCGACTGAGTGTGAACTCGTTTTAATACAACTGTTGGCTTGTAACAGTAAGCATCTCGGGTCTATTCTGTGTCCAGGCCTCCGGTTATATGTTGGTAACCGTTACTATAAAAGAAACACCATTGTTATTATTGATTAATAAAAACACATGTTATTTTCGATTAAATTTGTTCGGTTCACAGTCGTTTAATTTTGTGAACAGTACAATTATAAATTACGAGCAAAGTATAAAATATCGAGGAGTACAAACTAGTGTTTCTTATATGCAGTTTCCGATAGAAGTGCCCGTACACTAGTTTCCAATAACTTTCATGATAATGGAGAAAATAGTGTACCAACGGCTGATAGATTTTTTTCTACTACGCCTATCCATTTTTTCCTAGATTAACATTCTAAAATAATAATGCTTTATAACAATTTCAACGTCGAGAAATTTAAGCGTTTAGGTTCAATGATAAAGAGAAAAAATGATATCCAGGAGGGAATAAAGTAATGGTTAAAGGTGGGAAATGCGTGTCATTATTCAGTTGCTAAATTACTTAGCTAACGGTTTCTGTCTAAAAACTTAAAGTTTAGGATTTATTTAACTACACGTATTATTCTTCCGACGGTTCCTTACGGATGTGAAACTTGGCCGCTTACTTTGAAGGATGAACAAGAGTTTAAGGTTTTCGTACATAATATTTGGTCCGAAGAGAGATGAGGCCACTTGGGAGCTTGCACAGCAAGGTATTGCGGAGCTTGTACCCTGTGAATATATTGAGTTGATAGCGGAGACCCAAATAGGTGAGTCAATTTGTGATGAGGAACGGATTCCGAGAAAGTTGGTATTCGCTAAATCGACTGGTATGCGTCCGAAAGGTAGGCCAAGGCGTCGATGGGAGGATTGCGTCAAGTCTGATCTCGGGGAGGGGAGAGGAGGGGGGGGGGTTGAGCTTAAACGGTGATCATTGGACGAGTTTGTGTATGCGATATTTGGTGGTATCGGCTACCAGGCATGTTATTATTATTATTATAGTGTAGTCATCTGCATATAGTGTAGTCAGAAATATAAAATCATATCACGTATATTTCTAAATGTCAAATTATGCTCATCTCATTTCTATAGTATAAAAATACATCAACTAGAGCGAATGCTTTACTTGGAACATATATGAAAAAGAAGTTCACATAAAAACAACCTGGAAAAATAGAAAAAGCTATTCATTGGAAAAAGACAATATAGAGCATCAATAATAAACAGCCAAAGATATACAAAAGACCACAGAAATACATAAAAAATATACAAAAACGAGAAAAATAACAAATAGAAATGTTTCAATCCGCAGTGAAAGAAAGCTCTGTAAAAAAAAAAAAAAAAAAAAAAAAAAAAAAAAAAAAAAAAAAAAAAAAAAAAAAAAAAAAAAAAAAAACTGATGATGCCTGAATATGAGAAATATTGACAGCTTATTTGTTTTCCGTTGTTTTAGAGAATACTGGCTTCGTGTGTTGAATCTTTCATTTTTATCCTGAATTTATGCCTCTTTTTGAGTTTCAGCTCTTATTCCCCAACTAATATCGGTTTCCTTATATGGTCTTATTTAAATTATTTCATTTAACAAATGTCATATTTCTACTATTTTATTGCTTAAGTATTTTTTAATGCCTTTCAATAGGTGATCTAACAGGGAGAGATTTTTAAAGAATCGATACGTTAAACTAACTATTGATTTTTTATATAGTCTATCAGCTGTTTCTTCTTAGTTTTATTTCAAAAACATCATTTATATTATATGTTTTTTTGTTGTTGTTTTTTTATCAGGACCAAGGGTTATTAGAAAGTGATTCATTATACTTAAAAGTATAATGAAATTGGGCTGTAATAAATGCCTAAACTATCTGTTAAATAAATAAATATATTACATTAATAAATAATAAATGCTTTATAGGATAAAGGGATTAATTTTTTTTTAATTATACAAGAGAAACAATTAATTTTAAATTAGGACTCCTTCTTTTATTTGTGTACAACCATAAATTTAAAATTACATTTATACATTTTGTTTCAAAATTAACAATATTAAAAATTCTTTGAGAACCCATTCAAAAAATTTTACAAAATAAACAAAACAAATTACATGAAAATAAAAAAAAATTATATAATAGCAAAATTTCTACATTAAAGGAAACAACCATAAATAGTTGTAAAAAGTAAAACAAAATCATAGAAAACTATGTTTTAGTCTCAGCATGATGGTTTTTAAAACTCCATCCCAACATAAAGATTTAAGGTACTCTGACTGTTCTAACCGCTTCGCACAGAATTCAGCATTAACGGTATGTGTCATTTCATTTATTTTTCATTCTGTTCAACACTATCGTTTTCGGAAGATTTTATTTTTTGCTGTATAATATTTCTTCTTCTTTGTTATCTGATTTTTTTTTAACAATAACTAACTATGTTAATTTTGTCTGTTGGCCAGACATATTATTATTTTATATTCCAATGTGCAACCTGTTATTCTTAAGGGACCCTGTCTCAGAATAAATTAGTTTTTAAATTCTATTCTAAAATATATTCGAAAAGTATTAGGAAGCCATCCTCCAAGTAGATTGACGGATTTCGTGGCAGGAGTTATAATACAAAAACAAATATCATGGTATATGTAATTAATAAAAGTAGATAACAAGCTGCAAATAGGAATTATTAAAGAAACCATTGAATCCGGACTACTTAATTAATAATATAGATACAAAAATCCTGACAGAAATCACATCCGCAGCCAGCAATAGTCAATTTCAAATGTTATATGCAAAACCTGACTTGAAAATGGCAATGTATTACATCCACTACAACAAAATTGGTTTCTAAAGTAAGCATAGAGTCTGGTCTCTAGCAAGAGAGGAACTGATTGGAAATAGAGGAGGGTATGGAGGAAGGATAATGGGTAGGTACCTTTGCCATGTCTGCGAGATGTTATTGGGAAATATTTTTAAATTTCCTAGATCTTCTCACTACTTATGCCGATGACACATGTGTGTTATCCGTTATTAGTAAAAGTTGCATCACAAATCCTTCAGTCTTTCATCCAATCCATTGAAGAATGGTCTCATAAATGAAGAATGAAAATCCTCTTCTTCTTTCTCTTCCTCTTCGAGCCATTAATGGCGTAGAGGGGCCTCGATCCAGTGCTGCCAGTTATCCCGATCTCCACTGAGTCGTTTCATTTCTACAAGGGTCTTGCCCCTGTTACTCCCAATCCTCTGGACCATATCCTGATAGGAAATCCTAGGTAGGCCACGTGGTCTTCTTCCTCTAGGTCTGGCTTTCAGTGTCCTTCTGAATTCCCTTCTTTCGTCCATACCGCAAACATGCCCAAACCATTTTAATTACCTGTTTTCCATTATTTTCTTAAGGGTGGTACCTCGAGTTGATCCTATTGTTCCGGACACAGTCTCGCCTTGTCTTTCCCACTGCTCTACGTAAAAATTTCATTTCAGCAGCAGTGATTCGGCTGATATGCTTGTTGAGCATCACCCAGCTCTCGCCTCCATATGCGAGGACAGGTAGGTAAATGGCTTTATAGATGTGCATCTTAACATCTCGCCCTACTTCACGGTGTCCTATTATACTATTGTTGATCTGGTAGTACACCTGGTTCGCTTTATTGATTCTATTTCTTACATCTTGGTCAATTCTGCCAGACTTGTCTATAATGGATCCCAGGTAGTTGAATTCATTTACCACTTCTAGGATCTTCCCATTGCATACCATTTCAACATTTTCTTTTTCTTTCAGCGAGAGAACTATAATCGTACTTTTAGAGTCGTTGATGGACCTTCCCTTACGCTGTTCTGCCTCCCATTCCACCAGAGCTTGTTGCAGCTTTTCTTTTGTGTTTGTTAATAGAACAATATCATCGGCATATAGGAGGCATTTCACCAGAATTGTCTGCATCTTCCATTTTCCTATTTCAGTCCATGCCGTTCTTCGCTTGCAGACTTTATGGATCTCGTCCATGAGAATCACGAATAGGAGAGGGCTAAGACTGCTCCCTTTCTGACTCCTCTATCAAGAGGAAATGATTTGGATTCCCTACCATTCTGACTACTCTCTTTGCATTTCTGTATGTGGATTGAATAGCCTGTATCATATCTGATGGTACATTCTTTGCAGCAAGAGCATTCCATATTTTATATCTAGTAACAGAATTGAACGCAGCTTTTTGATCCAGACGAGCCACATAGATACTTCTATTTCTGTCCCATACCTTTTCAGAAATGTTTCGAAGCACAAAAATATGGTTCTGGGTTTCCTGGGCGGAAGCCCGCCTGCTCCTCTTCGAGTTGACTTTCCACAATACTTCTCAATCTTCTCTCAAGGATAGAGGTGTACATTTTATAGGCTACGGACAGCAAGCTAATTGGTCTATAATTCTTGCATACGGTTGAGGAGCCTTTCTTGTGTATGGGGACTATAGCGCTAAACTAAAGAATGAAAATCAATCCTAATAAATCCCATTAAATTACCTTCATCGTCGCAAACCTATGACTTCCTGTCCCGTTTTAATCTATAGCAACATTCTACTAATCCTTGTTGAACAGATCCGTCACTTTGGACTTCATCTAGACAAGCACCTTACTTGGAATCCTCACACTAGACTGAAACAACAAACAAATGCCGATTAATATTAACACTTACTCGAAAAACGATCAAAACTCCCTCTTTACTACAAAAAACTCATTTACATAACCTTTTTCCGACCTATTTGGACCTATGGCATTGAGCTATACAGACTACAAACTCCTCCCGCATCCAATCCTTGCAATCCAAAATCCTCAATGCTCCTTACTTTGTAACTGATAAACTCATCATAAAGACCCAAATATCCCACTAGTTGCAGGAAATCCCGCGATAAATACACCTCCTTTAATTAGAAACTATCCCACTTAAACCCACTTGCCCGTAACGTCAGAACTACATCTAGCCACGATAATCCTCCGAGGTGCCTGAAAAGAGCTGCTTAAAAAATAAACTTTGAAGATACATTGAGAAGCTTCTTCTCGTGTCTATTCATGCCTATTATTGTAATTCATCCATTTTACTTATCGTATTTGTATATACAGTTGTAAACACCAACAAAATTATGTTTAAAAAAAAAAAAATTACCTAGACGTAAATTATTTATGAAGCCTGGATTGTAATAATAATACCAAGAGTATACGAAGAAATTCAAACTGATTTAATAGCCAGTGAACACTGAAAACTGATTGCTGATACAAAACCGCAATCGTTAAATTGGTCATTTTCAAAATATTGAGCTTAAAACACAGATGTAACTTAGCATAAGATAATGGACAATATTTGATTTGATATGAGTATTTGAATATATATCTATATTGTATTTATTGGCCATAATTATTGGTTCGCTGTTTGGAATAAACTCTTAGAATCAGGTTCTTTTTTCTTAATTTCCATTTCTCCTAGTTGGTCATTTCTAGCATACGCAGCATACGTGATAAAGTGTAGACCTTAGGATGCTACTTCAGCGGTAGCGCGTTCTATATAATACTAGGATATTCTGTTACCGCTTCAGCCCCCAAGACGCTTGTAGTATATACGCACCTTTAGGGATATATATATATATATATATATATAAGTTATGGATAGGAGCCGGGTAGTATTAGCCTTAATACCATCTTGGGATGTAAACAACATCCCAAACATATATAAGCAGGATTATTTCCACCAATAAAGCAGTATTGTTTCTGGAACTGTGAGTGTCGTTTCTTCTCAACCTTTCCCTTTTTTTTTATTTATTCGTCTTGACCAAGCATAACTGGTGCCGAAACCCGGAAACTCAGACGGGCAAGTTACCAAAGTAAGTGACACGTTTTTTTTTTTATCACGCCGTGCATTTTGAATTTTATATTTCTCTTTCTTTCTCTGAAAATTAAGAAGAATGGATGGATTAATAAGACCACCAGTCCTTAATCTACCGGAAAACCCGCAAGTACCGGAAGTTCAGCAACCGCCTGTGCCGGTAATCCCTCCGTTACCCAGGAATACGCTAGCAGAAGCACATGCTAATGCCATGGCATGGATGCGAATCAAAACAGCGACATGTCAGGACCTGAGGAAAGCGATTTCGGACTTGGAACGTTTTGGTGGCGAGGTAGGTGACCTAAACCACTTCCTCAAGGGCGGAGATCGCCTCATGGCAAGGATCGAGGCGAAGGTAGAAGAAGACCTACTACCCCAGGGGGACGCCGAAGCTTTGAGGGCGGCCTTAGTTTGTCGCGTGAGGCGGAACATATTGAACCAAATCCAGGCGGACGAGGAAACACCATGGGCGATGGTCAAAGAGAGGTTAAAGAAAGCCTTCGGTGGAGGCCGTTGGACCCCGGAAGAAGATATATTCCAGATGTTCCGGGAAAGATGCTCACCTTGCCAGACAGCCGGACAATATGCAGGAATCCTACTTGCAAGATATAATAGGATAACTGAGAAGATGCGAGAGACAATGAGCGCTCCCGAGGTAGAAGGCAGGATGAATTTCCTATCAACAATTCTCAAGGTGCAGTTGGCCAAGGAAACTAGGAAGAGAGACTCGCTACCGCGGGACCGGACTTTCGTTGAGTGTGCCCAGAACATGGTAGATGCGAGCGCTAGAGAAGAAGAGTCCAGGATGGAGGTAGAGGAACCAGGATGGAGCACAGTACCCGACAGACGCCCTCGACACACACTGACAACCTGGAGAAGGAAAGAGCAGGCGTACGGAACCAGGGACAGACCTACGGCTGGAGGTGAGAGGAGGTCAGGACCACCCCGAGCGAGGAATGGGTTCAGAAGAGATGACAGGAAGTGCCACAGTTGCGGAAAGCAGGGGCACCTGGTAGCTCAGTGTCCCCGCACTAAATGTTTTGAGTGTGGGACCGAGGGGCACATAGCGAGACAATGCCCATATATGGCTCGAAGGCGAGACGCTGCGCGGGATGAGCCGATGGAGGTAAACATGCAAAGGATAAAGAGAACTCACCTCCCATCTCGAAGAAGCGGGCCTTCAGTAGAGGTCACCGAGGGTTCGGATACTTCGGAGACGGAGGGAGAAGAAGCAGGGAGCAGTGGCAGCGGAGGAGAGGGATGCAGCAGATGGAGCCAACCGCGACGAGCAGCAGCCGGAAGGAGGCAGAGAGCGGGGATCTGAGGTGTGTGCTCGCAGAGAGGCGACCGCACAGCAATATGTCATAATATACGAGGTAAGCAATGCTGGTTGCCAATAATCCAAGTGTCTAGGGGAGTGAAGTGCCTAGTGGATACAGGGAGCTCTAGCACTATTATGACCCGGGAGGCGTTGGAAACGCTGTGTGATAGAGAGAGAGCAAGTCCAATTCGAAAATGTGATTGCCAATTACTTACCTTGGGGGGACCGTGTAAAGTCGAGGGGGAAGCTGAGATCGGGCTAGACCATTGGGTTGAGAAGGGGGGTACCCTAAAGGTACATATAGTGGGGAACATGACCCGGGAATACCAGGTGATAGTGGGGTGCGATCTGTTAGGACAGGTGGGAGCGCGGGTCCGAAACAGCCAAGGGTTTTGGAGCATTCGGCTGGGCCAACGGACATACAGATGTCGGGAAATTGCAAGGGGGAAAGGGCGCGGATAGGCGCAGTCACCGAAGTCAACGACTGGAGAGACACAATACGGGCCGACTTCAGGGACATTTTTTTTCGGGAGGGCGAAATCTTGGGCGTGACGGGGAGGACGGTCCATGAGATACCCCTGAAACAGGACAGAGTCACCTACGTCTAGGAAAGACGCTATCCGCAGGCGCTCCGCAAGCATATCCGGGAGGAATTGGATAGTCTACTCGCGCAGGGCATCATAGTTCACAGCACGTCCCCGTACAATAGCCCTTTGTGGGCGGTGAAGAAGAAGCCGGCCCCTGGAGATCGTACGGAAAAGTATCGTGTGGTGATCGATTATCGGCAGCTTAACGATAATACCGTAGACGAGCGGTACCCGATTCCCCGATTTGAGGACATATTGGACAGGCTGAGCGGGGCCGTGGTCTTTAGCACCTTGGACCTCAAAGCCGGGTACCATCAGATCCAAATGCACCCCCGGGATCAACATAAAACGGCGTTTACCTTTGAACGGGGGCACTACGAATTTACTCGTATGCCGTTTGGGCTCAAGAACGCCCCCATCACCTTCCAACGTCTGATGGATGAATTTCTGAGGGGCCTCGACGAATCTGTGTGTCAGGTCTACATGGATGACCTCCTTGTGTTGAGTAAGACGGACGCCGAGCATGTGGAGCACTTACGTCGCGTTTTCCAGAGGGTGCGGCAGTTCGGGCTGAAACTATCCGGGGAAAAAATCGATACTCGGGCAGGCGCAGATCAATTTCTTGGGACATACGATCTCCCGGGAAGGGGTCAAGCCGGACGCCGCAAAGGTTGACGCTATCCGCCGCATGGCAATCCCTCGGGATGTAAAGGGGATCCGTCGCCTCCTAGGCACGCTCAACTACTATCGCCGATTCGTCCCCGACATGGCGGAGTACTTGGTCCCTATTAATAATTTACTGAAGAAGGGTGCTAAGTTGACTGTGACCCCGGTGATGGAGCAGAACATCCGTAAATGTATGGATCGTCTACAGGCGGAACCGGTACTGGCGTTTCCGGACTTTAATAAGATGTTCACTATTACTACCGATGCCAGCGATTACGCGGTGGGGGCAGTTTTATCGCAGGACAGCGAGGGGGGTGATCGTCCTGTGGCGTATGCGAGCAGGCGGCTAACGGACGCGGAGACCAGATATAGCGCCTTGGAACGGGAGCTGCTGGGGATTGTATGGGCGATAGACCACTTTAGGCCTTACGTTTTCGGGAGGAAGTTCCGTGTCCATACCGACCACCGGCCGTTGCAATGGGTCGGGAAGTTGAAAGAATCCTCTGCCAGGGTCGCGAGATGGAAGGAATTCCTCCATCAATATAATATTGAGATCGCCTACAAGCCCGGAAAGGACAATGTTGTGGCGGACTGGCTGTCGAGAGCCATTATGATCAATGCCGTTGAGGAGGGAGAGCCGTCCCGCGACGTGCGTCAGTTTCTGAGGGAGTGGACACCGGACGGTGAGGGTGAGGCTGGTCCTGCAGTTCCGGATGGTGATGAGGACTCGCCGGAGGACGGGAGCTCGGCGGAGGAGAGGCCGGTTGAAATGGAAGAAGTCGATGAGATCGTAAATGATAAACGTCGGCAGATAATTTGGAAGACGCGGACTGAGGGGACGATTAAAATCGAATATCGGGCTTACGGTAAGAGCAAAATCAACATCATCTGGTCTCAACCGGGGGTCCGTGACGACCAGATTTGCAGGGCGTTACTAGATGCGTCAGAACCGGGGAAAGTCCATCACCTCTACGTCGGGAACGCCACTATCTGGGATAAGATTCGGCGCATATGGCGCTCCGAGAGGATCGGCGTCGATCGGACGTTTATACGATGCCAGTACTCCGTGGAAACACTTCAGGATGAGGAGCAGCAGAAGGAGGTTACTCTTGCTTACCATCAGGGTAAAACAAACCACCGCGGAGTTAACGAGACGTTACAAGCGTTGCGTAGGCGATATTTCTGGTGGGGGATGAAGAAGACCATCCAGGACACGATCGGTGCGTGCGAAGTGTGTCTGCGCACGAAATATGACCGGCACCCCCCGCGCGGTATGCAGGAAGAGACACCTACAGGGGACTCGCCTCTCCACGACCTCCAAATCGACACTTTCACCTGGAGGGGTTACAAGTGGGTCACCATTATTGACCTCTTCAGTAAGGTGGCCATGGGGTACCAGGTGCTCGACAAGTCGGCTGAAGCGGTATTGGAGGCTCTTCACGTATGGATGCAGTTTTATGGGGTACCGGAGAGAATTTCGTCGGATGCGGGTCGGGAATTTGATAACGTCGCGATCCGGGAGGAAGCGAAACGCCTAGAAATTACATGGCATTTCACTAGGCCGGGCCATCCGAAAAGTAGGGGTAGCATCGAGAGGCTCCACAGCACCCTGAGTGACCACCTCCGCGTGTATCAGGGCGAGAAGGGCTTGGAGCCAGATGTGGCCATGAGGAAGGCGATTGTGGCCTACAACCACTCCATCCACTCCGTCACGGGGTTCTCCCCAATGGAAGTTTTATTCGGATTCCGAGGGCTGCGTCGCGACTGGTCGGACACCACCACGAACGATCGATGCGTGGGAGACATCGTTGCCAATAGGGCGGAAATAAGCAAGGCGTGGGGTAAGGTGCGGAACAAATTAAGGAGGGAGAAGAGTCAGCGTGTGGAGCGGGAAAACCTTAAACTACGGGATCAGATGGGCGACATCAAGATCGGTACTGTTGTCTATCGCAAACTGGCCACTAATAGGGGGAAGGAGTTACTGCGGTACGAAGGCCCGTTCAAAGTGACCGCGATCAGGGAGCACAATCTCGTTACGATCGACAGTCTTCGGGAACCTAAAAAGCGGCGCACTGTTCACATTGAACAACTCAAGCTTCCGATGGTAGATCCGCGCTAGCCACCGCGACCTGTCTTGCTCTCGCCTCTGCACGCCTCTTTTCTCGTTGTGCAGGCTCATGCATTTTATGTAAAGGTTTTTTTGTTTTTATTGTTAGTGCGGCTATCAGTGCACGGTGTATTCTTTTGTTCTGGTTTTTACAGAAGCTATGTTATGTTGTATCTTTAGATTTAGGTTAGTATGTACATATTCCGAGGTGTATTTATGTTTCTTTTTCAATTTCTTTTAATTTGGTTTTCCGTTTTTGTTTAAGTGGTATGACCATGCAGGTATTTTTTTTTTAGTTTTCTTGCAATATTCTTTTTTTTTTTTTAGCTTGTAAGAACCATTGTGAGATATCAAGGCTAAGGACTGCCCTCTCCGTTGTTTGCTTTAGTGTGAGTTTCCAAAATTGAGAGTATCTTTGAAAACTGGCGGGGGGGAGTTATGGATAGGAGCCGGGTAGTATTAGCCTTAATACCATCTTGGGATGTAAACAACATCCCAAACATATATAAGCAGGATTATTTCCACCAATAAAGCAGTATTGTTTCTGGAACTGTGAGTGTCGTTTCTTCTCAACCTTTCCCTTTTTTTTTATTTATTCGTCTTGACCAAGCATAACTTATATATATATATATATATATATATATATATTTATAATCAATGAGGTCCTTGCCAATGAAGTAAATGAATAAAGGGGTCCGCGAATCATTACAATCTATGACAATCGATCATTATGTTTCTACCATTAAAATTAAATCATAATTATTATAATCAAAATTGAAAAAAAGGGGGGGGACTCGACAGACGGCTCATCGCTACTGTCTTGCTTTTATCGATTTTATAAATTATAATAATAATAATACTTTATTTATTCTGGTACAAGTAAGTCCCTTCAGAATAATACAGCCGGAAATAAAAAGTGTACTAAGACTGGAGTCCTTGAGTAAAACAATTGAAAACAATAAAATTAAACTGATAACACGAACCAATAAGATAATTAAAAAAATAAATTCTAATAAAAATGCAAAAACAAGAAAAGTAAATGTATGTCATCTTGAGAACAAAAAAAGATATATATATATATATATATATATATATATATATATATATATATATATATATATATATATATACATATATATATATATATATATATATATATATATAATCAGATTTAAAAATAAAAAAATATATGCAATTTTTAAATTAAAAAAAAAAAGAAGAAGAAGAAAATTACAATTCTTCTGAGTGTTTGTGAAATAATATATAATTTAATCTGACATCTTTGAAAAGATTAAAAGAAAAAGAGAGATACACTTTATTCATAAATAAACAAACAAAATGATATTTGCTTCTAATGTACTCGAGAAAATGAAAATTTAATTAATTAATAAACGAATCTGTCTGCTTTATCTGTTGATCTTCCCTGTAATGAGCTTTGGATTATTTGGAAATTGAATTGACAGGAAATGACGGGTTTAAATGTTGGGAGTCCTGGATATTAGAAGGAATGGAATTCCAAATATATATATGTTATAAATATAAGTAATTATTATTTTGTATATTGTTTTAATAAAGTATTTGTTCATTCATCATAATTACTCATGTCGCAAAAGTGTACGAATTTACAAAAAAGGAAAAATTCTCAGGTACAGCAGTGGTTAAAGCTATTAATAATGTAAAATAATTTTTGTAGTGAAATAATTTATGTGTACAGTATTAATGATAATAATATATACATATAATTTTGTAAATGATATCTCATTTATCTAATATGTATGTTAATACATAGTATATCTTCAATTAAGGAGAGTAGGTGGTGGGGGGAATGTGGAATCAGTCTGCTCTGAGCAGTGGAACAGCTTGGTCGTGTCCTCTCTTTGAGTTTTAAGTCCCGCGAGTTATCTAAGTACCTATTGTGCTTACTTTGTCCAGGTACTTTTCAGGCTTATCCTAACTTTTACTTGCTTAATCCTTCTCCTTTATCCCAGATTTTTTTCATTATTAAATCTATGCATTACATTTTTGTATAGACATACATTTACCTGATAAAATAATATGTTTTGATTGAATAGTTGAAGGCATGTATAGATAGCAAGAATAAATAACTTGATGAAGATCAAATAGACATGGACTCTTACCCAACTACATGCTTGCTTCAATCATCATTTAATAACTTATACTTTTATATATATATATATATAGTTAGGATTTTTCAAAATGCCTTATAAATTTTATTTCTAAAAAGGATACGAAACAATCATCGATCTAAAGTTTGATTAGTTTATTTATTTTATCCTGCTCTCCGAAAAATGTTAACAACCTCTTTTTATTAAAATTTTCTTCAAAGTTTAGCGTATATAGGTTTATTTTGAAAAAAATCATAGTCACTTCATGATTTTATAATAGAGGATAGAATATACTTATGGGTGTTCTGCTGAGAGCACAAATATTTAAATTTAATCTTGTTGACGAATTATATCGTTGAAAATATAAAGAAAAATTTCCGAAGAGACGAAAAAACTTTTCTTTTTTTTTTTTTTTAAACATTTTATTTCATCTCCTCATATTTTCCATTACAAAGCTGAACACATTTTTTTTTTGTAATTCTTTCTAAAAATTACAACTGTAATTAAGCTGTACTATTACTAAATTGTTATTTTAAAACAATACTTTTTTTCAAATATTATATTATAAATAGAAGTTATTTTTTAAATAATTATACATATGGCGATTAAATACACTCGACTACCTATATTTTAGTTAGTTAATCAATAAAAAAATATATATTAATTTAATAACTATCTTTTAAAAAGCAATGAAGATATTAGACGTAGGTATTAGTCAAAGATGTTTAAATAAATGTAAGATTTTTATTTTCTTGTTTTGTAATTTAATTTCCTAAATTTTATTTTGTTGCTTATTTATTTTACTGAAATTTTTGTATTTTGAACTTAGGGCTAAAATAACCCTAGTGGTTGTAGGACCTAGTAATTATTACGTCAAATTATTGGCTGATTCCGTAATACACATACAATTTGGAATAAACATATATTTAAATTTCTAATGGGCATGGTTATTGAGGTTTATAGTTGCATCACATAATATAATATTTCTTTTGTATTATTAAATCTAAAATAATTGTTTTCGTTGAAACAGTATCATTCTTTTATCTATAGTTTAGGTTCATTTAAATCTTTATTTCAAGGAGGGAGGTAAGTAAAAATTGTACGTTGCCAGAACCAGATTTTTTAAAAGTTCCTTCCTCCAAAGTAATTTTAATTTTTTTACTAGAAATAATTAACCACTAAGGGCTTGTTAGTGTTTATAAAAAATTAAGTAAATGTAATATGAAAGTATTGTATGATTAACGAGGAAACAGCATAAATATGCTTCTATGATAATTTTTTTCCTTTTGACTAACAAGAATAGTAATATAGATGTACAATATACCTTTGGTAAACTATATATTTCAGAAAAAAATATTAAACAATTACGTAGTCGTATAAGGTGATGTAAAGTGACAAATAGGGTATAAACTTAAGTAATGTTCGTACATAATAATATCAATTGTTATATTGTTTAATCTTAAATTAATGTTTCCGTGGGAACATTATAACCCATACTACAATTTTAAGTTTAAAACTTTATTACAGGAAGAGAGATGAGTTAGAGTCGTGTGTTGTGGAATCAGATATTTTAAATTAAAAATATCAATTTATAGGTAAATATAACGAATAATAATTAAATGTCTGATTCCTGTGTTTCATTAGAGTTATATCGAATCTATAAATAACAAGTAATTCTGTATATTTACAGAAGCGTTTTAACTTTTGTTAAAAACTATTGCAAGGAAGTGTTTTAACTTTTTTTAAAAATGTAATATGCTTTTTTTTACACTTTCACAGGATATTTAGCAAAAAAAAGTTTCGTTTGCTACATGTTGCGGAATACATATTAAATTTCGTGGAACCGACTGCAGTGTTTACTAAACCTCGGCAAACAGAGCTCATACATTTATTTATGTTATTAGCTGAGAATCATTCGAGCGTTCAAAACAAGATCGTTTATACATTGGATGAAAACTTAAAATTCTCCGAATTTACAAAGCCTTCTAAAAATTAATTAAAAAGTAGGAAAGTAAAAACAAACAAAATAAATGTTATTAATTACAATATCTCTGTTGACATGTTTTAATCCATTAATATCGAACATTTTATCTGTACAGTATTTACTGACCAGAATTAATATTATTGTTATGTATATCTCAAAAACTATACAGTGTCAACTATTTATTGTCTGCCAACGTTTCGCCCCCTATTGTGGGTCATCATCAGGACTAAAAAGATACATTTACAACAACATTAAATACAATATTTCATATACTATTGAGTTAGAGAATGTCAATATTTAAAACATAAAAAAGAAATGGATGCGTAAAGAAATCAATTAATTACGTTACAATGACTTTGGTGTAATAATGAAAGGGCTATGCAGAACATATTATGACTAAAGATAATTTATAAAAATATCAATATCCACATGAAACAGGAAACATTAAAATATAGAGTAGAATGGAGATACGTACCGTATTGTAGGCGAATGGAAACTAGGTACAGTTGGTAGTATGGAAAATATGTACCGTATTTTAGACGGAACCTGACAATAGTGAGTAAAATTATAATAACAACATAAAAAGAATTTAACATATAATAGTAATAATATAATAATGATAAAAATAAAAAAAGGCAACTAATTTCGTAGAGTATATAAGTAGTAAGAACAGTGATGGAAGATGTAGATGGAGTAAAACTGGCTGTACCTCCCAACCAACTTTTCCCTAATTATGTTCAATATATTAAGACAATAATGATAACAAGATGAAAATATTATAGAACATTGTAAAATACAATCATTGACAAATCATAAAGGTTGATAAAAAGAATAAAATAAATACATGTTGGAATAAATTGAATTGTGAAAGTTGAAAATGTATTAACACATAAACCAAAAAAATAAATTCATATATAAAAATAAATGCATACATAAAACAAATTGAAAAAAAAAAATACAATTCACGCAGTCATAGGAACTGCCGATAGAAGTGAACACTTCTGATCTGCGCTGTAAATCGTTGGAAAGAAGAGTAACTTCGTTGAAGTAGATCATGTTGAGAATGCATGTTTTGGTTTTTTATTATCGTTTCATTTAATTGTAAAACATCATCACCCTGTAGAGATATATCATCTTGAAGTATGCCATCGTAATCTGAATGTGACTGTAGACTGTATGACTTGATGGTACACATAGCACATTTTTTTTTATGGACCTGCCATTTTTATCAATGAAATTCAGACATTTAGGAATAAGCTTTATAATTGTTTCACAAAGATTACCTCAGTTTCTCTCCCAAGTAAACAAAAAAACATATGTTTTCATTAGTAATGAAACATACATTGTACTTAATTGAAATCTATATTATTAAAATCTGGAGCGGGCAACACACGACTTTCACTTACCTCCGTTTTTAGAATCGATTAAACAATTTTCGAATACAGTAAGACATAAAAATGAGAGAAACCATTAACCAGAAACTAATAATTAGTTAAATGGAATTTCTATAGAAACATGTGTTGTATTAAAAAATCAATTATATTATTATCTAAAATAATCACTTAGTTTTATCCGCTTTTCATCACTCTCTAAAACTTCATTTTGATTTCGCTTCGTATGTTTAAATGTTTTCATGCAACGTAATGTTTTAAATATTTTTTCTAAAATCTTTAGCTTTCCAAGCTGTATTATACGTGTATATTACTGTTGCTATGTACAACATAAAAAAATTGCATTAAAAAATATTTTTTCAGTTTTCTCCTTTCATTAGATATCGAATTCGTTCAAATTATATATTTACCTGTTTTTTATCAGTGGTAACAAGGTAATTTGGTTATTTTTATAGAATCTACAAAATTAAGGTACTTTAGAGGAAGAAAATTTAAAATATCGGCATTTAAGCCCTGTCGAACCATTTTAATGAGAATGAAACCTACATGACGTTTAAGCCTATTAAATTTTACTTCGATATAACGAGTTTAATCAAAATCGTCTGAACCGTTTTTGAGGAAATCGAAAAAAGGTGCAAAATGCATGGTATAAAGTGGCTCTTCTGGTAAGCTCATTTTGATGAATAAGGTTTTATAACGTCTCGAGCGTATAGTTGTCCTAAATATGAAATTTCAGTTTCATAGAACTTACCGCTTTTGCCCGGGAGTTACCACACACACACACACACACACACACACACACACAGAGACCTTTTTGCGGGGCTTGGTTATTTGGACTCAGGGGACCCTAAAATGTGTCGAAAATTTTCACGATCACAATACTTTCCCTTACTATATATAGTAAGTAAAAATTAATTTAATTTTCAAATGTTTTATTTCTATACTTATATGATCAAGATATTCTTATCGATTTCGCTTTACTACGAGTAAGTTCATTACGATTTCGCTTCGTATTTGTAAATGTTTTCATGCAACGTAATGTTTTAAAATATTTACAAATATTGATATTTAAGAATTTATCTACCATGCTATTCTCATTCATTTGCAACGGACATAAACCAATTGTTATCACTATCCCATCTCTAATAGACAGGCATGCGCCAGTCTAGAGCATGTTGGTGACGTTACCGTGGTTACAAAATCAAAGATTTAACCTCTGCCAAAAATCGCATAACGCGCCTAAGGAAGTTTTCCCTTCAAAAATCAATAAATAAATAATATATACAGCGGGACTGTCAGAGAGACTAGAGGATTAAGAGAAGATACGGAGAGTTAATGTTGTGATATGCGAGTTTTTAAGTAATTTCTGGTTTCACCCACATAGGATGCATTGCAATCTGAACATGGCATTTTGTAAGCAATATTAGAACAATATTGAGGAGTGATCGGGTCTTTAGTACTTGTGAAAAGTTGAGAAGGTTTGTTCTGGGTCTTTAATCTTAGCTTTAAGGTAAGGAAGATTTTATATTTTCAGACAGATTTAGAATGTACGGTAATGATATATATAGAAATACAGAGGGTGAATTTCGGTCATAACTTGTAGGGAAAGTAACGGTGGTTATAACGTTATTATTTGAATCTATAAGTTTTTTTTTGGCAGTTAATGGGAAGTTGTTTAAGATTAAGATTTTCTTAATACGCTGGATGTTAGCAGAGTGTTAATGGGGATCAGAGATTTATTGACCGCCATTCGAACTAATTCCTTCCAGTAATTCTGAACGGTCAACTAACTATATTCACTCTTTTTTTTATTTTTATTTATTTATTTTTTTTGAGAGAGAGAGAGAGAGAAACTATGTTACTTAATTGAGTTTAATATGTGGCTATATGTGGAGCGGTGAGTCTTTTTTTATGGTAAGGAACGGAATCTACAATAGAACAGTCGTCAAAGTTAAAAGAATGAGTGAAAGTTATGTGAGTATTCGGAAAGTTAAGAGGAAAGAGGGTTACGAGAAGATACTGAGAGTTTATGTTGAGATGTGCGAGTTTTAAGTAAATTTTTGTTTCGCTCACATATGATACATTGCAATCTATGGCATTTTGTAAGCAATATTAGAAACAAACAAAAACTATATTCACTATACAGTTTATGGTATCAAATTTTTTTTTCAATCTCGCGTCTGCAAAAAGTCACGAAATTTAAAAAAAAATTAAACATCCTCCAATAATAAAACAAAGATAAAAATTACATTGAAATGTTGACACAAATGCCGAATATAAAAACGCGTGCAGGTTGTAAATATTTACTTCTCAATCAGTACCTTATTTTATAAATATTATTTGATACTGTTTTGACAACCTACAGAGTTATAACTGTATGAATTATTCTCTTGGTCAATTTCACGAAGAGTGCAAAAAGTTTTAATGATATTGTTCTTAAAATATTTTATCTGTGACCACCAAATTTATCAGACTAACTCTGCACATTAGATAAGACTAACATTCGATCAAAGAATGACTTTGGGTCCACATCCCAAGATGAAAAGAAAGACTCTCAATTTAACCAGCGACTGAAAGCAAATATATTACTAACATCAAAACTAAAAATTAGACAGAAACTGAACAGATACACAAGCTACTTTTAACCCATATAGACTTACGCTTCACAGATTTATAACTCAGCAAAACAGACCCATAGAAAAACGGCAATTATTTTAATAAAATATTAAGATTCATAACGACAGCACCCTATTGCGTAAACACCGAAAATCGTGGTTTTGGGATTCAGGAATGATTCCTGAGGTTAATGACCGGAGTTCTCTAACAGATAATTATGAAACACTTTATATAATGGTTTTCACAAATATGATTTATTAGAGTTTTCATTTTCTTTTTCTCTTTATGTTTTCCAGTCGCATCTATCAGAAGCTATTTGACAATAGGCGAATGTGCTATTTAAAACGTAAGCATCAATAAAAAAGTATTTATTATTCTATCCCCACCTTATTCAACTGTTAGGAAGTTATATTTTTCCATACGATTGTATCCAAATTTGTCCATTACAAATAGACAATCCTATCATAGTTTACTTGTTTAATGACTTTAAAAATAATAAACATTGTAAAGATAAAAATACATTTTTTTTTTAATGCAACTTGAGTAATTGTCAAACGCCTGAATATAATAGCAATACAGTACCGCAATACAGTCCAGCTCAGCAAAGTTGCGTACTCAATTAAATGCAGGCTTTGGAATACGATTGCTTCTTTTTTTTTTAAAAACTCCCAGTTAGAGACCAGTTAATTATGAAAGCTGTGTTGGATTGCTTACAAAGTTTTGTTGTTATTGTCCCCCTAATATAAATTGCTATTATCTCTTTTTTGTTTAACTGCAGTTTTATTCTTTATTACACAGTGTAATTTTAGAAACCAAATTAGTTTCTCTTAACATCTCCGAGTAAAAACTGCTACCAGTATTTCCTGCACTCCAGACTGATTGGCGAAATGATTACGAAAGCGTATACCAATTAAACAGCAAATTTAGTTCCTTCACAAAGGCTAACAATTATGTAGGAAGATTTAATTTTTTTTTTAAATAGAAAATTATTTAACATTAAAATATATCACATTTTCTGTCCAATGAAAATGAAAAATGATGGTCTAACCGAGAATGAAGTTGAAAAAATGCAAAATGCTCCCCAAATCCACTTACGAATCAAACCCTAAACCAAATTAGGGAAATATGTAAAAAAAAAAAAATTATAAAGAAATAAAAAACCTGTACCTAGACAACTTATGAAGGGTCTTGGACCCAGTACATATAGAGATTCGTACTGTTTCTAGGCCAACGGCCATGCAATGAGGTGACTAGGCCGAGATCACACTCAGCCACCAAGTTTATTCCCATTAACCCACTTTATAGATGCTTGGTCTCTGCCCCAGGAGGATCTCCATACCCTAGGGTCGTCCCCTGAACGAAATAACAGAATAAATAACATTCTGCCACAGCCGTGATTCGAACCCAAGACCCAGAGAACAGTAGACTAGTGCTCTATCCGCTAGACTACGCCGTTCCCAAGGAAAACTACGGAGATACTAGATTTAAGAACTTAGATATAAAAATTCTGAAATTTTAGATTAACTTAGATGACATTTTAATAGGAATTCGTTAAAAAAATATATATAGCATTTCCAAGTCAAATTCAACCTTTTCCAAGTCAAATTCAACCTTTTCCAAGTCAAATTCAACCTTTTCCAAGTCAAATTCAACCTTTTCCAAGTCAAATTCAACCTTTTCCAAGTCAAATTAAACCTTTTCCAAGTCAAATTCAACCTTTTCCAAGTCAAATTCAACCTTTTTCAAGTCAAATTCAACCTTTTCCATTTCAAATTCAACCTTTTTCGATTTCAATAAAATAATAAAAATCAAATTAACATGATTTTATGTTTTAATGGTTATTTTAATTACACCTTGTGTTTTTAACCATTGTGGCTTGTTAAATGTTCCCAGGGGCCTTTCTACATATAATTAGTCACGATTATAATAATAAGTATAACCGATACTTTAATTTTAAGACATTTGCGATACAAGGTCTGGTAGTCGGATTAGCGGGATTCGTTTTATTTTAGTTTTATAATCGCGGGCAAAAATATTATCAATAGAGGTTTATTATAACTTTTTCGTATTTATTGGATAATAGGCTCAGTAGCTGCGTTCCCTAAGGTTTGTTACCGATTACAAAGTTAATTTTAATAGCGCTCGCTCAAATGTGGGTTTATTATAACTTTTTCGTATTTATTGGATACAAGGCTCAGTAGCTGCGTTCCCAAATGTTCGTTACCAACTACACTATTAATTTCAATAGCGCTCGCTAGAATATGGGTTTATTATAACTTTTTCGTATTTATTGGATACAACGCTCAGTAGCTGCGTTCCCAAAGGTTCGTTACCGACTACACTATTAATTTCAATAGCGCTCGCTCAAATATGGGTTTATTATAACTTTTTCGTATTTATTGGATACAAGGCTCAGTAGCTGCGTTCCCAAAGGTTCGTTACCGATTACAATATTAATTTTAATCGCGCTCGCTCAAATGTGGGTTTATTATAACTTTTTCGTATTTATTGGATACAAGGCTCAGTAGCTGCGTTCCCAATGGTTCGTTACCGACTACACTATTAATTTTAATCGCGCTCGCTCAAATATGGTTTTATTATGACTTTTTCGTATTTATTGGATACTAGGCTCAGTAGCTGCGTTCCCAAAGTTTCGTTACCGATTACACTATTAATTTTAATCGCGCTCCCTCAAATATCGGTTTATTATAACTTTTTCGTATTTATTGGATACTAGGCACAGTAGCAGCGTTACGGGGGGTTCTTTCCCGACCATTCCATTAATTATTCGTGCGCTCACTCAAATATGGGTTTATTATAACTTTTTCGTATTTATTGGATACTATGCTCAGTTGCTGCGTTACGGGGGGTTCTTTCCCGACCATTCTATTAATTATTCGTGCGCTCGCTCAAATATGGGTTTATTATAACTTTTTCGTATTTATTGGATACTAGGCTCAGTTGCTGCGTTACAGGGGGTTCTTTCCCGACCATTCTATTAATTATTCGTCCGCTCGCTCAAATATGGGTTTATTATAACTTTTTCGTATTTATTGGATACTAGGCTCAGTTGCTGCGTTACGGGGGGTTCTTTCCCGACCATTCTATTAATTATTCGTACGCTCGCTCAAGAAGAGGTTTATTTTAACTTGTTCGTATTTACTGCAAACTAGGCTCAGTCGCTGCGTAACCAAGGACTCGTTACAGATTATACTATTAATTTTAATTGTGCTAACTCAAGTAGAGGTTTATCAAATAAGAATATACTTATAAAATCGTTCTGTTTAGCTGATTCTTAACAAACTCCAAAATATTAACCAAAAAGATAACTTACTATCCTGAAAAAAAGGATAAGCGGTAAACCAATACATGAAAAGTTACAAAAGACACGAAATAGACATACATTAGACCAACTGACTAAAAAAACATTAACACATTCACTAACGAAACTCCCGAAACACAAATACAGAAATTAGCATAGAAAAGAAACACGAATTTATAATAAACCCATAATTGAGCGAGCGCGATAACAATTAATAGTGTAATCGGTAACGAACCTTTGGAAACGCAGCTACTGAGCCTAGTATCCAATAAATGCGAACAAGTTATAATAAACCCATATTTGAGCGAGCGCATGAATAATTAATAGAATGGTCGGGAAAGAACCCCCCGTAACGCAGCAACTGAGCCTAGTATCCAATAAATACGAAACAGTTATAATAAACCCATATTTGAGTGAGCGCACGAATAATTAATAGACTGGTCGGGAAAGAACCCCCCGTAACGCAGCAACTGAGCCTAGTATCCAATAAATACGAAACAGTTATAATAAACCCATATTTGAGTGAGCGCACGAATAATTAATAGAATGCTCGGGAAAGAACCCCCCGTTACGCAGCTACTGTGCCTAGTATCCAATAAATACGAAACAGTTATAATAAACCCATAATTGAGCGAGCGCGATAACAATTAATAGTGTAATCGGTAACGAACCTTTGGAAACGCAGCTACTGAGCCTAGTATCCAATAAATGCGAACAAGTTATAATAAACCCATATTTGAGCGAGCGCATGAATAATTAATAGAATGGTCGGGAAAGAACCCCCCGTAACGCAGCAACTGAGCCTAGTATCCAATAAATACGAAACAGTTATAATAAACCCATATTTGAGTGAGCGCACGAATAATTAATAGACTGGTCGGGAAAGAACCCCCCGTAACGCAGCAACTGAGCCTAGTATCCAATAAATACGAAACAGTTATAATAAACCCATATTTGAGTGAGCGCACGAATAATTAATAGACTGGTCGGGAAAGTACCCCCCGTAACGCAGCAACTGAGCCTAGTATCCAATAAATACGAAACAGTTATAATAAACCCATATTTGAGTGAGCGCACGAATAATTAATAGAATGCTCGGGAAAGAACCCCCCGTAACGCAGCTACTGTGCCTAGTATCCAATAAATACGAAAAAGTTATAATAAACCAATATTTGAGCGAGCGCGTTTAAAATTAATAGTGTAATCGGTAACGAACCTTTGGAAACGCAGCTACTGAGCCTAGTATCCAATAAATACGAAAAATGTATAATAAACCGATATTTGAGGGAGCGCGATTAAAATTAATAGTGTAATCGGTAATGAACCTTTGGGAACGCAGCTACTGAGCCTTGTATCCAATAAATACGAAAAAGTTATAATAAACCCATATTTGAGCGAGCGCTATTAAAATTAATAGTATAATCGGTAACGAACCTTTGGGAACGCATCTACTGAGCCTACTATCCAATAAATACGAAAAATGTATAATAAACCGATATTTAAGGGAGCGCGATTAAAATTAATAGTGTAGTCGGTAACGAACCTTTGGGAACGCAGCTACTGAGCCTTGTATCCAATAAATACGAAAAAGTTATAATAAACCGATATTTGAGGGAGCGCGATTAAAATTAATAGTATAATCGGTAACGAACCTTTGGGAACGCATCTGCTGAGCCTACTATCCAATAAATACGAAAAAGTTAAAATAAACCTCTATTGATAATATTTTCGCCCGCGATTATAAAACTAAAATAAAACGAATCCCGCTAATCCGACTACCAGACCTTGTATCGCAAATGTCTTAAAATTAAAGTATCGGTTATACTTATTATTATAATCGTGACTAATTATATGTAGAAAGGCCCCTGGGAACATTTAACAAGCCACAATGGTTAAAAACACAAGGTGTAATTAAAATAACCATTAAAACATAAAATCATGTTAATTTGATTTTTATTATTTTATTGAAATCGAAAAAGGTTGAATTTGAAATGGAAAAGGTTGAATTTGACTTGGAAAAGGTTGAATTTGACTTGGAAAAGGTTGAATTTGACTTGGAAAAGGTTGAATTTGACTTGGAAAAGGTTGAATTTGACTTGGAAAAGGTTGAATTTGACTTGGAAAAGGTTGAATTTGACTTGGAAAAGGTTGAATTTGACTTGGAAATGCTATATAATCACACCAGCACAATTCTCTTCTTTTATTTATTTATTTATTATTACTATTAATTTAAAATTACACCTTGTGTGTACAAAACGGGTTCTAAAAGCTTATAATAAGGTACGAATATCTATGTGTACTGAGCGCATGACCCTTCATGGGTTGTAGAGGTACAGATATGAGAGAAAACAGTACCCAGCAGTACCTCTTCTCTTCAGGCTTTCTTTAATTTCTGTTTTTCCAGATTTTTTTTTTTTTTTTTACATAGTTGAAGTCCAGTTTTGTTTCCTGTCTTGTCAGACTGGTAAATGAACCTATTGTTATTTGATTAGGGGCCACTTGGAGGGTCGATAACTTGAGTTACCTGAGAGAGCTCTTTTAAAAGGCTCAAGACGGGCTGTATAGGATTATTCAAAACTCTTAGTATATGTGAATTTTGCGAGGAAGAGTTATCACCTGAAGAAGGCTGCTGAGGAATTTCCCTCCTCATACCTAAACCTGGTAGTTCATTATGGGGAGAAGAAAAAAGTATGATCCCATCTGGGGGGGCTAGCGATTCCTGTGACTTGATTTGGTGGCCCCTGTTGTCGGTTCGTAACTCTCAGCTGCTCAAATGGCAACTCTATCTGTATCCTGAGCTGGTGGCTGGATTGGTGTGTTTCAACGAAAATGCGTAAATTCCTCGAACTTTGGTGGTGGAGGATGAGGTCATTCTATCTGTTATATTCGTGAAGTTCGTTGAATCCTCAAGTTCTTCAGTACTTGGCACCCACGAAAGTTGGCTGGATATCCTACCTGGCAGTTGGCGCATGTCGCTGGTGTTTCCCTTGCCTTCGTAGAGATTGCGCTTTCGTGGCTAATATCACATCTTAAACACCGTGGGGAAAGGGGTGGTTACAATACGACTTTCATTCACTGTACTACTCCTTGTTTGTTCTGGATTCTTCAACTTCAATTTTATAATATAAAGTATAAAATATAGATTAAAATTTAATTATTGTAATTTGATTTGGATATATCGAGGGTATTAAAAAAATATATATATTTTTCTATTTCGAAAATATTATATTTGCGGTGCAAGTTGTTAACGACTATTCTGTATTTTTTGTGTTTGGGAGGTTGATAAGTATTAAAATAAGCTTCTGACTTCTTAAGGCTGGCTACTAATTTTCGATATACATCTGAGGTAGAGTGGTAAACAGTTACACCTTTCAGTGATTTTTTAAGGTAAAAGGAATTTGGAGATGATTTGTTTTCTAAATATGTGACGAGAGCTTGGTACATGCCGTGAATATATATTGGAAGTGATTCGTTTTTAGAGGGTTTAGCATCATCAGTAGGCTGGTCTACCTAAATTAAATTGTATAACGGAGTAAAAGTGTTACTTACTGGGATAGGCATATCATTTCCTGCAAGGAATGAACCATTTCCTGTTATTTTTTGCGTACTTGGATCCCTGAATTCATTTAGCAAGTTTCGTTGTTTCCCAATCACTAAAGCCCATGCATCACCTAATGTTTCATCACAATTTAACCCTATTAAACTTTACCCAACACACTGCGTTGAGATTTAGTGCATTTTAGCTGTAGGTTTCACCTTAAAATTACAATTGTCACTGAGGCATCCAAAGTCATCAATTTTCATTCACGGAAATTAAATTTAGTCAAAAGAATTGACTGGATTCGAATGATCCATAATACATTTTTTTATCAAACTGAGAGAACTAAGTAATGTAAAGAATACACCAAATTATTTTTAAGTTCAATAGGGTTAATAAAAATGTATCGATTTTTTCCCCTCCATAGTTTGAAATATTCGCTGTCAAAACCGACTGAAGGGTGCTACACTATGTCAGTATCAGTTATGCCCCGGGCCTTGGTCGTCAGCGAACTTTAATAGAACCACCAAGACTGACAGTTTTCAACAACATACAAGAATGTAATAGTGGGAAAGAAATTTTCAACTAAATTTATTTTTTAGTAATTTTATTCTTATTTGTTATATGTATATATATATGAAATGAAGAATAATTTTTATTCTGGGACATTTTGTCTTCAAAGAATAATATACAGTAAACAGGGAAAGTCCACTTTGTCTGGCTTCACTTGATACATAATTAATTAGATATGTGAATTATATAAAGTTAATATAAATAAAAGATACATAAAAACAAATGACAACATCAAATGAGTTTAATTAAGTATTATTATATTTATCACATATATGCGGTAGATTGAATTTTGAGGAGGTGGTTAAATGATTGATGTTTTTATGTGGTTAGGGATGACACTTTTCGGAGGGAGGCTGGTAAAGAGTTCCAAAGTATGGTAGCAGAATGACTTTTTAAAGGATGTTGTTTTAGGAGAGGGTAGATATAAATCGGTAGGTTGATATCTTGAATTTGGATATGCACGAAAGAGCGTGGATTAAGGAAATCAAAGATATAAGAAAGTTTTCTTGTTCGCAAGGATTGGAATAGGAAGATGCCAAGGTATTTTCTTCGGGATTCGGGATAGAGCCACCTTTGAACAGAATACCAGTGAGAGGAGAGACGTGTGACTGTTTAGATTAGCCGTTCATAAATCTTATAATCCTATTCAATAATCTTTTTAGCCTCATTTCGTTTTCGCCACTGAGTCCCCCATTTACTAGGCATCCATAGTCCAAGTGGGGGAACATGAGTGAAGACCCTAAGAGATGGCGGGTACTTCTAGGAAAAGAGTCACGGAAACGCAGGAGCTATTTGAGGATAGAGATGGATTTCCTGGTAATTTGGGAAATATGGTTACTCCACGTTAAGTTTTGATCAAACATAACTCCTAGATTTTTTATGGAGTTTTGGAATTGGATGGGAGTTTTACTTATTTTATATATCAGTCAATATCGATCCATTTATTGGCTCCCAAACTCTTCAAACCCATAACAGATACCTTGAAGTCTTGTGTCAGAATTGTTCAATTCTTAATAATACTCCGAGGCGTATGAAAAGAAAATGGTCCCGAGACTTCGTCATTTAGAACATTTGTTTACTGCTGTAATGGGTAGATTTTACTTTCACTTACTATATGAAGTAAGGGGAAGTATTGCGATCGTGAAAATTTTCGAATTCCTGTTTTCAACGGAAATACACGATTTAGGGTCCCCTGAGTCCAAATAACCAAGTCCCGCTAAAAGGTCTGTGTGTGTGTGGTAACTCCCGGGTGAAAGCGGTAAGTCCTATGAAACTTAAATTTCATATTTAGGACAACTATACGCCCGAGACGTGACAAAACTTTTTTCATCAAACTGAGCTTACCAGAAGAGCCACTTCATACCATGCATTTTGCACCTTTTTTCGATTTTCTCAAAAACGGTCCCGACGATTTTGATTAAACTCGCTATATCGATGTAAAATTTAATAGAATTTAATATCATGTAGGTTTTATTCTGATTAAAATGGTTTGACAGGGTTTAAATGCCGATATTTTAAATTTTCTTCCCCTAAAGTACCTTTAATTATGTAGATTTAATAAAAATAACTATATTATCTTGTTAAAGCTGGTAAAAAACAGGTAAATATATAAATTGAATGAATTCGATACCCTACTAAAGGAGAAAACAGAAAAAAATATGTTTTTAATGCAATTTTTCGATATACATTGGAAAGCTAAAGATTTTAGAAAAAATATTATCTCAATTAAATATTCAATTTTAATTCCTTAATAGTTTCACGTATTTTTATCTCTAACTGTTTTTGAAAATGCTTTCATTCATTTTAAAAATAGAGATAAGTGAAAGTCGTGTGTTGCCCGCACCAAATTTTTTTACAAGTGTATCATGTCATAGTTAAATATTTTCCTCAAATTTACTTCATGGATTTATCCTTACAAGGGAGCAAGTGGCTGTTTGGTAATCGCCATGTTTTGTATTAGTGTGTAGGTTGTCGTGAAAACGCCTGTAGAGAATCCGATCTGTCCGTTGGCTGTTGACATGTGAAGATCTGTATGTAGAGTTAGTTCTAAAAGTTTTGGATTGAAAAATTAAAATTTTGCGTATGTGTGTCTTTTTGGCTGTCCCGTATACCAATGAATCGTAAGTCCAAATGAGTTTCATTAAATAAGTGTAAGTGTTAAATTTATGTTTAAGTTTCAATTTTGAACGTTTTGAGAGCTTTGAGTATGAATGTTTTAGTCATTGTTTAGCGTCATCTGTCTGTTCTTGATGTGTAGGCCATATTTCTATTAAATCTTAAGCCGAGTAACTTATATAATATGTCTATGATATCGTCAATATTCACTGAAGCGCAAGTTTCATGGCGAAGAGTGAAAGTAATATGTTGGGATTCGTCTTGGTAAAGTCCAAAGTTTGCAACATTCGTGAAGTTGTGTGGTAATATCTGTGAGGCGTGGTTAGGATTGACATGTTTTGTTGTGATAGTTGTATCGCCTGCATACGTCGCTGATACAGTTTCGGAGGTGATTGACATATCATATATGTATATTATGTAAAATAGTGGAGCGAGAACCGAACCTTGAGGCAAACCTGCTAAGACTGGTCTAATTTAAGATTTCTGTTACACACAGAGAAAAATCCATCGCTGAGAAAGGATTGGAAGATAAGATAGTGGGTAGGAGAGAACATAGTCGTTAGTTAGAAGTCAAGCTTGACTTAAGCGACATTCAGAAATACTCCTGTAGCCCACGATCTCTGATCTAATGCCGATGCAATGTAGTCAGTCACTCTCTCGAGGCGATTTATTAAAAAAATAATATAAAAAAGGTATACGATATAAATTTTTTAATATATTTTGTTTTTATGAATTGCGAAAGAGAGTAAGGTGCAATGGAGCGCGAAACAGTTTAAGGAAAGGAATGCTTCAGTGGAACAGTGCACTGTAATGATGTCCAGTACTAAGTTAAAAGGATAATTATTACTTGATTGTGGAGGGATCATTATTTACTATTTTATTTTAGTCGTGATGCGACCTCAGGTAAATAGAAACGCATCGGAGCATCACTGCACTGTATCATCTAGTGGCACATTTATTTTTTTAATGATCAGTCATCATCGATGCCAGGATCAAGATTAGCATAAATAGACCAAACATTGAACGATCTATTCCCTCGCTAGCCACAACGTAATTAGCTTTATCAGTGATGAGCTGGACCGCTCCATCATCTGCCAACGACCGGATTGTTCCGATGAGTGCTCGATATTGTCTTAATGGGAACCGCCAACCGGCTCTCCGGCGTTTGTTTGATTTTGACAGCTGTATTGTCTTTATATATTGATCATGCCAACTGCTACCTAGCCGTGTTTGTTCAACGCATTCAAACTGTTTATCTTAGTTCGGAGAATAAATCACCTTTGTATGATATGCTGAAAATAATATCATTGACGCGAGCATCTGAACAATTAAAGCAAAACTAACAAAAACAACGTACAAGTACGCCTGTAGCACACACGGGATAGATTCAATGACGAAATAAAACTGGAGGGCTTATTACACAAGATTCGCTGACCTCACTACTTGAATTACATTTTTACTTTCAGTTACTATAAGGGAAAATATTGCGAAATTGAAAATTTTCGAATTCCAGTATTCAACGGAATTACACGTTTTAGGGTCCCCTGAGACCAAATAACCAAGTCCCGCAAAAGGTCCTTGTGTGTCCGTGTGTGGTAACTCCCGGGCAGAAACGAAAAGTCCTATGAAACTGGAATCTCATATTTGAGACAACTTTACGCCCGAGATGTTACAAAAACTTTTTCATCAAAATCGGCTAACCTGAAGAGCCTCTTTATGCCAAGCATATAGCAACTTTTTATGATTTTTTTCGAAATCGGCTACAACGATTTTGATTATACTCGCTATATCGATGTAAAATTTAATGGAATTTAATATCATGTAGGTTTTATTCTGATTAAAATGGTCTGACAGGGCTTAAATGCCGATATTTTAAATTTTCTTCCCCTAAAGTACCTTTAATTTTGTAGATTCAATAAAAATAACTATATTATCTTGTTAAAGCTGATGAAAAACCGGTAAATATATAAATTGAATGAATTCGATACCCAACGAAAGGAGAAAACAGAAAAAATATGTTTTTAATGCAATTTTTCGTTTTTGAATATAAAAGCAGTAATATACATGCATGATATACCATTGGAATACTAAAGATTTTAGAAAAAAAATTATCTTCTACGCGAGCTTGTAAAAGTTAAAAAATGGTGATGAAAAGCCGATAAAACTAACTGATGATTTCAGATAATAATATAATAGATTTTTTAATAAAACACATGCTTTTATAGAAATTAAATTTAATTAACTCTTTAATAGATTCACTAATTTTCATCTCTAACTGTATTTGAAAATTCATTAATCGATTTCTAAAACAGAGGTAAGTGAATGTCGTGTGTTGCACGCACCAGATTTTTAATCAGTGACACTAGTCACTAGTCCCTGTTGAACACATTCGATACCAAGGACTCCAACATGACAAACGTCTAACTTGGAATCCCCATAAATACTGAAACGACAAGAAACTGCCCGACGTTTTCGACTACATCACACTTACTGGACAAACGCTCCAACCTTCCACTTGATTACAAAAGACTTATTTATAACACCCTCATAAGACCGATATGTACCTACGGAGTAGAGCTATGTTCCTCTACTAAACCTTACAATCCAAAATCCTTAGCACTCTTTACTTTGTCACGAATAAACTCATCCATAAAGACCTAAATGTCCATATGTTACTGAATTAGCCCGAACCAGGTATTGATACTGATTGACATTCCATTGAAAAACTCCCACTCTAACCCACTAGGTTCTATCCTATCATCCTAAATAGAAATCCTAATAATCCTCAGAGGTTTCTAAAAAAAAAAAAAAAAAAATGTCCCCGAAACCTTCTAGTTCAGAATATTTTTAGAGTGCTGCCGATAGGTAGAGTAGATTTGATGTCAGTTTACTATCTCCATCACATTTACTTGATGTATAAAATACAGTTGTAAATATCAATAAATATGTTTTTTAAAAAATGTCCATTTCACAGAGGAGGCACATTAATATTACGTTAGTTATTATCTTTCTCTATTTCTGAAATATGGTTTGTCGGACTCTACCTGAAAATATTCTCTTAGCTGATATCATATACACTGCCTATCACAAAAGAGGTAGGTATTTCCTGGTAATACTTCCCTTCAAGACCTCCTCGATCAGTGGCAAGGAAACCAAGAAGAGGCAATCTATTGGCCAGGCCAAGAATAAGGATAATGTCCTGCTTTAGTTTAATATATGCAGTGGTGTGGGGTGAAGGCTGGCTATAGCTACTACACCCACGGCAGATGGAATTTGGTTAGGAGTCACTGTCTGCTTAACATACTCTCAAGCAAATATAAAAGGTCTCGTATTCCTTATGTGTTTGTCGAGAAGAAAAACGCAGAGGGAATTCTCACTCTAAGAAAAAAAAAATTCAATGAATTATTTTGAAATGATCTTCCTTAGATTTCTAGGTGCTATCGATATCTCAAATGGAATTTATTAAATATTTTTATTTTAGAATTCCTGTTAGAATTATTACCTTCAAAAGGTAGTCAATAACTGGTCCAAACTCTTATGGGCCCGAATGTTATATATATATTGTATCACTAATTTACATACATATGAATTATATGCTCTATTTTGTATGAAGTGGTTTTTTGTTACTTCATTTAAATCATTTTTATTTATATTAAATATTTGTATTCTATTATATTTCAATAACGCTATTCTTTAAAATTAAGTACAATATGTTTTTATTAAGTATACACTTTAGTCCTTTTTATTAATTATCTATTCTAATGTTAAAATATCTCATAGTTTAAATATTAAATATTGTATTAGGAAGAAAGGAAGCCAGTGGTGTGTTTATATAGAAACAGTATTAGCTTGTTTACGCATTTAACAATACGCCGGCTTGTCTTTCTCTTCAGTCTTACAGATATGTTTTTGGAGGGAGGCGTCACTCATATAGGAGTACCTCGGTCTCCCTTCTAATGTTGCTTAGTGCTTAATTAGTTGTTTTTGGACGCTCACTCATACAGGAGTACCTACGGTCTCCCTTCTAATGTTGCTTTAGGTAATAGTTGTTTTTTGGATCTCACTCATAAGGAGTACCTACTTCTCCTTCAATGTTTCTTAGGAATAGTTGTTTTTGATGCTCACTCTACGGAGTACCTACTCTCCTTCTAATGTTTCATTAGAGGATATAGTTGTTTTTGGATGCTCACTCATACAGGAGTACCTACGGTCTCCCTTCTAATGTTGCTTTATGTAGCTTAGGGATTAGTTGTTTTTGGACGCTCACTCATACAGGAGTACCTACGGTCTCCCTTCTAATGTTTGCTTTATGTAGCTTAGGAATAGTTGTTTTTGGACGCTCACTATATAGAGTCCCTACGGTCTCCCTTCTAATGTTTCTTTAGAGCAGATTAGTTGTTTTTGGACGCTCACTCATACAGGAGTACCTACAGTTCTCCTTCTAATGTTTCTTAGAGAATAGTTGTTTTTAGTATTGGTTACTGCTGGTTCCCTTCTAATGTTTCTTAGAGAATAGTTGTTTTGATGCTCACTCATACAGGACTACCTACGGTCTCCCTTCTAATGTTTCTTAGAGAAATAGTTGTTTTTGGACGCTCACTCATACAGGAGTACCTACGGTCTCCTTCTAATGTTACTTAGGGAATAGTTGATTTTAGACGATCACTCATAAGGACTACCTACGGTCTCCCTTCTAATGTTGCTTTATGTAGCTTAGGGAATAGTTGTTTTTGGATGCTCACTCATACAGGAGTACCTACGGTCTCTCTTCTAATGTTTGCTTAGGGAATAGTTGTTTTTAGACGCTCTATGCGAGCACATACAGGAGTACCTACGGTCTCCATTGTAATATTCCTTCGGTAATATTTTTTCTTCGCTCTATACGAGTACTTGGCGTACTCGGACGGAACGCGTACAGCAACCATCACGTTTTTATATTTGAACTCTTAAGTACCCTTTTATTTTTTTTATAACTGTGTTAGTTGTAAATTTGTTTTTTTTTTTTTTTTTAGTTTTTTATTAGTTTTTACAGCTTTATACACTTTATTTTCATTTTATTTTGTAACTATATTTTTTCTCTTTGTTTTCTAAATAGATTAAATATTTTGTTTTAATGTTCATTTTTTTATTCATTTTGTTTAACTTTTATTTACTGTTTGTTTAATTTATTTATTTTATATTTTATAGTGGATATAATTAGTTTACCGTTGAGAATTACTGGAAGGCAATTTGTCTGGGTGACGGTCATTAAATGAAACAACTAAACAGTTTCAACTATGTATTGTTTGCCAACGTTTCGACCCCCATTGTGGGTCATCATCAGGCGAATGGAAAAGGCGTATGGAGATGTATCTCCTCTCTCTCCTTTCTGAAAAATCGGCTTTCCATCATTCTCTATTAACTTTTACGATTATGTGTATAAGATAATATTTTTTCTAAAACCTTTAGTTAACCAACGGTATATTATTCGCGGATATTACTGTTTTTACGTTCAATAACACATAGATTTCATTAATAAAAAAAACAATGAAAAAAAACCCAATGAAAACATTAATGGTCACAATAGATATGTACAAATTATATTTAAATCATCAACAGAGAAAAAAAAAAGAAAAGAAAAAAGGGGTGAATAAATATTAAGAAAAAAATCTCAGGTCACTATTACTGAGAAGGAATAATTTTACTGAATAAATGAACTGTACAAAAAAAAAAAAAAAAAATTAAAATAAGGGACACTGAGCAGCACACCCTTCCTTCTGTCTTCTCTTTCCACTTTTTTAAAAAAGAAATATAATTTTAAATTTCTAGTTTTTTTAAAGCTCTAGGAACTTGCAAACTTCAAGCGACTCTCTTGAGATGTTTTCCCCAAACAGTATCAAATTTCTACAATAACCGGAAGGGATACATTATATTTCAGGAAATCTAACTGTAACAGAATACAGTCGGCATTAGTAGACCTAGTTCTACTCTTGTCAATAGCCACAAATTGCTTCTATTTAGCACAACACAATACCATTGTAACCCAATCCCTTTTAGCACCGCCAAAATTGCTACCTCAGCCGTGGTGCGTAAATATATAAATTTAAATACTTAATATCCTTAATTGTTGAAAGCTTTACCACTAAAGGAGCGTGCCATTTTGCTGAGAGTTTGTAACTTTTATTTAAGGGTTTTTTTGTTGTTTTACTCAAGCCTCGGTTTATCATGTTGCTCTAGTTCTGTTGGCGTTGCTAAGACCGAACATTCTATGATAGTTTTTACGATTTTCTTAAAAACGGTTCTAAAGATTTTAACTAAACTCGTTATATCGATGTAGATGGGCTTTAATATCATGTGGGTTTCATTCTGAATGAAATAGTCTGCCAGGGCTTAAATGCTAATATTTTCTTCCTCTAATTTTGCACATTTCATTAAATTTACCATATCACCTTGTCATCTTTAATAAAAAACAGGTGAATACATAAATTGAAATAATTCTATATTCAACTAAAGGATAAAACTGAAAACAAAATTGTTTAATGGAATTATTTGTTTTTGAACATAACAACAGTATTATACAGGTATAATATACCGTTGGAAAGCTTAAGATTTTAGAAAAAATATTATCTCATACACGAGCTTGTAAAAGTTAATAAAGAGTGATGAATAACCGATAAAATTTTATTAATTTTTTATTAGTTCAACTAATTTTTTTTTTTTTTTTTTGCTTCCATTGGCTTCTCTACTTGTGTTTCATGCATTTTTATATCTCACTCAAATTTACATTTTGTATACCATTATACAGTTGTAAATTCTAATAAATATTTTTTTAATTTTTCCTCTCAGGGACAATTTTTAGTCTTTTGACGTAGATATGTCATTTGCCTGGGGTCCGTAATTTTCATTGTGTAACGGTTTTTTTTTTATTTCAGTTTTCAGAAAAAGAAGCAAGTGTACATATTGGTTTATCTGAAAAGTAATGAACAGTTTTCAAAGAAAAAAACATTTATACCTTTCCTTATAATTCATTATAGACTCCATTACTTTTAATTTTTTTTTCATATTTATTAACTTTTTCCATACTCTTTATATAGAATGTTGAATTCACAAAAATATATATTCAAATAACCCGTTTTCAATGGCTCTTTGATCAATAATTTTATTATTTTCTAAAAAAGTCGCCAAGGAGCCTAGAAAATGGTTATCTGGAGGTTTAAATAGTAGGCTGGTAGTATCCAGGAATGAATCGTTTTTTCGGAAAAGAATGAGGCATATAATTCATAACCCTATTTTTATTTCATATTTATTAGCTATTGAATGAGCAAAGAACTTTACTTTCGGGTTTCTCTTTTCTCCAATCGTCTTGAAGTTCTCGAACAGTTTTTTTTTTGTTTTTTTCTTCCACCAAAGCCTACAAAACATCGTCATCAACAAAAGTCCTTAACGAATTTCGTTGTCTTCCTTCGAGGAATCTTCTTCCCGAAATTTTCAGAAACACCGTTGAACGGTGCACTTAATAATGCTGCCCTTCAAGTTTATATTGAATAACCATGAAATTAAACTTTCGAAAAACATTGTTTATCATTGAATCACGTTTGACAGACATTTGAAATTTCATGCTCATTTTTCTAAAAAAAATAAAATCTTTAAAACAAAAAATCAGACGACTAAATCATTTAATGTCTTCCGGAAGTCTGTCTCTTAGTCTGTACTAAGAGAATATTGTACTAAAAAAAATACAAGTGAATATGATATAAGAAAAATTACATGAAAAAGACTTGTAGAACAACTACCTAATGGTAGCACTCCTGTAACTATTCTAAACTAAAAGGTGTCGGGGCCATATGCTTTTCTGAAGCCTCGGAAGATTGTCGGAAATTGAAGAGGAAGAAAGGATTGAAACTAGAGGATTAGGGTGGGAATGGAGTTTGTCATGAAAAGAATGGTATCTAGATCGGGCCAAATCAGCAACATACGGAATATTAAGGTACTTTTGAATCAGTTTATTAGTTACAAAATAAGGAGCATTGAGGATTTTCGATTGTAGGGATTAGATACGGGAAGAATTTGATGGTTTAGTAGAGCCCCAAAGCTCTATTTCGTAAGTCCTTACAGGCCTTATGATAGTCATGTAGATGTGCCTTTTGTGGTTAAGTGGCAGATTAGAACGTTTGTCAAGTAAGTGTTGAAGTAGTCGAAAACGTCGTGCAGTTTCTTGTCGTTTCAGTCTTGTATGAGGGTTCCAAGTAAGGCGTTTGTCAAGGTGTAGTCCTAGATATCGGATCTGTTAAACCGTTACAAGAGGAGTATTATTGAAGGAGACAGTAGGGCAAGATGTAATTGGTTTACAACGAAGGGTAAAGGTAACTTGGTTGGATTTGTTAGTATTTATTATAATTTTCCAGTTCTTACACCATACTTCAAGGTCTCTGATGTGCGATTGGAGAGTTTGAGAGGCAATAGTTGGATCAGCATTGAATGATAACACACATGTGTCACCAGCATGGGCAGAAAGGAAAGTGTTAGGATGGGATGGGATATCAGCTGTATAAACTGTGTAAAGGATGGGTCCTAGGATATTGCCTTGAGGAACACCAGCAAACTGACTAAAATGGATGAATAGGAATTATTATGATTTACTTTGAAGGATCTGCCAGTGAGGACTGGATGATAAGGAAGTATGTAGAGGGAGGAATTTTGCGGAGTTTGTAAAGTAATCCCGGGTGCCAGGTCTCAAATCTTTAATACATAAAACAATTCTACGCCCGTCACTATTGTATGACATGTGATCAGTCGCTACAAAATGGAGTACAAAGAAGAATTGTTAAAGGGACAACATTACAAAGAATAAAGCCATCTATGATCCATGACGAATTGAAAATCCCTACAATCCATAACTTCATTACAAAGAGAAATACAAAGTTTTTCGAAAAAGTAAAACTTGTAACGAACCCTATATTTTGTCAGGTCACAAAATATATACCTCCTGGAGTACCTCAGCGATAGCAAAAAATTGTTTGACAAATAATATTTTAGTTTTAATTTTAGTAGTAAGGCCAAATCAAACTAAAAGGTGAGCCCCATCACCGGATCTATTACATAAAAATGTAAATCTTTAAAAAAATAATATACAGAGAGATGACTGCTTAAATTGCTAATGTGCAAAAAAAATGAGAAACCTCAAGCTTCCGTAAGGTGAGAAATCAAAAAGATAATAAGGGCTAGAGGAAGAAAAAAAAATATAATAATATATTTTTATAGTATACCTAAATTCCTATAATTTTATTTCCTATTCAACAAGTGTCACTGTTATAAATGTTGCAGGATGATGATGGGACCAGAACAATGATTCTTCTTGTTTCGGTTGTACTTTCTTCAGCGTTCCCACTCCTTGCCATATCGGACAATCTCAGTAAGTGTAATCTAAAACTTATCCTATGCAAACCCCAACGTAAAGTTTTCTTAAGTATTTGAAAATCGTTTAATCTATTATATCATATTTTCTTAATTTTCTAGTGGTTTTATTACATAGTAAGAAAATCTTTGTGGAAGGAATTAGTCCGAGTAGCGGTCAGTAAATGAAACAACTAAATAGTTTCAGCTATTTATTACTTGCCAACGTTTCGACCCCATTGCGGGTCATCATCAGGGCTAAAAAGACACAAAAGAAATACAATTATTATAACATTAAATACAATATTATATAAAATATTGATCTAGAAAAGTTGGCAAGTAATAAATAGTTGAAACTATTTAGTTCTTTCATTTACTTATCATCCCCCGGACTAATTCCAGTAATTCTCAACGGCCATTTAATTATATCCACTATGATAGTAAGAAAATATATTTACAGTACATATTTAATTCTAATGAAAATTCTTTAGAATATTTTTTTTTATAAATACATAAATGTTTTAAATATAGGTAATAATTACTATTGAATTTTTCAAATGACTCTGATATCCTCGAGAAAGAGCAGTTCTACAGCGATTTGGAGCGAGCTACTGTTAAAGCAAGGGATAACAACAGAAGCATATTAATAATGGGAGATCTAAATGCGAGAACGGGCAATGAACACATTAGGGCTCATGGAGTGATGGGCCTGCATGGTGGAGAAAGCATTAAGAATGAAAGTGGCCAGCGCTTAATAGATTTCTGCATTGAGAATGATCTACTATTGGGAAACTCCTTCTTTCCCCATAAGAGGGTACATAAAATTACCTTTTCTGCTGCCGAGAGAGGTGCCAATAGTGTCATAGACTACTTTATCTATAGTCGTGACATCAGGAGGTACTTCACGGATGTGAAGGTGATTAGAGGTGCTGAAATAGGAAGTGACCATATGCTTTTAGTGGCTGATACCCGGGTACTGAGGGAACGCAAAGTGAAGCCAAAATCATATGAAAGGACTGAAGTGAAGAAGCTGCAGGACCCTCAGAAAGGAGAAGAATACAGGGAAGAATTAAGGAAAAGGCTTCAAGAATTAAACGCGGATGCTACCCTAGATAACTTGTGGTGTTACATAAAGAATAGTATATTGCAGTCAGCATCTCTAGTGTGCGGAGTAAAGCGAATATCCACAAAGGGCAAGCGAACTTCTTGGTGGACTGAAGAACTTAGGGCACAGGTCAAAGAAAAGAAGATTGCATGGAAGAATTACTGCAAAAACAAGACTCCGGAAAAATGGCAAGTATATGTAGAGGTGCGTAACAGAACGAAGGAAGAAGTGAGAAGAGCTAAGCAGATGTCTTGGGAGGAATTTGGGGAAAAGCTAAACCAAGACCATGGAGACAACATTAAGCAGTTCTGGAAAAAGATTAAAGCTTTAAGAGGCCGAAAAAGTAAAGAAATAAGAAATATAAAGAATGATCAAGGGAGGGTGGTCACGGAGGAGAAGGCTATTCTGAACGTCTGGTGCAAACATTACGAGAAGCAATTTTGCGTAGATGATACCTATCCAGTGAACCAGCAAGGACCGTGGAATGAGGTTGATTTTAATGAGGTGATAGAGGAGGATGAAATTGAAATGGCTATATCGAGAATGAAGACAGGAAAAGCACCGGGTCGAGACAACATAGTGGCAGAAAACATCAAGGCGGGAGGCCCAGAGTTAGTCAGAGCCCTACAAGTTCTTTTCCAAAAAGCTTGGGATGAGAAGAAGATCCCAACAGACTGGGAATACAACGTTATCATTCCGATACACAAGAAAGGGTCCCAGGCAGAAAGCTCGAATTATCGCCCTATATGCCTCTCACCAACAATATACAAACTTTATACGTCTATTCTGGAGGGAAGGGTAAGACCTCTTGTGGAGCACCAAATTGGAGAAGAACAAGCCGGGTTCAGACCAGGACGGCAAACCCAGGACCACATTTTCTCTTTGCGAAATGTTCTACAGAAATCTTGGGACAGAGACAAAAGTATGTATCTCGCCTTCCTTGATCTCAAAGCAGCGTTTGACTCCGTTCCAAGACAAGAAATATGGGAGGCTCTCAGAGCAAAGAATGTCCCAAGAAACTTGGTGGAAGCCATTAAGTCCATTTATCAAAAACCAAAAGGAGTAGTAAGGCTAAACGGACAGGAGTCTGATGTCTTCAGCATAGCAAGGGGGGTCAAACAAGGGGACAGTTTAAGCCCTTTGCTATTCTTACTCTACATGGATGGAGTGGCCACCATATGCAAACGAAGAACGGAGAGGACCTTCCTGGGTCGTAGAAACCTTCGCCCAGTGGTGATTCAACTTCTCCTCTACGCGGATGACATTGTTCTTGTGGCAGACACGGTTGATAAATTGCAGCAAGCGGTGACTGAATGGCAAGAAGAGCTCAGCCGAAAAGGGATGAAAATAAATACCAGTAAAAGCAAGATACTACAAGTAGGAAGGCAAGAGGAAGATTTCCATATATACTGCAACGGAGAGGAAATGGAAGTGGTTTCGGAATACACTTACCTCGGCACAGTAATAGAAAGATCTGGGAAAGTAGACTCAGAGATATCAAACAGAATTAGGAAGGCAAATACAGTCTACTATCAGATCTGCAACACTGTAATAGGGAAGCGAGAGGTGAGTAGAAGTGTTAAGCTCCATATCTTTAAATCAGTATATTTGCCTATACTCTTGTATGGAGCTGAAAGCTGGATATTGACGGATCGGCAGGAGAGCAGAGTCACAGCTGCTGAAATGAAGTTTCTGCGAAGAACAGCAGGAAAGACAAGAAGAGATCGTGTCAGGAATGAACGGATACGCCAGGAACTGGAGGTTGCGCCATTAAAAGAAACTCTGCAAACCCGTCAGTTGAAGTGGTTCGGCCACGTCATTAGAATGGAGGAACACAGAGACCCCCTAAAAACCATGGATTACGTTCCAGAAGGGAGAAGGCCTCGGGGTCGACCAAGGATGTCCTACCTGAAGTACATCGACAAACTTTGCAGAGGAAGAGGAAAGGATCTTCGCCAGGCCAGGAACCTCGCTGGGGATAGAGAGGATTGGATCCGGTGGTTAAATGCTTCCCTACGCTGACACGGCACTATAGGGAGAAGCCAAAGAAGAAGAAGAATTTTTTGTTTACTTGTATTTTAAAATTTTCATTTTTATGAAAGTGTAATTTATTTTTTCTAATGGAATATATCCATTATCTTTATGTCTATTATTTTTCATCGGCACATATTCAACTAAACTATTGCAGTATATTGGATAAATAAGTATTTTTTATTATTATGTATTTTATTATTATTAATGTAGTTACTAATAATTCGGCACATACTTTTACGAGAGACATTATTATAGTTGTCTGGTATTATAAAAATCATTATTATTTATAGTACATCAAGTATTATTAATATTATAAAAAACAATTCCAAATCTGTAATAATTTTAATTATTTCTTTATCTTTATTTTTTATTAAACATTTATTTACAAAATTAAAATTTTCTTCTAAAGATAATACATTTCTCATGTTTATAGGTATGAATAAATTGGTTTTATTCACGATTCTATTCTGCATAAAGACAATTGATATATTTCATTAAAAAAAGATAAAGAACACTTTTATAAAAATGTAAAATTTAAAATTCAAGCCAAAAAAATCTATATTAATGTCACAAATACAAAAGTTTTAATACGATATTATGAAGATGTGTTGATAAGACCTCGACACGTAAAATTGATATGATAATAAATATATTAATGAAAAGAGATTGTTCTAATTTGAATCCAATAAAAAATAAATGCAAGTTATTCGCAAGCAAGTTATTCGTCACGGTTACGGATATCTATGAAAAAACATTATGAGGAAATTACATAAAAAGAAAATTTAAATGTTTACTTCCAACTTAAGAAGAATTCCTTCGTTTCTAAATAACGTGAACGGAATGTGAACAGTGCGTATGAAACTTGGATCAAACACTACGCAACGCGGAAATGTTAAGTATGTTTTAGAGGAAGTTGGAGAAGTTTACAAGTTATCCGATTAAGTAGTTTAATCGAAGAACGTTCTCTTAACCCTTCAAAGGAGCGAAACAGGGCATTTAATTCGTATAGTAAACAACCCATAATGTTCTTTAAGGTCTTACAGAGTAGGGTTCCCTTCCTTAATGACGCCGTTCTGATTTATCGTTGCATATTAAAAGTTGTTGGTGTTTGAGAAGGCTTTTGTAATGTTGGAATTTTGGTATACTCTGGCATGGAAAGATCAATTAATAATTTTACTTTTATGTAAAAATAGATCGTTAACCCTCCGTGGGTAAAGTGGATTTTAGACTCGTACATGGTAGGGTGGGGTCGGATATACCCCGCTACTTTTAACTTTTTTTGATGGTTAATTTTTATAGTATTGCATATTATCTAATATAATCAACCAAAATAATAGTTAAAAAAAAAAAAAAAAACCTGTACCTCGACAACTCATGAAGGGTCTTGGGCTCAGTACATAAGAGATTCGTACTGTTTCTAGGCCAACGGCAGTGCAATGAGGTGACTAGACCCACACTCAGCCCACAGGTTTTTCCCCATTTTAGAATACCATCTTTATAGAGGCTGGTCTGCCCCAGGAGGGTCTCCATATCCTAGGGCTGCCCCCCGGATGAATCAACAGAATAAATAATATTCTGTAACAGCCAGGATTAGAACACAGGACCCAGAGAACAGTAGGCTAGTGCAACAGTAGACTATTATTATTATTACTTATAATAATAATAATAACATTAGTTAAAATATTAATATTTTAATAAAAATCAATTTTAAAAATAAATATAACAATACAAGTTAATTTGGAATTAATAAATAATTGATGATATTCATATGATTGATGATATTCATATTCATGTCTCCTCATGGAAGGAGAAAAAAAATGTACAAATAATAACATAAAAGTTAAAATAATAAAAGGAAATGAATTAATAATAAATGGTAAAATAATATAAGAAAATACAATTATCAAATCTGTTTATAAAATTCCATTATAGAAGGGGAAGCACATCAATTCTTTTTCCATCGTTTCCCTAAACAACCACGACGTTATGTGGTGTTTTCTTTTGGTTCAACCGTTTCATATACCATAAAAGGGACACTGCGAAAATATGAGTAATAGGCATCTTGGGGACAGTATTTTTTATAATAAGTTTCCTTGTGTTAACCTTGTTGGGAGGTATGCGCTCTTTATAATGGCCTATGAACAAAAAATCGTCCATATCTGGAAAAAAAAAAAAAAAAAAAGGTTTATAGCTTTTTTGGTTGATTATTTTCAATGATGAACTTTTGTAATCGAACAAAAAAAAAAAAAAAAAAAAAAAAAAACATCAAAATTTGCTTACGTTTCAAGATGCGTAGAATTCGAATGAGAAATAAAAAAATAAAAAAATCTGTCCGCCGTCCGCGGCATTTTCCGAAAATACTGAAACAACGTTTTTGAAATTCTCCACAAAAATACTAGTCCATGCAACGATGATCCTAACACCTAGAAGTCGATATCAGCTGATTATTTTTAAGTTGGCAGCCTATTATCTATATATCTATAAAAGTTATTTAATTCAATAACTCAGTTATTTTTGAAGATAGAGAAAAAAAATATTAATGTTTTTAACCAAGAAAACATTTATTATTATAAAAAAAAGAAAAAAATTGATAATTCAGTTAGTTTTGAAGATATAGAAAAATATGTAGAGACTTTTAGAATCAGTAAAGCGTGATAAACAAAAAAAAAAAAAAAAAAAAAATGGAAAATAAATTAAAATTTTGTCTATATAGCATTTCCAAGTCAAATTCAACCTTTTCCAAGTCAAATTCAACCTTTTCCATGTCAAATTGAACCTTTTCCTAGTCAAATTCAACTTTTTCCAAGTCAAATTCAACCTTTTCCAAGTCAAATTCAACCTTTTCCAAGTCAAATTCAACCTTTTCCATTTCAAATTCAACCTTTTCCAAGTCAAATTCAACCTTTTCCATTTCAAATTCAACCTTTTCGATTTCAATAAAATAATAAAAATCAAATTAACATGATTTTATGTTTTTATGGTTATTTTAATTACACATTATGTTTTTAACCCTTGTGGCTTGTTAAATGTTCCCAGGGGCCTTTTTACATATAATTAGTCACGATTATAATAATAAGCATAACCCATAGTTTAATTTTTAGACACTTTCGATACAAGGTCTGGTATCGGATTAGCGGGGGTTCGTTTTATTTTAGTTTTATATTTGCGGGCGAAAATATTATCAATAGAGGTTTATTATAACTTTTTCGTATTTATTGGATAATAGGCTCATTAGCTGCGTTCCCTAAGGTTCGTTACCGATTACAAAGGAAATTTTAATAGCGCTCGCTCAAATGTGGGTTCATTATAACTTTTTCGTATTTATTGGATACAAAGCTCAGTAGCTGCGTTCCCAAAGGTTCGTTACCGATTAGACTATTAATTTTAATCGCGCTCGCTCAAATATGGGTTTATTATAACTTTTTCGTATTTATTGGATAATAGGCTTAGTAGCTGTGTTCCCAAAGGTTCGTTACCGATTACACAGTTAATTTTAATCGCGCTCGCTCAAATATAGGTTCATTATAACTTTTTCGTATTTATTGGATAATAGGCTCATTAGCTGCGTTCCCTAAGGTTCGTTACCGATTACAAAGGAAATTTTAATAGCGCTCACTCAAATGTGGGTTCATTATAACTTTTTCGTATTTATTGGATACAAAGCTCAGTAGCTGCGTTCCCAAAGGTTCGTTACCGATTAGACTATTAATTTTAATCGCGCTCGCTCAAATATGGGTTTATTATAACTTTTTCGTATTTATTAGATAATAGGCTTCGTAGCTGTGTTCCCAAAGGTTCGTTACCGATTACACAGTTAATTTTAATCGCGCTCGCTCAAATATAGGTTCATTATAACTTTTTCGTATTTATTGGATACAAGGCTCAGTAGCTGCGTTTCCAAAGGTTCGTTACCGATTACACTATTAATTTTAATCGCGCTCGCTCAGATATGGGTTTATTATAACTTTTTCGTATTTATTGGATAATAGGCTCAGTAGCTGCGTTCCCAAAGGTTCGTTACCGATTACACAGTTAATTTTAATCGCGCTCGCTCAAATATGGATTCATTATAACTTTTTCGTATTAATTGGATAATAGGCTCAGTAGCTGCGTTCCCAAAGGTTCGTTACCGATTACACAGTTAATTTTGATAGCGCTCGCTCAAATATGGGTTCATTATAACTTTTTCGTATTTATTGGATACTAGGCTCAGTAGCTGCGTTCCCAAATTTCGTTAACGATTAGACTATTAATTTTAATCGCGCTCGCTCAAATATGGGTTCATTATAACATTTTCGTATTTATTGGATACAAGGCTCAGTAGCGGCGTTCCCATCGATTCGTTTCCGATTACACTATTAATTTTAATTTTAACAGTAATGAACCTTTGGAAACGCATCTACTGAGCCTACTATCCAATACATACGAAAAAGTCATAATAAACCTCTATTGATAATATTTTCGTCTGCGATAATAAAACTAAAATAAAACGAACCCCCGCTAATCCGACTACCAGACCTTGTATCGAAAATGTCTAAAAATTAAAGTATCGGTTATACTTATTATTATAATTTTGATTAATTATATGTAAAAAGGCCCCTGGGAACATTTAACAAGCCACAAGGGTTAAAAACATAATGTGTAATTAAAATAACCATAAAAACATAAAATCATGTTAATTTGATTTTTATTATTTTATTGAAATCGAAAAAGGTTGAATTTGAAATGGAAAAGGTTGAATTCGACTTTGAAAAGGTTGAATTTGACTTGGAAAAGGTTGAATTTGACTTAGAAAAGGTTGAATTTGACTTGGAAAAGGTTGAATTTGACTTGGTAAAGGTTGAATTTGACTTGGAAAAGGTTGAATTTGACTTAGAAAAGGTTGAATTTGACTTGGAAATGCTATATATAAATATAAACCCATAAAGCTTCTTCAGTGATTCGAAAACATATTTCCTGTACTCTTCTTCCGACAGAGTTGCTGAGTACCAGCTTGCGGACATTGGAAAAGTCTGCCTGCGTAGAGCTTGCCCTTTCCTGCCCAGAAGGTACCTCGATATCCCTCCTCTCAGCCAGGTACACCGAAGGTATCGTCTGCCCTGGGGCTTCCACCACCTGCCAGCTGCCTAGTTCACTACAAGTAAGTATCTCATCATTATTTATATCAAATTATAATAGTAAATAATTATAATTATATTATAATATCAAATTATAATAAGGCTAAGGTGACGGAATAAACGGTGAATTAGTTACTCAGAGACATTAAACTAGACAACTCAAATTTCAGGACTGTAAGAAGTTTTGCAACTTAAGAATAATAAGCATTTATATTCTCCACCATTCCAAATTTTGGATCATCATTGCTATCATTTTATATTTTTTGGTTTTTATTTTCCATAATAAACCTTTTTTAATCGACCAAAAAAATAAATAAATAAAAATTAAACACATCAATTATCAAAGAAATTTGTTGACTAAGAAATAATCAGCATTTATATTCTCCACCTTTCAAAATTTAGGATCATCATTACTATCATACGTATTATATTTTTTGGTTTTTATTTTCTATGGCAAACCTTTGTAATCGACAAAGAAAAAAAAATTGAGGTATTACATTTCAAGATATGTAAAACCAGAATATAGAATTTAAAAAATCCGTCTTTCGTCTTATAAATTTATTGATGCCAATTTTGTTTTTTTTAATAGCTATGTAACATGATCAATTATAATACCATAAGAAATTGTGAGGAAATAAAAAATTGTATTAGTGCTATTCAATGGAGAATTAAATTGCCAACAAATCAAAAAAAGAATCATTGAAATCGTTTAAGAAACAGTGAAGACACAATTATTGAACATCGCAGTGTTGCGTTCGTCTGTTTTTTACTATATATATGATTAATTTATTCATATAAATTGGCTATACAGCTTTATAAAATGTTATAGCGTAAATAATAAGGCATTCGGTTATAATTTGCAGCGTTTTTAAACTTAGAATCTCCGTTTTCAAATTTTCAATGTAATTTTATTTTCAACTGAATTTCATCGTACAATATATCAATACATAATAAAAATCTATATATTTTTCTAGGAACAATCATCTTCACGTCTCTTTCTTAGCTATAATTGTTCTTTTTAGTGTCAGCAATATTATAATGGTTTCTAGTTTTTAAGATATTTTTGTTTACGTTTTAGAAAACAAAAAATAAAATATTTAAATTCGATGGAAACTTAAAAGTAATTTATTTACTTTCTTATTCGATAAGTTTATTATCAATAATAAATCAACTTAAAAAAGGCTAAATTATTATTTTTTGCAACCTTTTCGGAATATTAATGAAAAATATTTTTTCTTTTTTTAAAACCTGTACATTTACAACCCATGAATGGATTGGTCTCAGTACATCTAGAGATTCGCACTGCACCTTGACCGACGATGAGTGCAATGAGAAGATAAAATCGAGGTTACGCTCAGCCACGCCATTGTTTTAATCATTTTTTGGATAGTCACTTTTGGAGAAGTTGGGTGTGACCCAGGAAGGCCGCCATAACCCAGTATCACCCTGCGGCAGAATTCAAAAATAAATTATCATTCTGCCACGGCCGGAATCCGAGCTCCGGACTCCTTACTCTAGTGCTCTTTTCACTATATCACGCCTTTTCTTTAAACCTTTAAAAGCTTAAAGCTTTAAATTTTATATTAAATCAAAATTTGACGAAATTTTATAATGGGGTTTTTTCATTCTAAAAACATAAAAAAGTTGAAGCATATGTCCTGTAGACATTATGTTGTGTTATTTCGGTCTATATGAAAAACCGCACTAAAAAGTTGTAGAACGAGGATCAAAGATTTCACAAAATTAATTATTCATAAAAACCTAATTAATATTATTAATAATTGAAGCCTTATTATGTTCATTTGTAATGTACTTCGACATCCTCTATCTTCAACAACGTGTTTTAAACAAAACATGTAGCATACAAATCATAACTATTTATCGTTGGTATCGAAAAAGAATCTAACATATTTAAATGACTATTGAGTATTATTATTGCTGGAATAGATAGATAGTTTTTTTTTTAATATAATACAGAACAATACAAATGATAACAAGACAAAATAAAAAGGGATAAGATTATATAAAAAAAATAGTATAAGATCCCGTATCTCGGTAGCTGCCGAGTGTACCACTTCAAAGAGTACAGGGCAAAAGGATATTGCTAACCCCTTAACAAGGACAATGCCGTCAGCCCTTTGACGGATTTAACCTGCTCTACATAGATCTTCAACAAATGCCTCCCACACTGACCTCATACCACTGTATCATAGCTTTGTCACTGTCTCTACGATTCCATGTCTGTTTCATTTAACAGGCACTTCAGCATGTATCCGTATATTGCATTCATTATATTTCATGAATCATCTATGACAGCTCATCATGGTTCCCATCTAGTCCAAACCTGAGTAGGAAGGTCAAGATGTGTTTTGCTTGCTCGCAACGAAATATATATTACTTGTAAAAACAAGAATCGAGACCAGTCATCTATTCTAGTACTACTATCAGTTTACTTAAAGTAGAAAAGGATTTTTTGATAATAGATTTCATATTCCAGGCTTCACTATATCCCAGAGTTACTTACTTATTTGAGACCTCTTTTACCACCGAGCAGTGTGAGGTAGCATCTTATTGAGCCTGAGTCAAAGATCTCTGCCCTGCGCCAGCTCCTCCAATACACCCCTCTCCTGTTGAAGGCCTCTTTCACTCCTTCCCAGGTTTTTCTTGGTCTTCCCTGTGGCCATTTTCCGTCCACTCCAGCCTCATGAGTAGCCCTAGCCATTCTGTCCTCAGCCATTCGCGAGACGTGTCCAAACCACCTAAGCTGGTTCTCCTCAATGACATGCTCAGCTTGCCTCAGATCAAGGTTTGCTCTCCTTATAGGGTCCTTCACTCTATCTCTTCTTGTTTTCCCCCAAATTTTAAAAAATAGCGCATTTCCATAGCTTGGATTTGGCTCTTATGTTTGTTACTGAGGTTACAAGACTCACTAGCGTATGTTAGGATAGGGAGGTATGTTGTTATAAAGACTACCTTCTTAATGGCCTTGAAGATTTCTTTCTTGTCAAGAAATCCTTTCCTAAGGGAGTAAAAGCATCTTTCAGCAGTTTTCAATGTCTCCTTTTATTTGTCCATATTCATTAAGGTGGGTCCACAGATGTCACCTGTTCTAAACGTATTTCATTCAATCTGAGTATTCGGTCCTCGCTGTCACTTCTCTTCCGATCCTCGTAAATTTGGTCTTTGAGATATTTATTTCCATATTTATGGACTTGAGCTCCGCTTGAAGCATCTTCAGGTTAAACTAAAGGTTGCGGCAATTGTTTTCATACCATGTCGTAGGCGAACGCAAAAACTGTTTACTGGGCACTCTGGAGGTTTCTGTATCCGAGATAGTATAGCATCATTTTCTGCTTTGCTCGCTTCAGAACAGAATCCAACACTACAATAAAAATGAAGATAAAGATATCCCAGAGTTATTGTTTAAAAACGTCAAAATAGCCCCGATTTCTGAGGACCTTCAAATACATTAACTTACGAGCTGCTGAATTCCAGAGACATGTTCCTCTTATTTTATCATCTCGATAGTTCTTTGAACTCTTTATAAAAGATAAGATATGGTCAGTTAAAATACAATCCACTCAATGACAATAACATGGATAAATCAAATAAACTAATGAACTGAACATCATTTCGAATTTACAGTTTAGTGCGATTCAATGTTAGATCAAGCATATAAGAATTTACCATTAACTCGTTTGTGCTTCGAGGCTCGTTAAATCTCGTTTCATCTCTATTGACAGAAAAAATGATGATTTATTAAACATGCTTAACATCATTTTTTTTAAACATATTTATTGATATTTACAACTGTATACAGATATACATCAAGTAAATGTGATGGTAATTAAGAAAATGACATGAAATACAAGTAGAGACACTACCCATTGATAAGAGACTCTAAGACACTAAACTAGAAGGTCTCGTGGCCATCTTATTTCCAGACGCCGCGGAGGATTATCAGGAATCGAAGAGTAAGTAAGGATTGAAACTATATGGTTAAAGTGGGAATGGAGTCTGTCATGGAAGGAATGGTATCTGGTTCGGGCTAAGTGAGCCACATATGGATGATTAAGGTCTTTATGGATGAGTTTATTCGTGACAAAATAAGAAGCATTGAGGATTTTACCAAGGCTTTTGGAATGTAAGTATTGGATACGAGAAGAGTTCGATGGATTAATAAAGCCCCACACCTCTACTATGTATGTTCATATCAGTCTTATGATGGTTGTATAAATGAGCCTTCAAGTTAAGCGGAAGGTTTGAACATTTGTAGCCTAAAACTTCGGGCTGTTTCTTGTCGTTTCAGTCTTGTATGAGGATGCTTACCTTCTTAAAAACAATATTATGAAAATCAATGTTGAACAGCAAGGTGAGGACGATTTCGAATGGATTGACCCATAAATATTTTCCTTCTCTATTTTCAAAACTGTTTTTATCTTCCTTTTTTAAGTCCAGCAGGAGGCCTTAAATTTAGGATGAAACGTAGGCACAATAAATAAAACCGTACCGTCCAATATTATTCTCTTGCAATTCTATACAAATAATTGTTGACTGTATTCTTTCACTATTATATAATTCAGGAGGGTGTGTAGCAGTTGATTAAATTTATAACATGTTTAAAGGCAATGTAAGATATTAATTTGGAATATAAAGGATAGCTTACTAATTTACTAGTTCTAGGCTTCGTTCTAGACAAGACTTACTTTGAACCCGGATACTAGACTTAGAGGACTAGAATTTAACCGACGATTCGGTCAATTATACAGACTGTTAAACAGAAAATCTCCACTTCCTATTGAAAACGAAGTTGAATCCTTGAAATCCAAAGTCCTCTGAACAATAGTTAATGCTCCGTATTGTCACCAACCATACCTTAATATTCTATTTTTTTCTAGATGTTGCTCCATCTAAACTCTCCAAATTCCATCAGAACCTTATTCATCTAGCTAGCTCAATCCCTAGCCAGCTCCACACACCATTACCATCCCCCTAGAAGGTTGAAACGGCAATGGTCTTGAGGCCTCTTGTAAACATTTATATTGGAGTTCTAGCACTGGCTAGAATTTCCACTCAATGTGCTGTATGTAAGACGTGTATATAGGTACGAGTAATTTATAGATTCCTAGACTTTGTATACTTTTATTGATTCCATATTGTATATATATTTTATTATCATTTTATAGTTTTATTAATGTGTAAATATTGTATGAATGTTGTATTTTATCACTATTATTTTTTATAATTTTTGTTTTATTTATTTATTGTAATTTACAACTGTATTAAAGAACACAATAAATATGAGGAATGAGAAAAAAAAAATGCCATGAAAATGTCTTGAGAAAGAACTACCCAGTGGTAGCACTTCACTAAATATGTTAACTCAGTAGGACAAGTGGATTTGTATGGGCAGGGAGTTTAGAATGAAAAGAGGAGTATCTATCACGGGCTATGTCTGCAACAAATGAGATGTTAAGGTCATTATGAATGAGTTGATTTGTAACATCACTATTATTAATTTCCAAATTAGAAAAGATTGTAATATTACTCAATTAAAATTGTAGTTTTCTAAAACAAAAATTACTAAGTACTCATACGATTTCAATAGTAACAAAGAAAAAGCATGCTTTTTCAGGATTTTATGTACAAAGAAAAGAGTGTTGGCTTGGTTGTTGTTTAGTCCATTATAGTTACAATTACTGGCTCATTATTGAATATAATATACAAAGAGCTGTTGAATAACAGTGATGCCAAATATTTTCCACTAGTTTAAGAACAGGTTGAATCAAAAGAGAACCCCTGGCGCTGAGGATATATACCTGAGCCGAGAAGAAGATATCCTGTGTACAAGTCCTTAATTAATCCTGATTAGCCCCTAGTGTCCTTCCTCAGAGGAGGGGGCGACCAGTTGAGTCGCTAACGAGTTTACCAACTGGAGCCAACTTGCAACTCATCCGCCAAAGCCGTCAGCAAAATTGCTCTTCCAACTCCTCTTATTTTATAGCTCTGGCTAAAGCAACATACCTTACCAAATCTTATCTTATATGCGCTTTATGTTTCGCATAAATTATTCATAGAGCTAATTAAGAATAGTCTTAAAAAATGTATGTGTGTTATTTCGACTAAATAAAGGGTGGGGAAGCATAATTTCATTTTTTTCAAAACTTGCCAAAACCCATTTTTATATCATAAAACATGTCTCTGTTTGGGTGTATTATTTTCAATAACGAACGTTAGTAATGGTGAAAAAAAAAATTAAACATTACCCCACTCCCCTCAAAAGTTGAGAACTTGCTTATCAAGACGCGTAAAATCCGAATAACGAATATAAAAAATCCGTTTGTCCCCCGTCAGCGACATTTCTCCGAAACTACTTTTTTTTTAACTAGCCACAAAAATATTAGGGCATGCAGCGATGGTCCTAACTCCTAGACGTTGGTATCAGCTGGTTATTTTTAAAATGGCGGCCGATTAAAAGTGATTTAATTCAATAACTCAGTTATTTTAGAAGACAGAGAAAAAAACTATTTGTGTTTTTTAAAGAGGAAAAAGAGGAAAGGAAAAGAAAAAAAGTTGAAATTTTACACATAAATACGCCCCATAACTCAGTTATTTATGAAGATATATAAATACATGCATAGAGGTTTAGAAGCAGTTAAATTATCTAATATTCAAGTTACAAATTATAATAAAAATTAGGTTGTTTGTTTATTTATTTAACGTCACTTTTTGCTGCTTTGGCTAATCGGACGATGCTACAGTGGGAGTCCTAAATTTTGTCTAGTCAGGTTTTATTAGGATAGGGGTCTTTAAGGAGTACCTGACATCGCACAGGCTCGGGACCGCAGCCACCCAGCTACAAGTGATCCCATAAAAATTAGGTTATTACAGTTATTCCCTAATATAATTATTCGGAAATACTTTTTTTTTTTTATTTATTTCAAAGAAATTTAAAACTGTATTATACAATGAAATACATTGAGTAATATGTTAATTAATCATACAGGGTTGGTACAGTCATGTGAAGAAACTACCCTGTGTTTATTTAATGTAGTAGTTATATCGTCTTCGAGGCCATCGTCTTTTCAGCCGTTTCAGGGGATTATTAGGAATAGATGGTGGTGAGAGGTTGCGGACGAGTGGGTTGGAGTGGACGGGTAATTTGGAATTAAAGGAGTAATATCTAGTTCGGGATAGATCTGCGACTAATGGGATGATTAGGTCTTTATGGATTATTTTATTGGTGACAAAGTAAGGGGCATTTAGGATTTTTCGTAGGATTTTGGATTGCAAGGATTGGATGCGGGAAGAATTGGATGGTTAGGTGAATCCTCATAAATCAATCCCATATGTCCAAATAGGCCTAATGATGGTACTATAAATTAATTGTTTGTGGTTTGTGGACAATTTTGAGCGTTTGTCAAGTAATGTTGTTGTAAACGGTATCTACGAGCTGTTTCTTGTCGTTTCAGTCTGGTGTGAGGATTCCGGGTAAGACGGATGTCTAGATGGAGTCGTAGGTACCGTTTCTGCTCAACTGAGATGATTTGAATATTGCTAAGGATTTAGATGGGAAATTCTATTCCGAGGGAATATATACAGTTAAGAAAGTCTGGAAGAACATATGTAAAGTTCCTGAAAGCCCTGGAGAATGATTTCTCGCGAATATATTGATGTGAATCAGCCATTGAAGAATGGTGTCAAAACTGGAGAATCAAAATAAATCCCATCAAATCACCTTCACTCTACGTCATAAGCCTATGACTTCCTGCCCCTCCGTATCCTTTAACAATATCCTACTTACTCCTGTTGAAAAGATTCGGTACTTAGGACTCCACCTCGACAAACGCCTAACATGGTATCCTCATACTAGACTGAAACGACAGGAAACTGCTCGTAGATACAGATTACTACAACACTTACTTGACAAACGCTCAAAACTTCCTACTTACTACAAAAAATTCATTTATATAACAATTATCAGGCCTATTTGGACCTATGGCATTGAGCTATGGGGGTCTACTGAACCATCGAATTCCTCTCGCATCCAATCCTTGCAGTCCAAAATCCTTCGTAAAATCCTCAATGCTCCTTACTTTGTTACTAATAAAATCATCCATAAAGACCTAAATACCCCATTAGTTGAAGACTTGGCCCGTTACAGATATACCTATTTTCATTCCAAACTCCCTGCCCACTCAAACCCGCTTATCCATGACCTCTCCTCCATATTTATTCCCGACAACCCACCGAAGCGCCTTAAAAGAAGATGGCCAAGAGACCTCCTAACATAAGACATTGGAGTGCTACCAATGGGTAGTTTCTTCTCAGGACTACCATGTGTACTAATCATATATAAAGCCTATTTACTTGTTTTATTTATATAATACAGTTGTAAATTTCTTTAAATAAATAAATAAAAATATTGATGTGAACATAAACAGGAAATAAAATACAATTTTAATTTTGCTTATTTCTAATATACCTACTTCAAAGGTAGTGAAGTTCAGAAAGGCCTGAATTGTTGCATGATTAGTATTTTCATAAAAATGATGACTTAAGTCCATTAGCCAAAACCTCAGTGATATATATTAACATAAATTTCGGTTTGTAAAATAAGTTCGTGGTGTTTTTTATTGTTGATTTAGATAAAAGTTTCAGGTTCTTTTAAATATTGTTGATCAAATACATATGACCCATTTTGATGTATTGCATCTTGCCATCTTTCAGGTAGTTTTATTGAATTTGGTAATCATCAACAGTTGAAGGACGACCCGAGCGCTTTGAGTCTTCCACATAAAAAATCCGGTTCTGAACAGAGCAAACAACTTTTCCTGAGCCATTGTCGTCATACACATTGCGAATTTCGTAAACAGCTGTGCAGCGGATTTTACTTTTCTGAAATAATAAATCATTAAACTTCGAAAATGAGTTTTTATCTCTTCCACTTTGAGCAAGCAAAATACCAGTTAAAGATAAGGAATCTCGTTTAAAACTGATGAATAAAGGCACCTTAACTAAACCGTTTTTAGAATATGTTAAGGTAGAACATTATTTACCAAGTAAATATGATTTTATAAATACAGAGAGGATTATTTGAAATGCTGAAAAACGCTACAACCTTATCTTACAACACATATATATAAAAAAAAAAAAAAAAAGACTTTTATACACTATTTAATCATTTGTTAGTGACAAAAGTGTAATCTAAACATTATATATATATATATATATATATATATATATATATATATATATATATATATATATATATATATATATAGCATTTCCAAGTCAAATTCAACCTTTTCCAAGTCAAATTCAACCTTTTCCATTTCAAATTCAACCTTTTTCCATTTCAATAAAATAATAAATATCAAATTAACATGATTTTATGTTTTTATGGTTATTTTAATTACACATTATCTTTTTAACCCTTGTGGCCTGTTAAATGTTCCCAGGGACCTTTTTACATATAATTAGTCACGATTATAACAATAAGTATAACCGATACTTTAATTTTTAGACATTTTCGATACATGGTCTGGTAGTCGGATTAGCGGGGTTATGTTTTATTTTAGTTTTATAATCGCGGGCGGATTATATTATCAAATGAGGTTTATTTTAACTTTTTCGTATTTATTGGATAGTAGGCTCAGTAGCTGCGTTCCCAAAGGTTCGTTACTGAATATACTATTAATTTCAATCGCGCTCGCACAAATATGGGTTTATTATATCTTTTGCGTATTTATTGGATACAAGGCTCAGTAGCTGCGTTCCCAAAGGTTCGTTACCGAATATACTATTAATTCTAATCGCGCTCGCTCAAATATGTGTTTATTATAACTTTTTCGTATTTATTGGATACTAGGATCAGTAGCTGCGTTCCAAAGGTTCGTTACTGATTACACTATTAATTTTAATCGCGCTCGCTCAAATATGGGTTTATTATAACTTTTTCGTATTTATTGGATACAAGGCTCAGTAGCTGCGTTTCCAAAGGTTCGTTACCGATTATACTATTAATTTTAATAGCGCTCGCTCAAATATGGGTTTATTATAACTTTTTCGTATTTATTGGATACAAGGCTCAGTAGCTGCGTTTCCAAAGGTTCGTTACCGATTATACTATTAATTTTAATCGCGCTCGCTCAAATATGGGTTTATTATAACTTTTTCGTATTTATTGGATACTAGGATCAGTAGCTGCGTTCCCAAAGGTTCGTTACTGATTACACTATTAATTTTAATCACGCTCGCTCAAATATGGGTTTATTATAACTTTTTCGTATTTATTGGATACAAGGCTCAGTAGCTGCGTTTCCAAAGGTTCGTTACCGATTATACTATTAATTTTAATCGCGCTCGCTCAAATATGGGTTTATTATAACTTTTTCGTATTTATTGGATAGTAGGCTCAGTAGCTGCGTTCCCAAAGTTTCGTTACCGAATATACTATTAATTTTAATCGCGCTCGCACAAATATGGGTTTATTATAACTTTTTCGTATTTATTCGATACTAGGATGAGTAGCTGCGTTCCCAATGGTTCGTAACTGATTACACTATGAATTTTAATCGCGCTCGCTCAAATATGGGTTTATTATAACTTTTTCGTATTTATTGGATACAAGGCTCAGTAGCTGCGTTCCCAAAGGTTCGTTACCGAATATACTATTAATTTTAATCGCGCTCGCACAAATATGGGTTTATTATAAATTTTGCGTATTTATTGGATACAAGGCTCAGTAGCTGCGTTCCCAAAGGTTCGTTACCGAATATACTATTAATTTTAATCGCGCTCGCTCAAATATGTGTTTATTATAACTTTTTCGTATTTATTGGATACTAGGATCAGTAGCTGCGTTCCCAAAGGTTCGTTACTGATTACACTATTAATTTTAATCGCGCTCGCTCAAATATGGGTTTATTATAACTTTTTCGTATTTATTGGATACAAGGCTCAGTAGCTGCGTTTCCAAAGGTTCGTTACCGATTATACTATTAATTTTAATCGCGCTCGCTCAAATATGGGTTTATTATAACTTTTTTCGTATTTATTGGATACAAGGCTCAGTAGCTGCGTTTCCAAAGGTTCGTTACCGATTATACTATTAATTTTAATCGCGCTCGCTCAAATATGGGTTTATTATAACTTTTTCGTATTTATTGGATACAAGCCTCAGTAGCTGCGTTTCCAAAGGTTCGTTACCGATTATACTATTAATTTTAATCGCGCTCGCTCAAATATGGGTTTATTATAACTTTTTCGTATTTATTGGATACTAGGATCAGTAGCTGCGTTCCCAAAGGTTCGTTACTGATTACACTATTAATTTTAATCACGCTCGCTCAAATATGGGTTTATTATAACTTTTTCGTATTTATTGGATACAAGGCTCAGTAGCTGCGTTTCCAAAGGTTCGTTACCGATTATACTATTAATTTTAATCGCGCTCGCTCAAATATGGGTTTATTATAACTTTTTCGTATTTATTGGATACAAGGCTCAGTAGCTGCGTTTCCAAAGGTTCGTTACCGATTATACTATTAATTTTAATCGCGCTCGCTCAAATATGGGTTTATTATAACTTTTTCGTATTTATTGGATACAAGGCTCAGTAGCTGCGTTTCCAAAGGTTCGTTACCGATTATACTATTAATTTTAATCGCGCTCGCTCAAATATGGGTTTATTATAACTTTTTCGTATTTATTGGATACAAGGCTCAGTAGCTGCGTTTCCAAAGGTTCGTTACCGATTATACTATTAATTTTAATCGCGCTCGCTCAAATATGTGTTTATTATAACTTTTTCGTATTTATTGGATACTAGGATCAGTAGCTGCGTTCCCAAAGGTTCGTTACTGATTACACTATTAATTTTAATCACGCTCGCTCAAATATGGGTTTATTATAACTTTTTCGTATTTATTGGATACAAGGCTCAGTAGCTGCGTTTCCAAAGGTTCGTTACCGATTATACTATTAATTTTAATCGCGCTCGCTCAAATATGGGTTTATTATAACTTTTTCGTATATATTGGATAGTAGGCTCAGTAGCTGCGTTTCCAAAGTTTCGTTACCGAATATACTATTAATTTTAATCGCGCTCGCACAAATATGGGTTTATTATAAATTTTGCGTATTTATTGGATACAAGGCTCAGTAGCTGCGTTCCCAAAGGTTCGTTACCGAATATACTATTAATTTTAATCGCGCTCGCTCAAATATGTGTTTATTATAACTTTTTCGTATTTATTGGATACTAGGATCAGTAGCTGCGTTCCCAAAGGTTCGTTACTGATTACACTATTAATTTTAATCGCGCTCGCTCAAATATGGGTTTATTATAACTTTTTCGTATTTATTGGATACAAGGCTCAGTAGCTGCGTTTCCAAAGGTTCGTTACCGATTATACTATTAATTTTAATCGCGCTCGCTCAAATATGGGTTTATTATAACTTTTTCGTATTTATTGGATACAAGGCTCAGTAGCTGCGTTTCCAAAGGTTCGTTACCGATTATACTATTAATTTTAATCGCGCTCGCTCAAATATGGGTTTATTATAACTTTTTCGTATTTATTGGATACAAGGCTCAGTAGCTGCGTTTCCAAAGGTTCGTTACCGATTATACTATTAATTTTAATCGCGCTCGCTCAAATATGGATTTATTATAACTTTTTCGTATTTATTGGATACTAGGATCAGTAGCTGCGTTCCCAAAGGTTCGTTACTGATTACACTATTAATTTTAATCACGCTCGCTCAAATATGGGTTTATTATAACTTTTTCGTATTTATTGGATACAAGGCTCAGTAGCTGCGTTTCCAAAGGTTCGTTACCGATTATACTATTAATTTTAATCGCGCTCGCTCAAATATGGGTTTATTATAACTTTTTCGTATTTATTGGATACAAGGCTCAGTAGCTGCGTTTCCAAAGGTTCGTTACCGATTATACTATTAATTTTAATCGCGCTCGCTCAAATATGGGTTTATTATAACTTTTTCGTATTTATTGGATACAAGGCTCAGTAGCTGCGTTTCCAAAGGTTCGTTACCGATTATACTATTAATTTTAATCGCGCTCGCTCAAATATGGGTTTATTATAACTTTTTCGTATTTATTGGATACAAGGGTCAGTAGCTGCGTTTGCAAAGGTTCGTTACCGATTATACTATTAATTTTAATCGCGCTCGCTCAAATATGTGTTTATTATAACTTTTTCGTATTTATTGGATACTAGGATCAGTAGCTGCGTTCCCAAAGGTTCGTTACTGATTACACTATTAATTTTAATCACGCTCGCTCAAATATGGGTTTATTATAACTTTTTCGTATTTATTGGATACAAGGCTCAGTAGCTGCGTTTCCAAAGGTTCGTTACCGATTATACTATTAATTTTAATCGCGCTCGCTCAAATATGGGTTTATTATAACTTTTTCGTATATATTGGATAGTAGGCTCAGTAGCTGCGTTTCCAAAGTTTCGTTACCGAATATACTATTAATTTTAATCGCGCTCGCACAAATATGGGTTTATTATAACTTTTTCGTATTTATTGGATACTAGGATGAGTAGCTGCGTTCCCAATGGTTCGTAACTGATTACACTATGAATTTTAATCGCGCTCGCTCAAATATGGGTTTATTATAACTTTTTCGTATTTATTGGATACAAGGCTCAGTAGCTGCGTTTCCAAAGGTTCGTTACCGATTATACTATTAATTCTAATCGCGCTCGCTCAAATATGTGTTTATTATAACTTTTTCGTATTTATTGGATACTAGGATCAGTAGCTGCGTTCCCAAAGGTTCGTTACTGATTACACTATTAATTTTAATCGCGCTCGCTCAAATATGGGTTTATTATAACTTTTTCGTATTTATTGGATACAAGGCTCAGTAGCTGCGTTTCCAAAGGTTCGTTACCGATTATACTATTAATTTTAATAGCGCTCGCTCAAATATGGGTTTATTATAACTTTTTCGTATTTATTGGATACAAGGCTCAGTAGCTGCGTTTCCAAAGGTTCGTTACCGATTATACTATTAATTTTAATCGCGCTCGCTCAAATATGGGTTTATTATAACTTTTTCGTATTTATTGGATACTAGGATCAGTAGCTGCGTTCCCAAAGGTTCGTTACTGATTACACTATTAATTTTAATCACGCTCGCTCAAATATGGGTTTATTATAACTTTTTCGTATTTATTGGATACAAGGCTCAGTAGCTGCGTTTCCAAAGGTTCGTTACCGATTATACTATTAATTTTAATCGCGCTCGCTCAAATATGGGTTTATTATAACTTTTCGTATTTATTGGATACAAGGCTCAGTAGCTGCGTTTCCAAAGGTTCGTTACCGATTATACTATTAATTTAATCGCGCTCGCTCAAATATGGGTTTATTATAACTTTTTCGTATTTATTGGATACAAGGCTCAGTAGCTGCGTTTCCAAAGGTTCGTTACCGATTATACTATTAATTTTAATCGCGCTCGCTCAAATATGTGTTTATTATAACTTTTTCGTATTTATTGGATACTAGGATCAGTAGCTGCGTTCCCAAAGGTTCGTTACTGATTACACTATTAATTTTAATCACGCTCGCTCAAATATGGGTTTATTATAACTTTTTCGTATTTATTGGATACAAGGCTCAGTAGCTGCGTTTCCAAAGGTTCGTTACCGATTATACTATTAATTTTAATCGCGCTCGCTCAAATATGGGTTTATTATAACTTTTTTCGTATATATTGGATAGTAGGCTCAGTAGCTGCGTTTCCAAAGTTTCGTTACCGAATATACTATTAATTTTAATCGCGCTCGCACAAATATGGGTTTATTATAAATTTTGCGTATTTATTGGATACAAGGCTCAGTAGCTGCGTTCCCAAAGGTTCGTTACCGAATATACTATTAATTTTAATCGCGCTCGCTCAAATATGTGTTTATTATAACTTTTTCGTATTTATTGGATACTAGGATCAGTAGCTGCGTTCCAAAGGTTCGTTACTGATTACACTATTAATTTTAATCGCGCTCGCTCAAATATGGGTTTATTATAACTTTTTCGTATTTATTGGATACAAGGCTCAGTAGCTGCGTTTCCAAAGGTTCGTTACCGATTATACTATTAATTTTAATCGCGCTCGCTCAAATATGGGTTTATTATAACTTTTTCGTATTTATTGGATACAAGGCTCAGTAGCTGCGTTTCCAAAGGTTCGTTACCGATTATACTATTAATTTTAATCGCGCTCGCTCAAATATGGGTTTATTATAACTTTTTCGTATTTATTGGATACAAGGCTCAGTAGCTGCGTTTCCAAAGGTTCGTTACCGATTATACTATTAATTTTAATCGCGCTCGCTCAAATATGGATTTATTATAACTTTTTCGTATTTATTGGATACTAGGATCAGTAGCTGCGTTCCCAAAGGTTCGTTACTGATTACACTATTAATTTTAATCACGCTCGCTCAAATATGGGTTTATTATAACTTTTTCGTATTTATTGGATACAAGGCTCAGTAGCTGCGTTTCCAAAGGTTCGTTACCGATTATACTATTAATTTTAATCGCGCTCGCTCAAATATGGGTTTATTATAACTTTTTCGTATTTATTGGATACAAGGCTCAGTAGCTGCGTTTCCAAAGGTTCGTTACCGATTATACTATTAATTTTAATCGCGCTCGCTCAAATATGGGTTTATTATAACTTTTTCGTATTTATTGGATACAAGGCTCAGTAGCTGCGTTTCCAAAGGTTCGTTACCGATTATACTATTAATTTTAATCGCGCTCGCTCAAATATGGGTTTATTATAACTTTTTCGTATTTATTGGATACAAGGGTCAGTAGCTGCGTTTGCAAAGGTTCGTTACCGATTATACTATTAATTTTAATCGCGCTCGCTCAAATATGTGTTTATTATAACTTTTTCGTATTTATTGGATACTAGGATCAGTAGCTGCGTTCCCAAAGGTTCGTTACTGATTACACTATTAATTTTAATCACGCTCGCTCAAATATGGGTTTATTATAACTTTTTCGTATTTATTGGATACAAGGCTCAGTAGCTGCGTTTCCAAAGGTTCGTTACCGATTATACTATTAATTTTAATCGCGCTCGCTCAAATATGGGTTTATTATAACTTTTTCGTATATATTGGATAGTAGGCTCAGTAGCTGCGTTTCCAAAGTTTCGTTACCGAATATACTATTAATTTTAATCGCGCTCGCTCAAATATGGGTTTATTATAACTTTTTCGTATTTATTGGATACAAGGCTCAGTAGCTGCGTTTCCAAAGGTTCGTTACCGATTATACTATTAATTTTAATCGCGCTCGCTCAAATATGGATTTATTATAACTTTTTCGTATTTATTGGATACTAGGATCAGTAGCTGCGTTCCCAAAGGTTCGTTACTGATTACACTATTAATTTTAATCACGCTCGCTCAAATATGGGTTTATTATAACTTTTTCGTATTTATTGGATACAAGGCTCAGTAGCTGCGTTTCCAAAGGTTCGTTACCGATTATACTATTAATTTTAATCGCGCTCGCTCAAATATGGGTTTATTATAACTTTTTCGTATTTATTGGATACAAGGCTCAGTAGCTGCGTTTCCAAAGGTTCGTTACCGATTATACTATTAATTTTAATCGCGCTCGCTCAAATATGGGTTTATTATAACTTTTTCGTATTTATTGGATACAAGGCTCAGTAGCTGCGTTTCCAAAGGTTCGTTACCGATTATACTATTAATTTTAATCGCGCTCGCTCAAATATGGGTTTATTATAACTTTTTCGTATTTATTGGATACAAGGGTCAGTAGCTGCGTTTGCAAAGGTTCGTTACCGATTATACTATTAATTTTAATCGCGCTCGCTCAAATATGTGTTTATTATAACTTTTTCGTATTTATTGGATACTAGGATCAGTAGCTGCGTTCCCAAAGGTTCGTTACTGATTACACTATTAATTTTAATCACGCTCGCTCAAATATGGGTTTATTATAACTTTTTCGTATTTATTGGATACAAGGCTCAGTAGCTGCGTTTCCAAAGGTTCGTTACCGATTATACTATTAATTTTAATCGCGCTCGCTCAAATATGGGTTTATTATAACTTTTTCGTATATATTGGATAGTAGGCTCAGTAGCTGCGTTTCCAAAGTTTCGTTACCGAATATACTATTAATTTTAATCGCGCTCGCACAAATATGGGTTTATTATAACTTTTTCGTATTTATTGGATACTAGGATGAGTAGCTGCGTTCCCAATGGTTCGTAACTGATTACACTATGAATTTTAATCGCGCTCGCTCAAATATGGGTTTATTATAACTTTTTCGTATTTATTGGATACAAGGCTCAGTAGCTGCGTTTCCAAAGGTTCGTTACCGATTATACTATTAATTCTAATCGCGCTCGCTCAAATATGTGTTTATTATAACTTTTTCGTATTTATTGGATACTAGGATCAGTAGCTGCGTTCCCAAAGGTTCGTTACTGATTACACTATTAATTTTAATCGCGCTCGCTCAAATATGGGTTTATTATAACTTTTTCGTATTTATTGGATACAAGGCTCAGTAGCTGCGTTTCCAAAGGTTCGTTACCGATTATACTATTAATTTTAATAGCGCTCGCTCAAATATGGGTTTATTATAACTTTTTCGTATTTATTGGATACAAGGCTCAGTAGCTGCGTTTCCAAAGGTTCGTTACCGATTATACTATTAATTTTAATCGCGCTCGCTCAAATATGGGTTTATTATAACTTTTTCGTATTTATTGGATACTAGGATCAGTAGCTGCGTTCCCAAAGGTTCGTTACTGATTACACTATTAATTTTAATCACGCTCGCTCAAATATGGGTTTATTATAACTTTTTCGTATTTATTGGATACAAGGCTCAGTAGCTGCGTTTCCAAAGGTTCGTTACCGATTATACTATTAATTTTAATCGCGCTCGCTCAAATATGGGTTTATTATAACTTTTTCGTATTTATTGGATAGTAGGCTCAGTAGCTGCGTTCCCAAAGTTTCGTTACCGAATATACTATTAATTTTAATCGCGCTCGCACAAATATGGGTTTATTATAACTTTTTCGTATTTATTCGATACTAGGATGAGTAGCTGCGTTCCCAATGGTTCGTAACTGATTACACTATGAATTTTAATCGCGCTCGCTCAAATATGGGTTTATTATAACTTTTTCGTATTTATTGGATACAAGGCTCAGTAGCTGCGTTCCCAAAGGTTCGTTACCGAATATACTATTAATTTTAATCGCGCTCGCACAAATATGGGTTTATTATAAATTTTGCGTATTTATTGGATACAAGGCTCAGTAGCTGCGTTCCCAAAGGTTCGTTACCGAATATACTATTAATTTTAATCGCGCTCGCTCAAATATGTGTTTATTATAACTTTTTCGTATTTATTGGATACTAGGATCAGTAGCTGCGTTCCCAAAGGTTCGTTACTGATTACACTATTAATTTTAATCGCGCTCGCTCAAATATGGGTTTATTATAACTTTTTCGTATTTATTGGATACAAGGCTCAGTAGCTGCGTTTCCAAAGGTTCGTTACCGATTATACTATTAATTTTAATCGCGCTCGCTCAAATATGGGTTTATTATAAACTTTTTCGTATTTATTGGATACAAGGCTCAGTAGCTGCGTTTCCAAAGGTTCGTTACCGATTATACTATTAATTTTAATCGCGCTCGCTCAAATATGGGTTTATTATAACTTTTTCGTATTTATTGGATACAAGGCTCAGTAGCTGCGTTTCCAAAGGTTCGTTACCGATTATACTATTAATTTTAATCGCGCTCGCTCAAATATGGGTTTATTATAACTTTTTCGTATTTATTGGATACTAGGATCAGTAGCTGCGTTCCCAAAGGTTCGTTACTGATTACACTATTAATTTTAATCACGCTCGCTCAAATATGGGTTTATTATAACTTTTTCGTATTTATTGGATACAAGGCTCAGTAGCTGCGTTTCCAAAGGTTCGTTACCGATTATACTATTAATTTTAATCGCGCTCGCTCAAATATGGGTTTATTATAACTTTTTCGTATTTATTGGATACAAGGCTCAGTAGCTGCGTTTCCAAAGGTTCGTTACCGATTATACTATTAATTTTAATCGCGCTCGCTCAAATATGGGTTTATTATAACTTTTTCGTATTTATTGGATACAAGGCTCAGTAGCTGCGTTTCCAAAGGTTCGTTACCGATTATACTATTAATTTTAATCGCGCTCGCTCAAATATGTGTTTATTATAACTTTTTCGTATTTATTGGATACTAGGATCAGTAGCTGCGTTCCCAAAGGTTCGTTACTGATTACACTATTAATTTTAATCACGCTCGCTCAAATATGGGTTTATTATAACTTTTTCGTATTTATTGGATACAAGGCTCAGTAGCTGCGTTTCCAAAGGTTCGTTACCGATTATACTATTAATTTTAATCGCGCTCGCTCAAATATGGGTTTATTATAACTTTTTCGTATTTATTGGATACTAGGATCAGTAGCTGCGTTCCCAAAGGTTCGTTACTGATTACACTATTAATTTTAATCACGCTCGCTCAAATATGGGTTTATTATAACTTTTTCGTATTTATTGGATACAAGGCTCAGTAGCTGCGTTTCCAAAGGTTCGTTACCGATTATACTATTAATTTTAATCGCGCTCGCTCAAATATGTGTTTATTATAACTTTTTCGTATTTATTGGATACTAGGATCAGTAGCTGCGTTCCCAAAGGTTCGTTACTGATTACACTATTAATTTTAATCACGCTCGCTCAAATATGGGTTTATTATAACTTTTTCGTATTTATTGGATACAAGGCTCAGTAGCTGCGTTTCCAAAGGTTCGTTACCGATTATACTATTAATTTTAATCGCGCTCGCTCAAATATGGGTTTATTATAACTTTTTCGTATATATTGGATAGTAGGCTCAGTAGCTGCGTTCCCAAAGTTTCGTTACCGAATATACTATTAATTTTAATCGCGCTCGCACAAATATGGGTTTATTATAACTTTTTTGTATTTATTGGATACTAGGATGAGTAGCTGCGTTCCCAATGGTTCGTAACTGATTACACTATGAATTTTAATCGCGCTCGCTCAAATATGGGTTTATTATAACTTTTTCGTATTTATTGGATACAAGGCTCAGTAGCTGCGTTCCCAAAGGTTCGTTACCGAATATACTATTAATTTTAATCGCGCTCGCACAAATATGGGTTTATTATAAATTTTGCGTATTTATTGGATACAAGGCTCAGTAGCTGCGTTCCCAAAGGTTCGTTACCGAATTTACTATTAATTTTAATCGCGCTCGCTCAAATATGGGTTTATTATAACTTTTTCGTATTTATTGGATACAAGGCTCAGTAGCTGCGTTCCCAAAGGTTCGATACCGATTATACTATTAATTTTAATCGCGCTCGCTCAAATATGGGTTCATTATAACTTCGTGTTTCTTTTCTATGCTAATTTCTGTATTTGTGTTTTGGGAGGTTTCTTTTGTGAATGTGTTTATGTTTTTTTAGTCACTTGGTCTAAACTATGTTTATTTCGTGTTTTTTGTGACTTTTCATCTATTGGGTTACCGCTAATCCTTTTTATCGGGATAGTAAGTTATCTTTTTGCTAATGTTTTAGAGTTTGATATTAATCAGCTAAACAGAACACTTTTATACGTCCATTTTTATTTAATAGAACTCGACTTGAGTTAGCGCAATAAAAATTAATAGTATAATCTATAACGAGTCCTTGGTAACGCGGCGAATGAGCCTAGTAGCCAATAAATACGATAAAGTTAAAATAAACTTCTTCTTGAGCGAGCACACTTTAAATAAATTGAATAATCGGGATAGAACCCCCCGCAAAGCAGCAACTGAGCCTTATAGCGAATAAATACGAAAAAGTTATAATAAACCCCAATTTGAACGAGCGCCATTAAAACTAATAGTGTAATCGGTAACGAATCTTTGGAAACGCAGCAACTGAGCCTTATAGCGAATAAATACAAAAATCTCTCGTCATGGTGGGAAGTTGGCCTCGGACGGCCTTGTCCGACTCTTCTTGTATGCCCTCCAGTTTGACGGTGCCTATTAAGCACCGTGGACACTACGGATTGTTGGAGCCGTTGCGCTATATGCCTTTGAGAAAACCCTTCTTCACTTAAAGCAACAGCACGGATTGATTCCCCTTCGGTCAATGCTCTTCTGTCGGCCATCACAACGTTCTTACTAAACTCACAAGTAAAAACTAAAGTCTCTTAAATGTTAGAAAATCTTCAATAAGATGGATCTTCGCCAACAACTAACCATTTACTGATACGAAGAAAGAAAAGAAGAGGATTAACTGACCCTTTTCTCCATAAACGGGTGGAAATATAAACAGGTAGAGGATTAACTTGATAAGATACAACACAAAGTCCAGTCTGGAACAAAGGAATTCCGGTTTTTATCTCTTATGTAATAATAATATAAATATTTGTAAGTGATCCTTTAATTTTGTCCGCCAGTTGTATATATATATATATAAGTTTGTGTTGTTCTCAGGTTTCAGTCAATGAAAATAAACGATTTTAATGAATACAATAAATTTGTTATAACAATAAAATTGTTTATTCATTCACTGAAACCTGAGAACAACACAAACTTAAATTATCAACAGTCGAGAACTGATCAAACAATATATATTTTAATTTTTTTTTTCTTTTTCAAAGCCTGTCCTATGGTTTCAATTAAAAATCACATCGGTTATGATTTATGGGGCATATTGTTAAAAAAATGTTAATTTTCAAAATTATTGTTATATGCCATCGCATGTATTAAAAAACTATAAATCAACTATAGATCTAGTATAATAAATATATATATTGATATTAATAATTTTCGCCCGTTGCGATTTTTAAAGGGAAATTAAAGTAGATCCTTTTGTACTCAAATAAGTCATACATATCTTACATTAATGACACCAAAAGAAGAAGAAGAACTGTGATATGAAAGTTTATCTAACTCGTTATTTCAATTCAACATGGATATGTGTGAATACCCTCTTGGTGTTCCTTTGGCCTTTATGAAGTTGTTATCTAAAACTTAAGGAAAAATATTTTGACTGAGAGTGATCACCACCTTGCCAGTCGTTGTCCTAGACATACTACGGCACCTTATTACATACTGAAGATGGATTTCTAAGTGTTACAGATTTTGATCTTATTCTTTAATTCGTTTCTTAGTTCAAATTTCCTGGCATATATCCCTCACCGAATGTTCAGTATTTCGTCTTATAAAAAACCTTTAGCATTGCTTATTTTAACTAATAAACAGTCTCTTATTATCAGTAATAATTTAATATTGTCTATGATTTCCGAGAAAGTTGGTATTCGCTGATCCGACCGTTAGGCGTCCGAAAGGTTGGCCGAAACGTCGAAAGGAGGATTGCGTTAAGGCTGATCTCGGGGGCTTTAGCTTGAATGGTGAACATTGGACGAGTCTGTGGTCGGCAGAGTTTGGTGGTATCGGCATCGAACCTTCGGGTTCGGTAAGCCTATTATTATTATTATTATTCTCTATGAAAGAATCTGATAATGAGGTAAAGAAGGATTATTTTCAAATGTCGAAAACGAAAATTTCCGTTAATAATAATATTAATATTAATGAGGTTCCCGTTGTTTCATTACGGTACTTCCTTAATTAATGTGGTTATTCAGAACTGCTAATTAGGCATATCTTTTTTCCATTATACTGTTTCACTACGATAATTAATATGTTTTTATCAGTAAAAAAAAAGTTAACAAATAAAAAACTAAAAACTAAATACGTTACATATTACAAGTCTCACTTGTTCGTATTCTATATTTTACAAATCATTAATTTTATAAATAACTAGAAGTTGGGGCTATCTGGAATTATTCCAGATAATGAAATCGTATTAAGGTCCATTAAAACACCTTTACCGAACTAACTTCCGCAATAACAGCAGTTCTGATAATGGACTAACAGTTAGATAGTAACAGATAGGCTCCAAAATCTACTTCACACCAAAGCTCAACTCGAATTATCCTACTTTAAGTGCAACTAAAGTGAAAAATTTAAGAAAAATTACATGCGGTGCGAGCAACACATAATTTTCCCTCTGTCACGTATAATAAGCTCTGCTTGAAATATTGGGTTGTCCGAAAATTTCGTAGAGATTTTTAAAATAAAATTTACTTTTTATTTTTTCTACTAAAAATGAATCACAAAGCTAATGTTTATTTATATGCCAATAATCCACATGGAATTAACCATATTTACACCCTGGATTCGTCTTTATTAAGGCTCAGTTGTATAAACCAACAAGAGTGACGATTCAGTTCATTCGACATATTATGTTTTTCTTTTTTAAAAAATGGAAAAATTCAGCCCGAACTGCAAGAAAGATTTGTGCCGTGTATGGCAGCGATCCAATTGCTGATAGCACGTTCAGAAGTGGCTTTCGCGGTTTAGATCAGGAGATTTCAATTTGGAAGACCGCTCCCGGGCTGGCCGGAGTTCAACTCTTGACATCGAGGATATTGAGGACATTGAGGTCCGTGAGATAGCTGCGGAGTTAAGAGCCTACAAATCGACCGTTTTTATCATCTAAAGAAGGCCGGCTACCTATGTTGTTACGACGTTTGGGTTCTCCATTAGCTCAGTGAAAGGAACCGTATTGAATGGATTTCATGTTGTGATTTGCTGCTGAAAAGAAATGTGGAGGATCTATTTTTGAAAAGAGTTGTTACTGGTGAAGAAAAATGGATTCTCTCCATCAACACCAGACGAAAAAAATCTTGGAGTTTGCCTGGAACGACGCCACTCTTAACACCAACGGCCGGCTTCCATCCAAGAAAAGTGATGCTCATTATTTGGTGGGATTGAGCTTCTTCCTCAAAACCAAACTATAAATAGCCTAGTTAGATCGATTGAAGACAGCAATTGAAGAGAAACGACCAAAGTTGGCAAATCGGAAAGGAGTGCTATTCCACCAAAACAACGCTAGGCCCCAGGTGTCTTTAAGAACTCAGCACATGTTATTAAGCTTCTACTCTCCTGACATTGCTCCTTAGTATTTCCCTTTTTTCCGTTCCCACGAAATTGTTCTACAAGAGAAATCCTACTATTCAGAAAATGACGTCAGCACGGACCTTTTATTGTTCTTCAGGAGTAAGGACAGTAATTTTTGGAAAAAAAAAAAGTATAATGGACCTTCCAAGCCGTTGGGAAAGGGTAATTGCTAACAATGGTACCTAATAATCTATGGTAACTATTTTGTAGATTAAATAAATAAATTTTAAGCTGTTAATCAATTTTAATTTTCGTCCAAATTTCTCTACGAACTTTCCGGACAATCCAATTTTTATCCTTCGCTGAAGAAAATTTAGTGTATTAGTCTTTGTTATTTCAAAACGACAGTGTATTTTTATGGTTGTTATTTATTTTTATAGTTATAGTTGTTAAAATAATTTTAAAATATAGTTAGAGTGTTTTATTATATAATCCTTTATATTATTATCAGAAACAATCAGTTAGTTTAATCAGCTTTTCAGCACACTCCACACACATTATCCAAGAACACGGACAAACAAAGACCTTTTCGCGCTATTTGTTTATTTGAACTCAGAGACCCCTAAAACGTGTATTTCCGTTAAAAACTGGAATTTTTAAGTTCGCTATACTTTCCCTTACTATATATTTCATAAATAGGTAAGTGAAAGTATTGTATGTTTAATGTATATATGCGAACTAATTAAGTTTGATTAAGTTAAATTCAAATAAGAAGTCTCAAAAGAATCTTTAAACTAATATAAAAATACTGGATGATCATGGGTTAAAAAAAAAGTTCTGATGATGAGGAAAGCATTGACATAAAAGAAAAAATATATATACATTTATTTACTTAAGTTATTGTATAAAAAATATTACATCACATACACATTAACCAACAATTTTTTTTTTTTTTTATAGAGAAATATATATATATATATATATATATATATATATATATATATATATATATATATATAAATTAGATAAAAGTTTTTATTTAATTTTCATAATGTATAATTAATTAAGTAAGTAAATATTAATAATAATAGAAATATTATCTGCTAAAATCACTATTAATAAGCATCCTTCACTTGTTAGATATTTTTTTCATATATTCGTCTTTCAAAGATATATTTCTACATTTATATATTTACTCTTATTCTAGGAAAATATTTTTTTTTTTTTTACCTTGGAAAATATTTTCCTCCTTTATTAATGATCAGTATCGTATCATCTATTCAACCACATCTCAAAATTAGACAATTACTTTTAAAAAATAAAATATTACTATAAAATATATAATCTATTTTATTAACTTGAGAATAGATCGTTACGAAAATAGTTAAATATCAAAATAGTAGTTACATATAATGATTATTTAACGGTATTTAAACAAAAAAATAAAAGAAAAAAAAGATTTTATGGAAAAACAAAATTGAGATAATTATAAAAAGTTACCATTCTGATAAATCGATTTTAGATATTACGTTGCAGTTAATTTCTCAGACGCATTATTAATTTAATTATTTTAGACCAACTTTGTTGAGAGAAAACAAAGTTCTGCGCATGCGCATGTGTATAGCAGTCATCTTTCAAATCGGCTCTTGGATTTCATGCTTTTTCAGTTTGAATTCTCTTCAGTGCAATCTTGAAAACATCACCAGACTTCAGGATAACAACAGCAGTAAATATTGGAGCAAACAACAGTAAGTTTTGTTACAATTAACGGTGTAAAGTGAATGCTGGGTAACCTCTTCACATCAGCTGATTGCCAATAGCTCGGCAAGGCCGGGATTGGTTTTCTTTTCTTTAGTTATTGTTTAATTACCAACATCTAGTTATTTTCTTATTATCTTCTTCACATGAAATGCGATATTTTCACCAAGTGATGCCCTCTAAAGCATCAACTAAAAGATCTAGATCTAGTGGTTCAATTACGTCTCCCATAAAACAAAGACCCCGCCGTGATAATATAAAAAATTAAATCAACAAGCAACCCCTTCAGATTCTAATACAGAATCTGAACCACAGCCTGGCACATCGTCACAGGGGATGACTGACGAATCTCCGTTTTTCACCCCAAATCCTTTTCAAATCCTACATAATGAAAAAGAAAACATGGAATCTGCTCCTACACCCAGTGAACCACGGCCTCCACCGATATTTGTCAAAAATATTAAAAATTTCCAGTTGTTATGTGCACAATTAAACAAGATTACCGAATCCACCAGCTACTACTGTATGAGTAGAATCAATGACACCAAAATATCACCGACCACCGCCCAGGCATATAGAAAAATTGTGAAATACCTAACTGAAACTAAAGCGGATTTTCACACTTATCAGCTACGGCAAGAGAGAGCTCTTAGAGTTGTGATCAGAAATCTATACCCTTCAACACCAGTTGACGCTATCAAAGAAGAACTCATGGAGATGGGTTACAAAGTGCGACAAGTCACTAATGTCATAAAAGATAGAGTTCAACTGCCTCTATTCTTCGCTGACTTGGAACCATTAGCAGGAGTAGAAAAAATTTATGATCTAAAAAGACTGTATTATACAAGTGTAAGAGTCGAAAAACCTTATACAAAAAGAGAAATTGTTCAGTGTTACAATTGTCAGGCGTATGGTCATACCAAAAGTTACTGTCACCACATACCACGCTGCGTGAAATGCGGTGAACAGCACAAGTCCGTGGAATGTACAAAACCGAAGTCAACACCCGCGGTATGTGCTCATTGTCTCAAGGACCACCCGGCCAACTACAAAGGACGCCAAATCTATAAGGAACTAAGGACCAGGTATCAAAAACCCCAAGTACTGGATGAAACAACAAGACAGGCTAGAACTAGAAGAGAACCCTCAAAATTAATCGATGCCAATGTATCATTTGCCCACTTACTTGGAGGTGAGAACCAATGTACTGAAGCCGAGGCCCTGCCGGAACTACAAAATGTACCTCAATATCCTCAATCCATTCCACAAATACCTCTTCCTCAAAACGTAATCAGTCCTAAAAATCCTCATCCACAACAAATCTCTCATATTCCCCCTCCTTCAAATGCCACAGATCTTACCAGTTTGATGACATCCTTCATTTCCGAAATCAAATCCCTTGTCATGCCCCTAATAACAATCCTCACGAATCTTGTATCAAATCTTATTCCTAACTTAAAAAATCCATAAATGACCTCACCTAACTCCTTATCTATTCTCCTATGGAATGCGAATGGTTAGTTAGTAAGACTACGTGTTAGAAACTAGCTAACCACAACAGTACTTCAAAATACCTGAATACACAACATACCGGACAGACCATCCAGACGGCAAAGCCCATGCCGGTACTGCTGTCATTGTCAACCGATCCCTCTCCCATCACTTACACCCACTTCCCGCCCACGATTTCCTACAAGCCACCTCTATTATAATCAAGACCTTTTCCTTTCCGCTAGTCATCGCATCAGCATACTGCCCTCCTAAAAATTCTATTTCTATTACCCAATTTGGTTCCTTCCTCAACTCATTGGGGAATCACTTTATTCTGGGTGCAGACTTAAACGCGAAGCACCAACAATGGGGTTGCAGAACCACAAATACTCGTGGACGGACATTGCAGTCTGCACTCAACTCCAGACGCCTTAATCTCCTACCTCCCGATTCCCCTACCTACTGGCCAACAGATCCTAACCGTAATCCAGACATCCTCGACTTCTTCATCCACAGCGGATTAGGCTCCCTGAACTATTCCGTAACTCGCCTTGATGAACTATCCTCTGATCATAGTCCATTAATCCTAAATGTATCCATGACTCCTATTCCGAAACCTTTCCCACCGTCATTCATCAGAGGCCCCATCAACTGGAACCTCTTCCGCGAAATCCTCACCAATGATATCGACCTCAGAGGAACTCTCAAAACCCCTTCTGACCTTGATGATGCCGTATATTCCTTTACAACCTTGATTCAACAAGCTGCCTGGACTGCCTCCTTTCCTAAACAATCCCAAATTATTCCTTACAAATGCCATTTACCACAACACCTGACGGACCTCATCAACACCAAACGCCGAGCCAGAACATTATGGCAACGCACCCGCCACCCAGAAGATCGCCGCTCTTATAACTTTTATTGTAGAAAATTAAACCGGGAGTTGGCGACCTTCCGTTCCCAATCCTACAATTCCTACCTCTCCTCTCTCTCGACTCGTGACAATTCTCTGTGGAATGTCACGAAGAGAATCCTGAATACTCACACGATTTCCCATCCTCTCCTACGCGGTGATAGTTCCTGGGCTGCTTCTGACAAGGATAAAGCCCAGGAATTTGCACAGCACCTTTCCAAAGTTTTCACTCCTCATCCTGAGTTGAAACCAAACCATACTTCAACAGTTGAACAGTTCCTTACTTCGCCAATACCACTCTCCTTACCTCCTAAAGCAGTTAATCCCTCTGAGGTCAAATATCTTCTTAAAAAGCTTCCTCTCCGTAAATCCTCTGGATATGATCTCCTCACGCCTCAGATCTTAAGACAACTTCCACAGAAAGCCATTACATTCCTTACATATCTTTATAACAGTATCCTACGCACTACCTATTTTCCTCTCTTATGGAAACATTCAACTATCATCCTTTTCCTGAAACCAGGCAAACCTTCCAACAGCACGTCATCTTACAGACCTATTAGCCTACTTCCGATCCTCTCAAAAATTTTCGAAAAGCTCCTACTAAAACGAATCCTAGATAAATTTAAAAATTTTCCTTCGCATCAGTTTGGATTTCGTTCTCAACATTCCACAGTTCAGCAAGGACTCCGAGTTGTGGATCACATTTCCTCTGCCCTTGAGTGCAAGGAGTATTGTTCGGGTGCCTTTCTGGACATAGCTCAAGCTTTTGACCGGGTGTGGCACCCGGGATTGCTCTTTAAGCTCAAAACCCATTTACCTCAATCCTTATACCTAATCCTCCGATCCTATTTATCAAACCGCTCCTTCCGAGTTCGCTGTGGTTCCGAATTTTCCAAACATTATACTGTTGAGGCCGGTGTTCCTCAAGGCAGTGTCTTAGGACCCGTCCTCTACATCCTCTACACCGCCGATATCCCTACCGATCCCGATACCTTTCTGGCAACATTTGCTGACGACACAGCCATTTTATCATCCAATTCCGATCCTGAAGTAGCATCTCTAAATCTCCAAAGGCACCTTTCCCTTGTCGAAGACTGGTGTAAGGCTTGGCGAATTAAGGTGAACGAAAGCAAATGTACACACGTCACCTTCACCCTTCGACGTAAATCCTGTCCAACAGTTAAATTCAATTCCATACCGCTTCCTTCATCAGACACAGTCCGGTACCTTGGCTTTTTACTAGACAAAAGACTGACGTGGAACCCACATACGAGACTTAAAAGGATAGAACTCAACCGCAGATTCGGCCGGTTATACAATTTACTAAACAGAAAATCTCATCTTACAGTCGACAACAAATTACTAATATATAAGACAGTACTGAAACCTATATGGACCTACGGACTTGAACTATGGGGGACAACTAAACATTCTAACATCAAACGTATCCAATCCTTCCAATCCAAAGTCCTCCGAACAATAGTTAATGCTCCTTATTACGTTACCAACTGTACCCTACACCATGACCTTAATATTCCATTTATTTTAGACCTGGTACCATCCAAATTCTCCAAATTCCATCAGAACCTTCTTCATCATCCTAATCCTCTTGCTCAATCGCTTTCCAGCTTCACCCATCCCTACAATCCTCCTCGAAGATTGAAACGGCAGTGGCCCCGCGACGTTTTGTAAACATTTATCTGGAGTTCTGACACTGGTCAGATCCTCCACTCATGTACTGTATGTTTGTGGCTATTCCGCTCTGGCTCGGCCTCCACTGGCATACACTAGTGAAGCGCTGAGTGGGAGGCGCTGGGATCTCTTGGATTCCGCTTCTCCCCCCACTTGTGGGGGGAGCAGCCGAGTCTAGGGTTCCTTTGGCTGATTGTATATATTGTATATAGTTAAGTTTGCTTGTATGATTTTTATTTATTTCCCAACTTGTATTTATCTCTACTACAGGTTGTTGTTTTGATTTGTTTCTTGTTTTTTTTTTGTATATATTTGAATTTATTTATTTCCGATTTTATGTAATTTGACTTTATCATTATTGGCTGTATATATTGTATGACTGTGTACTACATCTCTATTACTGTTGTTCATTATGCAACAAATTGTAATATTTCTCAATAAAAAAAAAAAAAAAAAAAAAAAAAAATTATTTTAGAGGCAACCTGCAAGAACCTGGGTACATCTTACAACTCTTCTACATCGTATCCTACCCCGGTCTAGCATTCACAATTTTCTGATATCCATTTTCTTTCGGACGTCCTCCACTTCGTCCTATTACTTGAGTTGTGGTCTTCCTCTACCACGTCTACCATTGGTTCTCAAGAAGGGGGTTAGGGATAGATTCCCTAGGCATAAGTGCTACATTCCCCAGCCATTGAATCTGGGTCCCTTTAAATAATGATGCAGCTCTTCGTTGGCATGTTTCTCAACGACCGTCATCACACATCGAGTCATAAATCCCAAGAATAACCCTATTCGTACTATTCTTTGCGTTTCGATGCCTTAGCAATCCCTCAAGTTTATGAACCAAACGTAACATCTGATTACTATATTACTTTTTCGTACTGTGTTACTGTTTCGTATAACCATCCCTAACTCTGGGAGAGAGAGCTCTATAACTTAAAATACTTCACATCGCGAGCATTTATTTCCACCGGTCTTCCTGGCTATTAATTCACCCACCATTTCAGACACATAGCTGCCTTAAATCATTTTTACTTTCACTTGCCTATATACGAAATATTTAGTAAGGTGAAGTATTGCGATCGTGAAAATTTTCCAATTCCAGTTTTTTACGGCAATACACGTTTTAGGGTTTCCTGAAAAGGTCTGTGTGTGTGAGTATCTGTCTGTGTGTCCGTGTGCGTGTTTGTGTGTGGTAAGTCCAGTACGAAAACGAAAAGGAGTACGAAACTGAAAATTTACATTTGAGACAACTATGCGCCCGAAATGTTACAGCAACTTTTGATCAAAATCAACGTACCAGATAGGGATTGCAATCCGGTGTCATTTCCAATCCGGCCGGATCAGGTCCCAAATTTCATCAATCCGGACGGATCCGGCCGGATCCGGATGGTATGACTAAATCAGGTTGATTTTCACTTTTCGGTCCAAGATTAGTATGTTATTCGAATATAATTTTACTCATAAAAGGAAGTTTATAAAATAAAAGTTATGTTAGGATTAGATATGGAGCAAAACAATTAAAGTTTAGTAGGTTAGGTAACTAGTAAAATTTTAATAGCTATCAAAACAGTCGGCTATTGATTAGAATTTGCTGAAAATAAGGACTATTTGTATTCTACCAACCTTTTTCCAAAATCAAAATTGATTTTTGATAATATATACTAAAGTTATTAGTACTTATGTACTATTTAAAAAACAAATATTGTCAGTAGAATAATTTAAAGATTTATACTCATGTTACAAACTCATTAGTGTGATAATTATGCCACTCATCAGACATATTCATAAAAATATGATTGTGCCCATCATTAATGTAAGAGTTTTTTGTAATTGTTAGCATTCTCAAATAATTTAAAATTATTGTTATCACAATTCCCATCTGAGTTAATTACGCAAGGATAATTATATAGGATTTTATAAAGTAACAATAAATTAATTGAGCTATCTGAGAAAGTGAAGTATAGGAAGACGTGAGCAGTAACGTAGCTCAGTCTTCCTAGATTTCAATAGATTTGTAAGCAGTTTATCAGATAATTCAGTACACTTGAATGAGTCAGCAATTGAGTGAGCAATTTCTATAAAAAAAAAGTTAATGTTTTTGAGAAGTTCTTCTACAGATGACATATAGGATGCTATAGCTAGCGTATATCCAAGATAATAATATCTGTTAACTTACATTTAGGTGAAGCACCGACAAAACAAAAGCATATGTACTGTCTCGTGAAAGGCGAACGAATGACCTGGACTGAACTGATGACGTGATGTAATTTGGCGTCGAACGACACCACCATACATGTACACCAAATGTAACGCATTGAAAGTAGTTTTTTTTATTAAACTGCACTATTTTTGGCCAAAAATTGCTTTAATCGGATCCGGTTAATGTATAATGATGCCGGATCCGGTTTTCCGGATTGCAATCCCTAGTACCAGAAGCGCCATTTTATACCATGCATTTTACACTTTTTCGCTAGTTACGCCGTCTTTCGGAGGGGACGTTAAAAGGTGGTCCCGAGCCTGTGCGATGTCAGGTACTCGTTAAAGATCCCTATCCTAATAAAACCTGGATAGGCAAAATTTAGGACTCCCACTGTAGCATCGTCCGATTAGCCATAGTAGCATAAAGTGACGTTAAATAAATAAATAAACAAATAAACACTTTTTCGCGATTTATGCTTTTTTATATTAAGAACAGTAATATAGAAGTATAATATATCGTTGGAAAGAGAAAGATTTTAGAAAAAAACATAATCATATACACAAAGTTGTAAAAGATAATGTTAAGTGACGAATAGTGCATAAACTAACTTCCTACTGGTTATTATACGTAGCATTATAATATTGTGATATGATTTAATCTAAATCATATGTTTCTATTGAAACTGAATACACTTTTAATTTACGCGTTTTTTACTGGTGATTTCAATAAATACTTAAGATTCTTGTAAATATTTTTAATCAATTATATATGTCCCATTTTGATCTACTGCATGTGTCGATCTTGCAGGTAATTTTTGGAATTTTGTCATCATCAATCAAGGACGACCCGAGCGCTTTGCGTCTTCGAAGTAAAAATTTTCGGTTCTGGACCTAGCAAACCACTTACGGACGGTGATTTCTTCTAAGGCATCATAGCCTTACAAACTGCAATTTTTTTTTAAACATACGTGTAGCGGATTTTACTATTTTACTGATAAAAAATCAGTAAATGACGAAAATAATTTTTTTCTCTTCCATTTTGAGCTGGAAAAATAGCACTTAAAAATAAGGAATCTCGGTTGAAGCTAATGCAGAAAAGCACCTCAACTAAACTTTTTTTTAGAATATGTAAACATTATTGTCTAAATAATATGATTTTATACAGAGAGGATTACATTGAAATATTGAAAAATGCTACGAATAGTTTTTACGAACTATTTTACAACCCATTGTAATGCAACAGTGGATAGAGATTACAACTAATTGGATATCAGTATTCTCTATTGCAGACAGCCGTGGAGAAGTGTCAGAAGAAAAGGTACTGCAAGCTGGAACCTCCGACCCAAGGGTTCAACACCGACCCTTGTCCAGGTCTGCCCAAGCACATCCACGTTGTTTACACCTGTAGACCTTGTAAGTATCACAGAATATCATTAAAGAAATTTCAATTATTTTATGCAAAAACATTAAATTTAATCTCTAATGTCTGAATTAAATCTAAAAGGACCCACTACTTGTTGTCAACCACCATTGGCTTCTTGGTACCGGATGTTTATTTTGCGCATGCAACATCTAGCTGAGTATACAAATACACTGCACGCATCATTCTTGTTTACATGACTAAATTAAGTGATAAAAACGAGTCATCTCACTTCAAGTTCTTTTCCTTTTATTGTTCTTATCTTTATTTTACTGCGTAAGGTGTTTACTCACTGGTAAATAAATTTATAATAATAATAAGTGCGTTTCTAAATTGATAAAGAATCTTTCGAGGTCGGTCATCGTTCTCTGTTTATAACGATTTCTCGTTCTCTCACACCATAAATTCAATCATTTACAAAATGTAAATGAAGTGTAAAATTAAAAACAAAATAATCCTTAATCAAGAAATAAATACCACCGATATTAAACACTTTTATAATATTTTATTAATGATTTACTTGGGTTGGGAATACGTCTAATGCGTAAGAAAAGTTTGTTTGTTTTTTGGTAAGAGTTCTTTTTTTCTTTAATAAATAAAAATATTTAAATCATTTCTCAGATCGTGTTCAACTAAGACCGATAAGAAACACTCATTCAGTACGATAATGTTTAACACTTTTACGAATAATCAAAGATTAATTTATTTAAACAATGTAAGTATTTGTAAATATTAAATGGTGATTATGTTAAGAAATTATCAATGTTGAAAATTCGTTTAACTAATTTATTTTCAAAGAATAAATATTTAACATTTTTATTAGGAATTATCTAAGCATAAGATGTTCTCTGTGAAGTTCGTATTTAAAAAAAATCAAATAAAATAATAGTGAATGGAACTTAAGTGTATTTCAAAAGGTAACAGTAACAGATATACATATTCGCCATGCTTCTTCTTTTTTTTCTTTTTTTTTACAATTTCCTGAACCCTGGCAGCCTTTAGGAGATTAGTTTTCTTTCTTTACCTTTTTGTTAATGTTCAGTGCCCATATTTTTTGTACATAAACGAATATAGGTCTTATTTGGGTTTAATTTTTTTTGCACATTTGTAAATAAAAATTGATTGTATTGTTTTCTTGGCCAGACATAAATACTAATATATACTGTACAACTTTGTTATTGTTTAGGGACATGGCCCCAGAATAAAGTTTTTTTAAAATTATTATTATTATATAAATAAGTCCAATTTATTATGTAAATAAACAATTCTTAAATAAAGAATGATAGAAATTAAAATATAAAATAAATAGAACTGTACTTAAAAGACCGACAAGGTCAAAAGTTTATTCTGAAAAAGGACAATTTTACGCTACAGATTATACTTAATCTTTTGTAATTTAATGTACCTTTTTAGTCATTCTCTAAATTTTGGAACTTTTATCATCCATTAATTAAAAATTAAGATTTGATGTAAAAACTAATTATTTATAAACGTATAAGTTATTTATGCTGATATAGCATAGTACTTTTTAAGCAATTTGAATTTTCTTGTTTTTTTACAATTTACAAAGTGCGAAAATTTAGAAGTTATTTTCATTAGGTAGATCACAAAATACATTACATAGCTTTATCATTTCTATTTTTACATCTTTTAATGTAATTTTAGATAAAGTACTTCACAGAAACACTTATACCTGATAAAACATGCTTCACTATCGAGCTGGATAAGAAAAATGTTCGTTACACAAACGTTCATCATTTATTTTTACTCCATATCTTCTGTTTTTATTTACATCGATTGCTCAGCACTAGGGCTACTTAAATGTCTATATATGGAGAATACAGCAATGATTAAAGAATCGTTATAATTCCTGTGGCGGTCGTGAATAAGTGGTTAAGTCAAAATCTTTCATTTTACAGGTGAGCGACTTAAATTTTTACATAACCCCAAAATGAAGTTATTAATTACTGCTTTCTTTCCACCTGAAATTTCTTCCACCAAGAAGTGTCTTTAACTAATTTAACATGACGTAGGAGAAAGTCTGAGGGATCGATACGTGAAGTTAATTCAATTTTGATATAGCTCGAATTATCTAGTTTTTCACGACCGCTATAGATATATTATAAGAAAATACTAGAAAATCTTATAATTTTATTATGGATGGATTAATAAATATGGAAAAAACTAAAATTGCTTTGAAAGGTGTAGAGTTAAGTTAACATCCTCCTCCCCTCTATCTTAGCACATTTTAATATTAAGAAAACTATTTTACAAGAGATTTTAGATAACCTTTGTTAATAAATTCGATTTCATAGTTTAAACTGTTACAATTTTTACAATTATACCTTTAACAATGCAACTTATACCTTTAACAATATATATCTTAAAATATTCATATTTAAGACAGAAAAAATAAGATATCTCAGCTTGACCTTCGTTACATGAATAAACTCGGCCCTCACATCTAGAACAAACTCAAAACTCTGAACCAATGGCAAAAACTTTTATACCTATCACTATAAAAATTAAATCATGGACAGAAATGAAACATATACACATCATTACTGAATCCAGATATACGGGAAAGCCAAAAAAACACTGAATTCATAAAATTCCCATTTTCCAATCAAAAACATTCATTACTACCACAAAATACTTATGGTATGTTATCAACATTACTCTACATACAGACATCTGTATGTCTACTTACATATTTGAACCTTTTACGAACGTTTTCACAATTTACATGGACACACTGGCTCACTAATACGAAACATGGCAGCTACCAATATGCCTAGGCAGCAGTCGTTGAAGATTGGAAAGAAATTGGATGAGTGACCTCCCGACATAGCTGTCTAACAGGAATCACGCCAAGGAAGAGAAGCGGCTGGGCATCCTCACTCCACCATGCCTACCATGCCACCACATTATACCCTATTTCCTACAGATTTACTGATCTTCCATTCCTTGACAAGTGTGAATAAAAAACATTTATTTAAAAAAATGTTTAAATCGTTCCTTTTGCAGATTATTTTTCGTTTTTACCAATAGTCCACCGTTCTTTTAGGAGTTTGATTTCTAACTCCTTCCATATCCAAAAATCAGTCATCTCCAGGTATTAATAAATTAAGTAATGTTAAAGTATTTTGGTCCTCCTTTCTTCCCTCTTCTAATTCCGTCACCAAGTTAAATACCATAGAACCCGTTTTCATGTTGTCCACAGAGTGAGCTATTTTCTATTATATAACTATTTTCCTCAATGCCCTGATGGAAAGTTATAAATCATTCCATCTTTTAAGCAAAATAAAAGAATATTCTATAGTGCTCCTTATTCTCCATCACTCCATTTCAAATTGGTAGAGGATTTATATCTGTTTACTCGTTGAGGAGCCATTTTTACCTGCGTCGGTCCGTTTCTTGCTGGCCCTTCTCACTTTCCTTTGTTTTTTCGTGGGTGTTCTATTGAAAAACCACATTTCGAAGTCACAGGAAAGCCAATAAGTGGTTCTCAATAGAGTATAAACAAAAAAAATAAAAAAATAAAAAACAGAAATAACAAGAAACAATAATTTAGAAAAATAAACAAAACCAATTTGACAAGAATAAAAAAAATAAAAAAATATGTTCATACATAAAGTGCAAAATAAATTTAAAATACTTGTGACAATGTGTGAAATAATATTTATAAATCTATATACAAATACAGTACAAAGGAAAATATGGTAAATTTCTCTCTGCTCCATTTACCGATTTTTATTGAAATTTGCAAGTCAGTTGGGATCATTTGGAAATTGGGTAGATAGGAAGTGTTTGAACAAATGGAATTTGAAGGTCGGAAGAGTATTGGAATGACGGATATCAGAAGGAATAGAATTCCATACGGTCGAGGATCGGATAAGGAAGCAGGTTGTCTAATAAATATCTCGTAATGTTGTGAGAGCAGATACTAGATCTTAAGGGTAACAAAAAAGTTCATATGGCCCATAGTCATATGAATTAGTGCACGCACGGAAAAAAAAGTGGTTCCAAATGAAAGAAGAGATAAATTCTCTGAAGGTCAAACCCACAAAATAGGAAAGTAAGTGTCACCCAACGTCCTACAGAAAGTTAAATTTTAATATTTCTAAGAATATTTGGACAATTCAAGTAGCTATCACCCGAATTCCAAAAGAAACTTCTTCATATGAAATTTAGTGTTCCAATTAAGGTCTTGTTTCTGCTTTTACAATATGACGAGACATTTATAACACTATGTATATTAATAACAACTTTATAGAATTATACCCAACTGTGTTGTATGTTGGTTTATTCATTTAACATCACTTTATGCTGCTGTCGCTAATCGGACGATGCTACAGTGTGACTTCTGAATTTTGCCCAGGTCTAATTAGGTTAGGGATCTTTAACGAGTACCTGACATCGCATAGGCCCCGGGACCACCTTTTTGTGTCCCCTCCTAAGGACGGCATAACTAAAGAATCACTGTTCCCATTAAAAAAAAATCCAGGGCCTCCTGCCAGGTTTCAATCCGCGACCAAAGGCATAGAAGGCTATTGTGCTTGTCACTATACCACAGGTGACCCCTATCTTTTTATCCTTAGTTTTTTTATACTTCACCGTTTGCAGATGAGTTCAGGAGTAAGACAGCCTGCGAGAACGAGCTGGTGCAGCTTCAGTGCGGCCCCAATTCCAGACTGGCTATATACTCTGCTTCCTTCGGGAGGACTCAGTACGAGAGTATACAGTGCCCGCAGCCACAGGGGGTACCTGAAGAGAGTAAGTATTCTATAATAAGTCTTTATTGGTGTACATATAAACATTTATAATACATTTTTATTTACAAACTTTTTTTTTCTTCTTACTTTATATACATATATGTACATAGACATTCCTTTTCAGGAGTTTAAATTCTTTAACGGAAACTACCCGTACTTGAGTTGAAGAGTTCCCTCATCTTCATTTTCCGAAATTCTCTGTCCTTGGCTTTAGGTGACCATAGCACTCTTTGATTTCGTCGACCCACCTTCTTCTTTGCCTTCCTCGGTTCCTTTTCCTATCCAATGGGGTCCACTCAGTCATTGCCCAGTTTTTATCATTTTTCCTCATTAAATGACCAGCCCATTGCCATTTCATCTTTTTCACGAATCTGATTGCATCAGTGACACCACTAGCTTTTCTTATTTTTTGACTGTTTAGCTTAAAAGGTAAACAGTAAAAGTATTCTATACTATCATGCTAATGTAATAAAACCATATCGCATAGTTTATTCTCATTCGAAGACCTTTTATACGAGCAGTGAATAGCTAGGAAGGTAAATAGTAAAATTAAGTTAGATTTTCAGCTGATGGAGATCTTCGCTACTATTTAAAGTTCTTTGTTATCTATCGTGGTTTTAACAAACATTCAACAGAAATTATTATTGAGCGAAAATTCATGAATGAGATTATAAGTAAATTAAAATATTTACCGATCTGTATAATGGCATAATCTATACTTTTTAACTGATTCTATTTATGAACGGAGGCCTGGGACGTTCCAGGGGACTATCGCACATAGTTAATTAATAGTGAATGGGCTGTATGTCTAAATGAACAGTGAACGGTATAAAAAAAATGGATCTATATTTTGTGCTAATGTAACCACAATCATTATATTACAGTGAGGGTAAGTGGTTAAACTGTAGTAGATATCTGATGTGGTGGGCCATTCTTTCTTCTGATTTTCTTTCTGTCCGCTTCCTCATTCCACCGCCTGTGGGTAGGCCGGCTCCTAGGGTTTACTCCTCCATACTGCCAAAGAACTATTACGGGAAAAAAAATGTCTAGTTAAACTGGGGGCACATTTTCATTCACATTGTACCTTTTCTTTTCTATCTAGCCTCTCCAGACTTGTCTGGTGATCTTGTATTTGCCTGAATCTTTTAGCAGAGTTACCTTACCCCTAGATGCCACTAGATGGCGTTGTGCCCTTGCTTGTGTTGCTACCCACTAGAGGGCAGCACTTAAAATAGGTTAAGGGCCCTGATCCCTTAACAGACTCCTGTTAACTAATCGCTTTAGGGATCACTTGTAGCTGGGTGGCTAGCGTAACAGCCAAAGGTCACGGGTTCAAATCCGCAGGTGGTCCTAGCATTTTTTAATGGGAGTAAAAAATCCTTAGTTACGCCGTCTTTCGGAGGGGACGTTAAAAGGTGGTCCCGAGCCTGTGCGATGTCAGGTACTCGTTAAAGATCCCTATCCTAATAAAACTTGGATAGACAAAATTTAGGACTACCACTGTAGCATCGTCCGAATAGCCATAGTAGCATAAAGTGACGTTAAATAAATAAATAATAACTAATCGCTTTTAATAAGGCTACTGCACTAATCCTAACGCCTTGAAAGATTTCTTGTTTATTCAGGAGCACATTCATCCATGACATGGCAGGCAAAAGGTACATATTTTTTTGTTGAGTATGTATCCGATGTAAATCAGGTATTGCTAGGTACTTGTTGCTCAATTACTGGCAATTATTATAAAATATATTGTTGTCTTAGGCAACTTGTATATCGGATATGAGGAAATTTTTATCTAGCTATTAAATTGAATTACCTTTTCGTTCACATTATGTGTCAACTATATAGTGAAAGGTATTTTTTTCACCAATGCTCTCCTGTGTTCTATCTCCTATCTGTGGAACTACCACTGTACCATTACTTTTATAAAGATATTGTAAATCTAACACAACTTCTCTTTGATTTAATCTTGATCATTCTTGCCTTTTTAGGTATATTAAGCTAAATGTTAATCTTTTGGTTTCTGTTTTTTAATAATGGACGTTGAATAATGAAAAAAAAATACTCAAAATTTGAGGTTTAACGTTTTAAGATACGTATAACCTGAATAACAAATAAAAATAAAAGTCCCTCTGTTCTCCATCCGCGACTTTTCTCCGAAACTACTGGACCGTTCTTTTCAAAATCTGTCGCAAAATTGTCAAGGCATTTGACGATGCTCCTAACATCTCGACGTTGTCATTATTATTTTCGATAACGAACCCTTGTAGTTGACAAAGAAACAATATTACGTTTCAAATACGTAGAACCGGAATAATGAATAAAACTAAAAAAACTCCGCCTGTTACCTGTGCGGAATAATTAATACCTCTTCTTTTTTTTTTTTTTTAGGGAAAAAATAATAATAATAATAATTATTGATATCGGTTAAGAATATAGCAGAGATATAGTGGCGTTTTTTGTTTATCAGTGTTGATTTGACACTGTTAATTGCCTAATCAGCTACGTAAATTGTTAAATTCTTGTATGATTATTTGGAAATAATAAACTATTGTTTGATAATTTGTATCGTTTTTTACATTTTACTGGTGTTTTAGCAAATATTGAAGTTTTTACTGCACGAAAATCCGGTCTCTAATTATTAGATATTTAAAGGGAAGAAAAAATGTCACGATTAATAAAAAAAAGTTCTATGATATAATAAACCACTGTTTTCAAAGAAATCAGTTATATTAGCAAAATTACGAGGAACATTTAAAAAAATTGAGTGTTATTTTGATAGAAAGTCGTCTATCTCCGGTTTTCTTTTCACAGAATCTTCCATTTATTCATCAAACAAAACATATAATATTTAAAATGATTTATCATAACAAAATAGTAATCCTAATTTTGCTTGAAGGCAATTTAAGGTATAATAAACACAAGGTGTACTGCGTATACTTGTGGCATTAGTATATGTACTTTGTCCTATATTAGTATATGTACTTTGTCCTATATTAGTATATGTACTTTGTCCTATATTAGTATATGTACTTTGTCCTATATTAGTATATGTACTTTGTCCTATATTAGTATATGTACTTTGTCCTATATTAGTATATGTACTTTGTCCTATATTAGTATATGTACTTTGTCCTATATTAGTATATGTACTTTGTCCTATATTAGTATATATATGGGCATACGTACTTTTGGCATTAGGGCATTAGTCCTTCACTTTTCTAAATAGACATCTGCTGTAAGTCTCTTACAACAGTTTACGTATGTTGTAAGTATCTGTAAGACTACGATTGGTGGGACCAGGCTGAATTATAACATTATAACCTTGACTATCGATTATTTTACTCAGAACATATTGTGATCATCTTTAACGCCACCCTAACCTAAAATAGTTGGCCTTGAGGAAGGTTCTTCTGACCAGGGAACATTAATACTAGGAGTGGCCTTTGGCTCGATAACTAATTTTCCTGCTTCGCCATTTATCAGAGGCCGATCCGACCGCTTTATCGCAGCTATGTATCCGCCTATACTATTAGAATATATTTCCCCAAATGTTTACCAACACCGCAGAGCTCTTGTGTACTTTGCACTATGTATTCCCAAACCAACACGATCCTGCAAGTGACTGGCATTTTGCTACATATGAGTGAGTCGTTCACGAATTGATTCGAAAGTTTTTTCAGTAACTCAGCTAGATTCTTCTTCCAGTGGCGCGACAGGCCGTGAAGGCCTTGGCCTTGCGGTGTAATCTGTGAGTATTATATTCACGTTTCTCGATGTATTTTATAGGGTAGGGTCATCACTCTTTACCCCTATTTTTGTGAGTGGCCATCAGTTGGCTGACGGGTCTCACATACCCGCGGGAAAGGCTGTGAGTGAATCCTCATTTACTATATGCTTGAAAGAGGGGATTCGAACTCACAACCTTTAACGTGGGAGACTAGCGCGCTAGCCACTCAGCCAAGGGCTCCTCCTACTGTGGACTATATTCGGAACTCAGATAGATACATTGAGAAATGCATTTGGACCGCGCTTCTGCATTGAAAATATTTTACAAATCAGTCTTTCTTATCCATTTTTTTTTTTTTGTAGAGACCTAATACCCCACTAGAGAGAGCATTTAAGCTAACAAAAGGTTGGGGAATTGTGTTTATTAGGTATGATGTTTTGGGATAGCGGCGTGGCCTAGTGGATAGAGCATTAGTCCCAGGTTTAAATCCCGGCTGAGGCAGAATTATTTATTCTGTTATTTCAGCCTTGGTGCAAACCTTGGGACACACGCAACTTCTATCAAATAGGTACCAAAAATTGGAGGGAAAAACATGCGATTTAGAGGAATTTAGGTCTAATCACCTCCTTGCACGGTCCTTGGCCGTGAAACTGTATGAAGCTTTATAAGTACTGGAGTCCAGACCCTTCTTGGGTTCTAGAGATACAGTTACTGTACACATTTTTTTTTTATTGACAATGGTGATATGGATACATTGGGATATTTAAATAAATTATAATTTTTATGACACTTTTCGAAAATTCTCGCAAAACCCCAAAGTCTTGATATGAAAGCTGTATGAGTTGTTTTATACTTACTTAATAACAATAATAAAGCAAGAAAAATACATAAAATATTGATGTATATACGAATAATTAGTTACAAAGGTTTGGACTAAACTTTTATATTTTTATGACATAAAAACTGTTAATCATACAATTTAAGGTGAATTTTCTTGGGAAAAAAATTACATTAATTAATAATAAGAAGAAGGGAGAGTTTAGTCCCTAAAAAGTGCATTTGGAACCACTGTGCTACGGTTCCAATATGAAGGAATAGCAACCAAGATGAAAAAAAGAAACCTTCGAAGTAATTCGACCTCTAACCTTTGCAGATTTCATAGGCTAAGTTCCAACTTTTGAAGGAGCCAATTCAATTCAGTTTGTTGTCTTTTTCGATTATAGGCAAACTGACGACCTATAAAATTATATGATTTTGTTTTTAATCGAAAATCGTTAAAATGTGTTTTTAACTTATAAAGAAGTATTCTACGATATTCCGAATTCAACTGAACCGCTCAGTTTTCATAATCAAAGTCTAACAAAATTTAATAGTCAAAAGTTCAGTATCAAAAACTGTCGATGATTACGCAATACTTCTTGGAGATTTTAATGATATAAAGATAAAGCTAATATACAGAAAACACAGATATTATAAAATACCGACCTCTTAAAAGGACTCTATCCACTGACTTGCAGGACTTGCAAGACACCGCTGACAGTGAAGTACGTCATACTGGACACCGAAGCCTTTAGGAACGCTATCGGGAACTGCAATATCAAGAACAGGCTGGGCATCACTCTTGGTGACAGTGAGGGCGGTGTTGAAATTCATTTAAGTTATTAAAACAATATGGAATATATAACCGAATATAGTTCACCGTGTTTTATATTATTATTATTATTTTTTACAAAATAATGCATGTCATATGCTAATATTCTTTTGTGGGTAGATGGGTAGATGTATGCTATAAAAAAAAAATAATAAAAAAAAAATAAATAAAAAAAAAAAAAAATATATATATATATATATATATATATATATATATATATATATATATATATATATATATATATATATATATATATATATGGCTAAGCCAGTTATTTCTGACCTGTATTTAGTAGGAGACATATCATGTTTTCATTCTTAAGTTCATTTATCTTAGCAATACATATCACTACACTCACCTCAGAATAAGCAGTGTACGATTAATTTTTTTGAAGAAACTCAGATCACCTCAAGTATGGATCTGGATTAAACTATTTATGTTACAGCCTGCATGGCCAGCTACACCACTGAGACGGTGATTCAGCTGTGCCATGGGAAACGCCGCTGCGCTATGACCGCGGATACTGGAACTTTCGGCAGCCCTTGCAAGAAGGAATCCAGGATATACCTCAAAGTGGTGTACACCTGCGGTGAGTGTTGTCTTTTAGGTCTATAACATGCATCATCCACAATCCTCATGTGCTGAAAAACCTCTCCTACAGTTCCCAGGCAGGTCCTCTCAGCCAAGTACCAGGTAAGGCCAGAGGAAGATGAAGCGTTGGAACAGACGAACGACTGGACGTACCACGAAGAAGAAGGATTTGCTGCTCCTAACACAATCGCACAAAACGGATCAGCAAACCTCTTCGTTGGAGGTTTGTATTCAAAATTGAATAAATTAATATCTAATCGTTTCAAATTTACTATATTTAGTTTCTTACTTTCTGGTTTTCATTTCCTCTGTGACTCTCATTTTATAAGAGATCATAATAAAATTATACCTGAATAAGATTCAGGGTGCTTGTATTGACGATATCAGCCTTTTGGGAACAATAAGATTAGTTGAACCGTGAACATCACAGCCTAGTTTCCGCTCTAAATGCTGCAGCGATCTAACCTATCAGGTAAAGATAAAGATAAAGTGATCGGTCTGTAAGAGGTAATTCTGTAGTTTTTTTTATTTTTTATTACAGTTCCTATAGTACATAAGCTTGTAAATACTATTTATGATGAAATATTAATGACAGTCCCTATTCTTTACAGATACTTTGCCGACGAACGAACCGGACGATGGAGAAGTCGGAGGTAATGAATTACTATACTGATTTACAAAACGCATCTTAATTAACATTTTAATATTATCAATGCTTTATTTTAATTTCATTTTATATATTATAATCTAGGATGAATCGATTATTTTTATTAATCAGACAATCTGAAACAGACTACCTGACAAAATAATTTTCACATCCTAACCAGAAATAGCAGGAAGACGTCTCATTTAGATAATGATTTTCTTGTTCTAAAAGTATTTTGAACTGGTTCGTATAGAATTCTATTTAAAGTTATACATTGTTTAATACTCTATTATTTCAATATCTGACTTGATCAAACAAAACCACAGAATCTCTATATGTACTAAGCCCAAGATCCCTTTAAGGGTTGTAGAGTTGCAGGTAAAAAAAAAAAAAGGAATTGGATACGCGAAGAATTCGATGGTTCACTAGAGACCCAAAAAGCTCTACTCCGTAAGTACATATCGGTCTTATGACAGTCATACTTGTTCTTCCTACGTGGCCTATTGCGGAGTGACTTTCATATAGTAATTAATCGTTTGTAACCCAAAGGTGTGTTGCACTTATTTTTAGCAGAAACCGTTTCAGAAAGTATTCTTGAGAAAAATAAAAACAATTTTCTTCTCTATTACCCTCAATTAATGCATTTAACTTTTCAAGAACAAGATCACGATTCAGTGCCTATCTATTCAGTATAAATTAGGGCATCGGAATATTAAGAAAACGTTGCTCGCACCAATGCATAACTTACAATGCTGACTGAGCCAATCAGAATTAAGGCTTTGGCGACCTACAGCCAGGGTTACTCTCGACATCTCAATCTACTTTTCAGAGCATATCTGTCGAGATACACTGCTGTTAGACCGAATGTTCAAAAATGTAATGAAATATTCGATCTTTTACCGACGTATTTGGTTTGTGTGAACATTTGCTGGTGAAAATCGTCATTCTTCAATGCACGGTAACAAGCTATGTACATACTATTATAAATATGTATAGCAAGAACATTAAAAATATATATATATTTTAATTCATTCATTTATTCTCATGTAATTTCACCAATAGCAGAAAACGTGGAGGAGATGACCCTGTACCTCGCACTGAGCGCCGGTGGCCTGCTGGCCTGCCTGCTCACCCTGGTGGCCGCTAGGGTGTCCTGCACCCACCGACAGCAGTTGCCTCCGGTAGACCCGCAGCCTACCGACACTCAGCTACCTCAGCAAGTCACCGAGGTACGTCCCCGAAATGATTCTATAGCCTTTTCTAAACGATAAAAATAAATTTGGTGTTTGTTCTATAAAGATCGGAAACTTTTAGAGCCAATATGTTAGATGAAACACACGAATAAAAAAAATAAAAATAAATTAATTAGAAAAGTCGGGTTAGCGCGACACTCTGTTTTCACATACCTCCGTTAAAATCCATCTAAGTATTTTTAAATAATGTTGAGTAGAAAAAATATTATATAATTATATTCAGGATCAAAATCCAGGAGGAAATGAAATCAATGTTAAAGGCGAGAATTCGTGTTACCACTTACCTCACTACTCCTGTCAAGAAAGTCAGGGTTATATTTCAGTAACTGTGATTATTTATATTAAATAAAATAACTTTGGCTCTATAGATTATGAATATATATTATATATATATATATATATATATATATATATATATATATATATTGTAATAACCTTATCAAAATTCTTAATTTGGTTATAGCTTCATTTTTGAACCCAAACCTAATGGATATACTTAAGTTAATGACCATATCAGGACTGAAGATAGTACTACAGCATTTACAGTTCTAGGATCATACCTAGTTTATTCACATTGCTGAAAGCCCTACAAATGATAGAATTAGAGGTACAAAGGTATGTGGTACAAATATTAAATTGTGAATCATTAAAAAAACTTCGTATATTTTTCAATTCACCACCAATGCTCACATTCAGAGGGTCGAATCTCTGTGGAATTTCTGGGTTGGAACAAACTCAGAAACAAGAGAGAATGCGTGACAAGGAGGAGCATGCTAGATTCATTTCTATGCGAATTTATACGGAGTAGGAGGTATGAAAAGAAGGGCTTTGTTAAAGAACATCTTGGAGAAACCGATTTTCATCCAGAGTTTTAACTTGTTGAGGTTATTTTCAAAAATACATATGTTGTCCAATAAGTATTTTCTTTAATCTATAAACGTTATTTAACAAAATCACTGGCACCCTTCTTCCGAAAAAGACACGAAAGTTGCAGGTTAGTGTGAATATAGAACAGTTCTATATGGGTATGAAACTTAGCCGTTTATTCCAAAAGGATCCCTAAAGTTTTCGAGAATAAGGGGCTACATAAAATATTTGAACCAAAGAGAAGAGGCTATTCGGGGTTAGGTGGATACACAACGTGGGTATACGAAACTTGTAACCTGTCAGTATAATTGATTTTATAGCATCGTGGGACCTGAATGGCTGTCTATGGAAGGACTATGTTGTGTCTAATATTTTCTTGAAACGTTGATTATTAGACGAATCTGTGTAGGAAAAATTTGCTGGTATCGGCAAAGGGCCTTCCTGTTTGCAATGCTATCATGATTATTATTTCAGAATTCCTCAGATTTCGATGAGAATATTTACCTACCCGGACCCAGTGAGATAAGTGTTAGGCTCTAATTATGTTATATTTAAAATTTTCGAACAGTAGCTGCTGCTCCCAAAATGATTGCTTGCTGTACCGCTTCTAGAGTTTTCATGGTTAGATCTAGTCGTTGGAAGGATCCTTGCATGCTTTCAGGAATCAGGCCGTTGCAGGACACTATAATAGAGTAAATCCTACAACTCTCCACTCTATACATTTGCTTCAGCTCCTCCGCCAAATCTTGGCATTTTCTTTTGTTCTCAGCAACAGTCTTCTAAAGATTGTCATCCGATGGCACATCTATCTCTTTATTTGTGCCATTTTTTTATGGATATCGATAACCAAGATATCTGGGCGACTATTTAACACGGTTTGGTTGTTAATAATCCCACTAAATCTTGATTTTGTGGCTAACAAATGGCATGGTATTTGTGATATGGAAAATCTATGCTTAAGAGATTCACTTTAATGCGATTACCTGGTGAATGATTTTCGCTGCATTGTCATGTCACTGCAAATACTCCTTCCCAGCTAGGATTTGACATCCCGAGGTTACATGTTTTATACTTTCCGCTACATTTTTACATAAGCGGCATAATTTCCCGCAAAAAGGTCTGTATGTGTGGTAACTCCCGGGCGAAAACGAAAAGTCCTATGAAACTGAAATTTCATATTTAAGACAACTATACGCTCGAGATGTTACAGCAACTTTTTCACCAAAATCACTGACCCGAATAGCCACTTTAAACCATTCATTTTGCACCTATTTACGATGTTCACAAAACCGGCTCTAACGATTTTAATTAAACCCCTTAAATCAATGAAAAACTGGACGGGCTTTCATATCATGTAGGTATCATTCTGATTGGAATAGTCTGACAGGGCTTAAATACCCATATTTCGAAGTTTCTTCGTCTAAAGTACTTTTAATTTTGTAGTATTTATGTTATTGACCATATCATGTGATTAGCATTGCTAAAAAACAGGTATGATCAGCTGATGCGCTCGATGATAACAGTCATACGTTACATCGTCTCTCAGATTTTTGCTTTTTTCGGTAGGAATTCGCTAGAATTCAGTCTGGAGAACATCACTAGACCTCAGGAATATTACGGCAGTGAATATTGGAGAAGTTTCGGTAAGCAAAGTTATAATTTACTTTGTACAATCACGAAAAAGTGAAAGAAGGGTCACTGATCAGCTGATTGCCGCTAGCTCGGCAAGCTAGGGCTTGCTTTTCTTTTAATTATCTTTCTTTTATCTTTAATTCTTATCTCATTATTTATTTATTATTATTATTATTTTCTTAATCAATGAGATATTTTCATCAAGTCATGTCCTCAAAGTCCGCAAGTAAAAGATCTAGATCTGCAGGTTCGAACTCGTCTCCCACAAAACAGAGACCCCGCCGTGAACAAAATAAAAAAATGATTCCACCAGCGACCGCGTCAGCTACCTCATTAGGATCTGAACCACAGCCCAGCACATCATCACAAGGAATAACTGATGAATCTCCGTTTTTTACACCGAATCCATTTCAGATCCTCCAAAATGAAAAAGAAACCATGGAATCTTCTCCTATACCCAAGAACCACTACCTCCACCAATATTTGTTAAAAATATTAAAAATTTTAAACTGATGTGTGCGCATTTAAACAAAGTAACAGATCCTAATAGTTATTATTGTATAAGTAGAACCAAGGATACTAAAATATCTCCGACTACTGCTGAAACCTACAGAAAGATTGTAAAATATCTGACTGAGACCAAAGCTGACTTTCATACTTATCAGCTGCGCCAAGAGAGAGCATTAAGGGTCGTAATCAGAAACCTACATTCCTCAACACCCGTTGAAGCAATTAAAGAAGAACTGACAGAATTAGGATTCCAAGTGAGGCAAGTCACCAACGTTCTAAAAGATAAAAGTCCACTGCCTCTATTCTTCGTGGACTTGGAACCATCAGCAGGAGTCGAAAAAATCTATGACCTCAGTAGACTGTACTATACCCTGTAAAAGTTGAAAAAACCTTACACAAAGAAAGAAATAGTCCAGTGCCATAACTGTCAGGCATATGGTCATACCAAAAGTTATTGCCATCACATACCACGCTGTGTGAAATGCGGTGAACAGCATAAAACAGAAGAATGTACAAGATCAAGATCAACACCCGCTGTATGTGCTCTGTGCCTCAAGGACCACCCGGCTAACTACAAGGGATGTGAAATCTACAAGAAACTCAGAACCAGATACCAAAAACCTCAGGATCAGAATGAAACAGCTGTACCAACCAGAAGCAGAAGAGAACCATCTAAACTTGTAAATTCTAACTGTCATTTGCCCACTTGCTTGGAGGTGGTAACCAGAATCATGAAGTCGAGGCACTGCCGGAACAACATTTTCCTCAACATTCTCAATCTATTGTACAAGAATCTATCCCTCAAAGTTTACCTAATCTTCAAAAAACTCCTCAACATCAAATTTCTCATATCCCTCCACCATCAAACGTCACAGATCTTACCAGTCTAATGACATCGTTCATCTCCGAAATCAAATCTCTTGTTATGCCGCTTATATCACTCCTTACAAATCTAGTATCGAATCTAATCCCTGCCTTAAAAAATCCTTAAATGCCTTCACCTAACTCCTTATCCATTCTCCTTTGGAATGCGAATGGTGTTAGAAATCATACTGACGAACTGACAGCGTTGTTGCAAGACAAAACAATCGATGTTGCACTTATAACTGAAACAAGAATAACGACTAAACAATACTTCAAAATACCGCAATACATGACATACCGTACTGACCACCCAGACGGTAAAGCCCATGCCGGTTCTGCTATCATTGTCCACCAATCCCTCTCTCATCATTTACTCCCACTTCCCACCTATGATTTCCTACAAGCCACAGCCATAGTAATCAAGACTTTTTCCTTTCCGGTAACCCTCACATCTGCATATTGCCCTCCTAAACATTCCATTTCCAATTCTGAATTTGTATCCTTCCTGGATTCCTTAGGAAATCGTTTCATTCTGGGTGCAGACTTAAACGCCAAGCATCAGCAGTGGGGTTCCAGAACCACGAATTCTCGGGGACGAAATTTGCTGTCTGCACTCAACTCCCGAAATTTTAATATCCTGCCTCCTGACTCCCCTACCTACTGGCCAACCGATCCTAACCGCAATCCTGACATCCTCGACTTCTTTATCCACAGCGGATTAGGCTCTCTCAACTTGTCTTTAACTCGCCTTGATGAACTATCCTCAGACCATAGTCCACTGATCCTAAAAGTATCTCTCACTCCAATTCCAAAACCCATTCCACCATCATTCATCCGAGGCCCTGTCAACTGGAACCTTTTCCGCCAAATCCTGACCGATAATATTGACCTCAGAGTAACCCTCAAAACCCAAGATGACCTAGATAATTCCGTCTATTCCTTTACCACCGCCATCCAACAAGCTGTCTGGACTGCTTCCTCTCCTAAACACTCCAATATAAATCCAGACCAAAATCATTTTCCACAACCTATTATAGACCTTATCCACACCAAACGCCAAGCAAGATCATTATGTCAGCGCACCCGACACCCAACAGATCGCCGCTCCTATAACTTCTATTGTAGACAATTGAAGAGGGAGTTGGCGACCTTCCGTTCCCAGTCCTTTAATTCCTACCTCTCCTCTCTATCAGCTCGTGATAATTCCCTGTGGAATGTCACGAAAAAGATCCTAAAATACCATCATGTTTCCCATCCTCTCCGACGTGGTGATGACTCCTGGGCTGCGTCTGATGAAGATAAAGCCGAGGAATTCGCCACACACCTCTCCAAAGTATTCACTCCTCACCCGGAATCCCACATCAATCACACCGCAAAAATGCAAGACTTTCTTATGTCACCGATTCCACTTTCCCTACCTCCTAAAGCTATTAATCCCTCTGAGGTCAAATATCTTCTCCAAAATCTGACTCTCCGTAAATCTCCTGGACACGATCTCCTTACTCCCCAGATCCTCCGACAACTTCCGCAGAAAGCTATTATATTCCTTACTTATATTAACAACTGCATCCTCCGCACCACCTATTTTCCTCTGTTATGGAAACATTCCACCATCATCCTTTTTTTAAAACCAGGTAAACCTTTCAACAACACTTCATCCTACAGGCCTATTAGTCTACTCCCCATCCTCTCAAAAATCTTCGAAAGGCTTCTTCTTAAACGTATCCTACCCATATTAGAATCTCAAAATCTTCCTTCCCATCAGTTTGGATTCCGTCCTCAGCATTCCACAGTTCAACAGGGACTCCGAGTTGTAGACCATATTTCCTCAGCTCTTGAATGCAAAGAGTATTGTTCTGGTGCGTTTCTGGACATTGCGCAAGCTTTTGACCGGGTATGGCACACTGGATTACTCTTCAAGCTGAAAACCCATTTACCCCAGTCTCTATACCTCATTCTCCGATCCTATCTCTTGAACCGTTCCTTCCGAGTTCGCTGTGGTGAAGAATTTTCTAACCTTTATCCCGTTGAGGCCGGTGTTCCTCAAGGCAGCGTCTTGGGACCCATCCTCTACATCCTTTACACTGCTGATATTCCTACACATCCTGATACCTTTCTGGCAACTTTTGCAGACGACACCGCCATCCTATCATCCAGTTCCAATCCTGAAACAGCATCCTTAAACCTTCAGAGACACCTTTTCCTTATCGAACACTGGTGTAATAACTGGCGTGTAAAGGTGAACGAAGCCAAATGTAAACACATAACCTTTACTCTTAGACGAAAATCCTGTCCGCCAGTTTATTTCAACTCATTACCGATTCCTCTCTCAGATACAGTCCGGTATCTTGGCTTACTGTTAGACAAAAGATTGACTTGGAACCCACATACAAGACTTAAAAGACAAGAACTCAACCGACGATTCGGACAGTTATACCGACTACTCAACAGAAAATCTGAACTTACAGTTGACAACAAATTATTAATCTACAAGACAATACTGAAGCCCATCTGGACCTACGGACTTGAACTGTGGGGGACAGCTAAACGTTCTAACATCAAACGCATTCAATCCTTTCAATCCAAAGTCCTCCGTACAATAGTAAATGCTCCTTATTATGTCTCCAATTATACCTTGCACCACGACCTTAATGTTCCATTTATTTCAGACCTAATTCCATCCAAATTTTCCAAATTCCACCAGAACCTCATTCATCATCCTAATCCTTTAGCTCAATCCCTATCCAGCTCCACTCATCCATACAACCCACCTAGAAGGTTGAAACGGCAGTGGCCCCGCGACCTTTTGTAAATATATTGGAGTTCTAGCACTGGCTAGATTCTCCACTCAATGTGATGTATGTATGAGTGTGTGTATGTGTATATAGGTATAAGTGAATTATTGACTTTTGTATTGATTCATTATTGTGTATATATTTTATTGTAATTTTATGTTGTGTGAATATTGTATGAATGTAGTATGTTTGATGTCATTCAGCACTACTATTAATGTCAAAATTGGGACAGATTGTAAAATTTTCTCAATAAAAATTGTAATAATAAAAAAAAAAAACAGGTAAATATATAAGTTGACCGAATTCAATATCCAACTAAAGGAGATGACTGCAAAAATGTTTTATTAATGAAATTTTTTGTTTTTGTATTCAAGAATAATAATATACATGTATAATATACCGTTAGAATGCTAAAGAATTTAGAAAAAAATATTATCTTATACATACTTTGGTAAAAGTTAACGGAGAGTAATAAAAAGCCGATAAGACAAACTGATTGTCCGTAGATAATAATATAATAGCTTATTTAATAAAACACATGTTTCTATTAAAATAAAATGCAAATTATGGAGACGTTGGTTTCCAAAAGGTATTATATCCATTTTAGAAAATTTCACAGGAAGCGCGAAAATCTCTCATTACTATATTATTAAATCAGCTAATTTGGGTATTTTAGCATTAAAATTTAGAATTATTTTTTTACTATAATAATAAAATCAATATTTAAGTTATAAAATGATTTTTTTTAGAATGATTTCGAACGAAAATAAATGCGTAATTAGTACGTTAAGAAAATGACCGTATTTCTAAATCGCGTTTTTTAAGGACTTGAGAGTTCATTTGATAACATCAAATAGAATATTTAGAACAAACTAAATGATGAGAATACAAATATGTAAAAAAAATCAATCTCGTAAAAAATGTCCTTTAGTACCTTTTGGAAATCAACGTCTCAATTATTTAACAATTTACTTTCGTCTCTAAATTGTTTTGAAGATTCCTCAATTGATATAAATATCGGAGGTAAGGTTTTTGCGTGTGTTGCGCAGATTTATTATTATTTTAAAAAACATATGTATTTTTATTTTATCTCAACTGTATTGGAAAAAAAGGGGGAAAAGAAAGACTGTTAATTTATCTATATCAATACACTATTTTTTTTTCCTCTCTTTACTTTTTTTTTTTTCTAAAGATGTGTTATTATTTTGAAAACATATGTATTCTATTATTATTTTATCTCTTCTATATTGAAAAAAAAAAAAACTGTTAATTTATCTTTATCAATATATTTATTTTTATTTTTTTAAACAGATGTATTATTATTTTAAAACCATATGTATTTTATTTTTATTTTTTTAAACATATGTATTATTAGTTCAAAAACATATGCATATTTTTTTATATTTTATCTCTACTATATTTGAAGAAAAAAAACTGTTGATTTATCTTTATTAAAATATGTACATAACTTTAGGCACTATTTGTAAGGGGAATACCCCAAAGACAAATAGAATCTATTCTATTCTATTCTAGTACGAAAATGATGTATTTATATTTTATTTCTCAAGGGTTTACTTTTCACAGGTTGTTAGATTCACCGAAGAGACCCCTCGAAGCTTGGCGACTTCGGATCCTCACCAATTCTTCGGTTAGGAGGCCGCTTCCTCCATCTCAACTCCAAGTGCCTGCATACTACTCTATTTATATTATGTAAAATATATTTTAAATATTCTTCAAAATGTATAAATAACCCGGAAAAAGAAATCATTCTAGACTTGAGTTCATCAAGTATCCGACACTTAGTATGGTATATTTAGCATTAAATCCTAACTTATTCTAATATCCTATTAACTTAAATAAAGATCTACTCATGTTTACTCTGTCTTATTTATAGTCATTATTTACCTGCAGTGGGAGAATCTATGAATGTTTACCAACGAGCTCTCAAATTTTACATTCGTTGAGATAAGCCTATATTTATAATTTCAAACCACAATTTCAGTTTTAGTGTTAAGAATAAAGCTTTGGTTTGTTCCCAAGCAGGATTCTGGCCATAATTCCTCATTCTTTAACCACAGAAAAAGTACCTGGTAATACATTTCTTTTTTGTTTTGTTTTTTGGAAAAACTATTATTCTCCATATTATATCCTTCTAGATATTTGTCTTTGTATATATTTTTACGATATACATTATATACGATATATATTTATTGGTCCCTGATGATACAGCCCTATTGGTCCCTAAAGAAAAAAGGCAAGAAACTTAATAGAAATAGTTGATACAATTTGGATATAAAAAGAGAGAGGTACATATTTAAGGCCTTGTGGTTATTTAACCGTGTGTTGGATTCTAATCATTTAAATTAAGAAGCTCATTTAGTTCGAAAATTACAACTGATTACGATTGATTTGTTGATGGTTTTGTAGAATAATTTTGCTATGTTGATGTTGTATTTTTTAATAAAATACAACATCAAACAAAACATTTTTTTTTTATAGTTCTTTTCTCTCTTGTTTGGGATTTTATAGATTAGCTTATGTATGATTTACTCTCTTCTGATTAAAAAAAATACTTCTTTCACAGATTATTTCGCTGGATTGATCTTAATTAAATTAAAATTTTCCAGTATTTAATAAATATTTATATTTTTGCATAATTATATTTTGAATCAATATTTAATGCATATTTTGAAAATTATTTTTATTATAATATATCATTGTATATAAGTATTTTATTGTATGTACTAATTCTTTTTTTAACTGTCCATATTTGTTGTGTGTTTCAGAGAAACGTACCCTGCCAGTTTTCTTATATTTAGATCTTATTTTTAGTATTTGTATTGAATTCTTGGGTAACATAGTTTTGTATATAATTGTACATATCATTATATTAGTGTTATCTTAATTTAATTATAAATTTGTTTATCTGAAATTAATAAAGCTGTGTTTTAATGAAGAATGATTTTTTTTTCCTACCTAGTATTTCAATTTAAATTCAAAATGCTCCTCAAATTCATTTTTCATAAAAATGTATAAAACTATAGAAAAATACATTTTGGTATTTAATGAGCTTAATTTGTGATTTCAAATTAGGGTAACAACAAATTTTTTCTTTGGACCTAGATAGAGAAGTATCTATAATGGAAAAATTTCTTAAGCCTTTTTCTTAACTACTAACCCCTATCTAGTCTTAGTTCCACCAAGAGTGCGGAAATCGGCAACCGGAAGGATTTTCTTTATTTCGATTTTCGGATTCTAAAAGTAAAGTAGCAGTGAAAAAACATGGTATACCTTTATACGAAAAAAACACAAAATATAATACTTGAATTTGAAAAATATAATACTTGAAAACAAAAAAAAACTTGTACCACTACAACCCATTAAGGGTTGTAATAGAATAGAGATTCGTACTGTTTCTAGGCTAACGGCAGAGCAATGAGGTGATTAGGCGTGATTAAGCACAGCCGCCAGGTTTTTCCCCAATTATTATGGGTACCCACTTATAGAGGCTGGGTCTTACCCTACCCATGGGTCACTTCCCGACTGAATTAGCAGAATAAATAATATTCTACCACAGCCGAGATTCGAACCCAGGTACCTCTATCCACTAGACCACGCCGCTTGTTCAAAAAAAAAACGAGCGATACTTGATACTGGAAGACTGGTACTCACAAATACTATTGAAACCGTTGAAACTTGTGACACAATCGCCACTGTATTTTACTAACACAAAGATACTCTTAATTATCTGACTATAAATAATCAATTTTCAGTTGTAGCTACAAGATTTGACACAGTAATGTTATTTACTAGGCTTAACTTTTTAATACATACTAATACTTATTTTAATTTATTTAAAATAATATAATCCATAAACAGTAGGCAGCAGCGACAAATTTCATATACGGAAATAGCTTAAAAATTTCAATGCGGGCAACACCAACACACCTTTTTGACACACAGCGTGTCAATAAAGACCCAACACCTAACCCTTTTAGTGCCAGACGAAAAACGAGTGCCTATGCGAAGATAACCGGCCAAATTCGACAAATATGCAACGATTTTGAAAAACGCCCATAAATACCAAACTACAATTGGTATTTAAATGCTTAAAAATGCTACGTATTCGGGACGAAATTGAGAATAAAGCAATGATAATGATTCTCTATTATCAATTCAAAATAATATGAATAAGACAATTATAAATAATATAAAAATTGATTTTCTATCATAAACAGTTCGACTTTGGACCTAGTAGAGTTTTTCTGGTGCCAAGCCCATCTTATCGCTCCTGCGTAGAGCCTCAGCACACTCCGGTATAGAATGTGTAAGATTTCAGAACCAAACCGGTTTACAAATTCTTCGTCAACAAAATGTGACCATTGACAATAAAATTAGATTTTAAAGGAGGTGACGGCGGAATGAATAACAGCCTGGTAATTTTATTGTTCTGAAGATAAAAATGGTTCGATAAAATGATGAATAATAAAATAACACACAAGAGAGACAAACTGAGGAGCGCACGAAAAAATAGAAATAGAAGACAACAGCTGGTTAGAGGTTACAATGGATTTGCCACTGCAAAATAAAATAATTTTCCTACAATAATAAAATAAAGGAAATAAAATAAGAAATAAAAATGAGTTTCAATTAAATATAAAGAGAACAAAAATATAAACATGTTTGAAACAGAGACAAATACATTCCACATAACCTCTTTGCTCCCACCAGCTGTGTGTTTATAACCTCACCCATCACACACATCAGGTCCGTCACAAGATCATTTTTAAATTTATTTAGAGATAAAGTTTTCTCGCAATGCTAAGAATAAAGTGCTATTGCATGCACGACGATATATTGTCGTTGGCACTCAAAGGGTTAATAAATAATGCGAAACATGATTTTAAATACAGCTCCTAAACGGTAGGTCCTAGAATGAATTTCTCAAAAGGGAACTGTCGCCAAGTTTTAGGTTCGAGGAACACCAACTGAGCAAGTGCGTGTCAAACTTAAGGTGAAAAAAGTTACAAAATTAAAGTTACAAACCCCCCACCTAATGATAGACCCATGTCAATATAGAAGATTATTTGAAACTATTAAAAATATATCGTATTTTATTTGGAAATGAAAGCTCATTAAGCAAGGGTTTGTTTTTTTGCTTTTTTGTGCCTTGTACCTGATACGCCGTTAATTAAAAATAATTAACTGTAGATAGGGTTCTAGGTGATTAAGGGTAACTGCAGCCTCATTAAGGCTCTGTTGATTTATTGGTGTTAGCAACGGTTCATATCTCTCCTTCCAGCATCTCGGTACCCCTCTTTCTAGGTAAACTTTTACAGTTTTTATAAATAAAAATTTAAAAATACTTACAGCATACATCAAAATCATTTATACCGATGGTTCTAAAACAATTGAATCGACATCATGAGCTGTATTAGACGGCGACCAAATTCAAAAGTACAAACTTGATAGTACTTGTATTGTTTTTACTGCCGATTTTACAGCTATTCTAAAATCAGTTCATCTACATGAACATTTTAAAAGTCAGTAATCATGTGTTCTGACTCGCTCAGTGCGCTCAGAGCCATTTTCAATCCATTCTCAGCAAACCCTATTGTACAGTAGGTCCACTTCGCAATCAAACAGTTGGAGGACTTCTCAGAAAAAATAAATTTATTTTGGATTCCCAATCATTCCGGAATATCAGGTAACGAGGAAGTCGACAGAGCAGCAACAGAGGCACATTCACTAGAAGAAATAACAATAATAATAATAATAGGCTCAGTGAACCCGAAGGTTCGATGCCGATACCACCAAATTCCGCCTACACAGACTCGTCCAATGTTCACCATTCAAGCCCAACCTCCCGAGATCAGCCTTAACGCAATCCTCCCATCTACGCTTCGGCCTACCTTTCGGACGCCTACCAGTCGGATCAGCAAATACCAACTTTCTCGGAATCCGCTCGTCATCGAGCCCAACAACTTTACTCGCCCATTTGAGTCTCCGCGATGCAATGAGCTCAATTATATTCACAGGATACAAGTTCCGCAATTCCGTGTTGTGCAACCTTCTAAACTCCCCAGTGGACTCATCTCTCTTCGGACCAAATATTTTACGCAATACCTTATTTTCGAAAACCTTAAGCCGTTATTCATCCTTCAAAGTAAGCGGCCACGTTTCACATCCGTAAAGAACCGTTGGAAGAATAATAGTTTTATAAATTCTAACCTTCAAGTTTTTAGATAGAAGCCGCGAACTAAGTAACTTAGCAACTGAATAATAACACGCATTTCCCACCTTTAACCGAGACTTTATTTCTTCCTGGATTTCATTTTTTCTAGTTATAATTGAACCTAAATACTTGAATTTCTCTACGTGTTCAAAAGTATGCCCTGATACATCAATATCACCAAGATCGCCACCGTTTCTGCTACTAATCATATATTTCGTCTTATCGGTATTTAATTCGAGTCCTATTTCTTTACCGGTTTTTATTAACACACTTGTATTTGAAGAAATAACGCCCTCTTTTATTTCATCATCTGAGCTGTTTCAGCCAATAAACGCGAAGATCATAGACGAATGGCAACAGTCTTGGACTGATCTTGAGAACAACAAATTGAAAATGTCAAACCGACCATCAGTTGCTGGGTTCTCATCATCAAGAAAGTGCAGGCGTGAGGAGGTAGTTATCGCCCACCTGAGGATAGGGAACGGCCGTCTCACTCATGAGCACCTCATGGCACGAAGGGATCCCCCTCGATGTCAAGTTTGTCAAGTGACTCTCACAGTAAATCATATTTTTGAAGAGTGTCCTCTTCATAGTAGGGAATTTGTAAAATGTAGCGTACCACGTAAAGTCTCGGAGGCATTGAGCGATTGTGATCGGGCCGTCGACGGTGTCATTCAATTGTCGAAGAACATTCGTTTATATCACCTCATTTAACACATTCAGGCTATTTTACGAACTGTTTGATATTTTACTCACACTTTTTATATATTTATATTTTTTTTATTTTTTGTAAATTTGCCTTTTGTTGCAAATCATCGTGTTTGCAGTTCCGATTTAATCATAATGTTTATTGTATCTATTGTTCTGTTTAATTCTTATTAATTTCGTCCTGTTCTTTTTTTTTTTTTTTTTTTTTTTTTTTTTTTTTTTCATCAAAGGTAAGTTAATCGTCTTCTGAAGATTTTTTGGGCAATAATAACCACTCGCAGGTTTTTGCCCTTAAAACCAAAACAACAACAACAAAATACTTACATTGAGAAAAAAAAATGTGAGTCACCTACTGGCACCATATCAAAGACTTAAAGAATGTAAACGAGAAATTTTGGTTTGCTTTGCTAAGCCTTATACTTTAGCTTTATTTTGGGACTTTATAAGTGTTTAAGTTCAATTTCTCGGAACTAATTTTTTTTTATTTTATCTTAATATTTTATTTGCACCTATATAAGTTACAATCAGCAAATGAGTCATATTTGATTAAAATAGCATGGGTTGGCATGAGGTAGACAGTACACAGTGGTGCATCCTTCTGACATTCAAAAACGAACTATTTTTTTAGGCTAAGAGGTCCCTCATCCAACTGAAGAAGATTTATTTATTTACATAATATTTACAATGTACACTCAATACAAACATGTTTGGTTTCAGTCATCCAACTCCTTTTCAGCCTACGCCGAGTTATGTATGGTATGTCAGTTGTAACCATGTTTTGTACAAGTTTGTTTCTATGTCCATTAAGTTTGTCTTGAAATCGATTGTAAGTCAGTCGAATGTGGTTTATTGTAGTTGGAATACGTCAGTCAGTATGTAGGGTATCGTTTGAAACATATGGTGGTGAGTTCATTGCCAGTTTTAAAAATTGCGATTGAAAGGTTTGTATTTTTCGTATGTGTGTCTTTTTAGCGGGTACGTATATCTGGCAAGCGTAAGTCCATATTGGTTTTAATAAATAACTGTATAAATTAAGTTTCTGTCTGGTGGATAATTTAGAACGTCTATGTAATATTGAATATAATAGTCTAAGTCGAAACTTTAGCGTTTTGTCTTTAAATTAAACAAATTCTTGTTTAATTTAAAGGCCTTCAACTTTTATTCCAGGGATTTTACCAATCTCAATCTCAACCTAAGCATCATTAGTTGAGACGTTAATTTTCAAAACGTACTAAAGAACATTTTTTGTGAAATTGATATTTTGACATATTTGTTTTATCTAAATCTTGTATTTGATTATATCTAATGTATGATTAAGTCCTTCAAAAAAGCGATTTAGAAATGTAATTATTTCATAAAGTTACTAATTACACACTTAGTTTCGTTCATAATCATACTAAAAGATTTCATTCCATTACTGTAAAATAGTGTTATTAATATAGTAAAAAAAAGTAAAAATCTGGTGTTGGCAACAAACGACTTCCACTTACCTCGACTGTTAAGATCAATTTAAGAACTATTAAATATACGTCAATTTTTAAAATATTTTAAGTTGATTTTAATAAAACGTGTATTCATTTTCGTTGGAAACATATAATGTAGATTAAATAATTAACTATATTAAATTGTTAATCAGTGATAAGTTTATTTCCTATTCGTCCCTTTACATTACCTTTTACAGCTTTGTGTATGAAATAATGTTTTTTTCTAAAATCTTTCTCTTTCCTTTTTTCGGTATATTATACGTTATTATTATCATCGAACTAAAAATTGCATTAAAAAAATAATTTAGCTCTTTTATCGTTTAGTTGGTCATCGAATTCGTCCTTTACGTATATATAGCCGTCCTTCATCAGTGTCATAAAGAACATTTAAAATATCGGCATTTAAGTCCTGTCAGACTATTTCAATCAGAATTAAACCTACATGATATTATAATAGCTTCATTGGCATCTGTATAGACAAAAGCCTCTCCCATAGGGAGGAATTTATAGTAGTTGGCTATAGCAAGAAGTAAACAGATAAATAATTAAAATATTGAAGAAAAGCGAAAAATGTAAGAACCAACCTTCAAAAATAATTATTAACAGCAAAAATCGGTAGAGCCTTTTTTGAGAAAATAGTAAAAAATGGCTCTTCTAGTTAGCAGATTTTGATGAAAAAGTTGCTGTAACATCTCGGGCGTACAGTTGTCTTAAATATGAAGTTTCGTAAGAGTTTTGATTTTTGCGCTAGACTTACCACACACACACGGACATAAACACAGACCTTTTTGCGGGACTTGGTCATTTGGAATCAGGGGACCCTAAAACGTTTGTTTCCGTCGAAAGCTGGAATTCGACAATTTTCACGATCTCAATACTTTCCCTTAATATGTATTTCATTTATAGGTAATTCTGAAAGTAATAAATCTAGATTTTAATGCGAAAAGAATCAAATAACTTGACTTATTAATATAGTAATGAGAGATGTCGCTCCCTAAATTGAGTCCATAAATTGGAAAGGAAAATTTTCTTATTACCTGAAGTAGGAATAAATTTTAGAAAATGCCTCTTGAACCCTCCCATTGTCTCAAACTAATAAAACGACATTATTGGTATAAGAGATGAGGAGAAGTAGTCAGTTAGCTGTAGTACACAGACCTACGATGTATTGGGCCATTAGGATCTGCCTTCTCCAACTCTTACACTAGATCAATCTGTCTCTCTTTTTTCTTCAGCCTTTCCATCTTATTCTTTCCACGTATCTCTTCCCTCTCGCTTTCAGTTTCTTCCTGTGTTTCTTAAACATCCACAAAAATAAAAACTTGCACTGCGGTGAGGCTTATATTTCTTTTACTACTACAATTTCAATATTTTATGCACATAAGCAGTTAATTATATATATATATATATATATATATATATATATATATATATATATATATATTTATTTATTTATCGATATTTACCAATGTATTGAGAAATAGATGAAGTAAATGTGATGGAAATATAATAAAATTACATGACATACGTGTTGGGACACTACCCATTGGCAGTACTAAAATAAGAATTTTAAACCAGAAGGTCCAGAAGTCATATGCTTTTCAGACGCTTCGGAGAATTATCAGGAATCGAGGAGGAAGCAAGGAACTAATGTGTATGAGCGGGAAAGGAATTCGTCATGGAAGGAATGGTACCTCGTTCAAGCAAAGTCATATGGAACATTAAGGTCTTTATGGATGAGCTCAATCCAGACAAAGTAAGGAACATTCAGGATTTTACTAAAGATTTTGGATTGTAAATATTAGATACGAAAAGAATTCGATGTTTTAGTAAAGATCCAAAGCTCAACTTCGTAAGTCCATAGAAGCTTTATGATGGTCATAAGATTTTTTTTTTCAGTGGCGGGAAAGGCCGTGCAGGCCCTGGGCCTCGCGGTGCAATTTGTAGGGTCGGGTCATCACTCCCTACGCCTAATTTTGTGAGTGGCCACCATTTGGCTGACGGGTCTCACATAACCGGGGGAGAGGCTCTGAGTGAATCCATATTTAATTACATCCTTATAAAAGCCCCGCCGGGACTGGGATTCGAACTCACAACTTTAGCATGAGAGACTAGTAGCTACTCAGCCACGGGCTCCCCGGTCATATGATTAAGAATAAGAATATTTATTTATTTATATAATATTTACAACGTACACTCGATACAAATATTAGGCTGATGCGAAATTAATGCAGGTTTCCTCTATTGCAATATCTTAATTCCAATTGTGTAAACAAAGCTAATCCTAACATTGATCATTATTATACCAAAACAAACCTTATCTAATACCCTCTCTTTCACCATGAATTTGTTTAGTAAAATCGTTTTGTTCAGTGTGTTCAAAGGTCTTGAATCGAAAATGTCAAAGTGCGATTTTCGTCAAATTTATTTTTACGAATTTAAATTAGGGCGCAGCGCTGCGCAAACGGCTCGTAATATTAATGAAGTGTGGGGTCAGGGGGCTATTAATGAGTGCACGGTGCAGCGTTGGTTCCAGAAGTTTCGCAGAGGAGATTTCGATCTCGAAGACAAGGAAGGTCGGGGCCGTCATCTTGCTCTGGACAACGACCAGCTGAGGTCAAAAGTGGAAGAAGACCCAACCAAAACCACACGAGAAATGGCGGCGGAACTCGGTGTGAACCAATCCACAGTTGTACGCCACTTGGAAGCAATTGGTAAGGTAAAAAGTTGGCCATGTGGGTGCCAGTAGTAACGCCAGACCACACGTTGCACAACCAACGCTATGACGACTGCACGAGTTGGGCTACGAAGTTCTCCAACATCCGCCTTATTCACCTGACCTCTCTCCTACAGACTTCCACTTTTTCAGGCATCTGGACAACTTTTTGAGGGAGAAAAATTTTCAAAACCAGGACGACATTGAAAATTCTTTTCGTGATTTCATTGAGTCCAGGGATTCGGATTTTTTTTCTGGTGGAATAAGAAAGCTTGTTGAACGTTGGCAAAAGTGCATTGATTCAGATGGAAATTATTTTGATTAAATATATATGGTTAAAGTAAAGATATGGCGTATTTACAATACCTACTAAAAACCTGCATTAATTTTGCATCAACCCAATATATTTGGTTTCATGATTTTATTGGACCTTTTTTTATGATAACAGAGTTTCAATCATCCTTTGAATTTACTAATAATAATACAATATTTGTTTTAAGACTGTAGGAAAAGTAACGCGGAAAAAATCTACACAATATAAATTTAAAAGTAAATGTTTTCTTTTTCTTTTGCGGTTTAGTGATGTTTTGTTGTAATGGCTATACAAAACACTCATAAGTGCCCAGATTTGTTATGCCTCGCCGGTCTGGAGCTCGACAAGCAACATCAATTACAAAAAATGGAAACAATTCGAAATACATGTTTGCGAATCATCACTAACTACCCACGATATACTAAAATTTCAAAAATGCTCTATGAACCTAATCTTCCAACATTAAAACAGTATATATCTATAAACAGTTTATCTACACAGTAACAAAAGGCTATGTTGATAAAAACTAAAACTTCCAAAAACCCATTGAACCAATTTCGAGTTTCAATTTGACGGCACAGTGGAAGTCCTAAATTTAGCCTATCTACGTTTAATTATAATAGGAATCTTTAACGAGTACTTGAGATTGAAAATGCTTATCACCATTTTACGTCCTCACCGAAGGACTTAAATGAGTTGCTATTTTAGAAGTTAAAAATAAAAATATATATATTATATTTATTATATATGTAATTTATTTGAGTGAATACTTTTATTTTAGGTTCTGTTCAAATAAAAATAAATATCCATATTATTCACTCAACAATCCTTTTATTTTATTTTTTCTCTCTACACTAATATACTTTATGCTGAAACTAACAAGGCTTACTTCAGCCTAAAGTAAATTTTATTATAATGTGAACTATATATATAGTCACGGGACTTTTACAAGGATATAATTAAATGGAGATTCACTCACAGCCTCTCCCCCGGGTATGTGAGACCCGTCAGTGAAATGGTGGCTACTCACAAAATTAGGCTTAGGGAGTGATGACCCAACATTTCCATTACAAAATGCATCGAGAAACGCGAGTGTAATCTCTCAGAACATTACACCGCGAGGCCCAGGGCTTACACGGCCTGTCGCGCCACCGGAAGAAGAATAAGAAGATAAATATATATACAATAGAAAGGACAGATTGAAGTAGGATCCTTGAAAATGGTCAAAGGCTGAAACGTTGCGGGGAGACAAAATAAAAAAAAAGGATTGTTGAATGAAAAATATGGATCAATTTTTTTATTTAAAAAGCACCAAAAAAAAAAAAAAAATATATATATATATATATATATATATATATATATATATATATATATATAAAATCTTACGTTGCTATTTTACTTGTATTTTTCTCATTTAATAAGTTTCATAACTAATTTTTTACTTTAAATAATGAATAAGAATAAAGACAATGGCAAGAGATATCCAGGTTTACTAATAATTCAAAATTATTATTCACAAAACCTATCTGATATATCGAAAAGAGAAAAACGATATTTGTTGTTTACATTTCCAGAGAGTTTGGAAAAGAGTATTTAACAATTAAGAATTTTTTTTCGCACTACATTATTAAGTTTTGGTTCAAGTTTAAGTTTTGTGAAAAAGAGTGTAAAATAATTAAGTTGCTCATTAAGACCCTTGCGTTTCAACATATGCGGGCCCCTTTGAGGATTTAACAGCCAGATAATTAACTGTGCCAGTCGGTGCTCTAAAAAGACCTACCGGAAAACTTCTTGTTGAAATATTGGCATAATATATTGGCAATGATGTCCATAATTACTTAACTGCTTCATTGTTGTGACTCTCACTCCTTCAATCGGTACGCACTTATATCTGATTTAAATTTCTCTCACCTCTTTACCTATCCGTTCTAACATATCAATCTTTCCAACATATCATTTTTATTCTCCGTAAAAAAAAAATTCAAGGAGAGATATGTATACATATATATTAACTATATTTTATATTATAATGTTTAACATTTGATGAAAGTTTGGACATTCTGTACGTCATAGATTTGTAACTCTTTTCGTTATACTGTAAAAATAATTTTTTTTTACTTTAATTTTTTATATGTTTCACATTTTATTTATATTGTATTTATGTATAAAATTGTATTTTTAATTATAAATTTCCTAATTATTATTTTTTCTCATACTGTATAAATTATGTTTTAACTTTATAAAATATTTCACATTTTTCATACAGTAAAAAATTTTAGAATAGAATAGAAAATATTTTTTATTTGGGACTAATAAAAAGGACCTAAAAATTCTTAGGTCCCCTAAGAATAACAGGTTTGTACAGTTGAGGTATACATGTCTGGCCAACAGACAGAAGCAACATAATTAATTATTAATTACACAAAAAAAAAAATAATATATATGTATATATATATAATATTATACTACATATTTAAAAATGTTATTTTTAAATTTTTAATTTTCTAATTATTCTAAATCTCTTTTGCCCCTTTTGTTTCTAATTATTATTATATTTGTCAATTATCATAACTTCGATTTCACTTGGTTTTCAATTATCAGTATAATTTCTTTTACTTATCATCTTTATATATATTGTATTATACTACTGGTTGTTTTCTTTTGTTTTTATAGTCCTGAAGAAGGCCTATAATTTAGGCCGAAACGTCGGCACCATTAAATTAAGTTTATACTTAATTGTGTGTTCATTTGACTGTAGCCTCAACTAACTTCTCCCATAATATATGTCATTTTATTTTCTATAGCCCTTTCTTATTTTATTTTTTTTTTTTAAGCCCATCCTTATTATTATTTTTTTTTAAAGTCAATCCATATATATATTTTTTTAAAGTTCATCCTTCATTTAATTTTGAGCATGACGTATCGGGTTGCCCCTAGAATAATGAATAATTACGATTATAAAATAAAAAACCAAGAAGAAAACTTATTTATACCTGTTTTCATTAATTAAAATAGTCTCTATTACTTTCAATACGTTTCCGCCAACAGATTGGCAGCTTATTCTATACATAACTTTTCAATAGAATTTTGAAATCCTTAAAATTTATAAATTCAGTATACCCACATTTTAAGACTGTCCGGAACGTCTCCTATTATGGTAGGAGATCCACTTTCCATCACAAGGAACAATTCTATACGCCAATAGATTTGGTTGTCTTAGCAAAGAAGCAAGGCACAAATTTCAGGACGTTGATTTTTTTTTGGCTATCTATTAATGAGGGTTTACCTTTCAAGATATGTAGAATCCGAATAACGATAAAAAGAAAAAATCTGTTTTTCCTAATTAATAAATAAATACCAAACTTTGAAATTAACAGTGATGATAAACCATTTTCCTTTAGATTATTTATAGCTATCCATTTTAGCCAATTGCCTATTGACAGCTATTTAACCAGTTATACTTTATTATAGTTATTATGGAGATAAAAAAAAAACATTGTATAAAAATTTGCAGCTTTTTTTTCTTTTAAAATTACAAACTTTACTAGGAATTGGTGAACAAATTACTAAGAAGTGACAAAGAAGCAAAAAACGTTATTGGCCCGCCGGCCGTGATAATAATCATATCAATATAAATTCAAACCTGGCGTGCCGACGTGCACGGACTCCGAAAGGATGCAGGAAGGCCCGTCACCAAGCGTTCAGTGGTGTCCAGGATGTTGTCCTGGTCTATCGTGGTTGCTTGTTTGTCCGGAGTAAGTGCTGTCGTATACGGACCCGGGAGGGAACCACCTAAGTTCCAGGGGCTTAGGAGTATAGTAAGTTATAATAAAAAGTTTCAGTCGAGTTTTAAGAGTTACAATTAGATATAAAATGTTGAGATAACTAAACATCTCTACAGTAAAAGAGTTTTGATGTTTAAATATGAAGGTCCTTTTAAACCTTAGTTTTAAAGAAAACATAGTAAAACTAGTCCTTTTCGTGCGTAACCCATCCCCTCTCCCTAATATAGACAGTTATACTTATGTCAATTGTTAAGAATCCTTTGAAATAGTAAGATTAGTCCTTTTCGTGCGTTTAAAGGCTTAAAACCAAGTGTTAACTGAAGCATGTGCAGTTATTTTCTCTGTATAAAATATTAAATACAGGAGGAAAATATTCAAAAGTAGCGGTCAGTAAATGAGAATAAAATCGAATAGTTTTTAACTATTTATTATCGGCCAACGTTTCAACCCTTATGTAGGACCATCATCAGGGCGATTTCAGGCGTGAGCTCACAACAATTAATATCCATTATGAATAAAATTTTAAATATTTAATAATGCACATGACGACATCGCGCGCGCTCGCTTGTTCTATTGACCAAGAACAAGGTAAAGAAAGAGCTTTAAGTATATTTATTTAAATCAACAGGTGTTCGTTTAAGCCAGCATGTGTCGTGAAGATAAACATCAAATTCAATAGCCAAGGCAAACGGAAATTATGAACACGCCATCCCCTGACAAAAATAAGGGTCAACAACGAAAACTATCAAACACAGGAAATCTATTTTAAAAATACAATATAAAGGAACATGTTACATATGTTCTATTATAATTTTTTCATGTTTCTTACTTATCAAGCCTCACGAACAAAGTCAGTTATAAATTTCACTTACCTAGAAATATTGAGTTGTGAAATAAGTTCGTGGGGTTCTTCAATATTTCAATTCAATCCTCTCTGTGTTTATAAAATCATGTTCCACGTTTCACGGTCATAATATCATCATGTTTACTTGGTCAATAATATTCTTTGAAAAAAAAAAGATTAATTAAGATGCTTTTATTCATCAGTTTTAACCAATATCCCTTATCTTGGTGGTATATTTCTTGCTCAAATTGAAAGAGACAAAAATTCATTTTCGTCATTTAATGATTTTTTATTTCCGCTTCACAGACGGTTAATGAAATTTGCTGTGTGTATGGTAACCATGGCTTAGGAGAAATCATCGTCTATAAGTGGTTGCTCAGAAAATGAAATTTTGACTTGGAAGACGCAAAGCATTCGGGTCATCCTTCTACTGTAGTTAAAATTGATGATGACCAAATTCAACCAAAATGATGAAATATGGCAACATGTGATAGATCAAAATTGGTGATATATAATTAATATTTTTTCAAGAATCTGAAGTTTTTTTTGTAATTATTCCTTCTCATTTCGGCTTCCGCATAAGAGATGTGGCAGCCCAATACCACTAGAATCTTGAAGGAATATCAGCTTTTATATTTAGCAATCAGGAGCATACTTCTAGATGCGCTCCATCCATTTCATTATTCTCATAACAAAGGCGGTAAAGTGTTGACGAAATTACAAGTAAAAAACCGTTAACTTATTTTACAACCCAATATTTAGTAGGGAAAACTATCGCAATCGTGAAAATATTAAAATTTGAATTTTCAACGAAAATACACGTTTCAGTGTCCGCTGAATCTAATTAACCAATTCCCACAAAAAGGTCAATGGGTTGTAATTTTTTGTATCTGGTAAATCAAGCTCAAATACGAGATGTAGGAAACTGAAATATCACATTTAAGTAAATTCCCAGGATGTTACAGCAACTTCTTCACCGAAATTGGCAGACCAGAAGTGTCGCTATATAGCCATGTATTATGCACATTTTTTTTATTGATGTATAATTAAATTTACTTTAATTTCATTAAACTTAAATAGACGAGTAGTTTTTAATTTGAATGAAATACTGTGACAGGGCTTAAATTCCAAAACTTCTCTAAAATATTTTAAATTTTGTTAATTCATAATAATGAATTATTTATGAAAGCAAATATTGATAGAACATGGGTAAATATGAAAGAATGCTATAATGAACTGAAGGAGAAAGCAATAATATTATTCCTGGTAGTTTGTTTTTTCTCCGCACATAGCAATAGTAATATAGGTGTGTGATATTCTTTTGGAAGGCTAAAGATTTTAGAAAAAAAAAATATCTGATATAAAAAGTTGTAAACGGTAATAGAATTTGATAAAAAACGGTAATATTGAGTAATTTTTGGGGATAATAATTTCTATTATTATATTATTTATCAACATTAAATGATTCCATAGGAACACAATTAATTTATTTAATCTTTTAAACTTCAACTCCAACTTCAGTTAAAAGTTATTGATTTTAACAACTACAGTAACTGAAAGTCGTGTGTTGTTCAACACGAAATTTTTTACTAATATTTTGAGATATCAAAGGTAGGAATTATATGTATATATAAATGCACATACATATCCTTGAATTAATTCTATGACGTAGCCGACACCGTTATGCCTATTAACGAATACATTACTCTTTTATGGAAAATAACAGTGTGAACGCTATAAGAACAAAAAATTAATAAAAAAAGACAAAAAGGAAAAATATATTTATTAATTATAAATTATAATCAACGAACATATGTCTACAATGAATCAAAATAGTTTTAAATCAGGCAGATGGTCCTATGATTTTTTTGATTGTATAAAAAATCCTTGATTATGTCATCCTTGCCTGTGCGATGTCATTACTCGTTTATAATACCTATCCCAATTAAAAATGATTAGGAAAAATTTGGTACTCCCACTGTAGCATCATCCGATTAGCCATAGTATTTACTGTGACATTCAATTAATAAACCAAAAAATATTGCAATGAAATAATCTCTAAAATGATAATAAAAGAAATCGATATCGTGATATTTAGGAATTATTTAAATACGATAATAAAAAAAATAAAATTTAACATTTAAGGAATCGGAAAAATGTCTAATGCTTCATATGTCAGCTCACATCCTTGACCATACAAAAAATTGTACTCTTTAAAATCGAAAGTCTCTCACTTCCTTCCCCCTCCTCAAAACTTAATGACCTGATCTATCACTGACTAATTACTTATTTTTTGGAGGGCTAGTGAAAATTATCTAAAAACGGCTGAAATAAAAAGTTCGTTAAAAGTTTGGAGATTGATTTATTTGTTTTTCATTTGTCATGGCGTTCCTACTCTAAAGAATTATTGTATTTAATTGCTTGTTGTAAATATATACATATATATATATATATATATATATATATATATATATATATATATATATATATATATATATATTTATATATATATAGGAAAAGTATTGCGATCTTGAAAATTTTAGAAATTCAAGTTTTTACTGGAAATACAAATTTTAGGGTCCAGTGAGTCCAAATAGCCAAGTCCTCCAAAAAGGTGTTTGTCTGTGTCCATGTGCGGTAAGTTTAGCTCCAAAACGAGAAGGTGCTTAATCATTCTTAAATTTAATTCAACAACGGAAGTAAGTGAAAGTCGTGTGTTTCGCCAACCAGATTTTTTTTAAATTTATTTTCTAAAATAATTAACTATATTTTATAATAATTAAGTTTATATTAACAACCGAGGCAACTGAAAGTAGTGATTTGCCTGCACCAGATTTTTTAAATTTATAAATCCCATCTCTAGGAGTTGACGACGCATTTGAATAATATCGCCAACTTCTGTGTTATAACTTCGACCTTTGTAGAAAATCTATATGCTTCCGGCACTCTCTCTTCTTTGAGGATTTCTTATGGCGTCTTAACCTTTAAGAAGTTCAGATTTCCTTTAAGTGGAAAAGATAGAGCACTCTGGCAAGACGTGCTTCACTATCTTGATAGTTCCGCAAATGGCGTACTTAAAAGCTCCCTGTCTTTCCAGTAGATAACCATGAATAAACTCTAAGTCGAGTTTCTATTTTCGGATTCAAGTTTACCAAGGAATATCGTATCTTGATCTATGTTCTACTTCCTATTTATCGTAAAATTGATGCGTCCAGTATAATTGATGTACATATAAAGTTATTATGTGCATAACAAGGTTTTTATTTTTTTCAATATACCGTCAGAACAATGTCTAATAATTTTTTTCCAGGATCCTAACAATCAAAGTAGTAAATAATGTATACAATAAACTCTCCTTCCTACAAGAATATATATTTTCGTTTTTTTAAGCAAACATACATGAATGTGAATTCAAATAATGCAAAAACAGATTTTCATGAACATCAGCATCATAATAAATACGGGTATCTATATTAAAAAAATAAATGTACCATTAGCATACGCCAACACATCGCAATATCTCAAAAATTACAACGGTTTTGAACTTGAATTGACTGTCTATTAATTAATACAAGTCTCGCAAAAAGGTCTGTGTCTGTGGTAAGTCTAGCTCCAAAAGGATAAGTTACATTAAACTGAATTTCCATATATTAAAATCGTATATGCCTGAGGTATTACAGCAAATGTTTTCATCAAAATGGGCAAAACGGAGGAGCCACTTTATACCATGAATTTTGCACTTTTTTACGTTATCCTCAAAAATAGCTCTAACGACTTTGATTAAACTCGCTATATGGATGTCAAATTTAATGGGCTTTCATATGATGTCGGTTTTATTCCGATTGAAGTAGGGCTTAAAGGCCAAATTTTCAAACAAAAAGAAGAAAATTAAAAAAAAATTTTTTTTTGGTATTTTTATTTCTGAGCATTAAAATAGATTGATTGATTGGTGTGATTTATAGGCGTTCAACTACGGATGGTCATCAACGCCTTTGCGTTAAAATAGATAGCTTAGATCTATAGTATGCCGTTGGAAAGTTAAAGATTTTACAAAATTTGTTATTTCTTTATTACTTTCACTTGAATGTCTGTAAGTCTGTATGTATGTGTGTATGTGTTAAGTCTAGCAAGTACACGAAAACATGTACGGAACTGAAATTTCATATTTAGGACAACGATTCCCCTTAACGTTTTATTAAAATCATCTAACCAGAAGAGTCACTTTATACCATGCATTTTGTACCTTTTTACGATTTTCTCAAAAAAGGCTCTAACGATTTTGATTAAAGTCGCTATATCGGTGTAAAAAATTATGGGCTTCAATATAATATAAGTTTTGTTCAGATTGGAATAATTTTACAGAGCTTAAATGCCCATATTTCAAAATTTCTTCTTCTAAAGTACCTTTAATTTTGTAGTTTTTATGTTATTGACCATACATGTGATTAGCAGTGCTAAAAAACAGGTAAATATATAAGTTGACCGAATTCGATATCCAACTAAAGAAGATAACTGCAAAAGTGTATATAAAAATATAATTATATATATAAATAGATGTAAAATATACCGTTGGAAAGCTAAAGATTTAAGGAATATCCAAACTTGTATAAATTAACGCAGAGTTATGAAAAGCCGATTAACTAACTGATGTTGTAGATAACATGTAAGACATAATTAATCAAAAGATATGTTTCTATTGAATCACGATGTAATTTATTCTTTAACGATTTATTTTCATCTCTAAAAGTATTTATAAATTCTTAAATTTATTTTAACAACGGGGTTAAGTGAAAGTCATTTGTTCCCCGGACCAGATTTTGAAATTTAGAAAATATTTTAAAATAAATATTGTATTTATAAATGAAAAAATCATTATTTCATAGTTGGAAGAGCGTCCTTTCTCTTCTATACACATTTTAATTTCGTTTCTCCAAGTTCAATACCAATATTAACAATAATTCATTTATCTCGACTATCTGGCTTAACAATTATATGTATGTGATTAATTATAATAAACTAAATGAGTCATCCTCAGACAGAACTTGCCGCTGCAGAAGGCTACGAGGCCACCAACATCGAGCTGCTGACAGAGGACGGCTACAGCCTTTGGATCCACAGGATAGGCAACAACAGCGGTCCTCCAGTTCTCTTCCAGCATGGCATACTTCTTGCAGCCGACTCCTGGATCACCAGGCCTCACAAGGATCTTGGTAAGTACTAATAAATAACAGAAAAATAATAAGGAATAGTGATAGATAAATTGGCTACTACAACAGTTTTGAAATCCAACTTTTTTTTTTTTTTTCTCAAAATCATTTCTACCAGATTTAAAACACTTATCCGTTCATCAGAACCAGTCCCTAAACCATCTCTGCTCAAGTATCGTCCGGAATGAAGCACATTCGTTGCCCCAAACTCTCTGAAGGTTCCATACTTCGAAAAAGTTTCTCTTCCAGCTTCATTTGCACATGTGATGACAGTACAAAGTCATAGGCAACGGTTCAAAACATATTTTTTACGCGGAACATTTTATTCTATTAGTACCATGCCAAGGACCCCATAAATTCAATATATATAAACAAAAATTCCGTGAATATTAAACATCTTATTCGATTTCATCAAAAGAAAACTCAAGTCATGAAAATAGCTTTTCAGAATTGCATAATAAAACAATTCCTTGCATTGTAAAAAAAAATAAATAATATATATATATATATAATATATATATATATATATATATATATATATATACGAGTATACATTACGTTGTAAAAATAATCAAGTAAATTGTTCCAATAAAAAATTAAAATATTTCCTTAAATTGATAAATTATTTATAGCTAATCATTGTATTTTTTAAAAGGCACATTCGACATTTGTTGACAATAGACTAAGGATTGCTATGTTTTTGACCGGCTGCTTTTCTAAGGCTTGTAGCTTCAAAAGAGTATTAATTAATATTTTTAATGTATTTATATACCATACTTTTGGAACCATTGGAGTTCCTTTCCTAAGGCATCGTGTTTACAATCTCTATAGTTCTTAGGTGGCATGCAGGGGAACATTAAATAAAACAGGTTTCAATGAATGACATTATTATTAAAATTAGCTAAAGCATATGCAATTTGTTTACACAATGCCTTGAACTAAGAATGAGAATAGTAAGGGACATTATAGTTAACTTTGCCAAACAATATTACAACATAGAAATTCTATAAAAACATTTAGTTGACTGGCGAAAATGGAATTTGTCTTAGCCGTCCCTTCTCGGTTTCATTCCTCAGCTCGACGGAGTTCGGTTCAGATCGACGGAGTTCTCTTGGATCTCTGACGGCTTCCGTGGAAGGCCTTCCACTCTTCTGTGTGACAAAGCGACTGACATTCGGGTGGATAGAACACTGACCTCTTCTGCTTCTCGATTCTCGTCACCTCTATCCCCTCTTCGTTTTAAAAATACTATATTTTGGAAATTACCGATCTCATATTGGTGGGGTGAAAAAGAAAGGCGAGGCTGAGATGGGAAGTGCCCCAAGTCGGCGGTCAAGCCTTTATCTATTCTTAATACACTTAATCTAGATTTAGACATGAGGCTTTGACTTGAAAGCAGTTCACATTAGATCTAATTAGTTCCACTGCACCTGAAGATGGCATTGTAGTGGAAACGTAGTGCGAATTTTTTCAATTAAAGAGTGGTGAAGTAGACATCAGCCTCCAATTTTATTCATAGAAATTTGCCCTTCACCTAAAAGAATCTACACCTTATATAAATGGTTCCATTTATCTACAGTATATACTAATCATTCATGAATCACAATAAATTGTGTCGTTTGAATGTAGGCCTAAATTCTGAGATTAAGCAACACGGTTCTACTATTTGTATTTGTACTCCACACCACACTTAAGTAGAGGATGTGTGAGATTCCTTTGAAATATTCCTAATCGAGCTTTATTAAAAATCATGGGTTCATAGCATGCTTATGAAATGATAGGTCAGGGGGAAATTAGCAAACAAAACTTTAAGAAGTTTCCTATAAATAAATTATCGATTTTTATTCTTAAAACTGATTGTAAAAATCCTTGGTTTTCATGCCAGAAAAAAAATATGCATGTTATATTTAAATTTTTTCTTGTTTTAGCTTTTGTTCTGCTGGAGAGAGGATATGACGTCTGGCTATCCAACCAAAGGGGGACTGTCTACAATGAGTACAGCCTCCACATTCCAAAAACCGATCCTAAATACTGGGATTTCAGGTAATAGGATTTCATCTTGATTAATTTTCAATTGATATAGTTTCATAGAAGCAATGTTTGGTTCGAAATATTATACGAAATCTTAAAGGTGTTTATTGTTGAGTAAGCCATGGATAAGAAAAACATTAAAGAACTTACAAAAATCATTCTTAATCGTAAAAACCAAAACAATAATTAAAATTTCAAACTCTGAGATCTTTTTGATTTTCAAATTTAAGAAGTTACATTATTTTATGGAACCCCAACCTCAGTTGTTTTTTTTAAATAATAATAATATAACATAATAATATAACATGTGTAAATTCGCAGAAAACCCACAATTATTCAAACATACATTGGTAATTATTCGTTATTACTCGTGTCAATGTGGTTTCGTTCGTAAACCTTCTAAACGGCTCTACCGATTTTTATGAAATTTTGTATGTATTTTTTGTAGGTATGAGAATCGGTCCAGAAGTATATTTTACACAGCTAAGTGATCAAATGCCCCTATTCAAAAAAAATTTTGATCACGATTTATGTATTTTTGTATAAACAATATCCAAATAATTTAAATGTCGTTCATATTACAAAAATTTGGTGCGTGAAACACGACTTCCTCTTATTTCAGCTTTAAAACCAATTTAGGAGCTATTAAATAAACTTAAATTTAAAATTTTTGATGTAAATTTAAATAAAAAGTGTATTCAGTTTTGTTGAAAACATATGTTTTGGATTAAAAAATATAACAATATAAATTTGTTATGTATAATAATCAATTAACTTCGAGCCCTATTCCTCACTTTACATTACTTTTTACAAATTTGTATATAAAATAATATTTTTTTTTCTAAAATTTTTAGTAAAAAACGTATGTCTTAACCGCGCCGGTTTGAGTTTACACTTATGGAATACATTGAATTGGGAAAATGAAGGGATTTTATTTTTTTCATGTCCGGTCAACGTCTACAGCTCTCCATTTCTCCTTCTGTTACAGATCCCAATCCCACACACTTGCAATACATTCGTTATTTTTTATTTAACGACAACTAATATTCACTATAAATAATTCATACGTCAGAACAACGTTCGCTAGTATTATGTAAAAATTATATTACAAGGATCAAGATGTTAAGCACATTGCTAAAATCACAAAAAATAATTCAGGCGTACTAGGGTCATCTGAGAATTAGTTGGCTAATTTGAAAAATGGGTACAGGTTGTTTGAAGCGGGCATCAAATAATACGAAACACAAGAATCTCATCCGGAAACAATGGGCCTCTTGGAACAACTGTAGGTTCAAGGAACGTTTTTCGTGATCTCAGAAGATTTGTTGAATACAAGATCCGAGGAGTGAATCGCTAGATATGATTGTAAAACATCCCATACGCTATATATTGGACATTATATTATAAAAATCAGATCTCACAAAAGAGAAGTCAAACAAAATAGGACAATAATTAGACCAGAAATGTTTATGATTTAGATCAGAATAACGGAAGGAAACAGGAAGTTATCTGAGACAAGGACAAAAGGAAGACTGCGAGATGGACCTAAGACATTGTTGGCACGGATCCAAGGACGGATCTGAAGCGATATCGTTAGCTAAATGAAGGCGCTAGACAAGAGGCTGAGGATGCGTTTGTATATTGTAAGATAGATATATTGAGCTTCAAAAAAAATCCTGAGCTACTACAGCCCATGAAGAGTCTTGGGCTCAGTACATATAGAGATTCGTACTGTTTCTAGGCCAACGGCAGTGCAATGAGGTAATTAGGGCTTAATCACGCTCAGCCGCCAGCTTTTTCTCAAATTTTTGGGTATCCACTTTATAAAGGCTGGGTCTGCCCCAGGAGGGTCTCCATAACCTAGGGTCGTCCCTCGACTGAACTGACAGAATAAATAATATTCTGCCACAGCCGAGATTTGAACCCAGGACCCAGAGAACTGTAGAATAGCGCTCTATCCACTAGACCACGCCGCTCCCTTTGATCATTTTTCTTTATTAGGTATATATCGACCATTTTTATTTCTTATTTTTTAGAATCATCAACCTATTAAACCATTAACTTTCAGCATCCTCCTTATATTAACAATCTCCCTCAATATAAACCCTCAGTCCATTCACTTAAAACAAGATTCACTTAAAATAGTGGTATAAGTAACTGAAGAAGAATGAAACAGAAATATATTTCCAGGATTAATTTTTGCCCGCAAATACGAATATTAATATTGATGTATAATATAGCGTTTGAAAGCTAAACATTTTAAGCAAAGACAACGAATTTCCATCATGCGGTCCTTTCTTCAGAAGCGGTACATCAGGGCATAAGTCGGCGAAGCGTTAATCGAAGACATTGCAATCGCGGAGTTCCCTAAGGGTCTGTGCTATCCTCATCACTGTTCTCAATTTATACTGCTGAAAGTATAAACGAGCCACTGTTGCGGTATATGCCAACGACATAGCTATCTATAGCAGCTTAATAAGTCCTGGAGCAGCTCTACGGCAGGCGGAGCCGTCCTGTTAAAAAATCACCAAGAAACTGAAGGCTGAATATTACGGTGAATCATAAAAAGACGGACTGTATTATTTTCTCCTACCAGAATAAAAAGCGTCCACTCCCGAAAACCTATAAGGTAACGGGAATAGATAGCAAACCGGCGAATAGTGTATTATGCCTCGGTATCATTCATTACAGGCACCTAACAATAGCTTCCCACTGCTATAAGAAATTGAAGTTGGTGAAACCAAAATATACCGACTGAACCACCTTCTGACATCCCCATATCTGTCACTGCGCCTCAAATTAATGATATAAAAAAGCGTGATCAGTCCAGGACTGGTGCAGGAAGCACCCATGTTAGCTAGTATAAAGCCTCTCACGGCACAGAAGCTCCAACAGTTTCAGAACGGCGTGCCGAGACGTATCGTAAGACATACAAAATCCGACTCCCTCGTTAAAAACTTGCAAAATCAACACCCTGGGCCCATAACCTTTTAAGGTGCAGGGAAATAAAGTATAAATGCAAGTTAAACGAAAAGAGCACAGATTTATTTGGATACAATACTAGAACAGTTCCCCAAACAAGAACGGTCACACGAGGAGTCTATGAGGCACATGCCAACCTGATTACCCCAAAACAACAGTGCCGCCCTTATAGTTACAACCAAATATAAATTATATAAAACAAATAATAACATAAATGCAGAATTATACCAATACAAAATACTAAAACAGACATACTCCACACTGCCTTCGAACTCCCGACGATGACTGACTACATCACTAGGAGACTGATACGAACACTGTACGAATCCTTTATTTAAGACCCTATGTCCTTGAGGAATGTCACAAAGCTGGCAGAAATATGTAGTGAGCAGCAACCTTGACTGAGGAATCAACTAATTGAAAATGTGGAGTGCCCCATCACTGGAAGAAAATCGTTGATAAGCAAATCATGAAGACATCCTTTCCACCTTCTCATCCGTCTCTTAAGATGTACCCTGTACAGTAGAAGAAATCACCTACAATCCTTTCTATTCCTAGGAATTTCCTACCAACATTCAAAAAAAATCCTGAGCTACTACAGCCCATGAAGAGTCTTGGGCTCAGTACATATAGAGATTCGTACTGTTTCTAGGCCAACGGCAGTGCAATGAGGTAATTAGGGCTTAATCACGCTCAGCCGCCAGCTTTTTCTCAAATTTTTGGGTATCCACTTTATAAAGGCTGGGTCTGCCCCAGGAGGGTCTCCATAACCTAGGGTCGTCCCTCGACTGAACTGACAGAATAAATAATATTCTGCCACAGCCGAGATTTGAACCCAGGACCCAGAGAACTGTAGAATAGCGCTCTATCCACTAGACCACGCCGCTCCCTTTGATCATTTTTCTTTATTAGGTATATATCGACCATTTTTATTTCTTATTTTTTAGAATCATCAACCTATTAAACCATTAACTTTCAGCATCCTCCTTATATTAACAATCTCCCTCAATATAAACCCTCAGTCCATTCACTTAAAACAAGATTCACTTAAAATAGTGGTATAAGTAACTGAAGAAGAATGAAACAGAAATATATTTCCAGGATTAATTTTTGCCCGCAAATACGAATATTAATATTGATGTATAATATAGCGTTTGAAAGCTAAACATTTTAAGCAAAGACAACGAATTTCCATCATGCGGTCCTTTCTTCAGAAGCGGTACATCAGGGCATAAGTCGGCGAAGCGTTAATCGAAGACATTGCAATCGCGGAGTTCCCTAAGGGTCTGTGCTATCCTCATCACTGTTCTCAATTTATACTGCTGAAAGTATAAACGAGCCACTGTTGCGGTATATGCCAACGACATAGCTATCTATAGCAGCTTAATAAGTCCTGGAGCAGCTCTACGGCAGGCGGAGCCGTCCTGTTAAAAAATCACCAAGAAACTGAAGGCTGAATATTACGGTGAATCATAAAAAGACGGACTGTATTATTTTCTCCTACCAGAATAAAAAGCGTCCACTCCCGAAAACCTATAAGGTAACGGGATAATAGATAGCAAACCGGCGAATAGTGTATTATGCCTCGGTATCATTCATTACAGGCACCTAACAATAGCTTCCCACTGCTATAAGAAATTGAAGTTGGTGAAACCAAAATATACCGACTGAACCACCTTCTGACATCCCCATATCTGTCACTGCGCCTCAAATTAATGATATAAAAAAGCGTGATCAGTCCAGGACTGGTGCAGGAAGCACCCATGTTAGCTAGTATAAAGCCTCTCACGGCACAGAAGCTCCAACAGTTTCAGAACGGCGTGCCGAGACGTATCGTAAGACATACAAAATCCGACTCCCTCGTTAAAAACTTGCAAAATCAACACCCTGGGCCCATAACCTTTTAAGGTGCAGGGAAATAAAGTATAAATGCAAGTTAAACGAAAAGAGCACAGATTTATTTGGATACAATACTAGAACAGTTCCCCAAACAAGAACGGTCACACGAGGAGTCTATGAGGCACATGCCAACCTGATTACCCCAAAACAACAGTGCCGCCCTTATAGTTACAACCAAATATAAATTATATAAAACAAATAATAACATAAATGCAGAATTATACCAATACAAAATACTAAAACAGACATACTCCACACTGCCTTCGAACTCCCGACGATGACTGACTACATCACTAGGAGACTGATACGAACACTGTACGAATCCTTTATTTAAGACCCTATGTCCTTGAGGAATGTCACAAAGCTGGCAGAAATATGTAGTGAGCAGCAACCTTGACTGAGGAATCAACTAATTGAAAATGTGGAGTGCCCCATCACTGGAAGAAAATCGTTGATAAGCAAATCATGAAGACATCCTTTCCACCTTCTCATCCGTCTCTTAAGATGTACCCTGTACAGTAGAAGAAATCACCTACAATCCTTTCTATTCCTAGGAATTTCCTACCAACATCAGGTGATGTAAAATATAATAAATATATTTTAGAAAAAATATTATTTAATGTAAAAAGTTTTATAAGTAAATCGAGTGTTGAGAAAATCGAATAAACAAGTGATTGTTGTAAATAATAATTGCTATTATTATATAATTTTATTTCTATAAATATTATAAAATGATAACGGGATTTTGGTTTCCGCTAACTCCTTACGAGCCACTGGACGGATTTTGATACGGTTTCCACCATCATTTTGGGCGTTGTTTCCTGAAGGTTTATAAGTAAAATTTATTGCAATTTAGTTTTGTTTTAAACGGAAAAAAATAAATTTTCTGTGACCAAGTAATAAAAAAATTATTCCTGATACGGTATAATACACCGTTGGAAAGCGCAAAATTTCAGAAACGTTTATATGCAATAAACTAAATCAGGCAATTTAATGGAAAGATGTTATAAGCGCCTAAACTTTTGGACAAATGTTGTTTGTAATGTTGTAGATTAGGGAGGTTAGGGTGATTCATGGTGGTAGCACAGGTTACTTCCATAAAGTAGTCAAGATTTTAGAAAAAGATATTATGTACCAAATCGTAGGTAAGTTGCTAAAATAACGGAAAAGCTCTTATAAACTAATACTATTAATAATTACTTCTACTTTTAGATAATTTCGCAAAAAAAAAAAAAAAAAAAAAAAAAAAATGTATTTTTACTGTAAACTAAATGGGACTCACATGGAAACTAAATTAACTTTAATACATTAAAATGTATTTAGAAAGATTTCCTATTAAATTAAAAATTGTTATAAATCGAACAACATTGAAACCGTTAAACATAATAAAACAAATCTACTAAACAAATTTTTGACCAATTTATGTTTCTACTTTCTAAATATAATAATGAATAGACGTTATATAATAAACATGATATTCTCTCGCTAAGTGCACTTTTCGTTACGATGAACTAAAAAAATCAAAGTTATAAACTTTTAATTGGTCAAACTGAAGTTTTTTAAACATAAATTACACAACATTTAAATTGCACCCGTGCGAAGCAAGGGCGAGTTACTAGTCTGAAATAAATGTTTACATCGAAGTTAAAAGTAATTCATTAAATCGTTTTTACTCTGATTTCAATTAAGGGTTGTTTAATATATTTCAACAAATGGCGGGCAACATATTTTCAATATTTGCAAAATTTTCCAAAATATATCAATTATATTCTGACCTGTATCATTTATAAAGTTATTATATACAACAGATATTTTTATACGTATATAAAGTTCTTTATTTGTTCGTGTTTTTTTTTTTTTTTTTTTCAGCTTTCATGAAGCAGGTTACTACGATTTGCCAGCTTCAATAGATGCAGTGCTGGATAGACGAGGAGTAGACAGGTTGTTCTATATCGCTCACTCTCTAGGTAATAGCGCATTGATTTTATAAAATTAAGCAGTTTCGCAATTTCAAGCTACAATCTTAATGAAGCATAAAGCAAGTTGCACTATAAATTCAATTAAAACATTCGTCTGCACAAAAACAACCGTGCATTTTGCACCTATTTACGATTTTCTCAAAAATGGCTTAAATGATTTTGATTAAACTCGCTATATCGATGTAAAATTGGACGGGTTTTAATATCATAGGTTTCATTCTGATTGAAATAGTCTGACAGGGCTTAAATGCCGATATTTCAAAATTTCTAAAGTACCTTTAATTTTGTAGTTTTTATGAAAGTGTCCATGTCATCTGGTTAGCAAATCTAAAAAAAAATTAATTTTATATATTTCAATATATAAGTTGAACGAATTCGATAAAAAACTAAAGGAGATAACTGCAAAATATTTTTTTAATGCAATTTTAATTATTTTTTTTAACTTAACAGTAATACATGTATAATATACCGTTGGAATGCTAAAGATTATAGAAAAATTATTATCTGATACATACCATTGTAAAAGTTAACGGAGAGTGATGAAAAGCCGATCTAATAAACTGATTGTCGTAGATAATAATATAATAAATTATTTATTAATAATTCTTTAAAAAATTATTTCCGTTTCTAAATTTGTTTAAAAATTCTTAAATTGATATAAATAACGAAGGTAAGTGAAAGTCGTGTGTTGCGCGGTGGTTTTACTAGATATTCTGAATGATCTTCTGGTGGCCTATACTGCTACATTGCATGAATTCATATGTAAGAAGATCGGAGTAGGAAAGATCTATCGAAAGGCAACCACGAATTTTGAAGAAATTGATCGAGGATTTGAAAAAGAGAACCGAGATTGGGATCGGATAACTTGCTAAAAGAAAGATGCCATTGTAGGAAGAGTAAATCCAACTTAGCTCATCGTGTAATCAAGTGACAGAAGATTCTCTGTAGATCCCAAAGCTGAATAGAACGTGAGATTTATTTAGCAAGTATATAAGAGCATTATTGACTTAATCTAGGATGTAATTCATATCCTATGGTTTAAGTAATGCTTCTAAATTCTCTAATTCATCATAAATCGCGGTACGGTCCTTGAGGAATTCTCCACAGATTCGGGACACAAGTATTCTATACAAACCAATATAGTCCTTTGAGGATCTCAAACTCTTTCTCTTGAGGCTGATTGGGTTCTAAATTTCTAGCATTATTAACATAAATAATCAAAATGTGTACATTATGTTTCCCAGGTACCACAACATTCCTGGTGATGTCTTCCTGCAGGCCAAATTATAACAGCAAAATAAAAGCGGCCTTACTGCTCGCCCCGATAGCATACGGCCCTACCTTCAGTGAAATGAAGCCATTCCTGAGGAAGATGGTACAAGCAGCACCAATTACATATGTAAATAACACTCCTATTCTTTTATTGTAGTAATTTAGAGTAAAACTCTGTATGTATGTGTAATATATGATATATTTTTTTACAACTAAGATATATTTATAATTAAGATCAAGATTATTAAACAGTATTCTTGGGAAATCCAAATGTGTGAGAAAAAAAATCCCAATTACAATATCTTTAGTAATGCCATGAAGAAAGTAATATATTTATTTTTTTTTTCAGATTTTTATATGCTTTAGGTTGTAAAATAAGTCCGTAGCGTTTGTTTCTGGTGATTTTAATAAAAACTTAGATTCTAGTAAATATTTTTGATTAATTATATTCTGCGATATCCCTTGTCATAGAGTGAGGGTCGTCGGTGACCAATGCTTGAATTTGGTCATAATAAACAGTTGAAGGACGACCAGAGCCCTTTGCGTCAAAATCAGCAAAATCTCGGGTTCTGAAAGGCATCGTCGCCATATACATTGCAAATCTTGTTACCCGTCTGTGCAGGGGATTTTGTTTTTCAGAAAAAAAAAAAATCATTATATGAATGTTTTTCTCAATCATTTTGAGCAAGCGAAATGCCACTTAAAGATAAGGAATCTCGGTTGAAAATGATGCATAAAACTACCTTAACTAGTAGTTTTTTAGAATATTTAAACATTATTGACCAAGTAAACATGATTTTATAAAACAGAGAGGATTAAATTTAACTAAAAAATTAACAGCACCTTAAAATTAAATAATTATAGATATTTTCAATAATAATTCAATTTTTAATTTAAATAGGCCCCTCAAATAAAGTATTGAGATTTTAAATGCAATAAAATAAATTTGTTCAACAGTACTACTAACTAAAACTCACAGTTTAAACTCGGCCATTCAGCAGCTGAGGCCGCTAGAAATATTTGCAAGGCGTTTGGGGAAGGGAGTGTTAATGAACGGACCATTCGCCGTTGGTTTCCTAAGTTTTCAGCTGAAAACTGAAAACCCGAGGAAGACCTACAATCCGTAATAGACAACGATGTCCTCAAACTGTAGAAGGAACCCCTACCAAACAGTTAAAGGACTCTCAGCACAACTAAATGCAAGTACCGTTTCCAGACATTTAAAGTGTATTGGGAAAGTAAAATAGCTCGATACATGGGTACCTCATGATCTCACTGAGCGGCAGCAAGACCCCATGTTTCAAAACATACCGTGCAAAAATTGAAACAACTGGTTCTTCCGCACCCACCATATTCTCCCGACTTGTCTCCAACAGATTATCACCTGTTCAGGATTTAGACAACTTCGTCAAAGGAAAACATTTTGAAAATGATGATCAAGTGAAAAGTGCGTTTTCAGATTTTGTTTCACTTCAAAGCTCAGAGTTTAAGAATCGACACTGACGGTAGCAAGGATCAAGACAAGGTAGGAGCTGCCTTCCTTGCTTTTGAAGGACAGCAGCTGGTGCATTCAGCGCGATTTAGGTTAGGCCCTTATTGCTCAAACAATCAGGCAGAAATGTATGCACTATTACAGGCTGTACTCTACATAAAAAATTCTCATTATACCTCTAACTTCTGTATCCAGACAGACAGTCAAACAACACTATCGAAATTAAGGAACATGAACATACACGAAGGGCTCTTAGAGGAAATCAGACATGGACTAATAGTTTGTCATAATGAAGGTATGAACATCAGCTTTAAGTGGGTTAAAGCCCATGTTGGCGTTGTTGGGAACGAACTAGCGGATGAAGCGGCTAAAGCGGCGGCAAGAGACACCGCTCTCCCGATAGCATACGACAAGGCACCGATCAGCGCCATCAAACACTTTCTGTCAATGAAAACAAGGCAGAAATGGAATACGAAATGGGCCATCTCAACAAAAGGTAGACACACCTATGACTACATAAAAACAATTGACGATCGAACTAAACTTAAAAAAATTTCCTACAAACTGACACAATTCCTGACGGGACATGGAGGAGCCAGAAGCTATTTATTTCGATTCAAACTAACTGACGACAAAATCTGTAAATGTGACGGTAAAAGCGAACAGACATACGACCATCTTTTATTCGATTGCAGTAAACTGGACAAACATAGACACAAACTGATCTCAACAGTCCTACTAAACGGAGACCAATGGCCGCCTTCGAAGTGTGACCTCCTTACAAAATATTTTTCAAAATTTTATGAATTTGTGGACCGGGTGGACTATGCAGAATTAGAGAAATAGAAACAGGCAATAACTTGTTATTAATTTTATTTAATTTAATTTCACTGTTACTAACACTAATCAATTGGTTAGTTAGTTTTTATTATTTCGTTAAGTATTTATAACAAATGAATTATTTATTATTTGTTACTGGTTTCTTTGTTTAGTCAATTAGTTAGTATTATTTTGTTAATTTGTTACAACAAACGATTAATTTATAAGTTTATATTTATTAGTTTTATTTGACTTATTTAATTTTTTATGTAACTTAATGTTCTGTAACATAATTTATATTATGTAATAAAAATACGCGTTGTATCGCAAGATGGTACGCGTAGAAATAAATGCACCCATTGCAGGGTTACTGTAATGAGGAAAACCGTAAAGCTCAGAGTTTTTCAGTTTGGGGATAAAAAAAAGTTGGTATCACGTTGGGAAAAATGTGTAGAAAAAGAAGGTAAATACTTCGAATAAAATGATCTTATTTTCATATCGTATTTTTAATAAAAATCGTTCACCTTGAAAACGGACATTTCATGTGACACAACCCAATATTAATTCTATTGATATTTTTGATGCCTCCTTAAATACTTAACTAACGTAAATCGGAGTATATCGGACTTTTAAACATGATATGGTAGAGATTCCTTCTTGCATTGCACATTTTACACTCGTTTAGAGGTCTATGTTGTTTACAGCAACCTTTATCACTTGTTTTCCAGATAATCTAATTTTAATCAGCAGTCTACTATATATAAAATTAGAGGATAATAATAAATAATTGTGTATTTGTTGGCTATAATAAAAAAAACAAAAAAAAAACAGAGATGATATTTGATCTTAATTGGTTTAATTTTGTCAGACCTGGCTTTGCTTAAATTTTGAATATCCGCCATTGTACAAGGGTTGTCCAAGATCATCTTGGAGTAAAGTTCAGCAGTCTTATAGTTAGATGTTTTTATTCTATGCATCATGAAAAGTATATTTGAATATTTGATCCGACGGTTATTGTTTTGTTTTTTTGGTATATTAATAATTAATTAATAGTAAATTAATGGTAGATTAAGATTAACTAGATATTGATAACACCAATGCATGGGCTACGACTAATTATTTGAAGCCGAATGCTGGAAAAACCAAAGCCATCCTCATCGGTACCAAGAACATTCTAAATTCTCTTCCGTATTATCCTCTACATTACCTTAACAAACTGCCTATCCATTTTCACACCCTAGTAAAAAACCTTGGAATCATTATGGATCAAAATCTATCCTGGAGTGACTATATCTCTCAAATTGATCCTTAGATTACGTGATTCCATTCCTCCTAAAACCCGTATGCTACTGGTCTCTTCACTCATTTTCTCCCAGGTCGACTAAGGCTGCCTCGTGTATGGCAGGCTGCCTGAGAAGTTTGATATGTGACTTTAAAAACTAATAACTTTTTTAATTAGATTCACATGTGGAATTCCCAGACACTCCCATGTTTCTAGTAGGTATACCGAGTTTAACTAGCCGAACCCTCTTTCCGTCGGCAATTCCTCCTTGTAGTCTGTCTTTTCCGATTTTTCAAAACAAAAAAATATCCTTATATTCTTGATATGCTTGCCACTTACTCCTCTGTTCATTCAGTAAACACTAGATCCAAAACTTGTATATACCTTCCCACAGATCCGACTCCTTCAGAAATCCTTTGTCATCCGTGCTACCCTATTTTAGGATTCCTTGCCTGTAGCCATTCGTAAATCCTTACCCTTAACTACATTAAAACATTAGTTATTTATCCATATTCCTAACTCTCAATTTCCCCAACATATCTATTATCCCAACATCTTCTCTCTATTATATGCAATCTTTCTAACATATCTTAAGTTATAAATAATAACTATACACTGTTTCTAAATCCTTCTGTTATATAATTATACTTAAGGCTTCAAAGACCTGACAAATGACATTAGTAATGTACTTTTTGGTTATTCTTAGGGGACTACTCGTCCCAGAATAAAATTTATTTTCATTCCTTCATTCATTAAGCTCTTTACTGAAAACAATTAACTCATACTAATTAAAAAAAAGTGTCATATCACACAATAATTGATGGGTTATAACATCCGAAAGTATCCAACATGTACTCTTTTCAGTATAATTAAAAACAAAAAAAAATACCAAATGCATGCACGTACATCCTTCACTATCAAACTATTTTTGTTTATCTGAGACAAAAGAAAGCCAAAGAAGGAACGTTAACCACAACTCAACTAGTTGCCTTATGTTTTATTACTTTCCTTCGAATTTCGTAAAATGATATCTTTTATACTATTCTAGTCTCCGGAAAGGAGAGCGAGGAACTACAAGTGATATCGATGTTTCTTCTACAACCACTCATCCATCCCCCTCATAAAAAATCTAAGGGCCTTCAATCAAAAACAGATCTAATAGAAAACTCTGTTACGTCCTTTATCACAATTTTATTAAAAGATAAAAATTGTTTATATGTTATAAATATGAGATTAGATATAAATAAATATATGTCTTTGCGATAAGGCCAAAGAAAGCGACCGTATCTTAGAACCACGAATTACTTTTGATTACCATGTTAAGCACAGATAATGTATTTTTCTTTAAGTAGATGTTTATATACCCATATGATATTAGCTATAATAGCATAAACTTATTTTTCTTCTTCCAGTGGCGCGACAGAACGTGTAGGCCCTGGGCCTTGCAGTGTAATCTCCTGGCAGATTACACTCACGTTTATCGATGCATTTTATGGTGTAGTCATCAATCCCCACGCCTAATTTTGTGAGTGGTCACCATTTAGCTGACGGGCCTCACATACCCGGGAAAGAAGCCTGGGTTAATTACCATTTACTTACATCCTTATAAAAGTCCCGCCGGGACTGGGACTCGAACTCACAACCTTTAGCATGAAAGACTAGCACCCTAGCCACTCAGAAACGAGCTCCCCGTAAACTTACTTAATAAATTTATTTTATTTAAATGGTATAGAATTTGGTATCTATATATCTATACTTAAATTCTAATAAGAAGGTGTTTTAAAACAGCAGGAGTTCGCATCGTACATTTAAATGAAAAGAAATGTGAAATAACTAGGCTTTGTACATGAATTCAAAAAATATAAAAGCGCGGTTGAAACACAATGCTTGTTATTTCTTCTTGGGATAATTACACACGGTGCTTCTACGGTATATTACGGATAATTGAAAGTAACAATTGAGACGTTGATTTCCAAAAGGTACTAAAGGACATTTTTTATAAAACTGATTTTTTTACATATTTGTATTCTCATCATTTAAATGTATCTAAATCTCCTATTTGATTTTATCTAATGTACACTCAAGTCCTTTATAAATGCAATTTAGTAATATAATTATTTTCTAAGGAACTATTTACACATTTAATTTCGTTCCAAATTATACCAAAACATCTCATTTCATAACTTTAATATGATGTTATTAATATACCAAAAAAACAATTCTGGATTTTAATGCGAAATGAATCATATTAAATGATTTAATAATATAATGAGTAGTGATTTTCGCGTCTCCTGTAAAATTTCCTAGAATTGATATAGTACCTTTTGGAAATCAACGTCTCAATTCACGAAAGTACTCCACTTCCCAGTGGTCTTTAAAGATGCGAAACGGGTCCGCTTACGTCAAGGGCATGACAACGCCATGTCTATGAAAGTGGAGATGAATTGACGGGCGAATTTTAACGACCACACAACGCCGAATTATGAGATCGGTTTTCTATTCACTATAACAGAAGTATACCCTCTAAATAGAATTTGGAATCCTTAGAATTAAAAATGCAGACAAAGTATTTTCTCTTGGCATTTAAATCAATAAATCGTTGTACATTGTTGCTCATTAATACTGTCCTGACCTCACAGTCCATTGAGGTTCCTGGTCGTTTGGATTCTACTCCGTTCGAGTTTAAACTAATAAAATTTCTTTTATTACCATTTTCTTTAGGAAGCTATAATAAGTGTTGATATTCATACAAATGAGTAATCCAGCAAGCAACATAGAGGGTTATATAAATAAAAACCTAAAAACAAGCGAATTGACCACTTAGGTCACTCAACAAATTTATTATTCATTTCTGTTCTTTGCCTGGAGTTTACTCTGTTTCCAATATTCCTTCATGCGTTTAGTGGCGTGTTTCTTTTGATCTTCAGTCAAAGTTCGTTAACTTCTCACTGATCTTGATTCATCTAGAAACCCTTCCAGATTTTCCATCTAGCTCTTGAATTCATTTATGTCTAGTATTTGATACTCTGAGATTTTCAACTTTTCGAAATCATTCCTAGCTTCCCTGATCCTTAAGGACAACCTGTGGCGGCCTCTTGTTCTGAGAATTCTCAGGACCACTACATTTTTAAAAAACAATTTTAATAATTTTATGGACTAAATAAAAATCAGTGAACAATCCTATGGTTTTGCAGAGGGCACTGCAGCTACTAGGCCACTACCAGATAGGTTACAGGACGGAACTCAAGATTCTTGCACTGAGGTTACTTTGCGGAGAGTTCTCAGTGACTCAGTCTATGTGTTTAGATGTGATCGGACTGTACACTGGAGAAGACAGAACGAATTTGGACAAAGTAAGTTTTTATGATAAATATAAAAATACACATTTATTAACCACTTAATTAATTAAGGTACTGATAACATTCCCTTTCAAGGTGACCAATACCATATTTAGCTGATATAAATGATATAAAAAATGTTTTTATGCATCCATAATGAGAAGAGTCTATTTTTTTAAAGCATAGATATTAATGAAGGTACATTTCAGAATGATTTCCACAACTTCATACCGTACGGTTCAGCTGGAACATCAATCAAGACTCTTTATCATCTGGCGCAGAATTTCAGATCAGGTAAATATTTGGCAAGATTAGTTTAAAAAAAAAAATTAAATACATGTTTTATTATTACTGTTCTTATATTCCTAGGATTCCTTCAGAAGAAAGATATAAATGATGTGATTTGTATCTTTATAATGGTGTAAAAATTATTTACGGAAAATAATGGGGATAATATTAGCCAAAATTTTCACCTGTCTACATGTTTTAAAAATTTTCAGAGGACCTATATTTTCTTTGTTTTAATTTTTTCTTTTATCTGCGCCTTTAATATTTTAAATAAAACGGATCTCACTTCTGAACCTTTTTAAATATTTTTTCTATTTAAATGATTTTTAATTGTTTTTCTTTAGTCAGGAAGGCAATCTAATGCTGTGGTTCCCAACCAGTGGTGTAGACAATATCCGCGAGATGTCATCGAAAATTATTTAAAATTACCTTAATGAAAAATATTTGTGAAGCCTTGGCTTTTAATACGGATCATAAACACCCTAAACAGACAAATTCAACACTTTAAAGTGATACAATTCTAAGTGATCACTATGCGACTATTGCTGTAGCACCAAAACCTTAAAATTGGTCATTTTCCAACATTCCGAAAAAATAACGAGCTTTAAGGACAGATGATGAACAATATTTGATGTATTTATGAATATTTAAATAAATAGCTGTCTTGTATTAGTTTGAAATTTTAGTAATTTTATGTTTCGCGGATTGAAGTAAATCTTTACAGCCTGGTTCTTTTCTCTTCATTTCCATTTTACTTTCATTTACTTATATATGGAATATATAGTGAGGGAAAGTATTGCGATCGTGAAAATTTTTTGAATTCCAGTTTTCAACGGAAATACACGTTTTAGGGTCCCCTGAGTATAAATAACCAAGTCCCGCAAAAAGTCTGTGTATGTGGTAACTCCCGGGCAAAAACGATAAGTCCTGTGAATCTGAAATTTCATATTTAAGGCAACTATACGACCGAGATGTTACAGAAACTTTTTCATTAAAATCAGCATACCGGAAGATGTACTTTATACCATGCATTTCGCACCTTTTTACGATTTTCTCAAAAACTGCTCTAACGATTTCGACTAAACCTGCTATATCTATGTAAACTTTAATGAGCTTTAATATGATGTAGGTTTCATTCTGATTGAAATAGTCTGACAGGGCTTAAATGCGACAGTTTAAATTTTCTTCCTCTAAAGTATCTTCAATTTTGTACATTGGAAATGAAGAGAAGAGAACCAGGCTGTAAAGATTTACTTCAATCCGCGAAACACAAAATTACTGAAATTTCAAACTAATACAAGACAGCTATTAATTTAAATATTCATAAATACATCAAATATTGTTCATCATCTGTCCTTAAAGCTCGTTATTTTTTCGGAATGTTGGAAAATGACCAATTTTAAGGTTTTGGTGCTACAGCAATAGTCGCATAGTGATCACTTAGAATTGTATCACTTTAAAATGTTGAATTTGTCTGTTTAGGGCGTTTCTGATCCGTATTAAAAGCCAAGGCTTCACAAATATTTTTCATTAAGGTAATTTAAATAAATGAAATATGATTTCAGAAAACAGAAGACGTCTATCGAGTTGCTATTAAGCTGTGTCCCTTAGTTTATTCACAAAATTCCCCGAAATAGAAAATACCAAACTAGGCTTAATCGTTTTTAAAGCCTGAAAAATTTATATTTTGATAATATTAAAATATGTTACCTAATTACAATTTATATAATATCATCTATATTAAATATCGATCAATAGAGCTTGACACTGAATTTATGAACTGTACATAAAGAAGCCAGAAGACAAACTGATATAAAATCTAAATTAATTCATCCAATAGACAAAATACACCGTTTCTTGAAATCATATCGGTCGGATGCAAGAACTAAACCGCTTGCAACAGTGTTTTCGTCAATCTGGTACATTTGGCTACATTTGTCATTTTCAATTTTTTTTAAAGTGTTATTCATACATTGAAAACCAATATTTTCTACTAAAAAACCAGTTTTCGTATTTCATAATTTTTTCCCAAAACCCGGTTTTTAAAACCGTTTTTTTTTAAACCGACAAATCCTACTTGCTGCTCATCCACATCTTTTTTGGGTGTATTACCAAGCTCAAGTGTGGCTTGGTTATCAGCTAGACCTTACAGACTGTCTACTAAGTAGACTGGTTAGTAAGTCTGGTGTGTCGTCCAGGTATATTTTGGTCTTGGCACCACTAAGCCAACTCTAATTCTTGTAGAAAAAATATATATCTTAAATATGAAATTTCCACCGAAGAAGATCCTGTGGCATAGCTAGGTTACAAATATAATTCTAAATAAGGGGATCTTTTTTATAATGTTCAGATTTGTTATCTCTCGAGATCTAATCTTAAAATAAAACTTATCATTTTTTTTCCTAATCTAATAACTATGTTAATGATATCATACAAATATTTTACTATGTTATCCAGGAGAATTCCGGCAGTTCGATTACGGAGCAGAAGGTAATCTGCAGCGTTACCAGAATGCTACTCCTCCATCCTACAGACTGGATTTAGTAACACCACCTGTGGCCCTTATCTGGGGCCTCAACGACAATTTTCTCTCGGAGACGGTAAGCTGAAACTAAACATATATATGTGTGTGGTGTGTGTGGTTTGGTGTGTGTGTGTTATATATATATATATATATATATATATATTACACAGGTCAAACCATTTGAAATCGTCCAATTTTTATTAATTTTGCCGCTCAACATTTTTGATTTTGATTTTTAATTTTATTTTTAATAATCAATCTTTGTAATCGACAAAAAAAAAAAAATTGCCCCTGCTCAAATTTGAGAGCTTACGATTCAATATGTGTAGAATCCGAATTACGAATTAAAAAAAAATCCGCTTATTTCTTCGAAAATCCTGGACCAATTTTTTTTTTTAACTCGCCACAAAAATATTAGTCCTTGCAACGATGATTTTAACACCTAGAAGTTTTTATCAGCTAGTTAGTTTTTAAATGGCGGCCGATTAAACGTGATTTAATTCAATAACTCTGTTATTTTTGAAGATAGAGAAAAAATTTATTAGAGTTTTTTAACCCCCCCTCCCCCCAAAAAAGCGAATAATTATATAAAGGAGAAAAAAGAAAGAAAAAAATTGAAATTTTGCACATAAATACGCTCATAACTCAGTTATTTTTGACCATAGAGAAAAGTATGTATAGAGTTTTAGAATCAGTAGAGCGCGCTAAACAAAAAGAAAATGAAAAAAATTAAAATCTCACTTATATATACGCTTGTAACTACATTATTTTCGAAGATTGAGAAAAAAATCATTATTGTTTTTTAACCAAAAACCGCGATTAATCATATAAAAGAGAATAAATAATAAATAAAAATTGAAATTTCACCCATAAATACGCCCATGACTCAGTTATTTTTGAAGATGGAGAAAAATATGTATAGAGTTTTAGAATCAGTTAAGGCCGAAAAATATTTGTTTAAAAAATTAAAAAAAACTTGTGTATATTTTATATTACTTAATCAATACCTATATAAACAGTTATACCCTAATATTGTTATTTGGAAATAATAAACCATTGTGTAATAATTTGCAGCGTTTTTATCATTTATTCTGTATCTCTTCCTGGATATAAAACCGTAGATAAAGTATTTTTCTGCATAATACTTTTAGTATTACAGCCGCTTCAAGTAATCTTAGCGGTTGAAAACGTGTTGGGAGAAGCTCTCTAACTTGTAATTTAATAGATATCAAATCAAAATAAAAACTAAAATAAATGTAAATTTTCGATAATTTGTTTTACGATTTTCTTGACTACTTACGTAATATGTTGTAAGAAAAAAAGTAGATATTCTGTCATCATCATTATAGTTTTTGATTCGGTTTGAAATATGCTCATCGGAGTAAATAATTTAAAAAAAAAACTTTTTACTTTAAAGGCTAAGAGAATTTTATAACTCAGGAACCTACTAAATCTCAATTACCAAACTTATGTCACTTATACTTATCATATAGATGTGTAATCTGTATTAGTCTCATAATTTTATATATATGTTGTATCAACATTTTTGACTTTCATGATTTTTTTATCAGTTATTCTCTATCCTTTCCTGAATATTAAATTGTAGATGAAATATTTTTTAGGGAAATCCCAGCTGAAAAAATGTTTTGGAAAAATCTATCCAATTCTGGTATTTTTGTAAATATCAAATCTAAAAATATAAGGTCGAAGTACTACCGCTGGGTAGTTTCTTCACAAGCCTTATACGCATTTTATTATAATTCATCACTTTTACTTATTGTATTTATGTAATATACAGTTGTAAAATTCAATAAAATATAATTAAAAAAAAATCGAAAAATATAACGATGTGCTTTTTATTTTTTGTCTTCATAACTTCACTAATAGTGAAGAAAGTGGTTAAAAAAATTGTGGGAAATTAACGAAACTCGAGACTTGTAGCGGCACCAAACCATCAACTCCCAGCTACCTCCCTATATCCACAGACTTCTGCAATTTAAATCGTCAGTCCACTCCCTCCAAACAAGATCGTGCTATTCTGACCTCTACATTCCTACCCATAGAACAACAACTTTTGATCATTCCTTTCTTGTCCTCTCTACTACGCTCTGAAATTACCTACTCGTATCCGTCGTGCTTCTTCCCTACCATCATTCAAGTACCAGCTGTTCCAGTACCTACTGTCATCCCAAACAGACGCTCAACAAGCTTGATATTTCAAATCAAATAGCTATTAAAAAAGAAAATTTATTATTTATTGTTCATGTTTTTATATGGATCAATTATTATGAATCAGTTTCCAAGTTTCGTTTTGTTCACGTTAATCTATCAGAAGTTTTTTTATATATATTTATATTTATACACATATTTAATATAATGCACAATCCTATTAAAACAAGGTTATAATCTTGAATATTCTTATTTTGCAGTCAGTCGATAAGTTGGCATCTCGCTTACCAAACGTCATATACAACAAAGCTGTATCAGATCCCAAATTCGCCCATTTCGATATGATACTGGGTTCCGACGCCAAAGAGGTATTACACCCTTCAGTCATAGAGATTATGGAGTCTTTTACTAAAGGATATATTAACAATTAATGTCTTTTTGATTAAAAGATCGACACAAGAGAATTTGATGAAGTTGTTATTTATACTTTTTTTAGTCATTTATTGAAAAGTAAGTTACCAAACCCTCGCATTTAGGGTTAAAATATGACATCTTATGTTCCTAAAACAGTAGTATTGTGTACCCTACTGTAAATAAAAAGTTTTTGGTGATTAAATCAGTATTTTTTTTGTTTTTTTACATCATACCTTTTCTTCTTTTATATTTTTAAGTACTCTGTCGAGACTAAAATACTAAATTTAGTCATTAACTACATAATATCTGTTATACTTTTATGTACTTATAATTATTATTGTTTTTTATTCGTAACTACGTTGCTGCGCATCTAGCGAATGTGAGGTATTATTATTTTCCTCTTGATCAGCGTCCTGAATTTTTATTTTAAAAGATCTCTCGGTCATCGTCTTTTAAGTCTTCTTCGGGTCTGCCCTGGTAACAGGGAGGAAGAAAGGGAAGAAACAAGCTGATTTGAGTGGTGATGTGTCGTTGAATGAAACGTGTTATATTTGTCGTGAATGTAAGAATTTACTGTTGGAATGTTTGTGTCATTGTGTATCGTGTGATTCGAAATAATGGTGCGTGAACAATTTTTCGTAAAATTTTTGACTGAATTGTTTGTATTTTGTTTGTGTGTACGTGTTTTTAAGAGTCCCAAAGTTCTGCTCCCTATGTCCATATTGGTCTCAGTAGAGTCGTGTATATTAGTCGCTTGTTTCGTAGATTTAGTGGTAATATGTAATCCAATAGATGTGAAAGTTGTTTGTAACGTCTTGTTAATTCTTGTCGCTTTAATTTTATATGTATGTTCCATGTTATTCTTATCCAGATATAGTAAGAGGTATCGTACGTAGGGTTTTGAATGTACTGAAGAGAAAAGCTCACATGGCTTGATTCGGAGGCATTAATTTTTATTTCCATCTTTGAAACCACATTTCTAGGTCAAATAAATGGTTTTGTAAGGAAATAGAAGCTATAGTGCAATCTCTGAAAGAAGTGCTGTATGACCAGCAAAGGTATAGATGGTGGTGCAAGGGTGCTCAGAATATCGGAAGTGTAAAAGTAGAGAAGAGGGCTCAGTACGCTACTTTGTGGCACGTCAGCGTATTGAGGAAAAAAGGGAAATATTGAAGATTCAATGGAAATACAGAAGAACCTGTCGAGAAAGAAAGATTGGAGAATTAGAAAATGAGTACTTAAATTCTAAAACGTCGTCTGATAAAAGTGACATTAAATAAATAAACAAAAGACAAACAATTCTAAAAAGGAAATAATAGCAAAGCTCATCTTTAGTCAAGAAAGAAGAGTTTTTAATTTCACTTAATTTATAAGAAATTTTTCATTCCAGCGAATTCTCGAATTTGAGCTTTCGCCGAAAACAAATATTTTGTGCCCCTTGAGTATTTGTATGTGAGGGAAGTAAATGTAACTCAAAAACGAAATTTTGTGCGAATATGAAATTTCATATTTATGATCGGCATATTCCTGGGATGCTGGAGCAAATTTTTCATAAAAACCGAGGAAATAGATATTCCACTTTATATCATGAATCTTAAATAATTTTCTCCAAAGTTTGATTAAACTGTTTATATGAATGTACAATTTAATGGCATTTCAATACGATGTATGTTTTATTATCTTCGAAATTTAATTAGAGGAGTGAGGAATTTTTTTTTTTGGGTAATTTTTAGTTTTAAAGGAAGAAGGTGGGAAACATATTTACCCACTTCAATTGGGCAAAATGGAGTAATTATATTACAGAATTTTTGTACTAACTGAATATAACATGTTATACTACTTTGAACTAATCCTTGGGCAACTTAAGTCACGGCAACTTTTAACCTAATTCGAGGAACAATAAGTGTCACTTTTAACCTAACATACAGTACTTCAGCCTGTCAGTAGTTGAGATTTCAAGAGTATCGATCTATAAATGTGAAAAGTTGTGGTTCTTAAATCATCCAACGAAAAAAAAACGAACTTGAAACTCCAACTCGTTCTATCATACAATATAGTTTTTTCTCATATTCTTCGAGAAATATTAAACAATGGCCACTTACTAAGCTTAAGTTAGAATTATGGTTGATGAGGAAAGTGATTTTAAAACAACTTAAAATATTTTTTGAAAAAAATCTCTTTTTTGATTAAACATCATGCGACTAATCTATTGACATTTCATTTTTATTTTTTTGAGGTTTGGCGATTTAAAATATATGTTATCTCTTAAATTATTATTGGAAGCTTTGTTTAACATCTTAATGTTGAGAGTGTTGGTCTAAACTAGAGGATGCTCATTAATGGAGTGATTCATGACAGAACTTAAGTACCGTTGGGCCTCCAAGACATTTTGCATAATTGTTCGCCTAGGGAGTTAAAACGAGGGCTTGCTGAGATTTTAATAAGATAACCTCTCAACTTCGTCCCATTAGTTCGTAGAGATAATCATTTATGAATATAATCTAAAGAGGCATTGTCGCTCCTTCCTAAGTTTTAATAGTTTTTTTCTGTTTGTTTATTGTTGTGTCTTAGTTTATTAATATTAGTTATGTAGAAAGCATTCTCTGGAACATATAATAAAATTTAATAAAAATAAAAGAAATCCGGAACATTCAACACACGATTTTCACTTACATGATTAGTTAAATATCTACATTATAGACAATTTAATTACAGGATCAATGAAAGTTTAATTAAGGTCTATATTATAGACAATTTAATTATATTGGGTTGTCCGGAAATTAATGTATGAGTTTGGTGTAAAAAGAAAAATATAAATTTACTATTGTTTTATTTAATCAAAATATAACTATTTAAAACTTAGTGCGATTCAAAATTTAAGAAATTATAAGTGAATTTGAAGTTCAAAAGCATAAGAAGATAACATTATGTATCGGTGGAAATATTTGTTTTGGATTAAATAATATAACGATTAAAATTATTACCTACAACAATCTCTTAATTTTTTTCGGTTTCGCCACGCTCAAATTTGTATATATATATATATATATATATATATATATATATATATATATATATATATATATATTCCAGCGGGGTTGTACTACCAGTAGAATATTGTACTTCCAACAAGTTTTTGATGAGCTGATACAAATCTATTGCATATGCTTGCGTTAAAAATCCATTTGGATTAGTTACGGAATGATCGGAACATTATCTTTATTTAAAATTATATATCGTCTGTGACCAGTGCTTGAATTTGGTCATCAACATTTTAAGGACAACCCGAACGCTTTGCATCTTCCAAGTCAAAATTTCCTGTGCTGAACCGAGCAAACCACTTACAGAAGGTCCTCGCTTCTCCTAAGACACCATCGCCGCACACACTGCAAACCGTATGTGCTTTTCGGAAATAAAAATCGTTTAATGACGAACATGATTTTTTTTTCCTCTTCCATTTTGAGCAAGCAAAAGCTAAGTACCACTTAAAGCTAAGGAATCTCGGTTGAAACTAACGCATAAAAGCATCTTAACTAATCCTGTTTTAGAATATGCGATCATTAATAACCAAGTAAACATGATTTAATGAACACAGAGAGGATTAAATTGAAATATTGAAAAACGTTATGAACTTATTTTACAACCCAACATTTAACATTAACAAAATAATTGTTTTGACACCAAAGTTGATATTTTTCCTTGATTGTAAACTTTAAATAAATGTTGATTATCATTTAATATTGTACTAACACCTCTGGTACTTACCAACCTTAGTAGAAAACGACGACCTTAATAATTTTGTTTCTGCATGAGATGTGCGGTGTAAAGAGACAAGCTGGAAAATTTTAAGCTCCCCTCTATAGCTCCAAGGATCAGTTGTTGTTGGCAGCAGTGTGGAAGAATGACCACATCGGCCAACCCGTTAACCATTCAACTGACAACAGTAATTATTTGCCCCAGGTGGACACCTCAATTCTCAACCAATGATATTTACAATAAATTAATATAAAAAATAGAGAAAAAAAACAAGAATGTCAAGCGGTCTGCCGATAGATGTGAAATCTCAAAAATATACTCGTCCATTTTCCACATCTCTTGGCACTCCAAGTAATAATTCTATCTCTTCTCATTCATATTTTTATTTATCAAAATACATAATATGTCCCACACTCAGTACAATTTATTAATACAGCTTAATCAAAATTAAACTCTTCTGGTGAAAATTAGATATTACTCCCGAAAATGACTAATTTTACTATTTCAAAGGATATACCCGATTTTCATATTTTAAGGACTGTTTTAATGTTAACATGTGAGGTAACTCAGTAGTGTAATATTAACTTATTGGAATATAATGTGGTATGTTATGTTATTTTATGTATTATGTATTTCCACTACGTTAGGCGGAAAAGAAACTTATTGTATTTGTTTATATTTGTACAAGATTATTTTCTTTAACAAATAAATATCTATCTTATATTGATTTAAATTGCTTTAAAAAATATATTTATTGATATTTACAACTGTATAATGATATACATCAAGTAAATGTGATTCAAGATTATACTGTGATGATTCACATGTAGGGATACTACCCATTTGCAGCTCTCCAAAAACTATGCTAAAGTAGAAGGTCTCGGGGCCATCTTCTTTCCAGAAGCCTCGGTGGATTATCAGGGATTGTAGAGGTAGCCAGGATTGAACCTAGTGGGTTAGGATGGGAATGGAATTTGTTATCAAAGGAGTGGTACCTGGTTCGGGCCCAGTTAGCAACCTATTTGTGGCAAAACAAGGAGCATTGAGGATTTTTCGAAGAATTTTTTATTTCTAAGGATTGGAGACCTTGTTGGTTTAGTAGAGCTCTAAATATCCTGTAAGTCCATATTGGTCTTATGATAGTCACGTAGATGAAGCTTTTGTACTTAAGTGGAAGGTTTGTCCAGTGAGTGTTGAAATATTCGAAAACGTCGGGCAGTTTCTTGTCGTTTCAGTCTTAGATGAGCGTTCCAAGTAAAACGTTTGTCCAGGTGCAGTCCTAGGTATCGGATCTGTTCAACCGGGACAAGAGGAGTGTTATTGAAGGATATTGTTTGCAGGATATCATAACTTTACGACGAAGGGTTAAGGTTATTTGGTGCGATCTGTTGGAACTTATTTTAATTCTCCAAATCTGAACCATACTTCAAGGTCTCTGATGTGGGATTGAAGATTTCGGAAGGCAATAGTTGGATCGTTGTTGAGTGATAACACACAAGTGTCATAAGCATAGGTAGAAAAAGAAGTGTTAGGACGTTATGGGATATTCAGCAATTAAAATAAATGATAATAATAATAAATTCTTTAATTATTCTGGGACAAGTCCCTTCAGAATAATATTACAGACAAATTAAAAATGAAACTTCAGTATCTTAGAGTAAAAAAATAAAATAAACAAAAAAGCAACAGAAATAACAAAGAAAATGAATAATAGTAATAAATTAACGGGTAACTTCTAATAATAATAATTTAGAAAAACAAACTAGACAAAAAATAAAATATTTACATATTCATATATACAGGAGTAATTAAAATAAATTTACAATGCTTATGAAAAGTATGAAATGAAATACATAAATTTTTAAATACGATGCATAATAATATATAGTAAATAATTGTTTTTCTCTGCTTTATTTACTGATTTTTATTGAAATTTGCTAATTAATTAGGGTTATTTGAGAACTGGATAGACAATAAGTGTTGACAATAAGTGAACGAACGGGATTTCACGGTCGGAAGAGTATGGAGTGACGGATATAAGAAGGAATAGAATTCCACACGGACGAGGATCGGATAAGAAAAGATCTGTCGAAAGCTGCGGTTCGATGAGGCGTTATATACAGGTCCGAAGGTCGCGAACGAGTGTTGCAGGTGTGGACGACGGAAGATTTCAATGAAAATATATCTGAGATATACTATGGACGTTGGGACCGGAGAACTTGGTAAAGAAAGGATGCCAGGAAGTACTTAGAACGGTAGGAAGGATAAAGCCACTTTAACTCATCGTAGAATCGGGTTACAGATGTGTCTCTGAATATCCCAAAGATGAAACTATCAGGCAGTTAAATAATCGTTTTAGTTTTGCTTCAATATCCCCAGAGACACCGCACAACAGTACTCAAAGGGGGGGGGGGGATATTAATGAACAAACCAAGAGCCTACGGCTTTCAAATGGAAGAAGATGACGGTGGTAATTAAGGAGTTTCAAGATGGAAATGGTGCGTCGGGAAATTTCGGAAACATGGATTTTCCAGAAAAGTGATTGATCGACAGTTACTCCAAGGTTTTTAACGGTTTGGTGGAACTTTATTGGGTGATTATTTAAAAATAGTGTTGGGATTAGGGAAAGGGTTTTGAGGAGTGGATTGGAACTTATTACTATCGCTTTAGTTTTCCCAGCATTTAAGTTTAGCTTGTTGTCAGCTGCCCAACAACTAATTCGGTTTAAGTTTCTTGAAGCTTTTCTGTTGCTAGTAATAGGTCCCACAGAGAGAAGGAGAGGTAAATTTGGAGGTCATCCGCATACATATGGTATTGGAAGTGATGGATATGGAAGGGAGGGTCGTTTATGTAGGTAGCAAAGAGGGTAGGAGATAGTGATGATCCCTGAGGAACACCACATGACAATGGCAAAGTTCTGGAAGAAGGTTGGCCTGGAACAACCATATACAGTGAGCTATCGGAGAAAAAAGATTTAAACCAGGGCAGAGCACTATTGGATAGTTAATTATACTTATATTATTTGTATGTACCGTTAGTATTTACAATAATAGATAACTAATTAACGGGGAAAGGTTTTAAAATGTCATAATTTAATTTCTGAACATAAAGCTTTTTGGGACAAATTAATAATTTTTTCAGTCAAATTAATAATTTTTTCAATCAAATTCATAATTGTTTTTTAGTCAATTTTATAATTTCTTGAACCAATTTTATACAGTTCTTTTAATTAGGTTTTGCAATCGAGAACTAAATATCTTTATTAAATCTTGTTGTTGTTTATTCATTTAAAGTTATTTTATGTTAATGTGACTAATTGGACGATGCTGCAAACGGAGTCCATTTTTGCCTATCCAGATTTAATTAGGATAGGTATCTTGGGGATATGCATTAAATTTTTAACTCCTTATTAAATTATGGGCCACCTGTGGGTCTTTGGCTAGCATAACAACCTTCTACGCTCAAGGGCATGGGTTCAAGTCAGGAAGGTAGTCTAGGATTTATTTTTGGAGTAAATAATACTAGGTTATGCCGTTCTTCGAAGGAGATGTGAAAAAGTATACTGATTAAATTGAAAAATATGCTAGGATCATCTACTGGTTTTGAACACTTGGCGTTAGGCATTTAAAATCCTGTATCCCTTATTAAATCTATGGGAGGACATGTAAGGTGACGTGGCAATCATAGCCAATCAAGGAATCATTAACTAGTAATAGACATCGCAAAGGCTTGGCTTCACCATTTTACGTTCCCTCCAATGGATGTTATGCCATCCCCTTAAAGGGTTTTTACTCCCTTAAAAAATCCTAGGGCCATCAGTCGGGTATGAACCCGCGACCTTGGGGATATATTTAAACCTTTAACTCCTTATTAAATTATGGGTCGCCGCAATTAAAAATGATGCCGCTAAGCTTTTGCGATATCTATGACTAGTTAATGATTCCTATCCTAGTTAAATCTGGATTGGAAAAATTTAGGACTCCCCACTGTAGCATCGTCAAATTAGCCACAGTAACATAAAGTGACGTTAAATGATTAAGCAACAACAAGATTTAAAAAAGATATTCAGTTCTTGAAGGCAGAACCTCATTTAATTAACTGTATAAAATTGGTTAGACAAATTATGAAAAAAATATTAATTTGATTGAAAAAAAAACTGGTGCGAAAAATTGTTTTTAAGAATTTTTAAATACAGTTAGAGATAAAATAAATAATAATTAAATAATAAGTAAAGAAGTTGGTTAAGGGTGCAGCTACATCTATATGTTACCACATCCCCAAACAACTGCTCTATCATATGCGTTTTATAGTCACTACTCATAGACGCATTTATGCAAATTTAAATAAATACAAAATAAAATATTCGCGAGCAAAGCCGCTGGTTGCAGCTAGTTTCATATATAGTTAAGTGGAGTAAAATTATGGATTTGATTGAAAAAATCGGGTGCGCACGACTTTCACTTACCTCCATAGTTAAAATCAATTTAAGAATTTTTAAACACAATACAAAAGTACCTTTAATTTTGTATATTTAAAAAAAAAAAATCTTATTATGTTATTAGCATTGATGAAAAACGGCTAAATATACAAGTTAAACGAATTTGATAGTCAACTAAAGTAGAAAAGAAGACAAATATACGGATATAAGAAGGGTAACAACATGGTTGTACAATATACCGTTGGAAAGCTGAAGATTTTAGAAAAAATTTTATATTCTATACAAAGTCGTGAATGAATGAATGAATGAATGAAAAAATAACTTTATTCTGGGACTAGGTCCCTTAAGAATAACATACAGATACAAAACAAATAAGTATTATGACTGACCAAAGAACGCAAAAAAAGAAAAACAAAAAATATTTATAACATTAATGATTACAATAAATATATACAAGTATTTTAAATGGTAAAAACAGAAAGAAATGAAAAATTAAAATTAAAAAGATTACAGTAGTATCTAAAAGTAACATAGGGCTAACAAACCAAAGAAAAAAAACTTTAGAATAATTAAAAATAATAATGAAAACTTTATAACATTTATGACATGAAGTGTGGACATTTCTCACATAGCTCAAATTTTTATACTGAATTAGTTGGCATCTGGTTGGGAAGCAAGAAGGTGTTTAAAAAGGAGCGATTTGAATGAAGATTGGGAAGGAGCATGATGGATGTTTGATGGGAGAGTATTCCAGAAAAAAGTGGACCGGGCTAAAAAGGAAAATTCACATTTTTTGGTTCGATGGGAAGGCGTATAGAGGTCAGAAGGACGGGATCTGGTTTCCTGAGTATGGATTGTGGATTTAAATTGCAGGAGACTATAAACGTAAGAGGGGCGATGGGAGTGGATCACTTGATGAGAAAGGAACCAAGGAAATATTGCTTTCGAATAAAGGGAAATAGACTCGTCATAGATATGTGATGCGACCGTCTAGAGGTACCGAAGACAAATCTTGAATGGTAATGTATAGTGATAAACAAGGCATAAACTTATGTGATTATTATACATAATTTCATATTTTTAAATTGTTTAATTGCCGTTTTATGTAACCAACGAATTACTTCACAAGGACTTGAACATACAGTTCCAGACACATCCACAGGATATTATAAACAATTTCACGGCAGATTGACTAACAACATGAACCCATTGGCCCAAACACTTAAATTCACGACTAATCCGTTCACACCACCCCAACTTTTGAGGCTTTGGAATTAACATACTTTTCGGAAGTTAACATATTATTATTTTTTTTTTTCAGATGGAAAATAGCAATTTAGGGGAAAACAATTTTATATTACTAACTTTATATAACATTCTTTGATGGTTCTTAACAATCGAGGTAGGCAAAAGTTGTAAATTGCCAGCACCAGATTTTTTATGTATAGATGTAAATCAATAATCAAAAATAATAATAAAACATTTACAATAAACCTAAATAAAGATTGAGCTACCACATTTTTTAATAGTTTTCTAAATTAAATCGTACAAATTGGGTATTAACGTCCAACTTTCTTTTTATTATGTATGAAATGGCATTAAGAATCTGTTGGGACGACGTTATAGAACTGTAATGTCCATCGGTTGCAGAACAAATTAGATTTTCAAGAGCTTTTTCTAAACCCGTCCCAAGGAGATTTTGACTTTCTAGACGCAATTCTTCAATATTATTCCTCCTTTCGTCTGTCCCAAATACTTCAATACTATCCGACATACAAATATGTGACAAAATCTTTTTTATTTTTTCCAATTTCTTTTTATAAATTTCATCTAAATTAAGTGGCATATTGATGGCAGATTTCAGCCTAACCACGTTGAGATGCTCGTCACTTTCAAAAAAATCCAATGAGAAATATTTTCGATCAAGACATTTCAACTTGTCTTTGTTTTCGAGTCTGGTTGTGATCAATAACATCTCCACATTAGTTTTCGCTATTCCCTTTAACAATTGAATAAAGAATCTTAAACCATCTTTGCAGAGATCGCTGAGCCCGTCTATCAATAAAGCCAATTTCATTTCACCCCTAAAACCGAACTTGAGGAGTTCTTTCTCAAATCTCGAAGTTTTGATTGCGTCCAAAGTTTCCCATTCCAACAATTTTTCAACAATAAAATCTATTGTTTTCTCTTCATCTTCACCGTATGAATCCTGCTCCTTTGAAGTATTATACAACGCCATTTTGCTGCAAATCTCAGTATACTTGTTCAAATCTATCTTCAGCAGCCATATATTTGGATATCTCTTTTTCATCTTCTTTGACAAGCTCTGTAATAGCACACTCTTACCAGATAGCGGTGGCCCAGAAATTATTCGAACTTTACCAAACTCATTCGACAACAGTTTGTCTTCAGAAATGAAAGCGGAGACTGCAGCTTCTGTCAGAGTCTCCGATGAGAAATCATGGATGGACAACTGTCTAGGAATATAAGGATCAGAAAAAAATATTTCTTTTCCCGAATTTCCCACGCTAATACTTTCTTTTTGTAGAAGGCGTAGAAGAATATCCTGATCAATTATATTTTTTACTTCAGATGATAACAATGATAACTTTGTCAATTCTCCTTGAAAATTCACTATTTTCAATTGTAAAAGGTGATTTTGTGAATTTTCGTCTAATTCCAAGAAAGATGGCGGCGTGTCCAGAATAATTTCGGAATTATGATATACCCGTTCATTGTCTATGTATTTTATAATACTATCAATCAAATTGAAGACATCTTTTTGAAAGACCAAAACAATTTTTCTTTTTTTAGATACAACAGAATCAAACAAATCCTTTAGGTATCCTTGACAGTCTACTTCGTTGAGAGCTTTCTCTTGAACGTCGCTTACGAGAAGATTGAAGGTATTTTTATTTTTTAAATCATACCTAACACTTTCTGTGGAAACCAGGCAACTAAACGGAAGAAAAAGTAGATCATCATCCTTTTCAAAACATTTCAAGTCCTTACATCCTTTCATCCAATCGATTGCTTGATTAATTTTCAGTAAAGTGAGCAAACTTTGACTTGAATGTATCAACATGATTTCACACTCTTCGTGCAAGAAATTTTTGATGGATTGAACTGTGCTGTCATCCTCTAGCTTCTGAGTTTGTATAACGCAATTCATTCCTTTAATTTTGTTTTGATAATCCAAGCTGATACCTCTGGTCATCAATGCCCCCATGTTCTGTTTGATATCTTGTACAAAGGACTCTGCATCATCTTCAGTCAACCATGTTCCAGTTCTCCTTTTCATCCAGTCAAGCATTCTAGACTTGATTACTGGTGCAATTAAATCTGTATCTTTAATTCTAAAAATCTCCTCGATTTCTTTTTTTATTATTTCATCAAGTTCTGTCACATTGGGTTGTTTCACCGCTAAAATGAACTCATTTAAAAAAGTTTTTATACTCTGTGTCGGGTCTGGGATCACTTTAATTTCTTTTTCATCTAACTCAAGAAATGATTCTGAAACTTCTATCATCTTAGTTCTCAAATCTTCTTGGAAAGCATCCTCACAATCAAATCCATAGCTTGGTTTTATTGTCTCATAATATATTTTTTTAAAAACGCTTCTAAATGTTTTCAATTCGGGAGGCAAGTTTTTGCATGAAATGAATTCATCCCCAAATCGCCTTTTTTTACCATCATTCTCATTTCTATCTAGAACTTTCAATCCAAGAAAATGTTTATATTTCTGTAGAACATTATTATTCGTCCCTAAAGTCTCCTTATCTTTGATTTTTTTTACTAATTCTTCTGCAACTTTATTAGCATCTGAGAGGGAATAGATTTTTTTAAACAAGGAGTTGTTTTCATCGATTGAAATCTTGTAACAGTTGTGAAAGAAACGGTCGACATTTACAGCAACAACATTAATACCTTTTTTCGACAGATCGTTAATATCTAACCCCATGTTCGTATAAATGATGAAATAATGCTTCTCGGAACTTATTTCATTTTTAAGATATGATTCATAATATTTGGAAAGCAGAAACCTTTCATCCTTGAACTTGTTTCCAATTTTCCCATTGAGGAGGTGTCTCGCAGTGATAACCTTATCGTTACAGTTCTGGAAATGCTTGGCTTGAACGTATAGCTGTGTTTCTCGCCCGTTCTCACCCTTGTACATCAATATCATATCGTCATAATCCTTTATAGCACCGACTTCGGAAGCCAATCGAAAGTTCAAACCACTACGGTAAGCGCACAAGAAGTTCGTGGCGCACAAATTCAACTGACAAACGTATCCATGCATGCATTTTCGTGCTCCCCCACCTTCGTGACTCTCCTTCACTCCTTCACTTTTCGCTGCTAGAGACATGATTATTCATTCCTTTTCCTACAGCCACTGCAACAAAATTAAAATTTAAATTACGCTTCAAATCCATTACCCAATTAACTGAATTTTATTGAGTTTTTGGATAACTGGATCTTCAACATTTTTAGCAAATTCTATATCATTTTTTCTAGTCAATTTAATAATTATTATTGAATTACATTTAGCAGAGACCAAAGTTGCCGCTAGACTGATACGATAGTCATGTAGAAAATACATAAGGAAGTTGTGAGAAGAAATTAAACAAGACTAGAATATGTTTCTTATCATAAATAAAAATATTAAATTTTCATATTTTGATTCCTTTCCTATTTTCCCAAATTCCCATTACAAATAATTAAGAAAAATATAATAAATACATAATAAATAATAAATAACTCTTATAATAAGGCTAGTGTCGATAATACACTACCCAAGATACAGCCTCTGAGATATGAAGCCGAGGTGGATGGCGCTGTGGCCGTCATCACCACTACCATACAGAAGTCAGCGAATTATAATATCCCTAGGTTCAGCCCCCAGCCGATCGCTCTCAGAAAGCCTCCGAGGCACATACTCGCCTTGGTAGCCCAAAGGAACAACCTGAGGAACGTCTTTTACCGCACGGGTGATTACGGCTTGAAACCGGCCATCAATGCGATGACCAGGCAGATAGCCAGCCTCATGCGTGCCTGGAAGACCGCCCTCTGGCACGAACAGCTCCGGAGGACTCATGACGACCAGAAGCAATTCTGGAAAGTCATCAGGACTCATGTCGCCAAGAAGAGGACTGTGCACCTGACGTCTGAGAGCGATCTGTTGACCCCGGTTGAACAGGCTGAACTCCTGGCTACCGACTATGAAGCGAGGGAAGAGGCTCGTGTGAGTGCTGCTCCTGGACTTCCAGAAGGGAGACCTCCGTCCCCCAATGAGAAGCCCATCCACTTCACCTTCAAGCAGCTTGAGTCGGTGCTACGACGTACTAAGGGCAATAAGTCCTCTGGGAAGGACGATATTCCTTATGTCCTGTTGAAGATGCTCCCTAGGAGGGGTAAAGCCTTCTTATTGAACATTTTTAACACATGCATCCGGTTATCGTATTTTCAGCTTCGCAACAGTAGCAGCCTATGCGGACGACATCGCCATTTACTCCACCAGCATGAGCGCCACCAAGGCACGTGACCAGGCTCAGAAAGCAGCCAACGTCATAGTTGGGGAATTGAAGAATATCGGAATCAAGGTCAACCCAGCCAAAACGGACGCCATCATCTTGTCCTTCCAGAAGGGGAAGAAGAAGTTACCCACCGAGTTTGAGATAGACAGCGTAAAACTTCCTCTCTCCAACTCAATTCTTTACCTAGGTGTGACCTTGGACCGACACCTGACATTCTCCAGCCATGTACAGGAAAGAATCAAGCTGGCCCGCAGGAAGTCCCATAGACTCTACCACCTACTCATCTCGCAGCAGCTCTCACTGCGACTCAAGTTGCAAATCTACAAGGCCGTTATCAGACCGACTCTACTCCATGGTGCGCCCCTGCTCCGCCACCTCTATCAGACCACGCTCAAAAGGCTGCAGAGTTATCAGAACTCCGTCCTAAGGAGGATAGTCAGAGGAACCACACTCCAGCGGGCGAGAAATGCCACTATCCACGAGGAACTCCATCTTCCCTCGGTGCCAGAGTTCATCAGCAGGAGGCACGTCAAGTTCTTTGACGGGTTAAAGGCTTGTGCGAACCCTCTCTTCAGGGACGTAGTTCCACCACCTGCGCCTGGAAGGTGGCAAGGCTCTCTCCCCCTGGTCGACGTGGTCGCCCTGGGAAGGGGTCTGGACTCTGCAGTCTGACCCGCATACATTTAACCACCAGCAAAATGGTTCCTCCCCATTTTACTTCAACAAAGGCACAAAGCCACCCCACTCCTCAAGCGCATACCGCGCCTAGTGCGAAAGGAACCTTAGAATGCCAACGGGCAATACGAGGCCTGAGCCATGGACTGTATATACCATTGCTACTGTATATACATACAATGTTTTTTGTATTTATTTTGTAAATAAAGTTGGAGGATAAAAAAAAAAAAATAATAAAAAAAATAAAAAAAATAACTCTTATATAAATAGGGTCATGATTGATATTATTTATAATTTATTTTTGCCTATATTATAATAACAGTATTATAATAATAATTTGTTCTAAGTTTCTCGCGTCTAAATACCAAAGTCAGAATCTAAATGCCAATAAATACAATGGTGTTTTACAAATGTTCAAGAAAAATGCAACCTTTTAAAGAATATCAAATCCGATAGGTAAAAACTTTTAAGTATGGCACCCGGGATTGCTTTACAACTCCGAAAATTCCTTCCCCTACATACTTCCTCATCATCCAGTCCTACCTCACTGATAGATCCTTCAAAGTAAATCATAATAATTCCTATTCCTTTATTTTTACTCAGCATGCTGGTGTTCCTCAGAGCAGTATTCTTGGACCAATTCTTTACACAGTCTTTACAGCTGATATCCCAACCCATCCTTCCACCTTACTTTCTACTTATGCTGATGACACCTGTTTATTGTCAGTCAATAATGATCCCACAATTTCCTGTCAGACCCTTCAATCCTACATCAGAGAACTTGAAGTATGGTGTCAGAATTGGAGGATAAAGATAAATTTCAATAAATCCCACCAAATAACCTTCACCCCGCGTCGTAAACCGATGACATCCTGCCCTACTGTTTCTTTCAACAACACTCCGCTTGTCCCAGTCGAACAGATCCGATATCTAGGACTCTATCGGAACAAACGTATTACTTGGAATCCTCACACAAGACTGAAATGACAAGAAACTGCCCGACGTTTTCGGCTACTGCAACACTTACTGGACAAACGCTCAAACCTTAATTACAAAAGACACATCTATATTAATATCATCAGGCCGATATGGACTTACAGAGTAGATTTGGGGCTCCACTAAACCAAAATACAGTAGTAAATATCAATAAATAAAAAAACATATATATATATATATATATATATATTATATATATATATATATATTATATAATATATATATATATATATATATATATATATATATATATGTTATATATATATATTAGTCCATAGTTATATATATATAACTTCTATCACTTCTATTTTGGAGGGTTCTTTCCCTCTTTAGCTCACTTTGATTTATTTCTTTGCTTTGACTGGGTATCGGATGACGAATTTTGTCAAAATGATCTCATAAAATACATCTGTATTTACTGAGTAGCTAGAACGTAGCACAAGTCGAAAGTCGAGATAAAAAGGCACGTTATAAGGTTTCGAAGTTAATATGGTTCCAATAATAAAAAAGAATGTTGAACTTTTATTAAGGGGGATTTAGATATGTATTGTGTGATTTACTTGATTCTGAATGATTATATATTAGATTTATCACGGGGGTTTTAAATTACACTCCCCGTCAAAAGTATTGCAACACCCATAATTCTCGAGATTTTCTTGCTTTGGACCTTAATCCAGATTTTTGTTTATATTTATAGTGAGTTCCAAAAAAATGGCCGCTAGCTCAGTTCTATTTACGTATCGCTCTGTGTTAGTTACCTTTTTATCTGTGTGATACTGCATGAATATCCATCAAACTTTGTAAATCGTGAGTCGTAGCACTATAACATACTTTGATGAACACAAATTGAGAGGTGAGTGCTGTTTAGTTAAATAGGCACCTATAAACTGGTGGCCGTCCCAGGCTGGAGATAACGGCTAGGCTAATCCTCTTCTCTTTATTTACAAGGACTTGGTCGGAAGTGTTGTCATTTCTGACTTCGTAACCAAGACATTCTTTTTAAAACTTTTAGTTCTCTTCCTCTAAGACTTTTTCTTTTTTCTCTAAGACTTTTTTTTTTCTCTCTAAGATTTTATTTTAATATTATTTTTATTAAATTAGAAATGCTTGTTTATTGTATGTTGTCTATGTAAATATTGTAAATAGTTTAGTTTTAAGATCTTTTAGGTTAGTTTCTATTAATTAGTTTATATAAGTCTCTATAAGTGTATTTTATTTTTTTATTTTTTTTTTTTTTTTTTAGTGTAGGTCACTATATAATTCAAATATATCTCTTTATATGTTTATTTATTTTATTTTCTTATTCTATTGAGTTATGGATCTCGATAGAACATTGTCATGTGATGAATCAGGGGAAGAGACGCCTTTCTCTGAAATAAGCGAATCAGACTCGCAGTATTTAACGCGACGCCAAAAACGCCACAGGAACAATACTGGGTCCGGAGGAAATTCGCCTAACAAAAAAAAAAATAAATCGGCCAAGTCCAAACAACAGCCAAAACCATACAATCACCACCAAAAACTCGCAGCACCACTGCAGCCAACCAACAGCGCCATCTACTTCGGCCGCTCCGTCACCTTCTAATGTACCTCCTTCATCCATCGTTAGCCATGCCGCTACAGTCAACACTGCAAATAAAGTTCCGGGACCTCAAGGATTTTCCGATCCCGAGCCACCTCCAATATTTGTAACAAATATTAGTAATTTTATGTCGTTCGGTAAAGAAATCGCCAATCTAATCGGACAACCAAACTTCCAATGTTTCTCCCGATCAAACGACATAAAAATAAACACATCCACGAAAGAAAATTACAAGAAACTCGTGAGTTATTTGAGCTCAAAAAAACTACGACTTTCATTGTTATCAACTCAAACAAGAAAAATCGTATCGCGTGGTTTTACGCGCACTCCCACTGAAGCCATTAAAGAAGGCCTGGAAGAAATTGGACATCACGTAAGGAACATTTCTTCAGTGACCCACCATACACAAAAATATCCCTTGACACTCTTCTTCGTAGACCTCGAACCAGCCATAAACAATCCAGAAATATTTCAGGTGAGAAGACTGGTCTACTCATCTGTACGATTCGAAGAGCCTAGGCTAAAGACGACAATTGTTCAGTGTACCAAATGCCAAACCTTAGGACACACGAAGTCCTACTGTTATCACCCGCCTAGGTGTGTCAAGTATGCCGACCGGCATGCCTCCGAAACGTGCCAGAAAGCTCGAGATGAGCCAGCCAAGTGTGCTCTTTGCGGTGAAGGTCACCCAGCCAGCTACCGGGGTTGTATAGTCTACAAAACCCATCTGCGACAAATATCTCACTACATTAATGTAAAAAGAGATGACCAAGAGATACGCACCCAGGGACCAGAGTTGAACAATTTGTCTGCCTTCCCTCAACTTCAGAAGCCTGCAACTACCTTCGCTCAACAGCAGCCTACCACATCTACAGTCAGGGATTCTACTGCAGAAATCAGAAAAACTTTCCCCGACGTCACCACCATAAAGAAAAACAGGCTACTAGTCAGGCGCCTCCAAACTCCCAAATCAGGCCTCCAGCCTCCCACCCTAAACCACAAGCTTCCCGTCAACCGATCCTTCCCCATAATCTGCCCTTACGTGTCAAACTACCCCCAGAGCACCCTAACACAATTCCAGAACTACCTTCTCTTCCTCCTAGTCAACCAAAGCCTCAACCTCCAGTGACCCAGAGGACTGAACACCCTCGTACCCCACGGCGGGCTCAGCACTCAGCCAACACTCCTGATCAAATAAGTTATCCTTCCCACGACGCTTATCCACATCCGTTTTCCAACCCAGATCTATCCAACATTTACTCCATTCTAAATTCCTTTCTCTCAGATCTTAGAGATACCATCCAGCCGCTTATCAATCTTCTTACTAGAGTCCTTTCCCAAATCCCATTCAATCTCCCACTATGAGTGTAAAGCCCCTAACTATCCTCTTGTGGAATGCTAATGGCCTGCATAACCATCGTGACGAACTGGACGTATTTCTACACGACAAACACATAGATATAGCACTATTGACATAAACACACTTCACACGACGACCACATTTTTACATACGTGACTACATCACTTATAGATCAGACTACCCAGACAATACTTCCCATGCCGGGTCATGTATCCTCATTCATAAATCCTTACCTCATTTCCTTATTCCTTCTACTCCATCTGACGCCATAAAATCAACCTCAGTAACCATTTCAACTCGTCCTTTCCATCTTACAATTTCAGCTGTATACTGCCCTCATGGTAACTCCCTTTCCTATAGTCAAATTGAAACCCTGTTCCGATCCCTAGGACCGCGCTTTATTGCTGGAGGAGACTACAATGCGAAACATCAGCCTCCATCACCCATTGTTATACAATCCTTTCGCCAATGAACCCGACATACTGGCCTACATCCCTCAAAAAACGTAGAACAAGCCTTTGACCGAGTCTGGCACCCAGGATTGCTTTACAAACTCCGCAATTTCCTTCCCCCTACATACTTCCTTTTCATCAAGTCCTACCTCACTGACAGATCCTTCAAAGTAAATCATAATAATTCCTATTCATCCATTTTTAGTCAGTTTGCTGGTGTTCCTCAAGGCAGCATTCTGGGACCTATTCTTTTCACAGTTTATACAGCTGATATCCCATCCCATCCTAACACTTTCCTTTCTACCTACGTTGATGACACTTGTGTGTTATCAGTCAATACTGATCCAACTATTGCCTCTAAAACTCTCCAATCCCACATCAGAGACCTCGAAGTGTGGTGTCAGAACTGGAGAATTAAAATAAATGCCAACAAATCCAACCAAATTACCTTTACCCTTCGTCGTAAACCCATGACATCCTGCCCTACTGTCTCCTTCAATAATACTCCTCTTGTCCCGGTTGAAAAGATCCGATATCTAGGACTGCACCTTGACAAACGTCTCACTTGGAACCCTCATACAAGACTTAAACGACAATAAACTGCTCGACGTTTTCGACTACTTCAACACTTACTAGACAAACGTTCTAATCTTCCTCTTAACTACAAAAGACTCATCTACATGACTATCATAAGGCCGATATGGACTTACGGAGTAGAGCTTTGGGGCTCTACTAAACCATCGAATTCTTCCCGTATCCAATCCCTACAATCCAAAATCCTTCGTAAAATCCTCAATGCTCCTTACTTTGTCACGAATACACTAATCCATAAAGATCTTAATGTTCCGTATGTTGCTGATTTGGCCCGATCTAGATATCATTCCTTTCATGGCAAACTCCATTCCCACCCTAATCCTCTAGTTTCAATCCTTTCTTCCTCTTCAATTCCTGACAATCCTCCGAGGCGTCTGAAAAGGAGATGGCCCCGAGACCTTCTAGTTTAGAACATTTTTAGAATGCTTCCATTGGGAAGCTTCTCTACATGTGTTTCATGCCTTTATTTATTTAATCTAATTTACTTGTTGTATTCCTATATACAGTTGTAAATAAGTTTTAAAAAAATATATTTATAGTAATATTATTTATTAAATGAGAGATATTAGGGATTAGACATATCATTTTATTCACTGTTTACCGACAAATGATGAAATTTTGTTTCATTAATTTCAAATTTCCTTTCAGTCCATATTTATCTTTCGTTTGCCTCAAGTCTGTTCTATCTTTGCTCTTAAGTCTAGTTAAAAAAAATAATTTTATTCACAATGAATCGTTTATGTCACGATGATTTGGACATAAAATCGGTCATTGAGTTGCATTGCGAATAGTCTTGGGATTCACTATTCTATAGTTTCAAGGACCATAAAAAGGAACAGAGGGACTGGTAGTCATTCGAGAAGACCAACGTCTGTGCGTCCCAGGGTTACTAACCCATGGATGACCGCTTCATTAAAATACATGCACTTCGGAAGCGTAGTTCTACTGTGTCTTCTTAAAAACTTGATCGCTGTTGTTAGTGGGTTATCAATCTCGGAGTCAACGGTCATTAGAATACTGAGAGAGTCAAACCTCAGGTCAAGAAGGGCCAGTGAAAGGTCCTCTTCTCACCGCAGAACACCGTGTAAAAAGATTAGGATTTGCCAGGGAACACCAATCTTGGACTATGGAAGAAAGTTTCATTCAATGTTGAGACGAGAATGGCCCTTAACAGCCCAGACGGCCGTGAAATAGTTTGAAGAAGATCTGGAGAACGGTATAGTCAGTGCAAACTGAGCCATTTGGTGGGGGTTCTATCATGTTCTGGGGTAGCATATCTTAGGAGACGCTCACCGAGTTAGTGCCAATCCAAGGAGGGGCTTTGAATGCTTTGAGATATGTAGAAATGGTTCTTCAAGATCATGTAGTGCCTTTTATGTCATTCATAGGCTCTGAATCATTGCTCATGGGTTCAAACCTGCAGATGGTCCTAGAATTTTTAATGGGAGAAAAAAATCCTTAGTTATACCGTCCTTCGGAGGGGAAATTAAAAGGTGGTCCCAAGCCTGTGCGATGTCAGGTACTCGTTAAAGATCCCTATTCCAATAAAGCCTGGATAGACAAAATTTAGGATTCCCGCTGTAGCATCGCCCGATTAGCCATAGCAGCATAAAGTGAAGTTAAATAAACAAACAAACAATCATTGCTCATGCATGATGATGCTCGTCCTCACAAGGCAAGATGTGTTTCTGAATACCTGAACACCACAAATATTTAAAAAATAACACCAAAAAAAAAAAAGCTACTACAACGCAAAGAAATATTACTGATGGAATTTTTAATGGCTATAATAAATTTCACGGAAATCAAGTTAAAAATAAGACAGCACAGTAATCAATTTAATTAAAGTAGCAATCATTTTTGGATAGTAATATTAGAGAATTGAAATAAGTAATAAGGACATCATTGATTGGCCAGCAAGAAGTCCTAACCTTAACCCAATCAAGCACATTTGGGATTATCTCAAAAGAAAGGTTCGGTCACGAGATTCATCTACTACTCTTGAAATGCTAAAGGTTCCAATACAGATGCCTTTATATTATGCCTGGAGTGGGACAATATACCCCAAGATTTTCCTCAAAATCATTTTACTAGTATGCTAAGATGGGTGGAAGCAGTCATTCAAGCCCGAGTGGGCAGTACGTCTTATTAAATGTAAATTAAAAATTGAAATTGTAATTTAAAAGTTAAAATTGTATAAAAGAAAAATTTTAAAAAGTAACTTTTCTAAATTTTTGTTTATTGGAAGAAATATTTTAATAAAACTTGTTTATTTCCAGTTTAAAAATGTTTATTATTGACTTCAGAACCTTTCTTTATTATAAAAAAAAGAACGTTTTTGTAAAATTCAATTGTTTCTAAGTTTTGCAATACTTTTGACAGAAGTTTACATTTGGCTTTCAGGAATTCAGAAATGAGCTATAATTTTTCAAAAATGATTTGTTCAACATTACTCATTTTGAAGTTATTCGAAAACTCATTCTAAAAAAAGCAGCTACTGCAAAACAAAGAAATATTACTGATGGAATTTTCCATGGCTATAATAAAATTCATGGAAATCAAATTGACAATAAGACAGCACAGTAGTCAATTTAATTAAACTAGCAACCATTTTTGGATTGTAATATTAGAGAATTGACATACCTTTTGTAATATAATACTTTCAATCAGTAACTGAGATATTAATCGATCTTCCAAACGGTAACTTTACAAACCTTCTTCTTATCTCTCAATTAAGTAGCTGTGATAAGATAGCTTATTATCTGGAGCAAACTAGAATACCTACTAATGGCAATTGGTTTTAAAAATTTATAATTCATATAAACTTGATCAATATTCCTTATTTCTTTCCCCTTCATAGGGAATAGGTCAGTGAGTTTGGATCCGAAGTTGGTCTATTTTTAATCATTTATTATGGGATTCTTAAAAAGTCTGCACTAGCTGTTAACATCAATAATTTAGTTGACAAAGAAGCATTGTAATCTAGTAAGTCTTTGTTTTGCCCGAGTCTTCATAACTGGTGCCGAAACCCGGGAACTCAGTTTGTAGGGCTTTAAGTTTTTTTTTTTATGAGCTTCTTCTTTTACGTGCATTTTTCTTTCACTCACTATATATAGTAAGGGGAAGTATTGCGACCGTGAAAATTTTCGAATTCCAGTTTTCAACGCAAATACACGTTTTAGGGTCCCCTGAGTCCAAATAACTAAGTCCCGCAAAAAGTGTGTGTGTTGTTTTTTTTTTTTTTTTTTTTTTTTTTACGAGGGTAGGTGGAAATCTTCAAAAGACGCGGATAGGCCCGTACCTATCCGTGTGTGGGATTTCTACCCACTAAAACCAACCTCCCTACACCTGTTTCTCACCCTCCACGGGACCACCGTTAGGCATTACTTCGTGGAGGAGAGAGGCTGTGTGCCGCCCCGTTGTTAGGCCCTTACCCTATATTTCTAGGCACGCCTCTCCTTCTCTTCCATTCTCAATTTCTTGATGACGTCCGCAGCCAGACGTTGGCCCGCCATCCAGTTCTCCTGAGAAAGTAGCATGAGGTTGACGATGTTGTCAGGTGTAGCTTCTGATCTGCACATTTCTTGAAATTCTTCTCTCTCTACTTGAAAGCGAGGACAGCAGAAGAATACGTGTTCTACTGTCTCATCTATTGTTGGGCATCTTGGACATTCTGCTGTATTGTCCAACTTAAACCGTAATTGGTAGGCTCTGAAGCAGCCATGTCCAGTGAGCATTTGGGTTAGGTAGTAGTCCACTTCCCCGTGGCATCTATCCATCCAGGGTTGGATGCAAGGTACCAGCCTATGGGTCCACCTTCCGCTCGCTGCCAAATCCCAACGTCCCTGCCACTTTGTGTGTGTGTGTGTGGTAACTCCCGGGCGGAAACGGTAAGTCCTATGAAACTGAAATTTCATATTTAAGACAACTATACGCCCGAGACGTGACGAAACTTTTTTCATCAAAATGAGCTTACCAGAAGAGGCACTTAATACCATGCATTTTGCACCTTTTTTCGATTTTCTCGAAAACGGTTTTGACGATTTTAATTAAACTCGCTATATTGATGTAAAATTTAATGGGCTTTAATATCATGTAGGTTTTATTTGGATAAAAATGGTCTGACAGGGCTTAAATGCCGATATTTTAATTTTTCTTCCCCTAAAGTACCTTTAATTTTGTAGATTCAATAAAAATAACTATATTACCTTGTTAACGCTGATGAAAAAACAGTAAATATATAAATTGAATAAATTCGATACCCAACTAAAGGAGAAAACAGAAAAAATATTTTGTTAATGCAATTTTTCGTTTTTGAACATAAGAGCAGTAATATACACGTATGATATACCGTTCGAAAGCTAAAGATTTTAGAAAAAATATTATCTCATACACAAGTTTTTAAAAGTTAATAGAGAGTGATGAAATGAACATAAAACTAACTGATTATTTTAGATAATAATATAATCGATTTTTTAATAAAACACATGTTTATTTATAAACTCAATTTAATTAATTCCTTAATAGTTTCACGTATTTATCTCTAACTGTTTTCAAAAATTCTTTCATTGATTTTAAAAATGGAGTTAGGTGAAAGTCGTGTGTTGCCCGCACCAGATTTTTTTTTTTTTTAAATCAACGACTGACATGGCAGAAAACGTTTTAAGACCAGCAACCCTCCAAGTACCAGGAGTACCAGTGAAGATGCCAGTGGAGGTCCCAGTCCATCCAGTGGAGATGCCTTTGTTACCAGGGGAGACTATAGCAGAGACCCACGCAAACACTTTAACCTGGCTAAAAGTGAAAGCTGCAAATGCACACGACCTGAGGATGGCGATCTCGGATGTGGAGAAATTTACTGGGGAAACGGGAGAACTAAACCATTTCCTAAAAAACTGTGACCGCATTATGTCCCGCATCGTGATTAAAGTAGCGGATGATGTACTAGGAGAAGGAGATACGGAGTCGCTGAAAGCCGATCTGGTGTGTCGCGTTAAGCGAAGCGTCCTCAACTTTATACAAGCGGACGAGGAGACCCCATGGGCTGTAGTAAAGGAACGGCTCAAGAAAGCTTACGGGAGAGGCAGATGGAGTCCCGAGGAAGACATCTTCCAGATGTTCAGGGAGGTGAAACATGGGAGGTCAGTCCAACGGACAGTACGCAGGAGAGTTGCTCGTGCGGTTCCACAAGATAACGGAGAAGCTACGAGAGATCATGAGTGCAGTAGTGACAGCTAGAATGGACATCCTGTCGCCAATTCTTCTAGTGCAGCTGGCCAGGGAAACGGGAAGAAAGGACGGTTTCCCCAAAGGTCGTTCCTTCGTAGAGTGCGCCCAAGAGTTAATGGACGCTAGCGCACGAGATGAGGAAACACGGATGGAAGTGGAAGAAAACGGGTGGAGCCGTGTAGCCTACAGGAGAGCCAGGCCCAACCCTGGGCCATGGAAGAGGAAGGAGCCAGAGTATGAAAGACGGCAATCCCAGCGGAAGACCAGACCTACTGGAAGGCGTGAGGAAAGACGGTGCCACGGATGTGGGAAGACGGGACATTTAGTGGCACAGTGTCCGAGGACAAAATGCTTTGAATGTGGTACATCGCTAGGCAGTGTCCGTACATCTTCCGCCAACGGGATGCACTAAGAGGAGAACCAATGGAGTTAAACGCCCAAAAGATGTGGAAGAGGAGCAGGGACAACAGATTCCACTGACAGTACTGGGACATCCGAGACGGACGACGACGAACCAGGATGCAGCAGCAGAGAAAGACGCAACGGAGGTCGGCGTGGCGAAAGACGGGTGGCAGCAGCGGAGAGGAGAGTACGAGCAGATGCCTGAAGAGCGTGTCAGAGGAGGGGCGACCGCACCACCACATCACCAGAAGCGAGTGCGGCGGTCTGCCTATCATTAGAGTCGAGAAAGGTGTGAGATGTCTAGTGGATACAGAGAGCTCCAGCACCATCATGAGTCGGCAAGCAGCGGAGTTGATGTGTCGTGACGGCGGGGCACTCCAGCCACAGGTGTGTAGATGTAAATTGATCACCCTGGGTGGGTCGTGTGACGTAGAGGGGGAAGTACTAGTACTCTAGGTTTAGAAAGGTGGGCGACAGGGTGAGGCGACATTACAGTTCATATGGTCGGAGGCATGCCCCGCGAATATGGAGTGATCATAGGATGTGATTTGTTAGGAAAGGTAGGAGCCAAAATTAGGAGCAAAGGGGGGGCGTTGGTTAATAAAGATAGGGAAGAAAACCTACCGGTGCAGGAATTTCGTTAGAGACGGGAGGATATGAGCCGTAAATAGAGTAAGGAACTAGAGGACAGAATTGAGGGAGGAGTATCGCGACATTTTCTTCAACGAAATCCTGGGAGCAACCGGAAAAACCTTGCACGAGGTTCCCCTGAAACAAGATAGGATAACATATGTAAAGGAAAGGCGGTACCCTCAAGCACTCAGGGAACACATCAGGGAAGAAATTCGAGATCAGAAGAATCAGGGTATAATTGTAGATAGCACGTCCCCGTTTAATAGTCCCCTGTGGACAGTGAAAAAGAAGAGTGCACCGGGGGAAAATAAGGAGAAATATCGATTGGTGGTCGATTTCAGAAAATTAAAGGAAAATACGGTGGATGAAAAGTATCCCATTCCCAGATTCGATGACAGCCTCGACAGGCTAAGCGAACTACTATATTTAGTACGCTCGACCTTAAAGCGGGTTGCCACCAAATCAAGATGCACCCCAAGGATTGCCACAAGACCCCGTCGCCCCGACATTACTCAGCGTTTCTTTCTTCATTTATTTTTCATTTTTGGTTTGTTTCACAGTGTTTTGCTTCTTTTTTATGTCTAGTGTTTTGGTTCCTAGTGATTCCAAGTTTGACATATGTATTATAAATTTCGTTTTTTCCTAATTGTTATGGAGATTTTCTTTCTTCTTTCTTATTGTACTATTGTATATTATGTTATTTTCAGAGTTTACTCTTGTTGTATTATTGTATATTATGTTGATTCTTATTGTACTATTGTATAGTATGTTCTTTTCAGAGTTTCTTCTCATTGTATTATTGTATATTAATTTTATTCTTATTGTACTGTTGTATATTATGTTCTTTTCGGAGTTTATTCTTTTTGTACATTATGTTTTGTCGGCTGACCGATCGCACAGGCTCCCCGCTTGGATCTGTAAGTTAACGAGGGATGTTCGTAAACTGGCGGGGGGGAGTTATGGACCGAGACGAGTCGGTATCAGCTTAATACCAACTCTTATCATATAAACAATGCGATAATGTATAAATAGAGGATAAAGTGAGTCTTAACACAGTTGCCGTGTGAGTCATTTGTGCACCCCTTTTCTCTCATTTATTTTTATTTTTTTAATTTAAGTTGCCCGAGTCTTAATAACTTGTACAGCATACAACTATGACTTACATTATTTATAAAGTAGTGAATACTCATTTTAGAAATATGACTATTATTCTTGCTTTGGTATACAATTATTCAGAAGATTGATCACTAAGGAGATGATGTAATTACTTGTTATTAAATGATGTTAAAGAAGATGCTTTGTGTATAGAGATAGGTATGGAATTTCAAAGTGAGGTGGCACACAAACTAAAAGATTTTTTAAAGGATGGTGTTTTTTGTTACAGAAGCAGTGATTTGAGGAGTCCAGAAGCAGATCTTGACCATGAGCCTAGTCATCAGGAAGTTCCGCTTTGGTTTCTACAAACCACATTATAACACTATACAGAGCAGATCTGCACTAAATAAACGTTCAGTTGTGCCGTCATCTGACCACACTTCCGAGGTGTGGTTGGGATCACCAGTAGCAGGGTGGCTAGCATAACAGCCTCCTATGCCAAAGGTCACGGGTTCAAACCCGCAGGTGGTCCTAGGATGTTTTAATGGGAGTAAAAAATCCTTAGTTATGCCACAGGGATGTAAAAAGGTGATACTAAGCCTGGGCGACGTTAGGAACTCATTAAAGATCCCTATTCTAATAAACCTGGATAGGCAAAATTTAGGACTCCAACTGTAGCATCGTCCAATTAGCCACAGTAGCATAAAGTGATAGAGGCTAGTGGGCTGGGATCTTGTGTTTAACAAATGTACCAATGAACTAGGAATACTCCCAGGAAATACGGTCGGTGAGAAACTTCATTGAGCCTTTTCAACTCGGCATACCTGTATATATATCCACAACCAGACCCCACTCTCTCGCTCAGCCAGAGAGTGGGTCTGGCAGCCTGTATCTTTTGCCTGTATCTTTTACCAATTCAAACTCTTCTGTCCTATCTATCAGTTCCTGAATATTCTTCCACAAGAAAAACTTATTTCATCGTGAATATTTCTAATTTTAAAGAATATTAAAATTAACCATCTGCTTCAGCAAAAAGATTATTTTATTCTGAATGTTAAAAGAATAAAATCAGCCAGACTCATGCTAGAAATTCTGTTGAGCACTTTATAAATTAACCATCAAATTTTATTAGTAATAAATTAATAGTGAAATTATTCGGAATTGTTTTGTGGATGTGTGTGTAATAAATCATTGGAAGAAAAATATTTTAGTAAAGTCAACATGTGATAAATAAAGTTTTAGAAGAGGAGAGTGAAAAAAACAACATTAAATCAGTCAAAATTGAGCTTTGCGACCATTATATAAACATAGATTCTTAAACAAACTAAAGCAAGATATAATTTATTATATGTATTGTTAATTTCATACAAAGGATTATTTTACTAAAGACACAACAAAAATTTTAAGTCACAAGAACTTATTATAAAAACAAGATATATTATTAAAACTGATAAGCATTTTTCAGCTATAATTATTTAGTAAAGCAGCTACAAAATAAATTTAGCTATTTTCTGAAATAATATATCTTCTTATTTCTGTTTGGAATTGATCTCTGCCACTGTTGCAGAACCACTGATGGCCTTTGGCTAGTAAATCTTCTGTGTCTACAATACTGTCGAGAGTTTTCAGTTCCCATGACTGTTACGATTCCACGATTTGACATTTTTGGTTTTGGGTGATTTAGCTGTCCCAAAGCTGTTTGATCCATAGTTTGTGTTGAAGCTGGTAGATTTGTCTGTCTTATATTAATCTCCAGAATCTCGGGTCTCTTCTGTAATCATAACATTAACTAGTTTTAAAATAAAATATATAAATTTGTATTATAATTCCACTTTGTTTGAGTGAATAAATCTATTGCTAGGTACTTTTTAAATAAAATGATCCATTTTCACTTAACACTCCTTTATTTCTTTTTTCTTTCTCTCTACGTTTCTGCCTTTGCCAGTATCAAGGGTTCTTTAATCATTCTTTTATATTGCACATATATAAAATATATATTGTCACATTTAAAAAAAATCTTGTTATATAAGAGTATAAAATAACAAGCTGACAAGGCTAGTTCAGCCTGTAATAGATTTTTTTAAAGTATATTAGTGTGTGTGTGTTGATTTTATATGGGCATGGTGCCTTTTAGAAATAAGTAAAACAGCAAAATGAACAAAGTTTGATGTTAAAGTACATGAAAAATACAATAAGAATATATGATACAATATTTTGATAAAACACATGCAATATTTTGATAAAAGACAGCAATATTTTATAAAATACAGCAATATTTTGATAAAATACATCCAATATTTAGTAATATTGAAGGATAATTACTTCCTTGGTTCATTTTTCTATCAAATCATTAACTCACACCACCCATCTTATGTCTACAGCCTTCTGGTTTTTAAATCTTCTACCCTTCACCAGGAAACAAGATCCCGTCTGTCCGACCTCTACACACTGATTTCTGTTGCATTGGAATATATTTATGTTGAGATTATTTGTAAAACTGAGAGATGAAGGAATGGAAGGTTCTTGTTTATAGAATATAATCATTATATATTACGAATATTATTGTTGATGATACTGAAAAGCTAATAGAAGACAAGGATCATTCAATTTTCTTCTAGTGGAGCAAATGAGGATATTTTTCTGGTTGAATAGATAGCCATAATCCATTTCATCTTGAAGATGAAAGAACATTATATCTCATCAGAATTTTAAAAGTATAGTGTGAATTGTTGAAAATTATTTTTCTCTAATTTATTGTCATTAATTGTATGATCGTAATAATTTCAGTATAGAGTAAAGCTGTGTTGATACTAAACTTTTAAATACACTGATGAATCGAAAAACAAACTTGTTTAAGATGTGTGATCCTGATATGAATGAGTCTCCAACATTTCAGAGCTTTCTAAAATAATGTAATCTTGGAGAAAGAGAACATACCATAGGTTTTGATCAATAACTATTTACAACTATCGATAGAGTCCACAATAGATTAATGAGGTGATATTTTCTATTTACCATTTTGAGGGCTTAAATGACATAGTAATTTATCTATTGACCAAGAGCCAATTACAGTGGTGCTTAGTTAAAATAATACTGACTTCTGAATATTGTGGCTGTCAGAGGATAGAAAGCCACTTATATTCATAATTTAAAGTCTGTCCTTTATCACCCAACTCTTAGTAATTAAACAAGATGATCATAAAACCACAAGCACATCATCATCATAATGCTGACTCAAGAAAAGTCAAAATAGAGTTGAATAATGATAATTTAGTCAGGCATAAAATTAAAGAGTTGTAATGTTTCTAACAAACAACAAAAATAAAAATTGCTAATACACATCCAAAACATCATCTTAATAAAAAAAAATCTTCATAAATTTTTAGGATAAAGCTTCTAAAGCTCTTACAACAAAATTCCTTAATTAAACCAAATAAATTAAGATGAATATTTAAAGTAATAAAGCGCAGGTTAATTAATAACTACATTTTAAATATATAATAAAAAAAAAAAAAAGATTGGGTGCACACAACATATGACTTTCACTTATCTCCATACTTGAAATCAATTTAAGAATGTTTAAATTTAAGAATTTTTAATAAAAAAAAAAAAAAAAGCCTGTACCACTACAACACATGAAGAGTTTTGGGCTCAGTACATGTAGAGATTCGTACTGTTTCTAGGCCAACGGCCGTGCAATGACGTGATTCAGCCAACATCACGCTCAGCCGCCAGGTTTTTTCCCCTTTTTTGGGTACCCAATTTATAGAGGTTAGGTATGCCCCAGGATCGCCCCCCGGCTGAAATAACAGAATAAATAATATTCCACCACACCCGGGATTCAAACCCACGACCCAGAGCACAGTAGACTAGTGCTCTACCCACTAAACCACGCCGCTCCCTCAAGAAGCGGAAGAATTTTTAACTAAAGTTGAAAAATGTTAAAAGAATGACAGTATCGACATTTATTTTAAATTCACTAATATAGCAATATAAATTATTTTATCTGCTTTTCATCCGACTCAACTACCTTATTCAGCCTTGTTTATTAAACTACTAGTCAATAAACAATTATACCAATGGTATAAAATACATCCATATTATGATTCTTATTTGTGGAGAAAAAAATGTTTTCTGGAAAAATATTTCTGCTCTTTTCTGCTTCAAGTGATTATCGTATTGTTTCATATTTATTAATTGCCGATGTTTTATCGATGCTAACATTGAGGAATCTTTAATCATTATGGATCAACCAAATAAAAGATACAATTTAATTTTCCATTAATAAACTGAGTTTAATCCAAATCGTCGGAGTCCTTTTTGAGAAATTAGTAAAAGGTGCAAAATGCACAATATATAAAGTGGCACTTTTGGTTAGTTCATTTTTTTAAAAAAAGTCACTGTAAAATCAGGGACTCATACTTGTCTTAATTATAAAGTTTCAAGTTTGTATGATTTATCGTTTCTGAGCTAGATTTACCACATATATTCATACATATCTTTTTTTAGTTGTTTTTTTATTTTGGAGTCAGATGAACCAAAAATATTTAATATATTTCCATTGAAAACTGGAATTCAAAAATTTTCACAATCTCAATACTTTCCCTTCTACATATCTCATAAATAACTAAATAAAAGGAACACAATAATATATATAACTAGCTGACCCAGCAAACATTGTTCTGCCCTATCAACTGTTTCTATTGAATATTTTAGTTGCTAAATAAAAAATAATGAATGTGTTGTAAATGTGTGTGGTTGGGACCCATACAATATAAAAGTAATTAGAGGTTAGCTAGCATAAATAATGCACTAATTTCTCATTACATAATAAATACTAATTTCTATATGGCCTAAGAATTGAAAAAAATAATCTCTCACTTTGCTTACCCTTCCAGTGAATAACAATAATCTATCAGAGATGAGATATGCTCTAATTTCATCTTTGATTATGTTTTTTGGAATGTAATATTTTCTGGAGAACATTTTTGAGCTAAAGCCATGTTTATCTTTCTTTTTTTCTTGTCTTCCTCTGATCATAATGAAGCCATTCTTAATTTTCGCACATATCTCTTTTAGCTTAAACCCTTTGACATTTAACTTAAACATTTGCACCCTAGGATTATCAATATACTTCATGAAAGCATAATTGTTGTTCTGGGACGGAGTATTGTTTGGTCGCCAATTTATCGAAGGTGGGGCAAGAAGCATCATATCAGGCTGATTATCCTGCAGACCTTGATGATATGAAGAGGTAGAGGCTTCAGCATTGTTGGGTAACTGTGAAATAAACGAACTAACATAAAAATGGTCCTTAAAAATGTTTATCTTTTTAAAAATCTTATATATTATGAATTATAACTATAATAAAAAATATTTTCTATATAAGAAACTAAATATTTTTAATAGGTAGAATTAATAGGGAATCAGTATGGAAATATTTTAATTTTCTGATTTTTTGGCTCAAACTTGTGATTTATCAGGGTCAGATATATTTTTAAGCGTCAGAAGCTGCATAAAGAACATCAACCGGATCTTGTTGTTGATAAAAATGCAATTTAAAACAATAATAAATTTTCAGTTATTTAGAAGTTCATAGTCTGTCAGTATTTTAACTATTTATAAAAAGTATACAAAACTTTAATTAATAATGCTAATAAATTAATGTTAATAATAAGTCATCCCCTAAAGTTGATGGATATAATTTGATATTGTAATAATCCATTCACAGTATAAAAGGATCTCACTAAAAATCAGCTAGTGTACAAAACAGTATTAGTTAAGTAGGATAATGTAGTCAAACTTGAATATCAAGTAAGACAAAAAGAAAACAAAACTTATTAAATACAAAATAATAATTCTAATGGTACTGCAGTTAATTATTCTAGTAAAAACATGCAAATCTTTTATTATCCCTTATATTTAATTAAATTTCACTTTTAGCACAATGATTTACTCACGTTTTTGTTCATAGATGACATGTTTAGGATAGAGAACAATGCTAAAACTGAAATAAACAATAAAATATAATTAAATTGAAAACAAGTTTAGTAGTTCATTTAGTACTAACGTTTATAATGTAATATTTAAACTCTGTATCGGTACTTATAGCAATTCAAGCAATATATTTCGAAAGATGTCATGAAAAAATGTCTTTCATGTGATACTATAAAAATTTAATTGTAAATCATTAATCTATTTAATAAATAAAACAAAAATGAATGAGATATTTACTCTAAAGAATATTTACTGATAAACTAGACAACAAGCAACCTCAGCCAGCAGAAGAGTGAGAAGGGTGTGGTTTCTTGCAGAGGGGCACTCCTCAAGCATTAAATGAACATTACGTCATCTAACAGGATAAAATAGTTCTTAATATAATCATTTTATTTAAAGCTAAATGGCTTTTCGTGAAATGTTTACAAGTTTTTAAGAACACTGTTATGGTAACAATCATGAATGCAGTACTAAGAACAAAAACAAAATTGGTAAATCAGTTTCTAAAATTGACGTCATATATAAATGTAAAACTACTCTTTTTTTCTCGTGGAGGGCAACTATTCACCATTTTGAATATCCATTGTATATTTTAGTTTAATATAACAAGGTAGCAGTTTGTTAGTGTAAAAAAATTTTAATAAACTATGTAAAATATCACAAATTCATAAATATTTCTTATTTCAGGCATATTTTTTACATAAATATTTTAAATAAATAATTTAAGTCAATCTTTGTAGAATAGTAATTATCATTCCCAAATAACCAATCCGAAAACAATAATAATATATTACAGTTTTATTTCTCTGTTCTGTTTCAAAATCTTTTAGCTCAAGAAAATATATTTTTGATAGTTACTTGGTGTTTGATGTGTTTCAAGCAATAGCCACAAACCACACATTTTAAAAATTCATATGATCATTAAAAAAATACTTAAAAATTATAAAAAATTTTTACTCATAATTACATTATTTTTATTTTATATACATAAACTTATTTCATGAAATAAAATTTGTTTTGGGAAGTATTACTTACCTGAGCAAAGAAGATTGTTTTGTTTTTTACTGATTTGTCTTTATAGAGAATATAAGAAATTATGCCATATCCTAGACGAGTTTATTCAGAGCAAAATACTGACCTTACTATCATAAATTTAATTCAAAAGATTTAACCTTAACTCTTTAGTTATGAAAAATAAATACCACCGAGCATTTTCAGGAAATAAATATCCTTTAGGAAAATTTGGCACAGTAAAAAATAAGGTCTATTTTCTTTTTAGTTTAAAAACCCTAAATTTTGAACATAGATTTTTCAATTTTACTTACTTACATATAAACTAACATATATTCTACTTCTTCCAGTGGCGCGACAGGCCGTGTAGGCCCTGGACCTCGCGGTTTAAACTCCTGCGAGTTTACACTCACGTTTCACGATGCAATTTGTTAGTGTAGAGTCATCACTCCCTACGACTAATTTTGTGAGTGGCCACCCTTTGGCTGACGGGTCTCACATACCCGGGGGGAGAGGTTGTGAGTGAATCCACATTTTTTACATCCTTATAAAAGCCCCGCCGGGACTGGGATTCGAACTCAGAACCTGTAGCATGAGAGACTAGCGCGCTAGCCACTCAGCCACGGGCTCCCCTATAAACTAACATATATAGTAAGGAAAATTATCGGGATCGTGAAAATTTTTGAATTCAAGTTTTAACATGAAATACACGTTTTAGGATCCCCTGAGTCCAAATGACCACGTCCACAAAAAAGGTCTATGTGTTGTGTGGTAAGTCTAGCTGAAAAATATAAGTTGTATAAAACTGAAATTTTATAGTAACTTTTTCATCTAAATCAGCCAACTAGAAGAGCCACTTTATACCAAGCATTTTGCACCTTTTTAGAATTTTCTCAAAAACGACCAATGATTTTGATTAAAGTCACTATATGTAAAATTTCATGGGCTTTCATATCATATAGGTTTTATTCTGATTAAAATGGTCTGACAGGACTTAAATGCCGAATTTTAAATGTTCTTCCTCTAAAGTACCTTTCATTTTCTAGATTAAAAAAATAAATAAAAAAATAAATTTATTGGCATTGATAAAAAACAGAGAAATATACAAGTTTAACTAATTTGATAACCGACTAGTGGTGAAAACAGGGCAAAATATTCTTTTAAGTAATTTTTTTTCCAACATAAGAATAGTAATAGAGAAGTATAATATAATAATTATAATGAATTCTTTATTTATTCTGGGACAAGTCCCTTCAGAATAATATTACAGACAAATTAAATTGGAACTTCAGTATTTCAGAGTACAAACACAAACAAAAAACAATAGAAGTAACAAAGAAAATGAATAATAGTAATAAATTAACAGGCAGCTTCTAATAATAATAATTTAGAAAAACAAACTAGACAGAAAAAAAAGTATATATTGATATATATATATATATTATATATATATATATATATATATATATATATATATATATATATATATATATATAGGGCTAATTAAAATGAATTTACAATTATTATGAAAAGTGTAAAATAAAATACATAAATTTTTAGATACAATGCAAAATAAAATATAATAAACAATTGTTTTTCTCTGCTCTATTTACTGATTATTATTGAAATTTGCTAATTAATTGGGGTTATTTGAGAATTGGATAGACAGAAAGTGTTTGAACAAACGGGATTTGAAAAGGTCGGGAGAGTAGTGGAGTGACGGATATAAGAAAGAATAGAATCCCATACGGACGGGAATCGGATAAGGAAAGATCTGTCAAAAGCTGTGGTTCAATGAGGCGTTATATGCAGGTTCGAAGGTTGCGAATGAATGTTGCAGATGTGGACAGAGGATTTAAATGAAAATGTATCTGAGATGTACGATGGATGTTGGGATCGGAGAACCTGGAAGAGAAAGGATGCCAGAAAGTACTTAGAACGGTAGGAAGGGTAAAGCCACGTTAACTCATTATTAAACTGGGTTACAAAGGTGTCCCTGGATATCCCAAAGATGAAACATATCAGGCAGTTTAATAATCATTTTAGTTTTGCTTCAAGATCTCCGGAGACCATAGAAAAGCAGAAGATTTTAGTAAAAATGTTATCTTATATATAAAGTTGTGGAAAGTAATGTAAAGTGATGAATAGGACATTATTGTATATAACAATTTCATATTTTGATATTATTTATTCTAAAACTGAATATAATTCTTTAAACTTTTTTACTTTCACTTATGTATATTTCAACTCTAGCTTTACTCAATATTTCTTAAATTGATTATAGCAACCAAGGTAAGTGAAGCAGCCCACACCACACAATTGGTTTTTTATTTTTTCATCGTCACATAGCAGTAATTTAAACCCACTCTATCTAAGAATTATAAAATAATGTAAATATGATTGTTTAATAGATTTATAAATATTTATATATATTTAAATATATATATTTATTTATATATAAATATTTTATATTAAATATATATATTTATTTATATATAAATATTTATAAATATTTTTTTTAATTAGTCAAGATGATCCATTTTGTAAATATTTGCCAAATGAAAAATTATAAAAGAATGTAAAGATACCCATTGTTTAAAGGATTTATAAATAAACGTCTGATTTTTTTTTTTAATGTTTACAAATTTCTTTCTTTTTTTTTATTCCTCAGTGTCAATTTCGAAGCAGTGCATGAGAGTATTATCATAAGTCCAGTGAATCAAATCACTGTAGTGGACAAGAATTGCGAATACAATAAGCTCTCTATAGTATTTACTCACTGAAGATCCATGCCTCCATTCTTAAAAAGTTCATTGATACAAAAACTGAAGCCTATAGAGCCTGGAGTAATATTCAGATCACAATTGTTATTCTCATACTTGTGAAAGTCATTCATCAAAATAATAAATTCAGTTTCAGTTTGGTGTTTGTGAAGTATTGTTATAAAGTTTTTTTCAGTTTCAGATAGCATATTTTGGAAAGGCTGTCAATGTATGTAAGTAATATTTTCATAATTTCGAGTGATACTTTAATGATTTTGTATTGACTAAGAAGAATATTTAATCTAATCCCATCATAAAAGTTGGCATCACACTCTTCCTCTTGTAAATATTTTTTTTAAGAACTCAAGATGATCAATATCATTTCATAAATATTTGACAAATGAAAAATATTTTATATCATTAAAATCTGCAACATATTAAGAAAGGTCAGAACTCAATGTTGATGCTCCTTGGAAAATAAAGTTTCGAACATTTTTTATCTTAAAATTTAGGAAGATAGTAAGTGCAAAAATCTTAATGTGTCATACTGATATGTATAGAGCATAGCAAAGGATTTGCAATTTTTTTTTTTAATCTGTAAAAGAATTAGTTATCCTTATGTACAAATTTATAGCAATATGGAATGGTTGCATGTGTGTAGATATTGGGGAGAAGTTAATTCCGGGTGCAGTCATCAAAAAATTTAATTTATTTTTGACAAATCCTCTTGTACCGGTTGAACAGATCCGATACCTAGGATTGCACCTGAACAAACGTCTTACTTAGAACCCTCACACAAGACTGAAAAGACAAAAAACTGCCCGACGTTGTCGACTACTTCAACACTTACAGGACAAACGCTCAAACCTTCCACTTAAGTACAAAAGACTCATCTACATGACTATCATAAGACCAAAATAGTCTTACGGAGTAGAGATTTGGGGCTCTACTAAACCATCAAATTCTTCTCGTCTCAAATCCTTACAATAAAAAATCCTTTGGAAAATCCACAATGCCCCTTATTTTGTCACAAATAAACTCATCCATAAAGACCTTAAAGTTCTCTTTGTTGAAGTCTTGGCCCAAACCAGGTACCACTCCTTTCATGACTAACTCCATTTCCACTCTAACCCACTAGTTTCAATCCTTGCTTCCTCAACAATTCCTAATAATCCTCCGAGGCATCTTAAAAGAAGATGGCCCCGAGACCTTCTAGTTTAGCATAGTCTTTGGGGAGCTGCCGATTGGGTAGTATCCCTACATATGGATCATGTCAACATATTTTGTATCACATTTACTAAATGTATTTTATTACACAGTTGTAAATACCAATAAATATATAAAATAAAATAAATAAATAATTTGTGACGTTTCGAGTCATTGTTGTGATGCCCTAAAATTTAGGCCAAAATGTTAACACAAATAAATTAAGTTTCTGCTTAATTAAGTATTTTGATGAATTCACCCAGAATTAACTTCTTCCCAGTAAAAATAAACTTTTCGGATGTATAAAAGAGTTTAAATCTGAATAACAAAATGGAAGTTACTTCTTTTTCTGATTTACATTTTCATTAAAACTATAATTTTCTTTTTTTTAAGTTGCCTTACTACAATAAGTGAATATTATTATTTTAAATTTAAATATTAATAATTTAGTAATATGGCAATAAATATTTACTTTTAAATCAATATTTTTTTTTAATAATTCTAAAAGTCATCAGAAATCCATGAGGTTCCAATATGTTATGTAAATTAACCAAATTTTGAACAACGAAGAAATCCTGAGGAGTGGCAAAGAATGGATACTAAAGAACACACAGCATCCATTGATGTACAAGAAACTGAAAATATTGAACATAATAGAAATTGAAAATTAAATAGTATTGGTGTCAATTAACACAAATGGAATGGATTAAGAAATAACTGGGAGAAAAAATTAACCATATCATCATTATGACTTTTAATTTAGCAGTCTTTAGCACCATGATGCATTTTAGTTTTAATAATATCTTATGACAAAGCTTACTAAATGTTAATAATTTAGTTACTTACAGATGTAGTGGGTTTGCATAGAGATATTAATTATGTTTAATTTATGCTTCAAATTGTAGAGTTGGTAATAAGGCATCTATTTATGCTGTTAATTTATATTTATACTATAGGGGTACTCACTACGTTTGCTATAGCATGCTATTTGTGTTATTTTGCTAAACCCGTCGAGTTTCTACAGTTATTTCCTGTATAAAATTGATGGGTTTAGCACAATGGCACAAATAGCATGCTATAGCAAACATAATGAGTACCCCTAATAATCCATTTAATTTGGCTTTTTATTTTGTTGTTAAATGTTGAACTTTAAGGTTAAGGTAATAATATTAAATATACTTATGATAGTAAACCATTGTTATGTATTTTGCATAACTATATTCTTAATTAATAGGTTGAAATCAGTGTTATGTAAACTCTTAACACAATTTGGTTTTAATAGATGAAAAATCTTCAATTATATTTCTTACAACTTTAATTCTCTTTGAGCACTAACATTTGAAGATATCAATCATTAATCTTCAATGAGCATGTCAGTTATGGGTCACCTGTTGTCTAGTGACTAGAATTACAGCCTTCTATGTCCAAGGGTTCCAACCAGGGAGGTCTCCCCCTGGGATTTTCAAAGAAAAAAAAATTACAATTCAGACATTTTTTATTTATATATTTTTTTTAAATGACGAATGGAAATATTTGATCTAATAATAAGATATTAGATAAGGTCTACTTATACTGTAAACTACTACCTAGTTTCACCATATAGCTTTTCAATTTGATATGACACTTTGATAGCTAACACATTGCAAAAACCTGGGATTTTCATATTAAAACAACCTCTAATTATTGGTTTTTCTATTTATACATTGGTATAATTTATAAGGAAATAGACAGTGAAAAGAATTATATTTTCGACCCTCCACAATCCCCAACGAAAATTAAGGAAATAACTGACCAAAACATTAACATGTCACAATACAATTAAGATTATTTTGTTAAATATGAGTAATAAAGTTTTTTTCACGAGAAAAAAAAACAGAAATTTAAGGATGATATCATAGACTCTGTTTACCAACAATGAATTGACATAAATGTATAACGTGACTTCTTAGAGTTTATATCTAAAAAATAATATATGCCAAATTCGTGAGGTAACTACCATAATAAGTAACTACCATCCCAATTTCAAATGTTATAAATACCCGATGTATCAATAAACTTTCTCCGAATCTTCCTTAGTTTTGATTTTTTTTAAATTTGGTAGGAAGTTACAAGAGGGATTCACAAGCTTTGAGGATATTATAAATATTGTGTATTTGAGAAATTAAAAGAAAGGAAGAAAATAAGGATGGACATCAGAGTTGTCTCTGAATATAATACTGATGAGAATATTTAAAAAAATATTCTCATACAGATATATATTGTAATCATATTATCATTCATGTAGTTATTACTTATGTTAGTTACCATTAAGGTATGGAACTAGATGTTATAATAAATGGTCCTTATGCGGGGTTACCATGTAAGGAAAATAAGAAAAAAAAAAAAAAAAATATATATATATATATATATATATATATATATATAACCGAGATTTCTTATCTTTAAGTGGTATTTTGCTTGCTCAAAATGGTAGAGAAAAACATTCATTTAATGATTTTTTTTTCCCGAAAAATAAAGTCCATTGCACAGATGGGTAACAAGATTTGCAATGTATTAGGTTGATTCACACGAAATGTCCGTTATTATAGTTTCTGAAATACATAAAGGATTTTGCAGGTCTCTGTTGTTTTCTTCCGAATGTTTAAAGTAATATTTAAAGTAAACAATTACTAATCATCTATCTTTGTGTTATAAACATTAGCTTCCCATCAATCAATTACTCACTTTTTAGTATACCTCCAAATATGAACACGGAAACACGCGATTTTCGAGTAATATTTTTGTACGAGTTTAAACTTGGCCATTCAGCAGCTGAGGCTGCTAGAAATATTTGCAAGAAGTTTGGGGAAGGGAGTGTTAATGGACGGACCATTCGCCGTTGGTTTGCTAAGTTTTCAGCTGAAGATACCGAATTGGAAAACTTGGCCCGAGGAAGACCTTCGTCCGTAATAGACGACGATGTCCTCAAACACACAGTAGAAGGAAACCCCTACCAAACAGTTAAAGGACTCTCAGTACAACTAAATGCAAGTGCATCTGCCATTTCCAGACATTTAAAGTGTACTGGGAAAGTAAAAAAGCTGGATACATGGGTACCTCATGATCTCACTGAGGGGCAGCAAGACCCCATGATTCAAAACATAATGTGCAAAAATTAAAAGAACTGGGCTACGAAGTTCTTCCGCGCTCACCATATTCTCCCGACTTGTCTCCAACAGATTACCACATGTTCAGGAATTTAGACAACTTCGTCAAAGGAAAACTTTTTGAAAATGATGATCAAGTGAAAAGTACGTTTTGAGATTTTGTTTCACTTCAAAGCTCAGAGTTTTTCAGTTCGGGGATAAAAAAGTTGGTGTCACGTTGGAAAAAAATGTGTAGAAAAAGAAGGTAAATACTTCGAATAAAATGATCTTATTTTCATATCGTATTTTTAATAAAAATCATTTACCTTGAAAACGGACATTTCATGTGACACAACCCAAAAAATATATATATACAGTTGTCGCTGACGGCCATCGCTTGAAATATAGGCAATCAGATGAGATTTTATATATATATATATATATATATATATATATATATATATATATATATATATATATATATTTCTACATGGTTTATATATATACATATATAAAATCTCATCTGATTGCCTATATTTCAAGCGACGGCCGTCAGCGACAACTGGTCAATTCATTTTAAAAAGATCTAATTTAGTAGATGAAATAAAAGCAAATTTCACACAGCAAACTCCATTTATTCGCTGGAGCTGGTGTGAAAATAAGTTGAAATATTTCTTAGATATATATTTCTTATATTTTACAACTATGAATTTATATAACTCCTTTTCACTCATAAATCTTTAAAAGAGACTCCGATAAAGGAAAATCACTGACCAGATAACCGAAAAGTTTGTTGTTTTTAAAAATATCCTATTAATAATGTAAAATTAGATAGATCATTCAAAGTCAAATGTATTCTGAAATAGTAATATTCTGTTGTTTAATGGTTTCAAATGTTCATATTCTCACTAATCTTCGACATAATTTTATGTTCTAAACAATGCTTCTCCTTATGTAACAAATACCCAACCTTGTAAAGAGTTTTTTTTTTTTAAATAAGGTCCTAAAATAAAAACGCAACGATCAAAAAACGGCTTCGAATTATTTTTAAGAGAGTAATAGTTGAAATTTTAAAAATATTTGATAAGAATATGTGGATGGCTCTGTATTGTGCAGATAATATTATAATAAAATATAAAAGCAAAAAACTGACCGTCCAAAAAATATGTAATATTAAAACTGAAAGTCTGATTATTCATCTAATAAGAAAACAATACTTCAAATGACAATACCTTAGCTTATTTCTGAATTTTTCAGAACTTCTGGATACACAATAAGTGTTTCGACTGTTCACCGGTTCCTAAAAAAATATAACGAAAAGAAAATCATGGTACAAGAAGTACGGAAAACGTCTTTCAGCAGGCAAGCCAATAAGAGAACAGGTTGAATATAACATATTTTTAAAGAGAAGTTTGATGAAATACAATGTTTATAGATGACTCCCAACTAAAATATGAAAAATTATGGTTTGGAGGAAACCAAATAAATAATTTAGTATGCCATAGTAAATCACCTTGAGCGGTCAGTGATAGTAAGGTCCATTTTTCTTTGAAACAGTTTAATAACATTGGATTCATGAACAGAATTATTGATAGGTTTGTGTATTTTTTAAGTATCCAAAGTCAGAATTAAAAATAATAAAATTTTGACATACGCGCAACCATGACTCTGGATATATATACGTTATCAATTCAGATTTATTTGTTGCAAAATTTTCAAAAAGTTCTTAAAATCTCTCATTCATTATTTATTTCAAATTTAATTAACTTTTTGTGGGTCCTACTAAAAAGGAAAAATCAGGAAATACTCTAATGGAGTGGGATGATATTTTACTATTTTACACCAAACAATCAAATAATGAGTAAGATCAATTCCTAATAGGCTAAAATGTATAATTATACAAACAAATTTACCAACTAGATGTTTATTTATGATCACTGCATTAATATAATTAGGAAACCACGTAATTCCGAATTTCGGAGAGGACGTTAAAAGGTGGTCCCAAGCCTGTGCGATGTTAGGTTCTCGTTAAAAATCCCTATCCTACTAAAACCTGGATAGGCAAAATTTAGGACTCCCACTGTAGCATCGTCTGATTAGCCACAGCAGCATAAAGGGACATAAAACAAATAAATAAAACGTGATTCCGAATACTTTTTACACAATTGACATATACTATTTTTGATTTTTTCGTAAATGAACGTTCAAAATAAAATTATAGTTGTCGTGATTTTTGGTTTTAGCTATTTTATACCTTCCTTCTAACATTATTAAGTGGTTAACAACACCTTAAAAACACAAAAAATAAGTTAAAAGCAAGTAAATTACGTAACGGTAGTGATTTCCGAATAGTTTTGATACTCACTGTAGTAGGACATGCGTAGTACGCTTTATTTCATTCTGATCAGGGCCTGCTGGAACGGAAAAAGAATACTGCTCTGCCTTATCTCTAAGCAATGAGGGAACACATCTTATGATTTGTTTGTTTATTCATTTAACATCACTTTATGATACTTAGGGTACTCACTACGTTTTCTATAGCATGCTATTTGTGCTATTGTGCTAAACCCATCAATTTTATACAGGAAATAACTGTAGAAACTCGACGGGTTTAGCAAAATAACACAAATAGCATGCTATAGCAAACGTAATGAGTACCCCTACTATGACTAGTCGGACGATGCTATAGCGGTAGTCCTAAATTTTGCCTATCCAGTATGTAATTAGGATAGGGATCTTTAACGATTACTAGACATCGTAAAGAGTCGGGGCCACCTTTTCACGTCCCCTCCCGAAGGACGTCATAACTAATTTCTTTTACTCCCATTTAAAATCCTTCTTTAAAAGCCACCTGACAGGTTTGAACCCGCGACCATGCCCAAAGAAGGCTATTATGCTAGGCCACCACACCCAGGTTACCTCAAACCTTTTGATTTTATTTAGACCTCTTTGTTGAGTTGGGTAGGTAACTGTTGTTTTATATTGTTTACATTCGAGATAAAGTACCGCGGATTTCACAGATTTAAATGTTTGATTTGATCGATTTTATAAGCTCTTTTCTGACCTACGGTTTTGACATATTTTGAAGTTTTTCATATTATAAAGTTAAAACAGTTTGTAGTCTAAAAATGAGCAAAAAGGAGGAAAAAAGTGATTCACAGGAAGAGAAGCCCTTAGTGCCAAGAACTGCTGTCAGTTTGCAGAGAATGAAATTAGAGAAGTTAATGAAAAATCCGGTAAGTCCAGTAAGTTCTACAATGTTCTATTAGTTTTAAAGACTATGATTGGCATTATTTATCTGACATTTATAGGACAAACCAGTAGTAATCCCAGAAAGACTGAAAGAGAAAAAACTACCTCATGTGCCAGATTTTGTTAGGAATGTGATGGGCTCCAGTGCTGGTGCTGGAAGTGGAGAGTTCCATGTCTACAGACATTTGCGTAGAAAGGAGTATGCAAGACAGAAAATCATACACGAGAAAGGAGAAAAGGTACATTAACTGACATGAATGTTTCTATCATTTTATTTTGCAATGGTTTTACAGGATTTTAAATGCTATGTTGAATACTTGGTTAAAGTTAAAAAATTGCTGTTCAGTATTAGAATATTGGTTTATTTATGTTAATTACGTTTTAGTGAGTAGGTATATGTGTTTTTCATCTTCACGATATTGAGATCGCTGATTTCTGCTACTGATTCATCTAAGGTTGAAAATGCTTATCAAATGGCAAAAAAAGGATTATCGGGCTTTACTTGGCTCGGGATTCGCAAGAATAAATATAAATGCAATACCATATAAAGTCCTCTCGGAGAAAGCTTATGACTATAGGTGGACTCGGCTTCTAAGATTCTTAAGTTAGAACTATGTGGCTACTGACACTAATTCTCTGCTTAGTTTCAAAAACTGTTAGGTAGTATCAGCAAAAAATAAAATGGACTGTCAGTTTGTGGTGCATCAACTGGATCAAAAATGCCTTTTAAGAAGGATACATTATAATAATTCCTCCTGGCACTAACCCTTCCTATATAAAGTGGGTACTTAAAGGTGAAACCTTTCTACGTATCGATCCCAACCCTTATTGGGCTTTAGTGGTTCAAGTTTTTTTAAAAGTTTATATCTTTATTATTCTTAATAGCATTAATAACTCTTTTCCTCAATCTTTATCCATATTTTCTGGTTTATATGAGAGAGATGAATTGGAAGATGCTCTCATTGAGGCACGGTGTAATACAGTGTCAAAACAGCATTTACTAATAATCCTATGAAAATTATATTTTAAATAAACAACTAAGCATGAATGCAGAAAATGCAATTAATTTTGTAGTCTTCAGCATGATAGAATATGGTAAATAATTATAACTATTATTAATGGTTTAAGTTCCTTTATAAGTTAACTGTGAGTTAAAATAAAAGCCTTTTACTTGTTTACAGTTCGTGGGGCATATCCTGGTATCGATCATTTTATAATGTTTAATTGATGATTTATATTTGAAAAATATAAACTTAATTATGGTTATTGTTTCTTTTGATATATTGACCTAATTTTACAGGCACTGCTTGATGAGGAGTATCAAATGAAACTAGAGATTAATCAAAAAATTGCAGAACAAAAAACTGCAAAGAAACGTGCAAAAAGGCTAAAAATGAAAGAAAAACTCAAGAAAAAGAAGCAATCAGGTTCAGTTAACTCAAATGGAACAAAGCAAGACTCAGGACAAGATAATAGTGATTCAAGTGTCAATAGTGCATCTGAAGATGAAAGTTCAAGTAATGCATAACATGTAAATAGTTTAAAAAAATATTTATGTAAATATAATTATATCTTTAAATAAAAATTGGCTATCAACTTTTTTTTTTTTTTTAAATCTTCTGGTGATTATTTTACTTTCACTTACCTGTATATGAAGTATATAGTAAGGGATAGGGGTGGGCATAATCGAATGATCGGACTTCGATGATTTAAATAATCGAATAATTCCAAGATCGAATCATCGAATGACTAATATGCAATGAGAAAGACAATATGCCACAATTCCCCTCTCTATGATTGCTGAACTGGCTGAGCCTAGGTGGAAATATTCATATAATTTATGTAGAGAGCAATTAATTAAAATTGATGTAAAATTTAATGGGCTTTAATATCATTTAGGTTTCATTCTGATTGAAATAGTCTGACATGGCTTTAGTGCAGATATTTTAAATTTTCTTCCTCTAAAGTACCTTTAATTTTACCATATTATCTTGTTACCATTGATAATCAACAGCTAAATATGCAGGTTGAGCGAATTTGATAAACAACTAAAGGAGAAAAGCGAACAAATATTTGTTTATGCATTTTTTGTGTTTTTGAACACAAACAGTAATATAGATGTATAATATACCGTTGGATAGCTAAAGATTTTAGGAAAAATATCTGATTCGTGGAATTGTAAAGGGTAATGGAGAGTGACAAAAAGCCTGTAAAACTAACTATTTTTTGCGTTCCCGAAAAGGAAAATTCATGTTGACGGTGCTGCACCTGGCGGCTTGTCAATGAAGCACAGCGCGCCAATTTTGTTTTTGAACATAAGAACAGTAATATAGACCTATAATATACCGTTTGAAAGAGAAAGATTTTAGAAAATATATTATCTTATACACAAGCTTGTAAATTGAATAAAGGGTGATAAAAAGCCGATAAAACTAACAGATTATTTTAGATAATAATATAATAGAGTTTTTAATAAAACACATGTTTCTATATTAATTCTTTAATGGTTTCACTCATATTTATCTCTAACTGTATTTGGAAATTATTTAATCAATTTTAAAAATGGAGGTAAGTGAAGATAAATTTTTTTTTTTTATTCTAGAGTCACCATCTATTTTTTCAATATTAGGCAAAATATGGTTTTAAATTTAATTAATTTGGTTTCTTTCATCCTTCCTTCTTGACCTCCAAAACACCACCAAACCACTCATCAATCTCCTTACAAGTCTCTTATCACAGTTCCCGCTTAATCTCCCAAGATGAACAAACAGACCCTAGCTATTCTACTATGGAATTCCAATGGTCTGAATAATCACAGAAACGAACTTGACATCTTTCTTTACGACAATCACATTGACATTGCCCTGATTACTGAAACTCATTTCACAACTCATTCTCACTTTTACATACGGGACTACATCACTTACAGATCAAATCATCCAGATAACACATCCCATGCAGGCTCATGTATCCTTATTCACAAACCCTTACCCCACTCTCTGATTCCCTCTAGTCCAACTGACACCATTCAGTCAACGTCTATCACCTTATCCTGCCACCCCTTTACCACAACGATCTCAGCTGTATACTGCCCTCCCTATATTCCCTATCCTTTATCACCTAGATACCTTATTCAGATCCTTTGGTCCGCGCTTCATTGCTAGTGGTGACTACAACACCAAATACCAACGGTGGGGATGTCGATCATCCAATACTCGTGGCAGGATTCTTTCCCAGGTCACACACTCCAACAGCTATTCCATCCTTTCACCCTTAGACCCTACTTATTGGCCAACATCCCTTATAGAACGCCCTGATATACTTGATATATTCGTTACATCCCAAATACCTACAGTCCAAACCACGAACAATTACAATATATATTTACAATGTTATACAATTTTTTTTTCATACTGTTAATTTTTTTTTTAATTTTATAATGTTACACATTTTTTCACACTGTAAATATTTCTTTAATTTTATAATGCTATACATTTTTTCAAACTGAAAAACTTTTTAAAATTTTCTATTATCTAATTATTCACTTTTTATTAAGTTTCTTTTGCCCCTTTTGTTTCTAGCTATTATAATATTTGTCAATTAACATAACTACTGTTTTATTTATTACTAATTATCAGCATAATTTCTTTTACTTCTTTTTTGAAAACTAATATGAGAAACTAAACAACTAATTAAAGTTTAAAGAAGAACAATATGTAAACAATTAAAGTTTTAAAGAAGAACAATTTAAAAAATAAATAAATAATATAAACCAGAAAAAAATACAAGAATATAATTTTTTTTATAGTAATATAATTATATGGGAGGATATATGACGGAAAAAGAAGAGAAAGGAAGAAATAAGTGGAAAAAAAATCATAATCATAACAATATGAAAAAAATCTGGTGCGCGCAACACACGACTTTCACTTTTTTTGTCTGTGAATGGATGTTATTGGTATACAACATACAGCCATTTTATACAACATTCACTCACCTCCATTGTTTGTTTGTTTATTTATTTAACGTCACTTTATGCTACTGTGGTTCATCGGACGATGCTACAGTGGGAGTCCTAAATTTTGTCCATCCGGGTTTTATTAGGATAGGGATCTTCAACGAGTACCTGCATCGCACAGGCTCGGGGCCACCTTTTAACGTCCCCTCCGAAGGAGGCACAGCTAAGGATTTTTTACTCCCATTAAAAAATCCTAGGACCACCTGCGGGTTTGAACCCGTGATCTTTGGCACAGGAGGATCTTATGCTAGCCACCCAGCTACAAGTGATCCCTCTTATCTCCGTTGTTAAATCAATTTAATAATTTAAATACATTTAAAGATACAAATAAATTGTTGAATCATGTGTTTTATTAAATAATCTATTATATTTCTGTCAACAACAATCAGTTAGTTTTATCGGCTTTTCATCACTCCCCATGAACCTTTAAAATTCCGTGTATTAGATAATATTTTTTCTAAAATCTTTAGCTATCCGACGGTATATTATACATCTATATTATTATTCTTGTGTTCAAAAAGAAAAAAATTGCATAAAAAATATATTTGCACTTTTCTCCTTTAGTTGTTTATCAAATTCGCTGAACTTAAATATTTAGCCATCCTTCATCAGTGCTTTAAGATGATATGGTTAATCTTTTTGAATGTACAAAATTAAATGTAGTTTAGAGGAAGAATTTTAAAATATCGGCATTTAAGCCCTGTCAGACTATTTTAATCAGAATTGAACTTATGTGGTATTAAAGCCCGTCCAATTTTACATCGATATAGCGGGTTTAATCAAAATCGTTAGAGCCGTTTTTGAGAAAATCTTTAATAGGTGCAAAATGCATTGTACAAAGTGGCTCGTCTGGTTAGCTGATTTTGATGAAAAAGATTCTGTAACATCTCGGTCGTATAGTTGTCTTAAGTATGTAATTTCAGTTTCATAGCACTTTTAGTTTTCGCCCGGGAGTTACCATACACACACACACACTCACACACACACACACACACACACTCACACACACACACACACACACACACACACACACACCTTTTTAAAACAGAGGCCCTTCTTATAAGTAGCCGTAAAAGGAGAGAAGAAATAATCCTGAGAGTGGGCAGGCAAGAGATACGGTCCCAACCCTCACTGAGATATCTTGGGGTTATACTTGATGAAAGGCTAAAATTCAAGGAGCATATCCAGAAAGTATGCATCAAAGCAGCAGGAGTGACCACAGCTCTAGCCCGATTGATGCCCTACGTAGGCGGACCTAGAAGTAGTCGGAGACTATTAATGGCGAGCGTCGTCTCATCCACTCTTTTATACGCAACCCCAATATGGAATAATGCCCTGGACACACTTTCTTACAGAAGACCCATTGTGTCAGTTTATCGCCGAAGCGCTCTGAGGGTGATAAGTGCATTTCGCACAGTATCCTACGAAGCTGCATGTGTGGTGGCCAGGATGCCACCCATTGAACTGCTGTCGGAGGAAAGGCAACGTACGTATAAAAGTGTTGTCCACGTCCCTAGAACCGAAGAGAGGAAGCAGACAGTCCAAAAGTGGCAGCGACGTTGGGATTTGGCAGCGAGCGGAAGGTGGACCCATAGGCTGGTACCTTGCATCCAACCCTGGATGGATAGAAGCCACGGGGAAGTGGACTACTACCTAACCCAAATGCTCACTGGATATGGCTGCTTCAGAGCCTACCAATTACGGTTTAAGTTGGACAATACAGCAGAATGTCCAAGATGCCCAACAATAGATGAGACAGTAGAACACGTATTCTTCTGCTGTCCTCGTTTTCAAGTAGAGAGGGAAGAATTTCAAGAAATATGCAGATCAGAAGCTACACCTGACAACATCGTCAACCTCATGCTACTTTCTCAGGAGAACTGGATGGCGGGCCAATGTCTGGCTGCGGACGTCATCAAGAAATTGAGAATGGAAGAGAAGGAGAGGCGTGCCTAGAAATATAGGGTAAGGCGCCTAACAACAGGGCGGCACACAGCCACTCTCCTCCACGAAGTAATGCCTAACGGTGGTCCCGTGGAGGGTGAGAAACAGGTGTAGGGAGGTTGGTATCAGTGGGTAGAAATCCCACACACGGATAGGTACGGGCCTATCCGCGTCTTTTGAAGATTTCCACCTACCCTCGTAAAAAAAAAAAAAAAAAAAAAAAAAACACACACTTTTTTGCGGGACTTAGTTATTTGGACTCAGGGGACCCTAAAACGTGTATTTCCGTCGAAAACTGGAATTCGAAAATTTTCACGATCACAATACTTTCCCTTACTATAAATTCCATATTGAAAGTATATAGTAAGTGAAAGTAAAAAATCGTGCGGGCAACACACGACTTTCACTTACCCCCGTTTTTGAAATTGATTAAAAATTTTCAAGTACAGTAAGAGATAAAAATGAGTGAAACTATTAAAGAATTTTATTTTTAATGGAATGATGAACCCAGAGCGTTTCCACAATGAAGGAAGACAACGTTTGTTTATTTGGGAGCGGTAATTTTTCAGTGACAATGCTCCCACATTGGCGATGCAGTCGAAACCCCACTGCCCCAGTAAAGGAATGGCAGCACTTAATGGAGAGGTTATTGAGAACCCTGAAGATATTGGCGCTCCGCTATCCCCTAATGAAATTCCTTCCGGAATTCCAGCGTTCTTCATTCAGCCATTGTCATTCACGCCCATTTTATTCAACAACCTATTTTGATATTCCATATACTTACTTATCATTTGACTACTTTAATCATTTATATAATTTTATTTTTTAAGATTTAATGGAATTCATATAAAGTCGTTGGCGTTTAATGTGCTTAACATTCTGATTCCTTAAACTGATGTTTATCATTTGTCATTAAAGGATATAAATTACAGTTTTGTTTATAATTGAAGTAAGTTAGATATATTATGTACAAAAAATCACTTGTATAAAATTCAATTTTATTATAACGATGGAATAAGTTAACCAAATCATCGGACACAGGATAAAACCGCTTACGTTATTAAATAACTTTCTGTTTGTGAAACAGATATTTTAAAATTTCTTCCTCTAAAGTACCTTTAATTTTGAAGAAATTATAAAAATAATCATATCATCTTGTTACTATTGATAAAAAACAGGTAAAAATATATAAGTTGAACGAATTCCATATCCAAATAAAGGAGAAAAGTGAAAAAAAATATTTTTTAATGTACTTTTTGTGTTTTTGAAAATAAGAACAGTAATATACATGTATAATATACCGTTGGAAAGCTAAAGATTTTAGAAAAAATATTGTTTTATACACAAGCTTGTAAAAGTTAATAAAGAGTGATGAAAATCCAATAAAACTGATTATTTTAGGGGGCCACCCATAGCGTAGTGGTTAGCATAACAGCTTTCTATGCCAAAGGTCGCGGGTTCAAACCCGCGGGTGGCCCTAGGATTTTTTAATGGGAGTAAAAAATCCTTAGTTATGCCGTCAAACGGATTACAGTTTGGTCGGATTCCCTAAGTTCTGTATTAACAGGATAATGGATGGCACAGAATAAGCCTAGTTGAGGCAGCAACACAAAAGGACAAGAACAAACATGAAGGTGGTCCTAGTTTTTTTTTAATGGAAGTAAAAAATCCTTAATTACGCTGTCCTTCGGAGGGGACGTAAAAAGGTGGTCCCGAGCCTGTGCGATGTCAGGTACTCGTTAAAGATCCCTATCCTAATAAAACCTGGATAGGCAAAATTTAGGACTCCCACTGTAACATCGTCCGATTAGCCATAGCAGCATAAAAGTTACGTTAAACGAATAAACAACAAACTGATTATTTTAGATAATAATATAATCCATTTTTTAATAAAACACATGTTTCTATAGAAATTCAATTTAATTAGTTCTTTAATAGTTTCACTCATTTTTATCTCTAACTGTATTTGAAAATTCTTTAATCGATTTTAAAAACGGAGGCAAGTGAAAGTCGTGTGTTGCCCACACCAGATTTTTTTCGCTCAATTTTGAGGTACCTACTTCAACGAAAATCAACAAGATATCCTTTAAAATATTCGTTTATATAAACGATAGTTTCATTAGTGAAAAACTAATAGCTATTTATATATATATAACTATGTTTCATTCAGAAGTTAAAATGTCGATATGGGCACAGCAATAGCGACCAGTGAGAGTTGGTGTGAAAAGATCGAAAGTAGACCTAGATTGATCCACTAAGGTAAGATTCTCTTGGTTTCACTGATTATGACAATGGTTAATCATATTGTCACATAGAGCGAAAGTCCAAGATGTTTCAATTCGATAAAATCGTATCTGTTAGCATATTGACGTTCGGATTACCGATCAATGCATTAAAGATCTCTTACTCGATTCCACTCCTCTTCAAGATAGAAAGCTGTTCTAGACGCTGTTCCTTCACGACTAATTGAACTTAAACTGAATTGAATTTTTAAAATTAGCGAGGCATAGTTGACTAATCATGCAGTTAAAAGTTATGTACGAAGCAAATATTTTTCCCAACGCTTCGGCATGCTTTCTGTTGTTTTATCAGGGCTTAGAAAACCAGATTAAATAATAATTTATCAGAATAATAATGATAACGAAGTTGTATGACAATATATTACATACAAACTAGTAACATGTAACGAGCAGATTGAGTTTTTTTCACCTATCAGATTCCTATTCATTAGCAAATTTTTAAAATTAAAATTTTGTGTATATTTTGGGCGATTTGGATCATTTGCAGCAATGGAAATCTAGCAGAAAAAATTTTACTCAATATTAGGATATGAAATACCTAATATCAATTAAATAATAACGCATCATCATCATCATTATTGCCCATCTTCGTCTACCACCTCATGCAGTGTGAGGTGTCTGTCTGTAGAGACTAGACCATACTCTTCCATCCTTAACTAATTTTTACTTTCACTTACCTATATATGGAATATGTAATAAAGGAAAGTATTGCGGTCGTAAAAAAATTTCAATTCCAGTTTTCAACGGAAATACACGTTTTAGGGTTCCCTGAATCCAAATGACCAAGTCCCGCAAAAAGGTCTCTGTATGAAAACGAAAAGCCCTATGAAACTGAAATTTGATATTTAAGAAAACTATACGCCCGAGATGTTACAGGAACTTTTTAATCAAAATCAGCTAACCAGTAGAGCCACTTTATACCACGCATTTTGCACCTATTTACGATTTTCTCAAAAACGGCTCTAACGATTTTGATTAAACCCGCAATATCGATGTAAAATTGGACGGGCTTTAATATCATGTAGGTTTCATTCTGATTGAAATAGTCTGGCAGGTCTTAAAAGCCGATATTTTAAAATTTCTTCCTCTAAAGTACCTTTAATTTTGTAGATTCGAAAAAAAATAACCATATCGTCTGATTAGCATTGCTAAAAACAGCTAAATATATACGTGGAACGAATTCGATATCTAACTAAACGAGAAAACTGTCTATACATTTTTTAATGCAATTTTTTGTTTTTGAACTTAAGAGGAGTAATATACATGTATAATATGCCGTTGGAATGCTAAAGAGTTTAGAAAAAAATATTAACTTATACATAGTATTGTAAAATTTAACGGAGATTGATGATAAACCGACAAAAAAAAACTGATAGTCGTATATAATAGTATAATAGATTATTTAATAAAACAAATGTTTCTATTAGGTTGTTTCACATGAAATGTCCGTTTTTATAGTTTCTGAAATACATAAAGGATTCTGCAGGTCTCTGTAGTTTTTTTTAGAATGTTTACATAATTAAAGTAATAGTTACCAATCCTCTACCTTTGTATTATAAACATTAGCTTTCCAATCAATTACTCACTTTTTACTATACCTCCAAATATGAACATGGAAACACGCGATTTTCGAGTAATATTTTTGTACGAGTTTAAACTCGGCCATTCAGCAGCTGAGGCCGATAGAAATATTTGCAAGGCGTTTGGGGAAGGGAGTGTTAATGAACGGACCATTCGCCGTTGGTTTGCTGGGGATACCGACTTGGAAAACTTGCCCCGAGGAAGATCTCCGTCCGTAATAGACAACGGACATTACTCAAACATACAGTAGAAGGAAACCTCTACCTAACAGTTAAAGGACTCTCAGCACAACTAAATGCTAGTGCATCTACCATTTCCAGACATTTAAAGTGTATTGGGAAAGTAAAAAAGTTCGATACATGGGTACCTCATGATCTCACTGAGCGGCAGAAAGACCCCATGTTTCAAAACATACCGTGCAAAAATTAAAAGAACTGGGCTACGAAGTTCTTCCGCACCCACCATATTCTCCCGACTTATCTCCAACAGATTACCACCTGTTCAGGAATTATACAACTTCGTCAAAGGAAAACTTTTTGAAAATGATGATCAAGTGAACGCAACTTTTGTTATCAGATTTTGTTTCACTTCAAAGCTCAGAGTTTTTCATGTGACACAACCCAACATTGGATTGTAAATGATTCTTTTACAATTTATTTTCGTTTATAAATTTGTTTAAAATTTTTTAAATTGATATAATTGACGGAGGTAAGTGAAAGTCGTGTGTTGCGCGCACCAGATTTTTTTTCTCTTGGTTTATTCCAGTCCTCTCTTTGCGGAGGCTTGCCTTACTCAATTCTCCCAAGTGTTTCGGGGTCTTTCTCTACCTCTTCGTCAGTCTTAGCCATTTCCATTCTTTTAGACTTTGCTTTTCCATAATGTTTCTCCACCGATTCGATTCCAAGACAAGACCTTCTTGTTGTGTTGCGGCTTGAATTTTGCTTCTTTGCTCGAAGGTTATTGTCTACGATTCTGAGTAGGTCAATAAAGGCAGAAAGGTTGGTTTATATTCCCTCAATTTAGTATTCTTGGAGACCTATTTGTTATTTAGGAAGTTTCTATTTGCTGTGTAGAACATCTTTCCTGCAGCGTTTACTCGCTCCTCAAGTATATTATCAAATATCAATGAGTCCGCTCTCATCCAAATTGGCTCCCAGGTATTTGAAGCACCTAATCTCTTCGATGGCTTTATATATAATTCTAATTATTATCATCTCTCGCTGAGGCATCCTGCCAATTCTCATCACTTCCATCTTTTTAGAATTAATATCCTTGTTGATTTTTTCTAGCCCTGCTTGGAGAATTTGTATGCTGTGAATCAAGTCCCTATCGTTGATAATCACATATCATTATTTGACACAGTAAAATCAGTATTTCATAGTAAAATCAATATTTCACATTTCACGGCATAATGAAGTACCTGCGTCATTTTTTAGCAAAACTAGATAACTTGTGACTACTGATTGGCTTCTTTTGTAGGCCCAAGTCAGTTAACCAAGCAATTAAACTCAATCCATTTTTTGGAAATAAAAAAAAATTGTGCTGTGATATAAATTAGGGCTCTCTGTATTTATCTCAATTATAAATTTTATTTTAATAGAAAAATAGATTATACTATCCCTAAACTTTTTGAAAAATCTAAATTTACCTAAGAAGTATCAGTAAATAGTTTATAGTTGATTCCATTAGCAATTCTAAAATTTGTTTGTAATATAAAAAAAAATGATTTGATTTGTCGGTCCGATCCCTTGTTTAAAGGTTGAGATACTCCATTGGCCCAGATGCGATCGACTTGAATAAGAAAAAGCGATCGGTCATGGGAACATTGTTGATATTGTTGCGGCAGCGTTTCTTTACACTGGAGGAGAAAAAGTCTAGAGCCGTCGACAGTGAAGTCAATGCTAATAGTTTTTAAATAGAAGAATATAGAAAATTATTAAGAATGAACTCTTATACCCATAAACTTTCTTTAAAGCCAATTTTATTCCCATTATATATATTATATATATATAGTAGCGCGAATATATATATATATATATATATATATATATATATATATATATTATATACATAGTAGCGCGAAAACCAAAAGTCTTATGAAACTAAAATTTCATATATAAGACAACTATACCTCCGAGATGTTACAGCAACTTTGTTATCGAAATCAGCTAACCAGAAGAGCCACTTTATACCATGCATTGTACACCATTCCACGATTTTCTCAAAAACGGTTTAACGATTTTGGTTAAACTATCTATATGTCGATGTAAAATAATTGGACGTCACAACAATCACCAGTAAATTAAGTCTATTCTTAATTATGTGTTCCTTTGACTGCACCCTGAAACAACTTCTTCCATAAGATAATTAGGTTTTAAAATAATAACTTACCTATATATAAAAAACCTGGTGCGGGCAGCCAGCACACCACTTTCACTTACCTCCGTTTTTACAATCGATTAAAGAATTTCCAAGTACAGTAAGAGATAAAAATGAGTGAAACCATTAAAGAATTAATTAAATGGAATTTCTAAAGAAACACGTGTTTCATTAAAAAATCTATTATATTATTATCTAAAATAATCAGTTAGTTTTATCGCCTTTTCATCACTCTCTATTAAATTTTAAAAGCTTGTATATAAGATAATATTTTTTCTAAAATCTTTAGCCTTCAAACGGTATATTATACATGTATCTTACTGCTCTTATGTTCAAAAACAAAAAATTGCATTAAAAAAGTATTTTTTCAGTTTTCTCCTATAGTTGTTTTTCAAATTCGTACAACTTACATATTTAGCTGTGATTTATCAATGCTAACAACATATTATGGTTATTTTTATAGAATCAACAAAATTAAAAGTACTTTAGAGGAAGAAATTTTAAAATATCGGCATTTAATACCTGTCAGACTATTTTTATCAGAATGAAACTTACATGATGTTAATGCCTATCAAATTATACATTGATATAGCGAGTTTGATCAAAATCGTCGTAACCGTTTGTGAGAAAATCAAAAAAAGGTGCAAAATACATGGTATTAAGTGGCTCTTCTGGTAAGCCGATTTTGATTAAGATGGTTGTGTAACGTCTCGGTCGTATATTTGTATTAAATATGAAATTTCAGTTTCATAGGACTTATCGTTTCCGCTCGGGAGTTACCACACACACACACACACAGACCTTTTTGCGGGACTTGGTTATTTGGACTCAGGGGACCCTAAAACGTGTATTTCCGTTGAAAACTGGAATTCGAAAATTGTCACGATCGCAATACTTTCCCTTACTATATACAGTAAGTGAAAGTAAAAACGCTGCAAATTATTACACTGTTTATATATCTATTGATAGGAAGTTAAGTAATATGATAAGAAATAATTCAAAGGATAATATCATATATAGCTCAATATTTCGGCTAGTTGTCAACCAATTTCAATGATTTTGTTTTCATTTTGTCGAAAATTTAATTCTCTATCAAAGGGCAACAGAAGCAAAAAGGGTCTTTATTTATTAATTAATTAGGAGAAACGGATTTTTTTTTATTCGTTATTCCGATTCTACGCACCTTGGAACGTAAGCTCTCAAATTTTGAGCGGGAGTGTTTTTTTGTTTTTTTTTGGTCGATTATAAAGGTTCATTATTAAAAATAATAAACCAAAAGCATTTATACTAGACTGCGTTACTATTTCCTTTTCTTTTCTTTCGATTTCCATTCAAATAAAATTTCCTGATTCCAGAACACCTTACATTTTATCTTTATCATCAATAATAACCGAGTTATCAGGGAATCATCTCTTATAAGTTGTGGCTTGACCATATAAGATGTTTTTTTTTTGCTCTTTGTTCACCCCGTTGTCTTGATATCGAAAATCTTTTCGATTTTTCTCTATCTTCAATAATAACCTATTTTTGGTGTAATTACTATCTATTATAATTTGTTACTTGAATGAACATATGGATTTTTTATTTATCGGCCTTTACTGATTCTAAAACTCTTTACATATTTTTCGCCATCTTCAAAAATAACTGAGTTATAGGCGTATTTACGGATAAAATTTTAATTTTTCCTTCTTTTTTTTCCTAATTATTCGCGGTTTTTGGTTAAAAACACTTATAATTTTTTTCTCATATTCAGAAATAATAATAAATACACTCTAAGTGGGAAATTTCATTTTTTTTATTTCTTTTTTTCTCTTTTCTATAATTGTTTGCTGTTTTTTGGTTAAAAAGAATAAATACATTTTTTCTCTATTTTCGAAAATAACGTAAGTACAAAGGTTTATATAAGCGAGATTTAAATTTTTTCATGGTCCCTTTTATTTATTTTTTTGTTTATCGCACTCTACTGATGCTAAACCTCAGTTAAAAACAATTATACATTTTTCTCTATCTTCGAAAATAACGTCAAAAATAACTGAGTTATGAGCGTATTTATGTGTAAAATTTCAATTTATTTATTTTTTCTCTTCTATATAATTATTCGCGGTTTAAAGTGATTTAATTCAATAACTCAGTTATTTCTGAAGATGAGAAAAAATTGATAAGTGTTTTTAACTAAAAACCGCGAATAATTATGGAAAAAAAAAAAGGAAAAATTAAAATTTTATCCGTAAATACGCCCATAAATCAGTTATTTTTGAAGATATAGAAAAATATGTATAGAGTTTTAATATCAGTAAAGAAAGCGTGATAAATAAACAAAACAAAAAAAGGAAAAAAATTAAATCTTGTCTTTAAAAAAAAAACAAAAAAAAACAAACAAACTTGTAACTCCGATATTTCAGAAGATAAAGAAAAAAAATATATGTGTTTTTTTTTAAAGAAAAACGACTAATAATTATTTTTAAAAAGAGAAAAATTGAAATTTTACCCACAGTTAAGTCCATAACTCAGTTATTTTTGAAGATAGAGAAAAGTATATATATATATATATATATATATATATATATATATATATATATATATATATATATGTATATATATATATATATATATATATAGTTTTTGAATCAGAAAGGCACGATAAACAAACAAAAACAGAAAAGGAAAAAAATCGAATCTTGTTTAAAAAAAAATCTTGCCTACATATATATATATATATATATATATATATATATATATATATATATATATATATATATATATATATATATATGTGCTTCTGACTCCGTTATTTTCGAAGATAAAGAAAAAGTTATATGTGTTTTTTAACCCAAAAAAAGACGAATAATTATTTTAAAAAAAACGAAAAAAGAAAAGAAAAAAAAATTGAAATTTTAACCATAGTTACGCCCATAACTCAAGTTATTTTTGAAGATAGAGAAAAACATGCATGAAGTTTTAGATTCAGTAAAGCTCGATAAAAAGAAAAAAAAAAGTTGATCTTCTATATATTCAAGTCACAAATTATAATAGATGTAATTCCACCAAAACTCGGTTATCATTGAAGATAGAGAAAAATCGAAAAGATCAACAGCTATATAAACTGTTATACCCTAATATAGTTGTTTGGAAATAATAAACCGTTGTGTAATAATTTGCAGCGTTTTTTTATTATTACTTTCAAGAATGAACATTAATAATTGATAAAAAACAAAACATATAACTCCCTTTTTTCAAATTAAAGGTAATAAGGTTTCAAAATAAGTATTGTAGAATCCACACGAAAAAAAAAAAAAAAGACTCGAACTCAAAATAATACCAAATAGTGGTAAAGTTAATTAGCTTATTATAAAAATATGTATACTAGGAAAATAATAGCTCCCTTAGGCTGGCAATGGAGCTTGAAGGTTAGAAGTGAGATCGCTACTCACAGAATTAATGGATTATTTAAGCTAATTATTTACAGGAATGCGGTGGCTCTTTTATTGAGAACATCTCTATTGGACCTCCAACTTTCAAGCTTAATGCACGTACTTTTTTAAAATACAATTACAGAAGTGGACAAAATTAAAGGAAAATATTTCTTGAAAGCGCGCTCTATGTTTATCTTAGTAGCAATACTTGTTTATCTAATTATTATTGCGTTTAATAAGGAGAGCATTAAAGCGAACTCTTTGTGGAACAAATTCTTATTTAGTCAGTCTTAAACATCCTTTCGTTCATCTTCAGTTCGTAGGCAATTTGTCGCTGATATCTTTCATATCAAACAAATGTTCTTGAACCATTTGCCCCTTGTATTGTATACAAATTAAGAAATTTGTCGAAGAAAAGAAGGATTTAGCCTGCGGTAAATTGCGTTACCGCTTCGGCGTAACCCACTAGTTATTACTATGACGTTGACGAGTCATGAGGAGACTGAAAAGTATTCTATTCGTCCAAAACAAGAGCTAAATCAGTTCGCGATGATCGATTTCTTAACCCATTCGAGACCGATTGCTCACCGTGTGTGCATCAACAGTAATGTGCAATTATCAGTTATTAGTAAACTAGTCGTACTGTAGAAGTGTAACATTCAGGAAAACAAAATTTGGCATTGGTTTTACTGTGTACCAAAAAAACTAAAATTTATTTGAAGCTTATCTTACAAGGAAAAAAAAATTAGCTCCCGGGGACCGTGTTCGAAAAAAATCGTCGTCTCGAATGGGTTAAACTTAACGCTATCCGAATCGTAGTTTCGCCTTTGCGTGAAAATGTTCAAGTTACAGCTCAAACTATCATAAGATTTTTGTGATTATAGCTCATACTCATTACAACAGAACCAGGCTCTACTGGAGAGATACTGGAAAGCACCATCATTCTAAGATGTTTTTGGAGGGACCCTTGCATATTGAGTACAGCTTCTCTTCTCTTAGTAGACTGGAGTGTGACAGGACTATATACAGAACACTGTCAGATTAATAAGCACCTCCATATTATGAGATTGGTAGCCTCACCGATCTACAGATTCTGCCTGAGGGGATATGAAACTGCCTATCATGTGATATTTATTTGTGCAAAGATTGCTAGGAAAAGGTTTTACCATTTTGGTAATGACCATATTTCAGATCCTAAGCTGTATGAACTGATCAAACATTACAGTTTGGTCGGATTCACTAAGGTCTGTATTAACAGGATAATGGATGGCACAGAATAAGCCTAGTTGAGGCAGCAGCACAATAGGACAAGAACAAACAGATAGGTGGTGCTAGTTATTTTTTAATGGGAGTAAATAATCCTTATTTACGCTGTCCTTCGGAGAGGACGTAAAATGGTGGGCCCGAGGCTGTGAGATGTCAGGTACTCGTTAAAGATCCCTATCCTTACTAAACCTTGATAGGCAAAATTTCAGAACCCCCATTGTAACATCGTTCGATTCGCCATAGTAGCATGTAAGTGGCGTTGAATGAAGAAACAAACAAACAAAAATTAAAAACATAAATATTAACAGTAATTCGCATTAAAAAAAAAGTTGAGATAAAATATATAAAACAAAAAATCGATATAAACAAATTATTCTACAATCTCTAGGTGGATGAGAAGTGTGGAGAAGAACCGATGAAAGATATACTCAGTATTTTTTCACCATGTATAAATTTTAGAGCAGGCTCAGTGATGACTTGAGATATCATTAATTTAAACGCTTCTACGGAAGTGTTACATTGACCAAGGATTTGTAACAGACGGGTGGTACTTGAAAGTCATCCTTGAACATTTTTTCCATCAGCTCTATTCATTGGTAAATTTTTACTAATGCACGACAATGAAAGAGAAGACCTCTCGATCGAATGCAATATTCTTGCTGCATCTCCTCGTGATATAATCGCTCCCAGAAAATATGCAGACTCAGAAACAACCTTTGTTGAGTTTTAATGTCATTGTACCCAAAATTTTAATTATTTATATGGAGACAGTAAATAAACAAAGCAATCGGTACCAATAAAACCCTAAAAAAAGTAAAAATGTTAGGAATGGTACAGTTTCCTGGCTTGACCTAATCGACTGTGCTAGAAGGTGATTAGGCGAATTAAAATCATCTCATTTTTGGAATCGATCCAAGTCGGATAAATAAAATAACTAGCTTTATCATGTCATTTGAAATCTGGAGACCAACAAGGCAGAAACCTATCCAGCTCCTCATTAAATTATTGTTTTATTTTATATCACCGTGATGATTTATTCAGACTTAAAAACATATTTAAAAAAAACTATGAATCATAAAACAAATGGTGAAAATAATACAATATATTGAGCGGAAAACTGCTAAATGGAGTTTATAGCCTGGAAGGACACCCATTGTTTTAAATACTTTAATCTGGCTAAGTAATAGGTTAAATCAGAGAATGGAAAATACACATCTTTTTATTTGGAACAAAATCATTTTTCCCTCAGTAATTTCATTCATTTAGATCTTCACCCCAAGGACATATATTTAATTTTTTTTTTCATAACACAATTCGCATTCAGAGATATTACACTTTGTCTCAACAGACGTAATACAATATTTAAAAACATAGATTAACAAAGATTAAGTAAACTTACATGAAAATATAATTAAAATAGAAAAAAAAACTACTTTATATATATATATATATATATATATATATATATATATATATATATATATATATATATATATATATATATATATATATATATATATAATTATAAAATAAATGCAAAGTTAATAAATAATAGAACATCTTAAACACACTCATATTTTCAATTGGTCGGGAAAATCCCGGACTAGCCTTGTCCTATTTTTGAGGGAAAAGCAAAATCTTAAACCAGCGCCTCTCGGTCAGCTCTGTCTCTGCTGAGAGCCAGTGGAAGCTGTGTGAGGATGAGGAAGGAGAATTAATTCAGTGCCAGAACTCCAATACAAATATTTACAAAATGTCTAGGGGCCACTGCCGTTTTAACCTTCGAGGAAGGTTTTAGGGGATAGTAAGATTGTTCTCGAGAATTAGACTGATGAATATGG